>OW964550.2:392456-1718572 GCA_943138885.2 Tholera decimalis
GGGGGGGGGGAAATGGGGCTTGAGAAAAAAAAAAAAAAAAAGGGGGGGAAATGGGGGGGGGTTGCACAATTATTTCGACTAAAGCATTGCCCCTCTAAATGAATCTGAAAAAAAAAATGTTCCAAGTCTCTTAGATTCCGAGATCCGCCTAAAGGGGGTGAGAAGGGGGGAAAGGGGGGCGACTTTCAAAAATGGTTTTTACTTTACCGAGCCTCCTCTATACGAATCCGTAAAAAAGAAAAAATACGGGTCTCGTAGTTTCCGCGATACGATAGGGAGGGGGGAGAAGGGGGGTGAAAAGGGGAGGTTTGGCACTTTTCCCGTAGGTTTGAGAGTTACTTGTTTACGAATCTGTCAAAATATACCCACCTCCCCATCCACCATCTGGGAGAACAATTATGTCAATGAGTGAGTCAGTCAGTCAGTGGTAATCTAGCTTTATATAGTATAACTAGTATTTGCGTGTTGCGCGAGGTGCAAGCACCTCGCGTGCTTGTGTAGGAAACTAAAGCATTGCCCCTCTAAATCAAGTATTTGCGTGTTGCGCGAGGTGCAAGCACCTCGCGTGCTTGTGAAAAAAAAAAAAAAAAAAGAGGGGGGGGTGATGGGGGGGGGGTTGCACAAGTATTTCGACTAAAGCATTGCCCCTCTAAATGAATCTGAAAAAAAAATGTTCCAAGTCTCTTAGATTCCGAGATCCGCCTAAAGGGGGGGAGAAAGGGGGCGGGGGGGGGGACTTTGAAAAATGGTTTTTACTTTACCTCGCGTGCTTGTGAAAAAGACTAAAGCATTGCCCCTCTAAATCAAGTATTTGCGTGTTACGCGAGGTGCAAGCACCTCGCGTGCTTGTGAAAAAAAAAAAAGGGGGGGGGGTGATGGGGGGGTTCAGTATTTGCGTGTTGCGCGAGGTGCAAGCACCTCGCGTGCTTGTGAAAAAAAAAAAAATGTGGGGGGGGGTTTAGTATTTGCGAGTTGCGCGAGGTGCAAGCACCTCGCGTGCTTGTGAAAAAAAAAGTATTTGCGTGTTGCGCGAGGTGCAAGCACCTCACGTGCTTTTTATAAAAAAAAAAATGGGGGGGGTGATGGGGGGGGTTTAGTATTTGCGTGTTGCGCGAGGTGCAAGCACTTCGCGTGCTTGTGAAAAAAAAGTATTTGCGTGTTGCGCGAGGTGCAAGCACCTCGCGTGCTTGTGAAAAAAACTAAAGCATTGCCCTCTAAATCAAGTATTTGCGTGTTGCGCGAGGTGCAAGCACCTCGCGAGCTTGTGAAAAAAAAAAAAAAAAAAAAAAGAGGGGGGGGGGTGATGGGGGGGGGGTTGCACAAGTATTTCGACTAAAGCATTGCCCCTCTAAATGAATCTGAAAAAAAAAATGTTCCAAGTCTCTTAGATTCCGAGATCCGCCTAAAGGGAGGGGAGAAGGGGGGCGGGGGGGGGGACTTTGAAAAATGGCTTTTACTTTACCGAGCCTCCTCTATACGAATCCGTAAAAAAAAAAAATACGGGTCTCGTAGTTTCCGAGATACGATAGGGAGGGGGGAGAAGGGGGGGGAAAAGGGGAGGTTTGGCACTTTTCCCGTAGGTTTGAGAGTTACTTGTTTACGAATCTGTCAAAATATACCCACCTCCCCATCCACCATCTGGGAGAACAATTATGTCAGTGAGTCAGTGAGTGGTAATTTAGCTTTATATAGTATAACTAGTATTTGCGTGTTGCGCGAGGTGCAAGCACCTCGCGTGCTTGTGAAAAAATAAGGGGGGGGGGGTGATGGGGGGGTTTAGTATTTGCGTGTTGCGCGAGGTGCAAGCACCTCGCGTGCTTGTGAATAAAACTAAAGCATTGCCCCTCTAAATCAAGTATTTGCGTGTTGCGCGAGGTGCAAGCACCTCGCGTGCTTGTGAAAAAAACTAAAGCATTGCCCCTCTAAATCAAGTATTTGCGTGTTGCGCGAGGTGCAAGCACTTCGCGTGCTTGTGAAAAAAAAAAAAAAAAATGAGGGGGGGGGGGGTGATGGGGGGGGGGGTTGCACAAGTATTTCGACTAAAGCATTGCCCCTCTAAATGAATCTGAAAAAAAAATGTTCCAAGTCTCTTAGATTCCGAGATCCGCCTAAAGGGGGGGAGAAGGGGGGCGGGGGGGGGGGACTTTGAAAAATGGTTTTTACTTTACCGAGCCTCCTCTATACGAATCCGTAAAAAAAAAAAATACGGGTCTCGTAGTTTCCGAGATACGATAGGGAGGGGGGAGAAGGGGGGGGGGGGAAAAGGGGAGGTTTGGCACTTTTCCCGTAGGTTTCAGAGTTACTTGTTTACGAATCTGTCAAAATATACCCACCTCCCCATCCACCATCTGGGAAAACAATTATGTCAGTGAGTCAGTGAGTGGTAATTTAGCTTTATATAGTATAATATGAAATAAACACATTGTGTATTGACTTAAGGACGCATTTACGTTTTCTCGCAAATATCAATGTTTTTCTGGTCCCATTTTGATACAGAAGAAGTAAAAATTTTGACAATGTTATAGTATCAATTTCAAGATAATTTATTCATCTCCACATTGAATGCATTATAATTACACAATTTTATACATCTTTTTCACACAAATACGTTTTTAGCGCCGCAATACTCGTAAAAAATTACAAAAAATGGTGTCTGAATAAGTACGTGTAAGCCAAATCTGGAGCATATTCTTAACTTCAAAATAACAAGAAATTACAGCCTATGTATTTATCTATACGGTAAGCTAATTATTTTGAACATGCGTAAAAAACTTTATGATTTATGAGAAAAATAAAATCGGTCTCAAATTTCTTCATACATTTTTCTACCGAATGCACGGCTCCGACCGTCATTCTGCGCTAAGACGCGCTCGTGGACGCAGGGGTGTATCGCTTTCCTCGAAAAAATAAATACGTCGAAACCTATAATAAAGATAGTGGCGTCTTATATACTGTGACTAGAATACGTTGATACTTTTTCGCACCGAAACAAAAGTAAGAACGAGAACCATACATATTTTTAGAATTGGATGGATATTGGTTACTAAACCTAGTATGACACAACAATTATTTTTTAACCGACTTCAAATAAGGAGGTTTCGCAATTCGACCGTATAAATGTATTTTTTTCATTAAGTATTTTAAAGTACTACAAATTAAGGAAGGTCTGGAGTTGATCTGATGATGGAGCCTTTCGGCTCCATCATCAGATCGACTCCTGACAGTCGAGGGAACTCCTCAACGATTTACAGCAGTAACCTTTTGTTTGGGTTTGGTTAATTTGAATTGACGAGAACTTTACACCTAGATAGTTTGTGACTGTCATTAGAGGTCTGATGATGAAGACGAAGGACAGTTAAGGGAACTCCTCAACGGTTTACAGTAGCTACCTTGTGTTTGGACTTAATTCATTTATATTGATGAGAACTTTGCACCCATATGGGTTATAAGTGCAATTACAGGTCTGATGATGGAGACCATAGACAGTCGAGGGAATTGCTCAACGATATACAACAGTGACCTTTTGTTGGGCTTACTTCATACAGTTCAATATGCCAAAATGTTCAGTTCGTACAAAAACTAAAAAATTGGCCAAGTGTGAGTCAGACTCGCTCTTGAAGGGTTCCGTAGTAACTACGCCAAATAACTTTGTTTTTCATAGTGTTTGTATGAATTACAAGTTTTATTTGTGGTTTTAGAAAATATGCTGTATCTCAAAAACTGCTAACCCGATCTCGTTAAAACTAATTTTGGTTGAAAGTTTACATTAAGAACCATAGCATATATTTCTTGTATAATTTTTCACTCCATTATTATAGAAGTAAGAGGGGGGACACACATGTTACCTTTGGAAGCGTATATTTTTTAAACGATTAACTTTATGAAAAAGTGGTTTTAGAAACCTCAATGTAATTTTTATAGACCTGTCTCTTAATACCACACACGCATAAGTTTCATGAAAAAAAAAAAATTTTAAGGTTCAGTTCCATGTACCCCCGCCCCCCTTTATTTTAAATCTTTTTAAATTTTTATCTTAAAATCAAAAAGCTGTTCATAAAATACATCTACCTACCAAGTTTGACATGTATAGTCTTAATAGTTTCGGAATATAAAAACATTTTACCAAAAAATTAAACCGACTTCCAAAAACACTGCAAAGTGAAAAATAACTTTAATTTCGGAAAAAAAAACTAGAAATCTATATATATAAAAGAAAATCGTGTTAGTTACACTGTTTATAACTCAATTGGTAGTGGCTGAGAATTGGTAGGGAGGTAGCTTAGAACCAGGAGACGGACATAGGTATTTATCCAAAATTCCCACGGGTTCGGGAATTACGCGGGAAAACCTCCCACGCGAACGAAGTCGCGGGCAAAAGCTAGTTAAAGATATTTTTCACTTTGCAGTGTTTTTTGGAAGTTGGTTTAATTTTTTGGTAAAGTTTTTATTTCACTCTTTTTGGTCAAAAGCAAAAGCCTAAATCTCAACCACTTATAAACTTTTACAAAATATTGCTTTTCCCAATGCTGGGCCGTTAATTGTTGAACAGTTCTCCTGGTACTTCACCATCAGCTTCACTTCACCATATGCATTGTGACGAGCATATTGTGCTTAATAACCATATGCAAGTAATCGAAGCGGAACCCATGAAATACTTCTTATTCCTACTTATATATTGAGTAGTTCCAGTGGCCATCTGTGGTCTTTATCATCAGATCCACTTCACAAATGGTGCTTTTCGAATGCAACTACACAAGTTAGTATAAAAAACACTCAAATCACTATAGATGTGCCTATAATATTTGAAGAGTTCCCTCGATTTCTCCAGGATCCCATCATCAAATCCTGACTTGGTGACAATGGGACCAATTTCGAAGTATACCCTTTCAAACAAAAAATAATTTTCCAAATCGGTTCAGCAGTCTTCGAGTAATCGGTGATCATACATAAAAAAAAATATACGCGTCGAATTGATAACCTCCTCCGTTATTTTCGTCGGTTGAAAATGGCTGTGACATACGGATGGATGGACAAACTGATAGACAGGCATGACGAAACTTTTCTTTATTTCTTATTAAATTTTTTATCACATATGAATATTTTATTTCCCAAGTCCCCTAGTACTCTTAATCGGGCGTCAAACACATTAATACAAAATTGAAACTAACATCTAATCAATAAGCATGTAAAGACACTCAGCGCTGGTTTTTAGTTAGCATCCACCAGTGACACACGGACTAGGGTAAATGAAATAATATAAAAGGATGCGTTGGATTTAACCAAGAAGACAAAATCCGGTAAGCATTTGCCACTGGTCCCTATGATACATTACACACTAGTTTAGGGACCAGGGGATTCATGTTTTATACAAACCCTTTTTAAACAATAGTTTACAACTTATTATGGTCAAATAATATTAAAGAAAATATAACATTACCTTCAAGTATCAATATTAGTTAAGTAATGTATAAAATCGGGCGAACAATGGTTTGTAAGTGTGTGTGCGCGGAATGTTGTTGTGTTGCTACTAGGATACCTAAAATTGAGCGAGTGGTAAACGTAAATGCGTCCTTAACACTAAAGACTATAAAACCACTTGACCGCGCATACGTTGCCCCGACACGAAAACTATGAGAGTTTTTGCTCTTATATATTGGCTACGATACACGAACCATTTTAGTTGTGACCAAGTATTAGGCCTGTGTGCAGGCTAAACAATTACAAATTTTAAATTTTTGTATCCAATTTATAACGCATAATAATGCTTTCATGCGCGTTGAAGTGGTGTGGAAAACATTCCCAGACATCTAGATACCAAATGGATGACATAACTATTTATCAGTAATAAAATAATATGAAAATTATTTATCATTTAATGAGATTATAAGCTACCGCAGAGGTCTATTTAAAGTGGTGGTTTGGGTGGTCAAGGATAAAATTGTGACGCGCGTTGATGTCTTTTGGAAAAATCTCTTTCTTACATGAAGAAATTCTAATTCATTTATCCCTGTCTTTTCTTTTGTATTTTCAACCGACGACCAAAAGAGGAGGTTATCAATACGACGCGTATATATATATTTTTTTTAATGTATGATCACCGATTACTCGAAGACGGCTGAACCGATTTGGAAAATTCTTTTTTTGATTGAAAGGGTATACTTCGAAATTGGTCCCATTTTTATAAAAGTCAGGATCTGATGATGGGATCCTGGAGAAATCGAGGGAACTCTTCAAATATTATAGGCACACCTATGACGTTTTGGGTATTTATTATAGTAACTTGTGCAGTTGCTCTCAAAAAGTACCATTTGGGGAAGTGGAACTGATGATGAAGACCGCAGATGGCCGCCGAAACTACTCAATAATAAGTATTGAGTGGATTGCGATTCGATTATTTGAATATGGATGTTAAGCACTTTATGCTCGTCACAATGCATATGGTGATGTAGAGCTGATGGTGAAGTACCAGGAGAACTCCTCAACAATTAACGGCCCAGCATTGGGAAAAGCAATATTTTGTAAAAGGTTATAAGTAATTGACATTTAGGCTCTTGTAACTAGGTAAATTAAAAATAGACCAACTAAAAAGAGTAAAATAAAAACTTTTTACAAAAAAATTAAACCGACTCCCAAAAACACAGCAAAGTGAAAAATAACTTTAATTTCGGAAGTCGGTGCCAAAAACGAAAATACAAAACTAAAGACACCGACTACCGAAATTAAAGTTATTTTTCACTTTGCAGTGTTTTTGGGAGTCGGTTTAATTTTTTTGTAAAAAGTTTTTATTATCGTAAAAATCTGTGCTGTTACCTTTAACGGCTGAATACGATATCGATAATTAAAAAATTAAACTTATTATTTTTTTAATTCAATTCAGGTAGTTGTCATTAAATACCTATCTACATTAACCGACTTTTAAAAAGGAGAAAGTTCTGATATTTTTTCTTCTGTGTGACATGCATGTTTTCATTTTAGATTTCCCAAGATTCCAGATTAAAAAGAAAAGTGAATGGATAAGGTTACTAGGGAATATTGGTTTCTAGTTTTGTTTTTATTGATATAATATTGAGAAAAGTCAAAATAATATAAGAAACCTAGATCCAATCTTTCTAGGCTTCAAATAGTATGACGGAGTCTAATATTAGTTAACTTGGACCTTTGCATTACAATATCGGTCTCGTAAGTTACTTTGGTTCCGGGGTTACGTTAATGTTCTAATGAGATACCGCGGCCCCGGAACTTAAGGGCAGCTGAAGGAACAGGGTAGGTTTTTAGTCAGTAGAAGTCTGACACTCCCTTCCACTTTACCCAGAGCGGGAGAAGTCATTCGACGATTTTCCCACCCAGGAAAAAAAACAGGTTACTTTGTTTTGATGTCGGGTCCACGGGTTAAGTGTATGTAGGAGGGAGGAGTCATTAGATAAATCATCTAATGACTTACATCCAAAACAATCTGTTCAACCTCTACTTCGATGCCAACGCACAAATCTATTATTTGTACCAAACGTTTACATGTGAATTCTCTAGATGGCGTTGGCTTCGAAATAGATTGCGATATCGTTTTGTTACCGGACTTATCATAAGTTATTTGAAACCATTTATTAAATTCTCTCGCTCTGAGGTATATTGTTTTTCTTATACAAATACCACTGGTTGGGGTTCTTTGTACGAAAAGAGTACATGGTCCTACGAGCCGAAGGGCATTTTTGGCAAGACACATAAGTAGAAGTCTAGTTCTAAAAAGTGACGCAAGGTGGCGGTAAAAGCAATATTTTTATGAAAAGGCAAAGGATAAACGCAAAGTGATCAAGTGCAAAGTGGACAATCCGTGAGTACTTTTATTTAGTTCATTGTAACATCGTATAAGTGTCAAGAAGAAGAGTAACTTTGAATAAAATATAAACTTATCAAAATTTCAAGAAGTGTGCGGGACTTAGAATAGTTTGCTAAAAAGCGACACGACGTGGAATCTATGTCCGATTTCTAAGCGATTTTAATACCGTCCAACACTTAGAAAAATCACACAGACGACGCTTAGAAAATTCGTCATTAGTTGGGACTTAGGAAATTTCCACTTTCTTGGACTTAGAAATATTTCAACTACTTAGCTGGGACTTAGTTGGAAAATTATTATCTTCACAACATTTGGAGAAATTTATTGCTATTCAGCATGGAAAAGGAATTAAGAGTACTAGAGGAAGTTAAAGGCCAAATAGAGAAGGGCATGATCAATTTTAAGAAATCTCCGAAGGAACGGATTACGCAACATTACATCGACGCGCGACTCGAGACTTTAGAAAAACAGTTTCAGAACTTTTCTTTAAAACATGAAAGAATGGTAGGTGAATATGGAAGTGAAGAGTTAATGGATTATTTCAAAGAAGATATTTACGAGATTGTGTGCGAATCTTATCTTAACTATAAAGTAGAACTTAAAAATTCGATGTCAAAAGTAAATCATAATACTAAACATGATGTTTCTCCCGATAATTTAATAAAATTGCCGAAAATTATTATTCCCACCTTCAGTGGAAAATACACAGAATGGCCGTCGTTTCGCGAGTTATTCATATCTTTAGTTCATAAAAACACAAGACTAGATGATGTTCACCGTCTTCATTACTTAAAGACGCAATTAACGGGAGAAGCAGAGCAATTGATAAGGCATATCCCTATAACGGGCAATAATTATTTAAAATGCTGGGAAATGTTAGAACATAGATTTAATAATAAAAAATTCATGTCTACTTGCATTTTGAAGAGATTATTTGATCAGCGTCATATGACTTCCGAGTCTTCAAATGGTTTGAAGGAATTATTGGATGTGACTAGTAATTGTTTACATGAACTGACCAACCTTGGTATCGACGTCAGTTCATGGGATGTTATTATTATATACGTAGTGAGTTTGAAATTGGACGTAGAATCTCGGAAGCAGTGGGGACTGTATGTAAGTAAATCCTCCGAGGATCTCCCTACTTTTCAACAATTCCGCGAGTTTTTGGAGACACGATTTCGTGCGTTAGAGTTTGTTGAACCCAAGAACACAAGGCCTAAAGGTATTAATAATAACACATCGCACCCTAATGTCATGCATTCCACAACCACATCGTCATGTCCACATTGTTCCGAGGATCACAGGTTATTTAACTGTAAAACATTCTCTAAAGAAGATATTGATAAGCGTCGTGATATCGTTCAATCATTGGGAGTATGTTTTAATTGCTTGGGGAGCAATCATACTGCCAATGTTTGCCGTGTTCTTACCAAATGCCAAATTTGCCAGCGAAAACACCATACATTGTTACACCCCAAAAGCAAAAGCGTAAATAGTGCGGTTGTGGATTCAACAGAATCTTCAACCTCGTATGAAAGCACTTCAGAGTTAGAAGAGCAAAACATTAATGCAAATATTGCAACCCATCTTGTTAGTGGAAAGGCACAGGGAAAAGTCCTGTTAGCAACAGCTCTCATAAGAGCTGAAGCAAAGGGTGGGTATCCTCAAATTTTAAGAGCCTTGCTAGACCAAGGTTCGCAGGCGTCATTTATAACGGAATCAGCAGTGCGGTTGCTTCGTTTGAAGAAAATAGCTGCAAAAACTACAATAGCAGGTATAGGAGGGAGTCATGATGGCATAGTCTCTAGACATGTTGTAAAAATTAAAATACAGTCATTGCATGATCCTTCTTTTATCAAAGAAGTAACCGCGCATGTGTTAAGTTCACTGACTTCCGTTATGCCGGACACAAAATTCAAAATTGAGGATTGGCCAGAAATTCATACTATTAGGTTAGCAGATCCTAATTTTAATTGGCCTAACAAAATAGATATTCTTTTAGGAGCTGAAATTTATAGTCAGATATTAAAGGAAGGGTTTATCAGGAGCCACAAAGGTTCACCAGTAGCGCAAGACACTTATTTAGGGTGGATTGTGTCTGGCCGTGTAGCTCATGAAGAAAATTCACAAAGTCGGCATAATGCAATCGTCACCATGCATGCGCAAGTATCCTCATTGCCTGAGAAAACTTTCACGCCTAAAGAACAGGCATGTGAAGACCATTTTACAGGTACAACACATCGAGACAGTAGCGGACGTTGTATTTTTAAAACACCATTTCGAAGTACAGCTCCGCAATACATTTATGACCACTCCAAAAGCATAGCTGTGAAAAGAGCGCTAGGTTTAGATAGGAAACTAGATAGAGCTCTGGCTAACTTAGTGAAAAGAGGTAACTTATCTCCGAGTAAACGGTATATGGTAGAATCGTCGAATTGCATCCAAGAAGGGACAGTATAACACGCGATGTCACCTTCCATTGTAAAAGCACGACTTTTAAACGTCCAGTTTCAAAACTATGTTTACTTCCTGAGACAGAATAAGTCAATATTGATTAATGTATAGGCGTCAGATTTTTGTGTCTTGTTTATTTTAACTATTTTATGTATAACTTAAGCATACATGTTCATTTTTTTCTGTTTGTGAAACCGTTTAGTAGCCCATGTGAATAGTATTGCAAGCAATCGACCACCAAACTTATGTTTTAAATTATACAGTCCACTAGTTTCCTAATTATTACTGATGTTAATCATGGTGGGCGGTGCTAAAAGGGAAATTATCCTTTTGGTGGGCGGAATGTTCAACCTCTACTTCGATGCCAACGCACAAATCTATTATTTGTACCAAACGTTTACATGTGAATTCTCTAGATGGCGTTGGCTTCGAAATAGATTGCGATATCGTTTTGTTACCGGACTTATCATAAGTTATTTGAAACCATTTATTAATTTCTCTCGCTCTGAGGTATATTGTTTTTCTTATACAAATACCACTGGTTGGGGTTCCTTGTACGAAAAGAGTACACAATCATTATTATCGAGTGCCTGCTGAAGCTACAGTTGTTGACACAACTGATTTTAATGAAAATTTTTTTATTATGGAACTTTTACTCAGCAGTTTTACAATGTAAAAATCAATTTTATCGATATCGACTACTTTCCCTTAATCAAGTAGACCAATCCCTAACCAGGCATATCTACGCAACTTGAACTTGAACTGACCAAAGCCTGGACAAACAGAAACAAAGACAATATAAAAGCATTAGAGAAACACAGGATTTTTGAAATCACTGCATTGAATACAGCTGACAAGGTTGAAGCCACCATAGTACGCGGGCGATCCCCGATGACATGGACAGACCAGGCTAAAGCAGTTACCGGCAACACCGCTAGTGCGCTACCGATATGATTTGGTCGAAACGGAAAAATTCACTTCAGGTACGTTTCTACTCGGCTTAGCTTGATGACTTAGCGTGCTTTCTGTGGCAAGGAAGAAACTGGATATGCTGAGGTGGTCTGGTCAGCCATCCACAGATCGACCTTAGCAAACGTTGCTCTACCCGTGCGGCTGTTATTGTTTGGCCACGAGCTCATGTTGTGTAATGTGAGACCTCCGAGGCGCAGCTCGGCGGCGGCCTGCGCGGAGTCGTGCGCGCGGCGCGCCACGCACTGGTAGACGCCGCGGTGCGCGCGCGCCACGCCGCGCAGCGTCAGCGCCGCGCCTGCGCCCGCCGCCGCGCCGTCGTGCAGCCACGCCAGCGCCGCGCGCGCGTCCGACGCCGCGCACTCGAAGCGCGCCATGCTGCCCGCCGCCGCCACCTGCACGACATGCACACATTATAACCTTCACAAACTGCTGCTCCCAGCCCAATTCAAACATATCAATTTTGCTGATTAGTAACATACAACCACTCACATTTAAACATAAAAGTAATAAAAGCAAATTTAATTTAGGAAAAAAACAGTAAAGTGTGAGACAAAAAAGATCTCACTATGAGTTCTTTCATTTTATCCCAAAAGTAAATCATGAACCAAAGTTAATCTATCAACTTTTTGAGTAATCGTCTGATTCCAAAATGTGCATCTAATTTTGATGGAATCTATTAAGTAGATTTAGAGCAAATCGGCTGTGACAGTCACACGTGTGCATGTGTGTGTGTTTATAAAGGATAAGTTTTATACATTCGAATTTTGAATATTAGTGCAATTCTCTCATCGGCATAAACAGAATTAGTGTGTATAATGTGCACTAACCAGCACGCGGGGCATGATGGTGACGCTGAGCGTGTCGTGCACGTGCAGCGTGGTGTGCGCGGTGGCGTCGCCGAACGCGTTGTAGGCCTTGCACAGCCACAGGCCAGCGGCGGATGGCGCGGCGCGCGACACGCACAGCGCCGCGCCGCCGCGCCACAGCCAGCCGTCAGCCGCAGCTGCCGTCAGCCGTCCGCCGCTTGAGCGGTACCAGCTGCACCACCACCACACACACTGCAGCTTAGCACACTCCGAATAATACGCTAACTGGGTATGGATTAATTCAAATAGTGTCCATCCCAACAAACAAACTAAGCTTATAAAATTAAGTCTATAAGTTCTTAACTTTTATACTTGTTATAAAGAAGCATTTATTATGTCAATGTTCCTTATAGTGGCAGATTATAAGAAGACTAGTATTTGCGTGTTGCGCGAGGTGCAAGCACCTACGAATCCATAAAAAAAAATACGGGTCTCGTAGTTTCCGAGATACGATAGGGAGGGGGGAGAAGGGGGTGAAAAGGGGAGGTTTGGCACTTTTCCCGTAGGTTTGAGAGTTACTTGTTTACGAATCTGTCAAAATATATCCAACTCCCCATCCACCATCTGGGAGAACAATTATGTCAATGAGTGAGTGAGTGAGTCAGTCAGTCAGTCAGTCAGTGGTAATCTAGCTTTATATAGTATAACTAGTATTTGCGTGTTGCGCGAGGTGCAAGCACCTAGCGTGATTGCTTTAAAAAAAAATGGGGGGGAGGGGGGGGTGATGGGGGAGAGTTGCACAATTATTTTGACTAAAGCATTGCCCCACTAAATGAATCTGAAAAAAAAATGTTCCAAGTCTCTTAATTTCCGAGATCCGCCTAAAGGAGGTGAGAAGGGGGGCAAGGGGGGTGACTTTGAAAAATGGTTTTTACTTTACCAAGCCTCCTCTATACGAATCCGTAAAAAAAAATACGGGTCTCGTAGTTTCCGAGATACGATAGGGAGGGGGGAGAAGGGGGGTGAAAAGGGGAGGTTTGGCACTTTTCCCGTAGGTTTGAGAGTTACTTGTTTACGAATCTGTCAAAATATACCCACCTCCCCATCCACCATCTGGGAGAACAATTATGTCAATGAGTGAGTGAGTGAGTCAGTCAGTGAGCCAGTGGTAATTTAGCTTTATATAATATAACTAGTATTTGCGTGTTGCGCGAGGTGCAAGCACCTCGCGTGCTTGTGGTGGTGAATTGTTCACTTTTAAAACCCCTAAATGTAGTAAAATAAAAACTAAAACATTGCCCCTCTAAATGAATCTGTAAAAAAAATGGTGGGGGGGGGTGATGGGGGGGGGGGTTGCACAATTATTTGGACTAAAGCATTGCCCCTCTAAATAAAACTGAAAAAAAAAATGTTCCAAGTCTCTTAATTTCCGAGATCCGCCTAAAGGGGGGAGGGGCAAGGGGGGCGACTTTGAAAAATGGTTTTTACTTTACCGAGTTTCATCTATACGAATCCGTAAAAAAAAATACGGGTCTCGTAGTTTCCGAGATACGATAGGAAGGGGTGAGAAGGGGGGTGAAAAGGGGAGGTTTGGCACTTTTCCCGTAGGTTTGAGAGTTACTTGTTTACGAATCTGTCAAAATATACCCACCTCCCCATCCACCATCTGGGAGAACAATATGTCAATGAGTGAGTGAGTGAGTCAGTCAGTGAGTCAGTGGTAATTTAGCTTTATATAGTATAATTTGGCTAATACTACCTTTATTCTTGTAATTTGGCTGGGTATACGTTAATAAATCCAATTAATACGGCTACAATAAGGGATCAAAATGTATTCTTCTTATAGAGGCTAGTTACATTGCATTTTAGATATATAATATTCAAAGTCATATAAAGGCTTTTAATATGGTCAACTATTCTTAGAAAAGTAATGCAAAAGCTAACCATGATGCTTTTTAACTTATAGGAGCATTTGATAAGACGTCTATCCAACAAACAAATGCTAACATTTTATATGATCTTTAAAAGGATGAAAGCAATCCGTATTCCCTTGTACAGTGATTATAAAGATATTATTCTCTAAATAAATAATAAATAAATCTTTATTCACATTTCATACATTGTTTTCATTTTACATAACTAGATTCACCATTTTGAAGTGCAGCAGATTGTGTGAATTTATTATTTACATTAAAAAATGGATTCAAAAGGCTGGAAGAAGTTTAAAAGAAGCGGTGGTTACAGAAGAAATGTAAAAAAAATTTACGAAAACATGGTTGCGAGTATTACACCCACTACCTCTACTCCTATGATACTACAAAATGACCAAGCCAATACCAATGAATCAGCCAGTGGTTCCGCAGAGGATTATTTTATAGAAAATCAGAATGAAAAGGAAACCTGTGAAGAAGAGTATAATTGTAGCGAGAGTAAAAAAAAAAAAAAAATTATTTTCTCAAGAACGAACATAGTACAATGTCAATGTTACATGGCACATTATATAGAGACTGGTGTCTGTTGAAGGTAAAACCTGTATTACAGATCACCAGGGTTACCCTCCGTCGGACAATTTTTACATATGACATGTATTAAATGAACATGATATTAATACAATATGAATTTATGTTATTGTATATAATTGTAATAACATTCTGTTATATCGTAATCAGTACCTTGAAGCCAAAAACAAACTTTTCTCTTGCACTCTGCCCGGGTAAGAGGATATATCAACAGTTGTTTATTAATCTTATTATACAAGTATGGAGCCAGAAAACCGTAGAACTTATGTGCTAGACTGCTCTTAAATCTAGTGGTCGTGCAAACAGAACCAGATCTTCTTTTATTAGAAAGGTTTTTGTAGTCATAGGAAAGTTCCGAGTGCTTCCTGGTTACTGTTCCTAAGGTAAAAAGTTGCCGAACTGTCAGTACCTTACAGCGTTGATATAGATCAAAGGTTGGGTATCGTATGGGGAGGGAAGAACTTACTTTTAGAATAACTCTTTGGGCTCTCTCTAACTTCAGAAGGTACGTCTTAGCAGCACCACCCCAAGAAGTTATGCAATAAGTCAGTACGGATTGGCACAGTGCCAGATAAACCATTTTAATTATTGACGAGTCGGCAATATGTCGAGGAGATTTAAATATGTAAATAAGTTTACGTATTCTAGGAACTAGGGCCTCGATATGTGGTTGGAAATTTAGTTTATTGTCAATTATGACGCCTAAATATTTGACAGTGTTCGATTTTGATAAACGCGTACAGTTACATGAATTATTAGAAATTGTGTGAAATTATTGTAAGGTTTGATTGTTCCTGATTTCTAAGTGTATAGGTCATGAACTTGGTTTTGTTTACATTTATTGTGAGGATGTTATCATTCAGCCAATTGGATACTTGATTAAACCCTTTTTGAGCGTAATTAAAAACCTCTTCCCAAGTATCTCCATAGAAAAGTAGGGCAGTGTCATCAGCGAATGTAATGATTTTCCCATTGGTCAGGTTTGTGTTACATAAGTTATTAATGTACACCAAAAACAATGTCGGGCCAAGAATACTGCCTTGTGGGACGCCATATTTAATAGGCAATTCTTCACTTATCCAACCATCCACTTTTACTACCTGTGTTCTTCCCTTGAGGTAATCTTCAAACAATTCCAAAGGTACACCTCTAATTCCCAGATGTTCTAGTTTGTTGATTAGGATGGGGATAGATACTGTGTCAAATGCTTTGGCTAAATCAAGATAGATAGCCTTTTTCCTATCATCCAGCTTAGAAATTATAAATTCTGTTAATTGATGAACAGCATCTGATGTTGATTTTGGTGCCCGAAATCCAAACTGAGATGGCGAAAGAAGATTGTTTGTTTCCAGGAACTTTACTAGTCTGCTGTTCATCAGACATTTGTATTTTAGACATTGCTGGCAGGATGAAAATAGGTCTATAATTGCTGACACAGCATCTATCTCCACTCTTGAAAATGGGCACAATTTGTAATTTTTTAAAAGCAGAAGGGAATACACCCGTGGCAAAAGATAAATTACAAATGAATGTTAACAGCGGGATAATGACGTCTATGAATTGTTTCAAGAAATTTCCTGAGATGTAATCAACTCCCACTGCACAATCGTTTTTAAGATTAGCAATTAAAGATTTTACTTCGAGTTCGTCTGTAGGTAAAAATACTAAGGATTTATCGTTAGAGTACGTGGAATGGGATAAGCTATTGTAGTGTGATATCTGAGTTTTATTTGAAGAATTTTTTTCAGCTAATGATTGGCCAACACTAGCAAAGAATGTGTTTATATCGTTGACTGAGGTTATGGGACTGTTAGGGCAAATTAATTGTGTTAGTTTATCTTTTATTTTTGAAGTATGAGTGATATTTTTAATCGTTTCCCACAATTTTTTGCTATTGTAAAGTAAGTACTGTAAGTAATATAGACATATTTTTAAATGAATAGTTGAAGAATATTGATATTCATAGTGATATCAGAGAATGGGCAGTGAAATTCAACATTTCCCTTAAACTGACTTATTTAAAATATTACACCATGTA
Source organism: Tholera decimalis (assembly GCA_943138885.2). Lineage (NCBI taxonomy): Eukaryota > Metazoa > Arthropoda > Insecta > Lepidoptera > Noctuidae > Tholera > Tholera decimalis. The sequence continues at coordinate 409,083 of OW964550.2, forward strand.
ATGCTAAACAAAATGCCATTTGATGCGCGTACATTGCTCAAAACAAATAAAGTCAGTCTAGTAAGTTTGGAGTTTTAGGTATTATTAAAGACTAGCTAATAATGGTAATAGTCAAAGTATAAAAGCATCAAAATAATAAGTACATAAAAAAGGTTCTTTATACAGATGTTTCAAGTGGCTTATTGGGTATTCCTGCAAGGGATGCAGATGACATTGGGTCATCATTGTCATTGTCATCGTAAATCAAATATTCTTTACGATTTCGGCACAAAATGAAAGGGAATTGTTGTAAAACATTTATGTTTTCACCACCTATTAGAAAGTGTAACGGTAAACTAGAAAGGGTCGGATATGTACAATTTAAAAAAAATCCTTTATTAGAATAAAATGGGTCCACTTCCATGGCCATTGCATATCTTTTCTTTGTAGGAATTTGTCAACTTCTGCCAATATGTATACTACCATTGCAATATCTGCGGACAAACATATTATAAATATAATTATATTCTTTATTGTGTACTTACAATTATAATTATATTTCAAACTTAAAACTAGGGCACAAAAGCAAGCTTATCCCTAAAGAGATCTCTTCCAGCCAACCCAACCATAGTGAAACATACATTTTATACATATGGGAACAAGACTGACTAGGTACAGGATTTTTTTCGTGAGAAAGGAACCCTAACGATGTGTAAAATGGCGATAGCATAAGTAGCAAATGATGCCATTAAAAAGTTTTCACTCTCATAGATTCCTTCATCTCATAGACTCATAGACGATGTGCGAATCGTTTTGCTCTCATAATAGCACTGTTTATAACATGACTAAATAATTAGTAACGTCTGTAGCACAAAAACCGCTTAAATTCAAGGGCGGGTTGATACTATAACACTCAGCGTATCACATTTTATCATGCATTTGAATTCCCATACACTTTTCAGTATAATTTATACTGAAAAATGTATGGGAATTCAAATGCATGATAAAATGTGGTGGTGTGGTAGTTTATCTACCTGATCTATGTGCTCATTTGAGCACATAGATCAGGTAGATAAACTACATATAATAATAACTTACCGCTTACCGTTCACTTTTCAGTAAAATGGTTGACGTTTCTCTCTATTCGTCAAACTGTTGCAAAAAGGTAAATCACTAAGAAAAAGACTTATTGCAGAATCATAAGCAGACGGCTATAAGGGCCTACAGCTTTTTAAGAGCATTTGATTTGCCGCAATGTGTTTAACTCCCTTGTATCGAACCATAATAAAACACTTATAAGGTTGATCACCCGTATTAACGCCTTCTATATGATTCTTACAAGTATATTGGCCTTCTTCCTTGTCATAAGGAAAAAAAGCGGACAATAAAGCAAATATAAGGGGGGTATAAAGTTATTGTCTTTATAATTTGTGCCCAAATGCACACTTATTAGCGATAATGCGGCTCCTATAAGAATATTATTTTTGGCTATATAAGCCACTATAAGAGCAATTTTTGTTTGTTGGGATGTCCTTGACTAGAAATGATTGTGTGTTGTGTGTGTATTAGGGGTGTAGTTACGTGTATTGCGGCGCAGGGTGGTCAGCGGCCACGCAGGGCAGGCAAACGGGCTGGCCGGCTGCCACGCTGAGCTCGCCGCCGCCCGCCACCAGCCGCGGCGCCGACGACGACGACCCCTCTGCACACACATACGCACGCGTCAGCACTGCCTACTCTCGAGCATATACCATTTCACATATCGTAACCACATGCACTGCTTCGGAGATGTTGCGATCTTATAAAGAGAAGAGACGCAAACTTCTAGTATGACGAAAGTGCATACACCCAACGGTGTAATCGCAACTGAACATTGGACTAAACAAATATTAGACTTTAGAAGGTTAATTATGTTTATGATGGTAGTAGTGGGCGCTGACCGGTGACGGTGAGCGTGGCGGGGCTGGCTCGGCGCGTGTCGCCGGAGAGCTCGTGGCGCGCCAGGCAGCTGTAGGCGCCCGCGTCGTCTGGCCGCACGCCGCCGATCAGCAGCGTGTTGCCCGCCACCAGGTAGCGCGACTCTGTCACACACACAGTACTCACGTTACTCTCCACCACCAATAGCTACGAGTACAGTCTAACGAACAAACATGTACGAGCGAAGCCGTACAATAACAGTAGTTTTAAGTTTATGCTGACATCGACGCGCAGCGAAATGCATTTCAAATAATAACTAAATAATTTAACGCATCGCGTTAGTAGCTGGCAGAAAAGTGTCGCGATTAACACAACGGGCAAAATACTTATCAAAGACACTTTCGCCACGTGTCGATCATTTATCATTTTTGTATATTTAATTTTACCTTGTTGTCAAGTTGTGTACTTTTAATATATGATTATTTTCATTTATCAGTTTATCATTTCAAATGTACCCTACCCGTACAAAATATCTGCATCTGTTGACTAACCCTCACGCATTCAAATAAGGTTGATTTTATTTAAGGATTACAGATCTCTTCTATTTACATAAATACTTAACGTTACATTATTTATGTTTCATTTTCCAGGAGTAGAGCTTTAAAACATAGTGGCAACAATAGAGATAAATATCCTGAAAGCAGCCGACCCATATCCCACGTCTAAACTTTTTGAAAGTCTCCTACTGAACCACCTTATCGATCCTGACCTTATCGACGAGCATGCCGGCTTCAGGCCAGGCAAGTCGTGTAACAACCAAAGCCTCAAACTGTTGCAATTCATCGAAGACGGTTTTGAGATAAAAATATGTCACAGATGTGTTTGTTTATCTTTTGGCAGCCTATGACACGGTCAATATCAAACGACCACTGTTGACCACTGCTTAACTTCAGTGAGCCCACCAAGGACGTCAATTTTGTACTTCGGTGTTTCCTTGATCCATTGCAGACGCAATGTCAGTGTGGAACCCCTTTACAAGATATACCGCACTTTTTGTCTTGTCTATCGCGCATGGCCACCTGCACCTTGCTGGATCTTAACAAGGCCAATGTAAGAACTGTGCAGGTAGCTGCATATTGGTCAAAAGATGATTGAGCATCGACTCAAAAAGAAGATGAAGAGGGATATAAAAAGAAAATCGTTAAAATTTTCGTATTATCGTATCCTCTTCAAATATAAAGCATACTGCTTCTTTTTCAAAGTTATTTGTTTTTGTTTTGTATCAATTCTTTAGTTAGTTATAAGTTTCCTGGTGAATAATTATAAAGCTAATTTACGACTACAATAAAATTGTACTGTCGAGTTCTTTTCTTTAGTAACGCGAACCATCCCGAGACGTCGGCGTTAATTAATAGATATTTTAAATAAAGCGGGTAAGCGAAGTGAAGAGTCGCGGGGTACGGGGGAGCGGGGCGAGCGGCAGGCGCGAGGCGGTGGTGTCGGGTGCGCGCTGGTACATTTTTAACCGACTTCTAAAAAAGGAGGAGGTTCTCAATTCGGATGTTTGTATTTTTTTTTTTTTTTTTTTTTTTTTTTTTATTATGTTTGTCCACGCATAACTCCGTCGCTTGCCAACCGATTTGAAAAATTCTTTTTTTGTTGGAAAGGGTATACTTCCCAAATGGTCCCATGAAAATTTTATCGAAATCGGACGAGCCGTTTCTGAAAAATCAAAAAAAGTCGAAAAAAATAATTTACCTTGATGATCTTTTCGTTTACTCTGCATTGCGTTTTTTGTTCGCGCATAACTCCGTCATTTACGAATCGATTTGGAAAATTCACTGACCCACTAAAAAGCGCGAAAATAAAAACTTTTTTGCAAAAAATAAAACCGACTTCCATATCAAAACACTACAAAGCCAAAAATAATTTTAATTTCGGAAGGCGGTGTGAAAAAAAAAAGAAAATACAAAACCAATAACACCGACTACCGAAATTAAAATTATTTTTGGCTTTGTAGTGTTTTGATATGGAAGTCGGTTTTATTTTTTGCAAAAAAGTTTTTTTTAGCGTCGCTCACCATCGCTCGCCGCCTTGTCCTCACCAGCCAGTCCCTAACTGCCCTCTCCCAGGAATGCCCTAAGTGTCCGAGGTCCGTACCCCACAAGGGGTGCCCTTAACACGTAGTCACCTAGTTTTTAAGTTTACTTTATAGTAAACTTAAAAACTTGGTGGCTTAAAGCCACCAACCAGGGCTTATGCCCTGGTTGGTGGCTTTAAGCCATCACACGTAAATCCAGTTAAGCAGCCGACTACCTCAAAGGTTCCCCCCGCTTGCCACCGCGACGTTTTTCCATTTCAGGAGCGCCAAGATTTATGAGCGCCGATAATTCCTCTCCTTTATTATAAAGGAAAAGGTTCCTGAAGCTCCCGACACGCCGTAATAATCTCATTTCTTTTTTTTTCATTGGAATCAAGCCATTTATTGAGTTCTATTTTCCATTATACAGAGTGGAGAAGACAATACGATCATAAATTAAAACTCGTTCAATACTAGTTTATAGGAATAATTCTACAGTATCAAAAAAATCCCAACATCGAAATTAAATTAAATATATAATCAAACAAACTAAATGGCATAACACTGGATACGAAATAGAATCGAATTAGAGACGTGGGATTCGCTTTCGTGGACATGGTCACAATAAAAACACGACCCTTTTTTTTCAGTCGGGTAAAAGCCTTTCTCAAGCTTCAAGCTACTTTCATACCTAACGGTAATTTTATAATTTTACTTATTGAATAATATATATATATTTATACCAAATCCACTCAGTACACTACCTACTTTCGAAGATTAGTGCGTTCAAACAATCAAAAAAGGTTTTTCAGCTTTATAATATTGGTATAGACATGCCTTTTTCCTACTTAGGAAGAAGACACATGTATACACTCTGTACACATATTAAATTTAAAATGGTGTTTCAATCGCTACGGGTGTTACCTGGTGAGGGTGGGTCGATGTTGAGCACGGTGTCTCCATGGTACCAGAGCGCGGCGCGCACGTGCGGCTGGCCAGGCGCGGCGCACGCCACTGCCGCCACGCCGCCCGCCGCCGCCGCGCCCGCCTGCGCCCGCGCCTGCCAGCCCTCCGCCGCCACTGAGCACACACAAGTATCACCCTCCACCCGCACACACACACTGCACCACACACACACACACAGGCACTCACCCGGCTCCAGCAGCACGTCCCGCGACAGCGCCACGCCGTGCGCGTTGACGGCGCGGCACCGCACCGTGCTCGGCGACGCCTCGTACGCGCTCGACGGCAAGATCTCAAGTGTACCGTTGTCGTATATTCGCCTGTGCAAACATATAAGTAAAAAATCCAGCACTGGAACTTTTAAAATTGCCCCGATTAACGATACGTTTTGCGAATACTTTCATTGTGCGTACAGCTAAGGATTGGATTTCCCTGTCGGAGTCTGTGTTTCTCGAGCTATAACCTAGGGGTATTTAAGTCAAGAGTGATTCGGTTACTTCTAGGTAAGCCATCATCATCACCATTTGACCACCATCAGGTGAGATGGTGGTCCAATACGAGCCTATTATGTATTAAAAAAAAACGCTGGCATGAGCATGTAAGAAGGCGAGAAGACAACCATTGAACAAAAAGAAACGGGATAAAAGCCAAGAGAAAAAAGAAGATATGTGTTAGGACGGTAACGGAAGGTATTTCTAGCGATCATTGGGAATACTTCAGCGCCTTGTCATTATTTTTTATTTTTTTTTATTGGAAATAGGTTCGCGTTTGACCACTATCTGACCTGATGGTAAGTGATGATGTGATCGAAGATGGAGCACGCTTACCTAAAAGTAACCTATTCACTTTGGACTTAAAGACTCCTAGGTCTACTTACACTGCATGCAACAGCTGGTTTTACATGAACCAGCTACTCGTTTTCAGCAGTTCTTGTCAAGACTGGTAGGTATTAGATTTTCTGGTTTGTGAATACCCATTACGACTGTCCTATTTGTATAAATTACATCTAGGACCAACGGTTTAACGTACTTTTCAAGGCACGAAGGAATTTCGACGGTCTCCCATCCACGGAAAGACCTTTGCAAGCGTAGCTTAACCTTGAAGTTGGATATATATACGGCTGTTATTATTATTTGGCCACGAGCTCCTCCTTCAGCACAAATAAATGACAAAGTAACGAGAACTTATTGGAAAAGCGGTGTGATAATAAAACAATTGAAAATTTAATGAGGAGCGTCACAAACAAGAAGGCGGCGCGGCGGCCTGAGCCTCAGGTAATGAGACAGCTTTGTGGCGGCGCCTCCTCGTCGTTGGCGTCATCCTCATTGCCAGCAATTAAGAAATTAATTTAAGCGTCAATAACCTAATAACTAAAATATCGGCCTTGTGATCGAGAGGACCGGGGTTTGAAACCCTGCCCTCCACTATTGCCGTGAACCCAATTCAGACACAAGCCATATTTAGCTTCGTTGGAGGAGTTAACAAGATTGCTAGTCCACATTGCTAGAATTGCTGTTCAAATTTCTTCCAGAGAGAGAGAGAGAAAGGGCTTCGGCCAATTTTTATATTTTTTTTTCCATCTCAGTCAATTTCGAGGAGTTGCAGAGTGCCGGCAAATTGGAGCCAGTGAAGTGGGTACCTGTGTCCAGACAGGTCGGTGAGTACCGAGTTGTCGTCGGCCAGCCAGGAGAGCTGCGGCGCGGGCTGGCCGGCGGCGGCGCAGTGCAGGCGCGCGCCGGCCGCCGTAGCGTACGCCACTCGCGCCGGTGGCTCCAGCACCAGCGAGGGGCCCAGCATGTCCAGCTCGCCGCCACACCCTAACACACAACACATACACTAACACACACATACGCCTGTAACACTCCAACATAATTGCTTAACCTATGAATATTACTTAAGGCCTTTTTTAGGGTTCCGTAGCCGAATGACAAAAACGGAACCCTTATAGATTCGTCATATCTGTCTGTTTGTCCGTATTTCATAGCCATTTTACTCCGAAACATTATTTTATATTTTATTTATTTGTAAGACAAAAAATATCCATGAAATTATTGTTAGTAGGTGCACTTTCACACACAACGCAACTCAAAATTATTTTACTTGAATTAATCATAATAATAATCAGGTTGAATTAATTAAACATAAATAATTTCAAAAACAATGTCAATGGTTCAAGTTGATGTCAAGTGGTTTTTTAAACTAAATAATAAAAACAATAAGTAAAAAAAATATAATACAATAATTTCACTTTCAAAAATAATCAATTTTAGGAAACAGATAAAAAGTGGGGCGTCATATGTGTTTATCAAACCTATGCGTGCGATATCTATTGATAGGTCTTCAAAAATGACATTGAGGTTTCTAATACCATTTTTACTTAAAACTAATCGCTTGAAAAGTTGACACTTCCAAAGTGGTAAAATATGTGTTCCCCCCTCTAACTTTTAAAATAATAGGGTGAAAAATCTTAAAAAAATATACATTGTAGATCAGAATGAAAACTTCCAACAAAAATTAGTTTGAAAAAGATATTGTCAGTAGTTTTCAACCGACGACAAAAAGAGGAGGTTATTAATTCGACGCGTATATATTTTTTTTTTTTTTTTTTATGTATGATCATCGAGTACTCGAAGATGGCTGAACCGATTTGGAAAATTCTTTTTTTGTTCGAATGGGTATACTTCGAAATTAGTACCATTATCACCAAAGTCAGGATCTGATGATGGGATCCTGGAGAAATCGAGGGAACTCTTCAAATATTATAGGCACACCTATGGCGTTTTGGGTATTTCTTATAGTAACTTGTGCAGTTGCTCTCAAAAAGTACCATTTGGGGAAGTGGAACTCATGATGAAGACCACAGATGGCCGCCGAAACTACTCAATAATAAGTATTGAGTGGATTGCAATTCGATTACTTGAATATGGATGTTAAGCACTTTATGCTCGTCACAATGCATATGGTGATGTAGAGCTGATGGTGAAGTACCAGGAGAACTCCTTAACTATTAACGGCCCAGCATTGGGAAAAGCAATATTTTGTAAAAGGTTATAAGTAGTTGACATTTAGGCTCTTGTAACTAGGTAAATTAAAAATCATCCAACTAAAAAGAGTGAAATAAAAACTTTTTAACAAAAAATTAAACCGACTCCCATAGTATTTTCTCAACTATGTTGGGGTTGACTTCCAGTCTATCCGGATGCAGCTGAGTATTACTACGCGTAAACACCGTATTACTACCCGTAACGGCTGTCAAAGATATCCAAATGATAGCCGGGAGCAACGGCTTAACGAAAATAAAAACATGAAATAATAATAATATTTTACATCAATGTTAGTAGTACCACGGGCAATTTTTTTTTGCCCGTAGTACTACTACACTGCTTGGTAGTACCACGGGTAAAAAAAATTACCCGTGGTACTACTGGTAGTACCACCGGTAGTACCACGGGCAACAAACGCAAAAAACACTGCAAAGTGAAAAATAAATTTAATTTCGGAAGTCGGTGCCAAAAACGAAAAAACAAAACTAAAGACACCGACTACCGAAATTAAAGGTATTTTTCACTTTGCAGTGTTTTTTGGGAGTCGGTTTAATTTTTTGTTAAAAAGTTTTTATTGAGATATAAGTAGCACACTTTGAAAAACGGTAAATATAACTTTGTACCTCGTACAAACACCATGAAAAACAAGTTATGTGCGTAGTTACTACGGAACCCTTCATGGGCGAGTCTAACTCGCACTTGGCCAATTATTTTGTTTTCTTGTTATCGGGGGAAACCTTCAAAGGACACTTGGTCGTTGGGAATAAGATCGATTTTTACCTCATTAAAACGATCCCAGTGGTCACCATCAGCACATTGTGAAAAGCCCCGAGTTTTCTTAGGAGATCTGGGCTCACTCAGTGGGTGCTCATAGTCCCCACTCTAAAGGCACTCTGTTATACTTAGTAAGTACGATTGATATTAACATAGTTATGTATTTGTCGCATCCGCAAACTTTATTGAGTTTGAACAGAATTTTCTGCAAATTCTCCAGCAGGCCAGCTGTTGCAGTTTATGTTAAAGAAGTGAAAGCGAACAAATTCATAGAAGGAAACATGCCAAGTATACAAGTATGGGTTAACAGTAAAAATTTAAGAAAATTAATTCGAGGCCTGCAAACTAAGAAGTGATAAACAAAATAAGTACTTTCCAGAAGAGCGAATAATAGGAAAAAGAGCTCCCATTTTAATAATTTTCCCTCAATGCTTAATTATAGCACAATAACTTACATACAAACAATACATGAGTAACACCGGTAACGCGCACACCATCCACATCAACACACGTCGGCGCCCACACCACGCACCAAGTCCACGTCAACTTCTTTGGCCGTACGATACATTAATTATTATTTTAAGGTAAACCAATCAACCAAACCATTATTTTTGGGTACGTGAAAAGCATTATTAGTATATTTGTATAAGGATGTATGGTTTAAACTAACTGGGTACTGGGTAGGCAGGTTTTCACACAATGTTGGGTAAGCAATTTGAGGCTTGTTCGATACGTATTCATCTATTGATTCACCTAACACCTGATTTCTCGTAATAAACTTAAATCAAGCCATGGTAGTATTATGTTTTGTTTTGAAATGCTCTTTGATCTTTCTCACAAGACTATCAAAGTCCTCTTTGTTCTCATCCTTTGCGAACTTGAATGTCGTATAGACTTCATAACCCTCCGATCTAATCAGGTTTATCAGCACACTTGCCTGCACGTCAGATGCTTCCTTGTGAACATCAAATGCCTTTAAAAACATCGTAAACCATTGGAACCATTTACGCCATATGTCTGCCCAGTTGGCTGGCCCTCCTTCCAATACTAATTCCGTCGGTGGACGCGCATGTTTCATGTTTATAATTAATTTAAGAACAGTTCTTTTATACAACACTTAAGACTTCTAACTTTTATCTTTATCAATTAGTTAGCACCGTGGCTATCACCACAGATTTCAACAAGACTGACATTTATTAAATATGTGGGTAGCTTAATAACACATAATGTACAAATACCCACACCATGCACAATAATTTGTAGTAAAAATTCCAAAGAAACTAACTGCATTTGAAACTTTACTAAATAAGTAACTATTAAACCCCACAGTGCGGGTAGCCATTTGTGCTTAGTGTATCTTTTCTGTAATGTAAGTTACTAGGCACATAAAATAGCCATTTTACTTTATTTATAATCCAGCAAACTACGTAAACCTAACTTTTTTGTGGTCTCATCTGTCTGACTGGTTTTCCTAGTTCTCAATATCAGTTACTAAAATAATTATTACTCGCGTATAGTTTGCAACGCGCCCTGGTCAAAGAGCAATAAATGTTTATGTCGGTTATGCATTTCAATAAAACTTACATTGGTATTTTTAGTCATTATGAATTTAATCCGTGCATAAAATCATAATAAAAAAAGAGTATCTTATCTTACCCTGAACTTGGAACGAATAAAAGTAATAAGAGTTATAATTTTATTTAATTTTTCTTCGCAACAATCACAAATGTATCCCAAGATACGAGGCGGCCCGGCTCGCGGCGGGACTCCGCTCACAAACAAACACTAACTTTAAGCCACTTAAAAGTCTAACGGCGAAACTTCAGTTTTAAAACCGTTTGACCTAAAAAAAGTCGTACTTAGTTCCACAGCGGACGGGAGCGAGCGCGCGCCACCGCCGGCGGCGGGCCAGGCATGCGGCATTACTTGGCCGGAGTGCCGTCGTCCCGCGTCCTGCGCTAGCACAATACTCCTCTAATTTATAATTCAGTTAAGTTTGTTGCGTCTTGTTCGTAGGAGTTAGTTTCTGATTAACTTTCTGAATTAACTTCCGCGACGCGCTCTACTCGTCCGTTACCGTTGCTTACTGTAACTCAACGCATCCATACCTGCGCTCTGTCGCAAGTATTTACATCATGACAATTAGTACGTGACGGGCAATTAGTGAATACAAACTAGCTTTCATCCGGAGAGGGAATAACAAAATTATGTTGAACGGTTCGCCGGACGCCGACGATAGTCGCGCCCAGTGTGGCTGTACCCTCACCTCTAAAGGGAGTCCAAATCATTTCCAAGTAATGGGCATATCTCTTTCTTCGTGACATAACTAAGAAAAGTCATTACCATTTATCGTTTTAGTTACTTGTGGGAAGTAGGTACATCAAATATATGTTGTTTTTTGTTTCAAGCGATTCATGACTTCTGATTCGTAGCATCTTTCCAATGCTTGACCAACTGCATCAGACTGTTTTAGCCTGAGATCCTCCGCTTAAATCAACAGGTACAAGGTTTTAAAATTTAATTCTTGAGATCTGCTGTACATAGTTGGTAAGATATTAAACAGAGAGCCCCATTGAACATAGATTTAAATGAAAAAATAGGTACATAAATGTACCAGGTTTTACAACTCATAGTTGAACTAATTCATAGGGGGAATAGTCAAAAAGAGATACATAATGAAATAAGAGTAACGGCTGAAAAGTACACTTACGAGTTACTATCAGAAGTGTTAAGAGCAGCGGCAGCGGTGGCGGCGGCATGTCGCTGGCGGCCGCGCGCACCGCTCCGCTTCGCAACGCTCCGCCTGCTGATAAATGTAAAAAAATCGGATGAGTGAGCCAGTTGTACATTATTTATTAACATTCTTTAATATAAGTGATTTACTTAAACAAGAGTTAGAAATTTGAAAACTGTTAATTGTGTTTGACTAAACGAGACTCGAGTCTGGTGATGTGCAAGTGATCCGTCCAGAATTCGATCTCAGAGGCGAGCTTATGAAAATCCTTCCAATTTTCAGAATTGTAATATCTATATGCTGTGAGAGGGCTTAAACGAATTCATTTACACCACAACAAGTTATCTTTAACTAATCCATCATTCAGAGCTATGAAAGATCTGTATACAAATACAAAATAGTTTATTTCTATAACAAATTTATTATATTTACAGTTCTATTGTGTTGTGTTCTGTATTAAAGAATTGTTTGCAATTCAAGACCTCATAATTAACACTTTCTCGACTCAGATCTATAAAAGCATAAAACTAGTTAGGTACGATCTGAACCGTGGTAGGGATTTCTACCTTAGGCTTCCCGATGTCAGACCATAAGCGGTACGTGCCAAAGAGAGATACTGAGTTTCTTGTGATTTAAAAATAATTCCATTTACTGATTTGTCACCTCAAAAATTACTTCAACATTTCGTTTCTTAAAGTAAAGATAGAAGCGTTGCCAGAAAGTTCAAAAACTGTATACATGCAATTTTTGGTAACCACCTAAAAATATGCATTATTGTTAAACTAAGAATGTGCTAAACGCCCGATAGTTTTTTAAATTTTATTGTGTTATTATTATTGCCTTTTTGCTTCACCTAATAATAAAAGTTTAATAATTACTATTATCTTTACGTTAAAGGAAACCGAACAAAAAATATCGGTCATACACGATAATCAATTACATATCTATTTTATTATTTATTATACTAGTTGAAAGTACTTTTATAACACGGAATAGCGGCATGTCCAAATGAACATTTGAAAGTATATAACGCGACTAATAATATTAACCGCTGTCATCTTCGCCAAACGTCATGACGTATCGAAAAAAAAAAAATAGAAATGCCCAATCGATTGTAATCAATCGATAGATTTAAAAAAATCTGCTAAGTATATTTTATGAATGAGGTCATACTCGATTTTGAATAGGTGGTTAGAATAATGCTGAAGTGAACAAAACTTACATATTTCATCATGATTATTCTACACGGTTAATCTAATGATTGTTTATAAAATTAGTGTGTGGTTTACTTTTCACTAAACGATTATTTAAGACATGAATTATTTATAAGCCCTCCTTTGGGCTTCACCGCAGTCAGGTAAAAAATTATCCATTATAAAACTTTTCTAAAAAAACTTTTTTGCAAAAAATAAAACCGACTGTTATTGGTTTTGTATTTACTTTTTTTTCACACCGCCTTCCGAAATTAAAATTATTTTTGGCTTTGTAGTGTTTTGCAAAAAATAGAAACGACTTCCATATAAAAACACTACAAAGGCAAAAATAACTTTTATTTCGGAAGGCGGTGTCTTTAGTTTTGTATATATTTAAAAAAAAAAATTATTTTCGTGCTTTTTAGTGGGTCAGTGAATTTTCCAAATCGGTTTGTAAATGACGGAGTTATGCGCGAGCAAAATACGCAATGCAGAGTAAACGAAAAGATCATCAACGTAAATATTTTTTTTAGACTTTTGTTGATTTTTCAGAAACGGCTTGTCCGATTTCGATAAAATTTTCATGGGACCATTTGGGAATATACCCTTTCTAACCAGATAAGAATTTTTCAAATCAGTTGGCAAGTGACGGAGTTATGCGGGGACAAACATAAAAACAAAAAAATATACAAACATCCGAATTGAGAACCTCCTCCTTTTTTAGAAGTCCGTTAAAAATAATAATATTGCAAACTAGATACAGATGTTGTTATGTATTAATAAGTATAGAAGAGTGTCATTATAAGTAAATTAAGACATTGTCATAATTGTAATGGTATTAATATTATCGTATGACAAAAGTTGATGCGATAAAGTGTGTGCCGTTGCACCAGGCTGTATCTCATGAACCGTGATAGCTAGACAGTTGAAATTTTCACAGATGATGTATTTAAAGGGGGCATAATTATGTTATTCTAAACCCATAGAAGCAAATTAAAATATCTTCAATCAATCAATTAATAATTTATTTTGACAAACATAGGTACAGATAGTGTTGAAAAATATACGCACTATGTTTTGCAAACATATAGCGTACAAAATCAAGTCATACATTTCGGAGGGATCGTAACTTGTTATAAAATCGGTGAAGGTGGACCATGATTTTTAGGATCCTTATCAGCGCCAGGCTGACCTTCGAACCCTACTTCAAGGAAAACTTCAGTGATTACGTAGAAAAAGATTTACTAAATCCAAACTGCAGTCTATTACTGCAAGGTTCGCTAATTACATAATTATTTACAGCAAACTCAGTTCAAAATCAGAATATTAATTTATTACAGTAATTATTATTAAAAACAAGGTAATTGCGACTCAGGTGTGACCCTATTCACATTTACTAGAGATTTTGACGGAGCGAGCGCCTCGATCGGAATGATCCACACTAGGTGGCGCGTGCCTTGCTATAACGATCCGTCCCCACCTCTCGCCTGACTCACGGAGCGGTTGTAGTGGAAATGACGTATCAACACATTGAAACGACTTTGTTCCTTTGCGCCGACATACAATAATAATATTACAATACAATTAAGGAACTTTGTCAAAAATTATGAAATTCAAATAAATATACGTGTATCAATAAAGTAATAATTAAATATTATGTCATTATAATTTTGACTAAAAACACTTAAATACATAGTGTTCGGTCCGACGTGAAACAGAACGCACCTTTTGGCTGGCAACATCAATTATCTGTGGGCTTGACATAACCTTTTTCACTTGACAGATAGACTTTGGTTCCTTGTTGGAAAATGTCCGTTCTTGGGACTTTGATTTAATTGTAATTGATAAAATATCGTTTCGATTCATTCGGGCATCCGGTGGGATATGCCCCTCCAGTGATGGCGAGCGGCTCGGGACACCACGCAGACGAATATTTTGATTGTTGGCCTCGTCGTGAACGAAGGCAGCCTGGAAGCGGCGATCGGTCGCCGCCCAGGCATCACTAAGAGATTGACGCCTGCCCGCTAAAGGACCCCCCCGATCAAGACGGTTTTGTTGCCAACGGCCTCGGTCAAGGTCTGGGGACCCTTGGGTGACTCGATTGTGGTCTGTGCCATTTTGGACACGGGAGTCCAGGGTTGCCTTTTGTCGTCTAGGTTAGCGGGACAGGTTGGCCTGAAGGTGAATGACCTTTCAGGCAAGATTTGGGGAATTGGCAAACCGGCTGACACCACTGTTGAGGGAAGGACCTGGTTTGAAATCACCCTTGTGAGTTGTCCGTACCCTAAAATTGGTGCTCCTGCCCTTGTTATAACTGAACTTGGTTGGGACGAGCCACTTCGGGAAACCCTGTTGGAGGACGGTTGAGGCACTCTAGCCTTCCTTATGGGGCCCGTCACCCCCTTTTGTTGCCCAAGAAGGGCCACTTGTTTCAATTGTTGGTGACTGATCGTCACACTAAGAACTCGCATGCCGGTTGCAATGCGCTGTTGGCCATTCTGCAGCGAGAAATTTGGATTTTGACGGCTGATCGCGTCAATGAGGCGAGGCCCTTTGCTGGCGTCGTAACGGACTTTGTTGGTCCCCCTTTGTTGAAGACGTCCACCCTTCGTAATAGTAAGATTGTTAAGGCTTATTTGTGTGTTTGTCTGCCTGTCAACCAAGGCAGTACATTTGGAACTGGTAACCTCCCTCTCGACAGAGGCCTTTGAGGCGACTTTGGAAAGATTTGTGTCTCGCCGTGGGTTACCTTCTTTGATTAGGTCTGATTGCGGTACGAATTACAAGGGTACAAGTAACTATTTGAAGGAGGTATACGCCTTCCTTAATGAGAGCCAGGTTGACATTGGTAATAGTTTGGCCCGCCGAGGGGTCACTTGGTTGTTTGACCCGCCAGCCTGCCCCCATTGGGGGGTATTTTTGGGGCCGCGGTGAAAGCGGCAAAGGGACGCTGGCGGAGATTGTTGGGAGACAGTGTTCTCACCTTTGAGGAACTAGCTACGGTATTTGGCCGCATTGAAGCTGTGTTAAATTTGCAACCTTGTCAAGACTTCCAATTGATTAGTGGACGGGTTGGCCCGTCCGGGGGGGGGGGGGGGGGGGGGGTAGATGTTCGGTCTGACGTGAAACAGAACGCACCTTTTGGCTGGCAACATCAACTATCTGTGGGCTTGACATAACTTTTTTCACTTGACAGATAGACTTTGGTTCCTTGTTGGAAAATGTCCGTTCTTGGGGCTTTGATTTAATTGTAATTGATATAATATCGTTTGGAATCGCCGTTTGAAACCGATAATTGGGTCGCGAGTTAACTATTGTTTGAAGTTGTAATCCCCATTTGACGAAAACCCCGGGATATTTTTGGATTTATCGCCGGGTTGATGCCATCGCGTGGCCCGTGCATTTGCTGGAAACGAGTTAGGGCTGTGATGCTAATCTGAACCGCGCCATCTGGAGACTGACACCTTGCGAACGTTCAGAACACTTGACTTTCATCACACTTTCAATTACTCACCTCATATTACATACATACTACACTTGGGCGTGACCTAGGAAGGTCGAAGTTGGCGAACCCAGCACAGAAGGTTAGTGGTATTTATAAAGCCTCAGAGGCTATAGATTGTTGTCGGCCGGAGAGCCTGTAGATTATTGTGTAAGTACTTTTGATTATTGAGAGCAACGTTAAGCTCCACGAACCGTGGACAGTTCAGACACCAGTATCGTTGCGCTGGCTTGGGACTGAACATTCTGGTAGCAGAGCGTGGTTCAAACAGCATCACAGCCCAAACTCACGCCGCATTGAAGCTGTGTTAAATTTGCAACCTTGTCAAGACTTCCAATTGATTAGCGGACGGGTAGGCCCGTCCGGGGGGGGGTAGATGTTCGGTCCGACGTGAAACAGAACGCACCTTTTGGCTGGCAACATCAATTATCTGTGGGCTTGACATAACCTTTTTCACTTGACAGATAGACTTTGGTTCCTTGTTGGAAAATGTCCGTTCTTGGGACTTTGATTTAATTGTAATTGATAAAATATCGTTTGGGATCGTCGTTTGAAACCGATAATTGGGTCACGAGTTAACTATTGTTTGAAGTTGTAATCCCCATTTGACGAAAACCCCGGGATATTTTTGGATTTATCGCCGGGTTGATGCCATCGCGTGGCACGCGCATTTGCTGGAAACGAGTTAGGGCTGTGATGCTAATCTGAACCGCGCCATCAGGAGATTGACGCCTTGTGAACGTTCAGAACACTTGACTTACATCACACTTTCAATTACTCACCTCATATTACATACACATAGACAAAAATAACATTATAAATATTTTATCATTCATCATAATATATCTTATTCCTCTAGTGTTGTAGTAACAGCAGTAAAGACGACAGTGAAGGGCAGCTCGTCCATGCTCGGTATGCGGCTCCCCAGTTACTGAGAGCAGCTGCTGTATTTCCTGAAACACATTAAGTACTGCTCATAAAATTTTGCTATAGTGTTACCTGTGCGGCTACGATATTTCGTAGCAACTCGTAGCGATCGTAGCACCTCGTAGCGGTGAAAGCTCGCTCGCTGAACTACTCGTCTACCGCTACGTACATTTCAGGATAGGTTACGGCAAAATAATTTATTTATTTATACCTTTATTTCGATTACTATGGCCCATAGCAAAATATATAGTAAGTAATTATAAACGAAAACCTATAACAAAATAATTGTTGCGTCCCAAATGTATTTTTGAACGATCTTTTTGGTGTGGCAACATTCTATTGTCTTTTTGATGTTGACACTTGACATAACTTTTTCACTTGACAGATAGACTTTGGTTCCGTTGTTGAAAATGTCGGTCATGGGACCCTGTTGAGATAATTATAATTGGAAAAATATCGTTTGGAATCGCCTTTTGAAACCGATAATTGGGTCGCGAATTATCTATTGTATGAAGTTGTAATCCCCATTTGATGAAAACCCGGGATATTTTGGGATTCCTCGCCGGTTGGTTGCCATCGCGTGGCACGCGCGTTTGTTGAAAAAAGTAGTGATAAATAGCTACCACAGTGTTTAATTGAACTTTGTAATCCCTGATTGACAAGAATCCAGGGATATTTCTCGGAACACATCGCCTTATTGCCTCATCCGCGTAGCACGCGCTTGCTGGAAACGAGTTAGGCTGTGATGCTGTTGGAACCGCGCCATCTGGAGACTGGCTCCTTGTGAACGTCCACAAACTTGACTTGCATCACACTTTCATTTACTCACCTCATATTTACATACATACCACACTTGTTGTTGTCGAAGCTTGGTGAACCCAGCACAGAAGGTTAGTGGTAATAATGTATTCATAAAGCCTCAGAGGCTATAGGCCTTTTGTTTATTGTTGATTGTAAGCAACGGTTATAGCTCCACGTACCGTGGACAGTTCAGACCATCCAGTTACCGTTGCACTGGCCAATTGTGGGACTGAACAATAATAAATATTATTTATTGAAACTTTATGAACAATGTCTCCATACTAAGAACTCGGAGTCAAACAGCGTCTATTGAATGTAGTACATACTCGCATTTTAAAAATATTCGTACACATCTCAAGGCGTAACAACGACTCCATAGAACGTCTCGTCGTCCAAGGCACGATATAGGGCACCAGACCGCACGGACGATCGCCAATGCGTTGGATCGACCAAGTAAAGACAAAATAAGTTTTGTTGGCGGGCCTTTGCATGAGTGCACCAAATAGGGAGAAATGGCGGGACATCGCGAGGAGAGTCACATCCACCACTCCAGCATTTACTGTATGTTGACCACGACAACTCTGGCAAGAGTGATACGACTGAGAATAATGAGAATTACAAGTGGTACATGGGTGGACTTAATGCAACCTTATTAAGGCAACCTTTGGATTAAAAATATCACAGTACGTGAAACAAGTTGTATGAGTACAAAAAAAATTTAATAAAGTGAAATTATAAGTCAAGCCACAGATTTCTTTAATGGCCACGTGATCAAACTTCTCATTTCAAAACTGAGCAACGAGAACATGAGATAGCTCCTAATAAACTACTACACATTCTACACCGAAACCGCAATGTTTGTTAAAACAAATCCCAATTTGTTTCCTCGTCTTCAGGACTGCAGACAGATACTGCGTAACAGACGGGATATTATCATTCTTCGAGTCTATCCAGCTAAAACGAAACTCATGCGCAAAAGTATCGTTTGCATGGCGCCTACTATATTTAACGTTTTGCCTAAACGTTGGAAGCAGCTAAATAGTAAGGCATTCAAACATAATTTAAAAGTGGTTCTTTCACAAAAGGCATATTATTTTGTCTATGAATTTCTAAACGAAAAAGTGTTTTCTTTTGACTGATTGACGTAATTACTGAGACTCTTTCCTGACATTATTTTTTTTCTTTTGACATAAATACCATTGAATATGTATTTATAACTATTTAATATTTAATTTGGAAATTCATACTAAATTATGCATATTTGACTGTAATACTAAATTGACTAGAAGAAGGAATTTGACTAAGAATGATATTAAATTTATATAATGTCTAAATTTGTAAATGCCTATTTTAGGTAATCTTTTAATTATTTGTAATTGCTCTCATTACCTATGTGAAATGTTTGTACGCCGATACTGACGGCTAAACATGATTGGATTCAAATAGTATAATATCTTGCATGCTCTTGTATATAAATATACCATGTTTAAACAAATAAAGATATATTTATACATATCTCTCTCTAATATTCTACAGAAAGCGACAAGTAAAGATCAAAATTATCTTAATTTGTCCTTTTTATTTATATATTACATAATGTACAAATTCAGCCACGAATTTTACATCTCATCACCATTTTACGTTTTAGAGCTTCAACACAAAGTCCTAATAGGTTAAGTTAGGTTTTTTTTAATTAATTAGCTCCATCGGTCGACGGAGACCTTATCGATCTAAATCTCATGCATTCCAGTTCTCGCAGTTATTCCTCTCGCACTTTTATGCTTCATAAAATAAACGTTAGTTTAAGTTAGGTTTCGTTTTTGATGTAGATAGAATATACTTTATTTTAAACCAACATTTAAATAATAAATAAAATAAAAATCATTATACATTGTTTAAAATTACAAATTAGAAAATTTTCAAAGTTGATAGTTGATCATGTCATAATCGTTATTAAAATTAAACACACCTATTTTACAATTTTGCTTATTCTATGGTTACAATGGCAGTCTTATCGCTGAAAGCGATATCGTCCAGGCAACCTTTGGAAGGACTTTCAAAACTTTAATTAAAGGAGGGAGGGCTATTAGTGTACGACATAACTTATGTAATATTTTGGACGCATATTGCTTGAATGCATGTTACAAATCTAGATGCTAAAAGTAAGTTGTATTTACAGTGAAGAAGTTGCACAGAAGGTAAGTAGTGGCTAAGATAGTGTCATTAAGACGCTTGTTAATTGTGGCTGACTTAGTAATTTAGAAGGCAATGTAGATTTTAGAAGCGAATGATGCTATTCAAAGAAAGTCTGTTTAATTAGCATCCTTAAATAAACTATGAAATTTAAATTTGATATACCATAAATCTAGGGTTATATTCAATAAGTAAAAATAAAATAAAAATTCGTAGAATTTGGTCTTCAAGCATAGTTTCGAAGATATTATCAAAATACTAACACTAGACTGTCGATGCGAATAGCTGTAGGCGTCTAAGTTTCATTGATAAATACGGGTAATTTATTTTTATTAAATCTAATCATTCATGTTTAAAGATACGAAAGTGTCATGTTGTCATCATTATTTCACGTAAGGGTATTTTACAATCTTAATCGTGACTGACGAATTATTTTATCTGAAAAATGAAAACAAAAAATGATAACTAAAAATAATTCTTATGGTAGTCTATTTTTGGATATGGTCCAATTTTTGCCGTTTTTAGGGTTCCGTAGTCAACAAGGAACCCTTATAGTTTCGCCATGTCCGTCTGTCTGTCCGTCTGTCCGCGGTTTAGCTCAAAAACTATTGGTACTAGAAAATTGGCATGAGTATACACGTTAATGACGCCAAAAAAGTGGTAAAATAAAATTTTGAAAAAAACAATTATTTAGGGTACCTGCCCTACATGTAAAGTGAGCTGATAATTTTTTTTTCGTCCTTCCCATAGTGTGGGATATCATTGGATAGGTCTTTCAAAAATATTAGGGGTTTAGGAAGACCGTTTTCTGATTAAGTAAACCGCTCGTGACTTATCAAGCTTTAAAGTACCAATGTTCGTTAGAGTCAAGTGTCCTCCCCCTCTATCAACTAAACGTTTGTAGTTAGAAATTCAAATGTCATGGCAGTAGTACCTATATATAACGAAGTTTAAAGGAAAACTATCACACATGAGTGGGCTTTACAAGTTTACGAGAAATAGTCGACCAATTGTATTTGACTCGAAAATTTCGAACAACTCCATAGAAATGTCGATAGATGGCGCTAAACGTCCGTTGTATCGCGCTAGATTCATATTTAAATAAGTTTTATAAAAAAAAAACTTTTTAACAAAAAAATACCGACTTCCAAAAAACCACTAGGTACAATGTGAAAATAACTTTAATTTCAGAAGATGGTGTCTTTGGATCTGTTTATAATTTATCTAAGTTACAATAGCCTAATGTCAACTTGCTCATCACCTTTTACAAAATATTGCTTTTCCCGATGCAGGGGCGTTAATTGTTGAGGAGTTCTCCTGGTATTTCACCATCAGCTCCATTTAACCATTCACATTGTGACAACCATAAATTGCTTAGCAACCATTTTAAAGTAATCGAACCGCAACTCGTGAAATATTTATTATTGAGTAGGTGTTGTTACATAGTAGAGCAAATACACAAGTTACTATAAAAAAAAACCAAAATCGCTATACGATTGCCTTTAAAATTTGAGGATTTCCTTCGATTTCCATGAGATCCCTTCATCAAATTCTAATTTGGTGACAATGGTACTACCTCGAGAGCATACCATTTCAAACGAAAAAATAATTTTCTAAATCGATCCACAATTGACGGAGTAATCGGTGCACATACATAAAAAAATATATATTATATATACGTGACGAATTGATAAACTACTCCTTCTTTAGAAGTCGGTTAAAAACAGTTTCTGTCCAGTAAAATTATAGTTAGTTGTGTTTAAGTAATTAAATTAGTTGAGGATTGTGTCAAACCAGTCTCATTTTTCAGTTTTGTGTAACAATTAGTACTTTATTTCTAACTAGATGGCGTTGTCGTCGAATTATATCTCACAATGGTTTCGTTACCGCCAAAACTATAAGTAGGTAGTTATGAAAATTATTAAGTTTTTACCCCGACAATAAAGCAAGTGCTGAAACGCCATTCAGTGCGTTACTTCACCTCTGCTGAAAACCACATAAACCCCCTGATCGTATCGGCCGCCCGATACAGACCCTCCAATATTTCTCGGGTCCGTCGCCCGCGTAACGTACTAGACGAGCCCGACGACCCCACCACCATCCGACAAGAGAGCAGTAGGGAAACTAGCACTCTTAGAAAATACAGAAATAAAACGCGTTCCGTATTCCGGCCTCGCCAACGAGGCCCATCGCGACGTCCGCGTACTTGTAACGGAAACTATCCCCGACCTTTGCCAAACGAGCCAGCCCGCGATGTCAGCATCGCGGGCTGGCTCGTGAGCCAGTAGCGATAAATAACCCCTTAAATAATATGGACCCAGCCTGTCCCTTTGCTGCCCTCCACCAACGACCACGCTATGCTGAGGCCCGTACTCCACAGGGAGTGCTAAGGGCACTCCCTGTGTGTGAGAGCGTACGGTTGTTTAAAATGTAATTCTAGTTTGTAAGCCCTGGCTGGGGGCCTTTAATTTTAGAGGTCACCACAGGATCGCCCGGTTGAGTAGTGACCAGCCTTAGTGTGCTGAAATACGAGTGGCACTATCAAAAAAAATCGAGTTTTTGTTGATCGCCCGGTTAAGTAGTGACCAGCCTTAGTGTGCTGAACTACGAGTGGCCCTACCTAAAAAAAAATAAGTTTTTGAGATTGTGTGTAGAAAAAAAATAAGTTCTTGAGATTGTGTGTAGATAAAACTGAAGTAGTTGAATTGTGAAATTCATAATCAAGTCTCGTTGAGTGTAGGAATTTGGAGATTGAAATATTAATAATAGAATATATTTAAATTCGAAACACCGGCTATGACAAGTTTTATTTATACAAATCTCTAAAAAAAATTAAAACTTTCCGTGCAAAATTGTCGGATCAGGTGAGGATTTATATAGGAAATGAAATTAGTTAGGTAGTCATGTTTGGCTTTTAGTTAGAGCATGGTACGAAACGATCAGTCAGCGAATACGACACGCACTTGGCTGTTATAAAAACTACGGAACCCTTCACTGCGCGTGGCCCGACATGCACTTGACCGGTTTTTTATACATAATGATACGGAACTCTTTGTGCGCGAGTTCAACTCACACTTGGCCGGTTTTTTCGAAATATATCTATTCTGCAGCTAGTCCGCTATAAAAATAATATCTTAAAAGAGTTTGCTGATGATAGACACTACAAAAAATAATATGATGCTTCAGAGCGAACAATGTACGGACGCAGAGCAATGTCCTTTAGATTGTTTAATTACCTATCACAATACGATAATCACCCTTTCCTTAAATCTTCAGTTGGCAGTGATCCTTGGACTATGATACAACTGACGGTATTTCCGATAATAATGTAGGTACATGTCCGCGTCTTAATAATGATATTTTTTTTGAGCGTGATGTAAGAAAAGTCATAACACCAGTAACACGACTTACTGTAATTATAACATCGGGGACAGAACACCAAACACTGTTGTTACAGCGAGAGGCACCGAGCAGGCAGTTAGCAGCAAGCTACGTCACAACACAAGAACAGCATTGATTTTATAGGTATTGTTGTGTACGCCTGTAATCTCTACCTACAATTAAAGATACGGCATTATGATTACTATACTAGCAGTCGCGGGGCTTCGCTCCCGTGGACGCTATCAAGATAAGAACATAACCCTCTTTTTTTGAAGTCGGGTAAAAAGCTTCAAGCTAATTCCTTACCAAATTTCTTCCAAAATCCAGCCAGTAATTTCGAAGATTAGCGCGTTGAAACAACCTGTTCTTTAATACTAGTACAGATTTAAATTTAAATTGTAGTGTTGGCCTACCTCATCACCAGTTCCCAACTATGTCGGGGGCGGCCCCCGGTCTAACCGGATGCAGCTGAGGGCTAGTGTTTTATATCGGCTGCTCATCTGACTTCCACAACCCAGGAGCTAGATTACACGATACGAAATACTGCTGTCAGATTGTATGCCTTCTGAATATCCGGAACGGCTGTCAAAGATGTTCCAGCTCCTTAAGGTTCTAAGTTGAGCTAAGCTATATTTGACAAATGCTTGCACTGTTTGGATGGGCCTGCTCAAATCTGTTTGATTCTGTCCTCTAAAGGGCGCCACAGATATTAACCTACATGGCTCTTATATGATTTGATCACTACAGATTGTCCGAACTTTAAAAGAGACGTTAACGTCTGAGTTTGTTTCAGTGTTTCTTCTCAGAGTAGTCAGTTAGGAAACACTGGCCTCATCTAGTTTACATTTACGAAAAAAAGACGTGTGAAAGTGTTATTTATAACCTATTTGCAAAATAAACATCATTATTTCTTTATTACAAAAGCAGCCTAGATTTATAGAAAGATTTATTTATCGACATTAGTTAATACAAACAATAGCAGCATATGAATGTATAACACCTGCGCTAGTATAACTGTGGTGCAGCTGCTACTGTCTTCCCGTGCATACTGGGACCAATGGTTAAACATGTCTTCCGATGCACGTAAGAATCTCGGTCAGATATACCCATCCACGGATTGACCTCAGCAATCATTGCTTAACCTTGAAGCTCGGCCCATCTGGAATTATTATAACAAAATAAGAATAATTTTATTTTCTTTCACAAATAAAAACTTATGAACTCTAAGTGTATTTAGGGAGTCTGGTGCCTAAACTAAGCTGTGACCTGTAGTTTAGGGTACCAGGGCTCCACAATACAGGAACTGAGGCAACATTCTTAATATTTAATATTTTAACATTTAAATATATAATTTTATTTATTAGAATAGAATAGAATAAGTCTTTATTTGCTTGGAATGTAGGCACATAAAAATAAGTTGTTAAATACATAAAGAATTCGTGTACATTCTGCCTTAGTGTGGCATGCAAATGTATTATGTTGCTAATAAAAAAGTGCTATAAAATCTATTATAACAGATAAAATTGATTACGACAAATAAAATTGATTACAACAATAAAATTGATTACAATAAATAAAATTGATTACAACAAATAAAATAAAAAATATTAATGCAAACAGAAATTAATTCAAATATTACAAATCATTGTCATTTAGGAAATCTTGCACAGAATAATAACATTTATTAACAAGTAATTGATAATAGGTTCGCATTTGACCACCATCTTTCCTGATTGTAAGTGATGATGTGGTCGAAGATGGAGCACGCTTACCTAATAGTAACCTATTCACTGTTAACTTAAAGACCCCTAGGTTATAGTTATCGGAAAACACAGACTCCAGCAGGGAATTTCACTCCTTAGCCGTACGCATAATGAAAGTATTCCCAAAACGTTTTGTGCGTAATATTAAAGTAATTCAATAATAACCTCACTACATAAATTAAATTGAAAATCAGACGCATTTTCAATATAATTACTAACAGAAACAGATCGCGCAATTAGCTGCACTGTGGTCATTTCATTCGTTGTGGTAAATTGATATTCCAGTGCGATCACGCAAAATCAACGAACTATAAATTAAATTTCATTGGCAATATTCAATACAGTTTCAACGGCACCAACTCAACAATATGGTGTTAAATAGCTTATGATTTGCTGAATGTAATTAGCACTGTACGTGTATGAAACATAGTACAGGGGAAGACGATACTGCGCGACATAAGACGCCGTAACAGTCTATTCGTGTGAAAAAGTATTATAAATAAGTATTGGGCAGTTCTCATAGTCTCAAACTTTGCGCAGCCAAAAAAATTATCTTCATATTCCTTTACATCGCACCGCGTTTCTCTCTAACCTTTTAAAATTACGTATGAGCTCACTCTTGACCTCGATCTCGCCTGATGGTAAGCGATAGATGAGGTCTACGATGTGACGAGCGAGCCCAGAAGATGCCTATTTACTCTTGCTTTAAAAGCCGAAAGGTCATAAGTGGCAGGGAACACAGAAGCCGGCAGAGAATTCCACAGCTTGGCTGTGCGCACAATAAATGTAGAGGAGAAGCGCTTGGTACGACAAGACGGTATATCAACCAAGTGTGGGTGGTATCCAGCCGTTCGTCTGGTAGACCGGTAGTGAAAGAGAGATGGAGGAATCAGGTCATGGAGCTCCTGCGCACACTTCACGAAGTACAATCTATAGAGAACCGACAGGCAAGCAACGGTTCACTTATGAGCCTGGCTATGAAGCTTGTCCACTAGCACCTCGTCGCCTATAAGCCTTTTAGCTCTGCGCTCGATCGAGTCCAGTGCAGCAAGTTGGTATTTTTAACTCCTACGTTATATATTTTCTACCATTCAACTCTGGAACATGCGCTTGACATCAAGAAAGTAGTCAGAGTTAAAATTTTATTTTAAGTGTTAAATTAGAAACTACTACTTAAAAGTTTGTCATTCTTTGTTTGGTCTGCGTCATAATTATTATAATGAGTTCTCTTCATCAGAAAGATTGCTGTAAATCACCGTATTTGTTAGTTTATTATTGATGCATATATATATATAATAATTTTATTAGTATAATACTCGAATGGGACTACATCCAAAAATCAAGTGGCATAAGAAATATTTTTCAAGTATCATTTTTGTTTTTATATGCAGGCAAAATAATTCGACAAGGCCACAATTATTAATGTAAGACACCCTTACGTGAAATATGACAACTACGCATTTTCTTAACTTTTAATATGAATGATTGGATTGAATGAAAACGAATTTCTCGTATTTATCCATGAAACTAAGATACCTACACGCATCGAGAGTCTAGTATTAGTATATGGATTGATGATATCTTCAAAAGTACGTATTTTTGGAACAGATATTCTCGTACTTTATGTTTTATTTTTACTTATATGATCCTAGAATTATGGGATACTAGCTTGTGCCAGCGGCTTCGCCCACGTGGGAAGTTTTTCCCGTGTAAATCCCGATCCCGTGGGAATTTCGCAAAATCCTTTCTTAGCGGATGCCTACGTCATAACATCTACCTGAATGCCAAATTTCAGCCCGATCCGTCCAGTGGTTTGGGCTGTGCGTTGATAGATCACTATGTCAGTTAGTCAGTCAGTCAGTCAGTCAGTCAGTCACCTTTGAGTTATATATATTTAGATTTAAAGAAACACATTCTATATTATTTGTCATTTCTTTCAATAATTCCATAATTTATCTCATTTTATTTTTTATTATTTTTTTATACCTACCTCTTGTTACACTTACTACACAATTGTGGTCTTTTTAACCCAAAGGTTGACTAATTGCCTTGTTGCATTAAATCTGCCCATGAGATCATTTATGGTGGTACTATCAAAAACCAGTATTGTACATAATTAAATAATACGTGTCAATAGATAATAGTAGTAATATAAGTGTGTAATTTAAAAAAATGTACAAGTGCGAGTCAGGCTCACCCATGAAGGGTTCCGTAGTAACTACGCAAAATAACTTTGTTTTTCAAAGTGTTTGTATGAAATACAAAGTTATGTTTGCGGTTTTAGTAAATGTGTTTCAGTATATTTTCGTTGAAAGTTTTCTTTAAGATCTACAGCATATATTTTTTTAGATTTTGCACTCTATTATTATAGAAGTTAGACGGTGGGGACACACACAATTTACCAATTTGGAGGCGTATATCTTTTGAACGATTGACTATGAAAAACTAGTTTTAGAAATCTCAATGTCATTTTTAAAGACCTATCTATAGATACCACACACGTATAGGTTTGATGAAAAAAAATAATTAATTAGTTTCAGTTTCATGTATGGGGAGCCCCCTTATTATATTTTTCTAAAACCGGAAAGCGGTTCATAGAATACATCTACCTACCGAAATTTATATGTGTAGTCTTAATAGTTTCGTAATAAATAGGCTGTGACATACGGACGGATGGACGGACGGATATGAAATAAAGGAATACATAAATAAATAAATTATGTTGCCGTAACCTATCCTGAAAAGTTCGTAGCGGTAGACGAATAGTTCAGCGAGCGAGCCTCCGCCGCTACATGGTGCTACGAGTTACTACGAGCTGCTACGAGCGCTACGAGCTGCTACGAAATGTCGTAGTCTCACAAGTAACACTTCATAGCAAATGTATTAAGTAGTACGTAATGTGTTTCAGAAAATGGTGGTGCGATGAGATCAAGTAACAGGGCATCCGCACAACGAGCACGGATGAGACGCCCGGCGATTTTGTCGTTACTGCTGCTATTATTGCAAATTAAAATATCTTATCTTATTACTCCAGTGTGGAGTAATAAGATAAGATATTTTAATTTGCAATTATGGGTACAATGTGGGCTCAGCCATATTTATAAATAAATATTACAATACTAATAATAGCTTATCAAATCAGTTCCTATAAAATATTTCAATACGTAAAATTCTTTTATGATTATATATTAGTGAAGAAGTATCCTTGGACTGACATCAGGCCCAAGTACTTTTGTTTAGCGAGAGTTAAACTTATACGCATTCGTATTCTTTTACATTTCTGGGTACATTTTTTTACATTAATAAGTGCGTTTAAACAGTTTCATTGATATACATGAATTGACTTTTATTGATAATTAGTGACCCGCCCCGGTTTCCTAAGAGTGTAATGTAGGTAATAAAATAGTGTGGAATGATTAATATTATTATTATGAATCGGCCGCTGCTACGAGGGACGAACGTACGGTCCGACGGCCCTCTGTTCCCGCATTTTCAATCTTTTTATCTTGAAGATATTAATTTTAACGTGCCCGGTAGATGGGTGCCGCGCTTTGTTCGAGAAAGCGATCGGCGACGGCGACCTCTCGCACTCGCCCCTGGGTCGGATCATGGCGAGGCGAGTGGAAATGGGATGC
Source organism: Tholera decimalis (assembly GCA_943138885.2). NCBI lineage: Eukaryota > Metazoa > Arthropoda > Insecta > Lepidoptera > Noctuidae > Tholera > Tholera decimalis. Next base: position 437,966 of record OW964550.2, read on the forward strand.
AGTCGCCTCCTTCTGTGAAGCAGTCTTGCTAGCGAAGCAGGAGACTGAACGCGTGAGGGAGAGACAATTCTCTTCCTCACGTCCAAAGCGCCGCGGGAGACACTCCGGGCGTGGGAGATCACGAGCCTATCTCCAGCCACCGTAGGCGAGAGTTTGTGGACGACGAGCAGGGGAACGGAACAGGCCCAGGTTGGCGGCGCACTATGTTTCACGCGTGTAAAGAGCAGTCAGTAGCATTTATCGGGCCAAATGGCTGGGGTTGCGGAAGTGTATCTGTGTTATCTCCCGTTACATACATTCCTCAAGTCGGGGGTTTTTAAATTATTTAATCCGTTTTAAATTACGTTTTAACCGCTATGGGTTCTTCGAAATGATTAATTTTGATATTTATAGATCGTTTTGATATATTCAATTATTATTTTGTTATGTCTCAAATCAAACCATTTATTTGCATAATACAGGTTGGATAGGTGTTACATGCATTATTATTATGTTTAGCCAGGATTGGCAATATAAGCGTACAAAAATATGTTCGAAATTATATGTTAATGTTAATACATTAATATTATGCATTGCATATACATTATATTTTAAAGTATTAAACATATAAACCTCCCTCAAGAGAAAAGCCAAAACTTAAACTTCCTCTTGAATCACTCTTTCTATTGATGAAAACTACATTAACATCTGTCGCGAAACTGGAAAGACCTAAGCGTAGAGAGGCGGAAGTGACTTTGTTTGATGTAGAGATAATACAATTGTGACGTCACTTCCCAGTATAACACCGATGATGTACGATGTACGCTGCTTGAGTAGAAGATGAGTGTGTCGAGTGAGAAGCTCGTGCGGTGCACAGAGCGCGACTTACTGAAACTGAGCACAACATCACCGTACTTAGCGTTGAGGCATTGTATATATTTAGGTTCCTACTTATATAATTATTGTACAGTATACAATGTATATTTGTACAATATCCTTCTCAGTGGTTACGTTTTAGTCAGAGCAGTCGTTGCCGTCATGTAGTTTTCCGGGCTGTCTGTGAACAACTTCACAATATTTCGCCATTTTTAATAGTAATCTTAGAATATTCATGCAAGTAACTGTGTGTTTCCGTCTGTGCCCCTTTTTCGTCTAAACCATGCATTCGACGCGAATGTGTGTGGATTTTGTTGCCCGTTCTTCTCCATAGAAAACGACTAATTTCGAATCTTGCACTAACTTTTGACGTTTTGTAAGTGCCCATGTAAGCTTATTTGAAATAAAATATTTTGAGTTTGAGTTTTGAGTTTGAATGACGGGGCGGGCAACAACTGGTTTATGTATGTAGTTCTTCTACCCGCGACTTCGCCACGTGAAATGTTATCTTTTTAACGATAAGTAGGCTATGTCCTTCTCCAAGGTGTAGTCTATTTCTACTTATACAAAAGTAAATCAAAAGCTGTGAAGTGGTTTAGACGTGAAAGTTTAATACAGAGTTGCTTTCGCTTTATAATATTAAGTAGAGAGGATTTATGTTATGGCTGCTTATTCTTAGTTGAAGATACTCATAAAGATGAGCTTTAAAACATGATTTTGTTAAAACACAAATTAATGGCATTCTCATGTTTTTTTATCTTCCAGACGTGTTCTGTCCACGCTGGCTTGTCGAAATAAATCCATTGAATCTGTCTTCACACCTTTATTTACGGCCAACACACTTGCGGCTTCAAAAGAGATAGCGCGGTGTTCAGACCGGTGTTGATGCTCTGGACTTGCTGGTCATATAGATATGTTCGGGATCTTGCCAGCACCAGCTCAGGTGTAGGAAGGTATATGAGGGTGCTTCTGTTTGATGAGACGGTTCTTAAACCCATTTTGTCAGTTTTAGTATCTTTGTTTTCGCTGGCAATATATTCTAATGCCTCCTCCCGCTCTGGGTCTAGTGGAAGGGAGTGTCAGCCTTCTACTGACTAAAAACCCACAATTTTTCTTCAACCTTACGTTTCGGGGCCGCTGTAGCTCATTAAAACATTTCCGCAACCCCGGCAGGCAATCAGTCTTAGTTCCTGTTGCCTTCTCTACCGCACAACACGCCGACACGCGATGGTTTCCGCCACTACATCAATCCTGTGCTTCTGCTAACACGGAGGGTTATTTCTGCGCTCATCATATTGTCATTTGCAGTAACACATGGATACACTTAGTTTTCAAATTACCATTTATTGTCCCGTCAATATCAGTTTCATTAAACGATCCTACAATACTTTGCGAGTCCAATAAAATAATATCTTCAGTTGGGGCTGTCGTGCTTTTGCAGTACCTACATCGGGGATGTTTACGGAGGCAGGTGTGCCTGATCGGTCGCGTATAGCATTCCTGATGCGGCGAGTGCGCGATAGCTGACAGGCTTGATGGTTCAATGATGTGGCACTGAATGATGATTCACAAAGCGTTATTCAGCTACATGAAATAGTTTTTTGTTTTTTAAATATTTTTTTTTTTATTGTATTTTAATTACATATTTTGTGTTTTACTTTGTTTTTCATTATGCTTGAATGACACTTTCATGAATGGACTATGGTCTGACAAAAAAAAGGTACAGTTAAAAGCATGAATTAATAATACTGTCTATGTTTGAAAGATATTGTAGTGGTATTAGTAATAGGGGCGGACATTGTATGGTTTGTAGCACGCTGAATATTTTCGATTTATCTTAAAGTTTAATTTATTTGTATTTAAATTTTAAAAACCAAATTATAAAAGAAACTAAATTCACATACCTCTAAAGCAATCCAAGCCAGTGAGCAACCGTCACATATCACGCACAAAGTAATGTTCACGAGAAACTTGTAGCACAACACTCGCAACTTGTGGCGACAGCAACAGTTCGCGCGACAACTTGCAGCGCGGCGCGGCGAGAGAGCGGCACGACCTGGTCGAACGAGGGCTCGGCGCCGACTGCCGGAGTCCGGAGTGTGCCACATAGTCCACAGTAACGTGCTGCTGCGAGGCTCATTACCGACCAATTGTATCGCGATATTGGCTGCTAAATGGTTTAATTAAGGCGTAATCGCTTGTAATTGTATTCGCTGAACAAAGCCTGTTACATGGTACCTGCTGAAGTTGCCTAGCCGTTACGTGAGATGTATATCGCAGTTTTTTGCTGAGAAACCAAGAAGGAATAAGACAATAAGATTCTACACAAGCGGAGCCATTATAGCCGTTTGTGTCACAAGCCTTAACTTGGACTGACTTCATTATTATTTCTTCGTTCATATAGGTACTATATCTACCTACTTTTTGTTACAAAAAGAAGACTAATTCATTAGAACTAGTGCACATAGGTATATGGATTTAGGTATATTATCTTTGCCAAGCCACTAATCAAGTGGTTAATAAAGATTCTCGTTGTTACAAATTTTAATCTTTCTGCAAGATCGAAACCGGAATCACTTGTGTAAAATTATTATAAATGTGATCTTCTTATATTCATGTTGATGTTCATATATCCTCAGACTCATATGCAGCCACCTGCACAGCTTTTATGGTGCCCTGGTTTTAATCCTGCAAGGCGCAGGTGTCCATGCCAAGATGTGTCTGTAAAGGAGCTCACACTGGAATTGCGTGGCCTATGGGTCATCCGGTAAATACCAGGCCCGAGTCAGCGGCGCGTCGTGTTAGTATAACATTGTAGTTATAACTTGAGGGCGTGAATTCATTTCATAAAAGAAAGGGAAGTAAGTGAAGTTAATGGATACCCTGAAATTATTACATCCATCAATTAGACAGATACCTAAAGATAAGGAGACTCGGACGATAGTAGGTAACAATTTCACCACTCGCTAGCTATTTCGTTAAATTGCCGATATGGGTATGATGTACGTTCGGTGATGCGATGGTACGGATACGAATCTACAAAATCTTTCCTATACAATATTTCTGATATATTCTTTGGATTATTTGTCACGATGTAATGTTGTAGCAGTGTTACATTTTAAAATTGAGGTGTTAGCACATTCAGACGCTATATGTGCTTTGTGGTCCGTATGAAGCTTCTACTGACTAAAAACCTACGCTACTCTTGTGTTCCGGGGCTGCGGTATCTCATTGGAACATTCTTGCATTGACTGCTCTTTGAGGCGCGCGCGGAGTACGGCGGCGGCGCGCCGAACTATGCATACCCTAGTAGTTTTCAATTGACAAGCTGCTCATGTAAAAAAGATCAACCTCCTAGGAAGTGTGCCTAGTTAAAGAGATGTGCAGACGTGATCGCATCTGTGTAAGGCACATCTTCCTATGTACCACAACAACTCAGAGCTTTTAACAGGCTTCTATGACCTCATATATATATTGAATTTATAAAGTGAGCCATTTCATTTTTTACCTTCAATTCAATTAAATTCAATCTTTATTGCAATCATATGTGTCAACAAGATCTTAATATAAGTAAGTAATATAGCTCACATGGATCCTGTGGGGCACAGGAATTTAATGTAATCTGATGATTAGAGTGGCTTTATACTAACTAGAAAATCAAATAAAATAATCACAATAATTAATGTTACAAAACTCTAAATGGAATAATTCGTCAGTCAAACTAAAATAGGTACCTCTTCATTGTCATCCTTAGTCAATTAATCGTAGCACTCCGTTTGTTCGTTCAAAGCCAGATTGAGGTAAGACTCGTCTTGGCGAGCGGAGGCTCTTCGAGCCAGAGGCGTGATTGTTAGAAATTAAAAAGAAATTAATTTTAACTACTTAGGTAGATTGAATGAAACGTAAACAATAAAATTGCAAGAAACATTTAAATAATTGCACCTATTATGAAATTACAATATGTAAACTGAATGCGAGCCGGTAATGTCTAACCTGTTACCAATCCACAATTTCATATCTTTTTTTACGGCAAAAGAACTGCGTTGCGAAGCTAATGCAATTTTGTACATGCAGTGTTGATTGGATCATATTTACTTGATAAGTAATTGGAAATGGGCATTCAAAACCATAAATATGAAATTTTAAATTCAAAGTACTAGGTACTAATTAAAATCAGCTGTTAGCTGTCAGAGGAAAAATTTTAGGCATCTTAGGAAGTAAAACAAAATAAAGCTTAGTTAGTTACGTTCATTCAAAACTTGTTTAAAAAAAGATTCTCTACATTTTCTTAATTCTTCTATTATTCCTCGCAGCCCCGACATCGCCCCCTGCGCCGTCACCTCTGCCTACACGACCTACATCTGTAGCAAAAATTCAACTTTTAAATTATTCTAACAACATTCATGCAACTTCAAAATATTGAATTTTCATGAAGCTACAACACGTTTGAATGGTTCCGTTTCTTTTATTATTGATAGGCTCGCGTTTGACCACATTGTGCTCATTGGCAACGATGCACTGGTCGAGTCAAAGCTCCAGAGCCTTGAACATCGACGACGAGTTGCAAGTCTATCGGTTTTCTATCGGTTACATTTCGGGGAGTGTGCGATGGAGTTACATAATCTAATTCCGCTAAGCCCGTTCCATCATCGGACTACAAGACAAACGGCGATGCGCCATCGCTACATGGTGGACATCCCATCTATATGCACCATATACCATGTTACGATGGTGCCTCGCTATTTGTTTTGTAGTCTGATGATGGAACGGGCTTGGTGGAATTTGATTGTGCAATTCTATCGCACACTCACACTAAGTACAACTTAAGTCAAAGCGAACAAAAGATATTTTCATTTATCTATACTTCTATACTAGAGGTAAGGTTTGTGTTTCTTGAAATTTAAGAAATCTCTAGATCTGAATCTAGCTATTTCTTCAATTTCAAAAATTATTTATCCAATAGGATGCTGCATCATTCTTGGAGTAACATATTATGCTAGACTTTTAGATAAAAACATTGTACGTGAGCGAAGCCGCGGGCAAGTGCTAGTGTCACATATTTCGAATGCTTTACTACTTCACGAAGGGATTAAAACCTATAGGGTACTTATCTTTGACCTAAAATCAGAAGATTTGGCTAGAAGCAGTCTTGAAGCATGAGCTTCAAGGTAAAGGATAAAATCTGAAACACCTAACGTAAATATGTAGTTAGTAAATTATCTAAGTAAATAAGTTCAATAGTATCGAGTAATGAGCTTATAAACCTACTTAGATAAGTACGAAGTTTGTACGTCACGTTAGGTGTACGAGTTCAAACAAAGACCGTACCAAATGTTTAAATAATTAATTATATATTATCAAGAAAACGTTATTTATTAATTAGTCACATCAACGTCTCAATTACACGCTGTTCGCGATGTATTCAATTATAAATTCTAATAAAGTGAAGCTCGTAAATAAGCGTTATAAATATTTAAATTGGAAGACGTGCGTCTCCGGCAATTGCCGGCGGCAGCGGCGGGACTGGCTTCAAGTGTTCTCTCATTTCACTGTAGCACTAACTAACTTAAAAAATGTAAAACGTTATCAAAATGACTAGGGAGACGGTTCTCTAGGGTGCTGGGAGGCACGCGGGGGAGGGTACGGTGCGCGGGGGAGGGAGGCGCGGCTTCTCGCGGAGACGTCGGCCCTCGAGCGTGAACATACCTGATGAAAAGAAAATGAAACCGAGATGATACCGCACAGACAGCAGCGCGCCTGACGCCATCACGCTACACTATTCTCCTTTAAGCTTTTTATTTAACATAAAAGCTCTATGATGGTCTTTTTATTTTATAATTTTAACGAGACGCCCCTGCAGCCTGAATAGTGTATAGCCTTCATGAGACAGTGGAGGGCGCGGGGTGCGGGCGCGGGGTGCCAGGAGCCTCTATAGAAAACGTTGCGACAACTTCGTTATCGGCTAGGAGTGCTCGCCAGTTCACGAACATCCACGCAAATATTATATAAAAAGTAATGAAACGCATTTACTAGTTTTTATCAGTATTTCAATTCTGAAGTCACAGCCATGGTTCTAGCTGTTGAGCTTTGGTATGTTTGTGTGTGACTGTATGATACATCCTGTTTACTCATACATTGTAGACGCTCCGTCGGCTTTCTTGGCGGACTCGCTAAACTTCTTGAACGCTTCGTCCGGCGCGGGATGCTCTCCGCCGCGCGGTCTCGCCGCCGTCGCCTCAATCGAACTTTGACCGCTCAATGCCACAAATGCTCTGTAGTAGAACTTTATTGATGAAGTTCTAATAACTGAGAATTGCTTGAGACATATCTACACTGCATGAAGTTTGTTCAAATTTATCTGCATGTGAACGAGCTAAGGTTTCGTACGTCTCCCACATAGCTTTGTACAACAGTAAAATTAATGGTAATGTATATTTTTTTTTAGTGAGAACTATGTATAATGTGAGTAAAAATTCAAATTACCTACTAGCAATCTTGTTAATCCCTCCAATTAAGCTAAATGTGCTTGAGTCTGGAATGAGAACTCGTGACCTCTCGATCACAAGTCTTAACTTTACCCATTAGGCTACTGATCCTTTAGAATTCAAAAAACAAGATTCTAATTCCAATTCAGCAAAAACAAACTTCCGCTTCCACATTGTAAAAATTCAATAACAATATTCAACGGTATATTTAGTACTGAATATTATTTAGGTGCTTACAATGCAATAAAAATAAGAACAAGACCAAATAAATACGGGTACGCTGTAAAATGAAGATTCGATTCCTCTATCGGCATTATCGGATTCTCTATTTCTATGGCATTGGTCGAGGCCATGCTGCGGGGCGAGAGGGAGTGGGAAGTGGTCGCCTCCTTCTGCGAAGCAGTCATGCTTTCGAAGGAGGAGGCGGGCCGCGTGAGGGAGAGGATGGCGTCCTCCCTCCAGCCCAGCCGCAGTGGTAGATGCCCACGGCGTCGGACGTCGGCCGACGATCTCTGGCCACCGTAGGCGCGGGCATGCGGACAGCGAGTAAAGGGCAACTCGCTGTCCGACCATGGACCATGCCCGGGTCGACGGCGCGTTGTGTTCCACGCGCGCCTCAAAGAGCGTCAGCAACATGACGAGGCCCCCTCTGCAGAGGGCCGAAGCCTGCCGGGGTCGTGGGACTTATCCCATTACCGTGACCCCGGTACGTAAAGGGTTATTGAAGGAACACCGTGGATTTTAGTCAGTAAAAGTCTGACAGTCCCTCCCACCCTGCCCGGGGTGGGAGGACTTATTTGATAATTTTACCACGTTAAAAAAATAAAAAAATGGCTTACAAATACACTATAGTATAGTATAGCACAGGGTCCGGATGTTTGTAATAATGCAGTACATATACAGAAGAGATTTTTTTTAAATAAAACTTTTGTTTTAATCTAGTAACCCCATCCCCAAATCTTTTGGTGGTGTGTAGTGATCTGTTCGCTTCGGTGTCGCAATATAATACAGCCTACAGTTCATTCCTAGCGACACAAAGAGAAAGTAATCAACACGAAGCTCCGCTAAACATTGCCAGATCTGCGGGAAGACGAGACAGACAGACGTACTCCTACACTATCTACGTCAAGTCGACACAGCATTGTCCGTTTCCGCAATATTCTGCGCGTATTGTAATGCTTGCAGATTTTAAACAGATTACAACTTTTTTATTTGTGTTGCATGACAATGAACAAAGAAATATTTTTTTATTAATTCAATTTTACGAGTAATTCGAATGTGATTGTGATGCATTACGCATCACGTTCAGTTGTACAGGTGCGCCGTGTCGACGCAAGCTGTTGCAAGTGCGGCGTGACGCAGGTGACATGTTTGATTATGAACGTAGTTAGTAATGAGCGTGCTGACACACGGCCTTAACTGAATAATATGCACCATGTGGCCAAAAGGAATCTGAAATCAGCAGATACATATTTAGAAAAAAAAAAACTGGAGATTGGTATAAAAAATATTAGTTTAGAAACAGTGTACCTGTAAAAATTACTGCTTGACGTGTTTCAGCAATAACTTTCAAAAAACTTGGCTCGCATAAATTACTTAGCTGTTATAATGTTTGTTCACAAAATATGTAATCACCACAAGAGTACAAAATTAGCAATACGTCGTCTCATTCGCGTCGTTATGTAAAAGCAACCATTTTAAAGAAATTACCTTTTCGGCTCAAGCGCACCACTGTCCACGTATAGTTATTCATCCTATTTAAGGGTACTACCCCGCTCAAATCATAAAAATAGCGTAACTTTAAAGAAGTTTGCTGCTGAATCTTCTTATACTTTCACCAAACGAAATTTATATATTAAAGCTAAGATCATTACGATGCGAATGCATTGTTTACAATCTTGATAAATATACCCAAATTAAAGTAATAAATCGAAATAAAAAGGCAATTTCAAGCCTAAATTGCAAATTTTACTAATAACCGCTTATTAGATACATATGATTTATAAACCAAAAAAAGGTAACGATATCCTTAACGGTTTATATTGTTTAATTTATTATTTTGTTTAGTATATTTTTTATAAAAAAATAAAAACCAAAAATTCTACGTGTAACCCGCGTGAAACACCCCCGCAATGCCTGTTGCGCATAGCCGGAACGCGTCTCGTTAGTATCTTGACGACTCTTGTGACGGGAGGACTGTGCGTGCGATATTTTTTCCGCATAAATAACAAAAGTGTAGGATTTTGAATGACTTTTCAATTAAATTATATTGCAAATAGTATAGATATATATAACATGTAAATTAAAATATAAATTAAGTTTGTAAATTCACATAAAAGTGTTTGTAAGTTTGTTTTTCTTTTCAAGTTGGTCATAGATTAAACCTGATACATTATGCCTATATACAAAAGTTAAAGTAATGTGAAGTGTGGCCGAGCTCTTCAAAATGATTGGTAAGTAATATTATAAAGTGGTACTTTACCACTTACTTTGTTTACTACTTTGTACTTTGTTTGTTTGTATAAACGCGCTAATCTTTGAAAATGCTGGGTAGATTTTGATGAAATTTGCATGGAAGTAGTTTGAAGCTTGAGAAAGGCTACTTTATACCCGACTGCAAAAGAAGTACATCATATTTTTATCGTGATTAAGCGCGAGTGCTAGTTTTATTATTCTTTTTTTTTTCTTAAATTAAAGTTAACTAGCAATGTGGGTAGAATTCACATTCACACTAGCAATCTTGTTAACACCTCTAAATAAGCTGAATATGCTTGTGTGTGGTGTGGGTTCACGGCAATAGTGTAATGGGTGGGGTTCGAACTCATGACCTGTCGATCACAATTCACAAGTCCGACACATTATCTATTAGGCTATTGCCGCTTCTGTTTTTATTATGATTACAATATTTATTAAATCTTGTTGGTTTTTATTTTATCACTAGAACAATTTTATGAATTTTCGTAAAATTAAAATATACTGGTTTTACCATAGGGTTTCACGTTTGAATGATCATCGACTCCAAGATGAATGTGATGATCTGGCCTACCTGATGATGAACTCCGAATATGAGAAAAGTATCTCAGTCCTGGTTCTACGTAGACCTTTCATGTCTGGACTCATTTAACAGGTTTTGACGTAACCAAGATGACTATGATGGTCTCGCCTACCTGATCATGAACTACCACATAATGAATGCAAAATACTTTTTCAGTTCATTCTGTGCTTTATTACTAGACCAGCGTAATTACAAATATATTATGTTTCTAGGCAACACAAAAACAGCAGAACACTCAAGCATAAAACCAGGATAAGCAAAACCAGGAACACCAGAGTCCTCAGCCCTTTGCCAACATTTCAAATGTACTTCTACCACGTATACCAGAACCATTGAAAGTATTGAAAATTGTACCGGTGAGCTTTCTATCTTTTTCCATTTATTTGAATTTATAATTTATTTAACCGTGTAGGTACGAGTGTAATTTATCTTTAAAAAAATTGGCCAAGTGTGAGTCAGACTCGCCCATGAAGGGTTTCGTAGTAACTACGCAAGATAACACTGTTTTTCATAGTGTTTATATGAAATACAAAGTTATATTTGCGGTTTTAGAAAATGTGCTACTTATATCTCAAAAACTGCCGATTCTATTTCGTTCAATCCAATTTTCATAGAAAGTTTTCATTAAGATTTTGTTTAGATTTTTCACTCTATTATCATAGAAGGCTAGCTGTGCCCCACGGATTCACCCGCGTATAATACTACTACTAATAATACAACATGTAGCTAACATAATTAACGTAGGTACATCCTAGAAGTAGTTTGTTCGGAATCGTTTACTGAAGCTATTACTATCATTTTTATTATAGGTAATTTTTAGAACTTAAAACGGGATATTTACCATGTGTATTTATTGTTTTGAGTTTCCGATATTTTGGCACTGTTGGAAGCGCCATGATCACGGATGAACTGAAATCCAGTGGTTCAAATGTGTAAAAACCGAAAAAGTTCCGTAGAAAGTTCGCGAGTCGACACGGTGAGTTTTATGTGTCGGGAACAGAATCGAGTGTTTAGTGATACATGTGCCAGTGGTAGCGGTGTCGCTAACAGAAAACGAACGAGAAAGATGGTAGACCGATTTGTCTGCTCATAAACTTTCACCCGCAATTACTTCAGTTCATCTGTGATCATGGCGCTTGCAACAGTGCCGAAATATCGGAAACTCAAAACAATAATTACACATGGTAAATATCCCGTTTTAAGTTCTAATGATGGTGTTAGTGACCATGTTAGCTTAAAAACTTATATATAGGTAAATTACCTATCCTTATCCTTATCCCAAAAATAATTAAAACTACGTAAATCACAGTCACACTACGTTTGTACAGTCAAAACAAACTGAAATGAACCGTAACTCATTGCAATAAGACTTTTAAAAGTGCAGTTTTATTTGTATTAGTACAAATTCCGTATTGAATGATACAAAATAAAGAAAAATGAACCTTATTTCAAGCACATTAAAGTCTTTACAAATACACTTATACATGTTTAACTAAAAATTCAGTGTATGTATTATGATTATAACATCATATACTAATTGGAGTGTTCGAGGGTGTGCGTTAATTATGTTACATGTTGTATACACGATTTTCATTCTGAGTATAGATGTTAGAGTTATTAAAATTTAGTAACTCCTGTCCCCGGGGGCGCAAGATGTCAACGCAGACGGACATACTTCTAATAGCTCTGTGTTAATTTTACCGTGAATAAAATGCATAAATATACGTAAAAACTGAGAATCTACATTAGTAAGTTACAAGTAATAATCGTGTGTAAAATTTCCGTGATTCAACATCTACAGCAAAAGTAACAGCTGTTTTAAATAACAACGAACACAGATTTTTAAAAAGTGTATGCGTTCTGTACTTTGATCTCATAACACAAAGAAGTCATAGAAACCTCACGAGTTACCCATTCTGCTAAATCAATAGTTCACCAATTTCAAAACTTTGCTCGAGAACTCTTTAGCGCAGTTGCGAAAAGTACGCGTTGGCTCTACGAATCTTCGAGTAACTCAAGTTCGAATCTAAACCTGTGAGACTTTTTGTGCGTTTGGCTTTTTTTTGCATTTGTAAAATATAATTTGTATTATTTTTTTTATAAATAATATAATATTTAGTCCTGGAAATACTAACAAGTATTTCCAGGACTAAATATTATATTATATAAAAGAAAATGTGTCGACAAATAGATCACCGTCATTGACGTTCACCCCGTGTACATCGCTTTCAGCACAGTTGCCAATTCCACTTCAGCACTGCTCCTCGGAACCTAACATACTGAATACTGACTCGGTTAGTAAATAATGCGGCTTTTTAAACGCTCCTAGCAAAAAATGTTCTGAGTCAAGGATAAATCAGGATAACGAATTATCTATTTTCATGGCCGTAATTAAAACCATGTTCCTGGAATTTAAGTAGGGGCCAGTAAAGAAAATTGGGAAAAAGTGTTCAGTGGAAGAGATAAAGATTCAAAACTCACAAATCCAGGCTACAGATTTTTTCTATCACAGGATTATGATTACCTAAAAAATGAATTTATTAAATAAATTTAAAATAAAACCGCAAATATAACTTTGTATTTCATACAAGCTCTATTAAAAACAAACTTACTTTGCGTAGTTACTACGAAACTTTTCATGGGCGAGTCCGACACGCACTTCGCCAATTTTTTGAAGGTTATTTACGAAATCGCAAATATGACTGTGTATTTCATATAAACACATCACAAAACCTTATAAAATCAACAATTTACAAGCATCGCCGAATGACACTTGGTAGTATGCGGCAGGTAAGTACATACGCATAGCTATCCATCGCCGCGCGCGCCTAACAGCGCGGCGGCTATCGATGCGTCCGAGGCACCCCGAGGCGACCTACCTTTCAGTCTTTCTACCGCTGCACCATCGCGCCGCTAAGCCCGCGTTGATTTTCTATGCAATCAAGAACGTTCAGTTCTTATAGTGTGTTTACTATTGTTTCATAAATCTGTATCATCTCTTAAATCTATCTTACTAGACTGTAATTTCTCCTTCCTAGACGAATCTAATAAACTATACTTGTTAAGTGGGTGTTTATATTTCAAAATCAATAGACATTCTACAAACTATACAACGTGTTACACTTTTGTTTTCGTATTCTATTTGTAAAATGAAACATAATCATAAATAATCTGATTATGTTTGTTGCAGCCTGATCAGGGTGAAGAAAAAAAGTAACCAGAATATTCTAGCTCGACGCGGACACTATCCAATTAGAAGAATGTTATATTATTGACGACCAACATTCACCGTCAACAACAATCACATTTAATAATCAACTGACTTGTCCTGGATATTTACAAATTGATCAGTTTTAGTCGAGTTTAAGTTAAGATTTTGTTGATTAAAAAATTCATATACCTACTTACACACTTATTTTTTCTTTTTATTTATACCAGTCCATCATCATTAGATATGCAACTTTACAGTTATATTTTATAAATATGTTATGAAACAACTAATTAAAACTAAATACCAAATCCTACTTTTCTTCTTCTTATCGTGTGGGTAAGTAAGGTCTAACGACCCCACATACCCTAGTTTCAGAGTTTCTAGACCGCCTCAAGGGCCTCTGACGTAATCTATTTTGTCGATCGCCATTTGGCGACCGGGACCACCAGCTTATACGTACCTTCCAAAGCACGGAAACATCTTTTAATCAGACATTCAGGTGATGCAGGCCTGCAATGTCCTAGCCAAACTGGAAACAACTTTACAAAGTATGCTTCCCACGGGAATCGAACCCACGGCCACCGGGTCACAAGGCAAATGCCACTCGACCACGGAGGCAGTTATTAAGTCAATAAGACTTAATAACCTATATCCGGTAATTAATTCCAAAATAAAACGGAATATTAAAAATGTAGTAAGCCTCTCAGAGAACAAAATTAAATCGGCAAAGATGACAGCGACGCGACGCGCGACGTGTCTGTATTCTTAATCTAATACGCTTTTCGTATCTTTCGTTGTAGTATAAATATCAATCGGCAGAGGGCACTAAAATAACAAATGATAGTACAGTTTCCAAATCCCCAAGGTTGTTGGGCAATGTAATCCCCTTAAGTACGTATATGAAATGGTGTCCGAACAACAATAAAAACTTTTTAACAAAAAATTAAACCGACTCCCAAAAAACAATGCAAAGTGAAAAATAACTTTAATTTCGGTGTCTTTAGTTTTGTTTTTTTCATTTTTCGCACCGACTTCCGAAATTAAAGTTATTTTTCACTTTGCATTGTTTTTTGGGAGTCGGTTTAATTTTTTGTTAAAAAGTTTTTATTTCACTCTTTTTAGTGGGTTGATTTTTAATTTACCTAGTTACAAGAGCCTAAATGTCAACTACTTATAACCTTTTACAAAATATTGCTTTTTCCCAATACTGGTCCGTTAATTGTTGAGGAGTTCTCCTGGTACTTCACCACCAGCTCTACATCACCATATGCATTGTGACGAGCATAAAGTGCTTAACATCCATATTCAAGTAATCGAATCGCAATCCACTCAATACTTATTATTGAGTAGTTTTGGTGGCCATCTGTGGTCTTCATCATCAGTTCCACTTCCCCAAATGGTACTTTTTGAGAGCAACTGCACAATTTACTATAATAAATACCCAAAACGCTATAGGTGTGCCTATAATATTTGAAGAGTTCCCTCAATTTCTCCAGGATCCCATCATCAGATCTTGACTTGGTGACAATGGAACCAATTTCGAAGTATACCCATTCGAACAAAAAAAGAATTTTCCAAATCGGTTCAGCCGTCTTCGAGTACTCGGTGATCATACATGCAAAAAAATAAGCGTCGAATTGATAACCTCCTCCTTTTTTGTCTTCGGTTGAAAATAGACACGAAATTAATAAACGATATGGTACCAACAAAATACGTAACTTATTTTCTCATTGTTTTTTTTTACATTTAAACTTCTACAATTTGACGGTAACATAAATAACAGTATAAAAGCATATTGTTAAAATAAATTTGAGTAACCATTAAATATCCTGAATAGGTACAATGCTAGTGCCAGAAACGCCGACTACGCCGCGCGACGCCACTAACTCGATACCAAGCTACTATGATATTAATTAAGTGCGCTTTACTGCAGCTTTTGTTATTCAGGATCCCTTGCTTCATATAACGAAGCAGCCTCTTCAAGATGTTGTTAGCTCTGAGATCGAATAAACTAATTACTGTATTAAATTGATAGGGTTTACAAAATGTTTTTCATTGGGTTACTAAATTGGTTGAGCTTATCATTCAAATGGTAACCGTTATACATTGTTTGGGTTACTGCTTACTTTCATTTGAAATGATTTTTGTTGGGACATGCTTACTTTTGGATTAAAGCAATCGAATTAATGGGTTACCGTTTGATCAAATAAGTCCCTGCTTTCATGTCGCAACACAGAGTTCAAAGAATCAAATCAAATCAAATCAAATTCATCATAACAATCCAACATTTAAATTTAATATTCTTCCAGTGACTTGCCTGGGTTTCGTAATATAATCCTGACAATCCATTTTGGTAAGCATTTCAATTGTAACCTATTATAAATGCGCAAGTGTGCTTGTTTGTTTGTCCTTCTTTCACGTCAAAGCAGAGCAATGGATCGATGTGATTTTTGTTGTGTAGATAGTTGAAGAGAGTGGCATAGGGTCACTACATACTTTAAAAAAAAACCTTTTTACGCGAGAGAAGCCGCGGGCTGCTTGTATATTTACATAGCCTGTGCCATACTTATTACTATATGAAACTATTACATAGATACAATGAGGAATCGACCCTGCCGCCACCAGACGCGTGCGGCCACGAGGCAACACCTAGCGCACCACGACGTGTGCGAGCTTAACGTCCGGTAGCCAGCTAGTAGCCCCGGCTTGCCACGGAAAGATATTAGCTGTATATACTCGACACCAGATGTTAGCTAGCTAGACTACACATCCGCTATCCCCGCTTGTCACGCTAACCTCGTGATACAATATATTAGTAATACGAACCTACTTGCTTTTCTTATCATTGGACTCATATCATTGGACCAATACGAATTGTATGGGCTTTTAAAGAGGCTTTTGTTACGGTGTTTCTTCTCAGAGTAGTCAGTTAGGAAACGCCGGCCTCATCTAGCTAAACTTGAACGCATAAAAACATGACGTGTAAACGTGAACACAACAAAAAATGAATCCTGCAGTTAATTTGCACCGACAATTTGGCAATACAGCTAGTTGCTGGAATTAATATGGCTATGAGTACCTATAGATATGAAATGGATAGCGACGCACAGGAATATACTGTGGTATGTACCTGGTATGCGAACATGTACGTGTGCAGTAATGTGTGTCGTAATACGCGATGTTATTATAAGACAACATGCAGCTGAATAGTACCTATGTAGGTATGTTGTGATTGATGCGTAAATTGCTACAGTTCTTTTTATATATTTTTTTATTCTTTTTTTATAGGAACTTTTACGCATAGCGTATGTCAATTCCACTGTACCCTAAACATACATATATAAGGAAGTTATATACTATAAGTAGGCCATTTTGAACAAAACTTTCGCATATTCTCTATTCGGCTGGGACAAGATTTTATGAAATATGCCAACGTCAGTCTTGTTCAAATTCAAGGCCGATATTAAATTATTTCTAGCAGACTCAGATCGGACACATTCCACAAATAAATGGTGTAAGTTTTCAACAACCTCACATTGTTCACAATTTGCTACAATCTGCGGGACAAATAACATAAATCAATGGTAATGCTTAAATTTTATTGAAAAACCAAAATACGACTCGGAAGTGCGCGAAATATTTCCATAAAAATCAAGTTTTTTTTTTAATTCTCAGTGGTTGTCCTGAATTGTTACAAGATTAAAAAAAAAATTGTTTTAGTAATAGATTTCCGCAAAGTAAAGCCTGATTCCATAATGGTGTTTATCTTTTTTTTATGTCCAAACATTTGTTTCGTCTAGTACTTTCCCAAATTAGATGCAACAGTGACCTCCTAACGAACATTAATCTTAGCGATTACATTACAGCGTTGTTAGAACCGTTCGTGAAGTTGGGGACCAAAGCATTTTGTATCTCGTACAATACTGCTCCTTGCTCTGAGCGGATGAAGCTACATTCTGTGGGTTATAGAATAGAATAGAATTTAATATATATTTCAGGCAACTTGGCCCATACAAATAAAATACAATCTATTACAATAAATATAAATAAACTTATACATACATCACTAAACCAAAACATATACTATGTTACACGAGTTGTCAGCGTCGTGTGTAACCGGCCTCGAAAACGCCGGAAAATTACATCTCTCGGCCAGAATTCTTCCTTCACGAAAGACGACAGACGATGTTTAACAGTCAGTTAACAAGTTTTAGAAGTAGATCACCAAGCATGTAAGAAGTGATCTTACTGTAAGACATACACATAGCACGTGTAACAAAAGTATATGATGCGGGGTTTGACCGATAGGTGCGGATAAAACAGAATGTCCTCGGGGCACCTGAGTTGTCCTAATGCGATGGTATACGTACCCTTGTATTGGGACAGCACGGACTGCCGGGCAGTTCTTCTCATGCAACCGAGGGGTGGGCGGGTTGCGGATAGCCCAGCTTCGGCTGGGGGACCGCCACCTAGCAACCTGGGGGGCGACCCCCCTGCCGAGTGTCTCAGCAGACGAGACTCCGGACAAGAGAAGTTTCCCTTACGCCAGATCCCAGGCCTAGGGATAACCTAATAGCCTGCTCCTATGTTCCCTGTTCCTCGGCTGCGCGGGTCTGCATGGTTCTGCTACTGTCTCTCGCTGGTGCGGGCGGGCTGCATATATTGGCTGGTTCAAGTGGACTAGCCAGTGATGCGGTGAACTCGCGCCTGCGGGACGGTGGCGGATGCGTGTGGCCCTGTGCAGTCGAAAACATCCCCCTCACACCTTTCCTTCCCTCTCCCATCCCTTTCCTTTATTTTCCCTTCTTTTCTCCAACCATCCAGAGGAGGGGCAACCTCTTTTCCAAAAAGCCCAACCAAATAAAAAATGACCTAATGAAGCAGAGAACAAAGACTACCCAGGTGGGTGCCGGCCAAGCCGGGGAGTCCCACACCGACAAGTCGGTCAGCCCCCATCGTATTCTGGGAGGAGGCAAATCACTGCCTATAGGTGCTGCTCCTGCAGCAACTACAAAAAATTCTTCGGCTGCTACCACAGCGCCACAAAACCCTGCTGCTATTACAGCGCAACCCACAACCACGGCTGCTACCACAGGGCCAAAAATTACCACACCGGCTGCGACCCACGCGCCTTTGTACCACACCCCGGCTGTTGTTCAAGCGCCAAAACGACTAACACAGACTGTGCTGACCACGAGTGCCTGGCAACAGAGCCTCGTTAGGAACAGATTTAAGAATAACCCAGACGACGACACGAGCAAAGGTAAGGCGGCCAACTCCGGTGGACCCAGTGACCGGAGGCGCTCAGTCCGCGAAGGCACTAGCCAGTGCATTGCGCCGACGGCCGCTGAAGAGCAAGTACGCGATCAGCCGCGAATTCGCGAAGGGACCTCCCAGCGCGTAAAGCGGCCGGACGCGGAAACACGTGACCGAAACCGAATCCGCGAAGGGGAAACCCAGCGCGTAAGGTCTTCGGAAGAAACGGAGTCTACCGGGACTGAAAGCCGAACCCAAGACATTGACACTGACACTGACAATGACATGCCCCGAAGGAGGAAGGCGAAAGGCAGGGGGAAACGGGCTGGAGCCCTCACAAACGTGAGGCCGACCGTCCGGGCCGCTGAACCACAACCCGGGCCAAGCGGCTCGGGGGCGGCAAAGGGCACGGCTTCGCCGAGCGCGCTTCAGGGAAACCCGAAGCGTGTGAGAGTCCAGCCTGCTCAAGAGGAGCAGAGGACCTATGCGCGTGCCACGAAGGATATACCTGCGCGACTTACCGTAGCAATCTGCCTCCCCCCCCCCCCCCCCTTCAGGGACCTGACTCCGGAGGAAGCAAATAACATTAAGAACAGACTTGAGGAGCTCGTCATGGACAGCGACCCGTCCCAACCACTCCCGGCCTTCCGCGGATACCTTCGGGTAGCGGACGGTACTGTGCAGATGTGGTGTGAAGACGACCACTCCTTGACCTGGTTGACACAGAATGTGACACAGATAAGACTCCCGAACACCGACCAGACACTGACAGTCATGCGACAGACTGATATACCTACCCGTGTCCGAGACGCGCTATTTGTACCCGGGTATAATGGGGACATAGCGCGGCTCCAGAGCGTTCTGATTCGTCAGATCACTTGGTACGACATTGGTAGGTGGTCACTGTACAGGGCGACTTCTGTCGGTGGGGATAACCATGGGACGTATCTGACCCTGGGGATCCCGACCGATGAAACCGAAAAGGTCTTGGGGCGGGAGCGGCGCGTATCGTACCTGCTTGGGTCCATATACGTCCGCTTGTACCCCAAGAAGCTACCCTCAGACAAGAGTGAGACCACTGAACAGACACAGACAGACACTGATGTGACTATACTGGAGGAGGAAATGGCGAAGGCTGCAATGGCCGACGCTGAGTCAGACTCAGCACCACCCCCGTCACCGGGATGGACAATGCAGCTGCTCGCATCCTCACCCAGTGACACCTGGCGAGGAACAGGGGAGGGAGATGAAGTATCCAATGGATCCGACTCCTCCTAACTCCGCTCCAACGTCAGCACCACCCACAGCAAATACCCAGATCATCCAGGCCAATCTCCAGCGTAGCCAGACCGCCACGGCTAGCCTTCGCAGAGCCCCGGAGATTAATCCACGGACAATTGCACTTATACAAGAGCCGTGGATTAGAAACAACAAAGTATGTGGCCTTCGAAACACCGGAGGTAATATCACTCTAAACACACTTAATGCAGAGAAACCACGTACCTGTATATACACACCCAAAGACATACCTATTACCCCACTAACTCAATTCTGTTCCAGAGACCTGACTGCGATCAGGCTCCGGATTGACAGCAATGCTCCATATTTAGTACTAGCCTCGGTGTACATGCCAGGCGACAACGAGAACTGCCCACCGATAGAGATGATTAATCTTGTACGTCACTGCGAGGACGCGGACCTGGACCTGATCATCTGCACCGACTCAAATGCTCATCACCCGCTTTGGGGAAGTGAAGTATCCAACGCCAGAGGTGAGACGCTATCCACATACCTATACTCCACTAACCTTAACATTGTGAACCGAGGCTCAGAGCCCACTTGGGTTACAGCCAGAGGTCAAACAATCATAGACCTAACTCTAGCTACCGAAAACGCGACCAAACTTATCTCTAATTGGCGCGTATGTGATGAACCCACCTGTTCCGATCATAGGAGAATCCGCTTTACCTTAGCAACCATGATAAAAAAAACCCACACCGAGGCGCAATCCGCGCCGCACAAACGTCACAGAATACAAACACCACCTAGCCTCTTTGTTGGCTAGACGACAGTTACACTCGACAGCCTTGACTGATCCCACACAGCTTGAAGAAATCGTGACAAAATTAACAAACGACATAACGGAGGCTTACCACGTGAGCTGTAAGCCAAGAACACCTAACACCAGGAGTAAGGGAAACCCATGGTGGAGTGCTGAACTTGGTAGGCTCAGAAACACGCTACGAAAACAATTCAACAGAGCAAAGAACACTAGACTCCCGGAAGACTGGGAGCTATACAAAGAAACCCAATACAAGTTCAAGAAACAAATCAGAATGGCCAAGAATACCGCTTGGCAGAACTTCTGTGAATCCATAGAATCTAACAGCGAAGCCGCACGAGTAAAGAAAATCCTATCAACTGATCAGGACCGTACTCTCGGCGCCCTTAAAAAACCTGACAACTCCTACACACAAACAGACCAAGAAACCAGTAAGGTCCTTCTAGAGACGCACTTCCCGACTGCCACCTTTCCGAGGACAGCACGTGGGAAAACGAATCTAGACAGACACCAAGTACTACAGACTGGTCTAGAGCCCGCGACATAATCACTGAGGACCGCATAACATGGGCCATTAAAACATTCCAGCCATACAAATCTGCAGGACTAGATGGCATTTTCCCGGCCCTTTTGCATTGGGGTGAACACATCCTGACACCCTGGCTGCTGGAAATCTACCAAGCCTGCATAGCACTTGCCACTAATGTGGCAGGAGGTGAAGGTTATCTTCATACCCAAACCAGGCAAAACTGACTATACACAACCCAAAGAGTACAGACCGATAAGTCTCACATCCTTCCTACTGAAAACCCTAGAGAGGCTCTGCGACAGACACATCCGAGATGGACCTCTCCATAAGAATCCGCTTCACGGACAACAGCACGCCTACTCAACGGGGAAATCAACAGAATCTGCCCTACACAGCGTAATATCTAAAATTGAATGCGCAATACACCACAAATGCTCCTCGATGGCTGTTTTCATAAATATCGAAGGTGCTTTTGACAAGACCACGTTCCAGAGTATGAGTACAGCACTCAGCAGGCACGGTGTAGACCAAACCCTGAGTGACTGGATCACCAACATGCTCAAGCAGAGAGCAATAAGAGTCACAATAAACAGCACAACGAGGGCCATCGTGGCGAAAGGCTGTCCCCAAGGGGGCGTCCTCTCACCACTGCTATGGAACCTGGTCGCAGACAACCTCATCAGGAGACTCAACGATAAAAGATACTTTACCGTTGGCTACGCCGATGATATAACCATAATAATAAATGGAAGCCATGAGAATACCATATGCAACCTCATGCGCCAAGCTCTAAAAATAGTAGAGGACTGGTGCCGAGAGTATCAACTCTCAGTGAATCCTACAAAAACCGAGCTCATACTTTTTACCAAAAAGAGGAAGCTGGCGGAGCTGACACTGCCAAAATTCTTTGGCACCACTCTAAGCCTTTCGGCTGAAACCAAATACTTGGGTATCTTCCTGGACAAACAACTGAATTGGGCAAAACACACTGAGCACATCACCAAAAAAGCCAGTATCTGCATGTGGCTGTGCAAACGCATGCTGGGCAGAAACTGGGGTATCAGCCCCAAAACAACCCACTGGCTATACACGACTGTTATAACACCAATTATCACGTACGGCTCCCTAGTCTGGTGGCCCAGAACAGACTTAAGCACGGCACAAAAGGATCTTGAGAAGCTGCAACGACTTGTATGTGTGGCGATCACAAGCAGCATGAGAACTGCACCCACTGCCGCTCTACAGGCCATGCTGGGCCTACCACCACTGCACCTTATAGTACGAGAGGAGGCTGCCCTGGCAACCTTCAGACTTGCTATATCCGGGGCACTCTTGCGAGACTCCAGGATCAAACACACACGCATCATGGAGGACTCAGTCAAACGACAACCCCTGATGACTGCACCATATGATAAGACCGCAAAGACGCACCACTTCCAAAAAAACTACCAAATACAGCTCATGCCGGAGCCCGAGGACTACTCAGGGCCTAAGGAGCTTAGGATTTACACTGACGGCTCAAAGACAAACACTGGAACTAGAGTTGGAGTTTTCTCCAACGATCTCAACATAAATATATCCAGACCGCTGGGGAAGCTCAACACCGTCTACCAGGTGGAATGTGTGGGCATTATTCAGGCGATCCATGCCATAGAAGCCAGGAAAGTCACGGATAGTCACATCCGCATACTTTCCGACAGTGCCTCAGTACTTCAATCCCTAGAGAAAAATTATATCACGTCCAAGCTCATACTAGAATGTCACAATGCGCTGCAACGCTCAGCGGTCGAGAACCGCAACACTGTGACACTGCAATGGATAAAGGGGCACAGCGGATCACTCGGCAATGATGCGGCAGACGAACTGGCCAGGAGGGGGTTCGGCACGATGGTTTTCGGACCCGAGCCCATCGTGCCGCTCTCCTTCACCCAGCTGCGCACATGGCTTAAAGAACACACACACGACCAAGCCCAGAAATGGTGGTCCTCGGCACCAGGCTGCAGGCAGTCCAAAGAGGCGATGCCAAACTTAGATAATAAACTAACCAGGCGCCTCCTACACCTGGACAGAAGAAGCCTGCGAATGGTGGCGGGGACCATCACCGGGCACTGCTCATTGAACAAACACTATCACACAATAGGTATAACGGACAGTCCCCTGTGCAGGGCATGTATGGGGACGGAGGAAACGGTAGGACACGTGCTCCTAGAGTGCACGGAAATCACCGAAATACGGAAACGAACCCTCGGCTCATTAAATTCCCTTACAGATATCCTGAATAGACCGAAAGACCTGATCTGCTTCTGGAGGGAGGTTGGCTGGATGGAGTGACGGCCGACATGGCTCACGGACAATGGTCTCGTGCAGAGACTAAGTGCGGAAACCAAACTACAGAAGAAGAAGAAGAAACAGAATGTCAACTGTCTACTTACCAAATTTCATTCATATCCGTTCAGTCGAATGTGCGTAAAAGTGTAAAAAACATCCATACATTTTTGTCCGTCCTCACAAACTTTCGCATTTGTAATATTACAAGATTTGCATAACAAATATCATTATTTCATTACTTTTATTCCAATGTAAACCAGTGCGAGACACAGGCGGGTCCTTGATGCATCTCCAGAATGAGAGACATCGTGTTGATACAGAGTACGGGCCACGAGTTTTGTTTGGTTTGCTAGAACGCCACACTATCACCGAGTACCATAACCTTAGTCTGTAATACAATCTGGTCCGGTAAGTAATGCGCCTTCTTCTAATTTGTAATGTCTCATGATCAGCCTTCTCCCCTGATGCGTGTTTAGACAAATAGCATTATGTATGAATAACGTTAATAAGAGTAATCAGTACATTAGCGGGAACAAAGAGCAGTAATACCTACGATAATTATGTTTGTACCGTTTTGTTGTGATATGGGCTCGTTTCATTTCTAGCAGTCGCATTTACTACTCCGCTCAGCAGGCCAGGCCGAGCGCGTGACGCCTGTTGTCATTCAGAGTGCAGGTGAGCCATTTTCTGGTGAGCGGCCTTTCGAAGGGCTCCGCCTGTAGGGTACGGACCTAGGTTTAGGGCATCGCTGGGGGAAGGCCGCTAAGGACGGACTGGATCGAAGGAAAATGAGCCATTTGGTGTTGTGCAGATGACCTGTGGAGAGAGACCTGCTGCAGGAGCTACCGTCGCTCCCAGAAAAACAGTCGCGCGGGGGATATCACATCGTAATAATACCGGGTATACCTAAGCAGGAAAATGAAGTGAAAGTAATATATTTGCTTTCCGTAGCGAGTGTGTGCAGTGTGGCAGCGCATCCAACGCTTGCAGGCGCTCGCCAATATTTGAGCTAACTCTAGTAGTTAGCAAGTAAAGTACGAGTTTATCAGCTATTAAATAACTCGTCCGATTTGCTCCTGAAAGTTAGTAATTTAAACATTACTCAGCTACAGACCGCTTCCAACTACTTAGACGTTTTCATTACACAAGTATGAAACAGTTACTAATCAAATCTAATCCTTAGATGTCTGTTGAGTAAAATGTTGTTCGCTATTTCAAAGTACCTAGAGCAGCTTTAGGCAAACCTATTCATTTTCGTTATTATGCTTATATTGACACACTAGTTGTAGTCCACGACTTCGTTTGTGTAAATTTCATAATTATGTAAACCTATGTTAAATATCTCAACGCTAAATAATTAAATCATGTTAGTGATTCACTAAACATATTGATAGATACGTAGATGACAGTGTGTATTTAGAATTCACTGTCATCTTATAGTGGCCTATACTTGACCCCAGATTATACACACATGTTTCAGTCAGAATTTGTGCTAAGCGTAGTTTGGGTTTACTCCACTAGTAATAAGTTATAATATTGTTTACGCTGGATCATTGTTATCCGAAAATAAAGAATATTATAATTATAACAAAAGTAGCTAAGATTTTATGGTGTTTGGTTACGCTGAGGGGTACGCGGCGGTAATTAATCTGCAAGCCTTCTTACTTTAACATCCGTTATATTTTGCTTTGGCACGGCTTCACCTCAAACTGGAAATTCAATATTTTGTTTTTAACGCCATCATTTATAGAATGCCTGAGTTCTGAGATAAGTATTAAATAACTCAAAGTCTAGTTGGTCTATATTTTTTTCTGTTTCATTATTTATTAACATAAAGTACTTTTCTATACACTATCTTTATAACGTGTAGAGCCTTGTCCTGAAGTTTGAATTGTATAGTTTTTGTTGTTCCTCAAAAACTTCATGTGTATGAAACTGATTCGCTCCTGGGGATTGTCGGCGCCGCGCCGGCCGAGCCGCGGCGGCTTGCCATTTATCTTTATGAGTTTCCACGCGTCACCTGACTTTGTGCGGGCCCGCTACCGAGATTAATAGGCCCATACATTTACTTACACTCACTAAAATGCCTGTTTAAGCTGCCATAAAACGCTCCGGGAACGTCGTGTAGGCTGTTACCAAAGAATATATTAATGTAAGTAGTATTTTATTACTGTACTAGGTATTCCCGCATCTTCGTTCGTATGGGAGAGTTTACTCGTAAATCCCGATTCCGCAGAAATTACGGGATAAAAATAGCCTCTGTAATACCCTGTAGCCACGTCTATATTCAAGTGAAAGTTCCATTAAACTCGGTTCAGCCGTTCTAGAGATTATTACGGACCTAAAGAAAGAAAGACAGACAAAAGTATAAATAAAGTTTATTTGTGTTTTAGTATTTGAAAACACAGTAATTTTGAAATCACAGACGGACACTTCAATTTTATCTATATGTATAGAAGATGTACGTATAGATACTATATGCTAGTAGTGTATAGTAGTAATAAATGGTACAAGTAATTTTCTTTGAGTATACTTCGGAGAATCAACCGAATTCGATGAAATTTCTATAGGTATCCTCATAAATTAGACACCCAATGTAAGTCTCGTGCGCATTTTGTTCTTTGAATTAAATATGAAATTACTAGGTACCTACTCATTTTCGCTTTTTAGTGTTTTTGTTTTATTTTAAAGACGGTTCATTTTTTTATTAAAAAGATTTTGCGAGGAGAGTGCTGCTCAATGCACATCCCTTGGTTTGTGAATGAGGTACTTATGTAAGTTTAACTTCATTGACGACGAAACGTAAACTCAATGCAAACTAGATTTTCAGTTCTTTTTTTGTTACTAGGTTCGCGATTGGCCACCATCTCACCTGATGGTGAGTGATGATGTGCTCGAAGATGGAGCACGCTTGCCTAGAAGTAACCTATTCACTCTTGACTTAAAGACCCCAGGTTTTAAGAGCAGTTTTCGTATAATATCTGACTAATTCTGCCTGCGGGTGTCAGCTAAGCCTGGTAAGTACGTGACGGAGCTGGTCTCTGCTCACACAACACTCCGCCACACGATGCGTTCACATACACACACACGTCACGTCACTATGCATATAAAAGCAATACGGGCTCTTCAATGTTGGAAATGTAGTCCACTTTCAACCTCAGACTTGTATTGTTCTAAGTTGAGCTGGGCGGTGTCTTGCCTCAAAAGAGCACGTCAAACAAAACTACTTGGTTCTCATAATTATGATTTGATTAGTACGGATTGTATGGACTTCATAACAGGCGTTGACCAATTACTAGTAAGTTTGTTTTAGTGTTTTTTCTCAAGATAGGAAACATCGGCCTCATCTAGATTTAAGAAAAAATATTACGTGTTTTTTTTATAACTTCTCTTTTTTCAAAGAAAAAATATCAATGTATGTCCCTCTCCAAGGTCTTATCCTATACCTATACCATATTTCGTCAAATTCGGTTCAGCGGTATAGACGTGATAGTGTCACACAGACAGACAGACAGAGTTACTTTCGTATTTATAACATTAGTAGGGATTTACAAAAGTAATATAATTTATTACTGGCTTATGCCACCAGTCGAGCAAATAATAGCTATCAAATATAGTTGTGAATGAGAGTAAATGGGCCAGGTATTTGAGCAAGAAGCTCGAGTAGTTTGAAGTCGTCCATGCTTCTAGCTTGGAACAACGTTGCGTATATCTACCGAGTATTTGTATATACTTGTATTGTGATATCCGTTTTCAGAGCACCTATAAGCCTTTGAGAGAGGGTGTCGTGACGTGGTGCACTCATAAAAGGCGTCAAGAGTGGCACACAACCTGTCAGACGAGTCTGACCGCGCCACAACCGCGCCGCGCTGCAGTGCGACAATATCGTCGTATAAACTGTGGCTTCACGGGTCACCGTAAAATGTGGCGGAATGCGGCCGCCGCGGAGTTTATGTAGCGTGAAATTGTGACGGCAACAACTAATTACTGCTAATGTACGAGGGGTCTCTACCACCAGATGAATAGACTCGATACGCGAGAGGGTTTGCTCTGTCCCGGGATGCGTTACAATATATCGGCTGTGGATACAAAAGAACCGGCTCATTATAGTGCAATGTCATCCACAATGCCCTCCTATGTTAGTTTGAAATCCGTGGCGATCACCTGCACTAACGACAAGGTGAACAAAGCCGCGGCCTACACTAACGACATCCTGTGTCATCCTGCTCCCCGCTTTATCGCTTTTACCAGCGAGACGCGAGAAATGAGAAAAGTTGGCGCTTCCAAGGAGTTCCTGCTCCTCGCTTTTATTTATTGAACGAATTTTGAGCCCCTTTCGATTTTATCTTTTTTTTTTAGATTTACGTTTTTTCGTCTGTGCAAAACGCCATTATGTTGCCACGAAATTGAAAGAGCAATTGAAGTTCATTTTCACAGTAGTGTGGTATTTAATACACATTCACGTTCTGCGTTCACTCAGTGTCTGTCCAGTTGAAACAAAAAACATATTAGTGGCGAACTCCAACGCAGAACGTCGCGCGTCGTCGGTATGCATTCACCACATGCGTATGTCGGCATAATACTAGGCTAAGTCGGTATCATACTAAGCTATGTTGGTATAATACTAACCTACATAAATAACTGCAAAACTGCACAGTTTTGGCAGTAAAATCTTTTTATATTATCATTTTTATTACCAAAATTCAACAATTTCAGAGATCGCATAAAATTTTGCTATGCAGGCACAACACTCGTTGTTTCATTTCGTGTATCTGTTCTGCAGAGATCTGCATTTTATTTCTGGGATCGTACGGCTTACGGTTGGCGTAATGAAATGGAAAGCATCAAGCTTTAACAGGCTAATAAATGAAAAGCTGGCAGTATTTAATGGCATCTTCGAGCGCCATGCAAATTGGCTTCGAAGTATGAACGAGTAGGTACAGCAGCCGGGGTGCGGGGTACACGCCGCGTTGTGTATTTGCGAGTTCTAATAAAAGCATTGACTGTTTACTAAGTAATCGGATTAGCTCGTAAGTCGGTGCGGAGGGCGAAGTGCGGTGTGCTTTAAATATGCTCTGTGGCAAACTGCATCCGCGGCTATGGTCACATTTTTCATTTTAGGTATTTTGAAAATTACGAGTCTTGTTTTCCTAAATTATTATTTTCTACCAACTTATGTAATGATCATATTTCAAATTGATGACTACTGTGTTCGTGGCTAAATAAAAAGCCGCACAGGTCTTTCGAAGTTAAGCAACACTTGCCCGGGTCGTTCCTTAAACTGATGACCATCATAACAATAATAGTACACCATGGACTCCCCGCGTATTTATTTTCTCCTGCTGTGTCAAATCTATACAAAGGTTGTCTGTAAAAGATCGCTTTTATAAGACCGCCCATTGTAACACCCTTTGTAGATTGTAAGACCCTTATTTAATTTTGTTATGGTGTACAATAAAGAGTATATCTATCTGCCATATCTAGTATTTATCTATCATATCCAATAGGGTAGTTTCCTGTGTTACAAAATAATTATTTTATTTGGTCAATTAGGTAGATTTTCAAAAAATATTGGTCACGTATTTTTTTGCTTTTTCAAGTCAAGAAAAATTCACAAAGATGGAAAGCTTCAAAGTACAGGAGTGGGGGCTGCTGACGTCACACAGTGCTAAGAATTATACCAAGGTCTGACGTCACGCGAAATATCAACTCAGTGTATCGTCTTAATTTTTCAATTACGTGAAAAAATTAAAAATACATTTCCAATGATTTTTGTTAAACTACGTGACGGATTAAATAAAATATTTTAGGAAACTACCCTATTTCCCTTGTGCCCCGAAAAGCACGTTAAGTCAGTTGTTACGAGTAGTCCGAAGCCCGGAAATCTGAGAGTGGTTTTGGCAAAGAGTATCGTGTTCCCAACTTCTAGGTTATGGTGGTGAGATAGGCACTCACTCCATGTAAAACTTTTAGTACTAAGCTGTGTCCATTTAGACTGGGAGCCTACTCTAACAAAGTACGAACAGGTTTAGTGATAAACTACATAGCTGTGCCCGCGACCATCTAGCTGAGTCAATATTTCCTGCGCGGCTTTACCTGCGTATTTCACTCCACCGTTTTGGGAGCACTGAAGTATTTTTTTTAACCGACTTCTAAAAAAGGAGGAGGTTCTCAATTCGGATGTTTGTATTTTTTTTTTTTTTTTTTTATGTTTGTCCACGCATAACTCCGTCGCTTGCCAACCGATTTGAAAAATTCTTTTTTTGTTGGAAAGAGTATACTTCCCAAATGGTCCCATGAAAATTTTATCGAAATCGGACGAGCCGTTTCTGAAAAATCAAAAAAAGTCGAAAAAAATAATTTACCTTGATGATCTTTTCGTTTACTCTGCATTGCGTTTTTTGTTCGCGCATAACTCCGTCATTTACGAATCGATTTGGAAAATTCACTGACCCACTAAAAAGCGCGAAAATAAAAACTTTTTTGCAAAAAATAAAACCGACTTCCATATCAAAACACTACAAAGCCAAAAATAATTTTAATTTCGGAAGGCGGTGTGAAAAAAAAAAGAAAATACAAAACCAATAACACCGACTACCGAAATTAAAATTATTTTTGGCTTTGTAGTGTTTTGATATGGAAGTCGGTTTTATTTTTTGCAAAAAAGTTTTTTTTAATTAAAAGATTAAAAAATAATAATTTGCTTGATTTTCGAGATAAAAAGTAGCTTAATGTTATTCCAGGATGTTAACTATGTACTTATTAAATATCATTCGGATCCGTTTTCGCATGAAATAGTAGCAAACATCCATACATCCACAGAACAGATAAGAGAGGTTAGAAAGGAAATAGTTCCTGATTTGTATGAGAACGCGTATCGCCGCTTGTCTCCCATTCTTTAGCTCCACTACACGCAAGAGACCCATACGTATGCGAATTACGCACACAAACAAATTACACTCACTTAAATCGAGAGCTTGCTACTGATTGTAACTCACTGCCGATAAACATGCGCCGTGCATCACGGCCAATCAGGGCAAAGGACGAACCGTCAATGGTTGAAGTGTGGAGGACGCAATGCATGCAGTACATTGTAAGCGGACTTGGTCATTACGTTGATTAAACGAGTACACATCGGGCAATGTATATTTTTTTGTAACTTGTTGCAATAATGTTGGTAATGTTCAGAATTTCATAGTGATCAGAATATTTTTATGTTTTTTACAAATAAAATTGTAATTAAATGTTATTTTCGACTTACCGATGGAAAGATATACCTCTTCGCTCTATACTTGTGGTCTAACTTTTTGTTTTACAGTTTATCATTGCACTATTCCGTGCATACAACCTTTCGCATTCATAATATTAGTAAGAATTAAGATATATGTATGGTCTGCTTGTGTCCAGGAGCCAGAACGAACATCTTTACGTGGTATAAAACATATTCGCTCCCGCTGTCTGTACGCTTAGATCTTTTAAACTACGCAACAAATTTCAATGCAGTTTTCAGGAACAGATAGAGTGATTCAAGAGGAAGGTTGATATGAATAACACATGCATATTAATAGTACATTGCACCCGCGCGAAGCCGGGGCGGATCGCTAGTCTAATCATAATTTAATGGCGCCTAAAGTTATTATTGCGGATAATAATGTACATACATAATATGCACAAGACTTCGTACTGCGAAGCTCTGAAAGAAAACACGAGATGCTCCGTACGTAGCCCTCGCTCATCGGCTGACAGACTTGTCTCGCAGTATTATGCTCCTGAAGAAGCCAACAACTTTGTTAACAGATAGTGTTACCGGTCCGGTCCGTGCGACGGCCGCTGTCGGGCCGCGTTAACCTCTCACCCGAAGCTCTGGACCTCAAGATAGATATAGGATACTTTGTTATGGCTCGTTAGCAACGTGATACTGGACGACTTCTAAAGCTGCAATACTCGTAATATTATATTAGAATCTGGATTTTGAATCATCATCTATTTAGCCAACCCAGTATCTGAGTAACACAACATCCTCGGCACGATCAGTGCCAGATTTTCTGGT
This sequence comes from Tholera decimalis, assembly GCA_943138885.2. Taxonomy (NCBI): domain Eukaryota; kingdom Metazoa; phylum Arthropoda; class Insecta; order Lepidoptera; family Noctuidae; genus Tholera; species Tholera decimalis. Next base: position 469,797 of record OW964550.2, read on the forward strand.
TTCTAACTTATAACGATTATAAGTTTTTAAGCTAACATGGTCACTAACAGTATCGTTACAACTTAAAACAGGATACAATTCCCTGCCGGAGTCTGTGTTTCCCGATAGCTATAACCTAGGGGTCTTTAAGTCAAGAGTGAATAGGTTCCCAACGAGCACATTAGTGGAAATAGCAGCCTATTTTGTTACTTTGGGCTGTAAAATAGCGCTTTAAGGGTTCAAAAAGCAGTTCAGAGTTGATCTGCATCCGTAAACGTCTATAGTTATAAAAGTTACTTAAGGTGCTATAAGCTGAATCAAATACTACCCTAGCCTTCACAGTAGTCCACGGTAGAACTCATTTACCACTTACACCTTTATATGAGAGTTACGAAGGTCATTCTGCTACTCACAGCTGCATAGTAGTTTCCATTGTAACTTGTATAGGTTATAGTTATAGTAACCACTATTATACTACTATAAGTTTCATTATAGAAATAATAGAAACTCTTATGCATACTATAGTTACAAAAAAATCATCAGTGTAACTAAGGCCTTTAGTAGCAATAGTCATTCCTTGCAGGCTCAATCCATTCGCCATTTTACAGCCGCTTTTGTAACTATTATAAAACATTTAATAAAATGGATGCTAAACGAATAAGTACGTAACTAGATCTTATTTATTTATTTATTTATTATATACTTTATTGTACACCTTACTTAAGAATACAAATAATTAATCTTATAACCTCAAAAACAGGAAAATAGGAGCTTTTTGTGGCTGTGAGTTGCACTAGGGGAACAAAAATCACTGGAAGCGTTAGAAGGGTGAAAATTAGCGCTATGATTCTCAAAAGGGAGTTATTAGAGCTCAAACTGCAGGTTATGACTACAGTACAATGACGCCATGATTTTTTAAGAAAACTTATAATTCACTTGCAAAATTGAGTTGATATACATTGGTTTTTGAGTTAAATGTGCATTAAATGTACCGGTAAACAATCGGCCACTTGCAAATATTAAGTTATCGACACGTAAAAATACGGAAATAAAATTTATTCTGTATAACAAATAAAAAATATCACATATCTTTTGTTATTTTTTTAAATATCATAAAAGCGCGTTAAAATTACTCGAAAATTATCTTATATATCTACAGTAAACTGGACAGCGTTTTAAGTATCTTTATATATCTTGCTAATACAGAATACAAACATTTACTTCTTTTTGTTTTATTTTCATGATGGCGACGAAAACACTTTACCAAAATATTACAAACAATGTCAACTGAAGATATACAATAAAGAACTATAATCAATTCATTCGTTCAAAGTAGTTCAAAATCATTCAAAAGTAGCGCTACGAGAGCTTTAGTATAGCGTTAATAAATCGTTATAGCTATTAAGGAACCTTTATGCAACCGTTGTGCAGGTTAAATGGAACTTTAGGTTGCATAAAATAGCGCCCAAATAGCGCTAAAGCGGCTGCTTTAAGTCTGCAGTAGACGCTCTAGCGCTTACGTCTATTACCATAAGTAATAATCGGATACGCTCCAAAGCTCTAATGCGTCCCATTTGTGCTAGTTGGGTTACTTTTAGGTCAGCGTGGTCCATCTTCGACCACATCATCACTTACCATCAGGTGAGATGGTGGTCAAACGCGAGCCTATTATCAATAAAAAAACAAAAGTGTATTTTTGTTTCGAGTTTCCGATACTTCGGCACTGTTGCAAGCGCCATGATCACGGATGAACTGAAGTAATTGCGGGTGGAAGTTTATGAGCAGACAAATCGGTCTACCCTCTTTCTCGTTCGTTTCCTGTTAGCGACGATAACGATTATCGAAAATATACAAATGAGAGCCGTGACCAACGGCTTAACGTGCTCCTAATGACGGTCACCCATCATAGACTAACCTCGATAAGCGTTGCTTAACCTCAACAATCACACGGCTGTTATTATATAGCCTCCTCTCGAATCTGGATTTACAACAAAAAACACAAGCAAAATATTCTGTAATCCTACAAAATGCCGTTGAATTAACATTGAAGTGATCTTCACCCGTTTGTTGGCTCTCTGTGCCGATGTAATTCTTCTCCTCCAATTATCACAAATAGTTCAGTCGTGACTCAAAGGGACGAGGTGTCCCGCGCTGGGTGCCGGTGAGCGCGCCCCGTGAAATTAGGAGTCTCATCATAATGACGCGCATAAAACTTAGCATGGCGTGAACACAATTACTGATAAGATCGACTCTTAAGAGTCTCTGTACTGTTAGCCCAGAAGAGCATCTCTACATATATGTACATCCGAGTCACAGCTATGAGACGGACAATGTACTATGACCGTTCGGATATTACGTTACAATATTTCAAAGGACAATCTATACCCATTTTATCGGGCACAATTCCAATCCTATCGAAAACTTCTCAAGTTCTCAAACGTAATTCATGTTATACCTTGAAATTGGAATCTTGTGCTCGAGCAGTCTTAGGCTCCGTCCATAGCTTTATTTATTGGCTCTTAATCAATCAGATTGGACGATTGGAGCCGTGGACGGGTGATGCTGGGAGCGAATACTTGAGTGGGCACGTATCGGTGCGCAATAATCTTCATTCATATCGCTTTTGAGTGAGAGGTGCCCCCCTCCCCCTCCTCCCTCTCACAGCCTTCTAATTAATCCTGAGATTGAGTTCGCGGTACATTCATGAGAATGAATGTACTTCAATAGACACGCCGCTGAACTTCTCTTACAAGGTTCACAAAAGCGCCAGTTTGCTGTCTATAAGAAAATATGAATGACGCGCGAGCGGGGACTGCACTTGCATCACTGACTAATGAGGTATGTATACGTACTCAGAAGTATTATTGTGTTTAATTCTTTATCATTCGACTGATCAATTACCCTAAATGAAACCTTTTGCAAGAAAAAAATGTTTCAGAATATAGAATAATTTACCGAGATAATAGGGTAGTTTCCTATGTTTCAAAATGATTTCTGTATTCGATTTTCACAAAATGTTCTACACTTATTTTTTCCCTTTTTAAAGCAATAAAAACAAAATAAAAAATACTAAGATCTAAAGCTTCAAAGTTCAGGAGTGGGGGCTACTGACTTCACATAGTGCTAAATAGTATAACACGGCGTGATGTCACATAAAATATCAACTAACTGTATCATCTTCATTTTCTGATTTCGAGAAAAAAAGCTTGTTAAGTTTTTTTTTTTTATCCGAGTGACTGACTGAATACAATATTTAGGAAACTACCCTATTGTCTGACGCACGGTTATGGACCATAGCTCTTAAGTATCTCGATGGTTATATAAGATATAAAAATCATAAAATTTAGATCATCCCAAAACAATATTCACATAAGCTTTCTTATATTCATAAGCATGAAAAAGATAATTCTGTTTCCCTGTGTACAGATGAGCGTGTATCGGAAGCTTGTTCAATGCATCGGCACGTCTGACACGGTCATAAATCGTGGGGAGCAATATTTCGTAAGTCAACGTCAAAGCATCGACACGGGCGGCCACACGAGCCGAGCGCTGAGCACATTGGAGAGTATTGAGCAGAGAGCACTGAACACAGAGCAATGAGCACCGAGCAGTGAGCACTAAGCGCCCTATCCGCTGTCACACCGGACCACGGTCGCGCGATCGCTCACAACGCCTGCCTGCAATTGCATTAGTCTCATGCGATTAAACTTGCATAATATGCTGATAATGTGACCGAAATGCGTGAAAATAAAATAGATCTAAATCCTACTATAATTTCACTACTTCATACATTCGCCGTTTGCTATATAAGTAACACAAAGTTTGGCGGGTGCCAAAGTAAAAACTTTACAGGAAAGAATTAAGATTTAACAAACATACTATTTCAAGTAAAATATAAAGCAGATGACCGTACTACCCACACCAAGTGTTCGCAAGACACGATCGAACGATTAATCGGGGTTTTGTTTCACGCTAAGCTCTTGTGCTTCAATGACTATTGAATAATAAATTAAAACCGATCCACCTTAAGTATCTGTTGTGGATAACTGTAATTGGCTACTCATGTAATTATAGATAAGTACCTATTTAAGAATTTATGCTGTTGTTATCCCTAATAATAAATAAATAAATAAACACTCAATGACGAACAAGTTCAAAGATAATTCGTAATATACCGTCTTCGACATCCGGAACGCTAAGAAATGGTGAGCCTTGTCTACCATCATTCAAAGCAATATCGCCTTAAAGACATGACTAGGGACGATATTGGCAAGCTACCATGGTAAGAGATCTGCAGCAGCATTCTTAATATAAGGAACAGCTTTACTATAGGAGAAGATTCTTTCACTCTCATTCGGTATCTATAGCATTGGTTATGCCATTGAAACGTCATAACGTATAGCGTGCGTTTCACCATCGTTCATCATCATCATCATCATATATTTATTTGCATTCCACAATGTTGTTTTAGATGTTACAATAATTGCTTAAAGCTAGGATACAATCATGGACCCCGAAGGGCACAGCAAATCATAAAATTAATTCAATTTACAATAATAATTAAAGATGTCAATACATATTATATTCCCAAACTTATCAAAAGAATACTAAAAATGTCAATAGATTATTAAAAAAATCGATAGATAAAAAAAAAAACAATATGTCACAAAAAAATCATAATATAAACCAGTCAAAATGTTAAATGTTAATATGTCTAACTGTCAACTATAAAAGACATGTGAAAATTTACTATTAACTATGCGGTTACAGTCAAAATAAACAACAAAAGGTCACAATTTCAATAAGTCAATACATACTTCGTTTACAGGTCTATATTAAGTCTTAAAGTTAAAAAATTCACCTAGGGTATAAAAACAGTTCTCTATTAACCATTGTTTCAATTGCTTTTGGAACTTATGTAAGGGAAGTTCTCTTAACCGACGCGGAATATGGTTGTATACTTTAATGGACATCCTATAGCAAGTTTTTTTATGTAATGCGCTTCTGCAAGTAGTGTGAATGTTCAATTTCGTGGGGTCTCTTGAAATATATTTACGGTTTTCATTATCGTCAACAAATAAATGTAATTGGTTTCTAACAAACATCCCAATTTCCATTATGTACATAGATACAAGAGTAAGCACTCCTAGTTTTTTGAAAAGCGGCCTGCATGTTTCAAAAGGTCCGACGTTACTTATAGCTCGGACACACTTTTTCTGTATAATGAAAGCTCTATTAATGTGTGTTGAATTACCCCATAACAATAACCCATACCTTAAGATGGAGCTTACGTGGTTGTGATAAGCAGTAAGAGCTGCTGTCTCACTAACTGTTCTTCTTAACTGTCTTAAGGTGTAAACAAATCTATTTAGTTTCTTGCATACTGTTTCCACATGAAGTTTCCAATTGCAGTTTTCGTCTAAGGTAATACCAAGAAATCTCATATTTTCGTCTCTATGTAGTATTTCTTCTTCGAATATTATGTTGAAATTATGTTTATTAATTCGATTGTAATTGCTAAAGTGTACATATTTTGTTTTGGATAAATTCACCCTAAGGTCATTTAGTGTTAACCAAGAAATTATGTCATTTATTGTCTCGTTTACTTCTTTTTCGTGGTTTTGATTGTTATTGCTAGGTATAATCACTGAGACATCGTCGGCAAACAACACGCATTTATGATTGGTGGCATTTGGTAAATCATTTATGTACAGTAGAAATAGTGGAGCTCCTAAGATACTACCTTGTGGTACTCCTGACCGATTGCTCTTAAATTGAGATCTATTGGTCGTTGATGTCAATTTTTTGTTTATGCGAGTCACTTCTACGCACTGTGTCCGACCACAGAGATAGCTTCGGAGCCAATCTAGTGCTGGACCCCGAATGCCATAGCGCTCGCATTTATCTAATAGCTTGTCGTGATTGACTAAATCAAACGCTTTACTCATGTCAAGGAAAACAACAGTTACGGGATTTTTTTATCAATATTTTCTGTAATAGACTTAACCAGAGAGAAAGCTGCTAATGTTGTTGATTTGAAAGCCGTTTTGTTCTTCTTTTATTATTTTATTTTTGTTCAAGAACTCACGTAGTCTATGGTACATAACTTTTTCATAAATTTTGGAGAGTATAGATATAAGAGTGATGGGTCTGTAATTATTAATATCCAAGGTGCAGTCTTTCTTATGAAGAGGTTTGACTACAGAAATTTTCAATTTTTCCGGGAAGACACCGCTTGCTAATGATGTATTTATTAGATGACATAGAATGGGAGAAAGTGCTCGAGCACATAATTTTATCACAATTGTAGAGATCTCATCATAACCTACTGATTTCTTATTATTTAGAGAGTTAATAATTCTCATGATTTCGGACTCCGAGCAAGGACGCAAGAAAATACTATTACTGTTAATTTCTGGCTGAGAGAAGTGTTTTCCAGTATATTTTTGTTTTGAGTTATTGTCTTTCGAAACTGAAATGAATGCGTCATTGAACGCATTTGCGATTTGAACAGGATCAGATATTAACTCATCATTACATTTTAGTGCGTCTATTTGCGTATAAGTTTTGATTTTATCAGCTTTATTATTAATTATATTCCAGGTAGCTATACTTTTATTTTTAGATTTTTGGATGTATTTATGATTTGTCAACTTTTTGGATAGGGTAATACATCTTTAACATTTTATTGTATTTCATGTATGTGATCCTTATATCCTTATTTTGTTTTCGAAAACAGGATTTCTTAAGTTTTCTTTTGTTTTTACAGCAGATTTTTATACCCTTCGATATCCATTTAGGTGAAGCATTATTACTATGATTTTTGATTTTATATATAGGGAAACATAAATTATAAAATAAGATGAAAATGTCCTGAAAATTATTAAATGTTCTATTAGCGTCATCATCGTTATAAACATCATACCACGATAAACTAGTCATGATCTCATTAAATTTCTTAATATTATCAACAGAATAATCCCTTATATCCATGTACCAATACTTTAGGCCAAGTTTCTGTTTTTGAGCTGGCATTTTTAGTAACTGGCATGTGTTATGATCTGACAAAAAAAGTTCGTAAGTCCTTCCTACAGATCTTTTTAGATTGCTAAATATGTGGTCTATACAAGAGTTTTGACGTGTAGGTGTCTTTATATGTAGGTAAAAACCATAATGAGAGAGGATATCCCTAAATTTAATTGAATCTCCAGTATTTTTTAATGTGTCTATATTCATATCACCTGCAATATAGATTCTTTTTTTATGTTTTAACAGTAATTTATAAAGCAATAATTCCAATTTTTCGAAGAACAAGTTAATATTTGAATTTGGTACACGGTAGATACAAATAACAATAGATTGCATGGAAGGAATCTCTACACCACAACACTCAAATACTTTTTCGGTAGAAAGGTCTTTGAGTAACTTAATATTTTTACTGTCTATTGACTTACGGACTAGGATGCAGACGCCCCCCCGTTTTTCCTTTTTCCTTGAAAAGGAACTGACAAGTTTAAATTTTTTTAAATTAATATTGAGCTCATCGCCTGACTTCACAAAAGTCTCTGAGAAACACATAATCTGTACATTAATGTTATGCTTATACAATTCATCCAAACTTACTTATATGAGATCAATTTTATTAAGTAGTCCAGCTATGTTCTGATGCATTAAAGTGGATGCATACTCATTTTCATTGTTCACGAAAAAACATACTGCCATGTTGCTGGTGCTGTATATCATTACCATTTACATTTAATGGATTAGTTTCATTATCACAGTATACGATTTCGTTTATCATTAGACTAAGATTTACAAATATTTCTGACATGCCGTGATTGTTAACCGATCCACTTTTTTTCCAAAACATTTTATAATCATAAGAAAGATAATAGTTTGAATCGAACAAACATGCAAAATTATAAGTACATGCACCTAGGTATAACAAGCTGTTAAAAGTCTCTATTCTTCCGTTAAACATCATTGAGTAGTCGTTTAGTTTGAATGTAGGTGCACAAATTACAATATTTGTGTGCTGTATTTTTAAAAGAGTTTCGCGTATGGAGATTGTTAAGTCAACGTAGTTATTAGTTCGTAGAAAGTCTTCTTCGCCTATCAAAATCAGGCAATAGTCATTTATGGTGTAGTTCTTTAATTTTTGTTCTATGTTACTGATAAGTTTTTCCATTCCACAATTGGGTGTTAGGTAATGACAAATTTCATAGTTTGGAAATGACTCTTCTGCAATTGATAGTATCTTGTTGATTTTATTATTACTTAAGATACACAGCTTGTTGTGTCGTTCAGAGCTCTTTCGTCTATTTTTTTAAGGGAATTAACAATGTGGGTAGAATGTGCTAAAAAAAAACTATGTTAAATATGCTTGTGTCTGGAGTGGTATATGCTTGTGTATGGAATATTCTAATGGGCTATTCTATTAGGCTATTGACGACTGATCTATCAACTAACTCCACTGTGTTTAACCCATATTCATGACGGTGGCACTTCTGAACATGTAACGTGGTGTGTTCGCGTCGATCTGTTATGAGTTATTATGCAACGTCAATACACTTGGTTTTATTGGAGAGCCGACACCCGGCTCCGATCAGGTTACACCTCGCAGGTCACACCCCCCCCCCTCCCCCCCTCACCCCCGGTAGCTCCGCACTGACCTTTCTGTTATTTATACCGCCCCGTAAAATGTTAGTACTCACAGTTACCTGCGACATTTGTAACATTTTTGTAATATGTAATAGGTATTGGTTTCTGTTATTGTGCACGTTAGTTGCATATTGAATTATAAAGATTTTTTTTTATACTGTGTACTCTTGGTGTATAATAACCGGAACAAAAGGATTAAAGGATTTCTTTCAATGGCAATCGACAAGAGTGTATGTCTCTTCACTGCTTAAAAGAGAATTTCTGTTGAAATGAGGTACAACTACAGTAAATAGATTAATGTTTGAAAATATAAATCAGTTTGGTGAGCGAGTGATTAGAGTTTCAGGATAACAATAACGTAGTCACTCGACATACATGCTTGTGAAGCCGATTCTTTGAGCCAAAGCTTTCGACTGTCGTCGTGAAGGAAACTCGTCTCCCCGTTCATACAGTTGAATTTTGTCCCAAAACGATTTTCTCTCGTAAGAACGAAAACGGTTTTAGATCACACCAACATCTCACGAGAACTGAAATCACAACTGACTGAGACATGTTTGTATGAAATTTGACGAAGAACGTGCAATATAGAATATAAGATCTAGATCCTATTCAGGTAATTTTAGGTAAGCGTGCTTTGTTCTCGGCCACATCATTGCTTACCCATTATGTGAGATGGTGGTCAAACGCCTCAAAAAGATGGTATTTTTTTGTTATCTTCTATAAAATCGATTTGATATTTGAGATATCTTTATTTCTCATAAGAAATTTCACTTACCTACATGAGAAATGTTAAACTAATGAATACAAAACAATATTTACATTACGTACAGTTTTGGAAAACAAAACAATTAAAAACATTAGGAAACAACATTTAACCATAATATTCTACCACCTATTTTGTTATGTGCATACCTGGCCACGCTCCTAAGCGTATTACTTAATCCTCTAACTTGTGCCAGCGCCATCGCTGCTTGCAAGTTAAGAATTATTGCAAGGGAGCATTTATCTTTTCAGGATTAAAAGTATTCTATATTTATTCAAAGACATAGACTACGTGTATGCCATATTTAATCGAAAGCCGCTCAGCTGTTAAACTGAGATAAACAGACGAAAAGACGGATAGAGCTACTTTTGCATATATAAAACGGTAAAATTGGTAAAAAAATACTGTATATATATGAAAATTTTGTTGTATTAAAAGGGCCATAAAAGGTGGAACTGAAAAAGATCACAGGTGCTACACCTCGGCGAAAATAAATAAGGTCACGCAGAGCGCCTCGGGCCGGAATTATCCGCTTAAGAGGAGGCTCCCTAAATTGTATGCAACTTTGCATTAATATTCTGAAACAATCACACATACGATCAAAATGGAACTTTAATATATGATTTATTGGATCTTATTCTTTCCATGTCTAGACCAATTTCATAATTGGAACATTTTCGCTCGATTCATTTTTTAATCGAAAATCATGTCTTTTTTAAAGATTATTCAAAATTTAATCAAGATTACTCGGCTTTTATGTCTAAAATTAGTATTGACAGTAAGAAAATATAGTTTGTTATCCAAATATAGGACATTTTTTCTCTAGATCAATTATTACTATAGTTATAAACGAAATAAGAATTGAGACTTACAACATTTAGTTTTGAAACCGAACATGGTGAAAGAGCGCACACGATATTCAACTTTATTACTGCTGCTTTAGCATTTAGTATACAACGGCCTAACCGGGCCGCATAGGGGCGGAGCTTGCGTAAAAATTATTTAGAACTGCCTGGTTTTAAACCACAGGCTTAAACCAACCAATATTAATAAAAATATGGATCGGCCTACAAAGCGAATGCTTGCGCCGAAAGTACCCGAGGATACCCGAGAGTAGCCGAGCGAGTGACGAGTGTACAGCGGTACAGCGCCTGAACTTCGTTGATGTCAAACTAAAACTCAAAATATTTTATGTCACATAGGCCTACATGGGCACTTACAAAACGTCAGCAGTTAGGGCACGTTTCGAAATTGACCGTTTTCTATGGAGAAGAACCAGCAAGAAACTCCACAGTTACTCTTTTCAAATCAAATTATAATTTTTAAAATGTATCCAAAATACAGATTCATTAGGTATGAGAGGACAGTATAGACCAAGTAATACAGCACACTGGAATTACAAGTAACAAAATTGTAAAACAAATCTAAGAGTCTACACTCTACAGTGTTCTCTATTTCACAAAAAAGTTTTATATTATATTATCATATACTTGAGAAACGACAACATTAGACTTCAATAATGAAGGATAAATTAATAAAAAAAATGAAACAAAAAGAAAATCTGTCAAGTCGGATGGATTATCGTAGGGAAAAATAAAAAGACACACTCACGAAAGTGGAGTTGTTAATACACTAGTACACAATTACAATAAGCCAGGGAAACCACATGTGCAGAAGGAAGGAATCATCGCCAAGCATTCATGTCTTCAACGTAGTCCCGAATCTTATAATACGCTTTTCTGATAAGGACACGTTTCCCTCGCTAAGTTGTTATAAAAGCGTATGCTATTTAATGTAACAACAGAAATTGATGTAACAAGAAAAACCCCTTTTAAATGCATTTGGAATGTGTTATTAAATTATTATTTTTTAAAGATTGCTTGCAATGTGGGTAGAATTCACATTAGTAGCAATCTTACCAACTAAGCTAAGTATGCTTGTGTCTGGAGTGAGTTGAAGGTTCGAACTCGTGACCTCTCGAACACAAATCCAACACCTTAGCCATTGGCTCTTGACGCGTCAAAATGTATGTATTTAATATTACTTGCGAGCAGGAGTGTTGATTGATAGTAAGTATACATATTACGTATAAGAGGGTATAATTTTCAGTCATTAGTAGCCAATGTCTACTTACCAGAAATTGATTTTTTTGTGAATAAAAATGCGATGCCTGGGCCCGCGCTTATATCCGAATACGGCTGCAAGCTGAGAGTGCATCTGAGGAAACGATTTTGTACTCACAAGCGGCTCTAGTTTGCTACTTACTTAAAATCTCCATAATATTGCTACACGATTCGAATTTACTTAATATTTAAACTATCAGTCGCTCTGGGCTTCGTTCCAGTGAACTTTGTCACGATGAAAACATAACAACCCTTTTATGCATTCGAGTAAAAAATATCAACAAGTCTTTAATCTTCCTCAAGATTCAACCTACTTCCATACCTAATTTCATCCAAATCCACCCAGTACTTTCAAAGATTAGCGCGTTCAAACAAACCAACTTTCCACTTTGTAGTATAAGTACAGATTGGTTCATCAATAATTGTTAATTGCAGTTCTACTATTGATGTCTTTATTGGATTGAAGTCAATCACTAAAAAGTAAACTCAGCAATCATTAGTTATAAAAAAAATAAGTCGTACAATAACAAAATATACAAACCCATGCTTCTTATACAACGTGTAATTTAAAGGGTATATACCTACCAAGTGCACGGCTTCTTTGGGTGATAACAAACGATATGGCAAGGGTTTTGTAATCCTATGTCTACATGTGTGGAGCTTATTGGAAATTTCAATACATTGATACCAAAGACCGAATTTTTCAAATTAAGAACGAAGAGAATTATCATTTTATTGGCAAGTGACGTGGAAAGTGATGACCCTCATAGTGCTGTGACACGTTTGTTATTACTGGTATTCAAGAAACATATGAAACCAATAATTTGGGTTCAATTCTGTGAGTCACTTATTTTGAGCTGAAACTGGGCATAGAGACTCCATACCAGATGTTGTCTTCAGTCCTTTTCGATAGATATGGGGTTTCCGTTACACGTTGTATACCTCAAAGGAAAGTCAAAATAAATGAAGTAAAGTAGACAAGGCGCACTGCGGCCATATGCACTTTGCTGGATTAAAATTAATTTATACAGGTGAAATCCTTTCATGATAACAATAACTACTTTAGGTGTGAACTAGATGTGGGCTTTAATAAATCTTGTAATATGTATCTCAAATATAACATGAGCTTTACTAATTAATGGGTTACGTTTTTTATCTTACTTAAAATGTATTTCAATTCTTAGAATCTTTAACATAGCAACGTAGTCTAAAATTACATGAAACTGCCAATTCAGATACTTTTTGTTATAATGGACGACAATGACCAATTTTCCATAATAGATGCGTTCAGGAAGAAAATCCCTGTGTTCAGCCAATGTGATCCAGTCTGCTCAGTTGAGCACTGGACCGCGTGCGATCAGGCCACTGATTAGCAGCGCACTGATTAACTGGACGCCGCCGGCCGCGGGCTGGCCGGTCTCAATGCTACGCTTGCCTCCAACAGTATAAAGTTGGAAGGCTTCGAGCCGCAAGTGACAACTTACCGGTACGACAGTACATCAAGAAAGTACTTTATATTAAATATGAAACTGGGAGAATAAAAATATAAAAAACTCTTTAGCAAAAAATTTAACCGATTTCAAAACAAACAAAAATACTACAAAGCGAAAAATAATCTTATAGATTGTTTCATTGGATGTCTAATTCCGTTTAAAATAAGGGCTAGGTCTCTCACACGGCTGAAGTCGGTTAATTTTTTTATTAAAACGTTTTTATATTATACTACTTAGTATCTTAGTCTTTGTGTTACATGAGCCTTGAACCTACATACCGTCTCACTTCATTTTTTCAAGTCGGTTAAAAAAGAGAGTTTGCTGTAGTTACACATCTTTTTGCCCCCTAAAACCATATTTCCGACCTATTTTATGTTATACAAAGGTTTAAACAATACTCAAGGAGCTCGATGGCGTAAACGACTTTGTGCGTTAGGCCACGATTTGATGAGTTAAGCAGTGTTCGCAGTGGCCGGTCATCGGATGGGTGATCTAAAACTTGTTATCTTGAGTTATTCTGTGCTTCAGAAGGCACGTTGAGACTTGAGTCTCGGCCGCACTCACTAGCACTCACTAATCCGCATTGGGCTTGCGTAATCGGTTCTGTCTAGTAATATGCTTTAAAATAATAATAGTAATATGCTTTCAAACAACAAAAACGCGTTCGAAATCCGATAAGTAGTTTTTGAGAAAATTGCGGATATACAAACATACATACACACTGGTCGAATACAGCACCTCCTTTTTAAAGTCGGTTAATAATAACTTAAAAATAATGAACTCATAAGTGAAAAACAAGTATCACAATACCTATATATAAATTCAACTGAATAATGTATAATTTGCCATACTTTATTTTTAAGGTACTTCATCAAATATTGAAATAACTAGCTAAATATTTATATGGATAGTAAGATGCCGCATACGGGGAGGAACAATATTTTGTTACCTACTGGCACAGATTGATCTACCACGGACATAAATATAGATATCTACATACGCTGCTTGCAAAGATAAATGAAAAGGGTGTCTTCTCAGACATCAGCCGGACGTAGACTTCAAAATTTGCTCTTTGCTCGGGAACTGACAACTCTCTGCTGTTTTAATTTGGATTCATTTCTGTTTCCCACTTTATTTTGCTACATTTACTGACTTGTAGAAATTACTGTGATGGAATAATCAATTTACGTATATAATATTTACGCATAATGGCAAGTGAAGCTCTAAAGAGAAATGTGGTCGGTATCGATTTGGATACAGAGCCGTTTGTCTACCTACTATAGAACCGTCAAAGGTAGCGCGCTGCTATACAGCCAGTGTGTCCCATCCCGAGTATCTGTACCGCGGGCATCTCAATTGATCATCGGCAAGATTAATCCCTGCCCTACGTGGCTACGTATCGAGAGTGAGGCCGGCCGGCCGACAATTTCAATGTAATTGGTTGCATGTATGTGTTTTTATAAAATTAAAGAAGTTATTATAAAGAAGTAAGTGCTTTGCTATTTTTATTTTAAATCTTTGCTTGCTGTAATTAAACCTCAGAGTAAATAAACTTCCATTACATGCTTCACAGAAAATTCAAAAGTAAAAGGGTTAAAATATTCAGTGTAAATAACGTAAACGTTATGTGGGTCTATTATATCGAGTAATTACATATAAAGCGTTATCTTAGGACCAATGAGTAGAGTACAGAGCTCGCAGTTGTGGAGAGTGTGAACTATGGCGTCCGGTCCGGTCCGGCGGCCGTAAATAAGTAATGTTAGATCACGCGCTAGACGTATCTGATTGCGTTGTCGCACCTTTTGACAGATCAAACTACGGGCTACACACTCGTCAAACAGTATCCTCGCACACACACCCTTGGCACCAACACACACACACACCAAAACCCAACCGACCCGCATTTGCTCAGGTCGTCTACAGATGAGTGTTCCAACACTCCTCCTCTGATGCTCTCCTTCTGTTCTTTGCTGCAATGATGTCGCACTGCTATCTGACTCTAATCAAATCCAGCATTGTGGTTGTCTACTGCACTCTATTAAAATTAACGAGCAATATATGTATATTTATACACCGTTGCCGATTTGAACAAGTTTTGTGCACGTCCCTGAATTGATGAGCCTTCACACAAAAATTTTTAAATTCCCATATATGTATTTCTCAAAAACGTTTCGTCTCTAATATAACATGTCATTCTTTCAAAGTGGGACTACTAACTTTATATGGAAGATTTTGCCCTAGCAGCTTAGGCAGTGCTTTATTAGTCAGTTACCTTAATAGTTTGTCAGGATTCATGTCAGTATAATAATCTATATCTATACATATAATAAAACAGTGAAGAAAGTGTGTCTGTACATTTTATACAAAAATAATAATTGAGGTGGGTTAAGAAATGGTAACACGGCAAAAAAAATAATTAAAAATGCTGTCTGTTTGTCTGTTTATACACGCTAATCTCCGGACCTACTGGATGGATTTTAATGAAATTTGGTAAGTAGGTATTTGACATCCTGGAATAACACATAGGCTACACACACGGGATCGGGATTTACGCGGGAAATCCTCCCACGTGAACGAAGTTGCGGGCAGCAGCCAGTTATACTTAAATAATACTGTGTATGCGGGAATACCTACCCTACCCACCTAATGTTTTTCTTTTTAAAACGATTGCTTGTAATGTGGGTAGCATTCACACACACAATTTTGTTAATTTTGTTAAAGCTAAATATGCTTGTGTCTGGAGTGGGTTACAGTAACAGTGTAAAGGGTCGAAGCCGCGACCTTTCGATCACAAGTCCGACTCGTTAGCCATGAGGCTATTGACGATTAAATTAACGTACATACAGAATAGCTTCTGCGTCGTAGCTGATCAGACACTACAACTCTCCTGCACAGTTCAGTGAGTATCTGGTTGAGATACACTCTTTGTTACCGAGGTGTGTGTCACTCGCTCGCCAGCTGAGTGTGTGATCTGTCGACAAGTCCGCTGATCCTTTGAGGCGATTCACGGTAGAGTGGTCACACGCGTGCCCGGGGGAGAACGTGGCGTGGGGGTTAAGGGGTAGGACGGGACATCTAATAAATACCAGCATGTTTGACGACCCTTCGGACCAAACTTTTCTGTCTCAGGGTTTGTGAGGAGCAATCAGTCTTGTTTGTTTCAAATTGAAAACAATTTGGTACATGTCATCTAATATCGAACAGAAACACGAATACGTGAGCTAGAGCTACAAGTAAGCTCTAGGTTAGCGTGCTTCTTCGACCACATTATCGGTATGACGCTAGAGCCTATTATCAAATATAAAAAATAGTGTGGACGCACCCTAAATATAGACATGAGACTACACTAATGTCTTCGGGGTTGTGGGCATGTTCTCACGAGATACCGCGACCCCGGAACTTAAGGAACAGGGTGGGTTTTTAGTCAGTAGATTCCGTTCCACCTAGAGCGGGAGAAGTCATTCCATGATTTTCCCACCCGGAAAAAACACTAATCTTTTTTTAAAAAAAAAACGTTACGCCACACTAGGAATTTCTTCCTATATTGTGACTGCGTTTACAAACATAGAAACTCACAAACACCCAGACCCGGAACAACTACTTGCAGTTCATACAAATATTTGTTCCGTGCGGGGATCAAACTCGCGACACACTGGGCAGCAGTCGATCGCTCAGCCATTACGCCAACCGCGTCGTCGAACTAATGTCTTGGAAATCGGCTGCAGGTCGTTTTCCTTCTTCTTCGCCCATCATAATTAACTTACCAACTTATGAACGTGTATAAAAAGTCCTATAAGACGCCTACCTCAACGGTGTGATATTCATTAGAAATTCTTTCCATACCAATAACAGTATCCATAAATTATTATTGTCATTATGTATTGCAGACAAAAGAATCCTTTTAAATCTCGTTCCACTCTCTCCCGTCACGCGTCGTCCCCGTTTGTAACCTATATCTGCTGAGGTGTCCGTACTTGTATTAACACTGCAGACTTCGTTATGCGCTGCCACAACGTAATGAGTACTAATTAAACATTACAGCGACACTATTTCAAACAAAAGGCGCCATATATCGCCCTCACTCGACGTTTACGAGAGTAGGCCTACCAGGCCGCTAACGTGACTGTTTTACTGTACTGCCTCCGAGGTATTATGATAATGCCTTGCTGTTCTAACATTCTAAGGGCTTTTTTGATATTTGTTGCTGTTACTGACACAAGTCGAGCATTATCGAGTAAGTACCTTTGTAAGCGTGAAATGTTTTAGGGTTTATTACTTCGTCTATTAACATGAGGTAACTTGAACATGAAATGGCTCTCTCATTTGTATATAACGTTTCTTTTAATATTGCGTACTGTTTATATCGATACCATGAGGGGTTTCGTAGCAACTATGAAAAATAACTTGGTTTTTCAAATGTTTTGGATAAATGACAAAGTTATACTTGCGCTTACATTAATTCATATCTTGTTCATACCAATTCTCGTTGAAAGTTTTAATTACGGACTAGAGCATTTTTATTTGACAATTATTGATTTTAAAAACATTTAGTTCCAGTTCCACCTTAATGTTTTATTGTTTACTTTGTATAAAAATCGTAAAGAGTTTCACAGAATACTTCTCACCACCAACCAAGTTTCAACTGTGAAGTCCTAATAGTCTCTGAATAAAATGGCTGTGACATACGAACGGTCAGAAGACAGATATGAAGAATCTATAAGGGTTCCGTTTTTTGTAACGGAGCCCTAAAATCCGTTCTATTCTGTAAGTACACAACTACACACATATACATGACTGTTTTTAACATAATATTGTCGCTTTTTCACGTTAACTCGCGTTGAATCATCGTCATTATTTATAATCGCACTAATGATGACGCATGACATCGCTCGGCTCCGCGCGTGGAATGCGTGAACATAACGCGTAATGAAGAATTAAGGACTATATCAAAATAATACGTAGACAGACAGAAGTCATAAGACATTATTTGTTTAAAGGTACAACAAAAAGGAGGAAGGAAAAATACAAAGTTTAAATCACCAGTTAAACTTATCATAAAAGACATACTAATATTGTATATTAAATTGGTATATCTAACTGTCTCAAAAACTGAATGCAAGAATTAACTTAGAAAAAGGTTACTTGAACTAAGCTACACCGACACTGAAAAATTGATTGAGATGATTTCTTGAATTTTGCATTTTAGTAATTTTTTTTGCATACATACAAGCATACATTTATATATATATATATATATATATATATATATATATATATATATATATACAGGTATAATGTATTTCAAACTGATACACGCACGTTCACACACGTACACACACCCTCACATACCCACACACATACACATACACACACACAAGCACACATGCGAGCACGCATTCACATATCAGCTTATTCATCCACTCATATTTATCTGCTTACTCACGGCGTCAATAGTCTGAGCAACATAATTGAATGTGGGGCCTGGAGTTCTAAAATACAAGCCTAGGCTTAGTTTAGACTCCAGATCTCCCACAAATTACACACTTTGCCAAACTTTCTGTGTCTGATTGTAATTTATACTCACGCTGATATGTAATTTGTGGAGATAAATAAAGATTTTTTAAATTACTTTTATTATTAAGAGGTGTATAAGAAAGAAACATTCACTAATAGAAAGCTACGTTATACCATGCGCGTGCACAGGATTATGACAGGGTATGCGGCGGAGTAATCGGTCACATAAACTTTTTCTTTTATAGATTTTTAGCATAGCCACAGCCACGCATCGCCACCATGCTACAATGCGTGGCTGTGGCTATGCTAAAAATCTATAAAAGGCATTGTTTTTGTGACCGATTACTCCACCGCATACCCTGTCATAATCCTGTGCACGCCCCTGCGTTATACCATAGGCCATAACTTTGCAGACGAAGTAAGCGGTGGGCAGAATCTAATATTGAACAAAACCTATCAAATCAAATATTTTCCGTGATTAGAACTAACTAACAACACATACCTCGTAACGTAGTAATAAGTTAGTAGTACAGACTATACAGTGTTTTTTCGATCAATAAATGTTTTAAACCGGTGAACACGAAGTTACCTGAGGCTGAACAAAAACTGTTGTTGAATGAAATCAAGCCTCCGGTGACCGCCACCGTGTTCCGACAACACAAGTTTTAATCGCCATGTAACCGGCCATACGAGGTGACCGCGGCGCCCAGTAACTGATACTGAGTAAGTTACTGCTATTTATGTATGCGGCCGCTAATGTGCACCCACAGAGTTCGCTCGACTGCTTCACGTGTTTACATACATTATAATGTGTTTCTGTAGCTGTTGTTTCCCACAGTCGCATTCGTTTTCTGCTTTGAATCCAAAATGAATCCAAAAGGGTAATAATTTATACCTTTTCTGAATCAAAGAAGTAATTGACCAGCATGACGTGCACTACTTTACGCTTCGTCGTAACGAAAGACTTATCATCGTGTCGTTTAATGCATCGTAGCTCGTAAAAGTAGACTTGAAGGAAATTTTCACCTGGCTGCCAAAATGATGGGAATCCTGATAAAAGTGAGACGTTACTGCACGACAATACATTATTTTTGTACCGACTGGACTCTTCTATTCAAACCTGTGTAATCCTTAATTATAAAAGGTTTTGTATTTTCTTTTTTTTTCACACCGCCTTCCGAAATTAAAATTATTTTTGGCTTTGTTGTGTTTTGATATGGAAGTCGGTTTTATTTTTTTGCAAAAAAGTTTTTATTTTCGCGCTTTTTAGTGGGTCAATTTGTAATTAATCTAGTTATATAAGCCAAACTGTCAACTACAAAAAAATAAAAACGCGCGAACAAAAAACACAATGCAGAGTAAACGAAAAGATCATCAATGTAAATACTTTTTTTTAGACTTTTGTTGATTTTTAGAAACGGCTTGTTCGATTTCGATAAAAATTTTATGGGACCATTTGGGAAGTATACCCTTTCCAACAAAAAATAATTTTTCAAATCGGTTGGCGAGCGACGGAGCTATGCCCGAACAAACATAAAAAAAAACAAACAAACATCCGAATTGAGAACCTCCTCCTTTTTCAGAAGTCGGTTAAAGAGGAGGTTATCAATTCGACGCGTATATATATATTTTTTTAAAGTATGGTCACCGATTACTCGAAGACGGCTGAACCGATTTGGAAAATTCTTTTTTTGATTCAAAGGGTATACTTCGAAATTGGTCCCATTTTTATAAAAGTCAGGATCTGATGATGGGATCCTGGAGAAATCGAGGGAACTCTTCAAATATTATAGGCACACCTATGTCGTTTTGGGTATTTATTATAGTAACTTGTGCAGTTGCTCACAACAAGTACCATTTGAGGAAGTGGAACTGATGATGAAGACCACAGATGGCTGCCGAAACTACTCAATAATAAGTATTGAGTGGATTGCGATTCGATTACTTGAATATGGATCTTAAGCACTTTATGCTCGTCACAAAGTTTCGTATTTTCGTTTTTGGCACCGACTACCGAAATTAAAGTTATTTTTCACTTTGCAGTGTTTTTGGGAGTCGGTTCAATTTTTTGGTAAAAGTTTTTATTCAAATGAGAACTTCACAAATTAATTTACATGGATTTTTTTAAATATTAATTATATATATATATATATATAAAACTCTGTACACATGAACATCATGTATGTACATAAGTTTGAACAGTTATGACCATTTTCAACCGACGACAAAAAGAGGAGGTCATCAATTCGACGCGTATATATATATATATATATTTTTTTAAAGTATGATCATCGATTACTCGAAGACGGCTGAACCGATTTGGAAAATTCTTTTTTTGTTCAAATGGGTATACTTTGAAATTGGTCCCATTATCACCAAAGTCAGTATCTGATGATGGGATCCTGGAGAAATTGAGGGAACTCTTCAAATATTATAGGCACACCTATGGCGTTTTGGGTATTTCTTATAGTAACTTGTGCAGTTGCTCTCAAAAAGTACCATTTCGGGAAGTGGAACTGATGATGAAGACCACAGATGGCCGCCGAAACTACTCAATATTAAGTATTGAGTGGATTGCGATTCGATTACTTGAATATGGATGTTAAGCACTTTATGCTCGTCACAATGCATATGGTGATGTAGAGCTGATGGTAAAGTACCAGGAGAACTCCTCAACAATTAACGGCCCAGCATTGGGAAAAGCAATATTTTGTAAAAGGTTATAATTAGTTGACATTTAGGCTCTTGTAACTAGGTAAATTAAAAATCATCCAACTAAAAAGAGTGAAATAAAAACTTTTTAACAAAAAATTAAACCGACTCCCAAAAACACTGCAAAGTGAAAAATAACTTTAATTTCGGAAGTCGGTGCCAAAAACGAAAAAACATAACTAAAGACACCGACAACCGAAATTAAAGTTATTTTTCACTTTGCAGTGTTTGTTGGGAGTCGGTTTATTTTTTTGTTAAAAAGTTTTTATGATAACAAAGTTTAAATGTTACGGGATTGATCCTACCGAACAAAACTGAAAAATAATCCCTTTCACTCTCAACTTTCACTAATAACAAACTTACACTGAACCAATTACCCACACTTGCATGGCTACTACTATTTACCCTACTATACCTATTTTAAGTTTAAAATTTGCTACCTATAAAAATCGTATTGCTATAGAATAGATAATTTTATTTTCTGTTAACGCGTAGTGCGATAGAAACCATTCCTCCACGATCATATCGCTATCGCCTGCAATCATTGGCGCAATTCTCCTGAGACGCAAAGATTCACTACCGTCGTGCCATACTATGGCCAATGTTTGCTGGTCCGGTGTCCGCCCAGTGCCGGCCCGGACCGGACCGGACAGTTTGTTTACCTGAGTTGGGCCACAGAGCACGCTTCGGCAGTAGCTATTGAAGGCGGCGTTGCCAACACTTTCCATATACACCAAGCGTTTCCGATTATACTCCTTATTTAGAGACTAGCTAGCCGCGATTTGGTTTGACTGGGAGAGTTTTGCCTCGTAAAACTTGATTCCATAAGAAATCCCATAAGAAATTTCGCTCAGAAACGTTCAGTTGATTTAGTGTAAAAAAGTAACAAGCATCCATCTGTCTTCATAAACTCTCGCATTTATGATAATTAAGTAAGCATGATATGCTTTGAATGATATAAAGTATGATGGTATACGAAAGCGGCCAACATCGAAAATAAGTAAATAAAATATAAATTTATTGATAAATAAAAATTTGGTTCAGCTCGTTTATCTTTCCAAAACACAAAGTACAGAGGTTGTTGGCCAAGAATTGTATTGGTAGTGCCGTCTGTAACCGCTAGGGATTCTGCTCTGTGGGTCGCCGGTGGCCGACGGTGATCGGTTTCTGCACTATTTGCTGTATACGTGTCTGTGTCCCCCCGCGCTCCTCGTCCCGCACCCCCGCCGGATGACAACACGTTAATTGGCCGAGATCGGTATCGCAGCGTTCCCCAGAGATACGCTATGACGTGGCATGTGCAACTGTGCTCAACAATGACTGAAATAAATGTTAAGACATCAAAATAGTATCATTAATCGATTACGTTGATTATCGAGTTGATTTTAATTTGTCTCACTATTTGTTCCCGCGGATTTGCTTGATTGTTTGTGTATAATTAAGCGTATATCAGACAAAGGTTTTCAGAACTTTAAATAACCGTTGAAGTTCACTAATAGCAGAGCCAACCTGCCATCCTGCATGTTGTACTGGGGTGGAGCTGAGTACTTTTGTCACTACATATACATACATCAATTGAATCAGGTTTGTTTAAATTATTGGTGAGCAATAAAGATTATTCTATCTATCTATACATACCAGTGGCGAAGGGTGCATTTTCATAAAAGGAAAGCCTGACCAAAAAATGCTTACCTTGCTCAAGTGTGAAGCGTGAACACTGATACATACATTGCATGTGTATACAAGTATAACTTTCACCAGAATCGCTTAAACAGCACGTTACTGTCAAATGTTCTCAAAATTCACAGAGTGGCTCAGTAGTAAATTTAATTATATTTAATTCATATTAATCCATATTTTGTTAGTAAAACTTATTGCTATGTTAGTATAATAAGTACACGGGAAAAAATCAAAATTAAACGTTTTTCCTAACAGTACCTATTACTTAGTCTACATGGTGTCTTAGTATAGGCAAAGGCCATGTAATGTAAATGTTAAAAAAATATTCCTATCTTAGTTTTTCAGTACATCGTATTAACCATTTTTTCAGTCACAGTCTAAGAAGTAAATATTCTATTCTGTTCTATAGGGCTGTCAGCGCGCTCAGTATCTAATCACTTTTAGAATGCTGTGGTAACTACCGCGAACCCTGTCAAGAAGTGAGATCATCTTCTTTCTCCTGTCATCATGAAAGCCTAATGGCTTTTATGCGTCTGCACGAACATTCCATTCTGTTCATTCTAAACGTATTGTTGAGATACACGTGGAAAACATTGTTTGACCCACAGGCTGTTGGACTAAAATACTGGCAATAAATTATAGGTATATATTTATGTCAGCATAAGAGCTGTGAGTTACGTAAGAGTCAGGTTTATAACCTGGTTCAGGTAGAAAATAATTAATAAATAATAATATAATATTCCACAACTTTCACACAACGCCATCTAGTCCCAAACTAAGCAGAGCTTGTGATATGAGTACTAGACAACTGATAAACATACATATATATTTCTAAATACGAGATATTATACGTAGATAAATCGTAGATAAATTACACCCAGACAAAGATCAAATGATCGTGCTCATCACACAAACATTTGTCCTAGGTGGGAATCGAACCCACGACCTTGCGCATAGCAGTCAGGGCCACTGGCCACTATACCAACGGGCCTGTCATTTTTATTATATACCTTTAGTTCTGAGGCTCTAATATAAATATTTTGTACATCAATTTTTCAATAAACAACAATAAGCAATATGCATTAAACAGTAAAATAAACTCCTTGGTGAAACGTACAAACCTCCGCTCTCTCTTTATATCTTCGTCATCTTCAAGGTCTGGGTTAATATATCCGAGATATTCAAATATATTCTATTATAGCCTTGGTTTCAGGATTACCTTCTGTTAAAAATAATCATTTAATGAGTATCTAAGCGGCTTGACATAGCGTGCACCGTTTAGATTTATTATTATACATTTACAATATTTTGGTATTAAAAAGAAGTAAGTTACAGTCAGGAACAATAGCAACGTAGCAAAATTAAATACTAATTGTTCCGTAGCAGCTGTTACTACATCGTAACCGCTACGACGTAGCAAGGGCTACGTCGTAGCCACGTAGCAGCTCTCGCCGCAATCCATTGCGATCTATGGTAATCTCTATAACTATAAAGTTAATTAACTCGGCTGAGTCTATAAGCCCCAACACATCTGGGATGCCAAAGTTCAAACAATGTTCGCATATATTAGAGGTGCTATTCACAATTCACGAATAGCGTACTTGATGAAATCATCAAGACTGTTGACTCTGAAGCGTGGTGTAATATTCCGAGCGAGTGTGCGTGATTGTATGGCCCGGAGGCGGGGGAGCTAGCAAGGGGCGGGGGCTCGTGGCTGGATGGTATTATGCAATACGTTTACGGAGCAGTTTCAAAATTACTTATCGTGTTTGGCAACTCTGCGGGCTGCCCTGTATCTCGTGGTGTGGTGCTGCGAGCCATGAGCGGACGACGGATCAGGTGATACTGTTACTAGCATAGTCACTTTGACTTTTCAAGCATAATTATGTATGAATCAAGCAATACTTCTTAATTAGCAGTCTCATGTAGGGCGTCTTACTAACAATGACGTTGTAGAAAATAAAACGATAAGAATCAGAAAAAAAGAAAATCTGAAAGTAGGTATGATCACTGATCACTTTACAGAATAGGACGATGTGTTTCTGACAAGATTTTCGCTAGCCCCTAAGAGGGATACATTTATTATAAATTATCAAACATACAAAAAATAATTACCATAAGTAAGTACTTTTGTGCTAGTGAATAGAAACAAAAACATAACAAATATAGTTCGTGACTTGCACCACAGTATAATCCAGTAATCGCCTGTCGATATTGCATAGCGAGTGTCGAGATTGAATGCAGTGTCTCCTGCAATACATTGCCTCCTGACGTCGCATCTCTATACTCCGTCTCTATACCAGCCAGGCATGTATAGCGATATAGTGACGTACCACTCATAATCGTTCGCTAGCCACATAATACGCGCGGGCTATTACCGCGCAGTGATTTACACCGCAAGACTGATTGCAAATCATGCAGCCGGATTACACGTCGTACACACATATTAGTATTACATACTGTAATGATATTCGGTTGTAATCGCTTGTATTATGTAATACTGGATGTAATTGCTATCTCATCCGGAGAAGACAATCGCACGATAGCATGATAATGATATAAGATAAGATATATTTATTTGTCAAAAACATGTGTCAGTTTCATAATCAGTTGGAACAATTAAATTAACAAAAAAAAGTATCAACATGTTTTGCCTAGCGTACAAATACAATAACGAAAAAAAAAATTAAATTATAAAACAATGAAAGTTACGTCAAAATAATAATATTTACTTAGAAACGGGCCAAGAGACTCATTGGCAAACTGGTCGAAGTAAAGCTCCAGAGACTTGAACATCGTCGACGAGTTGCAAGTCTATCGGTTTTCTATCGGTTACATTTCAGGGAGTGTACGATGGAATTACACAATTTAATCCGCCAAGCCCGTTCCATCATCGTACTACAAGACAAACGGCGATGCGCCATCGTTACATGGTGGACATCACACCCATACGCATAAAACGTTTTGGGAATACTTTCATTGTGCGTACGGCTAAGGAGTGGCATTCCCTGCCGGAGTCCGTGTTTCCTGATCGCTATAACCTGGGAGTCTTTAAGTCAAGAGTGAATAGGTTACTTCTAGGCAAGCGTGCACTATCTTCGACCACATCATTACTTACCATCAGGTGAGATGATGGTCAAACGTGAACCTATTCTGAATGAAAAATAAGATAATAATTAATTAATGTCCATTCGAAACAATGTGTAAAATATTAATAATAATGTCAACTTCAACTCTTGTTAAATGGCGTTTGTGAATAATAATGTCAATAAGCTTAAATATTTCAATAATGTATGTCAATAAGTTCAGAAATCCATAATTATATAAAAATAAATCGCATGTCAATTGAGTACCTCTAAAGTTTGTCATTTACATTTACATTTTAAATAGTCGGAAATATTATAATAGCACTTATTTAATAGAAGTATTCGTATGCTTTTATTAAAACTATTTATATTTAAATCTTTATTATACTTATTTATTTATCAGACAAAAATATCCATGAAATTGTTAGTAGGTGCACTTAGAATTAATGTTAGTATCTTAAATTTAATTAACACACACAACGCAACACAAAATTATTTTACACGAATTAATCATAATAATAAATCAGGTTAAATTAATTAAAAATGAATAATTTTAATTACAATGTCAATCGTGTAAGTTGATGTCGAGTGGCTTTTTAAACTTAATAATTATAACAATAAGAAAAAAAAATACAATAATGTGTCTTTCGAAAATAATCTAAACATAATAATCAATTTTAGGAAACAGATAAAAAGTGGAGCGTCATCTGTGTTCCAAATAAGTTATTTTTTTTAAACTATGTACACGTATACAATGCCACAGTATTCGACAGTCGTATCGGCCTGCCACAACACTGAGAATGCTGTTACGACTGTCCCGGGCACGCCTGATCAAAGATGCTGCTCTCTTTCTAACAATGGCATGGAAGCCATCAATATGAGCGTTTGCAAACATGCCCGACGCACTGCAATACCTCGGCAGCCGCATCAACATCCTAAAGGCATTGTTATATAACAATAATTAATAATTCATTGAATTTGATTAATGTAAACTAAACTTATAGGAAACTAGCTTGTGCCAGCGGCTTCGCCCGCGTGGGAAGTTTTTCCTGTGTAAATCCCGATCGATGCTAAGAAAGGATTTTGCAAAATTCCCACGAATTTTGCAAAATCCTTTCTTAGCGGATGCCTACGTCATAACATCTACCTGCATGCCAAATTTCAGCCCGATCCGTTCAGTGGTTTGGGCTGTGCGTTGATAGATCACTATGTCAGTCAGTCACCTTTGAGTTATATATATTTAGATAGGCTTAAGCTAAGCTCATCGTTATCTGCTTACCCTTTTCCTAACTTTGTTGGGTCGGCTTCCGGTCTAACCGGATGCAGGTGAGCTGTTCTAGTTTTTTACTAGCAGCTACTGACTATCTGACCTCCACAACCCAGTTACTGGGTAACACGATACCCCCTGGCAAGACTGGTGTCAGATTTCTGGTTTCTGTCTGTTGAGGATATGAAATTGTTCTCTTACCAAGATGTTGTAAGGGTGGAATCCTTTATGCAAATAAGTTACTTCATTCTATAGTTTCACTGCGTTTTATTTCATTCCAAAACCCTTTACAAAATTCTAAATTGATCTAATACATGTTTGATAAAACTTGGTAAACTGCTCTAAAAATCTAAACCATATGATCGACCATATACAACTGACTTCGACTACGACTATATCTCCTACTAAAATATTTTCTCCTTGACTTTTCTTTTCATCTATCTTGTCACATTCAAAAAACCTTCCTAACAACATTTTGGTTTTAAATACCATAGACTTTAAAACCTGCCAGTAAACCATAGACATAAAATTCCATAAAACCAATATTACAACATCCCCTCTGAATTTTATGTTTATTGCAATTAGAATAACATCTATATAATTCCTATCAACTCATTTTAAAAACCCAACTCAATTAAACCACTACTTCACGTTGCCAGCTATGCAAAGGAGCCCCAATAACACAAAAGCTATAAAATTCTACACCAACATCCCCTCTGAATTTTATACTCTGACCATCACTGAACACACTTCACTTATAAAACTCCTAACTTATCTACTTCGACTCTATATAAAATTATTAAAAAAAAACTCCTAACTTATCTTCGACTCTATATAAAATTATTCAACGCTATCTTCAACACCAACTCCTCGAACTTCACCATTTTCACCACTAACTTCAACTTCAACGTCTTCAATCCTGCCTTCAGAAACCTCACCATCTTCCTCACTAACTTCAACATTTTCTTCACTGCGAAAATCATCACCAACAACTCCTTTGCATCGCTTTCAAATTTCAACCACTATATCATCTCTGACTTCCCCTCTGAAAATATTATTTTCTTTTGTTTCTAAGCGGCATATTGTCTTTCTTGACAATTTTGAATCGTCAGTCATTTTGAACAAAATTTATTCTCAATTATAATTTCATCTTGTACTCCAAAGAATTTTTAGATTTATCTTTCGACGATCTTCTTACAACATCTGGTTAAATTTGCCCGGGGGCAGCCCATAACCTGTTAAATACCACAGTGGAAGCGTGCTGGGCCCATAACCTGTTGAGGATATGAAATTGTTCTCTTACCAAGATGTTGTAAGGGTGGGATCCTTTATGCAAATAAGTTACTTCATTCTATAGTTTCACTGCGTTTTATTTCATTCCAAAACCCTTTACAAAATTCTAAATTGATCTAATACATGTTTGATAAAACTTGGTAAACTGCTCTAAAAATCTAAACCATATGATCGACCATATACAACTGACTTCGACTACGACTATATCTCCAACTAAAATATTTTCTCCTTGACTTTTCTTTTCATCTATCTTGTCACATTCAAAAAACCTTCCTAACAACATTTTGGTTTTAAATACCATAGACTTTAAAACCTGCCAGTAAACCATAGACATAAAATTCCATAAAACCAATATTACAACACTGTCTATCCGTAGAACTGTAAAAAGATGTATCAATGACAGCCGGGAGCCCGCGACTAACGGCTTAAAATAGTTTCATATCCACGGACCACCACCAACCCATCCATACACAGACCGAGCACAGGCAAGCGACGTTTACCCTCGAAGATCGATCCTTGCGTCTTATATTATTAGCCATGTGCCAATCTTCATTCATGCTAAACCCATAACAACTAAAAATTAAGGACACCTTTCATATCGAGATATCTGAATATATTGTTACTGTGGCATACACGTATAGTAAGTACTTGGTATTTCTAACGAAAACACAACATACAAGTAATGCCTGCTCAGTCGTGGACAGACAGACAGTCGGACAGCGCGCGGTACAGCGAAATGTTACTTTTGGTGCATTATTAAGATTAAAGAATGAAGTGCTCGCGACTTGTGAGCGACTGCCGGCTCTCAATTATAATGGCTGCTTGCGTCGGGACGCGCCCCACTGCTGGCGCGGCCCGTGAAATATACGCGTATTACGACAGTCAATAAAGAGACATACTGCTTAATAGAAATTAAATTAAGATGTGTACATTTATCAACTCTCGTATCGTAAGAGTTCGGTCATAAATAAAATTCTTTGAACGGAATTTATTCCTATAATAAAATTAAAAAGTTTATTCGTAATTAAACTTTCCTAGCACACATTAAAGTCACATTAACGGAAATTAAAAAAAGTAAAAAAAAAAAATCTTTGAAAAAATTATGATTACGTTATTTTCGGCATATGGTCGAACTTGAAAGACTCGGAGCAGCTTCGTTCTGACATTATTTAAGGCAGCACCTAACGTAATATTTGTTATATTTTAAATTGTGTCTATAGTGTGAAAAATATAATAAAGTAGAAATATGATAAAGCATGAAAATGTATTCAAACTTGAACCATTGTTCAGTATCGAATTATGTGCAGTTTCATAATTATATACATTTTCATACTTTACGGATTATAAACTCACACTCATTTCAGATAACTGTTTACTGTGTTATAGTATTATAAAATACTTAGTTTAACTGTCAAATTACATACAGGTGAGAGTATTGTTTTACTTTGCAATAGAATCATATCAACTTGCTTATCTGTAGGATACCTTTTAAATAGTAAAAAGACAACAAATGTAAACGTGGACGAGCATAAACCTGATGATTCAGTTAGAATTATGAACAAGTAGGCTCTCACAGACACTCTACCGGTACACTTATCACACAAAGCACTGGACAAGTGGTCGAGCGTTCGCTCACGTCGATACGCTGCCACAGGCTCGTGGACGGTCCTCGTCGTCGTCGCCGACACAAACAGTAATCAAATTGGCGCGCTCTGTGCGCTCCGACGAGATTGTACGCTAATCTACTTTTATAGCTTATCTAGTACTCCGCTCAGGAAATATCTGATAAAATGCGAATATTGGATATTACGTCGCTGAGCTTGTAAAAGTTGATTACAGATAGAACAAGGGAATGAGTAAGGCCACTGTAATCTTAAGCTTGGTTTTATGTTTTAACTGGTTCTCACAACTATTGCTGTTTGGCTCAGATTGACGTTTATTACACACGATAGGTTTTTCCATATAATTTTTTTCCCATTGTTTATTTGCTGGTAACAGTGACAGCGTTAAGCGTTCGAAATCTAAGCATACAGGCCCTTTGTGATGCTTAATAGTATTGTGAGTGTTTAAACTACAAGGAAATGATTACCATAAATACATTTTCATCAAATCGTTGAAAATTAAAACCGCTGTGTTGCTCTGATCGCTAGCTGCATGCAGTGGAGCGGGTGTAGCGCCGCCATTAGCTAATTGCTCGGAAAAATTACACTTTTTGAGCGGCACCCTCTAGCGAGAGAATTGTGAACACCGCGTGATATCGGCCGGCGCCCGATAGCGCACGGGGACGTGGGGAGCACATTCACATTTAATTTGCAAAAGTGAGCGTGTATGCAACACGCCGACTACAAAAATTTCCACGGTGATTTCTCTTAAAATGTTTGTTTTTTTTTGCGGAGTATGTGCAAGATTTCGTTACAAAAACTTTTTTGCAAAAAAATAAAACCGACTTCCATATCAAAACACTACAAAACCAAAAATAATTTTAATTTCGGTAGTCGGTGTTATTGGTTTTGTATTTTCTTTTTTTTCACACCGCCTTCCGAAATTAAAATTATTTTTGGTTTTGTAGTGTTTTGATATGGAAGTCGGTTTTATTTTTTTGCAAAAAAGTTTTTAATTTCGCGCTTTTTAGTGGATCAATTTGTAATTAATCTAGTTATAAAAGCCAAAATGTCAACTACAAAAAACTAAAAACGCGCGAACAAAAAACACAATATAGAGTAACCGAAAAGATCATCAATGTAAATATTTTTTTTAGACTTTTGTTGATTTTTCAGAAACGGCTTGTTCGATGTCGATAAAATTTTCATGGGACCATTTGGGAATTATACCCTTTCCAACAAAAAAATATTTTTTCAAATCGGTTGGCGAGCGACGGAGCTATGCCCGAACAAACATAAAAAAAAAAAAAAAAAAAAAAAAAAAAAAAAACAAACAAACATCCGAATTGAGAACCTCCTCCTTTTTCAGAAGTCGGTTAAAAAGTCAACCTACTGTGCGATGTTCTGATGGCATAAAAGCCGATGAAATGCCCTGCGTCTTGTTTTAGTTTTTAACCGACTTCTGAAAAAGGAGGAGGTTCTCAATTCGGATGTTTGTATGTTTTTTTTTTTTTTTTTTTTTTTTATGTTTGTTCGGGCATAGCTCCGTCGCTCGCCAACCGATTTGAAAAATTCTTTTTTTGTTGGAAAGGGTATACTTTCCAAATGGTCCCATGAAAATTTTATTGACATCGAACAAGCCGTTTCTGAAAAATCAACAAAAGTCTAAAAAAAATATTTACATTGATGATCTTTTCGGTTACTCTATATTGTGTTTTTTGTTTGCGCGTTTTTAGTTTTTTGTAGTTGACATTTTGGCTTTTATAACTAGATTAATTACAAATTGACCCACTAAAAAGCGCGAAAATAAAAACTTTTTTGCAAAAAAATAAAACCGACTTCCATATCAAAACACTACAAAGCCAAAAATAATTTTAATTTCGGAAGGCGGTGTGAAAAAAAAGAAAATACAAAACCAATAACACCGACTACCGAAATTAAAATTATTTTTGGCTTTGTAGTGTTTTGATATGGAAGTCGGTTTTATTTTTTTGCATAAAAGTTTTTGTCTTTATATTATGCAGCATGTTTGGGTTATACGAGTCCAGGCGACGAGGCTGTGATAGCAAACTAAATAATATCCTAGTTACAAGTCAACACAGTGCACGTAAGGCTTGCACACAAAGAGCTGCAAACGAATCAACCAATTTTAAACCATATGGTTAGGGTTAGGCTTCTTAGAGGTTTACCTATAATCTTAAAGAACCCTGTCGACTTTGCGATAAAAGGAAGACTAGCCAATGCACAATGGTGAGTACTAAACGATCAGAAACCTCGATCAGAAATAGGATTTATGTTCTGTACCTATAATATTTATGTTTTGTACCTATAATATTTATGTTCTGTACCTATAATATTTATGTTCTGTACCTATAATATTTGTTTTGTACCTATAATATTTTAGTACCTATAAAAATATTCTAGTCCTAACCACTTATCCAGCTAGTAAGAGAAACTACTGCATTCACTGGCTTATTGTAATTGCGTTATCGACTAGTGTATTAACAACTCCACTTTCGTGAGTATGTCTTTTATTTTTCTCTACGATAATCCATCGGATTTGACAGATTTTCTTTTTGTTTCATGTTTATTATTAATTTAGTTCTCGCTTCTCAAGTTTATTTTAAAATAATATAAAGCTTTTTTGTGAATGGGAGAACACTGTAGACTCTTAGATTTGTTTTACAATTTTTATTTGTAATTCCACTGTGCTGTATTACTTGGTCTATACTGTATTCTCATACCTAAAAACCTGTATTATGAATACATTGTAAAAATGATAATTTGATTTGAAAAGAGTAACTGTGGAGTTTCTTGCGGGTTCTTCTCCATATAAAACGACCAATTTCGAACCGTGTTCTAACTGCTGACGTTTTTTAAGTGCTCATATAGGCCTATGTAAAATAAAACATTTTGAGAGTTTGTCGAGAGATTCTTAAAATATTACCATATTTGGAAGAATTCTATAAAATCTGCGCTTACCAGCGATACGTCGTGAATCTCATTACTGAAGGTCGCGATTTCCATTAGAGGTTTTCCCTAGGTGTTTAGTGCTGTGCGGATTGGGTCAGACCATCTAGTTTGGTTGAGACCTCTCGGCCGCTTGCCAAGTTGTCATCGACCTTGCCAGTAACCATAAGCTGTTCTCGGTTTTGTCCATCTTTCCGGGTGATGTGGCTAGAGAATTCCAGTATCCTTCGCAGGCACCTGCCTCTGGTTGATTCATTATCGAAATTTCTTTAATAATGTGTTTTTTAAATTAAATTAAATTAAAAATACGTTATACAATAAAAATACTACCCAACTAGGTGCCACAATTTTAGCTAGTTCCTTATACGAATGTTTAGCGTGGAATAGCAATTTCATAGACTTGATTTCTTTTTGATTTTCTGATTAATTTTTAAGATCAAGTGTTCTTGCTCTGGATTTCACATGTGAGTTAATTAATATTTAAATCAATTTCGGATGTATACTTTTGCGTTGCCTTCACTAATTAAAGAATACGACGGTGGTTATTTAACTCTTCTTATTTATTTTCTGAATGGAAGAGTTAAAATAAAATAAAAACATATTACCTTTCTTTTATTTAGCAATTCGATATTGTGTTCAGCACATAAATATAATTCAATCTGTTTACAAACCCTATTCGGAGGTGTAATATGCCAGCAGTAAGTTCTATGGGCATGTTAGTCCGCGGTACAGACACGAGTAAAATACAGAGTGTTCACAATTTTACATAGATTATATAGTATTTTTGTTTCGTTTCAATATTGCTCAGGATGACTACTTGAAGACGATTTAATTACTTAGCCTACTCCGACCGACGTGGTGTTAATCAAAGGGAAAATTAAAGTTTGCACAAGCATAGTCTTTGTCTTAACAGGCAAATAGTTCCTCAGACGATACAAGGAACGCAAAGTGCCATTAGCCCTTTGGCTGACACTAGATACTTGACTTTGCCAGCCAAGTGTCGCGTCAAGATGCAAACCGAGATCTTTTACGCTGGGCTATGGTTTCACATAAGAAAAGGAACGCAATCTATACAGATGCATAAGGTCCCGATTTTCTCCATGATCAAGGAAAAGCAGAATTTAAAAAAAAATGGGAATTACGACACCATTGAAAATAATAGAAGGTAGAGACATAGCCGCCACTCTACCCATCATACGTGAACTACCAATAACGATGGCCTGACATTTTGAGGGGTTTATTGACACTCCAAATCTATCAGATTCCAAATCCCGGTTTACATCCCCTATAGCATCTGACAAACCTTCTACCCGCACAGCTGTATATAATTGAAGATCATCGGCATAAAGATGTTACGAACACCGAAGACAGTGAGTGGAAGTGGAGTGGAACACCAGCTTCCAGGCCACGCCAACTCGAAGATCTCTCATCAACGCGGACCGACTTAGTAAATACTTTAACTTTAATAAATAGCAATAGGATAATCGCTAATTGCAAGACTCTTGCGAGACTCTCGTTTGGGCAACACTACTGACGTCCCTGAAGATAAGAAGAGAACCATTCCAACGCCTCGGGTACTCGAAACCATAAGATGGGAAAGGATAGCTAGGAGCTCAGATTAGAAAAATTTCTAATCTGAGGCTAGGAGTATATCGTGACTGACCGCGTTAAAGCCATTGGAGAAATCAATTAATACTAATACAGTAACTTTAGTATCCTCCGTAGCTTCTCTAATGTCACCAGTCACTTTAAGAAGAGCAGAGGATGTACTGTGCCCGCGTCTGCAAATTTTCCACAGACGCGTTTTATCCAACATAATATTAAAGCTATTATAATAATGAGAACAAAAGTGAGTATCTCTCTAGCTCGGCCAATTTCTGACGCTAATTGTTTTACTAGACATACCACGACATGATTATAAAATACATGACTCTTATGACGTTAATTCAGTCACTGTCAAACAAAAAGTCACTTGATTATGATAATGCAAATTTGCCTGTTCAGTTACATAATTTAGTAATGGCTAACTTTTTAAATCGCTTACATTATTCATAAAAATGTCGGTTTGGCGAGGAGGGTGATGGATGTGCTACCAACCATCTGCTAAGCCTTAGAGGGTGGGATGCAACTGATGACATTTTGTTTTTAGGGTCGGATATCATCCAATGACTGCCTCCCGATCTGGGCGAAGCGGGAGGGTGTGTCAGACTTCTACTGACTAAAACCCATCCGTGTTCCATCATATGCCCTCTGTGTTCCGAGGCCGCGGTAACTCTTTCGAACAATTCCGCAACCCAGGCAGGCAACGGCCCTCTTATGGGCCCCGACAATTTGCTGACACTCTTTGAGGCGCGCGTGGAACACTCGGTGCCGTCTACACGGGCTTGGTTTCAGTCGGGCGGCGAGCTACCCATAGCTCTCAGCCCGCAAGCCCGCCCGGAGGTGGCTGGGAGTCACCCTGTGACTCCCGACGCCCGGGACGTCTCCTGCGGCGGCTGGGGCGCGAGGGCTGTGAGGGCCTTGAGACGCGCCTCTCCCTCGCGCGTCCCGCCACCTCCTTCGCTTGCATAACTGCTTCGCAGAAAGAGGTGACAGCTTCTCATGCCTCTTCGCTCCGGACCACAGATTGAACCAGGGCCGGGAGCGAAAGGTCACCGCGAGCTCTGCCCAAGTGGGGCGAATCCCCACTGTGTGTTCCACCGTGTATGCAACTGATGACTAGTGATTTATATAAAGCGACTGCATATCTGATCTGCACAAGCCAACTAATGAATACCAATACCCCTTGGCAAGATCAGTCCCAGATTTTCTGACTTCTGACTATACGTAACGACAGTCAAAATGAAACAATTACAACCAGGACCAACGGCCTAACCTACATCTCGATCCACCCCATCCATAAACAGAGCACCAGCAAGCGATACCCCTTACCCAGACCCAGACAAATGTCAGATTTTACGGCTTCTGACATACCGTATCGTGACGTATCGTAGACCTCATCTATCGCTTACCATCAGGCGAGATCGAGGTCAAGAGTGAGCTCATCTGTAATAAAAAAAATAATAATGGAGAAGCTCATGTTGTTTTTAAAAGGTCATGTAGGTCCCTACTCATTAGTAAAATTTATATTTAGGTGCAAACGAACAAGTGTCGTGATAAAACTTTTTTGCAAAAAAATAAAACCGACTTCCATATCAAAACACTACAAAGCCAAAAATAATTTTAATTTCGGTAGTCGGTGTTATTTATTGGTTTTGTATTTTCTTTTTTTTTCACACCGCCTTCCAAAATTAAAATTATTTTTGGCTTTGTAGTGTTTTGATATGGAAGTCGGTTTTATTTTTTTGCAAAAAAGTTTTTATTTTCGCGCTTTTTAGTGGGTCAATTTGTAATTAATCCAGTTATAAAAGCCAAAATGTCAACTACAAAAAAAATAAAAACGCGCGAACAAAAAACACAATGCGGAGTAAACGAAAAGATCATCAATGTAAATATTTTTTTTAGACTTTTGTTGATTTTTCAGAAACGGCTTGTTCGATTTCGATAAAATTTTCATGGGACCATTGGGAAAGTATACCCTTTCCAACAAAAAAAGAATTTTTGAAATCGGTTGGCAAGCGACGGAGCTATGCCCGAACAAACATAAAAAAAAAAAAAAAAAAACAAACAAACATCCGAATTGAGAACCTCCTCCTTTTTCAGAAGTCGGTTAAAAAACGAGTGTGTACCTAACCTGCATTTGTCGCTAAAACAAAATCAATTAAGCAAGTAGCAATACATCGTTAGCTTTAAGTGTGTACTATATTCAAAGTTAATACAATAAGATTTATTAATAAAACCTATTTATATTTTGCAGAACATACGACGGGGTCCGGGCAGCGCCGGTGGGGCTCACTAGTGTCTTAGCTTCATTTGTATAAAGCAAGTTATTTGTTTTATGGAAATATAATAAAACAAACTGTGAGTTAATATAAATGTAGTTGTCAGTCCATTCAATTAATACGTCACACGTGTGGTGGTGTGTTTGCTGCCGGGCAGACACTTTGTGCCTGTGTCCGCCCGCCAGGCGTGGGCATCGGCGGGCGTGGGCGTGGGCAAGTGGGCATAGCCACCGCCAACCTGTTACACACTCGCCGCTGTGTTAGCTCTTTTGTTCCACTTCACGGCACATTTTCATTACGTTATTAAAAGCAAGAAACATTTATTTGATTTTTCAGGCTGTTACTGTTCTTTCTATAATTTTAAAACTAAAAGAGAAATCCAACGTTCTCGACAAATGAAAACGACAGTCAGACTTTAATAGACAACTGAGGAGGAGGATACGTATATAATGAAGTAACGGAGTGGGACACTTTTATTTATAAAAATAGGAATTTATATAATGTAACCGTAATTATTTGCAGACACGGTATAATATATGTTAAGCATAGATAGATAGATAGAATATACTTTATTGTACACCAAAAGGAGATGTTTCATTTTCGGCCGTCAGATGTACATTAATCGAAAAAGAGAAAAAATTACTACAAACTGGGGAAAATATTCTCTGGTGAATTTGAGCCTGATTTGTTGTGTACAAAAAATAATATTTTTTCAATTATTGCCATGTTTTATTCAACATGGCGTCTCGTTTGCTTGCATACTTCATTCGTTCTGAAATCATGTCTCATCAAATCAATGTTACGTAGAAGATAATTAAAAAATGTGTGTATTCTTGTAGTGTTAAAAATAAATTACTATTATTCTCTTGTACATATTTTTGAGTAAACAAAATTAAGTGTGATGATTTCATTGTTACAAAAATCTTTAGTGTCCATTTTTGAAATGTGTTTCTGAACGAATTCAAAATAACCACTATTGTTGTCTTGAAACTCTATCCATCACTAGTCAGTCAGGTCCCGCTAGGGTAATAGTATTCTGTGGGTTAGTTCTGATGAACAAAAACAAAACAAGGTTAAGTAAACGTCATTTCTACAACCTGTCATAGCTGTAATAACTCTTAGGACAAACGTCAAACATTTTATAATTTTTATTTTGTACATAAAAACCATTTGATATTATGAAAAAAATGTTACTTTATTCTATTCAGGGGCAAGTTTCCCAGCTTTGCTGAAATGTACATGTTATGGCCGGACCCTAAATAAAAATGAAAAATCTCCTTTAAACACACCTATTTAACATTATTTCTCAATTCTATGGTTACAGTGGCGGTCTTATCGCTGAAAGCAATATCTTCCAGACAACCTTTGGAAGGACTTTAAAAACTATAATTAAAGTGGGGAGGGCTAAATTAGTGTACTACATGATTACTCATAAAACAGAAAAAATATATATATGTATACAAATATATAAATACAGTACAATACAAAAAAATGATAATGGTGTTATGTATAATGCATAGTTATTTATAACGACATTGATGAGTCTACTTTTTTGCATTCATGTATTTGTAATTATTATTGTTTTTTTTAACGAATAGAGGACTAAATTGCAGCGCAGTCTTAAATAAAAATGTCCTACATGCATCTAATGCAGAGGCTAACAAATTTTAAAGCCATACGGAGCAATGAACGAGGCCGTATCGAACATTAAGCACGACGAGTGAGTGTTGTAATAACCACGGGCCGCGCATGCTAAAGAGGGGAATTCACTTACTGACTTGCCCGTGGGCAGGCTTGTAAAACTTTCTAAAACTGCCGAAAATTGCACCTACAAGATTATGTATATTTTTGACATTTTATTGAATACAATAGTACAAATTTCTATTCAATATCATTTATAATATTATTGTTTTATAATTGAATTGGTCATTTATAAACGTATATATTTATTAATGTATTACAATCGACTACTCGTCTCTCTGTGAGTGTTGTGCATGCTTATAAGTGACTGGTTTACACTGGACTACTAATGAATGTTTTGCTGTATATACATACATTCATAAATAACTTGTTAGTGTGCTTTGAGAATAAATAAATAAATTATTATCCGGTGTCGGTCATACGTTAAATAGACTTCTCCTCACTCCTACATTGGTATAAGCTGTGCCCGATGGGTCCATAATTGTAACTATGTAACTATTTCACCACCTACTTTAATCATTATGGTACACAATAAAAAATTGAGAATTGAGACATATTGTAATGAACTTAGGTGGACTTGTCCTCAAGTATGCCCGCGGGCATATTCGTACGTCCCCTGCTTACTTGTACTTGCGCTAAATGGTTGGAAGTACTGTTTACGCCATTACTGCGCAGACCAGAGCTGGCTCATCATTATTTGTGAGAGCTAGAGATGTCATCTCACTAAAGTTGGAAGACTTCATTAAAGGCTCCAGAAGTTGAATTAAATATGTAGGAACTATATTGCAAAGTAATAATAGAGTGCGTTGGCTGCTTGTACACCTACTGTGATAATACTGAAGTTGAAGCCAATTAACTAACTTTCAGTTGATCACCTCGCTTAATCATCGCTGCAGTGTGTGAGGCTGCCATACTGATGAGTGTCGGGATGTTCAGTGAGCTCAAAACAATCGTTGTTACTGCATCAACGATTTACTAATTACTTATATTATTTGCAATCACCCATCTGTTTGAAATCACAAAAAATATAAACCTACACTATCCTATAGCTGGGCAAAAGCCTCCTCAACTTTATTTTTCTAAATTCATAAAAACTTGGCATATAAAAGTGTTTAGTAGTTATGGAAAGTTATGTATCTAGTTGGTGGTAACTAGCAGCAATCTCTGCTGGGTTTCGCGTCATAATTAGCCAAACAGCCGTTCTTGAGTTTAACAGAATGCCCGAAGGAATATGTACAGTATTACACTCAAGACATGCATTAGCATAATCCACCTGTAACCTCATACTGCTTGGAGAGAAATTTTCTCTCTGTAGGCAGTAGTTGACCACGCGGTCTATCTGGCCGATTCCATTATATCAGCTCGGTAAGACTATTCAACTTCCGGAAACTGCCGACTGAGTTAATTGGCATCCTAATAAACTTTGGATGTTATTCCGGAGCACACATGCGCTGTGCCACAGACAGCCCGTATAACCCGAACACGCGCCGAATAAAATAGACGTAATTACGAAACAATAATATTGCGAGCTAGCTTCTAGAACATTGCTGTAAGAAATTCCCACAACGGTTTTTACATGATTTTATCCTTTTTCAATGCAACTTCTGTATTTTTTTGCTTCGTGGCCGATTTTAGTTTTTATTTCATCTAAAGGGTGTATTACATTAGAGCACCTTCCGAGGGACGTTCCGGTAATAGGCTGTAAAGTTGAGTGCAGCCTCCTTTCATTACGCGCGGTATTCTCGTATTCGTCGAGTTATCATCATTTCGGAGTTATAGCGGAGACAGGTGCCAGCCAGGTCACCGAGACAGACGCCATTACCTCTGAGGTGGCACGCACACATATGCACGGAGTCGGACACACAAAAACACAGAGAATATTAACGTACAATTTAGATGAGTTCTGAACGTAACAATAAAATGTTCGATTGTAAAAGATTTCTTGCGCAATAACATAAAATGGAATCGTTGGAAGTCTCTTAGAATACAGAAATAAGTACTTCAATCTGTATTAGAATGAATATAAAAGATATCCATTAGGGAAACTTTGTAATACTTTTCATTATCGACTTTGTTTTAAGATATTAATTATGGATATCTCAGCGCTTCGTTCCAACTTATTTCCATCTTATTTTCTTTTCAAGAACCTTTGTGATAATAGGATTCTATTATTTTTATTCCTGGCTAAAATATTGTGTATACCACCGAACTCTTACTGTATTCGTTTCAGTATTTATTCGCTCCATGTCACATTTGAATGTAGATAGCTCACAGAGCGGCAGACACGCAAGCGTAATATCCAAATGTAAATACGAGCTTGTGGAAGAATTCTTCTCATTACATGGAGTGATCCTTCGCTCGCGTTAAGTTGGAGTGCAATTAATTACACGCCGAGAGCGCGACTCATTTCAGATGAAACGAGAAAGAATATAATAGTGTCGGCTGTAGGATTGTAGGACGACTCAAGCCGAGACGCGATGTGCTATTGTGCGCACTGTAGGCACGTGGGCGGCGCACGCACACACGCAAACCACCAGCACCGAAGTGGAGCCTAACGTGGATTCTTTGTGTGCACCCTCACTATCATTGTAATACTAGTAAACCCTTCATGTTAATGTGTGCGTGCGTTAGCGATAAATGAAAGAAGTAAAACGTTTGTGCAGTTGTAATCTGTGGCGTTATAACATTCTTTATGTAGTTCGCCGAGTTTATATGGCTGCGGAGATACGTAGACGGTACAGCTTGACAATACGCTTTGATTGTTGATATAAAGCGAAATGCTTTCTGTGCTGACGACATTAATCCCTGGAACAGACTTCAAATTGAATATAAACTTTATGTGCGCTTCGTCAACAACGTACGTATGTAATTGCTGAATAATGCCTGAATATACCACCAGCATGAGTAAGCTAGGGAATCTCGTGATCCCCAAACTAATGTGGAGCTCGGAATCGCTTTACGGATGGATGGAGCCGGAGGAAGCTTTGATAGACGATATATTGCATTGCGTTTAGTGTAGCCGAGCGACCGACTGCCATGCATTTAGACCGGCTCTGTTCAGCAACATATGTAGATAAATAATTATATGTAAGTGAGCAGGTTTGGTATTTATGCTATTGTGATTATTATCAGTGAATAAATATCTAAAACACGCTTTTAACAAAAATAAAGCAGCCAGTTGTGATAGAATGGGATAGGCACGGTTCGTCTAAATAATAAGCCCACACAGTTTAAAGTGTAATTTACTATTTCCACGTAAAAATCATACAATTAAAGTTTATACATATTGTGCTGCTCGTTATAAAGACCCACAAAAACTGGCGTTTTATTGGCAGTGCTAAATTATTTTAATATTCTAAGTTAAGATAATATAACAGTGAAGAAATACAATACTGAGTCAGACTTGCGAGATTCAATTCGCGGCTAAAGGAAAATAGACTGAATCTCTTTTTATTGCGTCATTTCTTTAGTCCTCGAGACCTAAATTTAGACTCATTCAAATAATGAAAGTGTTTTATATTATAAATGAAAGTTTTAACATCACAGCCTATAATATAATTCTTTAGAAAGTATAATATTATAATTATTGTCTGTATACATCGACATTTAACAAGTACCTACTACATAGACGATATGACAGTAAAACACGATTACGTTAATATAACACATCCATTAGAGTTCCGTAGTTTACTACAACGCCAAGATTAGCGACGCGAAAGAATTAGCTGACTGAGAGTTCCGTACTCTAACAAAAACAAACTACTCCGTTTCACACAAAAAGTCATTCAATGGAATTTTTCCGAAAGCGAGTAGAATATAGTTGGTAGATTATAGCTTGTAAAGCCAACTTAAACCTGATAGTTTTCCTTTTACTTCGTTATAAATATATGTACTACTACCGTGACGTTTGAATTTCTACCTAAAACCACTTAGTTGATAGGTGGGACATATGAATCTAACGAAAATGATCACTTTAAAGCTTAATATTTTGCAAAAGGATTACTGAATCGAAAACTGGTCTTTGCACACTCCATTATTTTATTTATTTATTTACTTTATGGAGGACTTTTTTTCTTTTTTTTTTTAACGTGGTAAAATTATCAAATAAGTCCTCCCACTCCGGGCAGGGTGGGAGGGACTGTCAGACTTTTATTGACTAAAATCCACGGTGTTCCTTCAATAACCCTTTACATACCGGGGCCACGGTAACGGGATGAGTCCCACGACCCCGGCAGGCTTCGGCCCTCTGCAGAGGGGGCCTCGTCATGTTGCTGACGCTCTTTGAGGCGCGCGTGGAACACGACGCGCCATCGACCCGGGCATGGTCCATGGTCGGACAGCGAGTTGCCCTTTACTCGCTGTCCGCATGCCCGTGCCTACGGTGGCCGGAGATCGTCGGCCGACGTCCGACGCCGTGGGCGTCTACCACTGCGGCTGGGCTGGAGGGAGGACGCCATCCTCTTCCTCACGCGGCCCGCCTCCTCCTTAGGAAGCATGACTGCTTCGCAGAAGGAGGCGACCGCTTCCTACTCCCTCTCGCCCCGCAGCATGGCCTCGACCAATGCCGGGCGCGAGAGGTCTCCGCCTATCGCCGCCGTGAGGACACGTCGGTGCTCTGCCCAGGCGGGGCAGTATTGCACCGTGTGCTCTACGGTGTCCTCAGGGCGACCCTCGCAGTGGTGACACCCAGGCGTTTCCTCCTTTCCCATCAGACACAGGTACCTCCCGAAACTTCCGTGTCCGGTGAGGACCTGCGTCATGCGGTAGGTCAGGACGCCGTGACGCCGATCTAGCCACTCCTCAAAGAGGGGTCTTATAAAAACATAAAAAGAGGAATACATAGTCGCCAGAGAGCCAATAACAAGTCCTCACGTTTAGACTTATACTAAAATAAAGTTATAAGCAAAAAACAAGCAATAATAAAGCTTATTATAAATTAAAGATACAATTTACACAGTAAGAATACATAATATATAAAGATTTGCTTGCAATGAGTCAACAGCATAACTTAACCACTAACACTTGAAAAAGTTTAGGCTTAAGCACCTTCTGGCTGAGTTCACACTAGTTGTGAAAGGATCCAAATCATACTGCTTGCATATCTCATTAAAAGTTCTGCTCGCGCACAATATAGCTATTTTGCCTATAATTATCTTATATATGATATCTCTTACTATGGGGTACAAAGATTAAAAAAAAAAATTAGCCAAGTGCGAGTCATACTCGCCCATGCAGGGTTCCGTAGTAACTTTAATTAATGTAATTTAATATATTTATTTGAAAAAAAAAAAAAAAAATATCTTAAAACTAGTTTATTTGCAATTTTTACAACTAAGCTAAATAACTTTGTTTTTCATAGTGTTTGTATGAATTACAAAGTTATATTTGCGGTTTT
This sequence comes from Tholera decimalis, assembly GCA_943138885.2. Classification (NCBI taxonomy): domain Eukaryota; kingdom Metazoa; phylum Arthropoda; class Insecta; order Lepidoptera; family Noctuidae; genus Tholera; species Tholera decimalis. The sequence goes on from OW964550.2 coordinate 513,916, forward strand.
AGAAAATATGCTGTATCACAAAAACTGCTGACCTGATTTCGTTCAAACTAATTTTGGTTGAAAGTATACATTAAGATCTACAGACATATATTTTTTTTAGATTTTTCACTCCATTATTATAGAAGTTAGAGGGGGGACACACATTTTACCACTTTGAAAGCTTATATCTTTTAAACGATTGACTTTATGAAAAAGTGGTTTTAGAAACCCTTATATCATTTTTAAAGACCTGTCTATACATACCACACACGCATAGGTTTCATGAAAAAAAAAAAAACAGTTCTAGTTCCATGTATGGGGATCCCCCTTTATTTTAAATATTTTTCTTAAAATCGGAAAGTGGTTCACAGAATACATCTACCTACTAAGTTTCATATGTATAGTCTTAATAGTTTCGGAATAAAATGGCTGTGACATACGGACGGATGGACAGACGGACAGACGGACAGACATATCGAAACTATAAGGGTTCAGTTTTTTTTGCCATTCGGCTACGGAACCCTAAAAACATCCCTCCTTTACGTGTAGGGGGAGTTACGTTTTTCATGATTTTATTGTACCACTTTGTCGCTATGATTAATATGTACATATATGTTAAATTTCAGTGTTCTAGTATCAACAGTTTCTGAGCTAAGCCGTAGAATGACGGACGGACAGATGAACATGGCGAATCTATAAGGGTTTCTTGCGAAATACGGAACCCTAAAACAGCTAACAATTAAAGTTAATTTAGTCATGTTCAAATTAAATTAAATTAAAACTATATATTTAATCAGAAATAAGGGAAGCAGGATCTAAATAAGGGGTAGTAACATGCTATTAAGCATAATGCTGATTTAAATATGTTTCGATAACAACAAACAAACACCAACCAGATTTGCTTCACAATAATGGTTGGTTGGTTCTTTCTTCAAAGCTGTAAGTTCGTGGGTGGTTGCAGACTTGTATCGGGCGCGCTGTAACTTGTACAGTACAGTTAGCACGCGCACTGAGCGGCACGTCCTACTGAAGTTGGGAACATTAGAAATTAAATAAGGAAGGTGGCACGTGACGCGCTTACCGCGAGCTTGGCGGTGCGGTGTGGTGCGGCGCGGTGCGGTGCGGTTTGGTGCGGTGCGGTGCGGTGCGGTGCGGTACGGTGCGGTGCGGTGTGGTGCGGGCGGTGCGGGGAGGCACGTGCGGCGTGTGCAGCCCACACCACCGCCGTAATTGTTGTTGCCAGCAGCTGTGCGATTAGCAGGCATTCCGTTGTAGCAAGCTTTGAGACTAGCTACAGCGAGCAAACCTAGTTATATAAGATTCTCACACAGCGTTCCAACAATATTAACTAATTGATTACTGACCTGATCAGGCAACGGTGCGTGCTGGGAATGAGAAGTCTTTGTTTGGCAGTTGGACTATACACGCTGATTAGCGTAGATCTTTGTTACAAGTTTCAGAATCAATCGTCTAAGTTAAGGCAACAACAGCTGTTACACGACCGAAGGTTAGGCCGAAAAACCAATTTTCATATCAATCTTTGTTATTAAGATATAAAAAAGCTGGCAGCCAAATAGGTCAAACCTTTTGTCACGTGAAGAGTCAACTAATAGACTGATTTCACGAAAAAATCGATACGCACTCGGACCACATAAATCTAATGTTTCAGCTTAATATTGTACATGTTTAGGGTTCCGTAGTCAACAAGGAACCCTTATAATTGTATTACGTATTGCTGGTGTCGTATGAGATCATCAGTCAGTTTGACTAGAAACCTGAACCTTAAATTATTTGTTTATTCGAAGAACCCATATGTTTGCAGTACAATGTGTATTTACTGTTTTGTTAGCAAATGAGAAGTAAGTTATTATTTACTATCGATGAATCAAACTCCGTAGTTATTGGCGAAACGTTAAGTTCAACATCAGTCCAGTTCCTCGCACTCAGCGGTGTATTAATGCGCTGCACTATCAGCATCTGTGTGTAGTTGTGTGCTACGCTAATAGGTTCCGCCAATATTTTATCTTGTGTTCGCCTGTGCAATTATGCCAGTTAAAGTGGTTTAAAGGATCCAGATCAAGGAACAGGGTGGGTTTTTAGTCAGTAGAAGTCTGACACTCCCTTCCACTCCACCCAGAGCGGGAGAAGTCATTCGATTATTATTTCCACCCAAAAAAACAAAAATCACACATGCAAATATAACCCTTTAACACGTCCGCTTTACGAACTTTTTCATTGTTTACTTAACCGGCAGCCATTGATAATAGATCTATTCAACTTACCTCACGCTATCGCCAGCTATCTGTGAATAATACGCATCACTATCAGGCTAGACAAGTATCTTCAACAAACAGACTCACGTTTATCCACGCAGCGACAACTCAGAAAACATTTAATTACAGGTAACATAAATAACGGCAGACTAAACCCGCGCTGTCGCACGGACGACGCTGAAGATAAAGTAAATAGTTTTCATTCAATTACATTACAAGCGGTTTTAATTCAGCAGTGCTCGGATCAACCTTACCTTAATTACTCTCGGTAACTCAACGCAACACACAGAGAACTCAGAAGACGTAGTACTATGTAATAAAGTACCAAAACTGTGACTCTATGACTCATGCGCACGTTGCACGAGAAATGCTAGGAATCGATGGGCACGTGTGGTGTGTTTCTGCCGTGACTTGTCACAACACAAGTAGATACAGGTTTTCATAACAATATTTTTTGTTCTCATTTGAGGCACCATCTCTCACATAGTCAAACCATACATCCTACCTAAATTGGTACGATGTAAAAACCTGGTTTTTGACACTTCTGCTTAACGTGCCGCCTATAAGTATCCCCCAATAGATAAAATATCATTGAACCATCAATTATTCATTAATAATTTTATTTTATCCTATACAGCATCACGTCGGCAGGTACCTCCAGCCTCGAGAACACTGACGCGATCACTTGGTAATATTCAATGAAATTATATAATGAGTAAATAAAAAAGAGACCAAATATTTAATAACCATTTTAAGTTTCTTAACTGATATAAGATTAAAAATTGGCCAAGTGCGAGTCGGACTCGCCCATGAAGGGTTCCGTGGTAACTATAATAATTATAATATACTTAATATATTTAATTGAAAAAAAAAACACAAACACCTTAAAAATTTCTTAAAACTAGCTTAATTACAATTTTTACAACCACGCCAAATAACTTTGTTTTTCATAGTATTTGTATGAATTACAAAGTTATATTTGCGGTTTTAGAAAATATACTGTATCTCAAAAACTGCTGTTTCCATCCCGCTCAAACTAATTTTGTTTGAAAGTTTACATTAAGATCTACAACATATAGTTTTTTTTTAGATTTTTCACTTCATTATTATAGAAGTTAGAGGGGGGGACACACATTTTACCACTTTGGAAGCGTATATCTTTGAAACAATCAACTTTATGAAAAAGTCATTTTAGAAACCTTAATGTCATTTTTAAAGACCTGTCTATAGATACCACACACGTATAGGTTTCATGAAAAAATATATTTTCAGTTTCAGTTCCATGTATGGGGAGCCCCTTTATTTTAAATATTTTTTAAATTTTCTCTTAAAATCGGAAAGCGGTTCACAGAATACATCTACCTACCAAGTTTTACATGTATAGTCCTAATAGTTTCGGAATAAAATGGCTGTTACATACGGACGGACGGACAGACAGACAGACGGACAGACATGTCGAAAGTATAAGGGTTCCGTTTTTTGCCATTCGGCTACGGAACCCTAAAAAATAGAACCAAGTACTTTGTGCTGGTGGTTGGTTGTAATTCAACAGGGTGCAGAAGTGATACAAGTGGTACTTCTATCACTTTGCTCGCTCGCTGTAGGCATGAGCTCGCTGCTACTAGGAATTGTAATAGAGACACACTGTTAGAGCCAGCCGAGTGTACTGAGCGTAATAACAGAAGATTTCATTTTATACTTTCATGCCCAAAGTAATAAGTACCTATGTTGGATATTTTTCAATAATGTAGGCGGTTGTCGACCCGAGGTGCGCCCAGCTGCGCAGTCAGCCAAAACGCTTCGAACGAATTTCATTTACATTTTATTGTTTTATTTTTACTAAAGTAAAACTCGGCTCATACACGGCTTATAACGATTCTCGTAGAATAAGCCGATAATTAACAACAGTCACTGGCTTTTAATAGAAACACAAAGAGCTTTACATTCAGCGTTTTAATGTGATTGTATTTTCACCTTTTGTAATGTTAAAGGTGTCATGAACACGCATTTTACTATAAATAATAAAGCTGGATATATCAGGTGTTTACTCAAATTATTTACAAGAATGTAAGTTTTTATATTATTATTGATAATAGGCTCGAATTTGACCAACATCTCAACTGATGATAAGTGATGATGTGGTCGAAGATAGAGCCCGTAAGACTTAAGTCCGTCAAACGTCAAAGTCCGTAAGTATTGATTATGTTGCGATAAAATGCAAAATAACACTAAATAATATCATAATAAAACGTGGCGTCGGCTATGAGTTGCTGCCGGGAAGCAGACACTAGAGACGCTTGATGAAGATGCTCCGCCTTATAATTCATTTATTAAAATAAAACTTTTATGGAGTCGCTGTTTGCTTCGCTACAAAGCAGCTTGGCCAAATAAAACTTGGCGAATAAAATGAAAGGCTCGCACCATTGAAAGCTTTAATTGAGAGCAATAAATTCAAGATATTTAGTTAAAGGGAGGAGCGGTGTAATATTATCTGGCAATAGAACAGTAAATAAGAGAAATTCAGTCCAGGCCGGCAGCTGGTGCCGACTGTTTCGATACAAACGATCGCTTAAAAATGTGGAAATATTTTTAATTGAAAAATCAAATGTATTGATAAAGTTTGTGCAGCAGTGGCTCTCATGGTACATTGGTCATTATATGGACAGGTTCAGATTAACCATTGTTTACTACAGCAAGTTACTAGCGTGGGCTTTACGACGTGTGTTTCGGTGCCGCCCATGTCATATTGGAAGTATTCACCTGGCTCACACACTCGCTGCCACACACGGTCATTATGCAAGTACTGGTAAACTACGCCAGCTTTTATAACTTTTAATCTCAGACCGTAAAAGTTAAAACTGTTTTCAGAACCCTGGTGCACGCAGAGAAAAATCCAGTACAAACAAAATATATTACTCGAACTAAGTTTATCGGATAACGGAGATCGGAAAACACAGCAAAAGTGCGACCACTGAAACAAATGCGCATCGCGGTGGGTATTACCCGGCTAAAGTAGAGAGACTTAATTAGCGAGCACGTAATGTATACGACGTACAGATTACCGCGCAACCGACCGCAGCAAACAATCTATTTCTAACATAATGAAACGGACGCCAGCCGAGCCAGCGAGCAAACACTTATTGTTCACCGCCTGTGAGCCGCTAACTCCTTCTACTACTGATATTTTTAAATGTCGCTTATAGGTACTGTCCAAAGAGTCTGGTAGTCAAGCATCAATAACTTAATGTTTGAGGTGACGACCTTGTTACCCAAGACTGAGAAGTCACGGGTTCGAACCCCACTCATTACAGTATTGCTGTGAACCCACTTCAGACACAAGCATATTTAGCTTAGATGCTGGGGTTACATATGGCTAGTAATGTGTATTTTACCCAAATTTAGTTCTCTTTTTTAAAAAAAAGCAGAGGGTTAACCTCCCTATTATACACATGAAACCACTTGTTTATGAGTAGCACGTAGAGGGGCGATCCTATTACCAAAGCAAATATTTTGTAGTGAGCCCGGCGCTCGTCTTACATAGATTTAGTAACAATCAGTGAGGCAAACCTAACGCGCAGTTTTATATTCGGCACTAGTCATATCATGTTTTAAAAGGGTTGAGTTTTTCTCGTAACATTATATAACAGTCACTCGCTTGCCTACTTGGATGCCACACGCAGGGCAGTAGACCTGTGTAAACAGGTGCTTTGGATACAAATTCAAATATTACCTAAGTATTTATTTTGTCCTTCTGTGTCAAATCCATCCAAAGGTTGTCTGTAAAAGATCACTTTCAGCGATAAGACCGCCCATTGTATCACTCTTTTAGTTGTTAAGTCCTTATTTGTTTTCTGTTATGGTGTACAATAAAGAGTATATTTTTATGTCCATAAAATATTCACAATATCAAAAGGTGTATAAAATAAAATAAAATTTTATTTTTTTCGGTTGGAAAAACATCAAATGAACGATTCTGCCAGGTCTTAGCGGAGCAGCAGTGAATGTGAGACTTTTACTGACTAAAAACCTACCCTGTTTCTTCACTTGTCCTTACTTTCCGGGGCCGCGGTATCTCGTTAGAACATTTCCGCAACCCCGGCAGGAAATATATTATACTTATTTTGTGTTAACTAGATAATATGCCATTTGGTATCCAAGACTTTCTCCAAAGGCTATGGATTCGTTTCGTCCTCAATAATAGCAGTTCCTTGTTCTTCAACGCTTTGAAATTAAATGAATGTGGGAGCACTTTGACAAAACCGTTATTCACCTTTTTTAAATTAATTTAATAAAAGCTCTTAGATACTTCTTTTCGTTTTATTTTGTGTTCTAATAACAAAACGTTGACGTCACAGTAGCGAGCTGCTCACTAAGTGAGCCAACGTTTTTCATTTAAATTATTTACTACGTTCAACGAGCGGACGCGCCCTCATCGTCACGAGGGCGGACACGTCGGACCCTTCAGGATGGACACCTGAAATATATCACGCAATAACATTACCAGTGGATAAAATGACAGCTGAATTATTTATAAGCATGTTATAGACTACTTGACGTAGCATCACCTACGCCGTGGCAGTGGCTACGCCATAGCAGTGGCTACGCCGTAGCATCGAATACGCCGTAGAATTTTTGACATTGTATTATCGAAATCGAAACTACGTGGCATCTTATACTATGTAGAATTGACTATTGTATAGATAGACTAAGATGTAGTATCGACTCCGTTGCTCTCTAGATCTGTCTGTACTCGTACGTGTAACGTAATATTTTATATATAAAAAAAATACATTTTATTGAAATTACTCTGACTCATAACATTTCTACAAATACCACACATCATATACTCGTATATACTATAGATGAAGTTATGGTTATAGATCTTAATTTAGAGTCTGCAATTTTGAAAATATTTAATTTATAACAACAGGACCACATTGAACTGAATACATTGTACATTTCATTACAATTTTTCACGCTATAAGCACAGTTTTATACTCTATCCCTTAAAATAGGATTGATGTGTTTTAATATATTCAGTCTTTTCGTTTGAATCAGTATTATGCACAAATGAAACAGTGTCGATGTTATAAACTATAGTTATTCTATGAAATTAGACAAACGATTGAATAATTCCCGAAAAGAAAATGAGTTCCTCACTAAAAATTATTACTGTATTGACTTACAGTTTCCGATAACTCACATAATAATTATAGTGCAAAGAAGTGACACCGACTCTCTCGGTTGTATTGCCGCAGGACAGGCCATGTCACGTCACACATATACACACACACACACACGTTGGTGCGCGTTATTTATTACGTGATGGCTATCTTGACGCGAACTGCGCCCTCGTCTGATTATTTCTGCGAGTACGTCTCTGAATAGATGTAGGATTGCTCGCTCTATATATGAGCGAGGTATGTTATGTTTCCGATATCATGCTCACAGAAGGAACTTATTTCATTAGTAATTATTTTATTAGCTATGTAATGTGGATGGAACATGGCTTGAGGAGAATAAAGACCGATGAAAGAATAAGAATCCTGAATATAAATCGTACACAAAAGTCTACTTTACTTGTAGTTGTGATGTTTTGAGAGCAAATCCCACCATCTCAATTAAATTAAACTTTCAAATCAAAATATAAAATCTTATTTTTTGAGAACAATGACTTTTGACTTCTTTATCTTAAGACTAATTGATTCAGTAAGTATCAATGATTACTATATCCATTGGAATGACCAGATTAGGTAAGATATTTTTTGAATGGAGATAACTTAATCATGTCTCAAACATGCAAATCGAGTTATTAAGAAGCAGCCTTTGATTAATTATTATTTTCTGGGCGCGTCAATTGAATTAGAGATTAACGCGGAGCTCGCAGCCTCCAGCGATTACATCGCTCAGTCAACAGATTATTATTAGCTCAAGGCTTTAAACCTAGTTAGCATTTTAGATTTATTTAACTGAAAATGTTTTACTTATTACAATATAATTATGGAAGATGAAGGAAAAAGCGATTTACAAATGATATTTATTTTTGCAAATTGGTTATTTAATAACATTTTGACACGTAATTTTATTTTCGCTAATCTGGATGAGGTTGGTGTGTCAATCTTTGTTGAAGATAATACAGTATATTCATGTCAAATCATTTGAGATTCATGAAACCACCAAAGATAACAAAAAAATCACATAGAATAGAATAAATAGAAAGGATAGAAATAGATTTATTCGAGTGCAAACATACAACCGCTACAATAAAACCCTCCAGCCTCAAGATAACAACCAAAATTACACTGAGCATGTCCGACCAAAAGGGTTACCAACTCTGCATTTGCTGACAAAATCCTTCCTTTTATTTTATTTGATTCATTAGGGTAAATTTTATTTATTTGGAATAATTAACACAATCAATTAAAAAATACTTTACTAAGTAAATGTTCATATCAAAAGACGTATATAGTTACGTACTCGTAATTGATCTCTTACTACAACATATCAGTTTTAATACAATCCATGTATTATGAAGTAAAAGTATGAAACAGTGCAAAGCAACAATTACGTAAGTGATGCATAATGCGAGCCTCGTGTAGTTTAATTTTAATAACTCGGACCGCTCGCTCCGGCCGCTCGCTCCGCTCCTCGCGTTAATGACGTTCCGTATGTACTTAGCCTAACAATCATCTGTAGTAAGCCGGCATGTGTTTGCCTTGCATTAGTATAATCGCGAGTGCGCGTAATGTTCGCTGCGTAGTTAATGTTACTCTCGTAAGATTTATACGAAAATGGAATTAATGGAACCTCCTCATGAACGCACACTGTGACGCAAGTTTAATATAGTCGGGTTCGGAATGTTACAGCAGCACGTTGATAAACTGCGCGCATTACCCGCTATAACAAAGCGCATATTCATGAAAATTAGCTGAAAAGCGTTCCGGTGTTCATCACCTGCCCGAAGTGCGTTCGAGTGGAGAAATTAATATCCGGCCGGGAGCCGCATCGTTTCCGGGTCAGCGCGCCACCTCCCCCTGGGGTGGGTGGGGTGCCTGCCCATCCCGCACCACCCTCACCCCCTCACCGCCCTCGGAAGGGGGGCGGTCGCTGAAGGAGGATAATTAAACTGTTTCATTATGTCGGAGAAGCGGCGAGATAAGGCGATCGAATGCAAATTTTTAAGAGTTTAGTTTTATTACAGTCAGTACGGCGCACTATCCATAGCGGACACGTAATGAACGAGAACACTTAGATAGTTTCGATGAAGTATCATAATCATGAATATATATTTCTACAAAGATGTCTAATTAACTATATCATACATATTTTATCAATACTTCAAAGCTTTACGATGTAGTAAATGTGAATGGAGGAAACTATCAGGCAAGGTACACGGCTGCACTCACACTGCTTGTGACATCACAGGACATTTCTGCTTGTGTTGTACCGAAACAAGAAAAACCCGTAGTGCTCCGTAATATGAGTGTTGTGCGACAGCGAGCACTGGTAATTAGTTCGGAGTGGCTCGTGGCTAATGGCTCGTACGTGAGAGCGCGCTGTTTACACCACTAACGTAATTTAAACTGTTATTGATATTGCGATCGTGATAAACATAAATCAAATATATTGTTTACATGCTTTTTAATACTACAATTAGCAACAGGACACAACAGGGTTATGACATCATATCGGCAGTGGCTTGTACTACAGCCGGACGTAAATATGCTATAGAACTAGAGAGGCAACAGCGGATGGTATGAGGCTCTCAGAATTACGAGCGGTCTGTGCAATAAGTCAAGTACACTTTTATAAACTACTTCTTTTAATGTGACTTTAAGATTCGTTTTTGATTTGTGATTACCTACATTGTACTATTTTAAACGGTCTATACTGTTCTCTCAAACCTATATATACTGTGTTATAGAAACACGGAAATCAATTAAATTTTGAAAAAGTAACCACGGAGTTTCTATCCGGTCCTTTTCCATAGAAAACGACAAATTTCAACCATGCACTAACTTATGACGTATGAATGCCATGTAGGCCTTTGTGAAATAAAATATATTTCAATTGATTTGAATCTGAACTATGCAACATCTTCACAACGCATCACAGTGCGGTGTCTGTTCTGGTGGTACCTATCTCCACGTACCTAGATAGTACAAGTTTCTTAGAGACTGCAAAAAGTACCCATAGTTACGATTACTCTCGTTATACATTGCCACACCAATTCGGGTGACAATCAAAATAGCCAACCAAACATCCCAATTTACAGGACATTGTCTATTTATTACAGCTCCCTGGTACTTTAAATATAATGCAGGAATGAACTAGGTATTATATCTTGGGGCTATGACGTGTGCAGACAATCTTTTGTAACAGATTAGTGTGTATCTACGTACCTATAGGATGATGACGTAGAGCAATCTGTACTACATGTATTTGTGGCATGATTTATAAAAGGCCATCCTATTTTTTTTTTTATGTAAAGATTCGTAAATATTTTACCAAAGTTTTTTTTACTGATAATAAGCTCACGTTTGACCACCATGTCACCTGATGCTAAGTGATATTCTGGTTGAAGATGAAGCACGTTTACCTAGAAGTAACCTATTCGCTCTTGACTTAAAGACCCCTAGGTTATTGCTATCAGGAAAAACAGACTCCGGCAGGGAATTCCACTCCTTAGCCTTACGCGCAATGAAAGTATTCCCAAAATTCGTGTGTATGTTCTTTTCATATTTCTATTTTATCGTGCTTGTTAGTGCATATTAGATCTCAAAACTTCTGCTTCTATTCTACTTTTATTCGTGAGAACCTGTAATTGGCTTTAAGTTACGTATACCACTGCAATTTATGTAGATTAGTTGTTGGTTCTCCTTTTCATAAATAAATACGTTTTGTGCGCATATTTTGTTTCAGTAAAATATTTACGAATATAATGTATATGTTCCTAGGTAAATAAGAGCTCCCGAGCACGTTAATAAAGCTACAGGTAGCGCTCAGGATTTTATCCAGATTTTTCCAGTCCATTTCGCTTTCAAAAACTATGTTCGGAATTGGGCTCTGAACTTCATACTCCGCACAGCTCGAATCGTATTTGAGTCAAAGCCAACTGCAGTCACAGGCGAGGTAGGTCCCGCCCGCGCCGGAGGCTGAACGAGTCTTAGTAAGTGCACTGCACTGACAAAATGCTCACATTTTGCCAGAAAAGTTGTCTACTGATCTCGATAATTCAAATGTCGTGTCTTTCACACACACACTTGCTCAACTGTACGTCAATATTATAATACTAAATTCTGCCTACGGCTTCATTCGCATGTAAAGTTCTGCATCAGGTATTCTAGTTTCCGAAATCAATTATAGCCTATATGTTGCCCAGACTTATAGCTGTATAACAAAAAAGGTTCATTCAAATGCGTCCAGTAGTTCTGGAGATTAACGTGTACAAACAGACAAACACATAAACAGACATTTTATTTTAAATCCTTTTTTTTTCTTTTTTTTATTACAAATAGGTTCGCGTTTGACCACCATCTCACCTGATGGTAAGTGATGATGTGGTCGAAGATGGAGCACGCTTACCTAAAAGTAACCTATTCACTCTTGACTTAAAGACTCCTAGGTTATAGCTATCAGGAAACACAGACTCCAGCAGGGAATTCCACTCCTTAGCCGTACGCACAATGAAGGTATTCCCAAAACGTTTTGTGCGTATGGGTGGGATGTCCACCATGTAACGATGGCGCTTCGCCGTTTGTCTCGTAGTCCGATGATGGAACGGGCTTGGTGGAATTAGATTTTGTAATTATATCGCACACTCCCCGAAATGTAACCGATAGAAAACCGATAGACTTGCAACTCGTCGTCGATGTTCAAGGCTCTGGAGCTTTGACTCGACCAGTACATCGTTGCCAATGAGTCTCTTGGCCCGCTTCTCGATAGACTCAAGCGCGTCCAGTTGGTATTTAGCAGATCCATCCCAAAGATGAGAGCAGTACTCCATCCACGACCGAACCTGGGCTTGATAGAGATTGAGCAACTGTTCGGGTGTGAAGTACCGTCTCACCTTTGCTAGGATTCCTAACTTTTTTGATGCTAGTTGAGCCTTAGCCTCGATAAACGGGCCAAAATTGAGGGTAGAAGTTAGTGTTACCCCAGAAGCTCGATACGGTCGGTTATCGGCACGGTTACATACTATATTACTGTACACGGCTACTATATTACTGTTTTCAAACTCTCCTCAATTATTTTTTTGTAAATATATTTAATGTGCAGACACATTTTGACACATTATAATGCTTGTTTGCTTAATTTTGTTCATGAATATTATTATAATATGCTGTACAGGTAAATTAAATCCGTACGATACAAACTGCATTTAAAGAGCATGTAAGCGAGTAGCATCATAGTACGGAAAATACAAGTGACTAGGATCGCAGAGAGAGGCGGTGGTCACAGGCAGCCGGACACCGAGCTCATTTGTGGCGCACGTTTCATTTTTCACGTGCGGGTGATAAAGTGCCGATTACGTGGTCCGACGTGGACCAGCGTCCGACCGGTGAGGTCACTGTGGTGCACCACCCCGGGTAACTTCGTTCGTCGCTCGGCCGCACGAGTATGGCTTTTAAATACAGAATCGAATAAGATAATAAATTTGAAATCGATGTTTTATCTACACCAATATTATAAAGAGGTATTAATTAATAATAAGTATTTTTTATAAGTAAGTAGATATGTAATATCATAATAGTATAGATAAGTAAATATAATTAATAAAAAGTATTTTTTTTTTTTAAAGTTTGTATGTATGCAATCTTTGGAACTAATAATCCAAGTCTAAAAATGATTTCTTCGGTAGTAAGGTGTATTATTGGTGACTGCTATAGGCTAAAATTATTTCAAAATCCACGTAGACAAAGCCGCGGGCGAAGAGCTAATTTCTTTATAGCAATTAAAAATTATCAAATTACAATTTTTCTTGCTTATAAATTATACAGTACAGTAGGTAACACTACAAATTTAGATACAGCCATAAAAAAACATGTGTGCAATTCACACGTGGTAGAAGTGAAACATTATGTGTCTGTCTCTTTTTACTGTGGCTTTTTCGTTTCATAAACTTTCATAAAGTATCTGTTTTTTTGTAGTGAAAAGAAGTTTTCACTACAAAAAAACAGATACTTATATTCGAGTTGAAACAAAACGTTACTTGTTTAAATTAAATCGGAAACAATTTATAGTATTTCACTATTTTCAATCCCCGACACAACGAACAACATACCGAGTTGAAATGCATTGTAGCGCTGCACAGAGTGGAGTACTCTCCGGCAATTTATTCAATTCAGCTGCAGCGGAACAATGTATCGACACGGGCACACGAGTGTCATCCGATGTTCCAAGGAGCCGCTTTCAATTATTATTTTCTCTGTGGCCGCATTGTTCGGAATACAATAACGTAGATATTGAATATTCTATGATTGCTGCGGCCCTGGTACCGACAGTCGAGGGCCCTAGGAGCCTCGCGTGCCACAGGGCCGCTAAATTGTTGTTGCTTGAATTGTGGAGCTTCGATTCTGGAGAAGCGAAATGTTTTGCTTTTTTATAATTAATGGCTACTTATGTACATGAATTTAGATCAGATACTTAAAGGCTAAGTTGAATTCTTGAGAAAAATAGAAAAATTGCTATAGAAGTTACTAAAATCATCTGAGATGAGTAAAAATGTAAAAATTAATTAATTTTAAAGTCGTAATGAAAACTAACACGAAGTTTTTCTGCAATCACAATTAAAAAATTAGGTACTTTTGCTCATTATATCCCAAGTGTAGTTTGTAAAGCTATATATTATGTATCTACGTCTTACATTTGGCCAAAAACTTGAATAGACTCTTCGCATAAATCAACATATGGTAAAAACAACAACAGTCTATGGAATGTGCCTAAATCAAGTCTGTACATTCAAATTCAAGCCTCCAAAGAAATAATTCTTATAAGACTGAAATCCAAGACATTCCATCAATAAAAGGCGATGTAATGAAATATAAGCAATGCAATAAAAGGTGATGTAAGTCTTCCACGACTTCACATACCGCACAGTTAGGCCAGTAGTGCATAAGGAACGCAAATATATTATTGCATAATCACAATTTTAATCGTCGCAGCATTTTATTGCATCAACTCATCAGACAAAAAATCTAAATTTTTCGTTTAAGTGATTGTTCTGGACTTAAGATTTTCCATGTACTTGTACTAATTACACTTATAGAGTCAATAAAAGTCAAGAATAATAGTGTTTTGGGAATTACCTGTGACTTCAAAGATAAAACATCGTTTAAGTTTAACTTTAGTCGTAAAACAGTGATATCAAACGTGATTTTTTTCCAACATTCAAAAGACAAGCTAAATTCTAAATCTAGCAATCGCAGCGAGGGCGTGGGAGGCAGAAAACTCTCTTGTTCAATAACTGGTTTGTGCAGCGCTGCGAATGATAAAGCGGGCCATAACTCAGAGCAGTGGCGAGCGGGCCGAGCGGGCCGAGCAGGAAGAGTGGGACGAGCGGGACGAGCGGGGCTGCGACCAGCAGAGGGCGGCGGTGGCGGTCGCGGCTCCCTCGCACACGATTAACTCATTAGATTAGTTACTTCATGCTCCGCTGCGCGAGAATTGGATCGGCTTTCTGCGGAATCTGAATTTAGTTGAGACGTCGTAATATTCTCCGTTATGTTATGAAGTTGGCTTTTGTCTTAGACTTAAGATTATGACGAAGTTCGGGACTAAAATTAAGCGGGTGATAGGTCTGTTCATTAACACGGATTCATCTCGCTAAACTCAATTATTAAATTGCGATAGGATCCCCCTCAAACTACAATATACTGTTCTCTTATACTGAATATCCCAAGACTGTCATTGTATTTTGCATTTCATATGGTGGCGCAAGAAGTTACGTTCTTTTCAACCGACGACAAAAAGAGGAGGTTATCAATTCGACGCGTATATTTTAATTTTTTTTTTTTTTTAATGTATGATCATCGATTACTCGAAGACGGCTGAACCGATTTGGAAAATTCTTTTTTTGATTGAAAGGGTATACTTCGATATTGGTCCAATTTTCATAAACGTCAGGATCTGATGATGGGATCCTGGAGAAATCGAGGGAACTCTTCAAATATTATAGGCACACCTATGTCGTTTTGGGTATTTATTATAGTAACTTGTGCAGTTGCTCTCAAAAAGTATCATTTGGGGAAGTGGAACTGATGATGAAGACCACAGATGGCCGCCGAAACTACTCAATAATAAGTATTGAGTGGATTGCGATTCGATTACTTGAATATGGATGTTACGCACTTTATGCTCGTCACAATGCATATGGTGATGTAGAGCTGATGGTGAAGTACCAGGAGAACTCCTCAACAATTAACGGCCCAGCATTGGGAAAAGCAATATTTTGTAAAAGGTTATAGGTAGTTGATAATTAGGCTCTTGTAACTAGGTAAATTAAAAATAGACCAACTAAAAAGAGTGAAATAAAAACATTTTACCAAAAAATTAAACCGACTCCCAAAAAACACTGCAAAGTGAAAAATAACTTTAATTTCGGAAGTCGGTGCCAAAAACGAAAATACAAAACTAAAGACACCGCCTACCGAAATTAAAGTTATTTTTCACTTTGCAGTGTTTTTTGGGAGTCGGTTTAATTTTTTGGTAAAAAGTTTTTTTGCTTTATGTGTATCGTAAGTCGCTCTCAGCGGCAAGGAAATATATGCAGAACACGCTCGCATTACAGGTTCCTTCAGCTTCCTTGCTCCGTCCTGGCTGGGTACGTCTTGTATGACGTGCACATTTTAATATTATATTTATGATCTTGAAACACACGGAACACGAGCATTATGAATGATATGAGATACTCACTGTTTTGTCGACTGTGAGTCAGCTTTATAATGCAGAATCCATTAAACCTACACCATTTTAAATCTAAAGAACAACTGCTGCATCTGACATTTTAATAATGTAGTCTGAGTCGGCAACTTGTCTGCTAAGTTACATTCAATATTATATAAACTCTCTCTAAAATGAAATCGGCTGCTTTGTGTGTTATTTTCTTGTCGTGATACAAATATCTGTTGTGGAAAGTCATGAGAGGTTTCAGTTTCAGATACTTGCGATACAGTGGCAGTATTGTATGTATACATTACATAGTCTAAAAATGTTATGAGTTTTAAGAATTTCATAGTTATCGGTAGATTATTGAAAGAATATTTTACTTGAGATCGATTAAAGTGAATATTTATTTGTTCACAGATATTGTTGTGTTGTTTGCCTACTTTTCGTCGTATTTTATTAGTCAACCTTCTTTATTATATACTTGCAGTTTTCATAAAAATTGTACAATGGACAATCAGAAAAATATAAATAGGTCATAGATATAGATATGTTCTTTATTGTGCACCATAACAGAAAAACAACAAAGGACTTAACAACTAAAACGGGTATACAATGGGCGGTCTTATCGCTAAAAGTGATCTTTTACAGACAACCTTTGGATATATTCATGCAATGATTCATATATTCATGAATTATATATTCCGGTTAATATGTTGATTATTGACCAGTTTTGAACCTATTTTTATGCCTACCTTCCGTTACAATTCCGAAACATACAATTTATCGATTTTATAAGACATTGATAATATAATAACATGTTAACATTATTGTAGCAAAAATACTCTTTATGTTTCTAAAATTTAGTTTTCAACAGCGCCAGGTTGGCAGGTTAGATAAAACCAGGTAAGGTACGTTTACGTTTCTAACTAGTACAACATTGTCTACAGTCGGGTCAAGTGGGTATTCAATTGCGACCGTTGATTTTTTAATTTTTTTATCCCACAGCTAGGCCTCCCCCAAATCCTTCAAGGTTCACTTTTCGAGGACCACTTAAATATACGCTACAGTTGAATATAGTAAGAAATTTCAGAACTTAATAAAATTACTAAAAATGCAAACTATGTGTCCATAGCTATGCAGAACACCGTCCCTGGCGTGTGTCGGACGAGCGCACCGGTGCCGGACGCGTGCGGCCGTGCCAATCGCTCACCGCAAATCAGAGCGCGGCCAGAGCAACAATTACGCGCTGTCTAACAGAACCGTTTGAACTCAAACACTAACATAAAGCGATCCGGGTCCCGCGGTTAGCGATGCTGGATACAAGCTCCAAAACATGCGCTTATAATTATTCAGGTACCTACTGTGGATAGTTGGAATTTGGTGTCATTGACAATTATAATTTAATGCACGCGATACTTACCAATACAGAGTGTACTCCTATCGCTAGCAACTAAATTATTTTAGCATAACTAGTTCGTTATAAACATTACCATTGTCCTTGATCTCATTTCCACGATACCGGCGACGTTAAGTTACCGGGCGACAGTCCAGGCACAGAGGAGACGCACTCCAAATGGTAATTGATTACTTAACTCAGATAGGCATCTCTCCAATCGTCTGGCCTCCAGCGAGAAAGTCCTCAGACGCCAACTTAATTAAGTATCCTTCACAATAGCTATCAGGCCGCTCCTTTTCAAACAAAACGCTCGTAATATAATTTAGACTGTACTGAAGGGAATGAAATATCAAAGACTTTATGAATAATGTCTGACTGGTACCTTTTGTTCTGAAGAACTAAAGAATTCAGTTGTGAAATGAGTCCACATTCCGTGTCGAGTTGAGTCGGAGCCTGCAGTCTGCAGCGCTGCTGAGTTATTTCAAGTGTTTTAAGTATATGATAGCAGCCTTTGTCAGCAGTTACTGAGAAAGTTATGCAGTTAACGTCGGAGTAATGCGGGCAAATTCATCTGTTTTCAACAGTCCGTATGATAACGATCTGTACTAATTCATCGATTACGCACGTAATCATCCGTAATGTCGTGAATAGAGAGCTTCGCTTTGATACGTCCACAGCTCATTGATGACGATATTATATTTCAGGTGAGTTGTGCAAGCTTACTGTGCTTGTCATTCATTGTGGACGTGTGTACGAAAGCTCTTGTAATTACCAATATGCCGGGAACATTGTGGATACCAAAACTAGACCAGTGATTATTTCTTAGTAAGCTGGTAAATAGTAAATATTTTCTCCGCAGCACAGCTTAGTGAGAAAACGAGATATGTATAACTATTCAATGAAACAAACAAAGATATTATACCTAATGTGTAGACGGACGCCAAATTAAATAATAGTACGTAAACATACTACATGAAGAAAACAATTCAGCAACGTTTTATATAATAGTGGCTCAACTCGCCGACGTAACACAAGTGAACGCAAAATTGTATCGCAATTGAACATAATGTTCGTACGTGAACAGATTGAAATAACGCTAGGTCGCCGGAATACTTACTTGTACATAATATGTGAAGATATTATTGCTTTGGGACTACATAACTGGTACATAATATGACAGTATATTTAAATCTGTGGAATAATAAAACATACAGCTAAGGAGTGGAATTCCCTGCCGAAGTCTGTATTTCCTGAGTCGAGAAGTCTTTAACTCAAGAGTGAATAGGTTACTTCTAGGTAAGCGTGCTTCATCTTCGACCACATCATCAGTTACCATCAGGTGAGATGGTGGCCAAACGCGAGCCTGTTATCAATAAAAAAATATATTTTGATGATGTACCACATGACAAATGATGATAAACCTACCGGTTTCGTTCGCGAACGATTCGTTCTTCTTAATTTGAAAAATTCGGTCTCTGGTATCAATGTATTGAAATTTCTAATAAGTTCCACACATGTACACATAGGATTAAAAAACCCTTGCCATATCGTTTATTATCATCCAAAGAAGTCGTGCACTTGGTATGTATATACCCCTTAAATTACACGTTGTATACTAGCCTTTAAGTTTTTGTATTAAATGCTAATGTATTTTTATGGGGAAATAAAAATAAATAATAATTAAAATCATCATCTGTTAAATATTTTCCCTTCTGTTGCTGTTGACGAATACTTATGTTTTACATTTAGCAACTGCCTATCTTTCTTTCTTATCTTTATTATCTTTATTATCTTTTATACCTCTCCCCGTAACGCTTGTCAAAGATGTACCAATGACAGCCGAGACCAACAGTTTACCTTGGTTTCCATGGTGTAGAGGATTCTAGATGTGTTAAGATCAGGTCAGCTCCACGGACTGACCTTTGCATGTGTTGCTTAACCTTGGCTCTCGACCAGTGCAGTTGTTATTATCTAGCCACGAGCTCCTCCTCAAAAAAACCTTAGTTAATACTCAAATTCTTCATTTGAGTCTCTCGTTTAAGTTTAATTATTTATCTTGCCCAATATTCATTTTTAACCGATGAGATCGGATGAGGTTCTCAAGTAGACGCGTATATTTTTTTTAAATGTATGATCACCGATTACTCGATGACGGCTGAACCTATAGTTATAATCTATTGCTGAACCTATTTGGAAAGTTCTTCTTTTGTTTGAAACTTCACAGGTGGTCCCATTGTCACCAAGTCAGGATCTGATGATGGGATCTTGGAGAAATCGAGCGAACTCTTCAAATATTATAGGCACACATCTATATGTGTGCCTATAATATTTAAATATAAAAATACTCAAATCACTATTGATTTGAGTTTTTTTTTATTGTAAATTGTGTAGTTTCATTCGAAAAGTATCATTTGGTGACGTGGACCACCGTGGCCACCGGAACTACTCAATATATAAGTACTAATAATAAGTGTTTCATGTGTTCCGCTTCGTAACTTGAATATGGTTTTTAAACACAATATGCTCGTCACAATGCATATAGTGAAGTGAAGCTGATGGTGAAGTACCAGGAAAACTCCTCAACAATTAACGCCCCAACGTTGGGAAAAACAATATTTTGTAAAAGGTTATAAGTAAGGTAAATTACAAACCGACCAACTAATAAGAGATAAATCAAAACTTTTTAAGTAAAATTTAACCAAGTTCCAAAAAACACTGCAAGGTAAAAAATAACTTTGATTTCGGTAGTCGGTGTCTAGTTTTGTATTTTATTTTTTGGCACTGACTTCCGAAATTAAAGTTATTTTTCACTTTCGTTACACAAGTTGGTTAATTTTTTTGCTAAAAGGTTTTTATATACATACAGAACACTACAATCGGCACGAAACAAAATCAATAAATTATCATATTAACAATTGTATAACATGTTCTTAATAACTTACAATTTGAACAGAATTTGCAAGTCAACGGAGGTTGTCAGTGCAATTGTTACGCAACTGGGTATCTGTACCTAAACTGAGGATACTAAACTCCGAGAGATACAATAATTCTGCAAAGCCAGTTAAAATAAAAGCGAGCACTGCACGGCACACAAAGCAACCGCAAGTCGTATTAACTTGAACTGAGCGCACTTCGCCTGCGGCCACTCTACAAACAATGAATCGGCTTTAAAGAGTGTAATATCAGCAAGTGAGAGCTCCCCGGGCGTTGCCTCACCTTCCACGTAGCTCGTGGATTGCATGTATAACCCGACTCCACTACATTATTGTATTAACCTACAGTACTGCAGGAGAATGATTTCTTACCCAACAGGATATCAGAATATCAGTGGCAGGCATATTGTACACAAAGCGGTGTAGTTCAATATTCATGCGGCTATCAATTCACACGGGTCCGGTCAACACAAACGCGGGTTGAGACTATGTGGAGCTTGTGGCTTCGTCCGTAGTGTAGCATAGCTACAGAAGGCTCGGTTGGTTTTTATAGATTTTTATATTTATAAGAAACGCCACTGTTGAAAGATAAACTTACTGAGAAATCCATCTGAATTAGGTTAAGGTATGTAGTATGTTTTACGATAAAAAGATAACATTTTATTGCTCCCCTCGCAATTTCTCAAAATAACACTCGAGCCTCTTTTATGTGACCTACATCGAGCGATTAGCTAATTCTGTTGCTGTCTAATTCAGTCGCTTTCTAGTAAATATAAATTGTTTTGACCTTCTGTCATGTACCTCAGTCGGTGGCAGACGTAATATCCGCCTACATCCGTCGGTGCGGATATTAATATCCGGACGGACCGCATCAATTTCGGCGCCACAGCGGCCGGCCCCGGTACCACGGACCGTTTCAATGATATACTTTCTGATAGGCCAGCACTTTCCACTTCATATGTTAATCACGGATGTTAGGAAACGATAGCCATAAATATCCGTAGATACATTGAAAGAAACCACACGAAGCAATGGGTCGCTTCACCTGAGATATGTCCACAAATGACAGAATACCAAGAGCAATAAATTTCAAAGTGAGCGTAAACACATTAGAATTAGGGAACTAGCAAGTCTGTACTTCGGCAAATTATATTTATTATGACTTTTGATTATTAAATTACACTTTTGTATATCGTTTCGTTTTCGTAAATTTAAATTAGAAGAGGCTGGTGCTTCTTAACTGACTACCCTGAGAAGAAACACTGAAATAAAATCAGAGGTCGATTTTTCTTTTCTAGAACATAACTATAGTACCTACAGGTCGGATCATATGAGAACTATGTAGGTTTAATCAATCCGCATTGGGGCAGCGTGATGTATTAGGGGTCAATCCCTCTCATAGAGAAGGGGCGTGTCCCAACAGTGAAAAGTAAGTTAACAATGTAAACAGAAACGCTAGATTAAAGAATTCATTCATTTAGTCATTAAAAATGTATGCAACACAAAGGTACAAAGGCAGACTTAATGCCTTAGGCATTCTCTCCCAGTCAACCATATGATTTATATCTCATTTTCTTTGTAGTTAGAGATGATAGATCATAACTCTAGAATCAATCATAGAAAAAAATCATAACTCGGTATGATTTTTTTTAAAAGCAAATTAGCAATTTGGGTAGAGTTCACATTACTAGCAATCTTTTTAACCAATTAAGCTAAATATGCTTGTGTCTGGAGTGGGTTCGAGGCAATAGTTTTATGGGTGGGATTAGAACCCGTGACCTCTCGATCACGAGTCCGACCACTTATCCGTTAGGCTATTGACGCTTAATGCTTGAATGATGATGAATGTTTAAAGATATTGTACATATAATATTAGCGTGGCTGTTCCTCAGAGCGCATGGCTGTGTAGTGAAAGGCTCGCTGCTCCGTCTGCAGTTCCCTCGCGTATCGCTGACGTCACACGCTAAGGGCACAGCACCCCATTGGCATTCGCAAGAAACTATCACACACCAGCATTAAAGCATCGCACGACTACAACAAGGAATTTAATGAAAAATATCCATCAATACCATTTTGTTTCGCACTTAATTATCTGGGCAATTAAACAATAAAGATACTTGACCAGTGTTTTAATTCGCGCCTTCTATAGTTTAGTATCTCATTAAAAACTTTGCACAGAAGACAATTTACACCAAAAAGTATGATTAGACCTGTTCCTTTCCTGGTTGAGTCCTATTGCTATCAGGAGATAGACACAACATCATCGCGTGATGTCATGTATTGCGATACCCATCGCTATCGCGGCCAAACAGTAGCGGCATTAAGTCCCTGGCGCGCGTCCAGAGCTGGCGGCTGGACTCAAACCCGCACCCACTGCTCCGCGTTTTTATAACAATCCGCACGACCACTCATGCTGAAAATAACGTTTGAAAACGAACTAGCTTTGAGAGATTAACCGGAGCCGAACAATTTTCATTTGGTAGTCGTATTACATAGCCTGGCTGAAAAAGACTTAGGTACAGATTTATGTATATCTATCTGAGAGCGTAATTGGGCTTTGAAAATGGACCTTTATAAGAAATGAAGAGGAGGTTAATTAAATTCATGCAATCAAATTACAGCAAACGCCCGCCATGAAATCTATTCATTAACATTAAGTATCAAGTGGGCCGCTCTCGCCTCCATTGAGCGCGCATGCCGCGACAGTTTGTTCTCGCTCGGCTCTACTCCGTTATTAAACTTTCAATAGAGACAACGTTAATTAAAACCATAATCCGCGTCCAAACGGAGCTCATATTTGTGTCGATGTGGCTGTATTAAGCGGCAATTACGTGCGACCGCAGCACTCCGGGTGGAGCTGCGGGGCGGTAATAACGCGTGTGTTACGAGCCCGCCTCTAGACGCGGTATTGTCTCACTGACGCGATTTGTGGTAACTGAGAGTAGAAGATGTCGCGCACTTCAACACTCTTTGATATTAGATACCCCTCAATGGAGCAAATTGCCTTTTCTTTTCTTCAATATTTTTTTTTTCTTAAAAAAAAAATATATACATATCGACGCTGGAAAGGAAAAAATTATCCAAGCGACATTTTTGGCCATTTGGAGTTATATACATTATTGGAATCGCCTGATTTTTCTGCGTCGTTTGGTCTTACGTCCTTCTACGACGACTTTTGATGTCGCTTCGACATTTTGAAGTTCGCGAGAGTTCACTTTTTAGGGTTCCGTAGTCAACAAGGAACCCTTATAGTTCCGCCATGTCCGTCTGTCTGTCCGCCTGTCCGCGGTTTAGCTCAAAAAATATTGGTACTAGAAATTTGTAATTTGGCATGAGTATACACGTTAATGACGCCAAAAAAGTGGTAAAATAAAATTTTGAAAAAAAAAAAACAATTATTTAGGGTACCTCCCCTACATGTAAAGTGAGATGATAATTTTTTTTTCGTCCTTCCCATAGTGTGGGATATCGTTGGATAGGTCTTTCAAAAATATTAGGGGTTTAGGAAGACCGTTTTCTGATTAAGTAAACCGCTCGTGACTTATATAAAGCTTTAAAGTACCAATTTTCGTTAGAGTCTGTGTCCCCCCCCTCTTTCAACTAAACGGTTGTAGTTAGAAATTCAAATGTCAAGGCAGTAGTACCTATATATAACGAAGTTTAAAGGAAAACTATCATACATGAGTGTGCTTTACAAGTTTACGATTAATAGTCGACCAATTGTATTTGACTCGAAAACTCCATAGAAATGTCGATAGATGACGCTAAGCGTCCGTTATATCGCGCTAGTTTCATATTTAAATAAATTTTATAAAAAATACTTTTTAACAAAAAAATACCGACTTCCAAAAAACCACTAGGTACAATGTGAACATAACTTTAATTTCAGAAGATGGTGTCTTTGGATCTGTTTATAATTTATCTAAGTTACAATAGCCTAATGTCAACTTGCTCATCACCTTTTACAAAATATTGCTTTTCCCGATGCAGGGGCGTTAATTGTTGAGGAGTTCTCCTGGTATTTCACCATCAGCTCCATTTCACCATTCACATTGTGACGACCATAAATTGCTTAGCAACCATTTTAAAGTAATCGAACCGCAACTCGTGAAATACTTATTATTGAGTAGTTCCGGTGGCCATCTGTGATCTTCTTCATCAGTTCCGCTTCACCAAATGGTGCTTTCTGAGAACAAATGCACAAGTTACTATAAAAAATACCAAAATCGCTATAAGAATTGCCTTTAAAATTTGAGGATTTCCTTCGATTTCCATGAGATCCCTTCATCAAATTCTAATTTGGTGACAATGGTAGTACCTCGAGAGCATACCATTTAAAACGAAAACATAATTTTCTAAATCGATCCACAATTGACGGAGTAATCGGTGCACATAATGGTTCACATACATAAAAAAAACTTTTTACCAAAAAATTAAACCGACTCCCAAAAAACACTGCAAAGTGAAAAATAACTTTAATTTCGGTAGTCGGTGTCTTTAGTTTTTTATACTCGTTTTTGGCACCGACTTCCGAAATTAAAGTCATTTTTCACTTTTCAGTGTTTTTTGGGAGTCGGTTTAATTTTTTGGTAAAAAGTTTTTATTTCACTCTTTTTAGTTGGTCTATTTTTAATTTACCTAGTTACAAGAGCCTAATTATCAACTACTTATAACCTTTTACAAAATATTGCTTTTCCCAATGCTGGGCCGTTAATTGTTGAGGAGTTCTCCTGGTACTTCACCATCAGCTCTACATCACCATATGCATTGTGACGAGCATAAAGTGCATAACATCCATATTCAAGTAATCGAATCGCAATCCACTCAATACTTATTATTGAGTAGTTTCGGCGGTCATCTGTGGTCTTCATCATCAGTTCCACTTCCTCAAATGGTACTTTTTGAGAGCAACTGCACAAGTTACTATAATAAATACCCAAAACGATATAGGTGTGCCTATAATATTTGAAGATTTCCCTCGATTTCTCCAGGATTCCATCATCAGATCCTGACGTTTATGAAATTGGGACCAATATCGAAGTATACCCTTTCAATCAAAAAATTAATTTTCCAAATCGGTTCAGCCGTCTTCGAGTAATCGATGATCATCAGTAATCGGAGTAGGTAGATTGATTTTTGGTACTTGTATCATAAATGCACACTGAAAGAATAACATGGATAAGCAATTTTCCTGGAAAGTAATTCCGGTATTTCCGGATTCAATTAAACATTGTTGAACAAAGGTCGACTTGGAGAGGGTGGCTAAATTAAACATTGGACTTGTACTAAGCGCGTATAATACTAGAATCACAATGCTTGCTGCTAACAATAAAAAATAATATTCATCCTGACCTAGTCAAGCGACGGAGAAACTGTGTAGCGAGATTCAGAAACCGTCGCTCAACTAACAACGCCATTTATCGACAGAATTCCCAATTTCTTTAATACAAATTCACTAATTACACAATAGATGGCGCAGTGAATCAATATTAACGTAAACATTCCGCCCACCAAGGACATTATGGCGAATGTCCTTCAAGACTGATTATCGTGAATAATTATTACAAGGTTAAATCTCGTATAGCCATGATACAATGAACCTATTACTAACAATTTTAAAAACAATGAACTTATAACTAACAAATTAAAACACAATGAACTTACAACTAACATTTGCAATTTCTAGTAATATCAATACTAAATACCTACACATGTATATCTAAATAACAATAATTGGTTAAACTTAAATAGTAACCCAGTTTTTTAAAATAAACAAAACCTTATATTAATTTGTAACAGGCAATACACATAATTTAGAAGTAGGTCTTTTTATAGTGGACGATGAGGTTCGCAATGTCACCACCCGTGTAATACCATCAGATCCGGGATGTTTCTGTTCTATTTTACCTAACAACCACCTGCCAGGGGGCAAATTGTCCTCCTTGATTAGTACTATGTCACCAACACATGGCTCCGGAATTTTATGTTGCCATTTATGCCGTTGTAAAAATTGGTGAAGATAGTCGTGCGACCATCGTCGCCAAAAGTCCTGCATCATTCGCTGTTGCAGCTGCCATCGCCTTAAGCTACCAACATTTGCCCTTTCGTAATTTGAATCAGGTGGCAAAACAAGTGGTTCCCCCACCAGAAAGTGACCTGGAGTCAAAATTGTTAGTTTATCCTGATCCTCAACATATGACAATGGTCTTGAATTAAGGCACGCCTCAATTTGAGCCAATACCGTGGTAATCTCCTCAAAGGTCAGCGTTGAATTGCCAATAACCCTCTTTAGGTGATGCTTTGTGGATTTTATCCCTGCTTCCCAAAGACCTCCAAAATTCGGGGACTGAGGAGGAATAAAATGCCACTCCGTGCCATTGTTCCCTAACTCATCTGCTAATTCAGGATTAATTCCTGACTTTTCTTCATTGAATAAATGAAGTAACTCTCGCGCTGCCCCTACAAAATTAGTCCCATTGTCGCTGTGTAGTTCCGCACATCGACCACGTCTAGCTACAAATCACTTAAAAGCCGCCATAAAACCCCTCGTGCTTAACTCACTTACTGCTTCCAAATGCACCGCCCTTGTTGGCATACATATAAACAATGCTATGTAGCCCTTGTAGGACTTATTACCACGACCCTTTGACGTTCTAATACTTATAGGGCCCGCGTAATCTACCCCGTTCCGTAGAAAAGATTTGCCAGGTGTTACTCGAGAGGATGGCAGCTGACCCATAAGCTGTGTCCTCACTTTGGCTGTATACCGAATACACTTAACACAGTTCCTTGCATATCCCTTAGCCAAAGTCTTTATTCCTACGATCCAATACTTTGACCGTAAGTATGTAATCATCAATTGCGGCCCCCGTGCATAGTTTTATCATGTGCGGCCGCAATTAATAGCTTAGTTAAAAACGATTCCTTAGGTATTAGGATGGGATGCGCTCTTTCATAACCTAACTGAGATATCTCAATCCTACCTCCCACTCTGATTATTCCCTTCGGATCTAAAAATATATTTAATGAACTCTTATTTGCGTGTTGCGCTAGGCGCAAGCACCTCGCGTGCTTGTGAAAAAAACAAAAAATGGGGAGAGGTGATGGGGGGAGATGGGGGGGGTTTAGTATTTGCGTGTTGCGCGAGGTGCAAGCACCTAGGGTGCTTGTGAAAAAAAAAAAAAGGGGGGGTGATGGGGGGTTTAGTATTTGCGTGTTGCGCGAGGTGCAAGCACCTCGCGTGCTTGTGAAAACAAAAAAGTGGGGGGGGGGCGGGGGTGATGGGGGGGGGGTTTAGTATTTGCCTGTTGTGCGAGGTGCAAGCACCTCGCTTGCTTGTGAAAAAAAAAAAAAAAAAAATGGGGGTGGGGTTGATGGGAGGGGGGGTTGCACACCTATTTCGACTAAAGCATTGCCCCTCTAAATGAATCTGAAAAAAAAAAATTCCAAGTCTCTTAATTTCCGAGATCCGCCTAAAGGGGGTGAGAAGGGGGGCAAGGGGGGCGACTTTGCAAAATGGTTTTTACTTTACCGAGTCTCCTCTATACGAATCCGTAAAAAACAAAAAATACGGGTCTCGTAGTTTCCGAGATACGATAGGGAGGGGGGAGAAGGGGGTGAAAAGGGGAGGTTTGGCACTTTTCCCGTAGGTTTGAGAGTTACTTGTTTATGAATCTGTCAAAATATACCCACCTCCCCATCCACCATCTGGGAGAACAATTATGTCAATGAGTGAGTCAGTCAGTCAGTCAGTCAGTCAGTGGTAATTTAGCTTTATATAATATAATAACTAGTATTTGCGTGTTGCGCGAGGTGCAAGCACCCCGCGTGCTTGTGAAAAAAAAAAAGGGGGGGGGGGGGTGATGGTGGGAGATGGGGGGGGTTTAGTATTTGCGTGTTGCGCGAGGTGCAAGCACCTCATGTGCTTGTGAAAAAAAAAAGTGGGGGGGGGTGATGGGGGGAGATGGGGGGGTTTAGTATTTGCGTGTTGCGCGAGGTGCAAGCACCTCGCGAGCTTGTGAAAAAAAAAAAAAAAAAAAAGAGGGGGGGTGATGGGGGGGGGTTGCACAAGTATTTCGACTAAAGCATTGCCCCTCTAAATGAAACTGAAAAAAAAAATGTTCCAAGTCTCTTAGATTCCGAGATCCACCTAAAGGGGGGGAGAAGGGGGGCGGGGGGGGGACTTTGAAAAATGGTTTTTACTTTACCGAGCCTCCTCTATACGAATCCGTAAAAAGAAAAAAATACGGGTCTCGTAGTTTCCGAGATACGATAGGGGGGGGGGGAGAAGGGGGGGGGAAAGGGGAGGTTTGGCACTTTTCCCGTAGGTTTGAGAGTTACTTGTTTACGAATCTGTCAAAATATACCCACCTCCCCATCCACCATCTGGGAGAACAATTATGTCAATGAGTGAGTCAGTCAGTCAGTCAGTGAGTGGTAATTTAGCTTTATATAATATAATTAGCTTTATATAATATAATATAATAATTTAAGTTTGCGTTTTTCTGTACTAATTTTCCGGTTTTTAAATTTTCCAATTCGTTTTCGAATCCTTCTTCCTGACATTTTTTGACACATATTTCTGTTGCACAATCAATTTCCAGTGTAGATAATTGTAACGACCTTGTACCATTACACGATGCTACCCTGTTCCTCAAGTTTAAAAATCTACGACAATACGCAATCACTCGAATCAATCTTGATAACGAAGAAAATCGGTTCCAAAATGAAACATCTACCGTACTCGTATGTGGCTTGATTTCTTCTAAATGTGTGGCGAGATGTTTGGGTCTTTTAGATTCAACTACCAGTTCCTTTAGGAAAGTTGGACCTTCCCACCAGAGGGAAACACTTGCAAGTTCCACCGGAGATATCCCGCGTGAAGCACAATCAGCAGGATTTTGTTTCGATGCTATATGGGCCCAATGATGTGTATCCAAATTGCTCAAAATGTCGGAAACTCTATTACCAACAAACGTCTTCCAGCGACTCGGATGACTATTCAACCACGCTAATACCACTTCGCTATCTGTGAAGGCATGAATATTCTCCTTTTGGATATTCATAACTTCGGCTACTTCCAGAATAAGCTTGGTCAAAAGTACTGCCCCGCAAAGTTCAAGTCTTGGAATGGAGACTTGCTTTATAGGTGACACCTTCGTTTTGGCAGCCACTAAGGAAATGTGAATATTCCCCACCTCGTCTACTGCTCTATGGTATACAACTGCTGCATATGCGACCTTTGAGGCATCCGAAAACCCGTATAACTCGTGGTTTGTTTTCTTGCCCATATTTAACCAGCGCGGTATTTTTAGGTCAACTAAAGATGCTAAGTTTTGACGGTAAGTTATCCATTCCTTTACTAAATGGTTTGGAACTTCGTCATCCCATTGCAACCCGGCTAACCACAGCTTTTGTATCAACACCTTTGCTATGATTATGCTTGGTGCTAGCCACCATAACGGATCGAATAACCTTGCAATATCAGATATAATTTTTCTTTTCGTTACAGGACCAGTTACCGGTTTAAGTACCAGAGAGTATTGGAAGCAATCGTCGCGCGAATTCCAGGTAAGTCCTAATATTTTTGTTATATCGTCTATTTTTATCTGTAATGCTTCATTATTCCCATCTCTAATACTATTTAATAATTCTTCGCTATTGCTTTTCCATTTTTGTAGTTGAAATCCGCCTTTAGCTAGCACCTTTGTTATCTCCGTGTAAATATTTAACGCATCTTCTTTAGTTTCAGCTCCTGACATCAAATCGTCAATATAAAACTCACTTACGATTATTTTAGCGATATCTGCATTATCCCCGCATTCGTCAACTGCAAGCTGTTGAAGAGCCCTTACAGCTAAGTATGGTGCCGAGGCTGTCCCGAATGTAACGGTTATCAATTCGTACTCCTTTATTTCCCTTTCAGGACTATCCCGCCAAAGGATTCTTTGCATGGGAGTATCTTGCCTATCTACTAGAACTTGCCGGTACATTTTTATAATATCAGCCACTATACAAATCTTGTGCACCCTCCAGCGCATAATAATATGACGAAGTTCGTCTTGCAAACACGGACCCACCATTAGGTCATCGTTAAGTGACCTCCCGTTGCTGCGCTTGCAGGACGCATCGAACACAACACGCACTTTGGTTGTGTCCTTATCCTCCCGAACGACAGCATGATGCGGTAAGTAAACACCTTTTTTATTATCTTTATCCTTTTCTTCTACTTCTACCATGTGGTTGAGAGTTAAATATTCCTGTATGACTTTAGCATAGTCCGCCTTTAATTTATCATCTTTTGTTAACCTTGTTTCTAACCCTTTAAGTCTTTTTTCAGCTATCCCTTTGGATTCACCGCCACTTCCAACCAGGTTTGTATCTCGTAACGGCAATCTTACTATATATCTGCCGTCTTTATTTCTTGTCGTTGTAGTTTTAAACAATTCTTCACATTTCGTTTTCTCCTCTGTAAGCATCTTTTTTGTTCCAGATGTTTCTTCCAGTTCCCAGAATTTTTTCAATAATTCATCATCTTGGACGCTGGTATGCATTACAGTTATTTTTGAGGGAGAACTTATACCTTGGTCAACTTCAAACGCACCCGACAATACCCATCCTAAAGTAGTTTCTTGCGCTAATAGAGTCCCGGTTGTATTCTTCTTAACCCCGTGCTGAATGACCTGACTATATATTTCAGCGCCCAATAAAATATCGATTTTATTTGGTCTGAAATAATCCGGATCGGCCAAATCATTTTCGTCCAATTCTACCCATTCTACTCTAGCTACTTTAGAGTACGGAAGAAGAGACGTTACCGACTTCAAAACGTAAGCATTTACTTTTATTTTAAAAGAAGAATTTACTCTTGACCGAAGATTTATTACTACTTTAGCCGTTGACGTTGTACCTTTGTCTCCCACTCCGAGCACCGTATTTTTTGACGGTATTTTCTTTAAACCCAGATACTGAACCAGGGATTCCGTAACAAAGGACCCTTGTGATCCCTGATCCAGTAGTGCCCTAACCACGTGGTACGTCCCATTCTTCGACTCTGCCTTTACTAACGCCGTCGTTAGTAAGACCGTTTTGCTACTCCCTTTCGCAAGACTTGAGACTACCGGCGGCGTATTGGACCCCTCCGCTTGATTAGCGGCTGTATTATTTCCGTTCGTTGAGGTTTCCGCGCGAGCAGCACTACTACCCTCACCAACTTCCGACCCTACACCACCCGGTGGGTGTAATAATGAATGGTGGCGTCGTTTGCACACCTGGCACTTGAGAGTGTTTTTACAAAACTTAACATGGTGGTTGTCAAGCAAGCGAACGAAACATATTTTTTTCTTGAGAACAAAGTCTCTCCGGTTTTCAACACTTTCATTTATGAATTTTTTACATACATTTATTTTATGTTCACCTGAACAAAATGCACAGGATCCCCTTTTATCTTTCACTACGTGTAGTGCCTGTGTAGTCCTTTGGACCCTATCTACCTTAGTATCTAAATTCTCTAACCCCCTAAATCGATTAATCAAAAATTCTTTTAGTTGATCAAAGGTAGGAAGATCATCACTTGGATCTGATGCTACCTTTAATTCCCAAG
Organism: Tholera decimalis; assembly: GCA_943138885.2. NCBI lineage: Eukaryota > Metazoa > Arthropoda > Insecta > Lepidoptera > Noctuidae > Tholera > Tholera decimalis. Next base: position 545,986 of record OW964550.2, read on the forward strand.
CCCTTCTAGTAGCCTTGTCCAGTTTTTCAGTTACAATATGAACAATTAAAACTGATGCAAGATCGATATCTAAATTTTTTATTGACGAACAATCGGTAGTTGTACTTAAAAGTTTTTTAATTTCCGTTGCGGATTCTCCTGTTAATGTTCTTTGATTAAATAAACATTTTGCTATACCATTCGCTAAAAATCTTTTATTATTGTACATGGACTCTAATTTTTTCCAACTTGAACTATAATTTTCGGATGTCACTTTTACATTTTTCAATAACAGTTCCGCTTCCCCGGTTAAATACCCTTTCAGATAATACAATTTTTGTGCATCATCTAGGCTGCTATTTTTATGTATTAACCCCATGAACAAATCTCTAAAGGTTACCCACTCGTGATATTTACCAGAAAACATGGGTATTTTCACTTCTGGTAACCGAAAGTTATGGAATTCTTTGTTACCGCTAAGTCCCAAGCTACTGTTATTCTCACCACTAGGTACACATTTATCTTTCCTGAGTAACTCTTTTAAAGCACTTTTTAACTGAATATATAATTCTTCAACCTCGTCATAAAAACAATCTTTATGATAATTTGAACTATGTAATTCGGACTTTTTAACTTCACTGATTATTTTAACATGCGTATTATAGAAAAGTTGCCATTGTTGTTCTAAACTTTGTAAACGTGTTTCAATACACGAAACTGTTATCTTTTGGGCATTTTTTAAAGTTAATCCAAGACCTTTCAATGTTTGTTTTTACATCTTCTTGGATACCGATCAATGAATCAATTTTGAAAACCCGACTTATACACAAACACAATAAAAAAATACTAATAAAATCTCTAACTAATAAAATAAAAAAAAAGTAATAAAATCTCTAAATACAGCACAATAAACACAACCAATTTCAAATAATCCAGAGTGGAAGAATATAACTATCCTAATTATGCTATATAAATAGTATTATATATTGTCCACTAATATAAAATTTCTTGCACTTGTTCCGAACTCCAAATTTAAATTTCATCAAAATTTTAAAGTCTTTAAATGTTTAATTTCTGTGTCAAATTGGGCATAGGTTCCCCGTCTGATACCACTTTTTCTTGAAAATATTACAAGTCCAAAATCACAGTCAAACAACTAAGTTAATTTTCTAATGAAAATAAAGTTCAAATTCAAAGAAAGAAAGAAAGAAAGAAATCATTTATTAGCCATAATGTAGGTATACATATAAGTTGGTTAGATTTAGTAGCGTCCCAATACATTTTACCATAACGGTGTGCTAAATATTACAGTGTTATTTAAAACTAAATCAAATTCTAAAAACATATATGGTTGCGCCAACATTCAAAATATGATTGACATCCGCTATTTCCTATATCCATCTCCTTCCCGCACATACCTCGCGAGTGAGTAAGAAGATTCGCCCGCCATTTGTCGAAAAAACTACTTCCGAATCGCTCCGCAACAAGTTGACAATGGCGTCGACGCGCTCCGCTTAAAAATATTAATAACTTTGGAATCACCGCATTTTCGCATGTAATAAGACTTATAATCCATAGTTTGTGCTTGTGTTTAACGTGTGAGGACAATAACTGGAAGCTCAACTGCCCTGAACCTGGAAAAGTGAACCGGTGCACCGGCGACGACGCGAGCACGTGGCTCCCGTAAAGGTTTGTGTTTCCTTCCCTATTTATTTCGGGTTGTATTCCATTGTCCCACACCCACTGCAACTCGAATTACCTAACGCCAAGCGTTTGTCAATCGTTTAGCTCCGCACCGCAAATACAGTCCACTAAATTAGCCTTTCGCGCCATCATTTTTTTGGTCCCTCTCACCGGATAGTTAGGTACTTATTTGTATTAGGTACAAATTTGTTGTAGTTATCGCATTGGTATTTATTCCATAAGGAATAAACGCACCGCACCGCAGTCTTGTACCTAACCCAATTCGTTGTTTGTTCATCTATTACCTACGTACGTGCGTAATACCTACATACCTACGTAGCCATAGATCGCTCGTATTAGTTATTCATTCGGAAGTCTAAAATTATTCGTATATCAGAAACAGAGACACAACCTAGTGGGTAAATTAAGATTGTTTAAAAACTACCTACAGTTCTTTTATTTCACCCGCAGTTCGTTATAACTACCTACCCACTTTAGGTATTTAATATTGTCCGCGTCGCTGTTCTCCATCGCTTATTTGTTAAAATAACTTTATTTGCTTGTTTACCGCATTGATTGTTTGTAATAAATAATTATTATTCACGATGTCTCATAAGGACATCAAAGTTCAATTGAAACTTTTATATGCTAAAAGAGACATGATATTTTCTCGCGTGCAATCTATTTGTGATAATGCACTTAAAACACTTGATCTAGCTATTAGAGATTCGTTCTTATGTTCTATAGAAAACTTGGATAGTTTGCGCACGGAATTTGAATCCGTAATTCATAATATTAACGTTTTAGAGTTAGAATTAAATCCAGAATACGCTGTGAGTTATCAGGCTTTGGCGTCATTTGATGATTTATTCTGTCGCATCAAACGCGTCGCGAGGAGCTTGGAGGAGCCGTCTGTCCATCAGAGCCAGGCAAATCACACTCGCGATCGACCCAAATTACCGCCCATTCAGATACCTGAATTTAATGGTGATATTCGCAATTGGAATCTATTTATAGATAGTTTTGAAAACACTATAAATGGGAACGTCTCTTTGACAGATCATGAAAAGTTACACTATCTGGTTGAAAAGTTAACTGGTAAAGCTAAAACTGTTTGTGCCGGCATTACTTTTAGTGCCGAAAATTATTCATTAATTTTAAAAACTTTAAAGTCGAAATATGAAGATAAAAGATTAGTTGCTACCGCATATTTAGATCAGCTATTCGAGTTGAAAAATATTACAGTTTGTAATGAACATAATTTAGAGAAGTTTTTAGATATTTTTGCATCATCTGTTCGCGCAGTAAAGAACCTGAAGGTCGATGACCTCTGCGACTTTTTGTTTTTATATTTGGGTTTAAAGAAATTAGATAGTGAAACTGTTCGTTTATTTGAAATAGACCATCGCAGTAGTAAACTGCCAAAATTCAATGATTTAGAATGTTTTGTTCGCGATCATATTAAAATATTGCAACGCACTTCGTCAACCCATGAAGTTACGAAGAAGTCCGACCGTCGAACAGATGCGGCTTCGAAGTCACAAAGGTCGACACATACGTATGTGAATACAGCACCTGCTCCTGTACAATCGAGTTGTTCTTTGTGTAATAGTCAACATTCGCAATTGTACAAGTGTTCTGGTTTCTTAAAATTTACGCCCTATGAACGTTATAAGTTTGTTCGCGAAAAAAATTTGTGCTTTAACTGCCTTAGTGACAAGCATCGGGTTACGTCTTGTAATAGTAGTCAAAGTTGTCGTAAGTGTCCTTCGAAGCACCACACTTTACTTCACATGGAGAAAAGTGGTAATAATGCCGCATCCAATGTGAGCACAGTTAGTTTACCAAGCGGTGACACGTCGTCGCAGTCAGTCGGTGCGAACTCTGTGTCCGCTTCGCAGCCGCAGCCGCAATCAACGCGCGACGTTGCCCGCTCGCAGGCCGCCGTGACTGACGTCACGTTGTGTTCGATGTCCGCCGCAAGCAATACGTGCACTACCGTGGTGCTCGCGACCGCTCACGTTGTTGTTGATGATGCTTTTGGTAATCCGTGTCTTGTTCGAGCGTTGTTAGATTGCGCTTCGCAGAGTAATTTTTTAACTCAAAATTGTTGTCAACGCCTTGGTTTTAGTATTAATAACCGACCAGCCCGCTCAGTAGTTAAGGGGTTCGGTGGTTTAAAATCAACCATTCATGGTTCGATTAAAATTAAATTTGCATCGCGTTTTAATTCTAATATTTGTTTTGATATGGATTCGCTTGTCGTAGATAAAATTACGGAACAATTGCCTACTGTCCCGGTTGACACGTCTTTATTGACCAAATTTAAAGTCCTACCGTTGGCAGATGAATCTTATGGTGTCCCTGGAGACGTCGATATGTTGATCGGCGCATCGATTCTCCCGCACCTTCAGTTATCTCGTAAGATTCAAGGTCATTCGTCGTTTCCCGCACCGCACGCCCTAGAAACAGTTCTAGGTTTTGTTATTGTTGGTTCCGCACCCGCACATTTAGATAGTTACTCGACTGTGTCACATTGCTGCACTGTTGAGCCGCCGCTGGAGTCTACCATCCGCAGGTTCTGGGAAATTGAAGAGGTCAATGTCCCGCCTATCCTAAGCCCTGATGATAAGGTGGCTGAGGAGATTTATTGTGGCACGACTACCCGTGATAATGATGGTCGTTATATTGTCGCGCTTCCATTCAAGGGAGATATTTTTTCGCTCGGTGACTCCTACGCTTCCGCGGAAAAACGCTTTTCTTGTTTAGAACGTAAGATGCAAGCATCTCCGAAGTTGAAGCAAGCCTATGATGAGGTGGTTACCGAATACCTAGATAAAGGGTACATCTCACCTGCATCCACCGCCGAGACTGACGAGACTCTTGATCATCCATCTTACATCATCCCGCACCACGGAGTTGTTAGAGAAGACAAGCTTACTACTAAGCTCCGCGTGGTTTTGGACGGCAGTGCTAAGACTAGCACTTCCGTATCGCTCAATGATATTTTGTATTGTGGTCAAAACCTTCAAGGTAACTTATTTGACATTATTGTGAATTTCCGCTTGTTTGCTGTCGCGCTTTCCGCCGACATAAAGCAAATGTTTCTTTCTATTGGTATTCGCGAATGCGACCGCAAATTTCAACGTTTTTTGTATAGATTTTCGCCTCAAGAACCTTTGAGAGTTTACGAGTTTAATCGTGTTTGTTTTGGGCTTAAGTCGAGTCCTTTCCATGCGCTTCGCACTATCAAGCAATTAGCCGCTGATGAAGGTGAAAGATTCCCGAAAGCGAAAGACACTATTGAGACTGGGCTATACATGGATGACTTTGTTTATAGTGTAGCCAGCGAGGCGGATGCCGTTGAGACCGCCGCTCAAGTAATAAGTCTTATGAAGGCCGGTCAGTTTGATCTTGTGAAGTGGACTAGTAATTCGCAGACCGCTCTAGATTCGATTCCACTATCGCATCAATTATCTTCGGTGAAGGAATTTGATGGTGATGATACGCACAAGGTTCTAGGTTTAAGTTGGTCACCCGCGTCTGACGTGTTCAGTCTTAAAGTTAGTTCGACTCCGCAAATTTGTACTAAGCGCATTATCCTGTCGTGTGTAGCACGTATATGGGATGTTATGGGATTTGTAGCTCCCGTCGTTTTATATGCCAAGTTGCTTATAAAAGAACTTTGGCTTTCCAATAGTGATTGGGACGACCCCGCGCCCGAAAATATTGTTAAATTGTGGGCTCGCTTCCGGAAAGAACTTCCATTGCTCAATCAAATAAAAATTCCTCGCCATGTTGGTATATTGTCGAACAGTATAGTTACTGTTGTAGGCTTCGCCGACGCCAGTGCAAAGGCTTACGGGGGGGTAGTTTAATTTCACGTTTTGGATGCTGACAGGGTTTCGGTTAGTCTTATAAGCGCTAAATCCAAGGTCTCCCCTCGCAAGGTCGTTTCTCTGGTGCGCCTGGAGCTGTGCGCTATACCTTTGTTAGTGCAATTAATCAGCTCGATTGTCAATGCTTGTAGGCACCGCATTATTATTGATAGAATTATGGCTTTTTCTGACTCTACTGTAGCTTTGTGTTGGGCACATTCTTCGCCCCATCGCTGGGACACATTCGTCGCCAATAGGGTGGCCAAAATCCAGTCCGAATTACGACCACAAAATCTCTTTCACGTTGCTGGCACAGATAATCCCGCCGATTGTCTCTCCCGTGGGTTGCTCCCTTCGCAAATTTTAGATCATCCGCTGTGGTTCTGCGCTCCGTCTTGGATTCATAGCGTGCTCGAGGAATGGCCGGTTAAGCCCTTTAATCCAGCTGCCGTTTCGGAACCACCCGAGGAGAAGAAGCATTCGCTTGTAGTTTCGGTTCCACGTGAAGAGTCGATTATTTTATCGTTATCTAATCGCGTCTCGTCTTGATCGAGACTTTTGCGTTGTGTGGTGTATGTATGTCGGTTTCTAAAACTGTTACCCACGCGCGGTGTTATAACCGCCGCTGATCTGGATAAAGCTGAGTCAGTCGTGCTACGTGAATTGCAGAGATTTTATTTCGCATCCGAAATTAGTAGTTTGGAGTCCAACAAACCTTGTAGCCGCGCCTTTCAACATTTGAAACCTTTTTTGCAGAATGGTCTTATTCGAGTAGGTGGTCGTTTGAGAAATTCCGATTTAGGATTTGAGCAAAAGCATCCAGTAGTTTTACCCCGCAAGGACCATATTTTAGATTTGATTGTAGATTATCATCATAGGTTGAATTGCCACGCAGGTCCAGACTTGTTGATGTCTATCCTTAGACAGAAGTATTGGATACTTTCCGCTCGCAATTTGATTCGTGCTAGAGTACACAAATGTGTGCCCTGTTTTAAGCTTCGCCCGCGTTTTATCGCGCCTGAAATGGCCGATCATCGCTCTTGTCGTGTTGTTCAATCCGCTAAACCTTTCGTTCACACCGGTACAGACTTCGCCGGCCCGTTTAGGGTAACTGTTGCCCGTGGTCGCGGAGTACGCTCCACAAAAGCTTACGTTTGTCTATTTATTTGTATGACAACTCGTGCAGTTCACATAGAATTGACCGGTGATTTAAGTACGCAAAGTTTTACGTCCGGTTATTCGCCTCTGTCCTCTGCCCAATCAGCAGCAGGCTTCAAATTAGTTTAGTAGTTATGGTAACGCTTTATATTATAGTTTAGGAATAAGGTTAGAAGTTAGATGTTACTCCAGAGTTTAGTTCTTTGATTAGTTTCGCTTATAGTTTTTGAAGGTAACCCTTCAAACCGGGGGGAATGGTTGCGCCAACATTCAAAATATGATTGACATCCGCTATTTCCTATATCCATCTCCTTCCCGCACATACCTCGCGAGTGAGTAAGAAGATTCGCCCGCCATTTGTCGAAAAAACTACTTCCGAATCGCTCCGCAACAAGTTGACAATGGCGTCGACGCGCTCCGCTTAAAAATATTAATAACTTTGGAATCACCGCATTTTCGCATGTAATAAGACTTATAATCCATAGTTTGTGCTTGTGTTTAACGTGTGAGGACAATAACTGGAAGCTCAACTGCCCTGAACCTGGAAAAGTGAACCGGTGCACCGGCGACGACGCGAGCACGTGGCTCCCGTAAAGGTTTGTGTTTCCTTCCCTATTTATTTCGGGTTGTATTCCATTGTCCCACACCCACTGCAACTCGAATTACCTAACGCCAAGCGTTTGTCAATCGTTTAGCTCCGCACCGCAAATACAGTCCACTAAATTAGCCTTTCGCGCCATCATTTTTTTGGTCCCTCTCACCGGATAGTTAGGTACTTATTTGTATTAGGTACAAATTTGTTGTAGTTATCGCATTGGTATTTATTCCATAAGGAATAAACGCACCGCACCGCAGTCTTGTACCTAACCCAATTCGTTGTTTGTTCATCTATTACCTACGTACGTGCGTAATACCTACATACCTACGTAGCCATAGATCGCTCGTATTAGTTATTCATTCGGAAGTCTAAAATTATTCGTATATCAGAAACAGAGACACAACCTAGTGGGTAAATTAAGATTGTTTAAAAACTACCTACAGTTCTTTTATTTCACCCGCAGTTCGTTATAACTACCTACCCACTTTAGGTATTTAATATTGTCCGCGTCGCTGTTCTCCATCGCTTATTTGTTAAAATAACTTTATTTGCTTGTTTACCGCATTGATTGTTTGTAATAAATAATTATTATTCACGATGTCTCATAAGGACATCAAAGTTCAATTGAAACTTTTATATGCTAAAAGAGACATGATATTTTCTCGCGTGCAATCTATTTGTGATAATGCACTTAAAACACTTGATCTAGCTATTAGAGATTCGTTCTTATGTTCTATAGAAAACTTGGATAGTTTGCGCACGGAATTTGAATCCGTAATTCATAATATTAACGTTTTAGAGTTAGAATTAAATCCAGAATACGCTGTGAGTTATCAGGCTTTGGCGTCATTTGATGATTTATTCTGTCGCATCAAACGCGTCGCGAGGAGCTTGGAGGAGCCGTCTGTCCATCAGAGCCAGGCAAATCACACTCGCGATCGACCCAAATTACCGCCCATTCAGATACCTGAATTTAATGGTGATATTCGCAATTGGAATCTATTTATAGATAGTTTTGAAAACACTATAAATGGGAACGTCTCTTTGACAGATCATGAAAAGTTACACTATCTGGTTGAAAAGTTAACTGGTAAAGCTAAAACTGTTTGTGCCGGCATTACTTTTAGTGCCGAAAATTATTCATTAATTTTAAAAACTTTAAAGTCGAAATATGAAGATAAAAGATTAGTTGCTACCGCATATTTAGATCAGCTATTCGAGTTGAAAAATATTACAGTTTGTAATGAACATAATTTAGAGAAGTTTTTAGATATTTTTGCATCATCTGTTCGCGCAGTAAAGAACCTGAAGGTCGATGACCTCTGCGACTTTTTGTTTTTATATTTGGGTTTAAAGAAATTAGATAGTGAAACTGTTCGTTTATTTGAAATAGACCATCGCAGTAGTAAACTGCCAAAATTCAATGATTTAGAATGTTTTGTTCGCGATCATATTAAAATATTGCAACGCACTTCGTCAACCCATGAAGTTACGAAGAAGTCCGACCGTCGAACAGATGCGGCTTCGAAGTCACAAAGGTCGACACATACGTATGTGAATACAGCACCTGCTCCTGTACAATCGAGTTGTTCTTTGTGTAATAGTCAACATTCGCAATTGTACAAGTGTTCTGGTTTCTTAAAATTTACGCCCTATGAACGTTATAAGTTTGTTCGCGAAAAAAATTTGTGCTTTAACTGCCTTAGTGACAAGCATCGGGTTACGTCTTGTAATAGTAGTCAAAGTTGTCGTAAGTGTCCTTCGAAGCACCACACTTTACTTCACATGGAGAAAAGTGGTAATAATGCCGCATCCAATGTGAGCACAGTTAGTTTACCAAGCGGTGACACGTCGTCGCAGTCAGTCGGTGCGAACTCTGTGTCCGCTTCGCAGCCGCAGCCGCAATCAACGCGCGACGTTGCCCGCTCGCAGGCCGCCGTGACTGACGTCACGTTGTGTTCGATGTCCGCCGCAAGCAATACGTGCACTACCGTGGTGCTCGCGACCGCTCACGTTGTTGTTGATGATGCTTTTGGTAATCCGTGTCTTGTTCGAGCGTTGTTAGATTGCGCTTCGCAGAGTAATTTTTTAACTCAAAATTGTTGTCAACGCCTTGGTTTTAGTATTAATAACCGACCAGCCCGCTCAGTAGTTAAGGGGTTCGGTGGTTTAAAATCAACCATTCATGGTTCGATTAAAATTAAATTTGCATCGCGTTTTAATTCTAATATTTGTTTTGATATGGATTCGCTTGTCGTAGATAAAATTACGGAACAATTGCCTACTGTCCCGGTTGACACGTCTTTATTGACCAAATTTAAAGTCCTACCGTTGGCAGATGAATCTTATGGTGTCCCTGGAGACGTCGATATGTTGATCGGCGCATCGATTCTCCCGCACCTTCAGTTATCTCGTAAGATTCAAGGTCATTCGTCGTTTCCCGCACCGCACGCCCTAGAAACAGTTCTAGGTTTTGTTATTGTTGGTTCCGCACCCGCACATTTAGATAGTTACTCGACTGTGTCACATTGCTGCACTGTTGAGCCGCCGCTGGAGTCTACCATCCGCAGGTTCTGGGAAATTGAAGAGGTCAATGTCCCGCCTATCCTAAGCCCTGATGATAAGGTGGCTGAGGAGATTTATTGTGGCACGACTACCCGTGATAATGATGGTCGTTATATTGTCGCGCTTCCATTCAAGGGAGATATTTTTTCGCTCGGTGACTCCTACGCTTCCGCGGAAAAACGCTTTTCTTGTTTAGAACGTAAGATGCAAGCATCTCCGAAGTTGAAGCAAGCCTATGATGAGGTGGTTACCGAATACCTAGATAAAGGGTACATCTCACCTGCATCCACCGCCGAGACTGACGAGACTCTTGATCATCCATCTTACATCATCCCGCACCACGGAGTTGTTAGAGAAGACAAGCTTACTACTAAGCTCCGCGTGGTTTTGGACGGCAGTGCTAAGACTAGCACTTCCGTATCGCTCAATGATATTTTGTATTGTGGTCAAAACCTTCAAGGTAACTTATTTGACATTATTGTGAATTTCCGCTTGTTTGCTGTCGCGCTTTCCGCCGACATAAAGCAAATGTTTCTTTCTATTGGTATTCGCGAATGCGACCGCAAATTTCAACGTTTTTTGTATAGATTTTCGCCTCAAGAACCTTTGAGAGTTTACGAGTTTAATCGTGTTTGTTTTGGGCTTAAGTCGAGTCCTTTCCATGCGCTTCGCACTATCAAGCAATTAGCCGCTGATGAAGGTGAAAGATTCCCGAAAGCGAAAGACACTATTGAGACTGGGCTATACATGGATGACTTTGTTTATAGTGTAGCCAGCGAGGCGGATGCCGTTGAGACCGCCGCTCAAGTAATAAGTCTTATGAAGGCCGGTCAGTTTGATCTTGTGAAGTGGACTAGTAATTCGCAGACCGCTCTAGATTCGATTCCACTATCGCATCAATTATCTTCGGTGAAGGAATTTGATGGTGATGATACGCACAAGGTTCTAGGTTTAAGTTGGTCACCCGCGTCTGACGTGTTCAGTCTTAAAGTTAGTTCGACTCCGCAAATTTGTACTAAGCGCATTATCCTGTCGTGTGTAGCACGTATATGGGATGTTATGGGATTTGTAGCTCCCGTCGTTTTATATGCCAAGTTGCTTATAAAAGAACTTTGGCTTTCCAATTGTAAAAGGGCGGGATCTTTAGCACAATGAGACGCAGTCACCGAGTACAAGAGTCGTATAATCAATTAAAAACAACACAAACATAAATCACAAACTCAAGTCAGTTACACAGTACATTTGACAGATTCACAGTAATCAGGGAATTGGCGGGAACGCAGGAGCGTTTTAGTATGTGACCGCTCACGACTCGGTTTTAGCGCCAACTGCCGACCGAGGCGAGGCGTCCCTCTGGTGCACGGGCGCGTGGGCTCCCCGGTCGCTATCGATGGGCGCGCACACAAATGCCACATGGTTAACACGCTTCGCGCGTAAAATAACATTTAAAAACTTAATGCTAACAATATATATACAATTGAGTGAGTTGCCTACATTCCACCCCCTTGTTCCTGAACACACTCGTCAGTAGGCAACACAACGACCTTTACAACTGGTCGCTTCATAAAACCCTTACATGTTCTTACAGTCACTACTCTAATATGGCCGTCACGGCCTGGGTGAACTGCGCTAATCACGCCCTTAGGCCATGCATTTCGAGGCTGGTTCTCCTCCAGAATCAGCACCATGTCCCCAACTTTTACAGGAGGCACATCATGTTGCCACTTTTGGCGCTTTTGAAGAGTGGGAACATACTCTTTTAGCCACCGTCGCCAAAACATGTCTGCCAAAGTTTGAGCTTTGACCCAAGCTTTCCTACTGCTTAAATCGGATGCTTCAAAAATACCTAACGTAGATGCACCGGTAGCTGTGCCTATCAATAAATGATTTGGTGTCAACGCAATGGGTCCATCAGGGTCCGAACCCACGAAGGTTATTGGCCTACTGTTAAGAGTCATCTCTACCTCAGCCATCAAAGTAGTTAATAATTCCTCTTTAGGTGCTCGCGCCGTCAAAGTCACTTTAAGTGCGGTTTTAACTGAGCGAACGAGGCGCTCCCAGGATCCACCCATGTGCGGCGCTGCAGGAGGGTTAAACTGCCAAGAAATGCCTTTGGTGACGACGAAGTCGTGAATTTTGTTCTCCATTGCCCGAACAGCTGCTTTCATCTCAGCGTCAGCACCTACAAAGTTGGTTCCTCTATCACTAAACATAATAGTCGGTTGGCCCCGGCGGGCTATCAAACGCCGAATTGCCATTATGGCCGAGTCAGCTGATAGTGAAGAAGCGAGCTCAATATGGACACCACGAGTGACTAAACAAGTGAAAATAACGCCCCACCTTTTCTCACGACGCCTTCCTATCGAAACCTCCATCGGACCAAAATAATCTACACCACAGTTTACAAATGCTCTTCTTGTATTTACAAGTCTAGCGGCAGGTAGATTTCCCATCTTGGGTGTCGAAGGACGAGCACGACGCACCAAACATATCTGACATTTGGATACGGCTGATTTGACTGTACGTCGCAATCGAGTAATCCAATATTTCTCCCTAATGCTGTTTATGACAGTTTCAGTATTAGCATGATGAGCGCGCTTGTGATATTCGAGGGCAATGAGTCGTGCGGTGTAACTGTGACCGTCTAAAATAATAGGATACTTTTCATCAAACATTAATTCTGGTGCTGCACTCAGACGTCCTCTGACGCGAAGCAATCCATCGCCTTCATATAAAAATGGATCTAAATCTCGAATTTGACTCTCCGCAGGTAATGCGCTTTTAAATTTCAATAATTCTAATTCCTTGGAGAAAGTCTCACGCTGCGATTGCTTCAGTAAAACATTCTCAGCATCTCGAATGTTCGCAGCGGTCAACACCTCAGCCTGTTTCTTGCGACACATACTAACAAAAGCAAGAACTCGACCGGCAGATCTAACAGCCCGTGTCCAACTACAGAACCTATCCACATTAAACAGCGGTACATACTGTCTTACTAGAAGGACCTTCTCCCGACGCTCCAAATCAGAATCACCTACATTCTCAAACTCGTTGACCGGCCATTGGTCTTTGTCCTGGTACAAAAAAGATGGACCTGTAAACCACAACTTGAAATTTGTAGGCCAGTGTAACTTGGTGGCTTCATCAGCGGGGTTTTCTGTAGATGGCACCCAACGCCACTCACTTGGACTGGACTTCCGGTCGATTTCAGCCAATCGATGCGAGACAAACTTATGGAAGTCGCGAGGATCCGAATGCACCCACTTCAAAACAGTCTTTGAATCGGACCACAAGTACTTTCGAGTTATGTTCAAGCCTTGTTCTGCAACCACGGTACAAGCTAACCTACAGGCCAATACAGCTGCTTGCAGTTCCAGGCGCGGCATAGATATTACCTTCAACGGGGCGACGCGAGCTTTACCGATGACCAGTGAGACGGTAGGCATGCCAGACTCATCCCTTCCAACTAAATATGCGACTGCAGCGTACGCCGATTCACCTGCATCACCAAAAACATGTAACTCAACAGTTGAAGGGTCAAGCTTGTACCATCGTGGCACACGCAGGCTACTTAGCTGTTTTATATCTAGCAACCACTTTTCCCATTCATTAAACTCGGCCTCCATCAACTGATCGTCCCAACCTATACCAGATTTCCAAACTTTCTGTAGCAATATTTTCGATTTTATCGTACACGGATAAAGTAAGCCTAGAGGGTCAAATATACTCATAATAAATCTCAGAAACTGTCGCTTGTTAGGAATAACCCTGCCTTCAACTACGTCAGGCGACACTTTTTTGAACGACAAGTCGAACGCTAACTCGTCTGTTTCCGGCACCCATATCATACCTAAGGTCCGTTCACCATTATATGGAGAATTGTCAAAATTTACAGTACTGGGCACGACATCTGGTAACTCTTTTCGAAGTTCAGGTGAATTGGTCACCCACCCCCTGATAGAGAAACCACCAGCGGAGTGTATCATGGAAACATCTCTTATCAGATGCCGCGCGATATCTATTGAGTTTACGCTATCCAAATAATCATCCATATAATGATTTTCACGGATCGCCTTGACGGCTTCAGGATATGAATCTCGGAACTCATTAGCATTTTTATTCAATATATATATGGCTGAGGCAGGCGATGACTTAGCCCCGAAAATCATTGAGTCCATAACATATGTTTCCGGGTCGCGTTTTCTTTCCCGGCCTCTCCATAAAAAGAGCTGCGCGCCCTGATCTTCTTTCCTAACTTTAACTCGTAAAAACATGTCAGCTATGTCCGCCGTATAAGCTATTCGGCCAGATCGGAACTTAAACAATACGCCTAATAATGAATTTAACAAGTCCGGCCCGGTAAGCAAATTATCATTTAAACATACACCTTTATACTTAGCCGCGGCATCGTAAACTAATCTAAGTTTATTTGGTTTATTGGGGTTAATGACCCCAAAATGTGGTAGGTGCCACACTGGGTTAACGCTCAGCGGAGTGTCCAATAGCCTAGCGTATTTTTCTGAAATATATCGTTCGATTTGACGCGAATACGCTTCGGCATAATCGGGATTTTTATCCATCTTACTCTCTATGCCGCGTAATCGTTTGATAGCGTAGTCGTAATTATCAGGTAAGTGTACCGCGTCACGTGACCAAAGCAATCCTACCTCCCAGCCTCCGTCAACACGGCGACTAGTGCTATCTAGGATTTTACAAGCGCGTTCAGTCTCAACATTTTTGCGTGTCACTTCTGTGATACCGATCGATTCGAGCAAAAATTGGTGTTTCACAAGGTCATTTAAGTCATCCAAACTCGCGAAGGCTACATTTACTAATTCACAATCAGACTGATCCGCGATACCTACAGTTACAGGTCCGTGAATCACCCACCCTAACTTCGTTAGGGACGCTACTGGTTGCCCGGATTTACCCTGTCGTATTTCCTCATTTACAATCAACTTCCAGTTGTCCTGGCCGATTAAAACCATCGGTTTCACGCACGACATCTCACACAATTCTAAATCTCGCAAATGTTTATTGTTATTCAAAACTCTGGCAGACACAGATTGGCTAGGCAAGTCCAAGTTCTCTATCGTTCGTAACCCGATATCATGAGATACGCCATTGGGACCGCGAATTAGCGCAGTCACCTTACAGGAATAGTTATCTGTTATAACAAGACCGCGTGCACTAACAATTCTTAACGGAGATGATGGTCCACGGAAGTTACACACACTAGAATCTATTAACGACACGGTGGCACCATCATCTAACAAAGCATATAATCTATGTTCAACACCATTAACAATAACCGTTACCGGCATAATTTTTAATAAACTTTTACTTTGACACCGCTCACCAATACTCGTTACCGACTCTGCGACCGACGATGGCGGCGGCGGCGGCGGCGGCGCTGGAGGCGCGGGAAGCGCGGTCGGGGCTCCGGCGGCGCTCGGCTTCTCGTAATGTAGTAGCGTGTGATGCGGCGAGCGACACTTTTCACAACGTTTTGCGCGGCAACGATAACGAGAATGGTTTTGCACTAAACATTTGAAACATAGTTTGTTAACCTTTACAAAGTCCCACTTTTCGAGTTCACTTTTCGTAAGGAATTTATCGCACTCGGGTAATCGGTGATCCGCATTACGGCACAACGCGCACTCACTTGATGACGACGACGCACTCTGCGAAGATGACGCAGCTACCTCGCTAGTGAGGTGCACTCGGTGTGCAGGATCCCGCTGACGCGTGGACTCGCCGTGCTTGGCGCGCGACGATGACGACGGCGCGGCGACAGTGGGGTTGGCAGCAGCGGTGGTCCGGTTGCGATTGTCATGCTTGGTGTTCGTGTTCAACGGTAGGTAATACGCTGATGCCCGTGACAAATGTGACAGAAACTCGAGTACGATGTTAATGTTCGGTGATAAACGAAGATCTTCCTTGCTGTCGATGTTCCTTTTCATAACAAATTCGCCGTACTGTGATCGCTGTACATGGGTTAATTTGCTAAGAATTTCGTGCGTTAACTGTGGGTTATTTATGTAGCCCTCCGCTCTTATGTTTTTCAAAATGTAAACACAATTTCGAACGACGCAAGTCATGTTGCGTAATTCGACGCCACTTTCGGACACACGGGGCAGACATCTTATTTTGTTCAGTGCCGTTTCTAATAACAAATTGGGGTGCCCGAACTCCTCTTCTAGGGCTTTAATTACGTCCGTTGGGTCGGACCCGGTACGCAGCAGATCTTCAACCGCACACTTAGCCGCGCCACGCAGCGATGCTTGCAGCCGTACAGTGTTCTCGAACACGCTATATGTGGCCGCGGTAGCTTCATAGGTACGTCGATACGCCATCCAGTCCACCGGGCTCCCATCAAACACTGGGAGGTCATAATTTTGTCGTGGTCGCTTCGACATACTCGTAATAATAACGTCGGCTAGATGCATGATGTCAGAGGCTGCGACAGCGCCGCCGGCGGCCGGGGGCTGAGCGCCCGGCCCGTACTCCGCGACGCCGGCGGTCGGGGAGGACGCCGCCGCGGGCGCAAACTGCTCGCGTCCGGTGCTCTGCGCATGCGCGACGCCGCGCGCGCGCTCTCGTTCTAGGCCTCCACTCGGGTGCGGACACGCGCCGGCCGGCGCGGGTGGCGCTGGTGGCTTTTCCGCGTGTTCGCATGGGGCTTGATTTGTGCTTAACCACTCATCCACTTTATCAGGACCACTGTAAATACTCATCGCGCGATGTTCTTCTTCTTCGACCTCAATCTCCGCGATGTCCAAAGCCAGTTTTTTCTTTATGAGCTGCTCTTTCAGTTTGGCGATTTCTTCTTCGGCCTTGTACTCTGCACGGAGGCGGAGCGCCTCACGGCTGTGGCGGCTTGTTCGCGACCCGGTCGACGTGGCGACAACTTCACTACGGGGCGGCGGCGGCGGCGCCGTAGTGACACACGTGGTATTATCCGCACCGGGACGTTGCTCAGCCTCAGCATGGGCTCTGCTCCGTGTTACTACGCCAGTAACTTTGTCATCCATTGTGATCCAGGCTCGGAGGACCAATGTAAAAGGGCGGGATCTTTAGCACAATGAGACGCAGTCACCGAGTACAAGAGTCGTATAATCAATTAAAAACAACACAAACATAAATCACAAACTCAAGTCAGTTACACAGTACATTTGACAGATTCACAGTAATCAGGGAATTGGCGGGAACGCAGGAGCGTTTTAGTATGTGACCGCTCACGACTCGGTTTTAGCGCCAACTGCCGACCGAGGCGAGGCGTCCCTCTGGTGCGCGGGCGCGTGGGCTCCCCGGTCGCTATCGATGGGCGCGCACACAAATGCCACATGGTTAACACGCTTCGCGCGTAAAATAACATTTAAAAACTTAATGCTAACAATATATATACAATTGAGTGAGTTGCCTACACCAATAGTGATTGGGACGACCCCGCGCCCGAAAATATTGTTAAATTGTGGGCTCGTTTCCGGAAAGAACTTCCATTGCTCAATCAAATAAAAATTCCTCGCCATGTTGGTATATTGTCGAACAGTATAGTTACTGTTGTAGGCTTCGCCGACGCCAGTGCAAAGGCTTACGGGGGGGTAGTTTAATTTCACGTTTTGGATGCTGACAGGGTTTCGGTTAGTCTTATAAGCGCTAAATCCAAGGTCTCCCCTCGCAAGGTCGTTTCTCTGGTGCGCCTGGAGCTGTGCGCTATACCTTTGTTAGTGCAATTAATCAGCTCGATTGTCAATGCTTGTAGGCACCGCATTATTATTGATAGAATTATGGCTTTTTCTGACTCTACTGTAGCTTTGTGTTGGGCACATTCTTCGCCCCATCGCTGGGACACATTCGTCGCCAATAGGGTGGCCAAAATCCAGTCCGAATTACGACCACAAAATCTCTTTCACGTTGCTGGCACAGATAATCCCGCCGATTGTCTCTCCCGTGGGTTGCTCCCTTCGCAAATTTTAGATCATCCGCTGTGGTTCTGCGCTCCGTCTTGGATTCATAGCGTGCTCGAGGAATGGCCGGTTAAGCCCTTTAATCCAGCTGCCGTTTCGGAACCACCCGAGGAGAAGAAGCATTCGCTTGTAGTTTCGGTTCCACGTGAAGAGTCGATTATTTTATCGTTATCTAATCGCGTCTCGTCTTGATCGAGACTTTTACGTTGTGTGGTGTATGTATGTCGGTTTCTAAAACTGTTACCCACGCGCGGTGTTATAACCGCCGCTGATCTGGATAAAGCTGAGTCAGTCGTGCTACGTGAATTGCAGAGATTTTATTTCGCATCCGAAATTAGTAGTTTGGAGTCCAACAAACCTTGTAGCCGCGCCTTTCAACATTTGAAACCTTTTTTGCAGAATGGTCTTATTCGAGTAGGTGGTCGTTTGAGAAATTCCGATTTAGGATTTGAGCAAAAGCATCCAGTAGTTTTACCCCGCAAGGACCATATTTTAGATTTGATTGTAGATTATCATCATAGGTTGAATTGCCACGCAGGTCCAGACTTGTTGATGTCTATCCTTAGACAGAAGTATTGGATACTTTCCGCTCGCAATTTGATTCGTGCTAGAGTACACAAATGTGTGCCCTGTTTTAAGCTTCGCCCGCGTTTTATCGCGCCTGAAATGGCCGATCATCGCTCTTGTCGTGTTGTTCAATCCGCTAAACCTTTCGTTCACACCGGTACAGACTTCGCCGGCCCGTTTAGGGTAACTGTTGCCCGTGGTCGCGGAGTACGCTCCACAAAAGCTTACGTTTGTCTATTTATTTGTATGACAACTCGTGCAGTTCACATAGAATTGACCGGTGATTTAAGTACGCAAAGTTTTACGTCCGGTTATTCGCCTCTGTCCTCTGCCCAATCAGCAGCAGGCTTCAAATTAGTTTAGTAGTTATGGTAACGCTTTATATTATAGTTTAGGAATAAGGTTAGAAGTTAGATGTTACTCCAGAGTTTAGTTCTTTGATTAGTTTCGCTTATAGTTTTTGAAGGTAACCCTTCAAACCGGGGGGAATGGTTGCGCCAACATTCAAAATATGATTGACATCCGCTATTTCCTATATCCATCTCCTTCCCGCACATACCTCGCGAGTGAGTAAGAAGATTCGCCCGCCATTTGTCGAAAAAACTACTTCCGAATCGCTCCGCAACAAGTTGACAATGGCGTCGACGCGCTCCGCTTAAAAATATTAATAACTTTGGAATCACCGCATTTTCGCATGTAATAAGACTTATAATCCATAGTTTGTGCTTGTGTTTAACGTGTGAGGACAATAACTGGAAGCTCAACTGCCCTGAACCTGGAAAAGTGAACCGGTGCACCGGCGACGACGCGAGCACGTGGCTCCCGTAAAGGTTTGTGTTTCCTTCCCTATTTATTTCGGGTTGTATTCCATTGTCCCACACCCACTGCAACTCGAATTACCTAACGCCAAGCGTTTGTCAATCGTTTAGCTCCGCACCGCAAATACAGTCCACTAAATTAGCCTTTCGCGCCATCATATAATTTAATACAGCATTGTCCAGCATCATTAATGCAATTTGGACCAAAATAATAATGGCAATAACGCAATAATAATAATGTCAAAAATATAATTATAGTAATGTCAAAAGTAAGATTGTCTAAGTTAACAATGTCTATAATAATAAGAACAAAAATACAATTAATTTATGATGATTAAAGATTAATTACAATATATTTACCATTACGGTGTGCTAAATATTACAATGTTATATACCATGGTTATATACTTATATCTAAACCAAATTTTGAAACATACATTTAAATACAGTATTGTCTAGCACCATTCAATAACATAACAAAAAATAATATTAATGTCAAAAGTAAGAATGTCTACGATAATAAAAAGAAAACAATTTATTTATGTCAATTAAAGAGTAATAACAATGTACATTAAAAAAGAAAAAAAAATACAATTCTAGGACATTTTTTTGAAACCACTGTTTTGTCCTCTATGAAATCTTTGATTGTGTAGTAACACTTGTTTAATAACAGTTTTTCTAATTGCTTTTTGAACTGAGTAATTGGTAATTCTAAAAAATTGTTGGGTAGTTTATTATAAATTAGAGGACCCATGGCAAGTATATTTTTTCGGGATAGTGCTGTTTTATGACCACCTGTGTGAAGTTTGTATTTATATTGGGACCTTATTGGTCCTGAACGTTGTCTTAGATCAACCATTGACGGGAACAAGTGTTTGTTATTTTTTACAAATATGGCAACTTCTAGTATGTACAATGATGGAAAAGTTAGAATTTTTAGAGATTTAAATTATGGTCGACAGGTTTCTGTAGTTTTAAGACCTATCATTGATCTAAGGCAACGTTTTTGAGCCTTGAATATTTTTTCTCTCTCACTGCAGTTGCCCCAAAATATAACTCCAAACCTTAATAAAGAAGCAACTAAACCATGATATGCTGTCACTAATGTATTAATATTTACCTTCTTTGAGAGATTATAGAGTAGATAGGCTGATTTACTTAATTTTTGGCATATCATTTCAGCCTGAGGTTTCCATGTCAGCTTATTGTCAATGAGTACTCCTAGGAATTTCATCACTACAGTTGTCTCTACGCTTTGGTCTTTATATTTGGTCGTAATGTTATCTGGCTGCAGTCGCTGATAATAATGCATGATTTTAGTTTTTTTTAGGTTTATAACGAGATTATTTTTATTAAGCCAATCTATTATTGATTTGAGTGTATCATTTATGTCTTTTTCGTAATTTGTTTTATTTACGCATTCAATTATGGCTGTGCTATCGTCCGCAAACAATGTCATGGGATGATGAATTAGGCGTGGCAGGTCGTTAATATATAGTAGAAATAACAAGGGCCCAAGTACACTGCCTTGCGGCACCCCAAACTTAATTGTTCTACCGGTAGATAGATATTTGAATTCACGTTTAGTTTTCGTACATATTCTTGATATCTCTGTGTATTGTATTCGATTCTTAAGATATGATTTTACGTTGCCTCTTATACCATAATCGTTAAGCTTATCCAAAAGTATGTCATGTTTAACATAATCGAATGCTTTCGTCATGTCTGTGAATATTGCACATACAGGGTTTTTCTTATCCATATTATTCACAATGACTTTTAGGAGATCAAATATTGCCATATTGATATTTTTATTTTTACGAAAGCCCTTTGGTTCTTCGCATAATATATTATTTTTAGTAATGAAATTGTATAATGACTCATCTATACTTAATATTATAAAGCGGAAAAGTTTGTTTGTTTGTTTGTTTGCTTGAACGCGCTAATCTTCGAAAGTACTGGGTGGATTTGGATGAAATTTGGTATGGAAGTAGCTTGAAGCTTGAGGAAGGTTATAGGCTACTTTTTACCCGACTGCAAAAAAGGAGAGTTATGTTTTTACCGTGATAGAATCCACGGGAGCGAAGCCCCGCGTGAGTACTAGTATATAATATTTTCAAAAATTTTAGAAAATACTGATATTAAAGCTACCGGTCTATAGTTCGACATATCTTCTTTATTGCTCTTTTTATGTAGTGGTTTTACTATAGCAGTCTTTAGTTTGTTGGGAAATACACCAGAGCTTATACATATATTCATTATATAGCTTAATGGTTTTGCAATGATATCCGAAACAAATTTTACAACAACGGTAGAAATGCCATCGTATCCAACACTTTTTTTATTCTTTAACTTGTTTATTACACGTATAATATCTTGAGACACCACCGGACGCATAAATATAGAATTTGGGATTCTGTCAATGCCAGTTCTAAAACCCTGAACATTACTAGACACATCCTGTACCTGGTCAACAAAGTAATCGTTAAATGATTCAGCAATTTCCTTGGGATTTTTCACTAAATCATTTTTGTTATGTATTTTTAAAATAGGTTCTTTTACTGAATTGTGATAATTAATTAACTGCCATGATGCTTTGGATTTATTTTGTGAGCTATTA
Organism: Tholera decimalis; assembly: GCA_943138885.2. Lineage (NCBI taxonomy): Eukaryota > Metazoa > Arthropoda > Insecta > Lepidoptera > Noctuidae > Tholera > Tholera decimalis. The sequence continues at coordinate 567,822 of OW964550.2, forward strand.
ATTAAATAATTATTTTGAGCTTTTTGAGTGAGATTTACAATTTTTTTAAGTCTCTGTGAATAACTTTTAAATATTTTTTTATTTTCAAAAGTTGGTGCTTTTCTGTATTTCCAAAGTAGGTTTCTTTGTTTCTTACTACATAATTTAATCCCACGTGAAATCCACTTAACTTTTCTTTCAGGATTCACTTTAATTAATTGTCTTGGAAAGCATAGGTTATAGAATAAACCAAATATATTAATGAAATTTTCATACGCCTCATTTGGGTTATTAGTATCAAAAACTTCCGAAAAAGATAGGCATTGAAGGTGTTTTTTGAATAACTTTAAGTTTTCCTTAGATAGTTTAGTTTTATAAGTACGCCAAAATTTCAGTCTACAGTTTTTTTTTACCTGTATTTTTACAATTTGAGCAGTATGGTCGGATAGAGCGAAAAGCGGAAAAGCGGAAGAGCAAATGCACTTTTTCTATTAGATTCTTCCTGATTTAAATGAGATTGAAAGTACTCACGATTTTTCACCGGATACACTCACTGACACTGACGAGGCGCATCACGTCGCGATGTACTGCACCACACAAGTGGCGCCCTCTGCTTGCTTGACCACGAACTGCTGACCCTCTTCCTTCCTTGCGCCGTCCGGTTGAAGCCGTCCGCCGTCCGGTTGAAGCCGTCCGCCGCCCACCAGTGATGCTTCGCCGCTTGAACCACCAACTGCTCCCGGCTGCTTCAGGTTCCACCTCCAGGTACAGGTCCAAGAACCTCTCACCTGGTTCCCCAATCAAGGGGATGCTCTGGACAGTGATCCACTGCCCAGTAATGACGCGAAGGATGGTATTATACCACCACCGGAACCACCAAAACACTCCCGTACCACACCCGGCTCTCAAAGGACCATGAACAAAGGTCGACTTGGAGAGGGTGGCTAAATTAAAGAAAAAACGTCATCGAGCTGTCATCTCGTCAACAACAGTTCTGTGTGTGATAATAGTTTAAAAATATAAAACTCGCTTTTTATGCCACAAATAACTAAAAACTGTTCATATAATATCTCATTGAACAAGTACAAGTGTTATCTCAGTGTTACATCGAATATAAGTGAAAATATAACAATAAACCTCTAACAGTGACAGAAGTTTTAACAGTGAAAAAACTTTAATACTTTAACTACAAACAATGTTTCCCTCATTAAACATAGTATTCAGTGAAAACAAAGCTTAATAATAAGTGAATACAATTAAATATACCAATAAAAAAGTGAACTTAAAAACAGTAAAAACAACTTATTATTTGTGTGTTTTGTGGGTTGCCGTAAAAAATTCAAAGTTAAATTATAACGTCATCGTGTTGGTCGCATCACACGTACTTTGAGATAACCAATTTCGTCACTCTACGTAAAGCTGACTTGGTCGAGCGGTATCGACACCGGAGTGAACGTCGTGGCGAGTATCGCGAGTTCGAAACCGAGCAAATCAAAACTCTTTTTGAGAAATTGAATAAGTTTAAAAATGTCATCCTGTTTAAATAAAGGAGTAAGCAGTAACCGCAAAACGTCGACACAAGTTACTTGTAATATCTGCAAGAAATTTGTCAACATAAGAAACACTGCTCTATGTTCAATTTGCAAAAAGAGATACGAGTTTGACTGTGAGGGTTATCCAGAATCCACTTATCGCTTAAAGGACGCCGAAGCTAAAAAAAGGTGGAAGTGCAAAATATGCATTAAAAACACAACAGACGCAAATACAGATACAGCTACCTCTAATATCACACTTAGAAAGAAGCAACACTCATCAAGTAAACCTGCTTCGCCCCAACAACAGGACATTGCCAAGCAAAATTTTGTTTTAAATGACAATACTACTCAAATTCTGACCACCCCAGTACTTGTAGAGCATAGAAGTAATTATGATAAATTTGAGGCAAATATATCTACTGAAAACTCTTTCGAATCTTTACCACTGGATGAAGACATCGATGTTTTGCCACATACACTAAAAAGAAATCCTCAAATATTTAGAAGCTGTCCAAATATAAAATCCAACAACTTTGACTTAATAGAAGAATTGGAAAACAAAGTTTCTGTACTGGCGAAGAACCTGGAGATTGCTGAAAATGAAATAGCTAACCTTTTATCGGAAAACTGCTATCTGAAAAAACAAATGTCTATGTATGGTACTCAAATAAATCAGTTAAAAGACATTTGTAAATCGACGCCCAAAAGAGCTTCACAGAAGAAAAAGAGTAAAGGTCCCATTCAAACTAAATTAGATTTCTCAGAGCAACTAATTAGTCCCAACGGACTCTCATCACAAAAAAAGTACGACACGCATTATCAAGGTACAATCCAGGATATTAACAATGACAGGGCTAAAAAGATAATGGTGGACTCCCCGAATAAACAACGACATAGAAACCCAAAATATACAACCCAATTAAAGTGCAATACAAAAAGAAATATATATATTATTGGAGACGAAAAAGTAAGAGGTCTATCCGCACAATTGATCCACACTAAATCAGGTAAATGGAATGATAATTTCAATATCGAGGGTAAAGTTCAACCATATGCTTCATCATGCGAGATCCTACGAAATCCAGATTATCTATCAAACATCCTATCTGACGACGACATTGTCATACTCTCAGTTGGTAAACACGATAAAAATCCCTACATGTTGCTAACTAATCTGTGTAGCACTCTGTGTAGTTTGAGTAATTGTACAATATTGATGTTAAATGTTTCAGAGAACAGGTATCTTAATGTCAAAAAACTCAATCATGAACTAAAATTGTTTACAAAAAACTTCAAGAATTGTAGATTTATGGAAGTTAATGAGTTGGATGTAAATTATCACAAGAAGCTTTCGGAATTAGATTTAATTACCTATAAACTGAATATAGAAATTGATTATTTGAAATATGAAACTAGTTGTACAAAACTAAGTTTAAGTGAACGAACCTCGATTCATGATACCAGCAAAAACAATAATACATTTTTTCGTTCCAAACTTCACCATTGATAAAATTACAATTAATAATGACAAATTAAAACATAATTGCCGACATAGTAAATTGCGAATCTTACACCAAAATATAATCTGCAACAAATTAGATATATTGGAAGTAACTCTATCCGAATTAGTAGGAAAAAACTTGGAGGTGGATATATTATGTTTTAGTCAAACTTTTGTAAAACAGGGTACGGAAACTAACATCAAACTTAATAATTTTAAATTAGCTGCGGCTGCGGCATTTAGTCGAGATAAATGTAGAGGGGGGACTTGTATTTTAACGAACAAGGTATTTGACACTAAAACATTAAAATTTCCTTCAAATCTAGCTACAACGTTTTATTTTGAGTGCTGTGGCATAGAGATTATTGGCTTAAACCTGATAGTCGTTAACATATATAGAATACCCGACCAGAGAAAGGCACAAATAGGTATTTTTCTACATAAACTTGATATTTTGTTAAATTACTTGACAGACCAGTATAGGAGGAAGAAAATTATAATTTGTGGCGATTGGAATATCGATATATTAAAACATAACTCTGCAGCAAAAGAACTTCTAAGCATACTTTATAATTATAACTTTGAAGCTCACATAACATCACCAACTCGGGCGAACTCTTGCATTGACCAAATTGCCAGTAACATAAAAAATGTTCAGTCAGACATTCATCACCTAGGCTTGTCAGATCACGAAACGGCACAAACAGTAACCATAAAAGCTAGAAAACACAAAAAAATATCGTATTGGTCTGAATTAAAACGTGACTCTTGTTCGGAAAACCTCGAGAAATTCGTTGAATGTATATCTTCTCTTTCTTTTTCGGAAACATTTAACTCTAACACTCTAACAGAAGCGTTTAATTTATTTTATGAAACTTTTACACTGTTTTACGATCTGTGCTTTCCGACCATTAAAGTTAAAGTTAATAATAAACCAGTCGCACAAAACTGGATAACAAAAGGCATTAAGAAATCTAGCAAAATGAAACGTCAGCTATATCTAAAATTCAAACATAGTAAAATTAGTAAAAAACAGAATGAGAAAAACTACAAACTTTATAGTCATTTGTTCAAACGATGTACACAAACAGCACAAAAACTTATAAATACAAGACGTATACAAAAGCATACAAATAAATGTAAAGCTACTTGGAACGCAATCTCCTCAACAATTACTAATAATGATTTGTATAAAAATGATATTGACGAATTAAATTTAAAAAATGTGACATATAATAATCCATCAGACATTTGTAACATATTTAATGACTACTTTATTAATTTGACATCTAATCAGACATCTAGTGCTAATAATAATATTAATAAAAATAAAAATAATAAAAATCCAAATACTATTTTCCTAAATCCTGTAGATGCACCTGAAGTGTATAAAATCATAATGTCTTTAAATAATAGCAAAACTAGTGGATATGACTGCATTGCCACACAAGTTTTGAAGACTTGTGCTGGTTGGATATGTCATCCGCTAGCACATGTTATAAACTTATCTTTTGTGGAAGGTGTATTTCCTGATCAACTTAAAATGTCTATCGTGAAACCCCTATTTAAAAAGGGAAATAAGTCAGACCCTAATAACTATCGGCCGATCACCATAGTACCCATTATGTCAAAAATTTTTGAGAAAGCAATGCTTACCAGATTTAATAATTTTCTCAGTACACATAATATATTATGCAAAGAACAATTTGGTTTTCGTAAAGGTAGTTCAACTGCTCTTGCAATCTTCAACTTAATGAAACTTGTTACAGAGAGCATAAATAATGGAAGTCCAGTGGTGTCTCTATTTTTAGATATGAGCAAAGCCTTTGATTTTGTAAATCATTCGAAGCTTTTAAACAAATTAGAGTTCTACGGCATTAGGGGTAAAGCATATGAATGGATATCTAGTTATCTAAGAAACAGAAAACAGTGCACAGAAATTTCTAAAGTCATAAAGAAAAATGATAAATCATATTCCAAAGAAAAATTTACATCTATTTCAATATCAACTGATTGTGGTGTGCCTCAGGGTAGCATTCTCGGCCCATTGCTTTTCTTACTTTATGTAAATGATCTTCCGGAGGCTACTTTACAGAAATGTATCCTTTTCGCAGATGATACTACACTTATTATAAAATGTGACGATAAAAATGATTACAAATCAGTTATCGAAAAGACCTTATCAGATATCATAGGCTGGATGGAAGATAATAACTTAAACATTAACATAAGTAAAACGAAATTAATTCAATTTAAATCTTATAATTCCAATCAATTGGATTTAGACATTATTTGTAAAAACGAAAAAGTACAACAAGTAAATGAATTAAAATTTTTAGGACTTATTGTAGATAATCATCTTAACTGGAAAAGTCATGTGGAACATATTTGTCAGAAACTAGATAGGTTTGTGTTCGCTTTAAAGAAGTTAAGACAAAATGTATCAGTAGAAGCTGCTCTTTCGGCTTACCATGGCTATGTGTCATCTGTACTAAGCTATGGAGTAATAATGTGGGGCAACTCGACCGATGCTGACAGAGTTTTCAAACTACAAAAACGTTGCATCCGAGTTATTAACAAGGCGTGGTTCTTAGACAGTTGTAAACCTATATTTCAAAAATATAAAATTCTTCTACTGCCCTGTATGTGTATAAAAGATATCTGCATTTTTACAAAGAAACACATGCATTACTTTAAGCAACGTAGTGAGGTTCTGCCGAGGCAGAAAAGGGCTAAATTCCATAACCTATTGTATCAACCACCCGGTCATAAAGATATTTATAAGAAAAATGTGTATAATATGTGTATTCTGATTTATAATAACCTCCCAAACGAATTGAAATTGTTACAGGGTAATGTATTTAAAACAAAATTGACAGAGTGGCTACAAAAAAACTGTTTTTATAGTATTAGGAAATTTATGGAATTTGGAAATAGAAGTGAATAATTTAATTAGTAAAACAATGTTGACGATAAAATTGTATGTAATAATGATATTAATCGAATTTATGAAAATTGTATATGATAATAATAATTTAATTGCATGTAGTAATAATAATTTAATGACATAAATATAAATAATTTGCACGCTTGCTTGCAGGCAGAATACAGTGACTTTTAGGATATAAGATCTTTCCTTATAAACAATGTATTTCTTGCAAATAAACATTTTGATTTGATTTGATTTGATGAATTAAACACTGGACTTGTACTAAGCGCGTATAATACTAGAATCACAATGCTTGCTGCTCACAATAAAAAATAATATTCATCTGACCTAGTCAAACGACGGAGAAACTGTGTAGCGAGATTCAGAAACCGTCGCTCAACTAACAACGCCATCTATCGACAGAATTCCCAATTTCTTTCATACAAATTCACTAATTACACAATAGATGGCGCAGTGAATCAATATTAACGTAAACAATTGTTAATGTTGGTAGTGATATTATTCCTACTCAATTCAAAATTTAAAGGAAGGTATAAAAACTAAATTAATTCATTATTTATCTGTTGAATAATAAAAACAATCTAATTCCGATCGAAGCTTTAATTTTTATTTTTTTATTTTTAGCCTTTTATGGCTAGAACTTTTATAGATAGACATAAATTGTTGCACTTAAATTTAAATATTTTCATAGTGGTCATGGTAATTTGCATTAAGGGTAGAATAAATGACGGGGCCCCATAGAGGGCCAATGCCTGCTGGGGTCGTGAGACTGTTCTAAGGATGCACCACGACTCTGAAACGTAAAGGGCATACGAAGGAACAGGTTGATTTTAGTCAGATTTTAGGACCAAAAAAAAGGGGTAGAATAAAGAAAAAAGATAAAAATCAACATTGTTTATCGTTAAATATGTACATTTTACATTTATTCACATTTTTAATCTTCATCGATTACAATGTCAGCATCCTGGTAATCCTGATCTTTACAATTAAAATATATAACTATGAGTTTCTCTATATTTTCAATTTTCAACCTATTTCTTTTAACATCTAAAATCCATTTATAAATGGAAAAAGACCGTTCTACATCTGACGATGTCAAAGGAGCAAATTTTAAAAAGGTATTAAATTATGTGCTTAGTTTTTTTCAATGGCCTCACTATATTCTCTAAGTGTGTCTAAATCTGGGTTTCGTTCCATAACACATTCTATTTTATTTTTTATATTTTCTGAATTGCACTGATTCATAGCATCTCTGACGTTGTCAAATACTAAAAGTGAATCTGTCAACGATAAATTATGTTTTTGCAATTCTTTTAAAGACAAATGAATTATAAAATAATTGTCTTTAATGTAATTTAAATCTTCTTTTAAATTTTCTTTTTCTATAATATTTTTTGCCTCTCGAATAGATACCGCATCAGAGCTGCTTAAACAAGATAATACTTCTTTTATTTTTTCAAAGTTTTGAGCGTAATAAAATGCTGCCTCTAACCAAGTGCCCCATCTTGTAACAACTGGTTGGGGAGGTAGCGGCAAATCTGGATATATTTCTTTTAAAATTTTGACTCTACTTGGGGCTTTCAAAAATACCTTTTTAACATTTGCTATTAAAATGTTAACATCGTGATATTCTAACCTAATTTGCTCAGATACGCGATGAAGAGAGTGCGCCAAACATGTTACGTGCTTCATTTCAGGTAAGTATTGTTTTAAATTTCGTCCTGCAGACAGCATATATGCAATGCTATCAGTGCAGAGGACAAGAATGTTACCTACCTTCGATTCAAAAGAATCTTCCCAAAAGTTTTCCAAACATTCTAACACAAATTGCGTGATTGTTTGTCCATTAACTACAGTTAGCATTTTACATGCTACCAAATAAGGTCTAGTCAAATTGCTAGGATGTAATGGTTTTATTAAAAAATGGACTATATAGTGACCTAAAAAGTCTGTCGTTTCATCTAATGATATCCATAGTTTCTCATTTTTATAATTTTGCCGAATCGAATTGATTTTATTCTTAAAAAACTTGTCCAAGTAAACTTTCCGTAACTATGATTCATCTGGCAGAGTACGATTAGTACACGTACAACAACAGGTACTACACATATATTTTTTAAAGAAATCTTGAAAAGTAGTATTTTTCATCTGAGACCACGGAATATTGCACAAAATAAGAAATTTTATAAGATCGAAATAAAATTCCTCTTCGGGCCGCTCAAACTTTCCCTGGTGTACTGCTCCTTCGATATGTCTTTTAACGTTTCCTTTATTTATGGTTTTCAAATGGCTTTCACATTTTGAACAGTATATTGTACCGCTAGCGTGATCGTAAAGTAGTTCGGGATGACCGGATATCCATTTTTCTACAGTTTCAGCCTTGACGTTTGCCATATCTGAACTCTGTTGTAGAGATGGAACCTCGTATATATCACCTAAAACAAAGACATGAAAAAAATACATTTTATTTAGTTTATTTAGCTAACTCCGTTTGTTTTATTTTTCGTGGATCAAATTTAGTCATTGAAATTTCACCCTCTTCCTGTCAACCGATTGATCTAAAATTTGGTATTCGCCTTTGATTCTGGTGACAATACAATTATGTATATTCAATATTATTGTCAATCCAAAATGGCTGCCGCTACAAGATGGCGGACAACTTAGTTTTTTTTCAATCCCATCAATATGGGTATCAAATGAAAGGGCTTGTTACGTAGAATATTTTGTAGAGAAGTAGATAAGGCCTATAGTAATTTATTTTACCAATACATTGCAAGAAGACACAGCACACAAGGCATTCAAATTATATACGGATTCCAGTAAAATGGCGGTTAATAGTGGAGTTAGCTGAATTGCGACTACATTACTAGAATATCATAATTTTGTTTCGCACTAAGCTCACTGGTTCATACTCTATTAAAGATTTAACAATATTAGGACTCATGGTATGTTCAGCAGGTTAAGCGAACAAACACAATACTAAAAATATTCTTATAGTACATCCAAACATGCTTTATACTCCTTGTAACTAGTAAAATATTACTTACCAAAGCTTGGTTTAAATATGTAGATCCAATTCAATAGTGAAAAATCTGAGTCCGTATATTCGAGCCAAATCGTGGTTTAGAGCAGATTCCAGAAGTCAGTATGTACACAAGCCAGGGTCAAGTAACGTTTTCACAACACAGTAACAAACAAAGATGCGCACTCTACGAACCGAAGTAAACGAGTGAGCTACCTGGCATGTCGTCGGCGGGCGTACGCATTGTTCTGATAACCGGTTATTGTACCACCCATGATCCTTTGTTCTGATTGGTCGTTGGGTTTTGTCAAATCGTGACTGCGTGCCGTTAAAAAAAATATGAAGAATAATAAATAATAATATTGCTCATTTTATTACAATTCCTACCTTTTTTTTTTTTTTTTTTTTGGGTTGGGAAAATCATCAAATGACTTCTTCCGCTCTGGGTCAAGCGGAAGGGTGTGTCAGATTTCTACTGACTAAAAACCCACCCTGTTCCTTCGGCTGCCCTAAATTTCCGGGGCTGCGGTAACTCGGTAGAACTTTCCCGCAAACCCCGGCAGGCAATGGCCCTATGAGGCCCCGTCACTGGTGTTGACAGCTCTTTGAGGTACCTCCCGAAACAGCCGTGTCCGGTCAGCACCTGCGTCAGGCGGAAGGTGAGGACGCCGTGGCCTCTCTCCAGCCACTCCTCAAAGAGGGGACTTATCCCCACGACTGCGGCGTGCCCAGCCTTCGGTTGCGACAGCCGCACTTTCCATGCTGCCGTGAGATCGCGCCGGAGTTCTATCCGCTGAGCCGCGACTTGCCGCGGTAGCGGAGTTTCACCCCGGCTTAGCACCTCTGCGCGCCAATTATGCACGCGCGCGAGGGCTACCGCCTCCAGATCCCACGGCAGCAATCCGGCAAGGAGGTTCGCCGCCTCCCCAGAGATCGTGCGGTATCCCCGGATCATCCGGATAGCCATGACCCTCTGAGACGCGACCAGCCGGCCAGCTGGTCGCCGCTGCAAATTCAGCGCCCACACAGGGGCCCCATAGAGGGCCATGGACCGCACGATCTCCGCATAGAGCCTCCGGCAGGAGGCGTTTGGCCCCCCTAGATTGGGTAGGAGCCGCTTGAGTGCAGCCCCCGCCCGGTCCAGTCTTGGAGCCAAACGTCGGAAGTGCTCGACGAAGTTCCACCGGCTGTCGAGGACGAGTCCCAGGTACTTCATCGTCGTCTCGACGCCAATGCAAACCCCTAACACCGTTATCTGGGAACCCGAAGGTGGAGCGTTCCGACGGCCATGGAAACACATGGCCTCGGACTTGTGCAGGGCCACCTCGAGTCCCAGTTGCCGGATCCTCTCTACGACTGTCGCAACCCCTCGCATCGCCAGTTCGGCCGCCGCCTCGTGCGACCCCCCATGTGCCAGAACCAGCGTGTCGTCAGCGTAGCAAACTACACTGACGCCTGTAGGGAGGTCGGCGCGCAACACCCAGTCGTAACCGATGTCCCACAGGGGTGGCCCCAGAACCGATCCCTGTGGGACACCGCACGACATCTCTCGCCGATTCCACTCTCCCTGGTGACCAGGGTAGATGAAGGCTCTGTCCGTCAGGTAGGCCTCGACCACACGACAGAGGTAGGTCGGCATCCGGTGATACCGGAGTGCCTCCCGTATGCAACTCCAGGGCAGGGTGTTGAAGGCATTGGCGATGTCGAGAGACACCGCCAAGACGACCCCACCCCGGGACACCGCAGCCTCTGTCGAGAGAGCCCTCACACGCATGATGGCATCCACCGTAGAGCGCCCCTTGCGAAAACCGAATTGGCTATCCGCAAGATCCGGCCCCACCCTCTCCAGGTGCCCGACGAGGCGGTTTGCAATAATTCTTTCAAAGATTTTGCCCACCTCGTCGAGCAGCACAATAGGCCGGTATGCGGACGGAGTGTCCGCAGGGCGCCCTGGTTTCTTGATGAGGACCAGTTTTCCCGTCTTCCAACGAAGCGGGAACTGGCCCCTCTCCAAACATGCGTTGAAGAGCCCTAACAGTCGAGGCCCGAGAGCCTCCGAGGCCAGGACCCAGGCTTTGCCAGGTAAGCCGTCGGGTCCCGGGGCGGTATTCTTGGCATTCAGTCTACGTACCGCCACTCTCAGGTCTACCTCGGTCACCTCTGGAACGTTGTCGTCGTTGTCACTGTGGCCCGCGTTGGACACCGCAGGTGGCGGAGCCATGGGTGGGGGAGCATGCCCACCTTGTGAGGGGAACAAAGCGCTCACCACGTCCTCTACTACCTGGGGCCGGAGACTCTGTGTCAGCGGGGGAGCCCAGGTGCGGAGTTTGTCCCGCACCATTTTATATGGACGTCCCCACGGATCCCGATTAAGAGTCTCCAGCATCTCCTTGCGGGCCAGATCTTTGGCCCGCCGGATCTCCACTTTGAGGACGGTCTTCGCTGCCCTATACCCCTCGTACAGCTCTGCCTCTCTAGCCTCCGCATTTTCAGGCCGGATGCGGAGCCTGCGGTGTCTGGTGTACCGGCGTCGCGCCACGACGCAAGCTTTGCGAAGTAAAGCTAGCTCCTGCGACCACCAGTACACCTGGCGCCGGGCACGTCCTGGCCGGACCCGAGGCATTACCTTTTTTTTGAGGATGGCAAATCATCAAATGACTCCTTCCACTCTGGCAGAATAAAATTCCTACATAAGTTCCGGTTTTTTTTTTAATAATCCACCAATTCCGGAGGAATGTCCATATTAATATATACGTTTCGGATCAATGACCCCATTTCAATCTACCTACTCCGATCACTGATGATCATACATAAAAAAAAAGGATATACGCGTCGAATTGATAACCTCCTCTTTTTGTCGTCGGTTGAAAAATATATATTATATATACGTGACGAATTGATAACCTACTCCTTCTTTAGAAGTCGGTTAAAAAACAGTTTCTATCCAGTAAAATTATAGTTAGTTGTGTTTAAGTAATTAAATTAGTTGAGGATTGTGTCAAACCAGTCTCATTTTTCAGTTTTGTGTAACAATTAGTACTTCTTTTCTCACTAGATGGCGTTGTCATCGAATTATATCTCACAATGGTTTCGTTACCGCCAAAACTATAAGTAGGTAGTTATGAAAATTATTAAGTTTTAGCCCCGACCATAAAGCAAGTGCTGAAACGCCATTCAGTGCGTTACTTCACCTCTGCTGAAAACCACACAAACCCCCTGATCGTATCGGCCGCCCGATACAGACCCTCCAATATTTCTTGGGTTCGTCACCCGCGTAACGTCCTAGACGAGCCCAACGACCCCACCACCATCCGACAAGAGAGCAGTAGGGAAACTAGCACTCTTAGAAAATACAGAAATAAAACGCGTTCCGTATTCCGGCCTCGCCGACGAGGCCCATCGTGACGTCCGCGTACTTGTAACGGAAACTCTCCCCGACCTTTGCCAAACGAGCCAGCCCGCGATGCTGAGCCAGTAGCGATAAATAACCCCTTAAATAATATGGACCCAGCCTGTCCCTTTGCTGCCCTCCACCAACGACCACGCTATGCCGAGGCCCGTACTCCACAGGCAGTGCCCTTAGCGTACGGTTCTTTAAAATGTAATTCTAGTTTGTAAGCCCTGGCTGGGGGCCTTTAATTTAAGAGGTCACCACAGGATCGCCCGGTTGAGTAGTGACCAGCCTTAGTGTGCAGAAATAGGAGGGGTCCTATAAAAAAATAAATGAGTTTTTGTTGATCGCCCGGTTAAGTAGTGACCAGCCTTAGTGTGCTGAACTACGAGTGGCCCTACCTAAAAAAAATGAAGTTTTTGAGATTGTGAGTAAAAAAAAAATAAGTTCTTGAGATTGTGTGTAGAGGCTAGAGATAAAATTGAAATAGTTGAATTGTGAAATTCATAATCAAGTCTCGTTGAGTGTAGGAATTTGGAGATTGAAATAGTAATAATAGAATATATTTAAATTCAAAACACAGGCTATGACAAGTTTTATTTATACAAATCTCAAAAAAAAAAAACTTTCCGTGCAAAATTGTCGGATCAGGTGAGGATATCAAAGGAATATAGGAAATCCAATTAGTTAGTCATGTTTGGCTTTTAGTTAGAGCATGGTACGAAACGATCAGTCAGCGAATACGACATGCACTTGGCTGTTATAAAAACTAAGAAAGAAAGAAAGAAGAAAGAAAGAAAGAAAAGAAAGAAAAAAACTTTATTCGGCACATGCCACAAAGCACACAACACAAAGTATACAAAAGGAAAGAAACCAAATATGAAAAAAAAAAAGAAAAACAATTTAAGTACATATTTGCATTTACACGAAAATAGACAAATTACGTGTGCCTCGCGACTGCGCCAAAAAGGCAACTACGGAACCCTTCACTGCGCGTGGCCCGACACGCACTTGACCGGTTTCTTTTTTCCTTACTAAACGACAAAATTTTCGAGCATTTTTGAAAATTTGGTGTTAGTCGTAATTGTGAAATGCTAAATTTGCCTTTGGTCAAGTTTGACATTTCTGTTGGTACGGTAATTACTCCACTTAGTTAATTTTTCTAGTATCTATATAGTGTTAGGCGCTTAGGTAATTTTGAGTTATTTGGTTTTTATCCTACATGCATTGATTGAGGTAATATAAAAAAAAAATATTAAATGAATATTTAGGTTGTTTTGCCTCAACTTCCACATGTTTTTTTTTTGGTAAGGCAACTTTTACTCTGATATAGATTCTAAAAAGATATATATTTTTACATATACTTTTTTACCGTACCTTCCTTAATCAAAGCTTGTCGGTTAGTAAATTTTTCCCGTTTCTACTTTTAGGGAAAATTTTACTAAGCCACACTAACTTTAAAACTAAGCATTATTTTTAATAGTTACGTATACTATAATGTAGATAAGAAAATATCCAAATAAATTTCTAAGAATTAGGCTTTTTGGACCATAACAAGAATTTACACGATTTTTTTTTCTGAAAATTAAAATTTTTTTAAACTGCTCTACTGTAAAGTTAGTCTGATGTCGCTTGGATAATTTTTCCTTTCCAGCGTCGATATATTATATACTCTTAGGTAAAAAATGTGTGCGTGAAATTTTTTATCAGCAGAGTTTAGGCTGACAGTCTCCTTTTCTGTAAAAATTGTACTTTGTGATTCAGAAAACCCTGCAGTGTCAGTGTGTTTTTGTATCCCGTTTGAGCCCACTCTTGACCTCGTTCTCGCCTGATGGTAAGCAATAGATGAGGTCTACGATGGAACGAGTGAGCCCAGAAGATGCTTGTTCATTCTTGCTTTAAAGGCTGAAGGGTCATAAGTGGCAAGAAACTCAGAAGCCATTTTCTTTCCATTCCACGTCTAACAAGATGCAGCTGAAAATGGGTGTTTTTGGACGGCAATGACATGAATATTAATAGATTTCCAATATTCATGTTAAGCCATCATAACGATGGCTTAAAATTCGTCAAAGCGTTTAGCTTGATGGCAAACATTAGCCATACGAGTCTTTGTGCATTGCTAATTAAATTGCAAAACAATATCGAAGCGGATCACGCGGCGAATAATGATCGCACCGCACCGCAACGGATCCGCACGCCACGCGGCGATGCGAGCTGCATACACAGTACAACAAGCATAAATACCACACTTAGAGTAAAATTAATAATATCTAAAGTATAATTTTGTCTAATCGCGTCTGTTTTACTAATATTTTCTTCTCTGTCAGTCTCGCGTTCAGTACAAATATGTAGATTCTTGAACTTGATTAATGTTACATTTACCAAATCCAGGAATTTCGCTTAAAATGCTACTTGTTAGTCCTTATACGCTTAAGACTTTTCTACTATGGTTTGTGAGAGCCTATTCGCCTAATATAATATTTGTTTAATAATAAATCATGAGATCGATTTGGCGATAGTTAGCCTGGTGTGTGACATCAGTAGCAGGTTCATTTGGTGCGGTCAGGCTTTGCGGCTCACGCAATCAGCCAATCAGCGCGCCAAATATTTATGTAAGCCAACGGGTCACCGTTGGTAGCGGTCACCGGCCACCACCGCGTTCAAACGACACATTCATTTAGATAATTTAATTGGAATGCTTTTATTTAATCCTCGATGAACTCAATTTGACAAAAATAAAACCCTAATGTCTCGACAAGACAACCAGGTACTTATCTACGAGTGCAACTAACTTTAGTTAGCAAGCTACAAATAGATATATTGCTTCTAAACCGGGAACTCAATTACTTTCCATTTGTTCAGCTATATGGCGCGTTCGAAACTAAATTAATGCATGGCTCCAGATGTGCAACCAAGACAAGCAACAAATAGAGTAATTCACTAAACTGCACAGATGCAGCATACATCTCCCTAATCCCACCAGACATGTAGGCAATTAATTTTAAAATATCCTCGGGATTCGATGATCAATCAGACGCGTCGCACAATACCACAAGATGCTGCACGATTCATTCCGATTTGACCCGATGTCGCCCGATGTCCCCCGATGTCAGCCGATGTCTTCCGATGTCGCTGAATGAGGCTCGATGTCGAACAATGCCGTGACAACTGTATTAATGAGAGACGAATCCGGACTTATGAGCCAGACAGAATAATAGATTAGTTTCATCCATCAGGAAGCCAGTCCACGACAAAGGCTTGGCAATGGTTGCCTTTAAAACTATCTGACTCCATTCACAAGGGATTTTGTGCCTAAAAGGCTTGAAATAGAGTCTGAAATTGTATGAATTACGGCTTATTTCACATCGGGTCCAATATAATAAAATTATAACCATAATTCATGAGAATATAAAATGTTACGTAATGGATATGAAATAATAACCCTTCCATTACTCAATTATAAGGATAATCCAAAGCGAGATAGCTTCGAGATATTTTCTTCTATTACTAGGAATAAAATAATTAAGTTATTTTGTGGATTTATAAGAAAATTTGTACTCACGCGGGGCTTCGCTCCCGTAGATTCTATCAAGGTAAAAACATACCTCTCCTTTATTGCAGTCGCGTAAAAAGTAGCCTATAACCTTTCACGAGCTTCAAGCTACTTCCATACCAAATTGCATCCAAATCCACCTAGTACTTTCGAAGATTAGCGCGTTCAAGCAAACAAACAAACAAACAAACTTTTCCGCTTTATAATATTAGTATAGATATATACTGTTGCATCAAGCTGCTGCTTAACAAAAGACTTCCCCGTGTATACAAGACTGATTAAATTATCCCTCCAGCTATATCCCCATTGCTATCGCTATTTTTGTGATAAACAGTAGCAAGTAGTTAAATATTGTTTTAACCGAGTAAGCACTTCCGAAAGATAACAGAAGATTTTCTTAACCAAGGTTTACCTCCTTCCTTCCTTCCTTCCGTCCTTAACCACTTTACCTATATTATTTTTGAAAAATTACATTAAACGTTTGGTGACAGCGAGCATCTGCGGTCAGCGTTCAGCTCGCTCCGGGCTCCAGGCAGCAAACACGTGAGTAATTAGAGCGGTACGTGCGCCGACTGCGACACCGCGCGTGTTTGTACTGCGGCCACGACACCACCCCAATACCCCTCCAGAGGTCACCGCGCTTCATTACATTTATACCCCTAATGAAGGTTCCGTTTTGTCAAGCCTTTCATTTCTACCCCACAGTGAAAGGTTTTTCACGCACCTCAATGTTACAATCCGCGGCTAAAGCGGTTAATTGAATTATGTAGAGTATCACGGGACGCCCGCCGCCGCCCGTTGACATCCCAGAGAGGTGGACACGATCGTGTGATGTGGGTCGTTCTATTTAATACGAGAATTTTCCTTTTTTGTGAGAGGGGCCTACCTACCTAATACCTAAATACTGTCGGCATTGATGCTGAAATTTTAAATTTGAGTTTTTTTTAATAACAAAAAAGGTATACAATTTCAAATTATAAATCATGTATATAAAAAGAACATAAATCGAGAAAGGCTCTCGTGTCCCGTGATATGGCCAATAAGGTTCTTCAACGAGGAAGACAGTTTATTAACTTTTTATCCGGAATAATAAGAGCTGCTCCGAGAAAAGCTAATAAAGCTCGGCAGTCGTTCGATACGTTTTAAACTCCTCTCAGTATGTTAAAGACGAGGCGGCGCACGTTAGCGAGGATATTGCTCGGCTCGGCTCGGGCCGCTCGAGCAAACATCGCTCGCTCGCTGCTCTCCGCGCTCGGACCGCTCGCACTGCTCCGACCGTTCTCGCTCGGCTACTGGCACAGAAAGCTAATTGGAAATTCTTGAAACGAAAGAACTTAAAGCTTCCAATGCGGATGTATTGATGTGTTCAGAAGCTACCTACATAGTTTGTATCTTTAGTGCTTATTACAGCGCTTTACTGTGAACTACTTTTGAAAACCGCTATATTATTTCATAGTAAAATATATTTATTGGTGCGTCAATTTATAAGAGAAGAGTATTTTGTCTGTTTGATGACAACAGCGGATTAAACATAAAAAGGAACCTCCATTGGTATATCAATGTTATTCAACCGAATTTCAAGATTAGATATAGGTTAACTACCAAGATTAATGACAGTGTTAACTGTAAAAATCAATAAGTTCCGCAGTTCTCATTGGTGAACAAACTTAATTTACACCGACAAGTAATTTGATTATGAACTCAAACTCGATTGCGAGGGTCTAAAGACGGTCAGCTGGTGCCCGGGCAGCGGCGGCTCCTCGCACAATTAGTCCAATTTCTCACATGACTAGACTTGCTCGTTACTAACTTTTAAACTTCGGTCAGCGATGGCTGATAAGGAATTAGATTCACCCTCCAAACTTGGTAAAAAATGCGCGGAAATTAAACATAACTTTTACCTTCAAATTACAGACTACAAAAGCGTTCACAAAATATTCCAGAGTTTTACTTGCTTACCGAAAAATAACAAACTTTGTTCCCCTTACGCTATTTGAAGTGATGTACCTACTTTTGATAAATCTCAGACAATGAGAGTCGCAAACTGCACTTGAGAAAAGTGTCGTACTCTGACAGTAGTTCCACTATATCGGCGATCCGATTACCGTCAAAACTAAACGTGTAGGATTCTTGAAACACTGTTATTGCTGCAAGTCCAGAGACGCAATAACTTTTCAACTTAATATCAGTGCAGTCACTAGCCCCCCGCCCCCCGCACCCGCCCACTCCCCGCTCGCGCCCCGTCACAAACTGCGCTGCTTTACTACCCTGTACTTTATTTTATTACTCAACTTTATACACAAGCCTCGAATGTATTTATTTATATTCCTATTTTTCCGCTGGAGATAGGCTGGAGTTTGGCAAGTCCACAGAGGACAATAATAAAGTTTTGGCTGAATAAAAGTTTTTAAGAAAATAAAGCGAAGTTAGATACTAAAAAATATTCATTACGAAGCGCAAGGATCCCCAGAAGCTAATTTTTATTTTGTATACACGTGTTCTATTAGTATATACGTATAAAAGCGCCACCATTTATTTTATTTATAGCAGTCGTAACAATGGCGAAACGGTGGAACATGAAAAAAAATTGGCCAAGTGCGAGTCAGACTCGCCCATGAAGGGTTCCGAAGTAACTATAATAATATAATATAATATGTATACTTATTAAAAAAAAAACCTACAAATTTCTTAAAACTAGCTTATTTACATTTTTTACAACTACGCCCAATAACTTTGTTTTTCATAATGTTTGTATGAATTACAAAGTTATATTTGCGGTTTTAGAAAATATGCTGTATCTTCAGAATACATCTACCTACTAAGTTTCACATGTATAGTCTTAATAGTTTCGGAATAAAATGGCTGTGACAAACGGACGGACGGACAGACAGACAGACAGACAGACGGACAGACATGTCGAAACTATAAGAGTTCCGTTTTTTGCCATTCGGCTACAGAACCCTAAAAAGTAGTTCTGTCGGTGTGTACGCGGTTGTCGCGGAGTGCTCTCGGCTGGTATCTGCAGCGCGTCGCCGGCAGCCTGCGAGCTCAGCATTCTTGTTCTGTGCAGTGCACCCGTTACATTTGTTGTACAACTTTCCTGTTTCTATTGTAATGCGAGCACTAGATAAAACTTGTTCAACATTGCAACTCGTACGTTCACTCTCTAAGCTGAATCATTTTAATTTGGTAAAAACTTGTTAATAAAACATTCACGGGTGCCCTGGTTTCTGATAACGATTTCCGATTACCACAAATTCCTTTTCTCGTACAAAAAAAAAATCATGATTCGTGTTATCGTCAATCATTCTATTAAATAATTTGTAGGATGATTAGGATTTTCATATTTGTACATACCAATTTGTAGTTAGAGAATTAGTTACACGTTGTATATAGTATGTTTTTCGTAATATTTATTTGGTTGGCAGTCTCGTAATTTTTTCATGATTTCTATTAATGAGTTTTCTAACAAGAGCTGTGAGAAGATATAAACGGAAGTCTATATAAATTCACAAAATAAAATCAAGCATTACTTTCATAAAATCAATACCAATCCAATACTACAGATAGATAAAATGGATTCACACTTGGTATCTTATAGTTTTTAAAAAACTATGTCCATTTTCCACAGTATGACTATAGTTATAGATATTACATACCACTTTTATAGAGCAACAACAGCTGCAGTCGACAGATAGAGTGAGAGAACGCAGGACCGTTCTCGGTTTAAAAAAATGAATTTATTTACTTAGCCGATTCTAGATAAAATATAACAAAAACAGATATCAAATCAATTCCTCAGTTTAATTATGTAAATTGCATCATCCTGTAAATTTTGCTGTTAAGTCGCATATCAAAATCTTGAGGTGAAAATCACAATTGCTAAAACGCTCGAGCATCTAAATAAACATTAATGGAAATGATTGTAAACAAACGAAATTAATGATATTAAAATTTTGAAACTTTCAACAACAGACTTCAGTTGCTAATTGAGATTTGGTTGTGTGGTAGTGGAGGCCGTTGTAAAGTTGAAGGGTGTAATAATTCTTCAACGTCACGTAAATTGAATTTGTTCTCAGATAGTTGAGTTAATTTTAGTTACGAGACTCCCTCCTACACACTAACACTTACAGCACATCGTGACGCACAGAAGGACCCAGTCCTTTATTGAACTGATGAAACTGAAGTGAAACACGCGCCACGCCGCGCGCCATGGTTCAGGATTTCGTTTATTAGATACAACATAACTTGAAAAATATATGCATCACACGAAGGCAATTTAATTTTCAAAAGAGGTACTGGACACTGATCTTCTGCCGGATGCCAGCGGTGGGCATTTGGACGTCGCATGGGATAGCGTTATGTGTATTAGTATTATGCGCAGAATGAATGTCGTTAGTATTCATGCCTAAAATGTGATGTCTATGATGTGAAATTCATTTATAACATCTGCCATTTCTTGTATAAAAAAAATCGGTAAGACCGTGTTGTCTAAATCAAAATCATCTAACAGGACTCAACTGACTGACCTTGTATTCATTTTACTAATGTCCATTAAAAAAGTAAGAGTAGTTAGTTTCATGCAACGATCGAAGTGGCGTTTCTGCTCGTGCGCTGTGTGTGTACTTTATGGAAGCAACTTTTATCATTAGGACCTCCTTTATTGTATTGCGCTTTGTTCGCCCACGCTCCTGAAATAATTAGGGCTCTGAAAGATATCTACGAATGCCAGTTTGAATAGTAATGGCCATCGAGTACTATAGAACTGAATCTTCTGATAAGTTCATTTAGATGTGGTCGTTTAAAGTACGAATTGTTATGTCTTTCAATTTGATTCGCAATAAACTGAATTAATGACAGTAAGGCAAAAGTATTTTTCAGTCTAAGCTTAAATTGTTTTCAGCTAACAGCTTACCAACATAATTCATGGAATTTTTGGTAAACCAACAATAAAATTCAAAGAAAATATTAAAAGAGGTATTAATATTAAACAGTGCCTTCCATTTGAAGGCGTGTGTTATTTTCTATCTCCATTTTCAGACAAAAATAAACAGTCGATTGGATATTTTTCTTAGATTTTCGTTACAAACAGAAAGTGCCTTTGTTTTATGAAGGCAGTTATTTCAGGGAGCAGTTCAATTACAACGTCTTTAAGGCTGTTTGTAAATAAACAGAGTCGAATAAAACGTTGTTGTTTCGTATTGTAGTCTGCTTCTGTATTCATGAGGCGGCGGACGGGAGGAGCGCGTGGACGCCAGCAGTCTCACCGACACGTAGAGAAGGACCACTCAACACAACACCGAAAAATATACTATCAACCTCCAAATATGCAGTACTAATGAAATCATTCAAATAATAGTTTAGCTAACGACATACTTTTAAATGCCATAAGCGTTCGTTAACAACCAGTGTGTGCTACTTACTGCGAGATTACTTCATATAGAAGTACATACTTGTGGGAGCTGGGAAGAGCTTAGTTGTGTCTCTTTTATTTGTGAACATTTTCAACATGATTCATCATTATTAAGATGAGCCTTCTGTTCGTATCTCTACTTCACTGTGCACGGTGACTATTACGTAGTAATGTCTATTTCCAAAAGACACATATTGATACAGAATACGCCTAAGCATTCCGCGGGGAGGTGCCTACGAAATATAAAAGTAATAAACAGACTCGCTTATTGTATTGTTAGTACGTTTTCAAAGCTGAACAAATATTTGGTCGCTTAACATATTGGCAGTGAGCTCTATAGTCATTCTCCGGATTGGCTGGTTCAGTGACGCGAACAAATGTTGTATACGTTCATAATATTGTTTTGCGTTTATTTTGTGTCTAATATAACAGAGCGGCGAATTTTTCATTTGCGAGCGAGCTTGTAAATATTGAGCGCTGGATTAATAAAACTGTTAATAAAGTGCTTTTTGATATTTGTGTTTCGTTTGCTGTTTTTTGTTCGAAATGTTGAGTTTGTTTTCCTGAAATAAAATAATTTCAAAATGTTGGTATAGACGAAGTATAGTTGATTTATTTACAGTTCATGTACTTTCACGTTTCATGGATTGTATTGACTTGGTTTTTTTTTGTAGTAGTGCTACCAGAGTCTGGTCAGCCTGACTCACTTACTACTAGCTGTACTGGAAACGCCTCACAGCTTACTAGAACGTACAGCTACGAGGGTATGAGTAGTATGTGTAAGTATTTTTAATTTATTTATTTATTTATTTATTTTATTATTTATGTACACACACTAAAATATAATAGGACAACATAATTATAATATTTGAGAGCAAGTCAGTCTGTCAGTTTGCCATTGATTAGCTATGAACTTTCTAAACCAGTTTAGCAAACATTGCTTTACTGGTTACTGCATTGGTTTTACTGTCACATCATCTCTCCCACATTTCAAATAACTTCACACTTCAATACGTGAGATATGATCGGTAGGAGATGGTATCATTATAGTGTAGACGGTCGGTGGTCAGTGGTCGGTCGAGCGAGCGCATCGCAATATCTCGGGCGCGACTGTGGGACGAAACATGGATTAAATACAGAGAAAACAGAAGTCACATCCTTAACCAATATACACCGTGAAATTTTAATGGTTGTTTTACAAGTCTGAAATGGCTTTGTCTTGGTATTACAATCGTTTTATAAACAAATAAAATATTAGAATCAAAAAATGGCGCAGTGTAGTTAATGCATTATCACCATGCGTGAGAGCTTATTTTGCTCTGAACATTTATTAATCACTTTTTTCTTTGTTGGCAGCGCGCGGGGGCGCGTGTTTCGTGTGGGTACCTACGTTACATCTACTGAACTACTAATGATTCCCGCGCTTTTGAGTTTATGAATATTTTTTAATAATTTGAAATAAAAACAATTAATAAAACAATAAAACAGTTACATTTTTTTAAGTTTAACTGTATGTTTCGATACTACTACTGATGGGTAACCGCCCTGCCGTGGGAAAACAACCATTTAAATTTCACGCCGTATATACGAGGTGTTTTTATATACCTTGATTCTTCTAGAGAAGAGAAGCCAGTGATTTCTGACACTGGTCTAACCGAGGGGTATCGTGTTACCCAGCTACTGGGTTATTCAAGTCAGATTACAGGCAGTCACTTCATGGGAAATACTAATACTCAGCTGCATCCAGTTAGACTGGGAGCCAACCCTGACATAGTTGGGAAAACATAGCAGACAATGATCTTTTTTTATTAATTTTTCATACGAATAATTCGACAAAGTTACGATTATTAATGTAAGCCACCCTTACGTGAAATATGACAACGTCGTATTTTCGTAACATTAAATATGACTGATTGGTTTGAATGTAAACGAATAACTCGTATTTATCAATGGAACTGATAAATGTATCGAGGGTCTAGTGTTCTCTTTCGAAACTATGAATTATTGGACCATATATTCTAGGATATTTTGTTCTATTTTCAACCGACGACAAATAAAGGAGGAGGTTATCAATTCAACGCGTATATTTTTTTTAATGTATGATCACCGTTTACTCGAAGACGGCTAAACCAATTTGGAAAATTCTTTTTTTGTTTGAAAGGGTATTCTTCGAAATTGGTCCCATTGTCACCAAGTCAGGATCTGATAATGAGATCCTGGAGAAATCGAGGGAACTCTTCAAATATTATAGGCACACCTATAGTGATTTGAGTATTTTTTATAGTAACTTGTGTAGTTGCATTCGAAAATCACCATTTGTGAAATGGACCTGATGATGAAGACCACAGATGGCCACTGGAACTACTCAATATATAAGTAGGAATAATATGTATTTCATGTGTTCCGCTTCGATTACTTGAATGTGGTTATTAAGCACAATATGCTCGTCACAATGCATATGGTGAAGTAAAGCTGATGGTGAAGTACCAGGAGAACTCCTCAACAATTAACGGCCCAGCATTGGTAAAAGCAGTATTTTGTAAATAAATATAAGTAGTTGACATATAGGCTCTTGTAACTAGGTAAATTGAAAATCGACGAACTAAAAAGAGTGAAATAAAAACTTTTTACCTTAAAATTAAACTGACTCACAAAAAAACACTGCAAAGTGAAACAAAAAGTTTTTTTACATATAGAATACTAACACATTATTGTTTCAAATCCACACTTGAATAGCTTCATCCCAACATATTATGTGAGTCAATTCCGTCACAGTTAAACCAGGTTGAGCATCACAATTTTAAATAGAGTGACTCCATGTTTGTTCTGTACAATGTACTTACTTCAGTTATACTAGGTAGGTAAGCATAGATTACAAATTATGGTCAACAGAGACCAACTGTTTATTCTTATTACCGAGACGCTTGGTGGTTTATGTCTGTAATGATTACGCGCGCAATCTATGGCAATTGGTCGTCACAGATTGCGTCAGATCGTCATTGATTGATTGCACAGTGAACATTACCAACGGACGAGTTGCTGAGGCTGGACTTTCTGTTCAGGCCTGCAATGCTGCTGCTCCTCTGATCCGTCGTCTCGTAGTCGGCCGTGGACCTCATATTATGTTGTGTAATAATAATCAAGAATAAAGATTTAATAATCATATTTTTATTCAAATAACATGTTTACAGAAAAGTACTTTCAATGCCTGCATATTCCACTAAATTCTATGGCTCATCGTTTACGGTGCAAGGTGTTCGTTTGTGGAATGCATTGCCGGTGTCAGTAAGACAAGCTCAGTCACTCGCTACTTTTAAGAGCTCGGTTGCTAATCATTTTCTTTCAAATTTATTATTATTCTTTTGTTTCCTCTCCACATGATGTTAAAGAACACATTATATATAATCACTTATGTATTGTATTGTATTTATAATTGTATGTTGTAATGTTTCCACTTATGTTATATTATCATTCATGGTTTAGAATTTCCTAATATTCTGATATTAAGTTATTTTTTATACAATACTTTGTTTGTTTACGTTTTGTGGCGTAGTGGTTTAGGTGGTAGAAGAATAAAAGAACTTAGACCACAGGTTTACAGCATTTATTTTGAAGGGGGGTGGGTTCAGTTCACAAGAGTTCTTTCACTGGTCGAAGGTATTGGATGGTACTGCCCTGAGCTCAGGCCGCGACGCACGCAGACCGGCGAGCCGATCTGAAGCCGGCAGCGACCACGTGTCCGAAGCAGAGGTTGTGCAGGGCAGGCCACGGGAGAGGATGTCTCTCCTCCTCACCCAACTCGCACGTGGCAGGCGCAGAGGTTATTGCAGGTAGACCACGCGACAGCGCGTCTCTCCACCAGTAGTACGCGGAGGCAGCGGTGACACCCGTCGCGTGGCAGACGCTGAGGTAGTTGGTAGTCGAGACGAAAGTGTAGAAGTAAAGAAAAAAACCCTGGAATCAACACGAAGGGTGCTTCCGTAAGCGTGGTGCCAGGAATCGTGAGCGCCAGCGATGCGTGCGTCTCCCAGCCGTAAGCCCCACGGAACAGTACCCGGGAAACGAATGGGAACTCACCATCGCGGCGGTTCACAAAGGTTATAGATAAGCGTGCGCATGCCGCGTGCAACGATATAGAAGGGAACCGCGTGACAAAGCGTTTAAGCCCGTAGCTGCTATGACACAGCAGAAAAGGAATGCTGCGGCCTGCGTACGCTCCACAAATTTAGAAACACTAGTGGAAAACAGATGACAATGAAATAGCACAGTTATGTTCCAGACGGAAGCCATTTTGACAACCGGGCAATTATATAAATTTACAAACGCTGCAGATTATGGCGAAATAAGAGGATTGCGATTTGGCAAGATGGAGAGAAAATGGCAGATACGATGAGAACTTACCCTTGGGCACAAAGAGGTTTCAATATTAGTTACTTGTAACAGTAGGCGGTGAAAAAAGAACTCCGCGGACCGGGGATTAGAATTTATAGCCGGTCACCGCATAAGTGTTGTCACTCAGTGAAACCATAGACATTTGGAATTAGTGTGATACTCGGATCTAGTTTAATCGACTATCACGCCACAGTTTCTGTAAAGTCATTAGTGACAGGACTAGTTTTCTTCTTAATTCATTGCTGGAGTTAGGTTAGGTCGTATATGTAACTGATATTGTACCTCGTGATAAATTACTTTTATTTTTCTTTTCATTCTAGAACCTAATTCAAACGCTAGAAAGTTAATGTAATGAGAGAGATGACGGAGAGCGAGTCAGTCTACGCCTGGAACACAAACAGTGAAGAAGTCTGCAAGTAAAACGGCTTGGTCGCCTCCTAATACACAAGCCATGGTCCGGACCTCCAGACGCCCTCTTCGTTCTGCTGTTGAGGCCTACCGACTGAAGGCCAGCCGTCCGCAGCCACCGCTACGTGCTGCCCTCTTCATTCTGCTACTGAGACCATTCGTCGAAGACCACTCGTCCTGCAGCCACCTCTTCGTTCCGCTTTTATCATCCGCTCCACTTATCAGTGACCCTCCCGTCATCTCTTTTTGCTCTTAGGTTTCCAGCAAATGTTTATAATTTCTTTTATAAACGGGTTCTAAAAATGTTACAATCTCTTGTGCCTTAGGATTCAACATTGTATAAATTTTATAAATAACGTTACATTTTCTCACTTTGATTTCTTTTCCTGGTCATCTTCCTCCTAATTAGTTATTGCAACCTTACAATTTCCCTTTACCCAGGGAAACTGTAACGTTACAATGTATATATATTATATATATATATATATATATTATTTTATGTTTTATGAGTACACTAATTTAGCCCTCCCCACTTTAATTAAAGTTTTGAAAGTCCTTCCAAAGGTTGTCTGGAAGATATCGCTTTTAGCGATAAGACCGCCATTGTAACCATAGAATTAAGAAATAATGTTAAATAGGTGTGTTTAAATTTTGGTGTACAATAAAGTATATTCTATCTATCTATCTATCTACATATAGTCCAGAACATAAATATATATAATAGTTCAAGTGCTTAAAAAACATTGGTAAAATGGTAATTTATCTTAAGTTCAATAGCGGTGAAATGTAATGCTTACTATAATGTAGCGACCTGCTTGATGTAGGTTTATAAAAAACCTGTGTTTCAGGCCATCTCTTTACATAGATAATATACAAAAACCCCGGTATGGCCCGGTCAAGTTTCTATTACAGGCGCATACATCACTGTACATTGCTCCCTGAGTCCTGAAAAAGAGAGAATACTCCTTTCATCTTCCAAACACTTTACGAATGACGTGGAATCTATTTTAGATGAAAAAACGGCGTTGAAGGTATTTATATAACTTAACAAAAAGAATTAATGAGAAAATTTCTCATCAATATCAATCATTCCTATGTGAATTCTACGTAGTGGTCGAGTGCTAAGTTACTGCTTAGTGCTTAGCACTAAACCGTGGCTGTAGTTTGCAGTGGTATAGCTATGTAGTAGGCACTTATGTACTGTTTGTATGGTATGAGAACTTCAGTCCTAGTGAATTAGCAGACCGTAAATTATTTAGAATGTATTATTTATTTTTGTGTAAATGTATTCCAGATTTTCTCAGTTTTCTTATTCATTATAATATAATTATTTATCATATTCATTACAAGGCAGTAGGCGAGACACCCACACAACCGAGCAAACGTTAGCGTTAAATCCGTGAGACCTTATTGAGTTATCGCCGAGCTCCGACGACGACATTATTTATGTCCTAAATAACGGAGGTTTTCGCCGCCATCCTATCTAGTAACGGAACTAATTACAAGTGGGCGTACCGTAACTAAGAGATTAAATTAAAATCTATCTTTTCCCTTTTTGTGTGACAGCGTGAAAAAAGATTATGGGCATACTTAATCTAATACCTACCTACTCTTTAAGTTGAGACAGATCACTGAATCTTAATCACAAAATTTCCTGTAGGTTTTAAAAACGACTTCTTTTTCTCAGTCGCTTTACTTTTGTCAGAGTGGTCGTGGTTGTCACGTGATATCTCTGCGTTGAGTGACCCGCTCCATCACCCGCCTCCATTCTTCCCTGACATACACACATCAAGTGTCTAGGGATCAACATATATTTTTGCAATAACTTTTCTCCTGATTGATATTAATTAAAATTTTCTTTAAGGATTCATCAAATAAAGTGTTTTCGTTTGTCACAGTAACGATAAACCAAGTCACCTTTAAAGAAAATAAAGAAATTTGCCATTTTCCTAATAAAGGGATTTTTGACATTTGAACCACTAACATTAAAGTTCGAAAAAAAGACTGAAATAACAGTTTTCTTTAAAATTTTATTGGGTAACTTAAACAATTAATAATCCGTGTTTCTACCGCGAACACTAACAACACAAGAACATCGGTTTGGCATACTCAAAATGAGTTCATCCAAATCACGCTGTGGAATGGCCACCCATGTTCGTTGCAACAACAAAAAAAGGTCTTCTTGCGACTGGATACCCTCCATATTCGGCAGAGCTCTTCTCTGTAGCATATCCCATGCATGCTCAATCGGGTTCAAGTCTGGCGACTGAGCAGGCCAGAGCAGGACATTGATGTTAGCTGCGGCGAGAGTCTGTCTTACAACTCTTGCGGTGTGCGGTCGTGCATTATCATGCATTAACTGAAATAAGGGACCGATTTGCACTTGTAGAGGAACGATGACGTCAGATACAATCGTTTCAGCATAAATTTGAGCGTTGAGGTTGCCTCTGATCCAAATCAACTCAGTTCTTCCGCCGATCCAAATACCCGCCCATACCATGATGGTTCCACCACTATAAGGATGGACTTCTTGGCAGGATTTTAATCGCTGTTGGCGTCCAGGGGTTCTCCAGTGTCGTATACGTCTTGTATCCGGTCTCATACCAAAACGAGACTAATCAGAAAAGCACACGAAACGCCATTGTTCTTCTGCCCAATTTCTGTGTTCAAGAGCCCATTGATATCGAATCCTACGATTGTGCATTGCTATAGGTGGTACCCGTAGCGGTCTTCGGGAATGAAGGTTCCCTTCATGCAAGCGGTTTCTGACTGTTTGGTCGCTAATTAAGTTCCC
Organism: Tholera decimalis; assembly: GCA_943138885.2. Lineage (NCBI taxonomy): Eukaryota > Metazoa > Arthropoda > Insecta > Lepidoptera > Noctuidae > Tholera > Tholera decimalis. The sequence goes on from OW964550.2 coordinate 596,760, forward strand.
TGAAGAGTGATGAAGCCTCACGGCTAACATCATGGCGGTTATTGTTGGAGCTCTTCGAGTTAAGATTTGAATGTATCGGTCTTGTCTCCGTGTGGTGCAGCGATACCGTCCTCCATGGCGCTCAGCCACGGTACCAGTGCTTCGGTAACGTGTCCAAAGTCGACTGATAACACTCTGACTTGTATTCAGAGCTAAAGCTACAGTACGTTGCCGGGAACCAGCTTCTATCATTCCCACGGCTCTGAGCATTTCTTCCCTGCTTAAATGACGTCGCCGCTCCATAATAACGTTGGTTTTAATCAGTAGTAGGGAAACAGTAGCACTAATAATCAAAGAGTATGTAATACACTATGTTATACTAATAATGTCTTCAATGCGTTGTATATTTTTATAGGGTAAATATTGACAGCTGATTTTCATCTTTTACTCGAATTTGATTAACATTTCCTGTTTCAAATTATGAAATGCACCAAAAAGGATCCATATAAATTTATAAAATCATAAATTTATTACAAAGCCACATCTCAATCTCAAGAAATCCGCATAAAAATGCTTGATCCCTAGACACTTTTGATGTGTGTATGTTTCCCTGCAGCACTCGTGTTTGGTAATATCGATGGCTGCTTTAACCTTGTTTGTCCATCTCATCGGAAATCACCCATATGCTCTCAAGCTTGCCTTGCACCACCAAATGCACCACTTAAATAGAATGAAGGTATAAAGCCTCTTAACTTTTGTTCGATGGAAATCCCTTCGGGCACACGATTGGTAAGCTAAAAAGAAGCTATTCGAAACCGTACGAAATCAAAGAGCCTGATATAATGTCCACATCTCATGTGGCGTTCAGTAAATAACGCTACTCTCTCATACAGGCTGGCAGAGCCGAGTATAGGGTTGCCAAACGTCGCGATTGGCCCGGTTTTTGGCATATATATAAATAACTGCACTTAAATATAATAGTATGTTAAATCGGTATCTATAAAAGAATAAAAAAGAAAATTACTGTTGACGGTTTCTTTATTTTACATGTATCTTTTTTTGTCTAGAGTCTTCTAATGTGGCAACTGGCATCCCTAGTGGCGTGTCCAATCTCGCGGCGGCCGGCATTCGATCCCGGCGCACTCGACCGAGAAACAGATAGCACCCCGGTTTAACCTAGCATCCTATTGCTAAACTAGATTTTTCGTCGAAATCTTTGTGATAGATCATCTTGCTACTTAAAATACGAATCTTGTTTTATTTAGGTTACAAAAACTTTATAGGTAGAAAGTTATGGCGAGAAGTCTGATCATGTCAAGTGCGTCATGCGGTGGATTGAAGATGTAATCACGAGGAAAGGTTTGAGTGTCAAAAAAGATCTAGCAGACCACTCAGATGAGAACTAATTTAGAAGGACGTAAGAAGAACATCTTCCTGTGATGATGATGACGTCTGCAGCAAATGCAATTGGAAAAACATGAACTGTTTTGATGAACAAGAAAAAGAGAAGTAAGTAGTGAATAACCCACTAATATACACAGATTTTTTTGGAAATATTTACGTTGTCCGTAAAGCTAAGGAGTGGAATTAACTTCTAGTGTGTATTTTGCGATCAACTTTAGCCTGGGGATGATTAAGGCATGAATAAATAGGTAACTTATAGCCAAGCATCGCCGAGCACAGCATCACTTTCTATCAGGTGAGATTGTGGGCGCAAGCGTTCCAATCAATATCAGACAGTGAACAGTTGATACATATTCGATACCTTTGATAAATTCATTTTCAGTGAAAACAATACCCTTTTAGGTGCTCATTTGGAGTAGGGTCGATCAAGAGATCTCATTTTTCCAGCATCGATTGAATGTGAACCCTGTCGGGGCTAATAGCCGCAGGATACACTTTGCGTTTCGACAACGCAATCGTGGCACTGTATTTGAAAGTTACTGAAGGGCACTGAATGGAAGTGAATGGTTTAACTGTTCAGTATGCTTTGAAAGAAATTAGAAAATTTAATTGAGTAGTTTACGTGTTATTCCAGGATGTCAACAGGTATTTACTTACCAAATTTCAGTCAGATCCGTTCAGTAGTTTTTGCGTGAAAGAGTAGCACAGACATTCATGCAGCCTATATTAGTAAGACTTCATTTATTTGGCTTAATTTCATAACGTATATTTTTGGGTCAAAGTTTTAAAAGTTAAAGTTCTATTTCATGCTTTTTATATTTAATTTACCAATTACTTTTTATATATACCCTCATTGATATGAGGGTATATATAAAAAGTAATTAGTATTAACTAGTGATCTAGAACATATTAATTGAACGAATGAATAAGCTTCGCATCTCTCATCATTTTATTCCCTCAATGTTTTATTCTTTTTTACTATACCTATCATATGTATTGATACCATACCTACAACCCCAAATTAGTTTGAACGAGATAGAGTCTGTATTTTTGAGATATAGCGAATTTTATATAACTTTGTTATTCATACAAACATATTGAAAAACAAAGCTATTTTGCATAGTTACTACGGAACTCTTCATGGACCAGTTAGACTCGGACAATTTTTTACCATTCGACTATAGAACCTTAAAAATTCTGAAATTTGGAAACTCATTCTCAATTAACATAATTGCAAATACGTCGAAAAAAACTTCAGATTCATTTATTAACAATAAAAATCTTTTCAATAAACTGCTTTTCTTTGTCCCTGATACGAGCGATCACCTGCTGCCACCTCAGCACAGCTTTGGCTCAAACAATAGTAGATTAGTAGCCAAAGGCTGTAAGGCATCAATTGCAGCCCGAGATATTTATAACTTCAATATACAATAACTTGTTTGTAGCATTTACCTTGGTGGTACTTAAAAAAAAATCGGTTGGTATTTACATTTTTAGGACGAATAATAAACAACGAATAATAAGGGGTGTAATATTTCTGTATTTTTGTACGAATTCAGAGAATTCTTGAGGAACTACAAATGTTCGGTCAATTTTAGTTTTTGTGTTCGGTAGTTTAATTACTAACAACTGACCCTGTTGTTCTATGTTCTCTATTGTTATATTTGTCAATTCAATGCCTCGGCATTCGACAGTTATACCGAAGATAAGAACCACCTAAAACAAGAGAAATATAAAAATAAGAAGGTATGTTTTTTAGGATTGTAAGAATTTACAAGATAAATGATGAAGTATTACCATTATGTGATTTGTTATTTGACGTACCTTAACAGCTAAATATATATATGTCATCAGGGGCTTCATTTATGAATGTTTTCACGTCTTGCGCTGTAAAAACCTTTGACTTTTTGCTTTTGTGCCCAGCTGATTGTCTTTTTAGAAAAGATGATAATTTTGAAAAGTTCTTGAGTATTGATGTCGTGTTTAGTATTCATAGTTGCTTTTAACATTGAATAAATGCACCATAAACTAGATGGCTGCAGCTTTTTTGATAGCTCACTAAAGTACGTTAAGAATACAGTCTCAGATAAAGACTTTACTCGTTTTTCTTTTTGCCACTTCATGAACTTGTCGTAAGTTTTCAAATATCTCTCTTTAGAACTTTCAGGCAAAATATTGTTAATTGCTGCTTCAGCTTCCATTTTCATTGAATCGGGAGTGCAGCTTATATCTTCATCACTTGCAGAACTCATGTTTTTTTCCTAATTAGCACGTAATTATAAAAAAATCCCAAAAACAAACAATATTTAAAGTAAAAGTTTTCTATTCCCGCCTTTTTTCATCTTTGTTTTTTAATTTTTGTTCAAGAACGAAATTGAGCTTCGCCGTTCGATATTTAAAATTGATGACTATTATACTCATACGAAGACAAGGCCAGACAAGGCTGAATAGCGAAGCGACCTCTTTTGTCATTGGGCTGAATGCATGATATCTGGTTAGATGTACGCAAACTTTTTGAAAGAGTGAAGAGATATTTTTTAAATTACTTACCGCCCTAGGGCTTTCCTAGCTACATTATTACCCTAGAGCGCTAATTGGTTACCTACAAGCCCAATTTGGGGGTAATAAGGACCTACTTAGCGAATATGAGAGATGTAAAATCCTTATCTTTCCTCTCGGTTTAGTTTTTATCCATCAGAAGGACGTCCGTAGAGTGCTGCGTAATCTAGACGTGAACAAAGCTAGTGGCCCCGACGGGATACCAGCAATTGTTCTTAGAACATGTGCGCCTGAATTGTCTCCAATCTTGACACGCCTGTTTCGCCTTTCGCTAGAGACTGGAAAGGTGCCGAAAGCATGGAAGCTGGCTAACGTACAGCCTGTACCCAAAAAGGGCAGTCGTGCTGACCCTGCCAACTACAGGCCTATTTCAGTCACGTCCATACTCTGTAAGAGTATGGAGCGTGTACTTAATAGTAAGCTCCTGGCATACCTAGAAGCCAACGACATCCTCAGTGACCGGCAATACGGCTTTCGCAAAAACCGGTCAACTGGGGATCTTCTAGCGTATGCCATTCATATCTGGAGTGAGGCCATTGAGAGGCAAGGGGAAGCACTTGCTGTTTCCCTTGACATCTCCAAGGCTTTTGACAGGGTCTGGCACGATAGCCTTATTGCTAAGCTTCCTTCTTTCGGGTTACCCACCCAACTTTGCGTTTGGATTGAAGACTTCCTGAGGGATCGGTCCATTCGAGTGGTCATTGATGGCTGCTCGTCTGGCCAATTGGCAATTAATGCCGGGGTCCCTCAGGGGTCTGTTCTCTCAGCAACTTTATTCTTGCTGCACATTAACGATCTGCTAATGCCCGGTACCTTTGGGTATGCAGACGACAGCACAGTTTCTGAGAGATATGTGTCCAGCGCGCGAGCTGGTGGGTCACAGATCCAGTCTCTCCGTGAGGACATGGTCGGGCGCTTGAACTTGACCTTGAAGGCTGTCTCCGAATGGGGCGATGCCAACCTGGTCAAGTTTAATGCAGCTAAGACCCAGGCGTGTCTCTTCTCCGCAAAAAGGAGCCAATTTGAACCGGCTCCTACTTTCCGAGGTGTAACTGTGCCGATAACTGACCATATCGAGCTTCTGGGGGTAACATTAACTTCTACCCTCAATTTTGGCCCGTTTATCGAGGCTAAGGCTCAACTAGCATCAAAAAAGTTGGGAATCCTAGCAAAGGTGAGACGGTACTTCACACCCGAACAGTTGCTCAATCTCTATCAAGCCCAGGTTCGGTCGTGTATGGAGTACTGCTCTCATCTTTGGGATGGATCTGCTAAATACCAACTGGACGCGCTTGAGTCTATCGAGAAGCGGGCCAAAAGACTCATTGGCAACGATGCACTGGTCGAATCAAAGCTCCAGAGCCTTGAACATCGACGACGAGTTGCAAGTCTATCGGTTTTCTATCGGTTACATTTCGGGGAGTGTGCGATGGAATTACACAATTTAATTCCAACAAGCCCGTTCCATCATCGGACTACGAGACAAACGGCGAAGCGCCATCGTTACATGGTGGACATCCCACCCATACGCACCAAACGTTTTGGGAATACCTTCATTGTGCGTACGGCTAAGGAGTGGAATTCCCTGCCGGAGTCTGTGTTTCCCGATAGCTATAACCTAGGAGTCTTTAAGTCAAGAGTGAATAGGTTACTTTTAGGTAAGCGTGCTCCATCTTCGACCACATCATCACTTACCTTAAGTTGAGATGGTGGTCAAACGCGAACCTATTCTAAATAAAAAAAAAAAAAAAAAAATTATTCTCATTTAATTGCATCAAATAAATACTTTAGTTGCAATTACCTACCGAGAGCTGTTTAAGCCGGAATCTGGAATTTATTGGCTTAGAACGAGCGCTGGCAGTAGCCGCCGGGGGATTACGCTGCAGGCACACGCCACAGCAGCTATGATAGCCAGGTACTTGTTGTAACTAGACCAATAGATATCATAGCCGGATTTTGAGATTATGTTGATTGTTTCGTTTTTTTTTTTGTTTTTATTTTATTTGTACTACCTATATGTATTAATATAATAAAGAAGTAAAATTTGTTTATAAGTATGTATGTAGGAAATACCGGAAGTACTGATCCAATTCCAAAATATTTTTCATTGTTATTAAGGTGCATTACTTGTGAGTGCTATCAAAATCCACCCGGACATAGAGCTACTAGATTAATAAAATTATGTTCCCATGGAAAATTTGTGATCGCGGTGACTAATTGCGGCGTGGCGCAGCTAAAATGCAGACATATTGACATGAAGATTGTGCAGTGTTTGCACTGTACAAGAGTCTCATCTTCTACATACAACACAGTAAAACAATAAAAATATATATAAAGATATACTAATCGACAATTTCTCGAACGAAGTATGATGTGTACTGGTCCTTAGCTTCACGTCGCAGTGGGACACCGCGCGTCACTCGTGCTCCCCCTGCGTCGGGCCTCTATTGGCATGTTCGGGTACTGATAGCTGAACTCGAGCCTTCAAGCGGCTGATAGCTGTATCAGGTGTACTATCAGCCGCTTGAAGACTGGAGTTACAGTTTCTTGGGTACTTGTGCTAGCGGTTGAATACACTGAGAATACATCAATCATCGCATCACTTACACTGGTATTTAAACTACCAACAATTTTACATAACTTTCTGGTATTTTGATACTTTTTTTATTGATAATAGGCTCGCGTTTGACCACCACCATCTCACTTGTTGGTGAGCGATGATGTGGTCGAAGATGAAGGTTACTTTTACGTAAGTGTGCTCTATCTTCGACCACATAATGACTTACCATCAGGTGAGATGGTGGTCAAACGCGAACCTATTATCAGTAAAAATGTAACCTATTCACTCTTGACTTATAGACAGCAAGGTTATAGCTATCAGGAAACAGACTACTTAGCTCTCTATAAAGTCAGCTTACTACATACCATATATTCTAATGTTGTAATTACGTAATACATACAGTCAAGAAACTGTATTTGTTATTCAGTAAACAAAACCTGTTCAGCCTATTAGTGTAAGCACGAGATCTCATAACATGTTGTAGAAGATTAACCTTTCATACGACTCGGTACACAAAGCAATTGAATGCAAGCGTAATGACTTGCATAAATGGCACAACACACGAGCGAGTGCCTCGAAGTGACAAAGTTAATCTGAGGTAAGTCCCGACGCTCCCGGCGCGGCGGCGCTCGCGACGCATCTCTATCCGCTCTCCACTATAAAAGACTACTTATGTAGCGATGCTCCACCGGCTACGGTGCAACCCGGATGTGGTGCGGATGCGGTGTTGCAGTAAGTGTATATACGCATTTACTCGCCGTAACGAGCCTTTTTCAGAATTTCCGTGTGACAAACTACGTGTAAAAAATGTGTGCCAAGCGGATTAAAAGACGCTTGCCGTGTGCTTTCATTAAATTTGGGAGCGGATGTGTAACTATTGGGAATAAATATTTTCTTACATCAAATTATGCAACGTAAAGAGTGCATGTAATGCCTGCGAGCCGGCCGGCAGTGAGTTGGCAGCAGTGAGCGATACATCCGGCGAGCTATGTTAATTTCTGCCCCACATACGTCTGAAGCACACTTATCCTCAAGACTACGCTTCATAATGACCTCGCCGCGCCTCGTGTCCAAAAAGGAACTATAAACATTTCACAATAGTTGTTTAAGTCACATCATTTATTATGAGGACGGAGAGAAATTACATTCGTAGTGCGGTCGTTGAATGTACGTGGCTGTGGAACATAACAATACTAAACATTTGTAGCAATCGGATCGCGAAAACGTTAACTTATGTACTTTATTATTATAATAAATTATGAGTGAATAGCAGTAGTTAAAATAATACAAATTATATTTTTAATAATTATAATCGCCCTCGTTCTCTATCCTAATTTGCTGTCCCTGACAAGGTCCACAATGATCTAAACTATGTATATTTGGAATGTACCTACCACCTAAGTTCACACTGTGGAATGCAAATAAATGTATTGAGTATTGAAGGTCCATAAAAGTGTTACTCAGTAACAATTTTTCTACGGTCTATGTTAGTAAGTATACAAAAATTAATACCTATTTCCTTTAATGATCCCGACCCAGTTTGCCTGGATAGGGCAGTCATTACAGGATGCAATCATTAGCAAAATGCTATTGTTACTGCCACTGCCGCGCACTCCCCGACCGAACGAGTGTCTGTATACAACGTGTAATTTAAAGGGTATATACATACCAAGTGCATGGCTTCTTTGGATGATAACAAACGATATGGCAAGGGTTGTGTAATTTTAAGTCTACGTGTGTAGAACTTATTACAAATTCCAATACACCGAATTTTTCAAATTAAGAAGAACGAAAAGAATTATCCTGTTATTGGCAAGTGACGTGGAAAGTTATTGACACTGGTAGTGCTGTGACACGTTTGTTATGATTGGTACTCAAGAAATATATGAATCCAATAATTTGGTATCAATTCTTTGAGTCAGTTATTTTGTGCTGAAACTGTGCATAGAGACTCCATACCAGATGTTGTCTTCAGCCCTTTTGGATAGATATAGGGTTTCCGTTACACGTTGTATAGAATACTTTAGTTAGCCGCAGTTTAGTTTCGAGCTACAGAAAGCGACTCTAACAAATAAAGTAACAAATATAATGTGTGGCAACTCCATGAGGGTGGAGTAAACCTCTTGTGTATACATCGTCGGGAACAAGACAACACAAGAGGACACACGGAGTGTCTCCGCGAGGGCCATTAGCTGTGTATGTATCAAAATAAGTAATTTATCCTCATTCCAAAGCGGAGGTGGTACAAAAGAAATCCATTAGGAGACCGGTAAACATCTGAAGGCAATTCTCACCGAAATTACCTTCCGCACGTTTGGATGAGACAATAGAACCCCGCGACCTCCCGGGACCACCCGTCGCCTCGGGGCCGCGAGCTAACACTTTAAGATCGGTGGTAGTAATTAAGTGTTAAGATTGCCTCTCTTCTAAGAACGGGTGCTGAGTGGTACTAGATGAAAGGCGCTGCAGATAAACTGGTAGCTTTTTCAGAAAACGTTATAAATATTGACTTTAACAGTATATTCGTAATTTCCGAAATAAAATCCTTTTCACAGTCAATGAACCATCGGTTTAGTCTTGCACAATGACGTTTTACCTGTTTTCGAAAAGAATTTCTCATGGAGTGACTGTCCAGTCCGGATTCAGGTCCAAGCCAATAATAATAGATAAATATATTGGATTTTAGCACCAGAACAGTTTATTAAATGTTTTATAAGTAACACTCCTAGATATTTATTTCCTATTCATGTCCTACCTACCTCTCTCCACGTCCGCTCAAATAGAGGAAACAAAGCAACACGTAGAAAACTCATTATAATGAAAAATCGTTTTCAGAAAACGACAACCACCGCGCGCCCTTTATATTATTAGAAGCGAGGTATCGCTCGCCGTGTTGATTAGTTAAATAGAAAATTTCATAAAAGGTAAATGTTTTATGAACAAATTTCGTTCAGTTTAATTAAAGCTGGGGTGGCTCAGTGGGGGGCTGGAGGGGGACTAAGGGGTGTCTCCTGTCAACTGTCGCAGGACGGCGGCCGCGACTTACACAAGCAAAATATTTTACAAAGAGCCTTTTAACAGTATACACTTGTTCAAAATACGGGCAAATACTGCAGCCATGTTGGTACTACCCAGTGTAGAAGTTATATGTTCCATGATATATTCGTAGCTGTACCTTTCAAGACACGTGTTTGCTTTTACGCTGTAGGTGTGGCGACAAGATCCTAAATTAGGTATGTTTGTGTTGTGTAAATTTGACGTATGCCGTGATGATGAGGTATGGACATGGCATTATCATGGCATACATATGTTACGTCAGTCGCTTAGCTAAGTACGTCGAGAAACTTCAACCGACATCTAGAATGTTCGAGACACTAACGCCACCTGGCGGCGAGTAGCAGTACTGAGTATAACGAGAAACTTCGACCGACTTCTAATACGTTCGAGATACTAACGCCATCTGGCGGCGAGTAGCAGTAGTAAGTATCTCTAGTAGCTTCTGAAATATTCTTGGCAGTATAGGCTGTGAGTCAATTTTACAAAAATGTTCTAGAACTCATAGACCGGGGTATAAATAGATCGCAGAGGAACACAGACGGCAGTCTTATTACAAGATACGAGGCCAACACGCGATATAACAGGCCCGTTGGTATAGTGGTCAGTGGCCCTGACTGCTGTGCGCAAGGTCGTGGGTTCGATTCCCACCTAGGACAAATGTTTGTGTGATGAGCACGATCATTTGTTCTTTGTCTGGGTGTAATTTATCTATAATATGTATGTATTTAGAAATATATATATGTAAGTTTATCAGTTGTCTAGTACTCATACCACAAGCTCTGCTTAGTTTGGGACTAGATGGCGTTGCGTGAAAGTTGTGGAATATTATTATTATTATTATTCCATTTATTTAATATATGTACACATAAATTACATTTTTAAATATTAATATAAAAGATGAAAACATTTAAAAATATAAAAAATAGTAGCCCACCGGTATCGGGAACAGGGTCCAAGCTACCGGTGGTCAGGGCTCCATAGAGAGGAACCTCCTCACAATACGCGCCGTTTCCAGGAGTACTGCTTTCTGGATCAAGCCCTTGATCCAGCTGCCCAACGAGAGCCTCCTTAGATGTTGGTCGAAGCTCTTGGCTATTATACCATTGGCTGCGACGACTATCGGCACAATGATTGCTGTCTCCACATCCCACATGTCGACAACCTCGCGTGCCAGGTCAAGATACTTATTTTTTTTATCTATCTCAGCTTTCACGAGGCAATCGTTTCTCGTCATGGGGGACTGCTATATCAATCATTGTGCGACGCTCTAATCGGTCTATCACCACTATGTCAAGCTTATTGGCAACAATAGTCTTGTCAGTTATGATAGACCGATCCCAGTACAGTGTAATATTGCCATTATCGAGAACTGGGTCGGGCACATACCTATAGTATGGTACTTCTGATTCCACAAGATTATATTTAAGAGCAAGTTACTGGTGAATAATCCTAGCTACGAGGTTGTGTCTATACAAATATTCTCCATTAGCCAGACGAGAACAACTGGAGATAATGTGACGAATGGATTCTCCCGGTTTGTGACATGCCCGACATATGTCTACCGTACCATCCTTCACAATATATTTCCGATAGTTATTCGTCATCATAACTTCGTCCATAATCGCACAGACAAAACCTTCGGTTTCCCCGAAGAGGTCACCAAAACGTAGCCAGGCTACGGACGCTAATAAATCTACTTCAAACCCATGAAGGGCTCGGTAATAGCGTCCGTGAAGCTCCTTGCTCTGCCATACTTCTCTGCGGTCATCAGTATCTAATACTACAGGTTTGCGCCAATTCTCGTTACCTAAGGAGAGCGGGGTGAGGCCTTTGTCCACCGCTGCCACATCCCGATGCATACCCACGTCAGCTTTTAGGAAATATTCCCTTAGGCTGCATACTTCGCGGTTGTGCAGGGTCTTTGCATTTAAAAAGCCACGACCCCCGCACTTCCGCGGGATATACAGCCTCATCACCGATGAACGTGGGTGATGCATACGATTTCCAGTCAGCGTTATGCGGACCCGCCTGTCCAAGGCGTCAAATTCAGTTATTATTATTATTATTTTTGGGCAAACGTGATGTTTTCTTAGCTCTAGGCTAGTTTTAAGCTACATTAACGGGCCAAGCCAAGTCAATGTAGCGTATGTGTGTATTTATGTTAATGTATATGTGTTATGTGAGTAGATTTCATTTTCGTCGGTTTGCATGAACTTCCTTACTATTCTGCAGGTGTTTAAAATTGCGGCTTTTTGGAGGGTAATATAAACTGAGTCTTTTAAATCTATTAGTTTTAGGCTATGGTGAAGGTGATTAGGTACTACCCCCGTGGTGGAAATAACAATGGGCACAACATACACTTTTTCCTGTCTCCAAATTCTGGCTACTTTTTCTTTGAGTTCAGCATATTTACTTATTTTTTCACTGATTGTTTTTTGTAAATTATGTGTATTAGGGACTGCAATATCAATAAGGTAAGTAAGAAGACTTTATTAACTTTGTCTTGGAGAGTAATATCTGGTCTATTGTGGTGAATGGTTTTGTCAGTCAGTATGGCGCGGTCATAGTAGAGTTTGTGGGTTGTATTTTCTAAAACTGTTTGTGGTACATATTTGTAATAAGGAGTCTTTGTGTCTTGTAAGAGCTTATGTTTGAGTGCTAGATTTTGATGTACGGCGTTTGCTACTTGGTTATGTCTATGTATATATTCTGTTTGTGTGAGTGTTATGCATGCACCTGTAATATGTTGTATGGTCTCGTGCTGACTATGGCATTTACGGCATTTATCATTTGTTATTTTGGGGTCTTTAATAATGAACTTTCTATAATTTTTGGTGTTTATAATCTGATCCTGTATCGCAATTATAAATCCCTCAGTTTCCGGGAATAAGCTACCTATTTTAAGCCATTTATTTGATCCTATTTTGTCTATATGAGATTGTTCTAGGTCATGAGGGTGGCGGCCGTGCAACACTTTCTTTTTCCAGTCTTCTAATTTTTGTTTCTGTGGGTCATCATTGATAGTATTTGTCTCGATTTTATCTTTAAAGTTGAGTGGGGTGTAATTAAGATCGTTAACGACTATAGTTTTATGGATGTGACTTGTGTTTGATTTAGTGTGGAAGAATGAGTTTAGTCGGGATATTTGTTTTTGCCAAATGTGATGGACGTCAATTAGGCCTCTCCCTCCGTATTGACGTTTAATGGTCAGTCTTTCAACAGCAGATTTAGGATGTAGGTTGTTGTATTTAGTGAGTGTAGTGCGTGTTATTCTCTCTATCTGTTGGATGTCCGTTTTTGACCATTTAATTACTCCAAAGGAGTAAGTTAATATTGGGATTGCATAGGTGTTCAATGCCTTTATTAAGTGCCTTCCAGAGAGTTGTGATTTAAACACTGCAGTCATTCTTCTTTTGTATTCTGTGTTTAATGTGTTTTTAATTGCTGTATGATCTATCCCTTTGAGTTGCTTGTACCCTAAATATTTGTATAAATCTGATGGTTCCATCGCTTTAATTGTGTCGGTGTCGTTAATACTATAGTCTCCTGGTTTTATCTTTCCTCTAACTATATGAACTGTTTTGCATTTATCTATACCAAATTGCATTTTCATGTCTTTACTAAATTTGGTCGTAGCATCTATTAAATGTTTCATCTCTGTGTCAGTTTTTGCGTATAGTTTTATGTCATCCATGTATATCAAATGTGAGATAACAGTTTCTTCTGTGTTATGTTTAAGTGAATATCCAGCCTGGCAATGATTTAGTAAGTGAGATAGGGGGTTAAGAGCGAGACAAAACCATAAAGGGCTCAGAGAATCTCCTTGGTAGATTCCTTTCTTTATAGTTATTTGTCGAGTAGTGATAGTGTTGTGTAGATAGTTTAGTTGAAGTGTAGTTTTCCAGTGGAGCATGATATTCTTTAAAAAGTTTATTAATTTTGTGTTAATTTTATAGATTTCTAATATTTGGATAAGCCAAGAGTGTGGTATACTGTCAAATGCTTTTTTTTAGTCTATGTATGTACAGTGTAGGTTTCTATGTTTTGTGGCTGCATGTTTGTGAATTACCGAATCTATAACTAATTGTTCCTTACAGCCCATGTGTCTCCGTCTGCACCCCTTTTGCTCTTCTGCTATAATATTATGATGTTCTAGGTGTTTATTGATCTTTGAAGTGATGGCTGACGTTAGGATCTTGTATATTGTGGGTAGGCATGTTATTGGTCTGTAATTAGAAGGTGGTGGTGAGTATTGGTTTTTAGGTAACATATATGTTATTCCTGCAGCAATAAATTCCGGTATAGTTTGTTTTCCTATAAAAACTTTTTACCAAAAAATTAAACCGACTCCCAAAAAACACTGCAAAGTGAAAAATAACTTTAATTTCGGTAGTCGGTGTCTTTAGTTTTGTATTTTCGTTTTTGGCACCGACTTCCGAAATTAAAGTTATTTTTCACTTTGCAGTGTTTTTTGGGAGTCGGTTTAATTTTTTGGTAAAAAGTTTTTATTTCACTCTTTTTAGTTGGTCTATTTTTAATTTACCTTGTTACAAGAGCCTAATTATCAACTACAAATAACCTTTTACAAAATATTGCTTTTCCCAATGCTGGGCCGTTAATTGTTGAGGAGTTCTCCTGGTACTTCACCATCAGCTCTACATCACCATATGCATTGTGACGAGCATAAAGTGCGTAACATCCATATTCAAGTAATCGAATCGCAATCCACTCAATACTTATTATTGAGTAGTTTCGGCGGCCATCTGTGGTCTTCATCATCAGTTCCACTTCCTCAAATGGTACTTTTTGAGAGCAACTGCACAAGTTACTATAATAAATACCCAAAACGACATAGGTGTGCCTATAATATTTGAAGAGTTCCCTCGATTTCTCCAAGATCCCATCATCAGATCCTGACGTTTATGAAAATGGGTCATCATCAGTTCCACTTACCCTTTCAACCAAAAAAGAATTTTCCAAATCGGTTCAGCCGTCTTCGAGTAATCGATGATCATCCATTAAAAAAAAAAAAAATATATATATACGCGTCGAATTGATAACCTCCTCTTTTTGTCGTCGGTTGAAAATGATATCTGATAAATTCTTAGCTAAAATTTTTTGTAAGGAATCTAATTTTTTATACCAAAAGTTATGAACTTTATCGATACCAGGGGATTTCCAATTATGTAGTCTCGTAGTTATTCTAATTATATCAGACTCAGTTAATTCTGTGAATTCCATTTCTTCTATTGCACTCCATTTAGTTTTTTCGTCTGATAACCAGTCAGATTTATCATTGTGATGCACTTGCTCTTCCCATATACCTGACCAGAATGACTCAAGTTGCTGTACTGTTGGCAGTTTTATGTGAGTGTCGTTTATTGGAGTATCGATAGTAGTTTGCGGTTTGTGTAAATTTCTGTAAAAGTTCTTTTCGTTTGTTGCAAATAATGTGTTATCATGTTTGCGTTCTTGTGCTTTTTTTACCTCCTCAGCCTGTGTACTTTTAAAGCTAATTTTTGCTTTAGTGTATTAATTCTTCCAGTTTCCTATAGTCAGTTTCGTGTTTGGTGTGGATAGCCATATTTTTAAATATTTCTTCTACTCTCTTAACTACTTTGTTTGACTTATTGTTATTAATATACTGAGTTAGTCTGCCGCAGTCTGCTCGTAGTTTATCTATATATTTTTCAAGCCTCTGTTGCCATGCTGGTTTATTATTATTTCGTTGGCGAGTATTGGCTGTGTATTCTGAGATTTTAAAATTAAGCTCTTGGGAAATAACTAATGCTTTGCAATATATAAGGGTATGTATATTATTATTATTATTATTATAATCGAAGCTCTACAAGTGAATTTCAGTGCGATTTAAGTGACAACTTGACAAGTATTGTAGTGTGAATAAGTGTATTAATTTTTATTTTGTGATTATTTAATTAAAGTGTTAATTTTGGTGCAATTGGCGCTAATTATTTATATCCTGAACCCCAGCTCGTAACACATGTATCATCATTATGTGTAATGGTCACACATCTCTACAGATGGATGATCATCACACCGTACGTCCCGGCTGTCATTTGTACACATTTTTATAGTCGTTAAAGGTATTCAGTAGTCAGGTAACTGTGCTACCCAGTTATATGCTGGGTTGTTGGTATCAGTACTGGCACGCAGCTATACCTGATTAGTTCGGAATTCAACCCCGACGAAGTTGGGATAAGCCTTACGGATTATAGTTCTAAAATAACACTGATTGAACCAACTGAATAAACAAACTTTTCCGCTTTATTATGTTAGTATAGATGTAGAATACTTGCGAGAAAATCTGTAAGTTAATACGGTTGATAGTGTGTACACATATTGTTGGCTCACATTCCGGACAGTCGAGCATCGAGCTCTCATCCGCCCGGGCCTCGTGCGGGTCCACACACATTGTTGTCAGCCGCGTGTCGTCTGCACACACAGAGTGCTCGGTGTCTGTATTTACGCTGTTAAAGTATCAAAAAGAAAACATATCAATCGATACTAATTGTCTATGCACAGTCACATTTCCTCATTCTAATCTCTTCCCATCCCTAATTCATTCACTTCCTCCCAATCCAAAACCATAGTCCATAAGTCAGTCTGATACTAATCTCCTCAAGAAAATGGCGCGGTAATTTTATCGGCTCTAAATCAAACATACTTCTACATATTCGTCAAATCATAACACTTCTAAATGTGTATCAACTCATGTATGTAAAACATGTAGTCAGCGTCATAACAGCTTACTACATTTTCCAAAGGGTACGCAATCATACCAGACTCCCCAAAACAATAATTCAAATCAACAAAATTATCACAATGATATTGCAGTCCAAAAGTTTTGGGATACCGACAACATACCATCGGAACCAAAACCAGCAGCCTCTGCCGACGACATTCGTTGCGAGGACATTTATCAATCAACATGTAAGCGTGATGCTGACGGTCGTTATATCGTGCATCTACCATTTAGAGATTCATCATTACCATCATTCAACAATCGTATAGCACACATTCAAAGAGAATTAGCAAATGCTACCTGGAAACATGTGCCAGGCTAGCAGAATCCAGCTGATTGCGCAAGTCGTGGTTTACTACCAGATGAGCTCATCAGCCACGCCCTCTGGTGGACTGGACCGGAGTGGTTATCATTAAATCATAATCAATGGCCTAACGAGCCAATAACCACAGAATCACACTGCTTCGCAGATGGTGATGTAGCCTGTGAACAACGTATCATAGTGCTATCAAACAGAATGATCGATACCAACCCTTTAGATAATCTCATCAACAAATTCTCATCATTACGGAAAGTTCAACGTATTTTGGCATATTGTTTTAGATTCACTAACGCTTTACGCAAAAACAAAACAATTCATCATTTAACACAACGCTTGAAATGGAACAAGTCCACACGTGATGCTCATATCAATCAGTTAGTCATTATCAAAGACGAATGTAATCATCCGTTACGATGGCGGTTTGGTAAGATCATAAAATTATATCCTGGTCGTGATGGGATTCCTCGTTCGGCTACGGTCAAAACTGCTCCAGGTACTATTGACAGACTTTTAGTAAAATTATGTCCTCACCCTGATGGACACGAGTAAATTTTCATAACTTTAATCAAAAAATATTAAATATGTATATATCAAATCATAATTTTGTATTGTATATATGAAATACACATCATCATAACATATTTTATTATTCATCAATCATATCATAACACATGTTTTGGTTAATATGGACGTAGCTTTCATTGTAGAGTTCTGTCTCCATAATTTCGCCAGCAGGGGGAAGAATGTTAAAGTATCAAAAAGAAAACATATGAATCGATACTAATTGTCTATGCACAGTCACATTTCCTCATTCTAATCTCTTCCCATCCCTAATTCATTCACTTCCTCCCAATCCAAAACCATAGTCCATAAGTCAGTCTAATACTAAACTCTCAACAAGAAAATGGCGCGGTAATTTTATCGGCTCTAAATCAAACATACTTCTACCTACCAAGACTAATACTTTATCAATCTACGTTGGTGATAAGTGGCAATGAATGGGGCGCCCCGGAGCAGTGTAGTGATCATTGGCCACGGATTCAACTTGCCGACGAAGACCCGTGAGTGACCTTAATTTCCTAAACCTGCTCTCATGTGTATGTGCACGGCTAAAATTCCCCTAAGGACGCAGTTCCACTTGACGCATTAAACGGTAGTTGAGATCTCAGAACAATGTAATAGACTCTGTTACATTGTTCTGAGATCTCAACTACCGTTTAATAAATAGCAATAGGATAATCGCTAATTGCAAGACTCTTGCGAGACTCTCGTTTGGGCAACACTAAGTTCCACTTATCGAAGGTTTAATCAATCATAACAACAACATACGCAGTACAATACTAAATAAAAATAAAAGTTTTTAAGCTAACATGGTCACTAACAGTATCATTAGAACTTGAAACAGAATATTTACCATGTGTATTTTTTGTTTTGAGTTTCCGATATTTCGGCACTGTTGCAAGCGCCATGATCACGGATGAACTGAAGTAATTGCGGGTGGACGTTTATGAGCAAACGAATCGGTCTACCTTCTTTCTCGTTCGTGTTCTGTTAGCGACACCGCTACCACTCTCACATGTATCACTAAACACTCGATTCTGTTCACGACACACAAAACTCACCGTGTCGACTCGCGAACTTTCTACGGAACTTTTTCGGCTTTTACACATTTGAACCACTGGATTCCAGGCCCTCGACAGTTGAAACCCATCTCGGAATAAATTAGGGCGTTAAAAAATATTGATGTTCTAAAATCGGCAATAGCACAACATCTTTTAAACGGAGGATCGAACCTTTGGATTGAGTTACATAACCCTCAAGTCATCTAAACAGAACGCCACTATATACCAAGACTGGTAAGAGAAGCGATTGAGATTACCAAATACGACAAATTCAACCGGGAAGATGGGTTTCAACTGTAGAGGGCCTGGAATCCAGTGGTTCAAATGTGTAAAAACCGAAAAAGTTCCGTAGAAAGTTCGCGAATCAACAACGTGAGTTTTGTTTTGAGTTTCACAGAATCGAGTGTTTAGTGATACATGTGACAGTGGTAGCGTTGTCGCTAACAGAAAACGAACGAGAAAGAAGGTAGACCGATTTGTCTGCTCATAAACTTCCATCCGCAATTACTTAGTTCATCCGTGATCATGGCGCTTGCAACAGTGCCGAAATATCGGAAACTCAAAACAAAAAATACTCATGGTAAATATCCCGTTTTAAGTTCTAATGATAACAAATAAAAGGTTATGACATCCTTATTAAATTAATGTAGATCACAAAGCACTACCAGCGCGGCTATGTCTAGGAGCTTATTGGACAACGATATTATGCGTGCAACGATATTATAGGCACACCTACAGCGTTTTGGGTATTTCTTATAGTACCTTATGCAGTTTCTCTCGAAAAGCACCATTTCGGGAAGTGAAACTGATGACGAAGACCACAGATGGCCACCGAAACCACGCAATAATAAGTATTTCGTGGATTGCGATTCGATTACTTGGAATATGGATGTTAAGCACTTTATGCTCATCACAATGCATATGGTGAAGTACCAGGAGAACTCTTTAAAAATTAACAGCTCTGCATCGGGACAAGCAATATTTTGTAAAAGGTGATAAGTAGTTATCATTTTGGCTTTTTTAACTAGACAAATTACAAACCGATCCACTAAAAAGCGTGAAAAAAAATTTTTAACAAAAAATAAAACCGATTCCATATCATTTTTATGCAACGATAAGGAAATGTAATGGATAATCTATTCCAATTATTAGCACTTTTTGATCGTCAGAATTTGCGAATACATCTGTTTGAAAGTAAGCGGAAAAAGAATAAGTTAGAGGCTGTCTACTTTGTTTTATTTTTATCATTGACTGGTGAATTTGCCTGAAGTTGTGTTTGAGGACATAATTTAGTGCTACCAAATTCAGTTTTGCTGACATGAATGCAATATGCAATTTTGTTAACATGAATTTTATTTGTAAAATATCTAAACGATGCTACACTTTCACAACTCATTGGGCCCGCAACTTCATTCGCGTGGGAGTCGTGATCAGGTTCCTTCACAGTTTTTGGAATCATAGGTAAATACATCAATTTAATGTGTAAATAATTATGTACCTTAAGGTATTCATTATCATAAGTTTATGTTTATTGTCTTTTGGGGATATAAAGAAGGCATTTTATGTATTGATAGGAAACTTAAGCTTTACAAAGTACATGGTAGCAATATTATGTGACACTAGTACTCACGCGGGGCTTCGCTCCCGTGGATTCTATCACGGTAAAAACATAACTCTCCTTTTTTGCAGTCGGGTAAAAAGTAGCCTATAACCTTCCTCAAGCTTCAAGCTACTTCCATACCAAATTACATCTAAATCCACCCAGTAATTTCGAAGATTAGCGCGTTCAAGCAAACAAACAAACAAACAAACTAACAAACTTTTCCGCTTTATAATATTAGTATAGATGAGGTTTTCAATCCCATATAGGTACAGACAGTACGGAGAGTATTACAAGTGGCTGATTTTTTTTTTAATAAGAGACCTAGCTCACCTAGCTATGTGGTTAAAATTCACATTACTACCAATCTTGTGAACCCATGCAACTAAGCAAATATACTTCTGTCTGGAATGGGTTCACGGTAATAGTGGAATGGGTGGAGTTCGAATCCGTAACCTCTCGATCACAAGTCCAACATCTTAATTATTAATGCTTCATCATTGTCATACAGAATATATACAGGATTATAAAGTCTACATAGGCAGTACATGATACAGGTCTTACATATTGAGTATATATAGATCAGGGGTAGCCAACTTGATCAGAGCTAAGATCGACTTTTTACCTACAAACCCTGTGGGATCCACCAATTATATTCTTCTTGAAATTTTAAATGAAAAAGTGTAGTATTTCATGTTTTTTTTTATTAAACAGTAAAACAATTACGTTGCGCAATCAGTTCCATATATTATCTTACATATAAATATTATTATTAGGTCTATATTTAACTTTTAAAAATAAAAATAAAAAATATTTTTTGGCTTGCCACAATCGACTCGACTTATAGCCGCGATTGACCAGTCCATCGCTATCGACCGGTTGGCCACCCCTGGTATAGATCAGCTATGCCCAGCCCTTAGGGCATACAGTAGTTATAAATTAAATTACATAACATAAACACATAATTTTTTACAAGAATTACATGTTACGTAAGAACAAAGTTCATTATTTTGTTTTGAATTCAGAATTACATCAACGAGCAGAACAACAGATCTCGGAATGCTTTGAATACTCACTGTGATGTTGGCCAGCAGGTGAGCAGGTGTGCACCACTCGCATGCTGCCTCCGAACTGCGTTGAGGTATGTTTCTAGTCTGCCCAGAAACACAACGTGTAACAGAATAAACGCAATTCCTGAAAGTAGTTTGTTCAGAATCGGCTTCTGAATAGATTTCCGTCATAAAAAATATATGTGTTAAATTTTGATGGAAAAATCATTCATTTAACTTAAAATGGAAACACAGTATCATGACAAATTAATACAGTCCTTAATTCAAGGAAATGCGCTCGTGTGCGTATCGACCGCTAATATTGCGTGTATGCGTCTGCGTAAGGATATTGTATGATGCACATACGTTTTGCGTTTAATAATGATAACTATTTTATAAAAAATGTCTAGGTTTGGTTTCAATTTACGGATTAGTTAGTTACGGATGTTGATTTGGATATGTAATTTAATATTCTAATTGGGGTGTCTGAGGTATTGCGCTTAATCTGTTATACCTTGTAAAGAGTCCAACTAGATGCAGCTAAATACTAGAGTTTAGCATAGAGCGACTGCCTGACCTCCGCCGCCCTTTGGCTGGATAACACAATACCCCTTGGTTGGACCAGTCTCATATTTTCTGGCTTCACCCAATGCCCGATCTAACGACTGTCAAAGATGTGTGAATGAGAGCCGGAAACAATGGTTGAAACTACTTTCTTAGGCGCGAAACAATCTCAATAATATCTTAAGATCACCCATTTACGAACCTTCCTCTGCAAACGATGTTTCACCTAGAATATCATCCTGTGCAGATGTTATAATCTACGACGGCACGAGTTCCTCACAATGCCTTGTTTGTAACCATAACAATACGTACAGTCACACGCAGAGTGCACGATACCTATCACTCTGCACACATTGTACCACTGTCCTATGAATATTTCATTTGTAAGTGATATAATGAGGGTAGGTAATTAGTTCATGAATTTAAAATTACACCGACAAGGGGTGTAATTAGCAATAAAAGCAGAGTGATTTCAATCAACCAAATGTGATTCTAAGTTGGAGTAATAATGTTATATAAATTCATTATTTCTTCTTATAACAACACTACTATCTACAAAATGACATCTAACCATTCCTCCATATTGACGTGAAACCAGGATAAATAAACAAATACACTTTCGTATTTATAATATTAGTATGGTATTGTGAATCTGCTACGTATCAAGAATGGCAGTGATCGTATTTTCAAGCAGACCAAAGAGAAATCCGTTTTACTTAGAAGGAAGTAAGCGACACTGTTCCTGTTCACCACAATACTCTGATTCTCATTGCAGATCTAGGTTTATATGGCTATCTAAACACATAAAATATTGTAATTAGTCTATTGAGTTCCTCAGACCAGGCTCTCCTCTCTCGAGGGAGAGGCGGGTCTCAAGGCCCTTACAGGCCTCGCGCACCAGCCGCTGCAGGAAACGCTCCGGGCGTCGGGAATCGCTGGGTGACTCCCCGCCACCGCAGGTGCGGGCCTGCGGTCTGCGAGCAATGGGTAGCTCGCCGCCCGACTGAAACCAGGCCCGTGTAGACACAGCCGAGTGTTCCACGCGTGCCTCAAAGAGTGTCAGCAAAATTGTCGGGGCCCATAAGGGGGCCGTTGCCTGGGTTGCGGAATTGTTCGAAAGAGTTACCGCGGCCTCGGAACACGAAGGGCATATGATGGAACACGGATGGGTTTTAGTCAGTAAAAGTAAGACACACCCTCCCGCTTCGTCCAGATTGGGAAGTAGCCATTGGATGGTTTCCTATCCTTAAAAAAAGGCCTACTCTGAGAGGGAATGGGCCATACTCCTACACGCGGGCCCAGTGTCAGTTGGTGGAGTTTTTCGGTATGACTAGTTTCCTCAAGATATTTCCCTTCGTTTTGAGAGCAGCGGTGATGATTGAAATTACACTAAGTAAAGCCTGCCTGGACTCAACCCCACGACTTACACCTCTTTGACCTATAAAGTCGAGCCTTTAACCACTGCGCCACCACTGCCATCAAATACAACCATCTACTGCTACCTAAACACAACATGAAATATCATCACGATCTGATATATTTTTTATTGATAATAGGTTCACGTTTGACCACCATCTCACCTGATGGTAAGTGATGATGTGGTCGAAGATAAATCATGCTTACCTATAAGGAACCTATTCACTTTTGAGTTAAAGATTCCTAGGTTATAGTGAACAGGAAATAGAGATTCCGGCAGGGAATTCCACTCTTTAGCTGTACGCACAATGAAACTATTCCCAAAACGTTTTATGTGTATGAGTGGGATTTACACTATTTAGCGATGGCGCATATAAAACAAAAATAGAACTCCGATTTTATACCTCCCTCCTATCTCAAAAAAATCTTCAATAGGCATAAATTTCGCTGAAAAAACATACAAAAGATAACTGGTGACTTCAGACCCACCTTCTCGTTTTATTAAACAAAACACAACATAAACTGTGATGAGCAAATAATATTGCAAATCGAATGCCATCATAATATGTCCCACACATAACAACAGACTCGCAACATCCGTATAGACTTGTAGTACATGCACACCGGATGATGCTTACATTCATGGTGCTTTCTATTAGAAAACTTTGCTTATCCCATCTCATAAAATCAAGACTGTATTACCAATATAATGTGTTTTCTCACAGTTCAGGAGCAAGAAGCAGTAATGCACATGAATGTAGAGTGCTTTGGTTCCCAACTTTCGAGGACGACTTTACGTGCGCGAGAAAATAAACATCAGATACCCACATTTGGAGTTGTTCCCTCTCAAGTAACTTCGGATACTAACATTCTCTTTCGCTTAAGTAACTCCATTCAGCTTATTACGGAGAAATAAGGGATCCGACGCCGAGAATTGGTCTGAAATTGAATTCCTATAATTGTGTTGGAAATGGACGAAACCACGAATGTTAACGTTCTTTTCAACTCGAACAAAGTATAAGGTAACAAAATAAATTATCGTGATATAATTCTAAAGATACTTGCAGCAACCAGTGAGCTGGTCGTGCAGGGGATGGAGAGGTTGGGAGGGGGAGAGGGAGGTCATCTCGTTCGAAGTCGGCTCGTCTTGCAGTGTGTGTCACAGACTCTCGGTACAGAGTATTATATTCCTAGGTCTCAGAGCTGTGCGAGTATTTTCTCAGTTTGTTTGTTCAGCATCCAACTAAAACTATGAAAGCTATCTGTATTTGGAGAACAATACTCACCGCATACTGCTATAATGTGACTGTGGGCGGGACTGGAGCTCTTATTTTTCAAGTTTAACTTGGTTAAAATGGGAAGGTTTGAGGAAAACTTTCCAACTTTAACTAAGTAATACTTGCATTGAATTATAACTTATAACTAAGATTTTTTTATTAAATACATCTTTTGTAACTTAATTTTTTTACGAATAAAAATGGTATCAGCAAAGAACCCTGCATTGACGAACCTGATTCCTGAATGCTCGTTTTTAAAAACCACCACTACATGGTTTGAATAAAGTAGGTAATCAAGTTTTACACAAAGATACAAGGCTCTTTTTAATTAAATCGGAAATTGGTCTAAATAATTAAAAGAGAATAAATAAAGTTACCCATCATCAACCTCATCCGGGGTGAAAATGGGAAAAATTAAATGTATGAAATTAAGAAACTTAAAAGTTAGCACGAACAAATACTAAAGATAGTAGTTGAATTGAGATAACAGTTTTTTTATTTGTTTAAGACTCAGCACGTATTTTTAAGATATAGGTAATCCAAAGATAATAATATTTTTTAACATTATTCTTATTGTCAACCCTTCTTAGGGTTCAAAAATGTAAATAAGCTAGTTTTAAGAAAGTAATGTTTTTTCTTTAAATAAATATACATACTATATTATATTATTATAGTTACTTCGGAACCCTTCATGGGCGAGTCTGACTCGCACTTGTCCAATTTTTAGATTGTAGGTTTATTCGATAATTTTAAAGTAACGTACAAAATCTATGCGGTTAAATTTTTTTTACGTTTTTGTACGTTATAAATAAACAGCTCTTTACACATGAATGTTCTCTTTCGCTAAAATAATCCCCGAGTTTGTTTATGTGTTTCTTTTCAGGGTAGGCAGTTAGGAAACACCGGCCTCATCTAGTTTATATTTACGAAAGATATACTTATAAAAGTTTTATTCAGTAACCAATTTGCAAAATAAAGTTTATTTTTATTTATCATTGATGAAAATAAGAAATTACATAAAAAATATTAATAAATATAAAAAATATTCTCATTATACATAGTAGCTGAAATATTTAGTGCCATAGACAAAGAAATAATTTACCTTTAATCTTTTACATATTGTTCGCAATCACAGGGACGCCGTGACGCGTGACTTGGTGAACCTAAACAAATAAAATTAGTGTTGTAACGAACACGAGGTCACACGCACCGCCCAGACAGTGCCAGACACTGATATAATACTGCTTTGTTTGCTTCAGATTGTCTCTGAATGTCATGGGAAAGATACTTACAGACAATATTAGATGTGATGTAGCATATAGACTACCCATATAAGTCCTTGACGAACTTCCACAAAATTTAATGAAAATGCGCGTCTCCAACCGTGGCAGATACAATAAGTTGAGTGTTTTGCTTCCCTGAAACAGCAGCGCAGTATGAGAGAAATATAATCACGTTAATGGTATGCGTCCCTCCACCGCACAAGATAATGCTCGGCGCGGGATTATACTCTTAGCTCGCAGGCGATGTCTCCTCGGCAGCTCGGAGCGGTTGGCGCGCGCATTCCTCACGAATGTCTCGGGAGGGCCCGGCTAGCATCACACGATATTTAAAACATTTGAGAGGAAGTTATGGTCGTTATGGAAGTTGTGTATGTACCAACAGTCCAGTACCTAATGTACCTCTACCGAAAAAATGGAAACTAAGCTTAGATGAGATCTGAAGTCTTTTAAACAACTTTACAATCTGAAATTACATCTAACTGACTTTATTTCGCTCGGTCACATTTTTATTTCTATACCATCAACTCATTTCACCGGCATTTCAATTCAAAGACGTGTCGGCAAATAAGAACAAACAAGTTCTCTCAAACAGCAAGTCATTTGAAGTGCCGTTCTGATGCGCGAACAAAGACTTGCAAATATCGTGAGTGCAATATTACATCCGTGTTCGAGCGTGTGTGCGACAATGCGACAGTGTGACTAACTGCCATCGGTTCGTACGTCACGACATTATTGTGTATCGCGCTTTAATGGCACGACAGTAATTATATACCGTAGAGACTACTGATACTATAAAAGATATGCGAAAATGCTTACATTGAGTCCCTGTATCAATATCAATAGGCCAACTATAGCTAGTAAATGTGATATTTACAATGAATAAACTGTTAATAAGTAATTCAGACGCATCATAATAAATATAAACGTTGACGTTCAAGACAATATCGAAAATAAGTGTTTAATATTGCGTTTTTCCGGTTTTCATAATGTACAGTTTGTCGCAAAGAGTCACAACACTGTCGTCGCAACGAATCGAATTGTTCATTACTTTCACTTATTTCTGTCAAATTAGCTCAACTGCAATTTTGTTTTATTTTTAGTTAGGTAACATTAAATCTTTGGTAGGAACGATGAATGTTGTTTTATAATTTTCAACCGACGACAAAAAGAGGAGGTTATCAATTCGACGCGTATATATATTTTTTTTTTTTTTTTTTTTTTAATGTATGATCATCGATTACTCGAAGACGGCTGAACCGATTTGGAAAATTCTTTTTTTGATTGAAAGGGTATACTTCGATACTGGTCCCATTTTCATAAACGTCAAAATTTGATGATGGGATCCTGGAGAAATCGAGGGAACTCTTCAAATATTATAGGCACACCTATGTCGTTTTGGGTATTTATTATAGTAACTTGTGCAGTTGCTCTCAAAAAGTACCATTTGAGGAAGTGGAACTGATGATGAAGACCACAAATGGCCGCCGAAACTACTCAATAATAAGTATTGAGTGGATTGCTATTCGATTACTTGAATATGGATGTTACGCACTTTATGCTCGTCACAATGCATATGGTGATGTAGAGCTGATGGTGAAGTACCAGGAGAACTCCTCAACAATTAACGGCCCAGCATTGGGAAAAGCAATATTTTGTAAAAGGTTATAAGTAGTTGATAATTAGGCTCTTGTAACTAGGTAAATTAAAAATAGACCAACTAAAAAGAGTGAAATAAAAACTTTTTACCAAAAAATTAAACCGACTCCCAAAAACACTGCAAAGTGAAAAATAACTTTAATTTCGGAAGTCGGTGCCAAAAACTAAAATACAAAACTAAAGACACCGACTACCGAAATTAAAGTTATTTTTCACTTTGCAGTGTTTTTGGGAGTCGGTTTAATTTTTTGGTAAAAAGTTTTTTTTATTTTGTTTTTGTGATGTCTTCCTATTTAAAATAATATATTGAAATTGCAAGTCTATCGGTTTTCTATCGGTTACATTTCGGGGAGTGTGCGATGGAATTACACAATCTAATTCCGCCAAGCCCGTTCCATCATCGGACTACGAGACAAACGGCGAAGCGCCATCGTTACATGGTGGACATCCCACCCATACGCACAAAACGTTTTCGGAATACCTTCATTGTGCGTACGGCTAAGGAGTGGAATTCCCTGCCGGAGTCTGTGTTTCCCGACAGCTACAACCTAGGAGTCTTTAAGTCCAGAGTGAATAAGTTACTTTTAGGTAAGCGTGCTCCATCTTCGATCACATCATCACTTACCATCAGGTGAGATAGTGGTCAAACGGGAACCTATTTTCAATAAAAAAAAAAGAATAAAAATAACATTGAATTGCCAAGATTGTTAGGGAATTATCGCCCTCAGACACGACCGGTGTACCGATACCGGTGCCCTATTCTTGTAAATGTAAACAATAACATGTTTTATATGTGGCAGGTATGATTGTGCATAGTGATTTATAAACATTCCAGTACATGTAGAAACGATGAGAATGATGTATAAACATTCCAGTACAATTAGAGATTAAAAAAATAAAGTAACAAATTGTGTTTGTAAAAACGTAGGTAAATAAGTTAGTGATAATTAATTCATCATCACCTGCTTAGTCTTTCCCCAACCATGTCGGTCTGCTTCCAGTCTAACCGTCTGCAGCTGACATCCACATCCCAGTAACTGGGTAATATGATACCTATTGGCTAGACCATCCAAATCCATCCAAAGGTTGTCTGTAAAAGATCGCTTTTAGCGATAAGACTGCCCATTGTCATTGTATCACCCTTTTTAATTGTTAAGTCCATAATTTTGTTTTACTGTTATGGTGTACAATAAAGAATATATCTATCTATCTATCTATCTAGACCAGAGTCAGATTTACAACGTGTAATTTAAAGGGTATATACATACCAAGTGCACGGCTTCTTTGGATGATAACAAACGATATGGCCAGGGTTTTCTAATCCTATGTCTACATATGTGGAGCTTATTAGAAATTTCAATACATTGAAATGAAATGAAATGAAATGAAATATTTATTCTGTAAATTGGTTATAAATAACACTTTTACACGTCATGTTTTTTTGCGTGTTTAGTTTAGCTAGATGAGGCCGGTATTTCCTAACTGACCACTCTGAGAAGAAACACCGAAACAAACTCAGAGGTCAAAGTCTCTTTTAAAGTCCAGACAATTTGTATTTGTATATGAGAAGCATGTAGGTTCATGTCTGTGGTATTCTTTTGAGGAAATAACCACGCAAATTTGAGCGGACCTGTCCATTACTTATACAACAGTAATCCGGCCTCTCATTCAATTAACTCGGAGCCAACATATCTCGCTTTCCTATTCTGGGAGAACTTAAGACGAGAGTCGTGTCGTGCCGTGCCGTGCCAGCTAGTCTCGGCACAACGACACGACATAATAAACATTAGCTCTCATTATTCTCCGCGAACAATGCGTCTCAAAACTCATAATTTTTCCTTTGTGATATCACAACAGGTGCGTCATTTATCCTTTTGTTATCCGAGCGGCGTACTTTATTAAACATGTCGTCGTAGGTATAAGCCGAGACGATTTCTTCTTCTTTTTTTCTTCATATTAAATCTATTATAAAACCAGCGGATACTGCGGACCATTATGATGAAGAGATTATACACAGTAATACCCAGAAAGGAACTCTGTGAGTGATACGCAGAAGTATTATGTAATGTTTTGTAGAAACCAGCTATATTAGAACAAAATTTTATTTACTAGGTACTATAGAAACTCGTAATGTTAATCATTTTAATTCATTATTGTTTAGTGGTCGCAAGTGCGACTGCTGAGTACGAGGTCTACGGTTGGGAAAAAAGTGCTATTGGGTTTTTCTGTAAGGAATTCCTCAGTAGTAGCCCGGAGTTTCAAAATTCACGGTGTGATGCCCCCGTGCCTCGAAAAGCCCATGAAGCCGATGGTCGGCTGTCAATTGAACATTTTTGACAGTTGTCACGGGTCATCAGAAGCAATACAACGTGTAACGGAAACCCCATATCTATTCAAAAGGACTGAAGACAACATCTGGTATGGAGTCTCTATGCAAAGTTTCAGCTCAAAATAACTGACTCACAGAATTGACCCCAAATTGTTGGTTTCGTATGTTTCTTGAATACCAATAATAACAAACGTGTCACAGCACTATGAGGGTCATCACTTTCCACGTCACTAGCCAATAAAACGATAATTCTCTTCGATCTTCTTAATTTGAAAAATTCGGTCTCTGGTATCAATGAGCAAGAAAAATTTGAGCGGACCTGTCCAGAACGAATGAATGTAAAAAACTCTCATTCAAGCCGGAGGACTATTGTGCTCGGTAAGCTCGAGATTTAAAATGGTGCAATGTATAACGAATTACATTGAATTACTACTCTTCGGTATACCGTATAAGCTGCTACATCTTTATGAGTACCTGGTACTTTATGTACGGAAATACGACGGAGGAAACCTCTTCCCGATTGTAAGGAGGCAGAGTTCTTGTCCCCCTTATTACAATATCAAAAGAGTACACCTACACTTGAATGTTCCGATGTGGGAATTAGAAAGGAATATTGTTGTGCTTTTGTATACTGAAATAGAATAGAAATAGAAATCATTTATTTGCCAATAATGTAGGTAACAAATGTGGTGTTAATTTATGGAGAGTCCCGATACATTTTGCCTTACGGCATGCAAAATTATTTAATTAATTTAATCATTGCTTAATTGCCATGTTAACATTTAAATAACATTTCTATACAATTGAGACGACATAATGACTTAGAATTACATCTAACATTTTTCGCTTACTTATAGCATAAAATAATCATCATATAATGGTATTACAAAAATATAAAAAATAAAATAAATTACACTATTATTGATAAAACTAATAATAAAAATAAAATATTACCACACACATAATTCGGAATTAGTCACTTATCTACTATAGAAATGTCCTAAAAATAATTATATTTTTACATCAAGAATCTGA
Source organism: Tholera decimalis (assembly GCA_943138885.2). Classification (NCBI taxonomy): domain Eukaryota; kingdom Metazoa; phylum Arthropoda; class Insecta; order Lepidoptera; family Noctuidae; genus Tholera; species Tholera decimalis. The sequence goes on from OW964550.2 coordinate 627,235, forward strand.
TTAGCAGAAACTTTTATCATCAAAAAAATCTTTAAGCGAGTAGTAACATTTTTCTAACAACAATTTTGTTAACTGTTTTTTAAATTCGGTGATAGGTAAGTCTTTTAAATGTATTGGTAATCTATTATATATGAGAGGACCCATAGAAAAAATATTTTTTTTTAATTAAGGACGTTTTGTAGCCACCTGTATAAAGTTGGCTTTTATATTGAGACCTCATTGGTCCTTTGCGTATTCTTATATCCACCATTGATACAATTGACTGTTCATCTTAACGAATAGGGCTACTTCAAGTATGTATAAGGAGGGGAATGTTAAGATCTTTAGTGATTTAAAACTAGGTTTACAGCTTTCTATAGGTTTAAGACCTGTCATTGCTCGAATACAACGTTTTTGGGCCCTAAATATTCTTTCTTTCTCACTACAGTTTCCCCAAAATATGTGATGTGAACCATAAATAGTTGCAGAGTTTTGCTCTGAATGATGTAATATTATTGTTGACTGTTAGGTATCATTAAAAGTTTATATTACGCGGAGTTTTAACGACGTTCACTCTTTGATGATCCGAAGCGGAAGAAACATAGTGCATTAACTAAGTTGTAAAATGATGAGGAGGGTTACTATTATCTGGTAGGTACATAAGATTACTACAACCACTATGTCTTGGAAGATGGTGTTAAACCATGAATTATTGGTTACAGATTTGTACTTAAACTCAAAATATGTCACACAACGATATTCAACAAAGGTACTGCTGATGTATTGTTCAAAGTGATGTAAAACTTTGCTGATATAAACTTTTTACCAAAAAATTAAACCGACTCCCAAAAACACTGCAAAGTGAAAAATAACTTTAATTTCGGTAGTCGGTGTCTTTAGTTTTATATTTTCGTTTTTGGCACCGACTACCGAAATTAAAGTTATTTTTTACTTTGCAGTGTTTTTGGGAGTCGGTTTAATTTTTTGGTAAAAAGTTTTTATTTCACTCTTTTTAGTTGGTCGATTTTTAATTTACCTAGTTAAAAGAGCCTAAATGTCAACTTCTTATAACCTTTTACAAAATATTGCTTTTCCCAATGCTGGGCCGTTAATTATTGAATTCTCCTGGTACTTCACCATCAGCTCTACATCACCATATGCATTGTGACGAAAATAAATTGTTTAACATCCATATTCAAGTAATCGAATCAATCAGCAATCCACGAAATACTTATTATTGAGTAGGTTCGGCGGCCATCTGTGGTCTTCATCATCAGTTCCACTTCCCCAAATGGTAGTTTTTGAGAGCAACTGCACAAGTTACTATAAGAAATACCCAAAACGCCATAGGTGTGCCTATAATATTTGAAGAGTTCCCTCGATTTCTCCAGGATCCCATCATCAGATCCTGACCTGGTTGGTGACAATGGGACCAATTTCGAAGTATACCCTTTCAAACAAAAAATAATTTTGCAAATCGGTTCAGCCGTCTTCGAGTAATCGGTGATCACACATAAAAAAAAAAAATACGCGTCGAATTGATAACCTCCTCTTTTTGTCGTCGGTTGAAAATATGATAAAGATATAAAACTTGCTGTAAGCCCGCGTGCCCACCGACGTGGACGCGATCCGATTACGTCGCCACGCCTCGCATCACGCGGCGCCTCGTCGCCCGAGCGAGATATAATCTGCGCTCTAACTACGCTCATCGCATTTACTGTACTTACGAGATTATATAATAATGTTGTAATGGCATTAAATGTGTCGCGCAGAATATAGGAAAATGGAGGGTACATACATTTTACTTAGGTGTGAAAATTAATGTTTTTGTCATTGTTGTTTTTGTTGCTAAGCGATTTTTATTGTCGGTGTCTGTCTGTGTTTCCTGATAGCTATACTGTGGGGCTCTTTAACCCTAACTCACTAAACATATTTTAGAGTTACACAGTCACTAAACAGTAGTCATTTGGACTAACAAAATGAAACATCAATATTTTTATTGAAATGACATTTACTAATTTAAAAAAATAGGTAACACGAGAGGACATTTATTAAGACTTCTTAAAAATTATTAGACACTTTAAAAATATTAATCCTGGCAGTCTGAGCAGACAGGAATGGCATGTTCGCCACAAATGGCCTTCCTGCAGGAGTGGCATGACACTTTGGTCATCCTGTGCTTCTGATATGGGCAAAATGCGCAAATTTTTCCTTTGTTTGGCTGTGTTTGAGAAGTACTAGCCACGACATCTTCAATTTGCAGGATATCTTTGATACTGGCCTTGATATTCTTTCTCAAAGTTACAGTGTTATACCGTTCCCGCAACCATGGCTCAATGAGATCGTCGGCCAATTTTTGTATGAATGCTCTGCGTTTCAGCGGTTTTTGTCGTTGCCGTACCATGTTAGATACATAAATGACATACGCATTGATCATACATAAGTTCAGCATATTATAAAATATGCACTGAGATACAAACCAATCTGGTCGACGGTATCATCGGCTCCTTTGGGACTGTTATAGAAATGTATTATTTAGGGTTTCTTCGTGTTGGAGTTAATGTCCGGCTGATCGTGCATTGTAATCAATAAAAAAACACTTTATTTATACAAGAATTCAATATATAAACTAAATTTTTCATAGCTTACCTTGACTAACTTTACATGCGTAATCACTAAACATTAGTCCGTGAGACTAACAATGTGTCAAAACTCCGGAAGTAAAATACGTATCTACGTAATGCATGCACACGGGGCACTAAAACACTGAATTAGGAGGGTACTGAGCGTGGTGGGGCGGGGGAGTGTCGGGAACTTACTTAAACAGCGAATGCGTCGGGGCCGTGTCGTCTGTGAGACTAATATTTAGTGGTAAGAGAGAATATAGGAGAGTAAATAGGATACATCTAGGCAAGCGTGCTTCATCTTCGACCATATTATCGCTTACCATCAGGGGAGGTGATGCTCAAACGCAAACTTATCTATAAAAAAAAAAACTCACTTGTTTCCATATGTAATAGCAAGTGGATTAACGAGAAAAAACTTTGAAAAACACATTTTAATGTTATTGAAAATGATCATTTAATAAAGCAAAAATTATATTTGGTGAACAAAACAAAATGACAGCAGAAGCAATAAAACAACATGGCAGCAGCCTTTTTCATATCAGAAAAACATTTAACTTTATTCATGTCAAAGGTATTTCGCAATCTGAATCGGGTACCTATATGTCTTTGTAATAAGCAACCTACACACGAAAATAATATAATTTATCTGACAATATTACTAATGTTTTTCGGAACATAGCTCCATTGTTCAAAATATATCTGTAAACCGTTAATGACATAAAAGCCCTTATCAAAGACCTTTGCTAACTTGTTTAATTTGTTTGCTAACTTGGGACTTTGAGCTCCTCAAAGTTACAGCTTAGCGCCTATCAGGGCACAGCGCTGCTGCAGAAAGTTCACTCCATTCGAGTGTGCTTACTGCGCTAGTTTACTAAATGTGCAAATATACAATTATATTTGCACATTTTATAGACCGATTAATATCTCAAGTAAAGAAGTATGGCAAATTGAAAAAAAAAAATGTACTGCAAAATAACCATACCAACGACGATAATGTCAACCGGTTTACACATTAAACTGGGATTAGACCTGAGAAAGATTCAGAATTAGTTTGACAGCCAGAAATTGCGTTTTAGTTAACTTAGTTTCATTTTAATTTCTCTTTGGAAGCGGAAAGTTTTCCTTCTACTTTGTATTATTAAATAATTGCTGCCAAGCATTAAAGCTTTTGTACTTATAAATTGAGCGTCTCCGAAGTGTCAGTATCGCACTGAAGCCGGCACCGATCCCGACCTTGTGAGACTTAATAGCGACTTTTTAATTTAAGTTGTTAACGAGTTCAGAGAATTACTCACGGCTTGTTGAAGGAGTTTTAACTCGCTTTGATATTGTAGCTGTTAGAAGGGTAATTACCCGGAACATTAATATTCATGCCTTCGTTAATGCTCTATGGCGATCGGTTCATAAAATTCTTCGGTCTTATTTGAAAGTTGAGTGATGTTAAATATGATTAATATACGATCAATTTCTGCGCTGTTTCTGTCTGTTCAGCACTAGAAGCTATCTCAAGGGATGCCCTTGGGCTAAAAATATCCTGGTTTCTATACCAAGACATGATCTACTGTTCCGTTCAGACAGACAGATAGATTGACAGAACTACCTATGGGAAAAAAAACAATATACACAGTCACAGTATTATTGCAGTACAATTTATTAGCAAATCCGAGGTTTAAATCATCACGCCGGCACCAATAAGCCGTGTATTATTCATTCGCGAAATATCGACACTGATAAAAATGATGGGATAATCGTCGCAATGTCGCAATGTCAACACCGACTGTCAACACGCTGGGAATTAAACGGAATTATTGAAGACACGAGCCACGAGCGGAATCCATATTGGAATCATCGATTGCTGGATTATTAATTATAAATATTTTTGATTGCTAATTTTTGTGACGACGTTTAAAGTAAATATCCAAGCTATTATAATCACTTATCTTTGCAGACTTAAGCCGCCTACGTTGGGAACCACGCTCGCATTTCAAGCCATGTACTCCAGGCACTTGCATAATTGCTCTTTTAAGCTCTGTTCCATCCAATTTATTACGGCTTATCATTTGAAATATTGGTGTAGGTATCCACTGACTTTCAGGATTTAAATTTCACTGTATTTATTGCAGTTGTAGTGAAAACAGAAGGGAGTAAGAGGCCTGGCCTGCCGTACATAAACATTACACTATGTGGTTATGGAGAATTACATCCTGGCATGTAGAACAAACGCAAGCTTCTACTGCCTAAACCAGTTATTTTCATCAAAAGTAATACTCGGATATTTTGTGTCACAAATCGTCTTAATTGTCTGGAACAAAGCCTGCTCTCCAAATGAACGGTACACATTACGAGGGTGCCTTGTGTGTCAAGTGGACGGTGCAAGTACATCCACAGCGCTCTAAACAACTGCACACTAACTGTACTGGGGTATTAGAGAAGCTTGAACTCGGATGCGGGCATAGTGTGCACGAACGATAAGCGCGAAGCGACTACTGGGTATCGTGAAAGAGTCATTGATTTTGGGGTCGATGAAACTCGATGACTGATGAACCTAGTTTATGGTCATGGTTTCAGTATTTAAAACAGAATAAATATACGATCAAAATTACACTGATCCTATGCAAAAAATAGCATACATTGGGCTTTTCCCAATAATAAAACTCAACTTTTTGTAGTCCTTTTTGGTGAATTCAGAAACAATCAAGATTGAAGCCGCTGTCTGTTATCAGTCAGACCACTCACCAAGTTTTGGAGTTGATAACGAATTAAATTAAAGCGGGATGCGACGCGGGTACATGCTGCCGCGCTTACCGACGTATCCTGCTCTGCGCGCCATGCTCCGACTATTGCTGCAACGTGTACTGCCATCTGACGTCTTTCTACAATAGAGGACATACAAAAGCACCACTTTTTATAACTACAAACTGAGATAGGCAACATGATTCCCTCAGTACGTTTGCAAGCACCACAAGCATTGTTTAAATATCAGTGGGAAAGCACGGCGAGTGTCAACGTGAAGCCTTACTATCATGGCTGCATTTCTTGGCTCTAGCTGGTCGTATTTATGCTAAACTGTTCACCATAACAATTGAAGTGCTGACAGAGCTTCGGACTTCCAATAAGCCACTGGCAGTCATCATCTGCTTAGACTTCCAGATTGACCGGGTGTAGCTGATTAGTGGGGTTTTACATTTTGCGACTTCCTATCCAACTTCAATAACCTAATAGTACCTGGGTAATACAATACCCCTTGGTAAGAGCAGTCTCAGATTTACTGGCTTCTGATTACACGTAATTACTATCAAAGATTTACTATTGTATGTAGGTTGTTTTATTCGAGTTAAACATGATTATCTGGCAGTCGGCCTACCCAAACCTTGGTATTGTTCGTCAAATCGTAAAGCTCGGGTTTTAAGTAGAGCTATACGTCACTTGACAAATGCTTGCACTGTATGGAAAGGCCCACTCAAATCTGTGAGCATCTTTCCTCAAAAAATCGCCTCAGACGGTTCCTACAAGGTTCCCATATATTTTTAACCGGTATATGTATGGATGGATATATTGTATGGACTTTAAAAGCGATGGACCACTGAGTCTGTTTCGGTGTTTCTTCTCAGGGTAGTCAGTTAGGAAACACCGGCCTCTTCTAGTTTAAATTTACAAAAAAAAAAAATACGTGTAAAAGTGTTATTTAATAACCAATTTGCAAAATAAAAATAATTTATCTAATCAACGGCTTAACATGCTTTTCAGGGTACGTCACGCATCCATGGCCTGACCTCGGCTTGAACCTTGAGGATCCGCCCGTATTTTTTCCCAAAAGTTCTTACCAATAGCAGTAAAACACTTAATACGCGACAATATCGCAGAAGCAAAACTTCTCTGTAAAACGTCGTATTAAATTTGTTTTCTGTTTTGTGTAAGTACATGTAGCGAGAGTGCGCCTTACGCCATACTGAGCTGTAATGCCCGCGTGTGCTGATTGCGCTCCACTAGTGCTGTGAACTCACAGAGCAGATAACCTCTTTTATCTGTTCTGTGTGTGAACTCCTGTCTAAAGGAATGCTTTGAGCGTCTCCCAGACAATCCAAAACTAATAAACTTAAAGGACTTTTTCTTCAAGTTCTTATGCTTTTTAGGGTTCCGTAGCCGAATGACAAAAAACGGAACCCTTATAGTTTCGACATGTCTGTCCGTCTGTCTGTCTGTCTGTCCGTCCGTATGTCACAGCCGTTTTATTCCGAAACTATTAGGACTATACATGTAAAACTTAGTAGGTAGATGTATTCTGTGAACCGCTTTCCGATTTTAAGAGAAAATTTAAAAAACAAAATTTCAACCAAAATTGGTTTGAACGAGATCGAGTCAGCACTTTTTGAGATACAGTATATTTTCTAAAACCGCAAATATAACTTTGTAATTCATACAAATACTATGAAAAACAAAGTTATTTGGCGTAGTTGTAAAAATTGTAAATAATCTAGTTTTAGGAAATTTGTAAGGTTTTTGTTTTTTTTTTTTTTCAAATAAATATATTAAGTATATTATATTTATTATAGTTACTACGGATTACGGAATCCTTCATGGGCGAGTCCGACTCGCACTTGGCCAATTTTTTCCTAAGTTTTCGCAGTTATCTGAGACTTTTTAAAGACCACTCTTTTAACCAAATGTTTAAATTGTTAATCTTAGGAAAAAGATTGAACTTATTTCGATTGAGGGTATTTTTTTGTTGTGATAAAAAAGAAACTACCTATGTATACCCAAAAAGTACTTTTTAAACTCACAATACAAGATAAGTCTCACTAAGATGGGTAGCTTTCCCAGAAAAGTGATAAGATAAAGCATAAAGTTAATTTAAAATAAAACATCTTCTATTTGATCTCAGTGGACTGTAAAAGCGTCTGTTTCATTTCAGTGAGCGCAGCAGCCAGTGTATCTCATGAATTTTACGACTTAAGATTTTAGTTACAAACAATAATGTTAGGAAAAACGTAAAACCGTGTTGTTTTATGAGACAGGAGCATCTGCAGTAAACTGAGCTTTACTACCGACGCCGTCAGAGCATTATGTAGTGTTCTGTAGCACTCCGGTCGGACGCGAGTGTGGAGCGACACGAGCGAGTCAGAACTGTCAGGGTGTGCAAGCATGTGTGAGTGAATTAATTTTGCGTTGAATAAAATATGCATAGCACACGACGTGGAAATGATATATGTACATTAACACTTTCGCTGCCAACTCCAAATAATACATTGTACTTGTATGCCATAAATTATTTGGCAATTTACATAATAATGAACTTTTTGAAACGCAAAAGAGGATGATGTGGAGGATTATTATGAAAAAATACTTTATAAAGTAACTTTCAGTTATTAATGGCCGGTTTCTGAAAGGCTAATCAACGCAAAAATAAACTAATCGGCTGTTAAATCTCTTGTCAAGAGCCATTTGTGCTGCTAACACCCGGTTTCTGAAAAGCTTGTTAATTCAGTAATCAACTAACTCGACATTTAATGTTTTCACGTTGCTTTTAGCAACACAAATGGCTCTTGAGAAGCGATTTAACAGCTAATTAGTTAATTTTTGCGATGATCAGCCTTTCAGAAGCTGGGTGTAAGTCTTTCTTTTATAGTTTACAATAAAGAGTAGGTATACCCATCTATTATTTATTTCCATACACACACAACAACCCTTACAAAATGGAACGTTATGTACGAGCCAATAATGCTCATACAGCAAAACTACGTATATAAGTACTCATTGATATCACTTATGAATCAAGTCGTAACTAAACCTCCGACACGCGTTAATGTGCGGAAAAACATAACATTAAGTGCGGCTCAGATTACTAAACACTCCTAAACTGTTCAGAATAAACTCTGGAATTTAACAGTGGTTTGGTGTTCCTTTAAACAACGACCGGGTTACCCGTCAACGACGAGAAGTCCCCAACATCTTTTGGTCCTTCGAGCCGGATGTCACGGGTCCACGGAAACACAACGTGAGAATCATCGTGACTCCTCATCAGGCAGAGTATTTAACGTGGCATAACCCAGATACGTTAGCAAATCGGTGCTGCTGGCCTCCCACAAGCGGGTCTCACCAGTAGCATTGAGACGTTGCACATAGCGTAAAGGAGGGTGAGCTACACTAAGTGCCTGCCACTAACGAACCAGCAGAAATTACGTCTACTGCTACAAACAGGAAATAATCAGCGGAGATAGCGTCTACTGCGATTACTTCGAAACTAGCGGAGATTACATTTACTGCAGAAACAAAATAACAATGTCCACAGAAGACTCCACCGCGTTTGCTGAACTAATAACTAAGCAGCAAAACAGCTATGAAAACATCAAAACTATTCAAAGTAACTACAAAAAGGATGCTATAAGTAGAAAAACCATAGCATACCTCAACAAGCGCATCGACTCCTTAAAATCCCTGTGGGATGAATTTCGATCCAATCACGATATCTTGAAGAAGTATGAGGCAGTCCAAAGACACCACGACTACTTTACACAAGATATCTTCATCATAACAAAAGGTATGTTTGACGAAACAATGCGATCAATGTGTCAACTGCGAAACGCGAACTTCAGGAATATCAAAACCGAAAATACCAGAAACTCCCGGAACACCGCGATTTGATACAACTGAAATACACCAACAAATGAAAGATGAAACGGACAAACATCTAACAACGATGTTACGTAATCAAATGTGTAACTTCAACGCCTTGAAGCGAGCGGTCTCCAAAATTAACCTTGATGGCATGAACGAGAAGTGGCAACTTCAAGATCAACTCAACATATTACAATCTAAGTGGGAATCTATCGACAAGATTCACTGGGAACTAAGCTACTTACTGCAAGGGAATGACAAAGACTACGAAGCAAAATATGACCATTGGGAGCAAATCTACGACGACCTAAAGGAAAATATGAACAGAAAAATCTTTGAAACATCCCATTATGAAAAAACAACACCGCGTATGGAGTTGCCGGAGTTCGACGGAACTTACAGCAATTGGATCTCTTTTAGGGATTTATTCTTTGAGATGATCCATAATAATCCAACGCTGAACAAAACGCAGAAAATGAAGTTTCTCAAATCAACATTGAAGGGTGAAGCGGAAAAGCTAATCAAGCACCTTCCTGTGAGCGCTGAGAATTATGACTCGTGCCTCGATATCATTCAGCATCGCTACGATAACAAGCGATTACTGTTCACTTCATACATAGACACACTTCTCCATCAAGCGTCAATAGAAAAACCGAATTCGACCAACTTAAAAAAGCTGTATGACACAACGAAAGAGTGTCTAAATGGCTTAGAGAACATTAACATCGATATTCCCGCATGGGGTCCACTTATCGTATATTTGCTATCTTCCAAACTGGATGAAGTCACTTACGGTGACTACATCAAAACCATGAAGCATTCAAGAGAGCTTCCAGATTTAAAAGAGTTTATGGAGTTCCTAGAATTGCAGTTTATGACGTTAGAAACATCCCGTACCAAAAAAAGCGGAGGAAAACAAAATAATTCAACGAATAATCAACATAAAAGTTATAACAATAACAAGTCAGCGAACTTTAAAGACTCAGAAAAGTGGACAAAAACCTTCCATGCATCGCTAAAGAAATGTCCACTTTGCAAAAACGATCACAAGCTGATGCAGTGCGCAACATTCCTGAACATGGATGTCGCAACGCGAATCCAAACAACAAGTAATTTGAACTTATGCAAAAATTGCTTGTTTAGTCACGGCGAAAATAAATGCAAGTCAACGAGAAAATGCCGCACGTGTAACTACAAGCATAACACCCTTCTTCATGATGATAATTTGAAAGGGCAACGATCAAAGCCGACCTCATCTACAGAAGCTGAGCGAACATCTAATCACGTTAACGGAGAACAAGAGATTCTCTTAACGACTCTTCAACTTAGGGTCAAATACAGGGAAGGAGATTACGTCTTCCTTCGGGCATTACTGGATCAAGGATCTCAAGTGACCTTAATCACAGAAAATGCTGCTCAACGGTTGAATTTACCCCGAAACAAAATGAACGCTTCTGTCACTGGCGTTGGCACTACAATGGGCAGAAGTAAAGGGATGATAAAATTAGAATGTAAATCAATCCACTCGGATTATACATTCCAAACTGAAGCCTTGGTAATGAGTAAGCTCGTCAATAATCTGCCGAACTCAACGATCAACGCAGAAAGCTGGACGCATCTTCAGAATATCAAGTTGGCCGATCCAGCCTACAACATCTCTGGACCTATCGATATACTGCTTGGAGCTGATGTTTACTCCGATGTGATCTTAGGAGGAATAATCAAACACAATAATGACTCGCCAGTAGCGCAACAAACAAAGTTGGGCTGGATACTGTGCGGTGCGACAAAGCAGTTTAACTGTCTAGTTACTCTAACAGAGCTAGAAAACTTAACAAAATTTTGGGAAGTAGAGGATATTCCTCCGGAAGCCGAACTTACCTCGGAAAACGAATACTGTGAAAAATATTACACAGAAACCACAAAGCGATTAAGCGATGGGCGTTATGAGGTCAAGATGCCTATGAAGGCTAACTACGAGCAAAACATAGGAAACTCGAAACCTCAAGCTACAGCTCAATTTCTTCATTTAGAAAAGAAAATGTCGAGACAAGAACACTTCGCTAAATTATACAAAGAGTTCATTAGAGAATACATTGAACTGGGCCACATGAAACCAGTGACAGATTCCGAAGGTCAAGTACAAGCCTACCTACCACACCATGGCGTAGTCAGGGAGTACTCAACGACAACCAAACTACGAGCTGTTTTCAACGCATCGATGAAAACCGACTCCGGATACAGCCTAAATGACTTGATGGAAAAAGGGCCAAATCTTCAAAAGGACATTTTAACTCTGATCATAAAATGGCGGAGCTATAAATATGTTCTAACGGCGGACATTGAGAAAATGTACCGTCAAATCCCTATTCATCAAGATCAGCAATGTCTTCAAAAAATTATTTGGAGAGACTCCATGAGAGAACCACTTCGAGAGATGCAGCTGTGTACCCTAACATACGGGCCAAAAGTCGCACCATTCATAGCGATGCGCACTCTCCAACAGCTAGCCAAAGATGAAGGCAACGCTTTCCCGCTAGCCCAAAAGGCGCTACAAAACGAATTTTACATGGATGACGCCATCACAGGTCACCATACTGTAGAAACAACAAAACAACTTCAAAAGGAGCTAACCGAACTCTTAAAGAAAGGTGGTTTTGTTTTACGGAAATGGTCCACGAACGAATCATCTATTCTCAATGAACTGCAAAAGAAGGAGAAAAGAAATAACAACGAATTTAATTTCAAGCAACAAGAGTTCAGCAAAACACTTGGGCTCGCATGGAATAATGCAAGTGACACATTCCATTTTATTAGCGAAGCGCCTAACAATAACAAAAATGCACCATACAGTAAACGCCGATTATTGTCAGAAATAAGCAAGATTTACGATCCGCTTGGTTGGTTAGCTCCAATGACCCTCCAAGCGAAACTGCCTTTCCAAAAATTGTGGAGTGACAACTATCATAACATTGGCTGGGATGAAAATGTACCAGATAACATAGAAAAAGAATGGAGGCAAATTAAATCCGATCTACCAAACATAAACAACATAAGTTTACCAAGATGGATAAAAAACGAAAACAATCAGACGATCGAATTGCAAGCCTTCTGTGACGCGAGCGAAAAAGCCTACGCATGCGTTATCTACAGCCGAACTACGTCACCTACCGGCGCGTACGAAACTACACTACTGGCAGCAAAAACTAAGGCCGCGCCACTCAAAAAGAAAACTTCGATACCGAAGTTGGAATTATGCGCCGCAGTTTTGCTAGCAAAACTCTTAGAAAGGGTAACTAAGATCCTGAAAGAAAACCATCTAAAGATTACATCCTGGACCGATTCTAAGGTCGTTTTAGCATGGCTTCAGGGCAGTCAAACTAAATACGAAAAGTATATAACTAACAGAACGGCTCAAATATTAAACATCGTGCCTGCGATAAACTGGGGTTATGTAAAGACAAACGAAAACCCTGCCGACTGTGCAACAAGAGGACTCTCACCGAAAAAACTGGTTGATTTTACCCTGTGGTGGGAAGGCCCTAAATGGCTTAAGGAGCAAGAAACACAAGCCCTTAACGCAAAAGAAACTTATACCACAAAAGAGGGCTTCTTATCTAACCGTTACACGATTAACAGTACGGAACCCATGTCAAATAAAAATGAATTAATTCATTCATTACTTGAGCGACATAGCAACATGGATCGTATTACAAGAATACTCGCCTTAGTGATACGTTTTGCTGATGCATTACGAAACAAACGTAGATCAACCGAGTGGCATGAGCTCAACTTGAATGAAATAAATAACGCACTATGTATAATTACCAAATCAGTGCAAGGGAATTATTTTGAAAATGAAATAAATTGTCTTAGTAAAGGTGAAAAACTTCCAAAAAGAAGCACCATTTTGAAACTAAACCCATTTTTGGATACTAATGGAGTTTTACGTGTTGGAGGATGTCTTAACCACTCAAACTTGCCAGTGGAAACCAAACACCCCATCCTCGTCCCAGGAGAGGGAAGATTAACTCAACTCATCGTTGAAAAGGCACATCAGCGAACCTTACACGGTGGAGCAAGATTGACACTGGCCGACACTCGAAACAATTACTGGATTATCAGCGGCAATCGAACCGTCAAGAAAATATTACGACAATGCATCCAATGCCGGCGATACGCAACTAGCCAAACTGAACAGCTGATGGGCAACCTTCCTAAAGAAAGGATCACTCCTTCGAGGCCGTTTTCACATACTGGCATTGATTTTACAGGCCATGTGGATATAAAGATAAACAAAGGCCGTGGGATAAAGACCTGCAAGGGCTACATAGCCATATTTATATGTATGTGCACAAAAGCGGTACATATCGAACTCGTTTCGGACCTATCGACACAAACCTTCATCGCAGCACTAAAAAGAATGTGCGCTAGAAAAGGAACCCCAAAACATATCTACTCCGATAACGGAACCAACTTCGTTGGAGCCGCAAGAGTCTTACAGGAAGAGTTCCAACTATACAAAACAATGCTATCCTCAGAGTTCTTTAAGGAAATCAACAACCTTCAAATTGAGTGGCACTTCAACGCTCCATCCTGGCCTTCAGCAGGTGGCCTATGGGAAGCTGCTGTACGTTCCATGAAAGCACACCTGAAACGGGTAATCGGACAAACAAAGCTTACCTATGAACAATTTGCAACGCTTTTGACAGAAATCGAAGCGTGCATGAACAGCAGGCCATTGTGCCCTTTATCAGAGGATGTGGACGACCTGGATTATCTTACTCCCGGTCACTTCCTCACGGGAGGTCCAGCACTAACGCTACCACTCAACGAACCTGAAGAAATGAAAGCTATAGACATCAGAAACAAATGGAAACTCATTGAGCTCATGCGTCGACACTATTGGGAACGCTGGTCGAAAGAATACCTTCATTTATTACAAAACCGGAACAAATGGTAACAAACTAAGGAAAACATACAGAAGGAGCAACTAGTTCTCATCAAAGAAAGTAATCTACCTCCAAGCAGGTGGGCAATGGGCCGCGTAGTGGAACTACATCCAGGCAGTGACAATTTAGTTCGAGTGGTCACGCTCAAGACACAAAATGGGTTACTCAAAAGACCCATAACTAAAATAGCCCCGTTACCTATAAACGAGGTATGTGGAGGCACTGAATCACAGAAAGTGAGTCCGGAAACTGAGCCTTGCAAGCAACGTAAAAGGACTAACAAAACCCAGAAAAGGGTGAACAGCTTGCTTATGGTGTTACTAGTAGTGTTTACAACGCTATCATGTGGACTAGCAACACCCCTGCAACATTTTAAAATAACAAAACTGCCTGAAATCCAACCAATGTACTTTGATCCAGTCGGAAATATCCAACTAATTCACGACGAATGGAAACTTCTGGTTTACTATAACCTGACAACATTCTGGCAAAGTACAACAAAGGTGGAGAAATTCGTGAATCGTTTAGCACAATTATGTGATACGATGCCTAACGAACCATGTCACGCTACGACACAACAACTCAAGTTCGAAATGAACCAGTTGAACGAGTACAACATATTGTTACGTTCTCAACATCAACAACGAAAGCGACGGGGCTACGTTAACGGCGTAGGAAACCTTGCACGAGCCCTATTTGGTGTCCTTGACAGCGATTTTGCTGAAAAATACGCTCAAGACATACAAAAAATTAAATCGAACGAACAATATTTACTGCAGCTCATAAGAAATCAAACACTGATTATCGAGGCAGAAAACAATGTCATAAAGAAAAATGAAGACTTCGTAAAAACGCAACTGGAAGTAATTCAGCGATTCATGAATGAAACGAAATATAATACAGCAGTGATAGAAAACAGATTTCAAATAATGAAAACAATGACTGACGTCAATTCTGGAGCCATAACTGCTAGCTTACTTATCTCAGTACTGAGAAGAAACCAACAAATGCTCCTAGATGCATTGACCGATATCTATAGAGGTCATCTGGATATGAAATTATTCACTCCAAAGCAACTATATGAACAAATGCACTACATTGCAGGTATTATACCGAAAAGATTGACACTACCCATCAAAAACAGCAATGGAGCCGATAAGAGTATTTACAACATTATTTATGTCAAAGCCCGGCTCAACGAACAATACCTACTCTTCGAATTACACATACCATTACTAAGCGATGATGAGTATACATTGTATCACAATATAGCTATACCTAGACAACAAACTCCTAACCTGTGTCAGGTGATAGCGACAAGAACTCAGTATATTGGAGTTAACTTCGCAAAGAATACCTACATACAGATGGACGAGGTTGATCTACAGCAATGTTCAACAATGACAGCGGACAACCACATCTGCCATGCCTCCACAACTATCAGCAACCTGCATGGAGCCACGGCATCTTGCGAAGCCCAAATACTAAGCCAGAATGTGAATAACATTACATGTGATTGGGTACCACAAAAATGCTCTGACCATTGGACAAAATTACAGAGGCCAAACATATGGCTGTATAATTGTATCAATGAGTGTACGACTCGCATTGTATGCGAGAATCGCATTACAACTACAATCATAACAAAGGCGGGGCTCCTTGCCCTAGGGCAAGATTGCATACTTCAGCACAAAGATGCGACGATCTATTCCCATAACGTTCTGAGTAGCAGTACCAATATTGGAACAACTTTGGAAGTACCAACTATAGACTCACCAAATGATATGTGGAATACGTTCAAAAATACAAAATTTGTATTATCAAAACAAAGCTTATCAAGTTAACACAAATTATTACATGACCAGATAACCGCACAAAAGCGACAAGAGAATCTACCTAGCAACTTAAGTGTCCACGACATTAGCAACTACGCTATGAGCACTTTGCTGGTAGGAGGAACTATTGCCGCTATAATAGTGTGGCGAATCAGAAGGTATCTACAAGCACGCAAGGAGAGCAATATCCCTACATCAAACAACACTCAAGAAACAGAAGATATAGAGCTAAAGGAGATTCCTGCCTACGCTAAAATACGAAGTGGACATACATCAAACTGCCGTCCTCAGCAACCAGCAATTGGATCAAGATTTAGACTCTAAATAATTATTTAAGAATTTATATTTAAGTCTTGCTTATTGTTTTGATTGCTTTTGTTTTTACATAATTTAACAATTACCTAAATATCTAACTTGTAACACAAGTTTGGTGATCTGAACACGTACCTTTCCCTCGGGAGCATGTACGAGCCAATAATGCTCATACAGCAAAACTACGTATATAAGTACTCATTGATATCACTTATGAATCAAGTCGTAACTAAACCTCCGACACGCGTTAATGTGCGGAAAAACATAACATTAAGTGCGGCTCAGATTACTAAACACTCCTAAACTGTTTAGAATAAACTCTGGAATTTAACAGTGGTTTGGTGTTCCTTTAAACAACGACCGGGTTACCCGTCAACGACGAGAAGACCCCAACACGTTATATGGGTTCTAGTTATGAACACAATTCATCAATAGCTACATAATTATAGCGACGACTCGGATGCCGGTTGTGGGCACACGAAACACTGATCGTTAGACCATTATATGCTGGGTACCACAATTGTTAAGAGGATATTGTTGCTGAGAATATAATAATAAATAAAAACTGGAATACAAGTTATCATGAATTCAGCTGAAAGACGCGAGGAGGCTTTGTCCACCGTGGACAAAGCCTCCTTGCGTCTGCCGCGATGTAAACTAAACCTGATTGTCTCCCATCCATCTGATTCTGGTGGCTTTGACCACCTCATCAGTCCACCTCATGGGAGTCCTTCGAGCGTGTAATTATGCTTCAATGATGCGTCCCTGAGATTTATCATCAACATTGTAGTCCGACTTCCATTTTATTGCATTATCTAAATACTAATAAAAAATATCTTTGATTGTTTCTGTCAGTGGTCACATCAATAAATTATTGTAGAGCTCTTTAAAATACTTCAGGGTGAATGTACGACCTATGTCAATTTATATAGTTAAGTAATACATGAGTGGGAATAGTATTTCATCTCATCAGATAAATTATTATTATTATTTAGATATTGTTCTGAAATAGATGACTTATTATGACTTATCATTTTGTATTGGTTGACGTTCAGATATAAATAAGTTTAATAAACATTATATCCATTACGCTTTTATTTATTTCTCTCTTTCACCTCAAATTGTTGACACCTAAATTATTACAATAATAGTTGCTTAAAACTATATTTTCTAATATCACAAGTCTACAGATAAGCACCAGATATACTAATGTACACAAAACTATATAATTGTTCTTAACTCAAAGTTATAACTTAGAACTAAGTAAAACAATATACAACAAGATAAAACAATAAAAACGCAACCTAAAAATAAAATTACATTTAACATTTTTGTTTACTAACCATAATTACATATATATTATATGAGCAATATGACTCGAAATAAAGATATTTGAAAAGTGCAAGCTACATAAAAGCTTGGTAAAAATATCTGCATGCCATGCAACAAAATTGCAGCAACAATTTAAAAGTTTACACAATCAAGGAATGGCACCGAGTTGGCACCGAGATCGATTAGAAGATTCGATCCATTGTAAATGGATAACCTTTCTTAAGATAGCGACAGATTTTCTGCCTAATTTGGAACAGAGAGACCAATTTTTTTGTTGCACTGGTTTTTCTTTATGCCTTTTAAGTATATACTATACTTTAAAAAAAACTTTTTACCGTAAACGTTTTTTTGGGAGTCGGTTTAATTTTTTGGTAAAAAGTTTTTATTTCACTCTTTTTAGTTGGTCTATTTTTAATTTACCTAGTTACAAGAGCCTAAATGTCAACTACTTATAAACTTTTACAAAATATTGCTTTTCCCAATGCTGGGCCGTTAATTGTTGAGGAGTTCTCCTGGTACTTCACCATCAGCTCTACATCACCATATGCATTGTGACGAGCATAAAGTGCTTAACATCCATATTCAAGTAATCGAATCGCAATCCACTCAATACTTATTATTGAGTAGTTTCGGTGGCCATCTGTGGTCTTCATCATCAGTTCCACTTACCCTTTCAATCAAAAAAAGAATTTTCCAAATCGGTTCAGCCGTCTTTGAGTAATTGATGATCATACATAAAAAATAAAAAAAATATACGCGTCGAATTGATAACCTCCTCTTTTTGTCGTCGGTTGATAAAAGAGACGTTAATCTCTGAGTTTGATACGGTGTTTCTTATCTGGGTAGTCATCTAACTTAAAATAGCATAAATTACGTATAAAAGTGAGATTTATACTAGAGATGAAACGGATATCCGGTATCTCTGGTATCCGGCCAGATACCGGATAGTAACTCAGTATCCGGCCAGATACCAGGATTACTATTCAAAAATTCTCATTATTTTACACGAGGTAAATGATACCATACTATGTTATGGACACGGTTTATTTTAATAATCACTCAACAAAAATTTTTGTTTTTGACCGACTTCAAAAAACGGAGGTTTACAATTCGTCTTGAACAATTTTTTTTTCTTTTTTTTATGTATGTTACCTCATAACTCGGAGACGGCTGGACCGATTTGAAAAATTATTTTTGCGTTTGAATGGGTATAGTTTCTAGTTGGTTCCATTGTTACGAAATCAGGATCTGATGATGAGATCCTGGAGAAATCGAGGGAACTCTTCAAATATTATAGGCACACCTATAGCGTTTTGGGTATTTATTATAGTACCTTGTTCAGTTGCTCTTGAAAAGCACCATTTGAGGAAGTGGAACTGATGATGAAGACCCCAGATGGCCACCGGAACTACTCAATAATGAGTATTTCGTTGATTGCGATTAGATTACATGACTATGGATGTTAAGCACTTTATGCTCGTCACAATGCATATGGTGAAGTAGAGCTGATGGTGATGTACCAGGAGAACTCCTCAAAAATTAACGGCTCTGCACCGGGAAAAGCAATATTTTGTTAAAGGTGATACGTAGTTAATATTTTGGCTTTTGTAACTAAAAAGAGTGAAAAAAACTTTTTAGCAAAAAATAGAACCGACTTCCATATAAAAACACTACAAAGGCAAAATAACTTTAATTTCAGAAGGCGGTGTCTTTAGTTTTGTTTATATTATCGTTTTTGACACCACCTTCCGAAATTAAAGTTATTTTTGCCTTTGTAGTGTTTTTATATGGAAGTCGGTTAAATTTTTTTCTAAAAAGTTTTTTTTATTAATTAGCTTAATTAATACTCAAAATTAACATGTGGTAAATTATGGTGAATGAATACCAAATTTTCTACATTTGTTGGTTAGAGGCGACTCCGTTTGGCTTCGTATACCAGACGAGCTTCTGAAAATAGCCTTTCGCTGTAAACGCTACTGTAAGGTGCTGAAAGATAAATTCTAGCAAACCTTGACAACTGTGGGTAATGATTTAAATTAGATGACCACCAAATGTATGGGTCGTGATTGCGATCGATTCAAGGAGGAGATTCGAGGTGTCTTTATAAAGTCAATCTTGTTAGCAATTGGATTTTGTTTTAGTTGATCGCGACATTAGCGGGCCATCCACTAACGTTCATTCCTGCCGGAATCTATAATCCTTACGGAATGAACGCCAGTGGATTTGCAAGAGCGAGAAAGAATGACGGTATTAAAACCCCACCTTTACTCCCATCGCGAAGGACGCGACGCGCTATGAGACCAAGTTAGTGCCTGTTTATTTGTCCGGCGTGATTGAGCGCTCGTTCGTTATCATTTTGTGTTCGTCTTCGTCCCGAAAGGATAAAATGGATTCAAAAGAAATAGAAGGTTCATCACATGCCAGATCTTTTAAAAGTCTAATATCACTACATTTCTGCTTTTTAACCGACTTCAAAAAAAGGAGGAGGTTCGCAGTTCGTCTTGAGCTTTTTTTTTAATGTATGTTACCTCATGACTCGAAGACGGCTGGACTGATTTGGAAAATTATTTTTCGTTTGAAAGGGTATATTTTCTAGTTTGATCCATTGTTATGAAATCAGGATCTAATGATGCGATCCTGGAGTAATCGAGGGAACTCTACAAATATTATAGGCACACCTATAGCGTTTTGGGTATTTCTTATAGTACCTTACTTTCCAAAAGCACCATTTGGTGAAATGGAACTGATGATGAAGACCACAGCTGGCCACTGAACCTACTCAATAATAAGTATTTCGTGGATTGAGATTCTATTACTTGAATATGGATGTTATGCACTTTATGCTCTTCACAATGCATATGGTGATGTAGAGCTGATGGTGAAGTACCAGGAGAACTCCTCAAAAATTAACGGCTCTGCATCGGGAAAAGCAGTATTTTGTAAAAGGTGATAATTAGTAGACATTTTGGCTTTTGTAACTAGATAAATTACAAACCAACCCACTAAAAAGCGTGAAAATTTTTATTTTGCAAAAAATCAAACCGACTTCCGTATCAAACACTAGAAAGCCAAAAATAACTTTAATTTCGGAAGGCGGTGTAAAAACAAACAAAATACACTTGTTGTTGCAAAATGAATATAATCCATAAACATAATTCAAAATGACGAGCATTCCTTTTAAATGACAACAATTTTCATAAAATGATAGGATTATAACCATCCACAGACACGCAATCCCTCGGTATGACTGACAAGATGCAAACTGACAGGAATGTACCTAAACGTGTGTATGGTCATTGAAGGATTGTTTTTCCTGTCGGACTGGCGTGTTGTGATAAAGTCAAGGGAAATAACGTAGGATAGTGGTTTAATTAGTGGCTTCAACGGTTTTATTTTATCCCGTCGCTTTTCTGTACAGTTTGCACAACGGGACAAGTCAGAAGGAATGAACGTTAGTGTATGGCCCGCTATTCACTGCTATTATCCTTTGCCACTTCATTGAAACAGTCCCAAAAAGTTTCATGAGCTACCCGTGTGAAGTTGGATCCAGTTTCATCTTCTTTTACTAATATATAAATATACGGTTGCCGGATATCAGGCGCTCCGGCTTTGTAGCTTGCCGAATATCCGGTATCCGGTATCCGGCCAAACCACTATCCGTTTCATCTCTAATTTGTACAAATTTGCAAAATAAAATACAGCGTGGCGATTAGGTTATCACATTAATTGAAACCACGTACTCTATATTATGTATTTTATCATAAACAATTGAAATAATTTAATAACAAACAATATTATAGCCGTGGGACCTTTTTTCCATTTTAATATTACACAATATCATGTATTGCATAAACGTAATCTTACCTAACGTAATACCAATTACCATAAATACCAATTTAATGTGATAACCTAATCACCACCCTGTATAATATCATCATCATTTATAAGGGAACTCTGTATGCCATGTATGAATTATCTACTTATTTATCTTATTAAGTTAACCATACTCGATAGATATCTTATTTTCTAGAGTTTTGAATTTATTTCTGTAAGATTCCCTCATCACAATCAAAATTTAAGTTCAGAAGCACAACAAGTTCCTTTGTTATGGTCAAAGTGGATTTGAAATACCTATGCATAAATTAACTCCTGTAGAAAATTCCATAAATATCAATGCAAATACCTAATGAATCATAACCACAATCCCGCACCACTAGCTGATAATAAATTGCAACACAATGTACAACAATAAGTGATAGAGTCCAGCAGCCCTCTCATTACAACTGGCAGCAGAGCTCCGCACTCCGAGCCGAGAGCCGCAAGAAGCACAAAACATTTCATTTCCAATCTCGGCTCATTGTCGCCGCGAATCATTCAACGAGTTCCGCAATAAACAGAGGCACGGCATTGGTGCAACATCGGCACGACATCGATGCTGCATTGGCTCGGCAACGACGCGACATCGACCGGCCCGACACGGACGCTAATATCGCGCTGGAGAACAATATAATTGGATTCCGTCGCCGGCATCCCGTTCGGGTGCTGTTAGGGCCACTGCACACGTGATACTTTCAGTATTATCGCCTGTATCGTGATTGTATTGTGGTTATTGTAGCGTGCGATTGTGGCTTTACAAAGTACAACATACGCGTGAGTATACGCAATCTGATAAGCTGTTAGCACGCGTCTATCATTATCTGATGTCACGTCGTGACACCTTAACATAATTTTGTTTAATATATTCTATGATTTTGCACTTTAAATATGTCGCATTAACTTCTATCAATTACTGAAACTACAAAGTTTTTGTTTGCAATAGCTACAGTCCCTCGTGCGATCGACCTTAGCGGAAGCGCGACTGGAGCGCCGCGCCGCCAACTGACATGCACGTAATGTCTTCACCAAATGCGTTTACCCTACTTCCCGCTAATGCATTATACTGCACTTTCAGTTGATGGGATTGTGTCCCTAGGAATAATAGACAGCGGCTGCCTCGTGTACTTCAAACCACATTAAAATAGAATAGAGTAGAAACGCCCTTTACTGCAAGGCCAGAGAACAATTGCTTTTAGCCAGGAAATACATCACATTTTCTTACTCTCCTAATGCCTGAAACATAGCGTTATAAAAATCGACTCACGCGTTTGGCATCTACAACGCCACACTGATAAACATATTACACTTCTTTGTGTTGCACAGTCGGGTAAAAAGGAGCCAATTCGAATCAACCAAATTACAAGGCTTAGATAAAATTAAATGTCTCTTGGGAGTAAACATTTGATGTTACTTTTGGCTAGAATTTGACTTTCGCGCCTCTGTAGCTGAATAGGATCAAAGATAGTTTCATCAAATAAAACCGTTCCCTCATATTTGAGGCGAGGAAACCATTCGGAGCAAACAGTTAAACCAACCGTGGATAATACCTGTTTCATGAATACATTTCGCAAATATTGCTTTAGAGCGTGCAAATTAATTTAGTGAGACTCCTCGCGGCACGTTGATGTTTGCATAAATATTTCCCGCAGGGTTCTGATTTCACAGCAGTTTGCTAAACTAACATCGTTGTGACTTGTGGTGCGTTACGTGTAGTATCCACTTGTTATCGATACAACCTCGCAGATGGGCGGGAGGGGGGAGTTGTTGACGACAGATTGTGAACTCTTAATATAGAAACGTCTGAAGGGGTCCACAGTCAAGGGTCCCCCCTTGTAATTTCGTTACGTCGGGTCTTTCAGCCACCGTTATGTGTGCCCTTTTCTGTAACTTTTTGACGAAATTTTAAGATACTTTTAGTAGCAAGTTCGTATGTAATTGAATATTTCCTTTGCAGGAAGCTATTTGATTTTATTTAGCTTTACAGTACTTACTTACCTTGTATTCATAAGCATTAGTAGTACTTGGTTCTTTTATTGTCTGTCGTAGAAGACACTTACATTGACAGTGAGGTGGGGTTCAAGGTGGGGTGAGGGACGAGAAACAGGGGGTGGGATGTCGGATGACGGGTGTCTGCTCTTGGCTCGATGGCTGCGAATGATTTCCGTGCGACGTCCGGGCGAGGAGCTGCGGACATGTTGAGACCTGACGACAGCTCCTTCACAACAGCTTGATCGAAGCTTTGAAAGGTACAAAACGTCCGTATGAGAATGGTAACTTGGCTGAAATACAGTTAAAATTTGGTTGGAAGCTACTAATTTATAAACTTTGCTGTTCTAGACACGAATCAATAATCTTGAGAATGAATGAATGAAATGAAAAACAAGCTGTACTTACTGTTCAAATAGAGGGCCTTCTTGAGAGTGTTTCAAATATTTTTCTGAAGATTATTTTAATTTTAGGCTTGGCTAAAAAGGGATTTTTTCACTACCCTCAGTGAAAAAAAACCAAAACACGCAGTCTGATGAAGTATATGTCATTTATTTTAGTTCAATCATAGGTGTTGTTCTTGCTGAATGAGACTTTCTGTGACCCAGGGGCAGGTTTGTACCTTAAATAAATAACAAAATAAGCCTTTATTGCTGTTACTTATACAATGGTTAACCTTATAAACTATTTCTTATACATATACTAATTATTTTTACATAGCGGCAATCGGTTCACATTTTTATTATATTATATTGTAACAGCTTATCCTGCGACAAAGGCCTCCTCCAAAGACTTCCATAATTCTCGATCTTTGGCTATACGGGTCCATTCAGGGCCTGCTACTTGCCTTATGTCATCTTCCCAGCGTTTACGCTGTCTCCCTTTGCTTCTTTTGTCGCCCTTTGGGTACCACTCTGTTATTAACCTGGTCCACTTTTCCTTTGTGTCCCGCAACATATGTCCCGTCCATCGCCATTTTAGCGTTTTGCAAACATTGTGCGCATTTTTTAATTTCGTTTTGTTTCTTATTGTATCCAACTTTACCTTGTCTCTCCAGCCACGCTTCGTTCAATGCTGTTTTGGCACACTTTTATTCTATTTGATAATTGTTCCGTTAGGGCCCATGTTTGGCAGCCTTATGTTAAGCAAAGGAGTATACACATGTTATACACTTTTCTTTTCTCTTTGATAGGCATGTCCTTGTTTTTCATGACTTCGCTGAGTGACCAATATCTCTTCCATGTATTGGCTATCCATCTTTCAATCTCTTTGTGCATGGTGTCTTCAGCGGCTATGAGTTGTCCTAGGTATACGTATTCTTCGACATATTCTATCCTCTCTGAGTTGACTATGATGGTATGCATCTGTGAAGAGTTAGTCATAATCTTTGTCTTTGCCGTGTTCATTGTAAGTCCAGCCTTCGCGCTTTGATCTGACAGTTGTTGTAACATTTGCTCTAATTTAATTGGACATTCTGCAAATAAGATCAAGTCGTCTGCAAATCGTAAGTGGTTTAGTTTTTCACCATTTATGTTCAGGTCTTCGTGATCCCATTGCAGATACCTGAATATCATCTCTAGAGCCGCCGAAAACAACTTAGGAGAAATTGGGTCTCCTTGCCGGACGCCTCTCTCTATAGGAAATTCTTCCCCCGTAGTTTCAAGCCTAATTTGGGCTTTGCTTTTGGAGTATACGTTCCGGAGTATACGTATGTACTTTTTGTGTATTCCCTGTATACGTAGTGCTTCCCAGATATATTAAAAATTTATAATAAAGCATTTGACTCCTTGGAACATGAGTTCCAAATGCTTTATTATAAATCAACAAATCACAAATAGTATTTTTATTATATTCTTTATATTTTTGTAGAACCTGCCTTAGAACATGTATATGGTCTATAGTTGAATATTTACTGCGGAACCCCGCCTGCTCTCTTGGTTGGTTTTCTCAATTCTCAATTCTTTATTGCGTACCATAATGTTACATAGTTGTTATGCATAGTTATATAAGTCACAATTATGGACCCTGTCGGGCACAGCATAAACCAATGTAGGAGAGAGGAGGAAGAACACTGCGTGTTGAATGTGATACTTTTTTAAATTATTTAATTATTCATTTTAGTAATTATTAAGGTATGTTGCTAATACGTCATTGTGTTTAAATATATATTATGTATGTATATTTATTTACTAAATAACATTATAAAACCATTTATTTTATAAACTATTATTAACTATTTATTTACTATATATTATTATTTATTGCATCAATTGTGTCCGTACAGTAGTTTTATTTATTTTTTGGCATATCATTTATAGCACCTATACTTACATTGTAATTTATAAAATAGAAAATTTATCATTAAAGTATTCGCTTATAGTATAGTAGCATTTCGTTATAAGGAAAAGCTTCAATTTATTAATAAATACGTTATATTTGCTAATATTCTTTATTGTTTCGGGTAATTTGTTATAAATTTTTATGGACATGACAAAGGTACTATTAGAATGTATTTTTAGACGTGATGTTGGTAAGTTTAATCTATTTTTATGTCTTAAAGTAATTTTTGTTTGTATGTCTTCTCTTTTTGTAAAGAAATCGGGGTACTTGCGCACGAACTTACAAATTTCAAATATATAGAGACAGGGTAGGGACAAAATCTTAAGTTCCTGAAAGTAGGGTTTACAGCTATCGTCGGCTTCGATATTAACTAGGATTTTAATTAGTTTTTTTTTTTTGTAGGGTAAATAGTGTGGGTGCGTCAGTACTGTTGCCCCATAAAATGACTCCGTACTTGAGCCATGCATAGGCGTACGCGTAGTACGTTGCTAATGCGGTTTTTAGGTCTGTGGTTTTTTTTAATCTCGCGGAGGGCGTATGAAAATTTTGATATTTTAGCTCTTACTTTCTGAATATGTGACTTCCAATTTATATGCGTATCAATGTTTATGCCTAATAGGGTGAATTTATCAACTACTTCTAATTTATTATTTTTAAAGCTAAAGTTTTAGTTTTATTGAAGTTGATTTCTAGGTTATTTTCAGTCATCCAATTAATTGTAGAATTTAGTATGGTATTTAATTTCTCATTTAAATTCGTGTTATCTTCGCATGAGCTTAGTATAGATACGTCGTCCGCGAATAGGACGCATGACTCATTTATATTATTTGGAAGATCGTTTACGTAAACAAGAAATAAGAAACACCCTAATACGCTGCCTTGGGGGATTGAAGCGGTGATTTGTTTGCAGTCTGATCTAATTAGCTGTATTTCATTTTTTATATTGTTATAATATTCGATTTCCACGACTTGTTTCCTATGTTTCAAATAGGATACAAACCTGTCATAACTTTTCCCGCGGAGGCCTATACTATATAGTTTATTTAATAATATGTCAAATTGTACTTTGTCGTATGCTTTGGTCATATCCAGGAGTAGTCCTATCGCGTACTTTTTATTGTTAATGATATCAAGTGCTTTTTGAATATATTTGTAAACGGCCAAGACGGTGGAACGGTTTTTTCGAAACCCGTATTGGCAGTCATTAAATATGTGATATTTTTCGCAAAACGCATGTACTCTATTGCACATGGCTTTTTCAAATATTTTGGAAGCTGTCGGTAAGATGGCAATGGGGCGGTAATTCTTGGGATCTGTTTTAGATTCTTTTTTGTGAATAGGTTTTATAAGAGCTTTTTTTAAGAGGTTTGGGAAAACTCCTTCTTCGAATGATTGGTTCAATAATATATGAAATGGTAATGTTAGTTCGTCTGCACATTGCCTTAATAAGGCAGGTGGAAGTTCATCAACGCCATGACTGCTTTTGTTTTTCAGGTTTTTTATTAATAGGTTAACTTCGTAAGGATCAATTGGATTAAGGAAGATTGTATTATCTGTAGGACACACAAAAGAAGATCTTTTCGGTTTCCAGGTTGAGTTGATCGTTGTTTCCCCGATTGAAGCAAAAAAATCATTAAAAATGTTTGCTACCTCATTAGGTTCAGAAGTTACGCTGCAATTCGTTTGTAGGGTTATGTTACATTTTTCACTTGATATTTTTTTATTTGTACGTTCATTTACTATGCTCCACATTGTCTTAACTTTATTATTAGATTTAAACATTTTATTTTTGTAGTGTAGTTTTTTTGCAGTCGTTACTGTTTCCTTTAGAATTTTTTCATACTTTTTGTAATACTGAGTTATTATTGGATTGTTTGTTTTAGTTGTTAGTATTTTTAGTAATCTTTTATTTTTGCAAGAGGTTTTTATGCCTACGGTGAGCCAATATTTTTTATATTTAGGTTTTAACTTGAATATTTTTAATGGCATACATTGATTTAATATATTAATAAGTGTGTCATTAAAAGCTTCATAATTGCTATTCATATCGTTATCAGTTGTTAAGATGTCATTCCAATTTATTTCTTGTAATCTCGATTTGAATTTTAATATATTTGAGTGATTGTACAATCTTTTCTTCACGTACCAGGCGATTCTTTTCGTTTGTTTAGGCAAGTTAAGATGTAAAATAGTACTATTATGGTCTGAAAAACCGAACTCTTCTACAGTTGTGTACATATCTTTGAATTTAAAATTTGTAAATATTAAGTCTAAGCATGTAGTTGTGTTTGGCGTTACACGGGTAGCACTTTTTATGTATTGGGTAAATTTATATTCCTGCATTAAATTTATGAATTGATTTGATTTGATATTATTTGAT
Organism: Tholera decimalis; assembly: GCA_943138885.2. NCBI lineage: Eukaryota > Metazoa > Arthropoda > Insecta > Lepidoptera > Noctuidae > Tholera > Tholera decimalis. The sequence goes on from OW964550.2 coordinate 655,469, forward strand.
AGTACGTTAATATTGAAATCGCCACCTATGATTATATTAAGTTTAGAGTATTTATTATTCACATATTCTAGAATTAGTTTTAGTTGTTGGTAAAATATTTCTTCCTCTCTTATATTCCAATACATAATTATAATTAATAAGTTTTCTTTAGACAATTCAATAGCGCATAACTCTAGTACATATTCTATAGATTTATCTGTTATATAACTTCTATGTATGCAGTCTATATGGTCTTGAAGTAAGATACAGACGCCGCCGCCCGTTCGGTTACTGCGACAGTATGATGATGCAATTTTGTAGCCGCTAATCTTAATTAGTTCTAGTTTATCTTCTGAGAGCCAGGTTTCCGAGATACATATTGCTTTATACATAGAATTTTGGGAAATGAAAGCGTCAAGTAAGTGTTGTTTGTTATTAAGACTTTGGAAATTCTGGAATAGTATTTTAAATGGTTGGTCTTTGCTTGCGAAATGTATGGATTACAGATTCATTCGCCATATCCGTATGTTGAGATTGGTTAGCGGTGTTCTTTATTCCCGTATAATTTTCCGGGTAAGTTGTATCTAGTTGTGGTTCGTTGTTGTGGTATTTTCTATTAACAGATTTTCCGTCAATGTATAATTGGTTGTTTTTTATTATTGCATGGTGTCCGTTTTGCCTAGCCCTAAATAGTTCATCTTTCATTTGAGCTCTTTCCTTTCTTGATTTCGCATCTAAAAACTCTGAAATTCCCAAGCCAGTTCCCTGAAAACACTGACTGTTACTGACAATATATCTGGTCATCCTTTTACTGAGCAATTCTATTACAAGCGGTCTGTTATTTGTGCCTTTTCTTCCTACTCGATAGATGTCTTCTATATAGCCTAATAGGTCTACGTTGAGTATATCTCGGAATAATTCTATCAGTCTGTTATATAGGTCGCGTTCTGGTTCCTGATAATACTCTGTGGGCCCATAGAGTACTAATTTATGGAGGTTGCTTCCTGGTATGCTTGGTGCATGGAACGTCCGAGTTGAAAGGTCTCTCACTTCTTTTTTTAAATTTTCGTTTTCTAATTGTAGAGATGCTATTTTAGTAACAATGTTTGAGATTTCTTGCTTTCTTTGTTCATTTTGTACAGCTAAGGTATTCATTTTGGTATTAAAATCTTGTTTGAACTCCGTAATGGCTCTATTAATCTCGGTTTTTATAGTGTTTTGTATTTCTTCAATGATAGATTTATTGTTTTCTTTCAATCGTTTTATAATTAATTCGCTCAGACTTTGCATGTTAAATTGGTTTTGTGTGTTTGTTAACGCAATATCTTCTGTGTGTAGAGTGTCTCCTAAAAAACTCAGGTCTTCAGAGCTAATGGTTTTGGAACTTATAGTTTTCATTCTCATAGTAACATTATTGCTCGTTGTTGGTGTGGTTAAGTTTTTGTGTTCGGGGCTTTTTTGGGATCGTACAGGAGTGTCTGTATTCCCTGTCTTTGGTATTTTACACACGCATGCCTGGCATTTCCAGGAGTTTCTAACTTCCAATGTCATCGATTTCATATAATAGTCTTTAGCCACACCAGCGCATTCTAAATCATATCTACACTTGCAGAGTGAACAAATAAGGTTTTCCCTTATTGGCAACTTTTGTTGGCATCCTGAACATAAGGTGGTTGGCGCCATCTTTTGAAGGACTTTTTTTAGGTTCGGTTTGAAAAGCTACTGGTTGCACCGCCTAGTTAGTAGTGAAGAAACTATGGCATATAGTAATCGAGTTTTTGGTCTCTAGTTATGCTTTCCGACGATAGATGGAGTTAGTTTCTTTTGACTTTTAAATTATAGAGTATATTAATTTCACAGTGGATAGACAGATGTCACTTATACACAGTAAGTGTGGATGACTTGTACTTTGTTTGTTTGTGTTATTTGAATATTTTTACTGCATAATATTATGTTTTGTACCTTTTCCTTTTACATCGGTCCTAAAGGGCTCCAAGACACTCCAGGATACATCCGTTATTTGAAGAATATTAGTCACTTATTTCATCACTTTTGAATTATGCAGTCGTTATTTTTCTTCCTCACTTTATGTTGATATTAGTCAATTATAGTAAATATTTTTCACGAACTTCAATGTCACTTACTTATTGTCACTATTAGTTTCTTTTAAACACTGTTTCGTCGTTAAATAGTCACTATTGTAATTATTAAGAAATATTTTTACGGAGCTATATGTTCGTCTACGCACATCAGCGCCCTCTCTCCTTTTTCATCTAGGGTAGAAGTGATTTGTGACAGAATTATTTTTGAGAAGACTTTATAGACATTGGACATCAAACTTATAGGTCTGTAATTACCTATATCTCCTTTATCTCCTTTTTTATGTAATAATATTATTGTTGATTTAGTCCAGTCTTCAGGGATAATTTCAGTCTCTATTATTTTGTTAAATATATCCGTTAATATAGGACTAATGACTGGTATAGTGGTTTTTAACACTTCATTTGTGACTTGATCGGCACCTGGTGTCTTGTCTGTCTTTTGCGTATTGATTGCTCTAATTGTTTCTTCGTTCGTTAGTTAATATTTTAGGGATTGCTACAGAATCTTTATTATTTGTTTCATTTGTTGTTTCTTTTTGGTTTTTGCTTTGGTAAAGCTTTCGATAATAGTCTGTAGCTGCCTTTAGTATTTCTACTCTTTTGTTTGTATAATTGTTATCTATGTTCTTTACTTTTAGCATCCAATCTTTTTTACTGTTCAGTTTCTTTATTTCTTTTTTAATTCCACCGGTTCTTTCTATATATTTCTTTAATGTGGAAAGCCTTTTATTTTTCTTGTCTTTCCTGATGTTTTGGTTCATCTTTTTGCTGAGTTCAGATATTTTAGGGCGGTTAGCTTTCTTTTCTTTCTGTTGTAATAATTCCTTCCTTTCTTGTAATAACTGGTATGTCTCAGCTGAGATTACTCTTTTACTCTCTGCGTTTGTTTTCTTCGTTTCTGTTCTCAATAGGTTTATAATCTTCTCGTATTGTTCCTGAATCGAAAGTGGTTCCTTTGTTTCAATATTTGTTAGTTCCTGTAGTTTATTCAAAAGTTGAGTGGTATTACCCGTACATACAATGGCTGAATTATTTGTATGAAATTGTCTTTTGGTCTTTACTTTTGTTCCCGTTACTTTTGCACGAACCATTTTATGGTCCGAATTGAAATTCAAGTGTTTTATGACGGATATGTCATTAATGATTTTGGCATTATTAGACATAATAAAATCAATTTCGTTTTTATGAAGTCCGTTTGGGGAGGTCCATGTCCACTTCTTTGATTTCTTTTTCTTGTAAAAAGTATTCAAGATCTTAAGTATGTTTTCTAGAGCAAAGGAGACTAGTCTGGATCCATTTTTACTCCTTTTTCCCTGTCCATATTGTCCCACCGTAAATTCTTCTCCGCTGTTGTTGCGTACTCCTATTTGTGCATTGAAGTCACCCATTACTATAACATTTTTGTTGCAACTTTGCATAGTAGTTTTCAGATCTTCATAGAATTTTTCAATATTGGTTACATCTTCCTTCTTATTCGATTCAGTTGGAGAGTATGCCTGGATGATTGACCAGTTTTCTCCTTTATTGATAAATGATAAATGATCTTTATTTTGCAAATTGGTTATTAAATAACACTTTTACATGTCATTTTTTTCCTTAAATATTAACTAGATGAGGCCAATGTTTCCTAACTGACTACCCTGAGAAGAAACACCGAAACAAACTCAGGGGTCCGTCTCTTTTAAAGTCCATACAATCTACACTGAATTAATTATATGGGAACCTTGTAGGTTTCAGTCTGAGGCGGTCTTTTGAAGAAAGATGCTCACAGATTTGAGTGGGCCTGTCCATACAGTGCAAGCATTTGTCAAATGACGTATAGCTCAACTTAGAACAAGGAGCTTGTTAACGCCATAATTTATTTCTTATATTTTCACGCCTAATTATTGGCAACTCTAAATAATATTAGTATCTGTGCAACGTAAATTTCCTTCCGCATTCCCTTTCCCTTCTGCAACCCTTATAATGCCTGAGCGAGAGCGAGAAGGAAGATCCGCGATGCGCGGACGCTGTCGCGTGCCGCCTTGAAAAAATAAACCGCCAGTTTCTCATCCGCTATCAAGACTTGCGGGTCGCAATTAAACCCTAAGTCAAAGAGAACTCATATTTCACCGCGAAGAACGAAGATTGTTATTAAACTGTGCAAGTGCGTGGCTTTGTGTGTTGTGGAAAGTGCAGATCCTCGTCCGTACGTACACGACATCGTGGACGCGCCGCCGCCACGTGGCTAAGGAACCCTCGCCGTGTCTCCGCCATAGCTCACCAGGCAGGTACGATCCTCATTTCCCCACACCACCAGCACCTACTTGCATCATAGAACCGCCCCTGATACAGTCCACTAAGAAAAATTCGTTTTTCAAACCAAGGCTTTAAGCCGCCGCAACATTTTTTGATCCTACGATCACGGATACCTTTTTTCTATACTCTTTCGATAACGGATATAATTATTCTATCCGTATATCATCATCCCGCAATTATATTTCATTTCAATCTTCGTTCCTTAAACTCATATAATAAACCGCTTTCATTTATTACAATACCTACCTACGTCGTCCTTGCGTACATTCAAAGGTATATCGCATCCCGCTCAACATAATATTTAATTTATGTAGGTACATAGGAAAATATAACCTACCTACCGCTCGCCCGCTTCGCCATCTTTCGTTTACGATAACCGTAGGTACTTACCAATACCACACCGCGCGCAGATCGTTGCGATTTATTTTAGCTAAGTATTATAAACACCTACAAAAATATCGAAAATGTCTAAAAAAGTAACCATTGAATCGGATGATCCGATAGAATCCGCCATTCAAATAGCACTGTCATGTCGTAATATGATTTTTGCCCGCATGCAGATCATTTACGATTTAATGGAAAAAATGAAGTCCGGTATGGAACCGCTAGAAAAGTTTATGTGTGCGTGTGTCAATATCGATGCGATGCGTACCGAGTTCCTCGAGGCATTTAATAAACATAATTCGCTTCTTCTAAAACAAAACCCTAAAAATACGATTGATGAACAGTCGTGGATTAGTTTTGAGGAATTATATTGCCGAATTAAATATAATCATTCGAATTACTCAAAATCAGCTCATACTTCTAATGGTAGTGGTGTCATTAAGCAAACAGTTCGCTTGCCTCCCATTGAAATTATGTCATTCGATGGCGATATTCGTAACTGGCCCCTATTCTACGCTAATTTTAAAAGCACGGTACACGAAAATAATACATTGACTGATTCGGAAAAACTATATTATTTGATGGGGAAATTGACAGCTAAGGCTCAAACCGCGTTCTCAGGAGTTTGCCCTAATGGCGATAATTACCAATTAATTTTTAATTCACTCGTAAACAAATACGAAGACAAACGTATTTTGGCTTCTGGTTACCTTAATCGGATGTTTGAACATAAATCTTTTAATACCGCATCTATTCAGAATTTCGAATCCTTTTCTGATAATTTTGTTTCCGCCGCAAACGCATTAAAAAATCTTAAAATAAATGATTTGACAGATTTGATCTTTTTCCATGTCGCTATAAAGAAGGTCGATTCTGAAACCGCTCGACTTTTCGAAATGGATTCGAAGGACGAAATTCCTAAATTCGAGAATTTAGTACAGTTTATTAAAAATCAATCTCGCATTTTACAAAATACTAAAGCTTTAGACAGCTCGAGCTCCACTCAGTCTAATAACAATTCTAAAAATAAAAAAACGTCTAAAACTCCACAACCGCAATCTTACACTGTAATTGATAAATCCGCAAAATGTTTGTGTGATGGCTTTGTCCATGAACATTTATTTAAATGTCCCGCCTTTTCTAAAATGACGCCAAGTGATCGTTTCAAATCAGTGAAGCAAATCGAAGCATGCACTAACTGTTTAAGTATTAAACACAAGGCCAAATCCTGTCAGTCTGAATCTAGATGTAAAACTTGTAACAATAAACATCACACGCTTTTACACTTTAATCGCGAATCGCATGCGACTGCATTATCGAACGATATTGATAATACCGCACGTACACAAGCCGATTCAAACGCCACGGCTCGCGCTAGAGATAGCACTGCTGCTCCCGAGCAGCTGTCCTTGTCGCACGCACAGGCTCCACGCGAGCAACATGCGCACGATGCCGCCGCCCAGAGCGCCCCGCAATGTAACGCGTCCATTGCTGCGTCGAGGTTTTACGACTCGAACTCCCGCGTATCAAAGCCGCAAGGTAACACGAATACTACTATTTTGTTGTCAACCGCTACTGTAATAATTCGAGATGCATTTGATAAGGAACATTTAATTCGTTGTCTATTAGATAGTGGCTCACAAACTAATTTTATTACCGCAGAATGCTGCAAACGATTAGGTTTAACTAGGCATTCATCTGATACGCCTTCCGTTAAGGGTATCGGTGGTACGGAAAAATCCGTTAAGGGTTCCGTACAGTTTACTTTCTTTTCCCGCTTTAATCCGAACGTTACTTATAACGTTAATTCGCTAGTTGTCGATGCAATCACCGACAATCTACCTAGCGCCCCCGTAGATATTTCCGCTTTGCCTTACTTATATGGTTTACCGCTCGCCGACGAATCGTTCGGCACACCCGGTCGCATCGATGTGCTGATCGGGGCATCGCTTTTCCCGCATCTTCTGCTGCCCCGCGTAGTTAGCAGCAACTCCTCCGCGCCGCCCGCCATGCAGACGGTACTCGGTTACGTCATCATGGGCACTGTGCCCGTGTTGCCTGTGCGTCGTAGCGAGACTGCACTAGCTTGTTGCTCATATGTTTCGCACCCGCCTGACAAAGACTCATTAGAATCGTCGTTGAAAAAATTCTGGCAGGTCGATGAAGCGCCCGTCACTCCTTCAACGAGCAAATCGCTCGATGAACTAGAGTGCGAGCATTTTTATAATTCGACCACGGAACGCGATGAGGAAACAGGTAGATACTCTGTAGCCTTACCTTTTCGCAGCGATGTGTTCCAATTGGGAAACTCACTCGATGTCGCGAAAAAACGTTTTTTCTGCCTTGAAAGGAAATTAGAATCCGCACCCGAGTTACGTACTGCGTATGATGACGTCATCCGCGAATATATTGATAAAGGATATTTATCGCCTGCTCCTCCTGATAGTTCAGACAGTAGTTGTCCTGACTATGTAATTCCGCATCACGCAGTTGTACGTTTAGATAAAACAACAACAAAATTACGCTCCGTGCTAGATGCTAGTGCTAAAACGAGTACTGGAGTATCTCTCAACGATGTTTTGCACAGCGGCCCGAATTTACAGGGCGACTTATTTACCATAATTTTGAATTTTCGCTTGTTCGCATTCGCACTGTCGGCTGATTGCCGACAAATGTTCTTACAGATTAAAGTAAGAGAAGGTGATCGCCGCTTTCAACGCATCTTATATCGCTTCAGTACAAACGATCCTCTGGTTCTATATCAGTTTAACCGCGTCTGTTTTGGTCTCAAGTCAAGTCCCTACCATGCGATCCGCACAGTTCGACAGTTGGTTCAAGACGATGGTCATCTCTTCCCGCGCGCCAGCGCTATCATCATGGACTCGCTGTATATGGATGACGTAGTCTGCAGCGTAAGCTCCGAATCGCGAGCCATCCAGGTTGCCCACGAACTGATCAAACTCTTTAGAGGCGGTCAGTTCGAGTTAGTCAAGTGGACTAGTAACTCTCAAACTGTACTAAACAGTATTCCGGCGTCGCATAGATTGACCGATCAACTAGAATTCGACAAGTCGGTAGAGCAAAAGGTCCTCGGCTTGCGCTGGTGTAGGTCAAATGATTGCTTTGAATTTCTTATTTCCGCACCGCCAGATACGTGTACTAAACGTGCTATACTATCGGCCGTAGCTAGACTGTGGGACATTATGGGTCTTGTCGCACCTGTAGTTCTCTACGCTAAACTGCTTATCAAAGAGTTATGGTTACTGAAGCTCGATTGGGATGACACCCCCCCGCGTCACATCATAAATATTTGGCAAACTTTTCGCTCTGCCCTTCCGCTTTTAAATGATTTTAAAATTCCGCGCCATTTAGGTATTGTTGAAAACTGTATTCTCCGCCTAATTGGATTTTCTGACGCCAGCGAAAGCGCCTATGGCGCTGTCATCTATGCGCATATTACTCGCAACGACGACGTGGTCCTTCAGCTGGTTTGTGCAAAGTCGAAGGTATCGCCGGTTAAACCATTAACTATAGCTCGACTGGAGCTCTGCGGTGCCGAGCTCCTCGCTAAGCTTCTTCGCCGTGTTCATGACACTTATAATCCGCGTTATAATGTTACCGCTATGTACGCATTCACCGATTCAAAGGTGACTCTTTGCTGGATAAATTCCTCTCCGCATCGTTGGCACACGTTTGTGGCCAATCGTGTCGTTCGCATCATAGACAACGTCCCCGCGGAGCATTTCTATCATGTGGCTGGTACTGAAAACCCGGCGGACTGTTTGTCACGTGGTTTAACACCTGACAAATTCATTGAGCACCCATTATGGTTGCACGGACCCGCTTGGGCTAAGCTTGATCCTTCCGGATGGCCCATACATAAGGTTAATGACTTGAATTCGGAACCCATTCCTGAAGAAAAGGTCCACGCGCACCCCATAGTCGCGGACTCAAGTTCAGACAATTCGCTTCTACTCACACTCGCAGAACGTACGTCGTCTTGGAACAAGTTGCGGCGTATTATTGTTTTCATATACCGCTTCATGAAAAAACTCCCGCGTCGAACTGACGCCGTTTCCGCTAGCGACCTCGAATTCGCTGAAACCATTTTGTTGCGTCATGTTCAACGAAAACACTTCTTAAAGGATTTTTCCGAGTTAAAAAATAATAAATTTTGTTCACCCGCTCTTATTAAACTAAAGCCATTCGTAGATGGTGATGACTTAATCCGCGTCGGAGGTCGATTAACTCATTCGGCTGAGGCCTATAGTACTAAACATCCTGTAGTGTTGCCCCGACATGATCGCATAGTTGAAATTCTCGTCGACTATTATCATAAAAAATATTTACATGCAGGTCCAGAACTCACTATGTCGTTATTACGCCATAGGTATTGGATCTTGTCCGCTAGACGAATTATTCGTCATAGAATTCACAAGTGCAATGCATGCCATAGGTGGAAACCGCGACCTCATGGTCCGCCCATGATGGGCGATCTTCCGAAATCTAGAGTAAATGTTGCTCTCAAAGCTTTTTCTCATACAGGGTGTGATTACGCTGGCCCTATACAGTACGTGCCCATACGCAGTCGAGGTGCGAAGAGTCGCAAGGGCTACTTATGTATCTTTACCTGTATGACCACTCGCGCTATTCACATCGAATTAGCTACAGATCTTACAACTGTTTCGTTCATAGCCGCGTTGAAACGGTTTTTATCCCGCCGCGGACCGGTACAATGTTTATATTCGGATAACGCGACCAATTTTCGAGGAGCTAATTCGTTTTTACGCGACTTATATACTTTCATAAATAAAGAATACCGCCCGCGCTTTGAAGAGGAGCTCGCTGAGCATCGCATTCATTGGCAATTCATTCCACCCGCGTCACCGCATTTCGGTGGATGTTGGGAGTCCATGGTGAAGGTCGTAAAGACTCATCTTTTCAAGACAATAGGTCAACAACTCCTCTCTTATGAAGAATTAGTTACAATTCTTTCTCAAATAGAGTGCCTGTTGAACTCCAGGCCTCTTACTGTGCTTAGCGCTGATCCGGTAGAGCCTAAGGCTCTCACCCCTTCACACTTTTTACACACTGTTCCGCTTAACTCATTGCCGGCCGCGGAAGTAGGTTTATCGTCTGACAACCTGCTTCAAAGACATTCTCTTATGGATAAATTAGTCCAGTCGTACTGGAAAAGATGGCGAAACGAGTATCTTCATAGTTTACAATCGCGCTTAAAATGGAATAAACCTGACGGAGACATGATTAAGGAAGGTACTGTAGTAGTGATTGTTAATGATAATGCGCCTCCTTTATCCTGGCCTCTAGGTGTTATTGATAAATTGCATACGTCTAAAGACGGTAGCACGCGAGTCGTTTCCGTACGCACTTCTAATGGGATTCTTGTGAGACCTGTGGTCCGCTTATGTCCCCTTCCTACTCAGTAATATCTTATTCAGTCCATTCCCTCTTTAAGTTAGATTTAAGTGTAATTTCTATTGTATTAATCTCTTTTAAAGGTGACTCTTTAAGGCCGCGGGGAATGTTAACGCCATAATTTATTTCTTATATTTTCACGCCTAATTATTGGCAACTCTAAATAATATTAGTATCTGTGCAACGTAAATTTCCTTCCGCATTCCCTTTCCCTTCTGCAACCCTTATAATGCCTGAGCGAGAGCGAGAAGGAAGATCCGCGATGCGCGGACGCTGTCGCGTGCCGCCTTGAAAAAATAAACCGCCAGTTTCTCATCCGCTATCAAGACTTGCGGGTCGCAATTAAACCCTAAGTCAAAGAGAACTCATATTTCACCGCGAAGAACGAAGATTGTTATTAAACTGTGCAAGTGCGTGGCTTTGTGTGTTGTGGAAAGTGCAGATCCTCGTCCGTACGTACACGACATCGTGGACGCGCCGCCACCACGTGGCTAAGGAACCCTCGCCGTGTCTCCGCCATAGCTCACCAGGCAGGTACGATCCTCATTTCCCCACACCACCAGCACCTACTTGCATCATAGAACCGCCCCTGATACAGTCCACTAAGAAAAATTCGTTTTTCAAACCAAGGCTTTAAGCCGCCGCAACAGAGCTCTTAACGATTTGACGAACAATACCAAGGTAAGGACCTTTAGGTAGGCCGCAAAAAGCACTCAAACTGCCAGACAATTTATTATGTTTAACTCGAATAAATAAAAAAAAAAAACCTACATAGTGCACATATTCACAATCGTTTATGAGGATTATGTAGATTAGTCTGAAATGGCCTTTTGAGGAAAGACCAAACAGATTTGAGTAGACCCGTCCCGTCAGTGCAAGCCTTTGTCAGTTAGTCTGTAAGCTCAATTTAAAGGCAACGTTATGTTCAATACTGTTATTCTTTCAGATATTCCTTTTATTTCTTCTACTCTGTGTGCTAGGTTATTTTTAATTAGAAATCCCACCCCATATTGTCCATGTGTTTCACCTTTATAATATAAAATATAGTTTCCGTAATCATGTATCTCTTCTCCATGTCTTCTCATTTCGCTGATACCTATTATATCCCCCTTTATGTCTGCTAAGGCTAGTTCGAGCTCCAGGCGTTTCTCAGTGGTTCTTAGTGACCTAACGTTAAAAGTGGCTATGTATAAGTCCGATGTAAGTTTGTGTGTATTTAGAGGGTCGTGGTCTTTTTCCCCCACGAGGACCAATCGGCTTGGGGGAGGAGGTTTTGTTTCTTTGTTACTTGGTTTCTTAATTAGTTTGTGTTCCCGATCGCCGGTGTTTGTTTGCTATTGTTTTGTTGCAGTTGGGCTGGTTGAAAAGGAGTTGGACCGAATCCTCATCATATCAAATGCATTTTTTCTACTGGTTGATGATGGTGTTAGCACTTGTTATTTTCTTGGTTGAACGTTTTCTTGTGGGGAGGTTGATATTACTCTCTTCCTTTTATCTTTGTTATTTGAATTTTCCTTGATCACGAATTTATCATATTTTATGTAGGCGAAATTTCCTTTTTCCCTCTCTTCCCTTAGCTTAGGTTGTAATGCTTTCCTCTTCTCTAAAGTTTCTTTTGAGTAGTCTTCAGTTATATAAATTTCCCTAAGTTTCTTTTTGTTTTTCATTATCTCACTTTTCCTCCACCCACTAACTAATGAAAGGACTGTGGGCCTTGATTTATTGTCTTTATTCGATTTTCCAATACGATAGATTTTATTTACTTCCCGATATTCTAAGTTAAAGTTTAATTCCTCCGAAAAATGTCTTTTCACGTTATCAAGTAACTCCCGTATAGATTTCTCATCCTCCTTTAACTCATGTATTATTATATTGTTAGTTTTTCTGTCCCTCTCCAAATATTCTAACTTTATTTCCAAGTTTTCTACTTTATTTTTCAAAATTTTATTTTCTTCCAGGACAGGTTTTAATTTATCTTCCATTTTTTCCATTATCGTATTAGTTAATTCTACTGTTTGGTTTTGCATTTCAAGTTTCATTTTATCAAATAAAATTTGGAATTGACCTTCCATTTTTGTGTGTAATGGAACGTATTTTAGTATATGGGAAAGTTAATGATTTTCGTTGGCAACACTTGAATGACGTTGTCAGTTTTGACGTGACCGTAGACACTTGATACTTGACAGGTAATGTCAATGACAATGCCTGACGTCTAATGATAGGTGATAATTCCTAACCTTAAAATTCCTTTGGTTTTATTCCTTCTCAATCCTCGCCAAATTCCGTGGATGTGTGATGGCTTTTATATCACAAACATTTTTCCTCACTAAGATGTTCAGTTTGAATGTTACTTTATTGTGAAACTGTGGTTTTTTCTGTTGGTTTACAATATTTCTTTGGAGCGTCAGGCACAGTGATGTTTACGATACAACGACCGGAACCGGAAAAACCTTACCAGTTTGTACCTTAGACAGAGGCTAACAATTGCCATACGCCGCAACGAGGCATCTGTCTGCTTTGAGGCTCATTACCAGCTTATGTAATGAGCACCAGTATACAACCCATGTATCACAACTTAACGATTTGTTTGATTGACTGATTAATAACGGGTTACATACTAAAGGGTGGAATACAATAGAAAAACAATGATTAATTTCACAATTTTTTTTTTATTGTATTGAATCAGCAGCGGACATAATAATACATTCACGGAAATACCTCAGGTATTTGCGTGAATGTATTATATAATGTTTTGTAGGTTGTACATGATTACAAAACATTAATTTAGTGTCTTAGAACAGGAATCATCGGTGCATCCTGCTCACACACATAACAATCACGCAGATAGATAGATAGATAGATAGATATACTCTTTATTGTACACCATAACAGAATTAAATAAGGACTTAAAAACTACAAAGGGTGTTACAATGGGCGGTCTTATCGCTAAAAGCGATCTTTTACAGACAACCTTTAGATGGATTTGACACAGCAGGAGAAAATAAATTACTATTAGCTACATGACTGACACACTGTTAACGCTACTGTCCATTATCGCACCTAACTAACCGTGCCTCAGGTAACTATCGACTTGTGTACACTGGCTGTAGGTAGACTCGAACTTTCCGAAGTAACAAACGACGTTAAAAACTTGCCGTACCGAGCCAACAACAACAAACTAGTGGCTATATAGCTCCACTACTTGAGACGCAACCCTGTCCCACGTGCCGGACAAGTCAACCGTCCTCTGTGATCGGCTATAACTATACCTACATACATACCTATCTACATATTTTGGCAATGGCCGCCGACGCTGACGTGCCTTCAAGCGGAAAACCGAACGATACATCTACTAATATATGCATCTTCTATGTTTACCTTATACGTGGCAAATATCTATTAACTGATTTGTAGTAAGCAAAGTGAGTGTGTTGAGGTACAAACCTGAGCTAATATTAAAAATTGGCCAAGTGCGAGTCAGACTCACCCATGAAGGGTTCTGTAGTAACTACGCCCAATAACTTTGTTTTTCACAGTGTTTGTACGAATTACAAAGTTATATTTGCAGTTTTGGAAAATATAAATAAATAAAAATAACATTCATTTATTGCAGGTCCATGACCCATATAAGATTAAATTAAAATACATGTTACTATTGCTCACAGTCATAAATTCCAAATTTCAAAATAACATGACTATACAAGTAAACAGAGTTAAAAGAAAAATATACAGGTGATTGAGTGAGAACAACTTATCCTGTTATAAAATGTCAAACTATCAAATTGCTGTATCTCAAAAACTGCTAACACGATCTCGTTCAAACTAATTTAGGTTGAGAGTTTATATTAAGATCTATAACATATATTTTTTTAGATTTTTCACTCCATTATTATAGAACACTTAACTTTATGAAAAAGTGGTTTTAGAAACCTCAATGTCATTTTTAAAGATCTGTCTATAGATACCACACACGCATAGGATTCATGAAAAAATATTTTCAGTTTCAGTTCCATGTATGGGGAGCCCCCCTGTGTTTTAATTTTTTTTTCCTAAAGTTAGAAAGCGGTTCACAGAATACACCTACCTACCAAGTTTCACATGTGTAGTCTTAATAGTTTCGGAATAAACTGGCTGTGACATGACGAAACTATAAGGGTTCCGTTTTTTGCCATTCGGCTACGAAACCCTAAAAAAGATCATATTGATCTTGTAAGAAACTCGTGGTTGAATAAAAACAATTGAGATTCATCCGAGCTTCGGAAAACACTTTGAACCGTAGGTCCCAGCTGTTATTTGACTTTTGACAGTCATTACGGAATAAAAATCTGATGCTGGTTTTGCCAAGAAATATCGGCTTACCCAGCTCCTGCGTAGCTCAGATAGGCGGTCGCGACATGTACAACACTAGTACTGAACTACATCCGATTACATTACAAACTAAAACCAACGCAGTTGGAAACGGGATCAGCTATTGATTTTATTTATTACGTATGAGCCCGCTCTTGACCTCGATCTCACCTGATGGTAAGCGATAGATGAGGTCTACGATGTGACGAGCGAGCCCAGAAGATGCCCATTTACTCGTGCTTTAAAGGCTGAAAGGTCATAAGTGGCAGGGAACACAGAAGCCGGCAGAGAATTCCACAGCTTGGCTGTGCGCACAATAAATGTGGAGGAGAAGCGCTTGGTACGACAAGACGGTATATTAACCAAGTGTGGGTGGTACCCATCCGTGCGTCTGGTAGACCGGTAGTGAAATGGAGATGGAGGAAATGATGATCATATCATAACATAATGATCATTAATGACTATGAGAAAGGGGGTGGGCTGTAAATTACCGTTGCTGTGTTGTGAGCACGTTGCATACGGCTCAACATTTCCTGAGACCGCTCCTTATGCCACATAAAAATAAGTTATTTTTGTATAAGTTTTGTGATAAAGACTTCTTTGTTGCTGTTTTTATTTTTTTAGTGTTGGCAATAAATTATTATTTCTCTCTTTCATTAAATCATTGTAGTCTATGCTAATAGACAATCTGTAACGTGCATACCATAATTATCTTTAATATTAGAGTTATCAAGATTATAAAACCCTCAATTTCGTCGAGAGCCAGGGTTGCGGGAAAGTTCTAACGAGTTACCGCTGCCCTGGAAAGCTAGGACAACTCAAGGAACAGAGTGAGTTTTTAGTCAGTAAAAGTCTGACACTCCCTTCCACACCACCCAAAGCGTGACGAGTCTTTTGATGGTATTCTCCATGAAAACAAAAGAAAACTGAGAGAGAAACATTCCAAACGGCCAACATCTTTGAAAGTCACAACTATTGTTTACAGTTTAAAATTTATAATTCTAAAATTCTTAAATATTTGAAAATATTTATTTATTATAATTATATTATAATTTAATATAATATAATTATATTATATTATAATTTTAGATGTGGCTAGAAAGATCCTTGGCCACCTAGTCAGTTCTTCACGTCCGCTACAGTTTGGGTGTGGTCGGCAATGGCGCGGTCATTCGGAGCTGCTGACGACCACTGAGGACACGTTCCGGAGATATTGTGTATGCTACACTTCATATAGGCAACTGTTGTATTGTTCTCGCAGTAATTAAGGTCAGCTATATAACTGTAATACTGTTATGTACACTCATACATGTATGTTACTCGATCGATAGGCTTTATAACGTCTGTGAAGCACAATAAGCGCTCCCAACATTATTATTAGTATCAGAAATTACTTCAATAAAATTTATGTAAACATGTTTGCTGTAACATTTTAGCTTCTGCGTGTGTTAGCATAAACAATTATGAAATCAAGTATTATGAAGTCATATAAATTATAGAAGCAATTAATTAATATTACAGACAAGGCTTCATGTATTTTAAAGCTAGAGAAAAATGAAAAGAGAAATCCATGCCACCTGCTTACTTAAACTACTCTAACAGCAATAGGAATTCGCATATAATAAAACTTCGAGCAAAACATATTTAGATATAATGTGTTCAAAGTACCTACTTTTAAATAAATACTTCATAATATCAGGCCAGACATGCCCCTTGTCTCTGTAACGTTACGTATCACTTACTTTTACTCTATCAATGACACATTTATTTCCACTCAAGAGATGAAAAGGTATCTATTTTGGTGCCGACTATATCATGTTATCTTTGTAATCTGTCACATGTGTCTGGGGTGGCTCACAGAAATTTGCTTTGTAATGAAAAATTCAAGATATATTCTGGCATACCTACCTTTATCGATCGCGTTCGAACGCTCTACGATATTCATGGTATTCGTATGACAAGAAAAGTTTATGACCAAGATGTCGTGTCTCTTCTTACCTTACTTACATACCTACGTACTCACCTAGTTATAACTCTTTCAAAGTTTCAGCTGACGACACTCTAGTACGTCCGATGTACTTAACAAAGCTTAATGTACTTAGGTACTATACGTTGAAACCAGAACTTGAGTCTAGTTGTAGCATAGTTGCGGTATAAAGAAAGCTGACGATAACTAAGTTGAAGCACTACATCGCTGCAAAGTGCCGTAATTGCTAAGTACGCCGGCGCTGTGCAGCGCTGCAGCGACGCAGGGCGCGTTGCCGGCTCTCATTATCTAACTAAGTTTGTGTGGAGACGGGCGCACTAACCCAATACAAGTAAACGGGACACAATGTAGAAAGGCTTCTATACTGTATAGTATACTGTATAGTATGGTGTACTGTATAGTAGTGCAGGCGCACTACTATACAGTACACCTAGTGCTGTAGCTCTCGTTGCATAATCTGTTCGTAATATGCTTTCTCAGATGTTTAGGTTTACCCATCTGGTGTTGACGTTGTGCTATTGTAATGAAAAAGGAATGAAAGTAAAATAAAACTAAGTTAATAAGATGATATCTCCTTCCTCCGATAATTAAATGTCTGCCTTGCTTTGTTTGTCTGTCGGTCTTCTGCAGATTGTATTTTGAGGACAGTGCACAGGAGCTCCATGACCTAATCCCTGCATATCCTTTTTACTACCGGTCTATCAGACGTATTGCAGGGTAGCATCCACACTTTGTTTATATACCGTCTAAGCACTTTTTCTTCACGTTTATTGTGCACACAGCCATGATGTGAAACTCTCTGCCTGCTTCTTTGCCTTTAAATCAAAAGAGAACAGATGTCTTCTGGACTCACTCGTTTCATCGTAGATCTATTGCAAGGCCAATTTTTTCAATAATAATTTTTTCTCAATAGATCTCTCCTACCAAACATGCATAGACTCGACATACGGGAGAATAATGAAAAGCATGTAGATTTGATAAAGGATTTATTATTAGTCATCCGTGGTAAAGTCTGCGGGCTTCATACTTAAATAGGTCTCGCGAGAGTCTTTAAATGCGCGATCGTGGGCGAGGGTCCAAATCGCCCAGATATAGCCACGCCACTGGCCGCAACACACACTCCATCTTATTGCAGAGGTGCCACTCTACTTTAAGACTTTAACAGTAGGATACAGCACTGCACTCAATACAAAGTTTCAAGTAGAATTGGAATATACACAACAGTTTGTAGCGCGTTAGGCTGCACTTACATAAACTCATAAATATTTACGAGCATGAAAATTTCCCAAGAGATTTTTATGTCACAAAAGCAGTAGGAAACAAAAAATAGTTTCCAAAACTTGAGAGTTTCATAGTGTACTTTTTTATTATTTTTAACATTGAGAACTCTGTTACTTTCTCAAAATGTTTAAATTATTAGCCGACTTAAAAAAAGAGGAGGTTCTCAGTTCATCTTGAACTTTTTTTTATGTAACTCGCAGATGGCTGGACTGATTTGGAAAAAAAATAAACAATCCATCGTCCTTATCTCACTTCAGACCCATCTCCATTTTACTTTTCCTTTCTAAAGTTCTCGAACATATTGTTCATGGCCAAGTTTCTAGATACCTTACAGCACACAATCTAATTTCTCCTTTCCAATCTGGATTTCGTACTGGTCACAGTACAGTAACTGCACTTCTGAAAATCACCGATGATATCCGCTGGGCTATGGACAATAAATCATTCACCATATTAGTCCTACTTGACTTCAGTTGCGCGTTCAACTCAGTGGATTTTGACATACTTCTTGGAGTCCTTCGTTCATTTAACTTCTCTGCTTCTGCATTATCCTGGTTTGACTCTTATCTTCGGGGTCGCTCTCAGTGTGTCCGCCTTGATGAAAAAATTTCTGATTGGTGTGATCTCACTGCTGGTGTGCCTCAGGGTGGCGTTCTTTCTCCTCTTCTTTTCTCTGTCTTTATTAACACAGTTACTCAGATTATCACCTCGAACTTCCATCTCTATGCAGACGATTGGCAGCTTTACCGACACTTCTTGCTGGCTGACGCGGACTCGGCGATTATTGCCATGCATTGTGACTTGGAGAATATTAGTCAGTGGGCTAAATCATACGGATTACAGATTAACCCGTCCAAGTCCCAGGCTATGATCTTAGGTAGTCGATACTATCGCTCTGCACTTAACACTTCCTTTTGAGGTTAGTCGAAAGGTGCACTTTTCCTTCCACTCTTTAAAATCCCTTCAAAGCTTCTTGCCTTTCAAAACTAAAATATCTTTAGCTCAAACTTTGATCCAGCCGATTATTGACTATGCCGATGCCTGTTATTTGGATGCCACTGAAGAGCTCTTATTTAAGCTTGAGCGCTTGCAAAACTTGTGTATTCGCTTTGTTTTTGGTCTGAGGAAATACGATCATGTCTCTCAGTTTCGCAAGGATCTCAAGTGGCTCCCTATCCTTCTTCGCAGGAACACTCGAATATTATTCCTACTGTACAACATCCTATTCAACCCTGCATATCCTAGCTACCTGCGCGATCGTTTTTCGTTCACTCATCCTACTGATGCCCTTTGTAGATCCCACCTTAAACTCCATCTCAATTTCCCATCCCATAAAACCCGTTTCTATTCCCACTCCTTCTCCTCTCCTCTTTGATTGGATTTTGTGCACCATCGTAGTGAACAGACGTATCGATCAATATTAATATAAACAAATAATCACTTGTGAAATCGTGACCTAGTTTTAAATTAGCTGATAGTAAAGCGAACTGAGTCATTTTATGTAAAGAGAATTTTTGAAATTTATGAAGATGTTCAGTGACTTATAATTAAATAACCTATTACACAATGGAGGATAGTCCCTTCAGCCCTAGAAGTAGGTGTGCTCGCTCTCCGCCGCCTACACCCGCGCGCGCTGCTGTATCCGCTCCTGCCCCTGAAGTGCCGAGCCAAAGGCAAGATGACTTCGTAGGGATACCGACACCAGAAATTCACAACTGGATAACGACCATTGACCAGAGCCTCAAGGAAGTATGTGCTATTGCAGCAGAAGGCAAGCTGAACTCGGACCAGAAAATGCGCACCAATGCCTTATACCGGAAGGTTGGTCATGGAACATCGCAGATGACCGTACAGTACCAGTCCATCAAATATAAGGCCTTGCAATCCCACAATGCAGTGATAGCACTCGAAAGCCAACTCGACCTTGCGCAGCAACTAAAGGAACTCAAAATGAAAGTCGGAGAATCCATTAAACCTGCACTGAGAGCTTCTTTTTCTGACATGGTGAAGAAAGGGGCAAATAATTGTATCCAGCCGTCAAAAGTAAGTTCTGTTGCCATTTATCCGCAAGATAAATTGAGGACTAATGATGAGACTAAGTCTCTCGTCCAAAAAATAATCTGCCCCGAACAGATGAAGCTGCACATTAGAGGACTACACAAGACCAGAAATGGCGGAGTTATTATCAGCCAGCACCTAGAAGAAAGATGACATCGAAAAGCTGAGGCAATCGGAGCAGCTAACAAAGTCAGGTCTGGCAGTTGACGAGCCGTTTAAAAGGAAGCCTAGGGTTGTCATCATAGGTGTGCTAGCATCCATGGCCGAAAATGAGGTTTTTGCGTGTTTGTACCACCAAAATCTTGCCGAGACACTACAGGACTGCAGCCTTGAGAAGTTTTTGACCTCGATTAGATTAAGCCACAAGTCAGGTAAGAAAGACACTGAGAACTGTAACTACGTCGTAGAAGTACCTGCAGTCATACGCAAAGCCCTCATCTCAAAAGACCGAGTATTTGTGGATTGGTCGTCATGCCCTGTTAGGGACTTCACATTGGTAACACGATGCTATAAGTGCCAACAGTATGGTCATGCCGCCAAGTTTTGTCGGCAGACGTCATATACCTGCGGTCACTGTGGTGATCAAGGTCACTCAATCAAAGAGTGTCCAAAAAAGGGAGAAGAGCCAAAATGCGCTACTTGCTCTCAGTACAAAAAGCCAGACAAGCACAGCACAGGCGCTGCTGACTGCCCAGCGAAAATAATGGCCGAAAAGAGGTACATTAATTCCATTGATTATGCAGGCGCCTAAGAGCACCGTCAATAAATTATTTACTTAGTCCATTTAAGTTACTAGTTTTTAATCTCTATATATATTTTTTTTGTATTTTAATACCATAGTTATGATTCACAATATAATTAATGACTTAGATAATTTCTCTATATCCGAGTCAAAAGTTTGTGAAGCTGAGAATTGCAAACAATATCTTTCCGGCTACAAATGTCTATTAACCGTACTAACACAAAATATTCGCAGTATTTTTAAGAATTTTGATAGCTTTTGCTCTTTTCAGCAACGTTTAGACATAAATTGTGACGTTTTTGTTTTAACCGAATGCTGGCTTGCTATGCAATATAACATACCACTAATACCATATATATATATATATAGTATGGATATAGTATGTACAAAAGTAATAGGAATTACAACCAAAATGATGGAGTGATAGTTTATATAAGGAATCATCTGAAGGTCTCTGTTGAGGAACCCAATATGCTGGACTGCAACAGTTTGGTGGTGAAGGTCGGATCAAGCTTTGCAATATTAGCATTATATCGACCTCCTTCCTTTAAAAATATTAGTAACTTCACCGAATCACTGAATGATATCTTACAGAACCTGTCATCTATCAAAACACGATTGTAATCGGAGATATAAATATCAATATTCTTCCAGAAAGTACTGATGCATCTGCTCAGGACTACCTTAACTTATGCGCATATCATGGCCTTCTCCCCGCACACAGCTTTCCCACACACCATAGTGGTTCCTGCTTGGATCACGTCATGCTAAAATCTAATTTCCCCTCACTAGCACTTGTTGTTAACTCGACAATAACCGATCATAATGCTGCCCTACTAACACTAAATTGTAACATAACTAAACAAAACACTCGCACAATTTCTAAATTGAATAAAAATAAACTTGAGGATGATTTGCGCGTCATCAATTTTGATCCAGTCTATAATTCCGCTGACCCGCAGTTTTGCATGTTGTATGTATGTGGGATGGAAAAGTTCGCAGGATGGCAGAAAGAAACACCTTTTTAACAACTTTAAATTCCGTATTCTTGCAACCACTTTCAACTGTTACTCGTCTGGTCTTATTCTATGATTCTCTATATCTTTTAGATCTTACTCTATATATATACTTTTTTCTTTTATCTATGCCCCTAGACTTTGCTCGGACATGAGTAGCAAAATCGACTAATGTTACTAATAAGCTATTGCAGATTAACCATAATTATTTTTTGCCCACAACTCGGCCTTCCTGCCAGAGTCTGGCCTCAGACTATGCTAATTTTTTTAAGTTAAGACTATGTTAAGTTTACTTCTATATTAAAGGAAACAAAACAACACAAATTTTAGACAGTATAGTACAGTAACCGTTTTAGAAATAAATCAATACAGACACCTTATCATCTAATATCTTATAAATAAATGACATGGAACACCTGAGATCAAATGCCTTAATTCTTACTGTTATTTTAAATAAAATAAACAAAACTTAACATTGGAATGTTGAGGAACATCTAAAACAAAATACCCATTAAACAGCAATCTTAATAGCTTACCTCTGGCCATCTTTTCATATAGTCTGCTGCAGTCGACGTTCTGATTGGACCCTCACCAGCAACTTCAGCCTTTTCCACCTCATATCTATCTTTTCCAAGTATGTTCATCACCTTGTATGGTCCCAAATACTTTGCTCTTATCTTCAAAGTTTTTCCGAATTGCGTTCTTCTAATAGCTACTAAATCTCCCACGGCATACTTTATACTCTATTTCCTGTTCTTGTTAAAATTAGTTCTGTTTTCTTAGCTTTTCTCTTTCATGTACATACTCTTCTCTTTCCTCTTCCTGTAGCATGCTAATTATTCCCATATCTTCTTTAAGTCTCATTTTCTTACCAACCAATAACTCAAAAGGGGTTGTCCCTATACTACACTGAAAAGTACTATTCAGTGACCTCTGCACCTGGCTCACATGACGATACCATTGCTCCTCATCTTCTAGGTACAACTTGGCAAGTATGGAAATTAAAACTCTGTGTACTCTCTCCACCTGCCCATTGCCACGAGGAACACCGGTGGTAACTGTAATGTGCTGTATGCATTCAGCTCGGCAATATTCTGAAAAATCGTTACTAGTAAAGGCAGCTCCCTTATCTGTTATCATTCTGTTAGGGTTCCCAAATGTTTGTTGGTGAATTCTTAATTTATTAATCAGCTCTGTAGAGTTAGTAGTTTTTGTTGGAAATAACCACACAAACTTTGTGAAGGCATCTACAATAGTCAGAATATAATTGTATTCACAATGCAGAGTGCTAAGAGGTATACTTTCTTTCTCTATGCTGTTCAAGAATCCTTCCTGCTTGCCTTCTTTTTTCAGTGCTAATAGACATGGTATACAACTGACAATAACTTCTTCTATTTTTCTAGTAACATGTTTAAGAGGGTGTCGAGCCTACGAGACGCGCGGTAAATAGGTATTTACTGCAGCGGGCTAGTCGTGTGCGTTGTCACACACACAATGACAAGTTCGCTCGAGGCCCGCTTGCCGTTGCACGACGAAGTTTGCTAACTTTGCATTTTTTAATTTTTTGTCGTTATGTTGAATAAACTTGAAAAACGAATATTAATTATTTAGATGGTTTTATTTATCACACTAATATTATAAAGGCGAAAGTTTGTGAATGAATGTGTCTGTTTGCATGTTTGTTACTTCTTCACGCTCAAACGGCTGGATGGATCTAAATGAAGCAAGTAGGTACGTAAATAAATCACAAAAATAAATTTAATAAATTATACCTATTATATAAAAATTAACGTTTGTTTTTACTGTAGTAATACATTATCCGTTCCCTCACTATTCATCCTAATGCAATAAAACTTTGATTTTATATATTAAACTCCTCAGATTTTTTTTTAAAGAATACTAGCAATGTGGGTACATTTCACATTACTAGCAATCTTGTTAACCCCTCCAACTAAGCTAAATATGCTTGTGTCTGGAGTGGGTTCACGTCAATAGTGTAATGGGTGGGGTTCGGACCTGCGACCTCTCGATCACAAGTCCGACACCTTATCCATTAGGCTATTGACGCTTCGAAACTGGGTAAGTAGCAAGTTAGGGTAGATGGGTATGCAGTACTTATTTGAATAATAAAACCAGTATGAAATAAAAAAAAAATATAATTATGTAATGTCATAATAAAACCAGACTAAAATAAGTTTTGTTTATTAAAATTTCATTTAGTGCTCGTTTAAATTCTGATGTACTGTCATATTTTTAATAACATTCGGTACTTTATTATATATACGTGGGGCCATACCAAAAAAAACATTTTTTCATTAATGCTGTCTAGCGAACTTACTTCGCAGAAAATATAAGCGTAATTTATTTCATAACAATATATGTAACAAGTGTAACTTAATTTAAAAGAAAAAAATAATAAAAGAAATCTATAAATCTAATGTTATATTGCTTATTATAACATTTTACAAAAATTGGCCAAGTGCGAGTCAGACTCGCCCATGAAGGGTTCCGTAGTAACTATAATAATATAATATAATATGTATATTTACTTGACAAAAAACTAAAACTTACAAATTTCTTAAAACTAGCTTATTTACATTTTTTGCAACTACGCCAAATAACTTTGTTTTTCATAGTATTTGTATGAATTACAAAGTTATATTTGCGGTTTTAGAAAATATGCTGTATCTCAAAAACTGCTGACTCAATCTCTTTAAAACCAATTTTGATTGAAAGTTTACATTAAGATCTATATATATATATATATATATATATATATATATATATACAACGTGTAATTTAAAGGGTATATACATACCAAGTGCATGGCTTCTTTGGATGATAACAAACGATATGGCAAGGGTTTTGCAATCCTAAGTCTACATGTGTAGAACTTATTACAAATTCCAGTACACTGATACCAGAGACCGAATTTTTCAAATTAAGAAGAACGAAAAGAATTATCGTGTTATTGGCAAGTGACGTGGAAAGTTATTGACCCTCGTAGTGCTGTGACACGTTTGTTATGATTGGTATTCAAAAAATATGTGAAACCAATAATTTGGTATCAATTCTTTAAGTCAGTTATTTTGTGCTGAAACTGTGCATAGAGACTCCATACCAAATGTTGTCTTCAGCCCTTTTGGTTAGATATGGGGTTTCCGTTACACGTTGTATATATATATATATATTCATATTTTTCACTCCATTATTATAGAAATTAGAGGGGGGCACACATTTTACCACTTTGGAAGCGTATATCTTTTAAACGATTAATTTTATGAAAAAGTGGTTTTAGAAACCTCAATCTCATTTTAAAGACCTGTATATAGATACCACACATGCATAGGTTTCATGAAAAAAAAATATTTTCAGTTTTAGTTCCATGTATGGGGGGGCTCCCCATACATGGAACTAAAACTGAAAATATTTTTTAATTTAATTTAAATATATTTTAATTTTTTCTTAAAATCGGAAAGCGGTTCACAGAATACATCAATCTACCAAGTTTTATATGTATAGTCCTGATAGTTTCGGAATAAAATGGCTGTAACATACGGACGGACGGATGGACAGACAGACAGACTAGTAGTTGTAGTAGTTATACATATTATATTATTATAGTTACTACGGAACCCTTCATGGGCAAGTCTGACTCGCACTTAGCCAATTTTTCTTTGGCTAATTCCCGTAGTAGACAGACCTTGTTATGGCACTTGGCGTATAATTTGTCGGACATAGAGGGAATGTCAAAGGAAGCTGAAACTTGTTCTAAACCAGAAAACCCGGCTCCTATCGACATAAAACTGCTTACAGAATTATCGTTCAGATTGAGGTCTGTAGGGCTATCTATCTGATTCTTTACAATTTATAATTCTATTTTTTTTCGACACATTTGGCAACTAAAATAGAATTTCGATAGAAATCCTTTCTTAGTTGCAACTAGAGAATACAATCCCGAGCATGTTTTTCAATCCCGGGATTACGTGATTCTTGATGCTGAATCCTGGGACCCTGGGGCTATCCCCGGATTAGACTATGTGGTTTCTAATTGGTCTCAAATGTAAAAAATTGGCCAAGTGCGAGTCAGACACGCGCATGAAGGGTTCCGTGTGTAACTATAATAATATAATATAATATTTATATTTATTTGACGAAAAAAACCTTACAAATTTCTTAAAACTAGCTTATTTACATTTTTTACAACTACGCTAGATAACTTTGTTTTTCATAGTGTTTGTATGAATTACAAAGTTATATTTGCGGTTTTAGAAAATATGCCGTATCTCAAAAATGGTTGACTCGATATCATTCAAACCAATTTTGGTTGAAAGTTTACATTACGATCTACAGATACATATTTTTTTAGATTTTTCACTCCACTATTATAGAAGTTAGAGGGAGGGATACACATTTGACCACTTTGGAAGCTTATATCTTTTAAACGATTGACTTTATGAAAAAGTGGTTTCAGAAACCCCTATGTCATTTTTAAAGACCTGTCTATAAATACCACACACGCATAGGTTTCAAGAAAAAAATATATATATTATCAGTTTTAGTTCCATGTATGGGGTAGTAGTATGTTCCTTTATTTTAAACGATTTTTAATTTTTTTCTCAATATCGGAAAGCGTTTCATAGAATACATCTACTTACCAAGTTTCACATGTATAGTCTTAATAGTTTTGGAATAAAATAGCTGTGACATACGGACGGACGGACAGACAGACAGACAGACAGACGGACAGACATGACGAAACTATAAGGGTTCCGTTTTTTGCCATTCGGCAACTGAACTCTAAAAAACGAGTAATTTCTTACAATATATATATTTTTAATTTTGGTACACTTCACATACCACAGTATAGTAAGAAAAGAAAAAATGACAAAAAGATACTATACTTTGTAAGAAATAAAAAGACAATAAAACTTATTTCGAATTTTGAAAATACAATCGTAGAAATATCAATGCATCCAAGGTTTGACTTCCAAGCCTGCTTCGTTTATTACCAACATAAGCAGCAGCTGAAAACGCTCGTTTAGGTTTTACACTGGTTGGAGGAATAGACAATAGATACTTATATGCTGTTTCTAAGTGATATCCACTAATTCCTCCATTTTCAAACAGGCTTATTTCACGTCTAATACTATATTTTGCCAACCCCGATTAATTTTGTATTTGTACTTCACGATCTGGGGATTTCATACTCTTATCAATTTCCAGCTATAACTTTTCCTTTAGTGTCAATTGGGGTTGGGATTGGGAGGTTTGTGGCCTTAACTCATCATCTGTTTGTGATCCTGATCTTCCTTCTTCTTCTTCCGTGTCATCTCGACTTTTAAGTTTTTTAACAATACACTTTATTTGCTTCCAAACTAAAGCCTGTATAGAAACTGGAAATAAGTCATGCCATTCCAAATCCGATAATAACTGATTTTCATCATCTTTTCATGGATTTTGTAATTAATTCAACACACCAGTCAAATCATCACTTCGTCGTTGCTTCATACGTTCCACTAAGGATGTTTTATAAGAAATTTCAAAGCGGAATCAGCTGTGCATAAATTAGCATCTCGCCGACAGATTGCTTCTACTGTCAATTTAATTGGGGTCAGCACATCAACAATTTTATTTACCAATTCAAAATCAACTTCTTCCAAACGAATTGGATGATTGAGATCTATAAGAGCTTTTTGAATGAAGGTTTTTAAAAGATAAAATCGCTCCAGCATTGTTAAAAGACTATTCCACCTGGTTTTACAGTCCAAAAGATGTGACAGCTCTTTTTTTTCAGCTTTTCTTCAATTCTGATGGTTAACCTATATTATTATATAGTTGTAAGATATGTTTCCAGTTCTAAGATATGCTTAATTATATTTAAAACTTTGGTCTATACTGTCGTATAGACCAATTAATACAGCACAATGGAGTTACAAATAAAAAATATCCGATAAGTTGGTCATCATGTATGTCATTGATATACCTACACTATAAAAAGGAAACAAGAATTGAACCTTGCGGAGCACTCATCTTGGCTAGGGATCCTGCAGATGTCGCTCCATTAACAATAACTTTTTGTTGCCTGTTTGATAAATATGAAAGAACAAGGTCAGCAGAACACGAATCCACGAACTCCGTAATGGTGTAATTTACAGATCAGTGTTTTGTGGTCAACGCAATCAAAAGCTTTGGAGAGGTCACAAAATATGCCAATTGCATCCTGAGATTTCTCCCAAGATTCCAGAATGTGACGGATGAGCGCTACTCCTGCGTCTGTTGTTGACCTACCTTTCGTGAAACCAAACTGCCGACTATGCAGAATTCCATTTGAGTTAAAATATGATAGCATCTGGTCCAGCATGATTTTTTCGTATATTTTGCTTAATGCTGGAAGCACATATATCGGTCTATAGTTAGAGGGATCACTCTTACAACCCAACTTAAAAATTAGTACTACTTTACTATGTTTCATTAAATCGGGAAAATTACCGCTGTCTATACATTAATTAAATGTGCCTGTTAGGATAGCAGCAATTGAGTCAATAATATTACCAAGAATCCTAACAGATGCACTCCATAAGTCATCAGTGTTTGTTATGTTAAGACTTTGGAATGCTTTTTAATTACATCAATAGAAATGGGCTTAAATGAAAATGTTGGTATATCCTTATTGAAGTTTTCCTTTAAAAAAGATTCTGCTAATAATGGCGAAGAATTTAGAGATTTAGTAACCTCTACTGGAATATTGGTAAAGTAATTTTCCAACTTCTCAGCCACTTTTGACTTATCTGAGATGACCTGATCATCGATGTTCAAAGTCAAATCATTCTAACCCTATTTTGGTTTGTGTTTCCAGTTTCTTTGTTTATCACCTTCAACACAGTTTTTATTTTATTGTTAGAAATGCTAATTTTATTACTTTCTGATTTAGATTTAGCTTAGGGCGCATACTCTTTTAAATATATTTGAGTAGTTTCTTACATAATTATGGAAGGCTTCATCGGAAGTCAATGATTTTTCATGGTATAAGTTGTATACATTGTCTCAGCTTATTCTTATTCCAGCAGTGGCCCATTCATTAAATTTAGATTTATTACTCATTTGAAATTTTTTAACTGGACATGTCTTACTAAATTCGTGGCATAGTGAAGAAAATAATATCCTGTAATTTTCATTGGGGTCATGGGAGTCAAAATTGGCCATTGAAAGATTACTTAACATGTTATCATTAAAAACATTAATTTCTTTTTAGTTAGCGGCCTAAATTTAATAGTCTTATTTAATTGCCGCTTTTTAACCAACTCAAAGGATACTAGTTAACCTGTATGGTCAGACCTAACTCCACTAATTTGAGACGAGTATTTTATGGCACAATTAGTATAAATATTATCTATGCATTGAGCTGATGTTGCTGTTATTCTTGTTGCTTCCTTGTATGTGCATTTTAAGTTAAATGAACCAAACAATGAAGTAAGCTTGCAGTGTTCAGGTGAATTTACTAACAAATCAATATTTAGGTGACCACAAACGAAAACTAATTTATTATCTCTTATAAGCTTAGGTACTTAAAATTTCTCCCATTATCATTAAGAATGATGACAAGTTTGATGCTGGTGGTCTATAAACACTTAAGAAAGTTTGGCCTTCAACTTCTGTACATGCTACCTCACACAAGCAATCAACAGAGCAAGCGGTGATATATTTTTGTTCCTTATATCTACGTAATATTAAAGTACCACCTCCTACTGAGGACCTGTTGTATGCACTAGTAACAGAAAAATATTAATTTTAAACAACATTCTATCTGGTTTTAGCCAGGTTTCACAAAAACATAAGATATCTATATCATATTTATCTATTAACATTTCCTCATCTAATATTTTGCCGGAGAAACGATTTATATTCTGATGATATAGTAAAATTGTGTTATTATACCTCTCCTTTGTCACATCTAAGGGTTTAAACAATGTGTTTTAAATTGGATTTTTAAATGAAAGCCAGATTTGCAATCACCACCCCCAAAAACCCATTACACGATACCCATATCGAATGTGTGAGAAAAAGTTGCATCCGCCATCTTGGATTTTAAAATGAATGCCAGATTTGCAATCACCACCCCCAAAAACCCATTACACGGTACCCATATCAAATGTTTGAGAAAAAGTTGCATCCGCCATCTTGGATTTTAAAATGAATGCCAGATTTGCAATCACCACCCCCAAAAACCCATTACACGATACCCATATCGAATGTTTGAGAAAAAGTTGCATCCACCATCTTGGATTTTAAAATGAATGCCAGATTTGCAATCACCACCCCCAAAAACCCATTACACGATACCCATATCGAATGTTTGAGAAAAAGTTGCATCCGCCATCTTGGATTTTAAAATGAATGCCAGATTTGCAATCACCACCCCCAAAAACCCATTACACGATACTTATATCGAATATTTGAGAAAAAGTTGCATCCGCCATCTTGGATTTTAAAATGAATGCCAGATTTGCAATCACCACCCCCAAAAACCCATTACACGATACCCATATCGAATGTTTGAGAAAAAGTTGCATCCGCCATCTTGGATTTTAAAATGAATGTCAGATTTGCAATCACCACCCCCAAAAACCCATTACACGGTACCCATATCAAATGTTTGAGAAAAAGTTGCATCCGCCATCTTGGATTTTAAAATGAATGCCAGATTTGCAATCACCACCCCCAAAAACCCATTACACGATACCCATATCGAATGTTTGAGAAAAAGTTGCATCCGCCATCTTGGATTTTAAAATGAATGCCAGATTTGCAATCACCACCCCCAAAAACCCATTACACGATACCTATATCGAATGTTTGAGAAAAAGTTGCATCCGCCATCTTGGATTTTAAAATGAATGCCAGATTTGCAATCACCACCCCCAAAAACCCATTACACGATACCCATATCGAATGTTTGAGAAAAAGTTGCATCCGCCATCTTGGATTTTAAAATGAATGTCAGATTTGCAATCACCACCCCCAAAAACCCATTACACGGTACCCATATCGAATTTGTGAGAAAAAGTTGCATACGCCATCTTTAATTTAAAAATAAATTCCAGATTTGCAATCACCACCCCCAGAAACCCATTACACGATACCCATATCGAATGTTTGAAAAAAGTCTTCATCATCACTTTCACTTCCTCAAATGGTGCTTTTCGGGAGCAACTGCACAAGGTACTATTAGAAATACCCAAAACGCTATAGGTGTGCCTATAATATTTAAAGAGTTCCCTCGCTTTCTCCAGGATCCCATCATCAGATCCTGATTTCATAAAAATGGAACCAACTAGAAAGTATACCCTTTCAAACGAAAAAAAATTCCAAATTGGTCCAGCTGTCTTCGAGTTTGAGGTTACATACATAAAAAAAAGTTTAAGACGAACTGAGAACCTTCTCCTTTTTTTTTGAAGTCGGTTAAAAAGCAATAATACCATCACAAAATAGAAATACGTACTTTTTATGAGAATGGCTTTTTTTTCGAAAATTTGCGCCAACTTTCTTCTAATAATATTTTTTTTTACATTTTCCCATAATAAAACAAATATTAAAAAAAAAAATGTTAAAGAAATATATATTGAACAATAAAAAGTAATTGTTGGGTATGCATAATAAATCGTACTCAAAAAACAAAAAATATGACTTATGTTATTCAACGGATTGCTGCAATACATACGTACACAATAGATCGCGAATTATCGTTACCGGCGAAACGCTCCACGATGAGACGTGACCCCTCTCTGAGCTCCCGTGGACGACTGAATTTTCGACCGGTGTACGTTGCGTATGGTTCAAAATAGCGCGCAAATTAGAAGAAAAAATTAAAATTAAAACAACCAAGCGACATTTTTGAAATGTTAAAGCTGTAAATGATAGTATGATAATTAGAGAATAATATGAATTGAAGTTTATGAAAAAATTCAACAGTTTACTATCAAAATTCAGCGACGCACGAGCATGTTTTGTAAGGATTTTTGTCCAACTTTATGTATTTTTGTTTAATAAACTATAAAATATTTTTAAATTTTGCCAACTATGTTTGCTAACACATTTATTCTAGTGTTCATTACATATTTTGGTATGGTAATTAAAGTACTATTATAGGTTATATTCCTTTAGTTGTGAAGACCGTTTTGAGTTATTTTACTCGGCGCAGGCTTAATGTAATAATCCTTTTTAATGAGCTCCATCATTTTCTTTTACCGAAGTGACCATTTTCATGTATTTTCCTTAATATTTGCATTTCCATCCTTTTTGGTACTACTATCTTACCTTCTTCGCCTTTATATAGCAGTCCATTATGTTCATAATAATCTAGATATGGCTTCTGTTTTATAACCTCTAATATAGCAACTGTTCCTTCATCACACTGTTGAGCCTTTCTCAATTGATCATGGACTCCTCTTGTAACAATATTCACATAAACACTGCGACTCAAAGCATCCACATGTCTCATTCTGCTCCCAGATCTATGTTCAACTGTATAATCATATTCCTGTAAAAAGAGGACCCACCTTGCCACTCTTGTTACTAAATCTTTCTTTTTCAAGGTCATTTGAAATGCTACACAATCTGTGACAATCTTAAATGGGATTCCACATAAATATTTCCTGAATTTTTTAACTCCTTCTATCACAGCCAAAGCCTCCAACTCGTAACTGGTATATTTCTTCTCTGCATCTGTAGTTTTCTTGCTCATGTAATACACTGGATGCAAACACTTGTCATCGGGATCTTGTTGCATGAGCACTGCTGCATACACTTGTTGGGAGGCATCAGTGTGCAGTTCTGTCTTCAAACATAGTTTAAAAATTTTCAGCACCGGTCCCTGCATCAACTTCTCTTTCAACTGGTTGAAAGCAATCTGCTGTTCATCCCCAAAATGATAATGATTGGTCTTCTTTAACAAATCTGTCAGTGGTCTTGCAATCCATGAATAACCTTCAATCAATTTTCAGAAATATGAAGTCAAACCTATAAAGCTTTGTAGTTGCTTAATAGTTCCTGGCACTGGATACTTCAGCACTGCGTCTACCTTATCACTTGACGACCTTACCGTTCCATTCTCAATGATATGACCGAGGTACTCAACCCTCTTGGTTAGTAAGTTACATTTCTTCCAGTTAATTTGAACTCCATGTACAGCAGCCACCTTCAATACTTCTCTAAGTCTATCAAGTGCCTCTTGATATGTCTCAGCCATTATCATAATATCGTCGATGAAAATCAACAAATAACCCTTTGAAATTATATCCCTGAAAATAATTGTTACAAAGCGAGTAAAATAGTTCGGGCATATAGAAAGACCAAAAGGTGCCCTCAACCTGTCCTGTTTGCGTGACAAATGAGGTATATTTTATACTGCTTTCACACAATTTTAAATGGAAAAATGCATCTTTGAGATCTA
The DNA here is from genome assembly GCA_943138885.2 of Tholera decimalis. NCBI lineage: Eukaryota > Metazoa > Arthropoda > Insecta > Lepidoptera > Noctuidae > Tholera > Tholera decimalis. The sequence continues at coordinate 688,551 of OW964550.2, forward strand.
ACTTACTAAATATCTTGCAACCTGAGAGCCTATCTATATGATCATCTATGATCGGCAAGGGAAACTCATCTTTAACCATCTTTTCATTTATTTTCCGATAGTCGACACAAATACGTATTGTACCATCCTTCTTTTTAACTAATACCAACGGACTATAATATTCTGAATAACTGGGTCTAATAATACCTTTCTGTAACCACTCCTTGATCTGCTGGTCCACTATATTCTGTTCATGTAGGGATAGGCGTTGGGGTCTTTGAGCAACCGGTATGTCATCCTTCAGAATTATTTTCAATTCAATTGGTGCCTCCTCCACCTGCATGGGCTTATAGTCTTCCACCATTTGCATAACCACAGAGTTTATGTTCTCATCTGGAATATAACTCACCAATTGTTGCTGATGTGCATCTGAAATTAGACATTTCAACGCTTCACCCTCCCCTTTTGAAATTAAACTAACACATCCATTGTTAAACAACACAGTCGTACTCATTAAAAAAGGTTGACCCAGTAAGACTTTACGGGTATTATATAAAATAGTACATCTAAATTACATCCGTCCATGCTTATGATAACATTAATCTTTCCTAACGTATATACTTTGGACGATCCAAGTCCAGTCAACAACAACTTTTCACTGGTATATGAGGATACATTTAATTGGAAAAATAGATCTACGGTTATTAAGTTTAAATCACTTCCACTATCAATTAGAGTTTCAACTTTTTGATCGCATATCTCGATTATTTTCACTGAATTTTGGAGTTTGTTTTGATTTGGATAGTTGACATTCAACACCGACTGACGTTTCGCACTGTGACTGTCATCTTCAATTTTGACGTTTGACACTTCAATCCGACGTTTGCAATCTTGATCTTGATCGTCTGGATCAAGATTGCAAACGTCGGTTGTTTTCCGGATCCGCAACGAACTTCACACACATGGACTGGTGGCCAACGAGTTAGAATTCGTTGCTGGTGGCGCTGTTGACTTTTCGGCTGCGAATCATGTCTTTGATTGTTGCTCGACTTACAATCTGGTGCAATGTGGCCAAACGTATCGCACTTGAAGCACTTTACTCCATTCGGGCATGAATTAGATAGATGAGACGGATCACCACACTTGAAGCAATGTTTTTTAGGTTCATTCGCCAGCTTTTGTCCACGATCACCACCATGTAAAAGTATATCAAATTGTTCTCTTACCAAGATGTTGTAAGTGTGGGATCCTTTATGCAAATAAGTTACTTCATTCTATAGTTTCACTGCGTTTTATTTCATTCCAAAACCCTTTACAAAATTCTAAACTGATCTAATACATGTTTGATAAAACTTGGTAAACTGCTCTAAAAAACTAAACCATCTGATCGACCATATTCAACTGACTTCGACTACGACTATATCTCCAACTCAAATATTTTCTACTTGAATTTTCTTTTCATCTATCTTGTCACATTCAAAAAACCTTCCTAACAACATTTTGGTTTTAAATGCCATAGACTTAAAAACCTGCCAGTAAACCATAGACATAAAATTCCATAAAACCAATATTACAACATCCCCTCTGAATTTTATGTTTATTGCAATTAGAATAACATCTCCTATATAACTCCTATGAACTCATTTTAAAAAAACCCAACTCAATTAAACCACCCAACTTAACTAAATACAACAAACAAACTTTTGAATTAATTAATCTAAATACCTTACATAACTAACTTAAACACTAACGTTTCAAATTAATTCTCAAACAACCTTATATACTAATAAACCTACATAATTCATCACATTACAAAATATCCTTTATGTATCACTCACTATACACTGTCTCAATTTCAAAAACTTTGTTCTGTCCAGTGGTTTAGTTAGTATATCTGCCAAATTATTTTTAGTTGGACAATAATGAACTTCCAACAAATTTTTATCTATATTTTCCTTAATAAAATGATACTTTACATCAATATGTTTGCTTCTTCTATTCAAAATTCCATTTTTAATCAATACTATAGCTGATTGATTGTCAACAAACAACTGTGTTTTTGGTAATTTGTTTGTCAACTCGAAGATCAGACTCTGAATGTATAAGAGGTCTTTTATACATTCGGCTGCAGAAATATATTCAGCCTCAGTACTGGAAAGAGCGGTGACTGAATGTTTACGAGAACACCAATGAATTGGACCACCACCATAAAATATTACAAAGCCAGTCGTACTTTTCCTAGCATCAGGATCACCTGCAAAGTCTGCATCACAATACGTTTTCAAAGTTAAATCATTACCGCGAACATACTGTATACCACTGCTGACTGTATTTTTAATATATCTAAAAAGGTTCTTAATATTTGCAAAATCATTCAAGTTAGGATGTTCTTGATGTCTACTACAATAACCAACATGAAAAGCCAGATCCAGTCTTGTTTTATTAACCAAATACAACAATGAACCAATCAATTGTCTATATCGATGCACATCATCAACTCCCACTTTCCCTTCTTGATGTGTATCGACTAAAATAACCGGATGACTACTATCTTTTAAGTTTTCATATTTAAACTTTTTCAAAATTTGATTTATATAACTTTCCTGATAAATCTTAATAAACTTTTGTTCTACTTTAATATCAAACCCTATAAACTTTTCATTCTTATCAAATCTCCGCATTTCAAACTCTGTTTCTAATTTATTAATAATTTTATTTAAATCAATCTCGTTTTCACCAATTAAAATACCATCATCTACATAAATAGCCAAATATATTTCTTTATTTTTATTTATAAACACACATGGATCTGATTTTATTTGTAAAAAACACAACTTTTTCAAAAACTCCGTTAATCTCTTGTTCCACATATGTGGTGCTTGCTTCAAACCATACAAACTTTTCTTTAATTTACATACTTTATTCTCTTTGTCTTTTATATCATTCTCCATATAGAAAGGCTGTCTTAACATCAAATTCTTTAATTTTAAAACCTCTTTGAGCTGTAATCGCCAACAGCAATCTAACACTAGTAGTGTTTACCACTGGACTATATGTCTCCTTATAATCAATATTGTATTTTTGAAGAAAACCTCTTGCTACTAATCTAGCCTTATATCTTCCACCAGGCTTTATAGTAAATATCCATTTACTCGTAATTATTTTCCTATTTTTTGCTTCACACTTGTCAACGATTTCCCAAGTTTTGTTTCTCTCTAAGGAATCTTTTTCCTCATCCATTACTCTTTTCCATAAATCTTTATCAAAACTATTAAAAACATCTGTATAAGTCAAAAATGAAGTCTCCAAATCATAATCTTTCAGTCTAGATGGCAATTTTCTTTCTCTATTCGGTAAAATCCTCAATCCATCATTAATAACTGGTTCAATTGCATCCTCAAACTCATCACTAATTTCACCTACTATATCATCTCTCACTTCCCCTCTCAAATTATTATTTTCTTCAACACCAACTCCAATGTCTTCAACACTATCATCAAAAAACTAATTTTCTTCAACACCAATTCCTCTAACTTCAACATCTTCATCACTAACTCCAACTTCAACGTCTTCAATACTATCTTCAAAAACCTCAGCATCTTCATCACTAACTTCAACATTTTCTTCAAAAATCTCGTGATCTTCATCACTAACAGCTCCATCACCACTTTCACTACGAAAATCATCACGACCAACCATATCATCATTAACTTTATCACTAACATCAACATTAACCTGTTTAAATAAATTTTCTAAATCGCACTTTTTCGCTCTACAATTACACATTTTTAAATAACTCGCAACATCACACTTATTATTATTAAACACCACATCTCTCGAATAAACAATTCTAAAATTTAAAGGATCCCAGATCTTATAACCATTATTAGTAAACCCTACTAAAAGCCCTTTGCTACTCCTGGAGTCAAGTTTATGTAGCTGAAAATTATTTTTATAATATGCTAAAGATCCAAAGATGTTTAGATGTTTTAAATTAGGTATTCTATTAAACCACATTTCAGCTGGTGTTTTAACATTTATTGTATTTGCACTCCTGTTAAATAAATAAGCAGAAGTTAAAACAGCTTCACCCCATAACTTATGTGGTAGCTGCATATCAAAAAGCAACGCTCTTGTTCGTTCCATTAATGACCTGTTTAATCGTTCAGCTTTACCATTCAGCTGTGGAGTATAGGGAATAGTGTAATCAATATTAATACCTTTGTTAATACAGTATATTTTGAATTGCTTGCTAGTATATTCACCCCCATTATCACATCTGAATGTTTTAACTGTTGTTTTAAAATGATTTTCCGCCAAATTAATATAGTTGATAATTTTCGAAAAAGCCTTGCTTTTATTTTTGAGTAGAAAAATTTTAACAAAATTTGTATAGTCATCCAAAAACGTCATAAAATATTTATATCCATCCCATGTTTCCATTTCAATAGGACCACAAATATCGCTGTGAATAATTTCTAATGGTTTACTAGCTCTGTGTCTATTTGATTTAAATGGTTTTCTACATAATTTTGATTTTGTGCAGACTTCACAGATGTCAATCTCCTTTACTAGGCCTCCATCCATACCCTGAACAAGATCCTTTGTCTTGCCAATAGGTACATGGCCCAACGCACGATGCCAGAAGTTAGTATTAATTTGAAGGATGTTTACAGACCTTGAAGGCACGACTGGGTTTGCATTAACAGTTAAATAGTATAGCCCGTCTTGCTTCAGTTCACCAACCTCTATGCATTCAGAGTCCACACTTTTGATTTGACAACTCGTTCTGAAAAATTTTAACAAATAATTATCATCAGCTAATCTAGATACAGATATTAAGTTCTTTTTGAGTTGGGGAACACATAATACATCTTTAAAAGTAATATGTTTAGTATAAATATGGCCCATGATGTTCACATGGTGAATATTTCCATCTGCAGTCATGATTTTATAATTAATCTTCTTCTTATCTTCAAGATTACTTTCTGAAGTAACAATATGACTGCTGGTACCTGAATCTATTATGAATTCAACTTCTCTTTCTGTTTTGTTAATTGAATAGAATTCACTTACATTTTGTTTTAGGCAGAACTTTGTATAGTGCGAGTTGTCCTTACAGTTCACACAGTTAAACTTTATGTTGCAATCTGCATGTCTGTGTCCACTCTTCATGCATTTGTAACATTGAAGTATGTTATTGTATGTTTTAGCGTCACCCTTCAATGTTCTGCAGAATTTTGCAATGTGTCCTTTCTTCCCGCATTTGAAACAAGTTCGCACATGAAAACTGTTTTCTATTTCTTTGACGTTGTCATTCTCAACAGATGTTGAAGGTTTCGGTTCTTCATGTCTGTCTGTATTTTCTTGCCTCATCTTTAATTCTAGATTAATCCTTGATATCAAATTTATTAAAGTTTTGTCTGCTGAAGATGTTGATTCCCATGCTGTCCTAAAATGAAAAAGTTTTTCCGGTAGATTCGAAAGCATTTTAGTTATGATCTGCTTGTCATCAAAATCGTATCCTAAACTTCTTATTCTTGTCGCTTTATTTTCAATTTCTGCTATGTCTGTCATTAAATCTTTGTTTTCAAATTTATATTTATAATATTCTTCCAAAAGGCGAGATGTTTGAGACTCCTTATGTCCAAGAAAAAGCGTGTCGAATTTATTTATAATTTCCTTTGTGGTTTTACAGTTGATTGCATAAACCATATACTTGTCGCTAATTGAGCATATTATTATCAATCTTGCTTTTGCTTCTTTTTTAATAAAATCTTTCTTTGATTGTGCATCATCTTCCAACACAGAATCCAGTTCCTTTGCTGTCACAAATAACGTTAACTTTTGTTTCCAAAGAACATATTCTGTCTCGTTTGACAGTTTTGATAATTTTAAATCTTCAGTCATTTTCAATAAATTTTATTTTCAATTATTATTTTATCTTGTACTCCAAAGAATTTTTAGACTTATCTTTCCACGATCTTCTTACAACATCTGGTTAAATTTGCCCGGGGGCAGCCATAGCCTGGGCCATAACCTGTTGAGGATATCAAATTGTTCTTACCAAGATGTTGTAAGGGTGGGATCCTTTATGCAAATAAGTTACTTCATTCTATAGTTTCACTGCGTTTTATTTCATTCCAAAACCCTTTACAAAATTCTAAACTGATCTAATACATGTTTGATAAAACTTGGTAAACTGCTCTAAAAAACTAAACCATCTGATCGACCATATTCAACTGACTTCGACTACGACTATATCTCCAACTCAAATATTTTCTACTTGACTTTTCTTTTCATCTATCTTGTCACATTCAAAAAACCTTCCCAACAACATTTTGGTTTTAAATGCCATAGACTTAAAAACCTGCCAGTAAACCATAGACATAAAATTCCATAAAACCAATATTACAACACACCACTCGTACTTTCCTGCTTCGACTGATTTTGTTTTGGTAAACTCGCACGAATCCTTGACTTGTTTTTGATGTTTTCATAAATGGCCAGCTTTTCCTTCAGAACTGCGTAGGTAGTGACGCCATAGAGTATCGCCTTGTTCATCTCTAAATCTTGAATTCCATCGACAACGTATTGAATAGCCACGTAGTCAGGAAATTTTGCCCGCTTACCCAATTCTTTCATTACCAACATATACTGGTAGTAGGTCTCGTCGCGCCTTTTCCTACGGGAACTCATCAGCTCGTGCATCTCTTTGATATTCAATGAGTCACGGAAATCTTTTTGCAATGCCGCTTTCAAGTCATCGAATGATTTGAATGTTTTTTCTGACCGCAACCAGAGCTCAGCCGTGCCTGTTAGCGATCTTCGGGCGACTTCCAGCTTCTGTTGGGGTGTCCAATTGAATATTTCAGCGTTGTCTTCTACATCTTGTGCCCATTTTGAGGAGCCTTACGTCTTGTCATCTCCACTGAATTTAGCTATTCCATCCGCGGCAAAACCGCTCACGAGACCAAGCGTCGCCTTGTCGTCTTGCATCTTCTTCGAAAATTAGAAATACCTTGATCCGACTTCAACTTTTTACAGACAAAGGTAATGGCGTGCCCCAGCCGAGATTCAATCTTAAGTAATCTCGACCGTGTCCTGCTATTTCCGCCAAGAATATAGCTCTTCCTATCCCGGACGAGCCCCAAAAGTTGTAGTTCGCAGGATGGCAGAAAGAAACACCTTTTTAACAACTTTAAATTCTATATTCTTGCAACCACTTTCAACTGTTACTCGTCTGGTCTTATTCTATGATTCTCTATATCTTTTAGATCTTACTCTATATATATACTTTTTTTCTTTTATCTATGCTCCTACACTTTGCTCGGACATGAGTAGCAAAATCGACTAATCTTACTAATAAGCTATTGCAGATTAACCATAATTATGTTTTGCCCACATGTAATAAAAAATGTACGACATGCAATTCAGAAAAATACAATTATATCGCAGTTGAACAACAAAAATTGCAACATAAAACCCTGGATCACGACAGGTCTTATCCGTTGTATGAAGCATAGAGATAAACTGCACATGAAATCTAAATCGCACCCAGACAATGCAATGATGCAACTATCCTGCAAAAGATATCGTAATTTTTGTAATAATAATAATAATAATAATAATTCTTTATTTTCAGACAACAATGATCCAGCGTGTTAGTAAACAATAATATAACTTATTACTAGTGTTAGTAGTTAAAATACAATAGAGAAGAAGACAGACCATATAGTATTGTGAAAAGGACATCCCCGAATTAATGGTTAGTGATTGTCCTTCTCACAAAACTTTTAATAATCGGAGAGTCGATACTCTCCGCCACAGTTTTTAGAATGCTGTTGCCACTCGCCCGCAACCTTGACAACAGCGACGCGGTTCTCTTGCGAATGACGGCGTGGAAGCCTTCTCAAAAAAGTTAAATGCAACTACGACAAAATTGAATTGGAAAAGGCTGGACCAAATAGTAAAAAAATCTGGAAGTATATTAAAGATGTAACATACCTATACGTCGAAACAAAAAGAATCTTCTTCAGGTTTATTGCAAGCAAATTCATCACAACTAACATCTGCTAACATGGCAATTAATTTTTTTGTTAATGTTGGAAAATGTCTAGCAGAAAAAGTTCAGGGTCAACCACATTATCTAACAAGCACTCTTTTTATGTGTCACAACACTTTAACATCATTTGCGATGCTGGATACTGATGAAACTGAGGTTGAAAATATAATTATGAATCTGAAAGACGACTGTGCAGTTGGTTGGGATAATATATCCAATAAAATTCTAAAACAGTTCCGGCATGTTTTAGTACCACCACTTACTTATATTTTCCGTATTTGTCTCTCTTCGGGGATTTTCCCAAATGTCTAAAAAAAGCGATTGTTGTGCCTGTCTATAAGTCAGGCAGTAAAGAGCAAGTGACAAACTACAGACCTCTATCTTTACTGCCCTGTATGTCCAAAATATTAGAGAAAATTTTGAACAAAAAATTGTTTAAATATCTGGAGGATAAATCTATTCTGTCTGAGCGGCAGTTTGGGTTTAGGCCTAAATTATCAACCGCCGATACCGTACATCATCTCACTGACTATCTAGCATAGGAACTTGATAAGGGTAACCACACAGTAGGATTTTTTCTGGACCTCGCGAAGGCATTTGACACAGTTTCAATTCCCATTCTGCTGCGCAAGCTTGAAGCCTTAGGTGTAAGAGGCACCCAGCTGAAACTCTTCCAAAGTTATTTAGAAGAGCGTACCCAGTGCGTAAAGATTGAGAATATACTCAGCACTGAAGAAAAAAACACGTCTTTTGGCGTGCCCCAAGGAAGCATTTTAGCATCTACTATGTTCTTAATATACATAAATGATCTTTGCAATCTAAAGCTACATCATGGCATTATCATATCTTACGCTGACCACACTGCTCTACGTTTTTTCGGCTGATTCAGAAAGTGAAGTCTACAAACTTGCGCAACATGGGTTCAATATTGTAAATAATTGGCTTCAACAAAATTCACTAATTCATTAAATTTTCGATGCGGAAACAAACACCTACCATTGCCTCAAAGTTGTATGCTCATTGTTGTTCAGTCCCTCTCAATGGTCAGTGCATGTGTCCCCATATTAAAATTACTAACAAAATAAAATACCTGGGTATCATTATAGATACCACACATAGAAGCTTTAAATAGTCGAATTCGTAAGCTTATATTCATATTTAAAAAGCTGCGATATATAGCAAACCCGAAACTAATAAGGCAAGTTTACTTTGCTCTATGTCAGTCAATTTTGACGTATTGCATTACCTCATGGGGTGGGGCAGGTAAAACTTTGTTACTACCCATCGAGAGAGCGCCAAGAGCTATCCTCAAGGTGTCTACTTGTCGCCCTTTCCTTTTTCCCACTAACCTTCTCTATAAATCTTGTGAAGTACTAACAGTTCGTCAGTTATTTATAATGAACACCGTACTAAAACAACACACAGCGCTTCCCTATTGCACTGAATTTACTAAAAAAAGACGGAAAGATTTAGTTTGCCTTAAAAGAAGTACAAAACATGCTTTCACAACCAAAGGACATTGTTCCGGCTCCATACATGTCACGCCTAAAAATCGTTTGAATCGAAAATTACTTAGGTAGACTCTAAATATTTTATGGAATCATAGTAAATCAATTTTTACTAACAGACACTTGAAGATACAAAAATAATCAATTCATCGAAATCAAGTCTGAAAATAGCCAGGTAGTAAGATTCACAGAGAATTCTTTATACATAGCCGAGTCTACCAAGTATGCAATCTGATCAGAGTTCATTTTCATGCCAAAGTTGTTAGAATAAAACCATAAAACGCATAGAAAATCGCAAAGAAAAGAACTTCAATAAAAATTGAAACGAAATGAATATAAGCACACCAGTGTTGCCAATTACGAAAAGCTATAATACCCGAATACCACGCCAGAAATTCCCGATTTCAGATGAAAATATGGAATACATTTTCTTCTCCAGCTAGTCAATTAGGTTTAAAGAATCTTTATTTCTCAAAAAGAACATTGTACAGTTCACTTACATGAGATTTATGTTTTAACAATAATTTCATCGTCGTCTAATGACGCAGCATGCAATAGTAATAATAAAAAAAAAGTACATTAAATTTACGTTCAAACATAAGATGGAGAAAAAACAATTGTAAAACATTAGAAGGGTAGGTCTATCTAAGGTTTGAACTCATAGCTGGCCAGTTAGAAACCAAGTACCCTCAAAACTACGTTCTAACTATTTAAAACGTCAGGCCAAATGTGTCATGTTTGTGTGCGTAAACCAGTATAGTCTCGGAGATCAGCAACCATTTATTTTTCTCATGTGTTTTATTAATTTTAATTTAGTGTAGATAAAATACATATTACATAAAATAAGTATGCAGTAACTACAATGTAAACAAATAAATATAAGTTTATTGATCCACAATACAGTCAGCACACGCACGTTCTCCCAAATAATTACATACAATATTATGCTTGTATAATTACATTCATGAGGTGTATATAATTATGTAATGTTAATACATGTATAGTTAATAATGTATGTATTCTTTATCATTTATATACATGTATATATACATATATATTTATATATATAAGTATTTAAGTAAGTGTATGTATTCATTGGTTATGCAATATAATATAATCCTTTAGTTTTCTTTTGTAAATTTCAATACTTTTGCATTCTTTGATTTCATTTGGCAATTTATTGTATAATTGGACACCTTCATATAGAAAGTTCTTTTTACCATATTTTACTGTCCTAGGGAAACGCAGAACTAAGGTATACAATTCAGGTATTTAAATGAATAAAGTGTTAAATATAAAAATATTTTTTTAGATATTTACTTATTTATTGTTAATAATAGGATACAGTGCCTATTTGAAATGAAATGAAATGAAATGAAATGAAATATTTATTCTGTAAATTGGTTATAAATAACACTTTTACACGTCATGTTTTTTTGCGTGTTTAGTTTAGCTAGATGAGGCCGGTATTTCCTAACTGACTACTCTGAGAAGAAACACCGTAACAAACTCAGAGGTCAAAGTCTCTTTTAAAGTCCAGTCAATTTGTATTTGTATATGAGAAGCATGTAGGTTCATGTCTGTGGTATTCTTTTGAGGAAATAACCACGCAAATTTGAGCGGACCTGTCCAGACAGTGCAAGCATTTGTCAGTTATCGTGTAGCTCAACTTAGAACTTAAGGAGCTCAACAATTTGACGAACAATACCAAAGTAAGGACCTTTGGGTAGGCCACACAAGTACTCAAACTGCTTGACATCATTAAATAAATTATAGTGAAAGCAAAAACAATGAAGAAAGAATAACCTACATCGTCCTCACATTTACAATAATGAAATAATTATATATATAAAAAAAAACAACAATATAAAAAAAAACCACAAACAAAAACAAATTTTGATTTGATTTATTGAATTCATATTATTATTTATGTACCTTTATGTGATTAACTCAATTTCAGAAATAATCAGTTAATTGAACAAACGAATGTGAGCTTCACTAAGTGAATGAGACAAAGCGTCAGACTGAAGAAGCATGGGGGATTTCCCGTCCTCAATTAGTTGACGATTATATATTATTTACTAGAGTTAAATTAATAACATAACCCATTCAACATTTTATCTGTACGTTGAAAATACCCGAAATAGTCCGGATTTTATCAATTTCTGATTTAATTCAGACAACCGTCCGTATTTCCTGAAATCGGGGAAAAATCCCGTAAATCGGCAACACTATCTGGTCAATAGACATTTTTTACGGCACCACGCATTCGTTAATCGTGACCCAACTTTTTATTTTGAATTTATTTATTTCAAGTTTCCGTGGAATACTAAAATATGTTTCAAGCAGTATAAAAAGAAATAAAAACTATCATGTAATTTATATTCACATCAGTTATATAGGCCAAAATCGAACAATGTCTTTTTATATGTTCCTTGGACCACTACTTTATAACAGACTAAACGCAAAATTAAACATGTATTCCCTAAATTATTGTAACTGCAAGAAGACTCTCAAGGAAGCTCTTCAAAGTATGTCCTATGAAGACACAGAAAAGTTATTACTAGTACTAAAATAGAGATAGTTCGTATTTTATTTAAATGTAATTAAAATTAAGAATAAGAGACTAAGATTATTTTCATATTATTTACACCTTTATACATTACCTAAGATGACCATATACAGTTTATTTTATATAAATGTGATTATTTAAAAAAATATAAATACCTATTCTCGCCTGAAACACAGGATTACCTAGTTCAGGCACATGACATGTGTGAACTTAATGTAGATTTAAGTGAAATTGTATTTAATATTTACCTTAAGATTTTGAATAAACATTTTATTTATTATATTTCATGCAGTACGAATGTGGAACTCGCTTCCCGCTAAAATCCGCGAAGCTAGTATTAGTAATTTCAAAAAGCTAGTCAAAGATCATTCACCTATCTAACATCCTGTAATTTTATATATTTATACACACTGTGTCTATCATCTCCTCTTCAACTCTCCTGTCGCAGGTCTGCTGGAAGAAATTTCTTAGGAAATAAGCAGCACCTTTGTGCTCTTTTATCTGTATATATATACTAGTATTTGCGTGTTGCGCGAGGTGCAACACCTCGCGTGCTTGTGAAAAAAACTAAAGCATTGCCCCTCTAAATCAAGTATTTGCGTGTTGCGCGAGGTGCAAGCACCTCGCGTGCTTGTATGGAAAAAAAAAAAAAAAAAGAGAAGGGGGGGGGTGATGGGGGGAGTTGGGGGTGTTTAGTTTTTGCGTGTTGCGCGAGGTGCAAGCATCTCGCGTGCTTGTGAAAAAAGAAAAAAAAGGGGGGGGGAGATGGGGGGAGATGAAGGGGTTTAGTATTTGCGTGTTGCGCGAGCTGCAAGAACCTCGCGGGCTTGCATTAAAAAAAAAAAAGAGGGGGGTGTGATGGGGGGGGGTTGCACAAGTATTTCGACTAAAGCATTGCCCCTCTATATGAATCTGAAAAAAAAAATGTTCCAAGTCTCTTAGATTCCGAGATCCGCCTAAAGGGGGGGAGAAGGGAGGCGGGGGGGGGGGACTTTGAAAAATGGTTTTTACTTTACCGAGCCTCCTCTATACGAATCCGTAAAAAGAAAAAAATACGGGTCTCGTAGTTTCCGAGATACGATAGGGGGGGGGGAGAAGGGGGGGGAAAAGGGGAGGTTCGGCACTTTTCCCGTAGGTTTGAGAGTTACTTGTTTACGAATCTGACAAAATATACCCACCTCCCCATCCACCATCTGGGAGAACAATTATGTCAATGAGTGAGTGAGTGAGTCAGTCAGTGAGTGGTAATTTAGCTTATTATAATATAACTAGTATTTGCGTGCTGCGCGAGGTGCAAGCACCTCGCGTGCTTGTGAAAAAAAAGTGGGGGGGGGGGGGTGATGGGGGGGGTTTAGTATTTGCGTGTTGCGCGAGGTGCAAGCACCTCGCGTGCTTGTGAAAAAAGAAAGTGGGGGGGGTTAGTATTTGCGTGTTGCGCGAGGTGTAAGCACCTCGCGTGCTGGTGAAAAAAACTAAAGCATTGCCCCTCTTTTTTTTTTTTTTTTTTTTTTTTTTTTAACGTGGTAAAATTATCAAATAAGTCCTCCCACTCCGGGCAGGGTGGGAGGGACTGTCAGACTTTTACTGACTAAAATCCACGGTGTTCCTTCAATAACCCTTTACATACCGGGGCCACGGTAACGGGATGAGTCCCACGACCCCGGCAGGCTTCGGCCCTCTGCAGAGGGGGCCTCGTCATGTTGCTGACGCTCTTTGAGGCGCGCGTGGAACACGACGCGCCGTCGACCCGGGCATGGTCCATGGTCGGACAGCGAGTTGCCCTTTACTCACTGTCCGCATGCCCGCGCCTACGGTGGCCGGAGATCGTCGGCCGAGGTCCGACGCCGTGGGCGTCTACCACTGCGGCTGGGCTGGAGGGAGGACGCCATCCTCTCCCTCTCGCGGCCCGCCTCCTCCTTCGGAAGCATGACTGCTTCGCAGAAGGAGGCGACCGCTTCCCACTCCCTCTCGCCCCGCAGCATGGCCTCGACCAATGCCGGGCGCGAGAGGTCTCCGCCTAGGCATTGCCCCTCTAAATCAAGTATTTGCGTGTTGCGCGAGGTGCAAGCACATCGCGAGCTTGTAAAAAGAAAAAGGGGGGGTGATGGGGGGGTTGCACAAGTATTTCGACTAAAGCATTGCCCCTCTAAATGAATCTGAAAAAAAAAATGTTCCAAGTCTCTTAGATTCCGAGATCCGCCTAAAGGGGGGGAGAAGGGTGGCGGGGGGGGGACTTTGAAAAATGGTTTTTACTTTACCGAGCCTCCTCTATACGAATCCGTAAAAAGAAAAAAATACGGGTCTCGTAGTTTCCGAGATACGATAGGGGGGGGGGAGAAGGGGGGGGAAAAGGGGAGGTTTGGCACTTTTCCCGTAGGTTTGAGAGTTACTTGTTTACGAATCTGTCAAAATATACCCACCGCCCCATCCACCATCTGGGAGAACAATTATGTCAATGAGTCAGTCAGTCAGTCAGTCAGTGAGTGGTAATTTAGCTTTATATAATATAACTAGTATTTGCGTGTTGCACGAGGTGCAAGCACCTCGCGTGCTTGTGAAAAAAAATGGTTGGGGGGGTGATGGGGGGGTTTTAGTATTTGCGTGTTGCGCGAGGTGCAAGCACCTCGCGTGCTTGTGAAAAAAACTAAAGCATTGCCCCTCTAAATCAAGTATTTGCGTGTTGCGCGAGGTGCAAGCACCTCGCGTGCTTGTGAAAAAAAAAAAAAGAGGAAGGGGGGTGATGGGGGGGGTTGCACAAGTATTTCGACTAAAGCATTGCCCCTCTAAATGAATCTGAAAAAAAAAATGTTCCAAGTCTCTTAGATTCCGAGATCCGCCTAAAGGGGGGGAGAAGGGGGGCGGGGGGGAGGACTTTGAAATATGGTTTTTACTTTACCGAGTCTCCTCTATACGAATCCGTAAAAAACAAAAAATACGGGTCTCGTAGTTTCCGAGATACGATAGGGAGGGGGGAGAAGGGGGGTGAAAAGGGGAGGTTTGGCACTTTTCCCGTAGGTTTGAGAGTTACTTGTTTACGAATCTGTCAAAATATACCCACCTCCCCATCCACCATCTGGGAGAACAATTATGTCAATGAGTGAGTCAGTCAGTCAGTCAGTCAGTGGTAATTTAGCTTTATATAATATAACTAGTATTTGCGTGTTGCGTGAGGTGCAAGCACCTCGCGTGCTTGTGAAAAAAACTAAAGCATTGGCCCTCTAAATCAAGTATTTGCGTGTTGCGCGAGGTGCAAGCACCTCGCGAGCTTGTGAAAAAAAAAAAAAAAAAAAGAGGGGGGGGTGATGGGGGGGTTTGCACAAGTATTTCGACTAAAGCATTGCCCCTCTAAATGAATCTGAAAAAAAAATGTTCCAAGTCTCTTAGATTCCGAGATCCGCCTAAAGGGGGGGAGAAGGGTGGCGGGGGGGGGACTTTGAAAAATGGTTTTTACTTTACCGAGCCTCCTCTATACGAATCCGTAAAAAGAAAAAAATACGGGTCTCGTAGTTTCCGAGATACGATAGTGGGGGGGGGGGAGAAGGGGGGGGAAAAGGGGTGGTTTGGCACTTTTCCCGTAGGTTTGAGAGTTACTTGTTTACGAATCTGTCAAAATATACCCACCTCCCCATCCACCATCTGGGAGAACAATTATGTCAATGAGTGAGTCAGTCAGTCAGTCAGTCAGTGAGTGGTAATTTAGCTTTATATAATATAACTAGTATTTGCGTGTTGCACGAGGTGCAAGCACCTCGCGTGCTTGTGAAAAAAAATGGTTGGGGGGGTGATGGGGGGGTTCTAGTATTTGCGTGTTGCGCGAGGTGCAAGCACCTCGCGTGCTTGTGAAAAAAACTAAAGCATTGCCCCTCTAAATCAAGTATTTGCGTGTTGCGCGAGGTGCAAGCACCTCGCGTGCTTGAGAAAAAAAAAAAAAAAGAGGAAGGGGGTGATGGGGGGGGGTTGCACAAGTATTTCGACTAAAGCATTGCCCCTCTAAATGAATCTGAAAAAAAAAATGTTCCAAGTCTCTTAGATTCCGAGATCCGCCTAAAGGGGGGGAGAAGGGGGGCGGGGGGGGGGGACTTTGAAAAATGGTTTTTACTTTACCGAGCCTCCTCTATACGAATCCGTAAAAAACAAAAAATACGGGTCTCGTAGTTTCCGAGATACGATAGGGAGGGGGGAGAAGGGGGGTGAAAAGGGGAGGTTTGGCACTTTTCCCGTAGGTTTGAGAGTTACTTGTTTACGAATCTGTCAAAATATACCCACCTCCCCATCCACCATCTGGGAGAACAATTATGTCAATGAGTGAGTCAGTCAGTCAGTCAGTCAGTGGTAATTTAGCTTTATATAATATAACTAGTATTTGCGTGTTGCGCGAGGTGCAAGCACCTCGCGTGCTTGTGAAAAAAACTAAAGCATTGGCCCTCTAAATCAAGTATTTGCGTGTTGCGCGAGGTGCAAGCACCTCGCGAGCTTGTGAAAAAAAAAAAAAAAAAAAGAGGGGGGGGGGTGATGGGGGGGGGTTGCACAAGTATTTCGACTAAAGCATTGCCCCTCTAAATGAATCTGAAAAAAAAAATGTTCCAAGTCTCTTAGATTCCGAGATCCGCCTAAAGGGGGGGAGAAGGGGGGCGGGGGGGGGGATTTTGAAAAATGGTTTTTACTTTACCGAGCCTCTTCTATACGAATCCGTAAAAAGAAAAAAATACGGGTCTCGTAGTTTCCGAGATACGATAGGGGGGGGAGAAGGGGGGGGAAAAGGGGAGGTTTGGCACTTTTCCCGTAGGTTTGATAGTTACTTGTTTACGAATCTGTCAAAATATACCCACCTCCCCATCCACCATCTGGGAGAACAATTATGTCAATGAGTGAGTCAGTCAGTCAGTCAGTCAGTCAGTGGTAATTTAGCTTTATATAATATAACTAGTATTTGCGTGTTGCGCGAGGTGCAAGCACCTCGCGTGCTTGTGAAAAAAGAAATTGGTATTTGCGTGTTGCGCGAGGTGCAAGCACCTCGCGAGCTTGTGAAAAAAAAAAAAAAAAGAGGGGGGGGGGTGACGGGGGGGGGGTTGCACAAGTATTTCGACTAAAGCATTGCCCCTCTAAATGAATCTGAAAAAAAAAATGTTCCAAGTCTCTTAGATTCCGAGATCCGCCTAAAGGGGGGGAGAAGGGGGGCGGGGGGGGGGACTTTGAAAAATGGTTTTTACTTTACCGAGCCTCCTCTATACGAATCCGTAAAAAACAAAAAATACGGGTCTCGTAGTTTCCGAGATACGATAGGGAGGGGGGAGAAGGGGGGTGAAAAGGGGGGGTTTGGCACTTTTCCCGTAGGTTTGAGAGTTACTTGTTTTTGAATCTGTCAAAATATTCCCACCTCCCCATCCACCATCTGGGAGAACAATTATGTCAATGAGTGAGTCAGTGAGTGGTAATCTAGCTTTATATAGTATAACTAGTATTTGCGTGTTGCGCGAGGCGCAAGCACCTCGCGTGCTTGTGGAATAAAAAAAAAAAGAAATGGGGGGGGTTGCACAATTATTTCGACTAAAGCATTGCCCCTCTAAATGAATCTGAAAAAAAAATGTTCCAAGTCTCTTAATTTCCAAAATCCGCCTAAAGGGGGTGAGAAGGGGGGCAAGGGGGGCGACTTTGAAAAATGGTTTTTACTTTACCGAACCTCCTCTATACGATTCCGTAAAAAACAAAAAATACGGGTCTCGTAGTTTCCGAGATACGATAGGGAGGGGGGAGAAGGGGGGTGAAAAGGGGAGGTTTGGCACTTTTCCCGTAGGTTTGAGAGTTAGTTGTTTACGAATCTGTCAAAATATACCCACCTCCCCATCCACCATCTGGGAGAACAATTATGTCAATGAGTGAGTGAGTCAGTCAGTGGTAATCTAGCTTTATATAGTATAATATTTTCTTTTGTAAGTGTCATGTGTGTACATAAATAAATAAATAAATTCTTTTTTGTTTGAAAGGGTATACTTTCTAGTTGGTCTCATTGTCATCACGTTTTGATTTGATGATGGAATCATGGAGAAATCGAGGGAAGTCTTCTAATATTATAGGCACACCTATAGCGTTTTGGGTATTTCTTATAGTACGTTGTGCAGTTGTTCTCGACAAGCACCATTTGAGGAAGTGGAACTGATGATGAAGACCCCAGATGGCCACCGAAACTACTCAATAATATGTATTTCGTAGATTGCGGTTAGATTACTTGAATATCACTTATTAAGCACTTTATGCTCGTCACAATGCATATGGTGATGTACCAGGAGAACTCCTCAAAAATTAACGGTTCTGCACCGGGAAAAGCAATATTTTGTAAAAGGTGTTAAGTAATTGATATTTTACCTTTTGTAACTAGATAAATTACAAACCGACCCACTAAAAAGCGTGAAAAAGAAAAACTTTTAGCAAAAAATAGAAGGCACAGTCAAAAAAAAAAAACAAAACAAATGACACTGACTACCGAAATTAATGTTATTTTTTGCCTTTGTAGTGTTTTTATATGGAAGTCAGTTCTATTTTTGCTAAAAAGTTTTTGAGGTAAAATGTGTACAAACCTTAACTTGGTCCATGAGGTTGTTGACATGTGGAATGTGGACTCGGCTGTCATTGTGCCGATTGTCATATCAGTCAATGGGCTGATAGCTAAAAGCTGCGATTACCATCTGTCGAAGTTGGCGTTACACAGCTGGATAAAGGGCCTGACACAGAAGGTAGTACTCCTCGATTCAGCTCGTATTGTGAGGAGGTTCCTTTCTCTGGAGACCTAACCACCGGCTGCTTTGACCTTCTTCCTGCTACCAGTGGACTGCCATTTTTTATATGTTTAGATGTTTTTTTACTGTAATTTTTTTTTTAGAAAAATATTTACAAATGTAATTTTTGAGAGATACATGAAATAAAGAAATAATACCTTCATCTAGGTAAATATCTTGGAATTAATTTTGGCGAACGCTTGTCTGGGATAAAGCAAAGAGCGTTTGTTACTGCACGTATAAGGAAACTCCTGTACATATTTAAGAGATTATGATCGATATCTGACACTCTTACAATTAACATGACTATCACACCTTAAGTCAGTCGATACTCAGTTACTGCATCATATCTTGCGATCGTGCTGGTAAAAAATGTAACCTTGTTTTTAGCTGTTGAACGCGTTGAATTCTTATTTCAGACTTAGAACTGAAAACTATGTTAGTAAATTATAACAATAAGAAACAAAAAATAAATAAAAAATAACATTAATACATTGCATGGAGGCAATCGGACTATAGATATTTTTAGCAATTAACTTCAGGCCTCTACCCTACAGGTCCGATACCCTACAGATATGCTTAACAGAGAGACTAGAGTTCTGACGATCCGCCAACTATACATTTTGTTAGTGTTGCTACAATTTCATAAAACTGCAATTCCCACTGAAGCAACTGGCCAGCGAACGCGTAGAAAACTTTTTTTTAATGTTTGTCATTTAATCTTTTAACGGGAATACTTCAGTAATATTTAATAATAATAATGTTTATTTCTTCTCACATAAGATGTGTAACCACAACATTTGTGTAACCCTATGTTTACACAAATGTTGTGGTTACAGATCTGATGTTAGAGATCTCTAAACTTAAGTGAGACCTCTGTTCTTCAAACTAGGAACATCCTGTGTCTTAAAGAACCGTTACATGAATTACATTAGGGCAGCTTGAGACATTTTAGTAGCGGGTATTACTTATAGTTAGACTTAGGTACTCTAACCTAAACTAAGTGAAACAGGGCCTCTTTCAAACTTAAATTTGGCAATGAAGCATTCTCACGTTGAGTGGTTTACTTGCATATACTATGCATTTCTTATTATTCCTTCCATTTTATTGCATTCCTTCTGCATGTGCATATATTTGCAGGGGGGGGGGGTGCATACTGCATTCAATTGATTAATAATATTATTTATAATATGCATAAAAATAACTGTATTTTCTCAGGTTCTTATGCATCCTATTTACACGATACTAAAATACAAACATTTTTTTTGTAATTTTGTCAATCTTTCCGTTTGTCCGATTTAATTAATCGCTGAAATGCCTGAATCATTTTAATCGGGACTTTTTCTGAAAGATACAGGGTTGTAGGGTAAAATTATTACCCTATTAAGACTGCCGTCTTTTGAATAGGCTCGACCAGTTCATTATCTTATTAATTACTATATATTTATTTACATACCATATTGTACACCTTACAATATTACATAGGTATCTTATTTTATCGCAGAATAATATAGTAATCAACAGTTCTAAATTTCCAAACCAGTCCAATTTATCAGTAAAAAAAACCATCAATATTTTTTTACTGATAATAGGCTCGCGTTTGACCATTATCTCATCTGATGGTAAGTGATGATGTGGTCGCAGATTTAGCACGCTTGCCTAGAAGTAACTTATTCACTCTTGACTCCCAGGTTATAGCTATCGGGAACCACAGACTCCAGCAGGGAATTCCACTCCTTAGCCGTACGTACAACGAAAATATTCCCAAAACGTTTCGTGCGTATGGCTGGGATGTTCACTAAGTAACGATGGCGCATTGCCTTTTGTCTTGTAGTCCGATGAAGGAACGAGCTTGGTGGATTAGATTGTGTAGTTCCATCGTACACTCCCCGAAATGTAACCGATAGAAAACCGATAGACTTGCAACTCATCGTCGATTTTCAAGGCTTTGCAATGGTTGAGTCTTTGACTCGATCAGTGCATCGTTGCCATCTCTTGGCCCGCTTCTCGATAGACTCAAGCGCGTCCAGTTGGTATTAGGCAGATCCGTCCCAAAGATGAGAACAGTAGTTACTCCATACACGACCGAACTTGGGATTGATACGGATTGAGTAGCTGTTTCAGTGTGAAGTACCGTCTCACTTTTAATCACTATCTAAGGATTTAAATGTTTTATTCTTTCATTAAGTGCTGACATCATCGCAATATTATATTGTCACAACCACTTTGCTTAAAAATGTTAAATATTACGATGTTACATTATTATTTGCCATTAATGGTAAAGGAACATTACCAAATCTTGGAATTAAAAATAATACTTGGATAAGACGGTTTTATACCAAAATAGCGCATTACCATATTATTCGGTGGGGAAAGTATTACGTATACCTATGTTCTGAATGTAAGGGTACCTTCTAAGGCAATATAGTAACTGTTTTGATTAATTAAACAAATAATGCTATCTAGTGACAAATTTCGTAAACATCTTGGTAGTGAAGACTCTTCCAGAAGCTCTTCTATCACATGTCCATAAGCTTATAAAGCGCCATCTTGGCACAGTTTGTACAAACATAACATGAAAAGGTTCACCACTTGTGATGCGTTGTTACTACCCCTCAACAGATGGCACTGTAGTTGCAGAGTTGGTAGATTATAACCCTATGGTAACTATACGAACTGAAGTTAGATGGCGCTGTAATTTAGCAAAAATCTGAACGCAAGAATTTCTTTCTTGACATTCATTTCTATTGAAAACCAATTCAAAATGAAGTTAAAAAATCAAAAAAAAAACCTAAAAATTACCTTATAATATTTAATTCCACAGCTCGAATTGTTTGTTTTGTATCTAAGATAATGTATATGGATAATTTTTAGAGTAATTAGAATAATTCTAATGATTATAATTCTGTAAATACATATTTATTACGGTCGCGAATCATATTTTAATCAACGTACAACTTAATACTGACCAGCAAATTGCAAAAAACGTAAGAAAATTTAAATTTCGCTACCTTAGCGCTTCACTTTTAAGTATTTATTTTTATTTATTTATTCATTCATTGAAAAATGTAGGTACACATAGTTACACATTTATCTTAACTAACGTCATTATCAATAAACCTTTTCTTTCGCAAATTTACTAAGATTTTTTGCAAACATAATGTTTTTTTCTTCAAGCGACGTGCTTTTTGTTGCAGTGTCTTAATTTTTTTGCTGTGTTTGCGTTGAAGCGAGATCTTTTTGGTTAGTTGTCTCCGTAGTACAGACTTTCCAGGCGTGTCAAAAATGGATTCTAAGTCCATGTCGCTCTCT
Source organism: Tholera decimalis (assembly GCA_943138885.2). NCBI lineage: Eukaryota > Metazoa > Arthropoda > Insecta > Lepidoptera > Noctuidae > Tholera > Tholera decimalis. The sequence goes on from OW964550.2 coordinate 710,760, forward strand.
TGAGGTATCTGTAACCAAGTTTTATTTTTAATACGCACGTATTTGATACAATACAGAGCAGTCGTGTGTAAATTAATTAGGCATAAGTTGACTTACAATCTGGTCATTATTACGAACAGGTTCGTTTGATGCGTGTGCTTCATTGTTACTTATTGTTTGTTGCTGTTGGGATGGAGATAATAATATAGTCGGAGTTTCAAAATTAGCATTTTCATTGGCGTCATTAGAAGACGCGCCCTGAAAACCGATCACAAGATTACAGACCAAACATGCGAAAAACATTATTAATAAACTGACCTATTTTGAGTGTAAATATATTAAAAAAAACTAACCAGTGGTGGTTTATCCAGTTTAAGAGGATCATGTATGTTATTACATACGTCATTACTATCTTCCGTGCAAAAAATGTGAAGACCCTAAAACATAGCAACAGTAAACATGATAAGTATGTACTTATTAAGAAACCATGAATTAGATAATGTTTAATATGTTTTTTATTTATTGAATTAGTTACTAATATTATGGCGGAAATACTCTCATACCTTTGTTGGTACAGCACCCTGACGTAATTTACTCAAGCCACCTTTAGTGATATACTTTTCTTTTTCATCGAAATGCATCGAGCATATCTTAGTGTGTTTAGTTGGCTTCCAATAGTTTTCTTTGCGATTAAGCCTAATTTTTTCAATCCATCGAGCAGCAATAATTGGATCAGAAGGAAATCTAAAAACGAATACATTTAAATCGGTAAAACTGATATTATCTTTAACTACAATTTATAAATAAAAAAATCCACTGTTCAAAATGGCAATGCTAATAATATGTGGCTAAAAGTTGATGTTATCTTTAAGGGGGAAGCTGCAGGTAGCCCGCGAAATTAAAATTTTCTAATTCCATACTAACTAAACTACAATTTGACATACGACAACACTACGATCAGTCTTAACATTATTTTGTGTTTATTATATTTTTTCTATAGGCTGTATAGCGTTTTTGTCAGTGCTTTATATGTAAATAAACGGGCCCCGCGCTAGCGATTCGCGCGCAGGTGTAGGTAAACCTGCGCGCGCACGCTAACGCGGCGCGCGAAATAACAAATCATAAAAAAAAAAAAAAAAAAAAGCATGCCATTTTCCACGCAAGTTAATATTTAACAATACAAGTCTGTTTTTTCCTCGCAAGTGTGTTGAAAAACGTCGTATGAAACGCGTGTGCATTGGTCATTATACTCTCGGCTTCCTTACCGCGCTCGCCTGCGGCTTGCGCGAATAATACCGCCTCGGGTATAGTGATCAACATAGCACAGATGTATCATAATGTACTATATCCTAAAACACATACCAAAAAAATAGTACAACATCTTCACTTCATCAAAAAAAAACTTTTTAACAAAAAATAGAACGACGTGTCAAAAATGAAAATATATACAAAACTAAAGACACTGCCTTCCGAAATTAAAGTTATTTTTGCCTTTGTAGTGTTTTTATATGGAAGTCGGTTCTATTTTTTGTTAAAAAGTTTTTTTTCACGCTTTTTAGTAGGTCGGTTTGTAATTTATCTAGTTACAAAAGCCATAATGTCAACAACTTATCACCTTTTACAAAATATTGCTTTTTCCGATGCATAGCTGTTAATTTTTGAGGAGTTCTCCTGGTACTTGACCATCAGCTCTACATCACCATATGTATTGTGACGAGCATAAAGTGCTTAACATCCGTACTCAAGTAATCGAATCGCAATCCACGAAATACTTATTATTAAGGAGTTTCAGTAGCCATCTGTGGTCTTCATCATCAGTTCAACTTCCCCAAATGGTACTTTTCGGAAGCAACTGCTCAAGGTACTATAAGAAATACCCAAAACGCTATAGGTGTGCCTATAATATTTGAAGAGTTCCCTCGATTTTCCAGGATCCCATTATCGGATCCTGATTTCGTAACAATGGGACCAACTAGAAAGTATACCCATTCAAACGCAAAAAGAATTTTTCAAATCGGTCCAGCCGTTTCCGAGTTATGAGGTAACATACATAAAAAAAAAAAAAAGTTCAAGACGAATTGTAAACCTCCTTTTTTTGAAGTCGGTTAATAAAATAAAATCAACACTTTTTTCGTGGCGAGTGGGAACCATAATAATATTTGGCAATAAAAATACCTACATAGATGTGGATTGGGATTATAGAATAACAAAAAATGGAGTAAAATATTTTCCCAAGTCTAGCAACATTTTCATTGTAATAGCGGCTGTCGATTATTGATCGACGATTTATTATTTAGTTTTGATGAATGTTTTATACAAAAATATAAGATGCTAGCCTGTACTTACCCGTGAAATGGTATCTTTAAACGTTTTTCATGATTATGTGATGAGTTGTGACACCCTTTCACTGCACAGTATGTCATTTTTTTGCGAAAATGCGCGAGCTCTTTACAGTAATACTTGGTCTTGAGTACTAACGCGCCGAAAGTCGTACGTAGCCTTAAAAGGTTAACATGAAATGGCTTCACTTTGCGTGCGACTACTGCGGTTCTAAGCCTATTAATTCTATGTTTATACGATGTTTCTATGGCACTGTATATTGAAATCGATAGATTGTAGGATAAGTACAATATGCGTAATGGTTTATTCATAAGTTATAAAATACACATCAAAATACATAGGCTTGGTTCACACGTTGCTGCTTTATTCATTGTATACTAATAGCTAATACACGGTAGGTACAGTCTGAAACCTACTAGTGGAGCAGGTTGCCATACTGCAACAATTGATGAAATGAAATGGTTTATTTTATAAATCGGTTATTAATAACACATTCACGCGTCATGTTTTTGTACTTTTGCGGCTTAACACAAGGATTTAAAAAAGGTATATCATAATTATCATTAGTGTAACACTAATAAAAATAATACAATGAGGAAATTTTAAAGATATGGACTTTGCTCGTTCACTTTCTGAATCCGGTGAGATGCCAATATGACACGACCGGGAAAATTAAAAAGAAAATAAAAATATTTGAACTAAAAAGCTGAAAAAAAAACTTATTTAAAAAGTCAAAAAGTCTAAAAAACCCGATTGCTCAAAATGTGAGAAGCAGGCGGGACCCATCCAATTTAAAAAATGTATATTATGTTCAATTGGGTCCCACCGGCTTGTCACTTTTTAAAATAAAAATGTGCTTGTTTTTGAGTTGAGCAGTCGGGTTTTTTAGACTTTTTAAATATTTTTTTTAGTTTCACTGTTCTACGAGTTCCCGTTGTTGTCTGATTTCCATATTGTGTTTGTGAAGGTTTAAGTATGAGTATGATGATTATAAAAGTAGAAGGAGAATAGGTATAGAATTGTGTGAAATATGATATGATTTGGCTAGAGAGATGAGAACAAAAAGACAATCCACCGATAAGCGCGGGAGCACTGTATAACGGGGATGGCTACTATCTATCCATTACGTTGAGCTGAAGTCCTATTAGCACAATATTGTTTTTTATTTTTTATGTTGTATATGTGTTTTTATTTTTTATGTGCCAATAAACGCAATTTCCTTTCTTTCTTTCTATATATTTCTAACTCATCGGTTTGTGTTGTACTTACGTGATACGTGTTCAGGCAGAATAATTGAATGGCGTAGGTTTCTCGCGGCGACGGCCGGCCGCTGTCAGCTCATGAGCTCGGTACACGGCCAAGCTGCGGCTGGACATGCAACACACACTAGTAATAAACTTTGGAATATAATGTTACTGAAACCAGCGTCATCCCACAGTTGGGCAAAGGTTTTTTCCCCATAATTTAAGAAGTTGTTCTGTTCAGGGCCAAAATAAGCCACTGGTCACCAGTTAATTTGTATAAATACATGTTTATTTCTCACCACAAAATTACAAGTTGTAGGAATATTATTTACATAAAGTGGTGGCTGTGATATTTCACATTAATTTTTGACCCTATCCCCTGAAGTGGTAACCTAGTCATATCTCAGGGGATAATGTTCAGCCATAACTTATAGAATACAAAAGTTATTGAATGCCACTACTATTAACAAGATTAGGGATTGAACATGTGTGTCTGTGTGATGATGAGTAACAGTGTAAGTGTAAATTAGGTAAATGATGTGAAATGTTTTATGAAGGTGTGTGGTGTGTGACTTTGGTCCAGCAAGGCCCGTCATCTACAAGGATTTTCTGCGAAGCCTTCTGTCTGTGTCAGGGCTTCAAAAACTGGTTATTTTGGGACAGAATTCATGGGGCATGCGGTAGAAGTGACCTGCCAATATCAACTTTAACTTAGCGGCCCCTTGTCAACGTGGGAAATATGCGTCTTGGAGCCCAGTATGCTGTTGCGTAGGAAATATAGGCAAATACGAAAATAAATAATCACGGCTAATTTAATTTTTAAGATAATTCCAAGCACGTTGGAAGCAACCGTTTCACCTCATCTCCTATAATTCAGATAGCACTAAAACGTGTGCTGCACTCTCCTATAACTTGGCTAGTTTTATCGCTATAATGTCACGTAAAGCCTTCCCTAGCGTCATATGAAAAACTACAGTTAAATGCGGGTGTGAAATGAATAAATTTTAATTAAAGCGCGTCTGGTTTGACAGCGACGCTGACAAACGAGCGCTGCAGTCACAGTATAAAAATAATAGACAGACAGTAAGGAATCTACCTACAAACGCTCGAAACAGCACACTCACACAAACATGCGCACCGACAAGGCCTCTAAGTCTTCGTTACAGTCTCTCAGTAGTGCGTGTCGCGTCGAATTGAGTGGTCACATTTAAATATTTATCTCCGATAATGCCAGGAATGTATTGCGTTGTGTACGGCTGTTTGAACTCGGCTTCAACAAAACCGAAGCTATCGTATTTCAGACTTCCTGCTGATTTTGAAAAGAAAAAATGATTTATTTGTTGTATTTGTTTCTAATCGTTATCGCATTATAAATCCGTGATCATGATGAATTCGTGATCTTATTACTTATAAATCCAGAATGCGGCGGTTATGAGGATATTTAAAGCCGATAGTGCAATAGTTGTAACAAAATGTGAATCCAAGATGGCGGCTGTAACAGGTATCAATTTTTTCGTCATGGGTGTCGTTTTCATGGTATTCGAGGGTTCTAAAAACGATAGTGCTGTCAAAACGTGAATCCAAGATGGCGGCTGTAATAGGTATCAACTTTTTCGTCATGGGTGTCGTTTTCATGGTATTCGAGGGTGCTAAAAACGATAGTGCTGTCAAAACGTGAATCCAAGATGGCGGCTGCAACAGGTATTAATTTTTTCGTCATGGGTGTCGTTTTCATGGTATTCGAGGGTCCTAAAAACGATCGTGCTGTCAAAACGTGAATCCAAGATGGCGGCTGTAACAGGCATCAACTTTTTCGTCATGGGTGTCGTTTTCATGGTATTCGAGGGTGCTAAAAACGATAGTGCTGTCAAAACGTGAATCCAAGATGGCAGTTGCAACAGGTATCAATTTTTTCGTCATGGGTGTCGTTTTCATGGTATTCGAGAGTGCTAAAAACGATAGTGCTGTCAAAACGTGAATCCAAGAGGGCGGCTGCAACAGGTATCAATTTTTTCGTTATGGGTGTCTTTTTCATGGTATTCGAGGGTCCTAAAAACGATAGTGCTATCAAAACGTGAATCCAAGATGGCGGCTGTAACAGTTATCAATTTTTTCGTCATGGGTGTCGTTTTCATGGTATTCGAGGGTGCTAAAAACGATAAAGTCACTACTTAAGATACAGAGAATACAGCAGATACTAACCGAAGCTTACTAATTGTACCACCTGATGATTTTCACCAATATGTCGAAGAAATGGATCAAATTTTTCGTTGTTGTTTCAAAAAAGAACACATAAACTGCCAAATAGCTGAAATAATTTACAGCAAAATAAACAAAATTGGATTCAAAGTACCCTGTCCTTGTTTCCCAACAGTTTATTTAAAAAAACTTTTCATTAGATTAAGAATTTTTTACACAATTAAATTTAATAACAAAGAATTCCGAACGTGTCGTAGCAGACGAAAATATTTTTCTGTAAATAATTTGTAGATATATAATAATGAAAATAATAATAATGATAAATATTAATAATGAACATTAAAGGTACTATTTTATGTAATGGGTTATTTGTGTCATACGCATTTTCGGATCGAAACGTAGTATGGTTCGCAGCCGCTCATGAGCCCTGTCCGCGCGCCACGTGCGCTGCGGTGCGGTGCCTACCGCGCGCCTGCTCCGACGAACGCCCGAAACGTTTTCGTCCAATCTCGGCTCGCGTACACTCCCACCAAAACTTGCAAAGGTTACGCCGCCGTAATGACTAAATTACAGATCTATAGTTCTACAAGTTGTTGTGTGTTAATATTAAATTGTTTTTCGTGTTTAAACTATCGTCTTTTACTGAGATTAACCGACGCCATGAGATTACCTATTTAAATTGTATTTGTAAGCTAGGTAGTTATTTAAATTCGATGGATTGATCACTACAGAACAAAAATGTGAAAATAAAACAATACCAAAATCATTAAAAGTGACAACCCTAACGCTTCAATGGACCGTAGGTAATTATGTCGTCAACTAGGCTTAGATTCTATACTGTCCATCTTTATTCTGTGCTGCAGTGCTGAGCGCCGAACGCTGGACACTCTGACGCAATCAATTGAATACTCTACTTTGTTACTTAAAGACCAAAAATATTTAGTTTTTGTAACGTTTTATAGAAAACGTATAGGATCAATGAAAGTTTGTTTGTAAAAATCGCTTTGAGCGATAGACCGCACATTGTATCACCCTTTTTAGTTGTACAATAAAGAGTATATCCGTTTACCTATTTATCAATGGTAGTTCTTGTTTCTTTTATTAGTTTACAATAAAAACATGTTACAGGAAAGGACTGAAACCCTGATTAAATAACTAAAGATAATACATTAAAATTCATAGAGGTTGGTGCGTCAACGAGTAGGTACGTACCTGCCTACTCTGGTAGGCATCGTTTGGCCTCACTCTCCCGTGCTACATAGCGGCGCTTTTGTTCGACCTTAGCATTCTGTCAGCATTCCAGTTTGTTCTAAAACCATATTTTTTCCATTTTCAAGAGTTTCAGCTGCCAGTGCACGTGCTGCCACGCCAATTGATTATTCCTATAAACCTATTGGCTATAGGGAAGGCTTACGACTTGGTTACCTAGTTAATTTAGGTGGTAACTACTTCCGGGGTTGCGGGAATGTTTTAACGAGATACCGCAACCCCGGAACATAAGGGCATTTGAATAAACAGGGTCGGTTTTTAGTCAGTAGAAGTCTGGTAGGAGTCATTAGATGATTTTCCCAGGGAAAAAAAAGTGGTAACTACTTGCCAAGTATTTGGAATCTCATGTATTCTAGTTTTAGTTTCAAGATATAATCAAAAATTAGATAATGATAGACGAGTTTTACATGATATTAAGTTTTGCTATTGTATCTAAATCCATTTCTTCGGACGAATAGAATTTTAAACGAAAACGTTTAGTGAAAATAAAGGACATTCCGAGAATTAGGCCTACATTATACCGCATGACTGGTACGGTGCTCTGTCGGTGACAGCAGGGCCGCGGTCGTGCCGGGCCCGAATGTTCCCGACTGTCCCCGAGTAAAAATAATAGGATAAAATAATAGGACTCGTGGACACCAATATATGTACATTCTAAGGCGATCAAGCGTATTTCGAATGTGGAAGGTTAAATGGTATTAAAAGTACCTAGACTAGGAAAAGCTTTTTAGGGTTCCGTAGTCAACAAGGAACCCTTATAGTTTCGCCATGTCCGTCTGTCTGTCCGTCTGTCCGCGGTTAAGCTCAAAAACTATTGGTACTAGAAAGTTGTAATTTGGCATGAATATACACGTTAATGACGCCGAAAAAGTGGTAAAATAAAATTTTGAAAAAAATTTTTTCGTCCTTCCCATAGTATGGGATATCATTGAATAGGTCTTTTAAAAACATTAGGGGTTTGGGAAGACCGTTTTTTGATTAAATAAACCGTTCGTGACTTATCAAGCTTTAAAGTACCAATTTTCGTTAGACTCAAGTGTCCCCCCCCTCTAGCAACTAAACGGTTGTAGTTAGAAATTCAAATGTCACGGCAGTAGTACCTATATATAACGAAGTTTAAAGGAAAACTATCACACATAAGTGGGCTTTACAAGTTTACGAGTAATAGTCGACTAATTGTATTTGACTTGAAAATTTCGAACTCCATAGAAATGTCGATAGATGGCGCTAAGCGTTCTATCGCGCTAGTTTCATATTTAAATAAGTTTTATAAAAAAAAATCACTTTTTAACAAGAAAAACGGACTTCCAAAAACCCACTAGGTAGGTACAATGTGAAAAATAACTTTAATTACAGAAGATGGTGTCTTATGATCTGTATTTTAGTTTTTTGCCACCGACTTCCGAAATTAAAGTTATTTTTCACATTGTAGTGTTTTTTGGAAGTCGGTTTTTTTTTCAATTCTCATTGGTTCCAGCTGAGGCTGTTACAATTCACAAAAGCCAGGGTTCCACATTAGAAAAAGTTGTTGTACCAGTGAAGCCCGGTATTTCAAGGTCAATGTTATATGTTGCTTGCTCTCGTACCACATGTGCTGAAGGTTTATTTGTCGTTACTGAATGTTTTCATCCTCCACGTCCACCCTCCGACCAAGATTCAATCGTAATGGAAATGGAAAAGCTGCGTCAAAATCCTCTAATACCGATGTATCGCTTTTTGAGGGAGCCCCTCAGTTCATACCAAATTATGTTCCATAATGTTCAATCCTTACGTGCACACTTGCAAGATACTGTAAGCGAACCTAAATAATGACTTCAGATATCTACTTAGCAGTAGAAACGTGGAGCCGTTCTCAAGATTCTTTTTATATAACTAATTTTAAGGAAATAATTAGAACAAAAGGCCCTAAACAGTCTAGTTCAAACCCAGGTTTTGGTGTGTGTGCATGGGCAAAAAATTATATTGAATATAGCAACTCACGGTATTACATTGAGATTGCTGGAGGTGACCACTGTGAAGCAGTAATTTTCGAAATAAATGCAGTGAAGATTATAGCTTTTTATAGATCATGCAAATGTCCCAACAGTAGGTTTTGTAAGTAATTTACTATCGCATAACAGTCCTTGTATAATATTTGGAGATTTTAATGAAGACTATCTCCGTAACACCAACACTGCAGTTTTCAAATTGTTACGTGACGCTGGTTACCAGTCTTTATTAGAACCACTTCCTTCTACACGCGGTGGTACTCAAATAGATCATATTTTTTCAAACTTCCCTTGTGAAGTTGGATTTTATAATTCCTTCTTCAGTTACCATCGCCATATGTGGGTTCGTTTTTAGAGTGAATTCAAATTAATTTGTTTTTATTTATTTATTATTTTGCTATATAATATCAAACACAAAGCTCCCCCAGCAAACTACTTTTTTCAATTTTATTTTTTTATGACGATTGAGTAGTGTAGCTCTGTGTCCTGTATTTAAATTCAAAACACCGGCTATGACAAGTTTTACATAAATCTCAAAAAAAAATTAAAACTTTCCGTGAGAAATTGTCGGATCAAGTGAGGAATTGTATAGGAAGTCAAATTAGTTAGGTAGTCATGTTTGGCTTTTAGTTAGAGCATGCTACGAAACGATCAGTCAGCGAATACGACACGCACTTGGCTGTTATAAAAACTACGGAACCCTACACTGCGCGTGGCCCGACACGCACTTGACCGGTTTTTTGTTTTTAACAGACTTCCAAAAAAGCAAGAGCTTATCAAAATAATTCATATGGCTTGGCTAACCGTAACTAAATGAGTAGGCACGTAGCCGTTATTATAAACGTTATAAGACATATAATGAGACAGTGTTGCAATGCACATTTTTGTACTTTGAATTAAATACCTATGTAATTAATTTTGTTTTTTGCTTTTAGTGCAGTAGGTATCAATTAATTTATTTAGACATTTAAATCAGTTGTTCCATCCATACTTTGGTTAGTAATACTTACAGCTATTTTAGTAATTGTAGATTTGTAGTTAATATGTATAAGAGTAAATTGTAAATTAAATACCAAATAATTATAATTAAATTTGATAATAACATAAAACAATAAATTAATTAACCAAATTATCTAACCGCAATTTTTTGACCGTTTTGAAGTCAGTTTATAAAAAAAAACACAAAGGAAGAGCATAATTTAGCAAATCTTTACCTTCTATTATCAATCCCGACTTTACTATGTACCTAATACCTGAGCACCCCTAGAATCAGTTAACTTGTGTTAGCTTTAGCGCAGTTACAAACTACCGGTAACCAGGGAACTACAGCATTGTCAAGTAGTTGGAGGTTCCAGCGAGTGTGCGCTGTTTGCTCAGGTGGCTCGAACTCCGCTTGGGTCACACCCGGGCCATCAGCCATGTTCTTCGTAGTTCCGAGCCAAGTCATATAATGTAGCCGGACTTTAGTGACCCTGGAGACTGGACTAACTCAATTGTTAGAGATAGCTCAACTACATTGTTGATAGTAGATCGATAACTACGAGTACTATGAACAATGAGAGGGGTTTAGAAAGAAGTTTGATCGATATGAAAAAGTGAGCAAGTGGCGGCCTGGATACAAAAGATGGATAACATTGGGGTGCATCTTCAAAGGCCTGCAACAGCGAACTGCAAGAAAGTAAATATTAAACGTGCAAAGTTTATGTTTTTCATAAAACCTTTAAGCAATACTCAAATACTCAAACGTGTCTTATCTCAGCAAATATCTCAGCCATACGCTTTTAATGAGTTCCATCACGATTGTTCGTCAAAGTATTGGATTATATGGAGGGTTCTACGGGGTTTTGGTTTTAGAAATAAGGCTTATATATTATCCTGTTTCAATATACGATAAGTATCTTTGAACTTCTTGATAAAATGCTGCGTCTACTGTGAGCGTGATGAAGTATAGGATCAAATCCAATGTTGCAGTGACTGTCGCTGACCAAACATTTGTCATATTAACCACTATGTTTCATAAAATAACAAAAACTTGGTTTAAATACGCATATTAATCGGACATCAATCAACTATGCGATAGCGCACTGCATGACTGTGTTCATTTAGCGCCGGTAATTACAGCGCGTTCCACCGACATGTATACTTATGCCTACGTTCGTTGGTTGTCTAGTCAGATACAACCCCCGATTATAGTAGTAGAATAAAGTCACAGTTCTATAATTAAAATTAATGTAAAACCAAAATATCTTCCTACTTGTCCTTATAAAGACTTTTCTGGGGTTTAGGTGAAAATTCAAACTTATATGACTTGTGTATGATTCCATCAACATATATGAAATAGATCGCAACCTAATTAACAATTAGCCGCGACTGCGGGAGCGCCGATATAATTAGTGAATACATTACGATTTGATACCGACACTCATATCCAATTTGCAAATGAGATTCATTAGGAATATGTTAGGAATATGTTTTTACTTTAATTTGAATATGATTACGGTTCGGAGCTAGATTACAAAGCGTCGGAGTGATTCGTGCGTGCCATTCTAGCTGACTCAGACTTTACGTCTTCACTTCAGGTTCCCCCCCCCACATGAAGTGGATCTTACTTAGGCTGTAAGAATTTTTATAAGAACACTGATGTATGTGTGTAAACTCCGCGAACCTTATAAAAAAAACGAGCCTCATCTGCTTAATATAATTTCAATTAAAAAATTTAAATTAATTTAAAATAAGCCTTGTCCCAACTACTTAAGGTCGGTTTCTAGTCTAACCGAATGCAACAGCACTTCTGTTTTACATTGAGCGCCTGCCTATCTGACCTCCAAAACCCAGTAACTGGGTAACACGATACCTTTTGGCTAGACCAGTGTCAGGCTAATACTACACGGGCGGTTCTCCCGCCGCAGATCATCAAACTACACGGAACACGGTTTATCGCTCTTTTGCGCGCACGCCACTGCGCTATTTTTTTTTTCTGGGTGGGAAAGTCATCGAATAACTTCTCCCGCTCTGGGTTAAGCGGAACGGAGTGTCAGACTTCTACTGACTAAAAACCCACCCTGTCCCTTCAGCTGCCCGTAAGTTCCGGAGCCGCGGTATCTTTTTACTACATTTCCGCGACCCCGGCAGGCTATGGCTTTATGAGGCCCCGTCACTAATGCTGACGGCCACTGCGCTTGCAGCTCTATTATTAATAGAATTATCAAAAAATAAAGTAAAGCGCAATGTTTGAGTGGAACCAGTGTTAAGTAATCGCCACCACTTCCTGTCCTATCTCCATCCACAATTTCGCTTTTAATTCCCGATTGACGTAATCCTTCGACTTCATATTATACAAAGCAGGTCGATTTTGTATTTCAACAATAAAACGCTCCGTATCGCACAATGTCCCGTGCAGAATGACGCAATAGCAGGAAACCACGCGTGCGGCGCGGCGCCAAGAATTTTAAGTACCAGTAAATTTTATACTTAAAAAAAAAACATTAATCACACTGAAACGGGGGAAGACTTTAAAAATAAAAATTTACTAGCCAAGTGGGTAGAATTCACATTACTAACAATCCTGATAACTCCAACTAAGCTAAATATGCTTGTGTATGGAGTGGGTTCACGGCAATAGTGTTATGGGCGGGGTTAGAACCCGCGTCCTCTCGACCACAAGTCCGGTACCTTAGCCGTTAGACTATTGACGCTTAAACTTTATTGAAGTCAGGAATAGTTCAAGTAAAAGAACATGCTACGAACCTGACAGGCTTCGAATGTTTAAACAGGGCATGGACTATGTGATTAGGATATTGTACATTATGTGTTTAGTTGTAAATCCCATATACTGCAGTGACTACATAGATCAGACAGAGCGTATACTTTTCTTCCGCAAATAATTGGCTTTGTTGTTTGGGGCGAAATTTTCGGAAACGGTCGGTAATCTTCGGAGCAGTTGTTCTTGCGACAAATTGACATTAAAATGCGGCATTTCATTGTGTGCCGAGGCATATAAACTGCTATAAAAATAATGTCGATTTTTCATTTCACCCGTAAATAAAAAGTATGCAACATCCACTTCATAATTCTAAAGTGACGCTTGTATTTCGTTGTACGCTTGGACGTTCCCTACCTTAACAATTTACATCTATGAAGTCAATAATCTTAAGTCACTAAAAGTAATGTTTTTTTTAGCAAGAACGAACTTACATAGATATAAATATAAATTGATTTTAGAATATAATACTATCGATTTACAATAGAAGCGAAAAACTACGAGAACCGTCATCGTAACAGCACAAAACATTGTAACATTCAAGATTCAAGATTCAAGATTCAAGACATTTATTTGTTAAACATGAGTATACATACAATGCATGCAGGTTGGTCACAAAGAGAAGAAATCAAATATCTGTCATGTTTGGCCGTTGTGGCATACAAATATACAAGAAATGATTTATAGGTTCGAACACACAGCTAAAACATTATCAAATTGTTACATAAAATAAAGAGTCGAATTATTTAAACAATACACTATCAATTTAAATTAAATTAAATTAAATGGTGCCAGATTCCTATTACAAGTAATGTCAAAATAAATTATTAATATCACTAAATTAAATTAAATGGTGCCAGATTCTAATTACAAATAATGTCAAAATAAATTAAAAAATGTCATTAAATGTTGTCATTAAATAAAAATCGAATTATTTATACAAATCATCATAAATTATAAACTGTCCTATAATCTAATTTTAAATAATGAAACTGTAAATTATCTAAATTATAAAAATGTCAATCAATATTTGTTAGATTTCTACTTTATCATTTAAAAATTCTAAAATACTGTAATATGCTTTCCGAACTAGATACAATTTTAGCCGTTTTTTTAATATGTGTGCGCTTAGTTCCCGGCACCCCTTTGGAAGTTTATTAAATATTAAAGGCGCCATGCAAAATAAACTTTTACGCATCAATGCTGTTCTGGAACTATGTGAACAAAGCATAGTGTTATCACGTCTGTTGCGACTGACTTTGTCTGCTAATCGTGGAAATAATTGCCGATTACATTTTACGAACATGACAACTTCTAATATATATAAAGATGGTAACGTCAGTATATTATAATTAATGAAATAAGGTTTACAACTGTCAGTAAAATTTAATTTAAACATCGTCCTAATACACCGTTTTTGGGCTTTGAAAGGTATATCCTTATCAGTCGAATTACCCCATAGAATAATTCCATATCTTAGGTGTGATGAAACTAGGCCGTGGTATGCTATAAGCAATGCGTCAGTGTTAAGCACAGGGACTAATTTGTATAGGGCATAGGAAGAGTTACTAATTTTTTTGCTTAAAATTTCAATATGATCTTTCCAGTTTAATTTTCTGTCAAAAGTCACTCCGAGAAATTTAGCAGTATCGACTTCTTCTATTATTTTGTCATTATATTGGACCATAAGATTAGATAAAGTTGGTAAACGCTGACTAAAATGCATAATATTAGTTTTATTGAGATTTATTTTTAAATTATTATTTTTTTATTCATACTGTTTAGTACCGAACGTTTCCGAACGTACCCTTTTTGACATAAAGAAATTTGATCTTGACATAACTGACTTGACAGATAGACTTTGCTTCCGTTGTTGGAAAATGTCCGCTCTTGGGACTTTGATTTTATTGTAATAGAAATATCGTGTGCAATCGCCTGATGTAACCGATAATTGGGTCGCGGTTAACGATTGTTGGAATTTGTAATCCCCATTTGATGAAAACCCTGGGATATTTTGGAATATATCGCCGTATTGTCGTCAGCCCGGTCTGACACGCGGACTGTGCTGAAAATAGTGATAAATAGCTGCTTCAATCTGGTGCGAAGTTTGTGCTGCGATTGCTGATAGACCGCATTGGGAGGACCTGCATTTGAGAACCTCCGTCCATCTACACTTGACTTTCATTATACTTTTCACTTACTCATTTCATACTTACATACATACCACACACGGACGCGATCGAAAGGATCCTCGCTTGTCGTCATCAGCTCAGAAGGTTAGTGGTAATATTAGATTGTTGTCGGCCGGAGAGCCTGTAGTTTTGTTCATTGGAAGCAACGGTAGGGCTCCACGAACCGTGGACAAGTTCGGACACACCAGTATCGTTGCACTGGCCTATTGTAGTCCTGAACAGTTTTGGTAAGCAGAGCGTGGCTTTTATAATATAAAATCCACATAGTAAATTGGAAGTTTTGAAAGTAACTTTAGTTTAATTACTTAACATAACTTATAACTTAATAAGTTTTGAATATATTACCATGTCATCCGGGCTATCTAATTGAAGTTGAATCAATTGAAGTTGTATTTGTAATTTGTACTGTAGCCCCTGTTGTTGAATTGACAAGTAAGATTTATTTGTGAAATTAGGAATTATTAGGTTGTATTTGGTACATAATTTGGTATATTTGTTGTAAAGTTGTTTGGTATATTTGTTGCAATTAATAATTGAATGTCACTGATCTGAATTTAAAAGGTTATCTAAATAATAATCACACATAGTCTAACATAATAGGACTTGAATTGTGTGTATTGGTTATTGCATTTGTGGTATTTATTGGATTGAGTTGTTAGAGATTGTCTGCTCAATATTATAAAGTCAATTGTTGTTTAATTGGTGTTGATCCTGCACAATATATACATTGAATTGTTATTTATTTTGTAACTAGCCATCTGTACCAAGCTAGATTCATACTTGGAATGGGTACAGGGTCGGATTTGGACTTGAAATAATTGAATTTAAGTTGTTATTTTGGTGAAATTATTTGGTCGGCTAACAAGTCATTGTTGTTTGTTTAGTTAATTTTAGCCTGTTGTATTAATATTTGATTGTTGCAATGGCCTCATTAAGGGCAGTCAGGGAGGCTGCTGCCGGATTGACCTCACAGTTGAGATGGTTCACATCGGCAGCTGTAACGGTTGAGCGTGTAGATTTGGAAGAGCTCACCCTTGCTCGGTACGGGCGCTTGAATGAGAGGATCAAGGCAGCTGATGCTGCGCTCACACGCTTCTGCGAGTACATCATGGACGTGGATTTGGGGGTGATGGACCAGGCAGCCCGCGATAAGATTTTGGGTGACTATGACCAGATTGTCCACCTGGGGGATGTCATAAGTCAACGAGCCCGGGAAATTTTGAAGAGCCGGGTGCCTGATGCGGCCAAGCCGCAGACCCCCGTTGTTGCAGGCCCTGGACTATTGGGTAGGCTGCCCACCCTGGAGCTGCCACATTTTGACGGTCGCTTGGACCACTGGCTGGGCTTCCTAAATCTTTTTGAAAGTCTTGTGGATGCACGCTCGGACCTCGGACCTGCCCAGAAGTTGGCCTACTTATTGTCTGTCCTGGAGGGCGAAGCCAGAGCCTTGGTGCAGCACTTGCCGGTGACGGATTCGTCCTACCCGACCGCTCTGGAGCTTCTCTCCCGACGGTATCAGAACAAGCGCTGCCGGCCATTGCCTGCACGTCGACGTTGCGCACTGACTTGCTGAACCCGTTGGTCTCAGCGACCAACGCCTTGAGACGCTTGGAGTTACTCCTACTTGTTGGTGCACATAGTGCTGCAGTTGCTCCCCGCGGAGCTGAGGTCACGTTTTGAGCAGAAGTATGGTGGGGATAGTGCCACCCATCTTCCCCCCTTTGACGACCTCCTCAAGTTTTTGGAAGACGAGTGTCGGTTTTTGGATAACACTCGTGGCGCCACGGGGTCACCCCCGCTACCTTCTCGGCCTAGAGACCAGGGACGGACTAGGGCTCGGGGGCCTGTTGATGTTCGCCCCGCCCCCCGTTTTGCTGGCGCCCGGAGTCCTCGGGCTAGGGGGCCTGTTGATGATCGCCCCGCCCTCCGTTTTGCTGGCGCCCGGAGTCCTCGGGCTAGGGGGCCTGTTGATTATCGCCCCGCCCCCCGTTTTGCTGGCGCCCGGAGTCCTCAGGCTAGGGGAACTGTTGATGTTCACCCCGCCCCCCGTTTTGCTGGCGCCCGGAGTCATCATCATTGCGACTTTTGTAAGGCCACGGGGCATGTCATGGCGCGTTGCCCGGCTTTTTTGAATTTGCACGTAAGTGCCCGCTGCAGCATTGTCAACGCACGCCGTTTGTGCTTCTCGTGCTTGGGGGCCCACTTTCATCGGGACTGCCCCGACCCCCGCCCGTGTAGAATTTGTAAAGGGTCCCACTTGGAGATTTTGTGCGCCAACGCGAACTGCTCCAGCAGACCAGCTTCTGAGGGGGGTTCGCGCAGGGGGGGTACCCCAGAGACGAGCATCGGGCTGAGGCCCGCAATTCTGTACGCCGCTCTCCACCCCCCGCGCAAGTTGAACGGGAGCCCCGCGAGCGCCATTTGGTCTCCCCTCGTCAGGGAGAACGCGCATTGGCTGCTAGGCAGCAGTGGCCGGGTCGGCGCCGCTGCCTTTCCCCTCCGTTGGCGGAACGTCCCCGGTTGGAGTCGCGCCCTCCGCCATTCGGGCATCCGGTGGGATGTGCCCCTCCAGTGATGGCGAGCGGCTCGGGACACCGCGCGGACGAATATTTTGATTGTTGGCCTCGTCGTGAACGAAGGCAGCCTGGATGCGGCGATCGGTCGCCGCCCAGGCATCGCTAAGAGATTGACGCCTGCCCCGCTAAAGGACCCCCCGATCAAGACGGTTTTGTTGCCAATGGCCTCGGTCAAGGTCTGGGGACCCTCGGGTGGCTCGATTGTGATCCGTGCCATTTTGGACACGGGAGCCCAGGGTTGCCTTTTGTCGTCTTGGTTAGCGGGACAGGTTGGCCTGAAGGTGAACGACCTTTCAGGCAAGATTTAGGGAATTGGCGAAACGGCTGTCACCACTGTTGAGGGAAGGACCTGGTTTGAACTCACCCTTGTGAGTTGTCTTTACCCTAAAATTGGTGCTCCTGCCCTTGTTATAACTGAACTTGGTTGGGGCGAGCCACTTTGGGAAACCCTGTTGGAAGATTGGCTCCAATTTGTATCTGCACTTCCTGCGGTGCTTCTTGTGCGTCTCTTAAGCCACGTTGCGCGCACCTTGGGTGGAACTGTTGACATTCGGGCTTCTTACGCCTGGACGGACGGTCAAATTGTTTGTGTTGGTTGAAGACGTCCGTCCACCCTTTGGAGGTCTTTGTTGCGAACCGAGTGTCGCAGATTCAAGTTTGAAACGCCTTTGATTGGAGGCACGTGCCTGGTGACCTGAACCCGGGCGACGTAGCCTCACGCGGGTGCATGGCCCCCCACTTGATTGCTCACCCCCTCTGGTGGGGACCGGACTGGCTGACTCGCCCCGAGGACAATTGGCCTCGAACGCCAGTCTTGATGTCGGATCCTTTGCCCGGACTTAAGGTGTTCGCTGTTGGGACAAAGGACCCCCCGTTTGATCTTGAATTTTGATGAATCGAAACAGCTCCCTCGACAAATTGTTGAACGTTACCTCGTGGATCAGGCGTTTTGGCCATAATTCTAGGAATCCAGGGGACAAGCGCCTTTCACCAGTTCTCTCTCCTCAAGAGCGACAGGAGTCACTCCTCCTTTGGGTCCGCTCTGTGCAGGCTGCACACGTTGAGAAGGAGATCGAGGTCTTGAAGTCTGGTAGGGTCAGGTTGTCGGGAGCTGTCAGTAAGTTCTTGGATAGGACGGGTCTTTGCGTGTTGGAGGACGGTTGAGGCACTCTAGCCTTCCTTATGGGGCCCGTCACCCCCTCTTGTTGCCCAAGGAGGGCCACTTGGTTCAATTGTTGGTGACTGATCGTCACACTAAGAACTCGCATGCCGGTTGCAATGCGCTGTTGGCCATTCTGCAGCGAGAATTTTGGATTTTGTCGGCTGATCGCGTCAATGAGGCGAGGCCCTTTGCTGGCGTCGTAACGGACTTGTTGGTCCCCTTTTGTTGAAGACGTCCACCCTTCGTAATAGTAAGATTATTAAGGCTTATTTGTGTGTTTGTCTGCCTGTCAACCAAGGCAGTACATTTGGAGCTGGTAACCTCCCTCTCGACAGAGGCCTTTGAGGCGACTTTGGAAAGATTTGTGTCTCGCCGTGGGTTACCTTCTTTGATTAGGTCTGATTGCGGTACGAATTACAAGGGTACAAGTAACTATTTGAAAGAGGTATACGCCTTCCTTAATGAGAGCCAGGTTGACATTGGTAATAGTTTGGCCCGCCGAGGGGTCACTTGGTTGTTTGACCCGCCAGCCTGCCCCCCATTGGAGGGGTATTTTTGGGGCCGCGGTGAAAGCGGCAAAGGGACGCTGGCGGAGATTGTTGGGAGACACCGTTCTCACCTTTGAGGAACTAGCTACGGTATTTGGCCGCATTGAAGCTGTGTTAAATTTGCAACCTTGTCAAGACTTCCAATTGATTAGCGGACGGGTAGGCCCGTCCGGGGGGGGTAGATGTTTAGTACCGAACGTTTCCGAACGTACCCTTTTTGACATAAAGAAATTTGATCTTGACATAACTGACTTGACAGATAGACTTTGCTTCCGTTGTTGGAAAATGTCCGCTCTTGGGACTTTGATTCTTTCTTTCTTTCGGAAACGGTCGGTAATCTTCGGAGCAGTTGTTCTTGCGACAAATTGACATTAAAATGCGGCATTTCATTGTGTGCCGAGGCATATAAACTGCTATAAAAATAATGTCGATTTTTCATTTCACCCGTAAATAAAAAGTATGCAACATCCACTTCATAATTCTAAAGTGACGCTTGTATTTCGTTGTACGCTTGGACGTTCCCTACCTTAACAATTTACATCTATGAAGTCAATAATCTTAAGTCACTAAAAGTAATGTTTTTTTTAGCAAGAACGAACTTACATAGATATAAATATAAATTGATTTTAGAATATAATACTATCGATTTACAATAGAAGCGAAAAACTACGAGAACCGTCATCGTAACAGCACAAAACATTGTAACATTCATACTGTTTAGTACCGAACGTTTCCGAACGTACCCTTTTTGACATAAAGAAATTTGATCTTGACATAACTGACTTGACAGATAGACTTTGCTTCCGTTGTTGGAAAATGTCCGCTCTTGGGACTTTGATTTTATTGTAATAGAAATATCGTGTGCAATCGCCTGGTGTAACCGATAATTGGGTCGCGGTTAACGATTGTTGGAATTTGTAATCCCCATTTGATGAAAACCCTGGGATATTTTGGAATATATCGCCGTATTGTCGTCAGCCCGGTCTGACACGCGGACTGTGCTGAAAATAGTGATAAATAGCTGCTTCAATCTGGTGCGAAGTTTGTGCTGCGATTGCTGATAGACCGCGTTGGGAGGACCTGCATTTGAGAACCTCCGTCCATCTACACTTGACTTTCACTATACTTTTCACTTACTCATTTCATACTTACATACATACCACACACGGACGCGATCGAAAGGATCCTCGCTCGTCGTCATCAGCTCAGAAGGTTATTTATTTATTTATGTACACACATGACACTTATAAAAAAAAAAATTAAATACAGACAAAAGAGCACAAAGGTGCTGCTTATTTCCCAAGAAATTTCTTCCAGCAGACCTGCGACAGGAGAGTTCAAGAGGAGATGATAGACACAGTGTGTATAAATACTAGTTACGATAAATAAAATATACTTAGCTATACAATTAAACTATAATGATATAATAAACAAATATATACATACATAGAATTAAAATACATATTTATATTAATGCTATAAAAATATATACCTATAGTACATATATAAAATTACGGGATGTTGGATAGGTAATGATCTTTGACCAGCTTTTTGAAAATATTAATGGATTTAGCTTCCCGGATTTTAGCGGGAAGTGAGTTCCACAGTCGTACTGCATGAAAGGAGAAGGAGTGGGAATAGAAACGGGTTTTATGGGATGGGAAATTGAGATGGAGTTTAAGGTGGGATCTACAAAGTGCATCAGTAGGACAAGTGAATGAAAAACGATCACTCAGGTAGTTAGGATATGCAGGGTTGAATAGGATGTTGTACAGAAGGAATAATATTCGAGTGTTCCTGCGAAGACGGATAGGGAGCCACTTGAGATCCTTGCGAAACTGAGAGACATGATCGTATTTCCTCAGACCAAAAACAAAGCGAATACACAAGTTTTGCAAGCGCTCAAGCTTACATAAGAGCTCCTCAGTGGCATCCAAATAGCAGGCATCGGCATAATCAATAATCGGCTGGATTAAAGTTTGAGCTAAAGAGATTTTAGTTTTGAAAGGCAAGAAGCTTTGAAGGGATTTTAAAGAGTGGAAGGAAAAGTGCACCTTACGACTAACCTCACTTACTTGCGCTCGCCAAGAAAGATTGCTGTCAAGTAGTATATTAGATTGTTGTCGGCCGGAGAGCCTGTAGTTTTGTTCATTGGAAGCAACGGTAGGGCTCCACGAACCGTGGACAAGTTCGGACACACCAGTATCGTTGCACTAGCCTATTGTAGTCCTGAACACATACCTACATATAAATTACGAAAGTCCAAAATCACCAATATATCTAGGTCCCCTAAATAAATACGCGAGAGTAATTTTAACCAGCTTTTTTAAATTGACGCGATGACGCGCGGCGGTCGTATTTCTCCCGCCTGTGAACCGCGGTGGGAAACCGCGCAGAGTTGTATGCAGCATACAACTTCTATATTAAATTGTGTCTAGTGCGGTTCAGAAGTGGATTCCCGCGGCGGGCGAACCGCCCGTATAGTATGGCCTCAGATTTACTGGAAGCCTACTACTGGAAAGCCGTGACCAACGGCTCATCGTACTTTCTGGAGCACGCAGTAATCTCGATTTATGTTAAGATGGTCACCCATCCACTGACCGACCTCGTGAAGCGTTGCTTAACCTTGAAGGTCGACCGAGGTGTAACTGGTATTATACATAAGATTTTAAGCTAACGTGGTCACTAACAGTAATGTGTAAAAACCGAAAAAGTTCCGTAGAAAGTGCGTAAGTCAACACGGTAAGTTTTGTGTGTCGCGAACAGAATCGAGTATTTAGTGATACATGTGACAGTGGTAGCGGTGTCGATCACACCATCCGACAAGAGAGCAGTAGGGAAAACACACACACAAAACGCGTTCCGTATTCCGGCCTCGCCGACGAGGCCCATCGCGACGTCCGC
The DNA here is from genome assembly GCA_943138885.2 of Tholera decimalis. Lineage (NCBI taxonomy): Eukaryota > Metazoa > Arthropoda > Insecta > Lepidoptera > Noctuidae > Tholera > Tholera decimalis. Next base: position 732,921 of record OW964550.2, read on the forward strand.
GTACTTGTAACGGAAATCCTCCCCGACCTTTGCCAAACGAGCCAGCCCACGATGCTGAGCCAGTAGCAATAAATACTGCCTTAAATACGACCCAGCCTGTCCCTTTGCTGCCCTCCCCAAATGACCCCGCTATGCCGAGGCCCGTACTCCACAGGGAGTGCCCTTAGCGTGCGGTCATTAGATGTAAGTGTATTTTAGTTTGTAAGCCCTGGCTGGGGGCCTTTAATTTAATTATTAGAGGTCACCACAGGAAAGACCGGTTAAGTAGTACATTAGCCCTAGCGAGCTAAACTACGAGTGGCCCTACCAAATTAAAAGGTGTCGATCACAGAAAACGAACGAGAAAGAGGGTAGACCGATTTGTCTGCTCATAAACGTCCACCCGCAATTACTTTAGTTCATTCGTGATCATGGCGCTTGCAACAGTACCGATATATCGGAAACTCAAAACAAAAAATGCACATTGTAAATATCCCGTTTTAAGTTTTAATTATGGTATTATATAGATATTAAAAAAAACAAGCCATCATCATAAAATCTAATAAGACAATTGAATATTGATACAATTTATCAGTAAATCGGTACCATTATTAATTATACACCCAACTTCTGTTTAGCACTCAGCTGCACTTATCTTCTTGCTGAGTGCCGATACTTAAGAGCAGGTTAGTTACTTGCAAAGTGATGCAGAACATGTTCAGTTCGAGGGTCCCAGTACTTCACTAGTACTTGGCTGGGTTCTACTACCCTCAACGAGCTAAGTATCCTTACAACTTGCTCATGTACAGGGTACTGAGAAATAATAAAATAATTATATTTATTTCCCAAATCTATATACAACGTGTAATTTAAAGGGTATATACATACCAAGTGCACGGTTTCTTTGGATGATAATAAATGATATGGCAAAGGTTTTATAATCCTATGTCTACATGTGTGAAGTATAATAGAAATTTCAATACATTGATACCAGAGGCAGAATTTTCAAATTAAGAAGAATGAAGAGAATCGCCGTGTTATTGGCAAGTGACGTGGAAAGTTATCGACCCTCGTAGTGCTGTGATACGTTTGTTACGATTGGTATTCAAGAAACATATGAAACCGATAATTTGGTATCAATTCTTTGAGTCACTTATTTTGAGCTGAAACTGTGCATAGAGACTCCATACTAGATGTTGTCTTCAGCCCCTTTGGATAGATATGGGGTTTCCGTTACACGTTGTATATAAAAGAAAGTCGTGTTAGTTACACTATTTATAACTCAAGAACAGCTGAACCGATTTGGCTAAAAATTGGTAGGAGCGTAGCTTAGAAACAGGAGACGGACATAGGATACTTTTTTATCCCGAAATTCCCACGGGATCGGGATTCACGTGGGACAAACCTCCCACGCGAATGAAGTTGCGGGCAAAAGCTAGTAAGTTATAAATAACACTTTTACAAGTCCTTTTTTATCTCGGAAATGTAAACTAGATTAGGCCCGTATTTCCTAACTGAATTCCATGAGAAGAAACACTTAAACAAACTCAGAGGTCAACGTCTCTTTTGAAGTCCATACAATCCGTAGTGATCAAATCATATGAGAGCCATGAAGGTTTATGTCTCATATTCTGTGATGCTTTTTAGAGGACAAAATCACACACACATTTGATCAGGCTCGTCCAAATAGTGCAAGAATTAATTTGTCAGTTATCGCGTAGCTCAACTAACTTTCAGGAGCTCGAACGATTTGATTGCCAATACCAAAGTAAGGACATTAGGGTAGGTAGTAAAGAGAGAGCTGTTACAGGTTCTCGTGTACTATAGATAAGGTCTACATGAAGTCTGAGTTATCTTGTTTATCTCTATGTGTTTATTTACATAGTTTTCACCCGGGTAAACGTTGAAATATTTTTGAACATAAATCTAGATTTTCATAATTCCTTTGTCGTGTAATATCTCAGAGCTTCTCTAAATATTAGACATGCTGGATTGGACAGCTTTGTCACAATGAAGCCCGTAGGTAGCGACGAGGTGGTTTGCGTGGTCCTTTGACAAGCGCTAACAAGCTTGTTTAAACAAAAACTACAACTGCGTTAACTATACAGGGTTAAAGGTTAAGTCGACCTAGATTCGTTAAGAGGTTGTTGTTTCTATAATTTCTGACTGATTTGCCTATGAAACACCCCACCCCAAACTTAACCGTTTTCGAGATATTGGACTTTAAAGGTTTACAAAAAAATAAACGATTTTTTGGCTAATAAGGATATATAGGAATAGCCAAAAAATCGTTAAATTTTTCTCTCATTTTATTGTTTTTACGATTTTTGTGTAGAAAATAGGTGTGTTTATTATTTTCAACACAAAAATTGCTGATAACTAAACCAACTGGGTCATAATGAACGATTGATAGTTTAAAAAAGAAATAATTTATAAAAACATATTTTTGTCTTTTAGGTATACTTAAAAAAAAAAAACTGTGACGGTTCAAAAACTATGAGGTATTATAAGCTAGGATATTATTACAATTCTTAGCAAAAATTCTGACGAAAGGCACACAGGTAGTAGTAAAACGGTACTATTATCCTTTCAAGGGGCTGTGGTGTGTGCAAGCAGGGACGATTTAAGGTTAGGTTTGGGGTGGGGTGTTTCATAGGCAAATCAGTCAAGAATTATGGAAACTACAACCTCTCAACGGATCTAGGTCGACTCAACCTTTAACCCTGTATACTTCATATCTATACTAATATTATAAAACGGAATAGTTTCTTTGTTTAACACGCTTCGAAAGTACTGGGTGGATTTCGATGAAATTTGGTATAGAAGTAGCTTGAAGCTTGTGGAAGGTTATAGGCTACTCGACTGCAAAAGAAGGAGGTTATGGTTTAAGTCCACGGGAACGAAGTCTCGCGCGACTCCTAGTAACTTAATCTAACAAGCATTTTCAAGACACGCCTAAATAAAGTACGCACATAAAATGAAGGCGCTTCGGTGAAGCTATCAGCAGAGGGCTGAAGATTAGTATTCAGTGCGCGAGCATGTCACATAATCAAAAAGAAATATTTGGCTACATTATGTGCGTTTGAAGATTACCAACACGAGCGGTTCTACTCAACAGGAACATACCGAAGCTCCACCTGCCGATATAGGTACATACCTCTCTCGTCCTCACGTCGTTTTCCTCAATACTGAGGGTCGTGATTGCCTGTCTGCGGAGACATTATCTGCCGGATGGAATCTCGCCATTTGTTCCTGTTTTTGGCAGAATGTAGAAGTAGAGGTTGTGCAGGTTGGTATCCAGGGTTGCACGGATCTAGTCTGTCCATCTATAAGGACTTCGTCCTCTTGGCCTCTTACCGTCAACCTTAACTATGTGTTAATGACTGTGTTTAGTAGATCATAATGCAACAAATTCACTCTAAGTACAACTTAGTGTCAAATGTATAAGTAAAATATATCGGTGTGTATTGGTCAAGCAAAAGTTGCATAGTAAATCGAGTTTTTTATTGTACTGACTGAAAACTAAATCATATTTCTAGATCACACCAGATAATATAACATACGTAGGAAATTAGTGATCACAGTATACGACCTTATATTCAACTTAAACTCAAATCTTGAGAACAAGTTCCTGAAATACAGACGGACAACAAGTTATCCATTTATGTCGTGTTACTTGTGAAATCCTAAAAGGATTAACATTTTTTATAACTCTTCGGTCTATATCTAATAGAACCAATAGATTCTGGTATAAATATGCTGACTGGGCTCATGGCTGATATGATGGCCAAATTATCTGTTGGGGGGTAGAGTCTTATGCACGACTCCTGTAGTTGTGTACCAATTATGCAATAATGGCAATCCGAAACTGGTTTATCATCCACTCATATTCTGGTTTATGGCACAAATAATGTTTTCACCAAAGATCGGTACACTTTAGATATTTCTTTATCTTATCGCACAGCCATTCTTTATAGTGGTACTTCTTCAGCTTATTTACTGCACAAAGGTATTAAGTTCGCGCTTATTGAATTGTATTAAACAACGTAATACGTAATTTCAATACGAATGCCAACGGAGTTTGTGAACAAGAAAATTGGATTTGATTTTCTTTAGGGTTACGTAAACCGGTAACGAGTTGCTATGTGTCTTGCTTTCATTCTGTTTAGCAGGGGTGTAAGGTGTTTATAAATATGGTTTTGTTTAACCTTATAAGCAGCTTTTGATAAGTATATGTAGTACCTAGTGGTCTTATCTTAAATATGGCATTGGTCAATGCGACCTCGGGAATAATAATAATGACCAGTCTATTGTACGGGTCAATCAAGTAGTTTAATCAGCTATAAATCATAAATAAATAATGCAAATTAACCATGAATGGCCTGGAAACCACTGACCTATACCGGCTATCACTTGCCGAAATTGTACAATTAACATCAGAATCTGAAATCATTATAGATATTAAATGCGATGGTAGGTAATACTGATATGGAAGCAAAATATTGCATATCAGTGAAAACGCTTTTCATCCCCGCACAGGTTTCTTCATAGCGTGTTCTTCTGACCGTCATAACTCTAGAAGTGGTAACACATTTTCGGAAGGTTTGGCCACATATTGCGGTGGAAGCCGTATTACCTACATGAAATTGTACGAACAAGGCGGCCGTGTCATGATTTCAATTTTTCGCTTTACTACACCAAAGGTCGGCCGAACTGGAGCGAACATAACACTAATATATTATATTACAGGTACATGAATTGGGAGAAAATCAAAATTCTTAGAAATGATTGATATTTCCTGCACTCATGTACAGGATATGGCATGGTCGGCAATCGAGTGGTTTCGTAGGTATCGCCACAAGCGAGCGGACACGATATTTGTGGGAGATGTGATCTGGAATGATTCGCACTGAACGCAGACAATTACGCGGCTCACTTGTCAAAGCCGCCGCGATGTAATTACGCACTAATAAATATAGCTACGAACATATTTTGTAGAGCATTCTATACAATACAATATTATATATACGTTAACTAGGTAGTTAACGTATAGAATGTGAGGTGTTTTACTAACAAACTTTGTATGGATATCTTTTCTGAAATAAATAAATTAATAATAATAATAATTACTAGTTCTCTTTATAAAAAAAAATATATAATATATATTTCTTTTCAATTTTTTGAAAGTCAGGAACTCAGATAAGATATTATCTTCTCTGAGTTCCTGACTTTTTTGAGAGCGAGTCACTCAACAGAAAGTTACCACTGGACAAACACAACCACTCAGTCAAGACTGAATAAGACTGAGAAAAAGAGAGTGTAGAACAAGACAACCTTTGAATTCTGACCGTAACTCTCTTTTGTGAAAACAAAAATGTTTGTTTTTCATGAACTAATCAAAATATTCGAAAATACCACCGTAGAGACAAATGCTGAAGATATGTTGAATTTATTATACATCAAACTATAGTATAAACGGGAGCAGACCCAAATTAGTGAGTGACATAGAAACAAAGCCGGCTGCGGGTACCAGGCCGGCTCCTTCGACCCGAGCTGAAGATAGTGTGTACACCGCACATTGTTTACATACGTACGCGTTGCACGTTATGTTGGTATGTTGCGCCCAAACTGCATGTACGGTAACCACACCGTAATATTCTTCTGGATTAGATTTATTTGTTCATCAGAGACACATACCGACTTCTGTGTTCCCTGCCGCTTATGACCTTACAGCCTTTAAATCAAGAGTCTGTATATAGGCATCTTCTGTGCTCGTTCGTTCCATACACAATGTTAGAGCTGACATTCTCACCTACTGTTCTCAGGATGCTGTTGCGACTGTCTCTCACTCTCCTCAGAAGCGAAGCTGTTTTTATTTTTAGAAAGTTTTGAAGTTATAGAACGACTATTATTAAGACTTTCAGTTTGCATAAATTAAAAGCAATATTTTGTTAATTTATGAAATAGGATCTTCTTGAAACAGAAACCAATTCCCTGGATGCTCCAATACGCCACCGTTGATTTCATGTTCCTTGTAAGACCGACTAAGTTTAAAATTCAAGTGAAGCCGAAATTTTCGAGACAGAAATCCTGTCTCAATTGAAGCAATCGCATGGCGGCAGTGCAGCACATAACTATGTACATACATGAATAATTGGATGCGAGTGGATCGATGACGCCGACATGACGTGGACTCACGCACACACGCGCACCGCACGCACACACACTGCGGGTGTAGTGTGTGTACTGCAGGGGAGGCGCGGCTCGCCCGGACTGATGACGATACGGATTTTGATGATTTTCTTGAAAGAAATCAGAAACTACTGTTTTGACTTAGCAGTACTGAGTTCTGGGATAGTCCAATAATATAGCAAGAAATTGAAATAAGTATTTATAATATACTAGTTGACCTGGAAAACTGTAACGCCATTTTATTTTTAATTTTCTTTTATAAAAAGACTATCCTGACATTAACGAACACAAAAATAAAGAAATATCCAGTATCGCGCAGTTGTTCGGGAGTTATGCCCATAAATTTCAGCGCTTCATTTATATGTAGATTTAAGTTACTCAACTTACTATAATTATGTAAGATTCACATGATGTTAATCACGAAAAACTTACAATCGTTTTTCTTTCTTTTCGGTTATTATGTGTGAGGTTTCCTAAACCTTCTTTAACTATTCTGTTATGCTGTTTGTCTTAATATTTTAACATCGTTTGGGGCGTAATAAAATAGTTTTTGTCGCTCAGCTAACTGAATGCTTTTACTTCCTACCTGTTGGGTTAGGATGATGTCATTGTGATGGTAAATTCCCTAGATTCAAGAAGCACACGACGGATACTGTTATTTGATGTTGGGGCCTGCTCTCATTTGATTGTCGTCATCTTATTATGGGCCTAAATGTTTTTGGTTGATAAAAACTTTTATTCGATTCAGAAATCCATTTGCAAATAAGTGGTATTCACACTTCGTGAGCTACCAAACAAACTGCTTTTATTGGATAGTTGGAAAGTGTGCACGATAGGTGATGATTTAGGTGTAGTTTTTTTTAATGATTACTTTCAGTGTCGGTAGAATCCACATTAATAGGAATCTTGGTAACCCCTCCAACTAAACTAAATATGCTTGTATTCGGAGTTGGTTCACGGCAATAGTTTAACGCGATCTCTCGGTCACAAGATTGATACCTTAGCCATTAGTTTCTTCAATATTTTATAAATAACATACTTTATTATTATTATTTTTTTTATCAAATATTTTTTTTTTCAGGTGTAACATAATTTGATACATTTAAACAATTAAACATACTTTATAGGAATACTATCACTGCCTAGTACGCTTCATAAGTTAACGGGGTATTGGATAAGCTTATAAAATGTAAGTTCCTATTTAAGAATAGCTCAAAATGAATGAAAAGCCTCTTTTCGACAAAGGTGTAACTTTGCTGATTGTGATATCGAAATTGGACTCAAAATCAAAAATATTTTATTTCACATAAGCCCACTTATAAAACTATGAATCAAATCCCAAAGTTGTCTTAGGAGTTGTTCAACCCGCACTTGGCCTGTTTTTACCGACTTCAAAAAAAGGAGGAGGAACTTTTCAACAAAAATTAAACCTCCCATATCAAAACACTACAAATCCAAAAATAACTTTAATTTCGGTAGTCGGTGTTTTTGGTATTATTACTTTTTTGGGACACCGACTTCCGAAATTAAATTTATTTTGGGGAATTTAGGTTTTAATTTCTATAAAACAATCGTATGTATCGTTTTCCAGTATAACAAAGGCCTATCGATAACGTGGCGCGCGTCGTGTGAGTGACGCAGAGAGTGCATGCGGGCGACACCTGGCGCCGATAACAGCGCATTCGTTTGTTGTACGTCCTGAGGTTAACGTGACCAATGTAATTAACTTTAAGGGCACTGTTTATGTACATTATTCAGGAAGGACATCATGAAAAGACTCCTCTCGCTTTTGGTGGAGTGGAAGGGCGAGTCAGACCTCTACTGATAAAAAAAACACTCATTTCCTTCAGGTGCCCCTGCGTTCCGAGGCCATGATATCTTGTACTGTTTTTGACATTTGTGCAAGGCATAAGGATGAGAATAGATAAATAAAGAGAAAATAGTCAATAATTTTTTATATTTTTTACCAAGGGATCGGTTTTTTTTTTATTATTATTAAAAATAGATTCGTGTTTGACCTCCATCTCACCTGATGGTAAGTGATGATGTGGTCGAAGATGGAGCACGCTTACCTAAAAGTAACCTATTCACTCTTGAGTTAAAGACTCCTAGGTTATAGCTATCGGGAAACACAGACTACGGCAGGGATTTCCACTCCATAGACGTACGCACAATGAAGATATTCCCAAAACGTTTTGTGCGTATGGGTGGGATGTCCACCATGTAACGATGGCGCTTCGCTGTTTGTCTCGTAGTCCGATGATGGAACGGGCTTGGTGGAATTAGACTGTGTAATTCCATCGCACAATCCCCGAAATGTAACCGATAGAAAACCGATAGATTTGCAACTTGTCGTTAATGTTCAAGGCTCTGGAGTTTGACTCGACCAGTGCATCGTTGCCAAGGAGTCTCTTGGCCCGCTTTTTGCTTGACTCATTTACACGGGAGAAACATTCCACACGAACAAAGTCGCGGGTAAAAGTATAGATATAAAAAACAATACCTAATCGCCGCAAAGTAACGCCTGATTAAATTTTGTTTACGTTTTCTAACAATTTATTGGTGCATTACAGTACTATTGTTGCTGAGCCAAATAAGCTTCTAAACAAGAGTCTATTTAGCCAGCTTTACCAAAAGGGTAGAATGTAAAGCCAGTGTCAATGGACCATTCATTATTAACGTAATACTGCGCCTACGTATGCCATGACGAGGTGTTTGCACACGGACGCCGCCGCGCCGCGTTAATCTAATTCATGAGCTAATTACTGCTTGTTTCTTAAGATAAGCGATGTAGTACCTACATAATATGCATGTACACTGACTATTGATAGCTTTGTGGCAGCCAATGATTGAACGTTTTACTGTTGCAATCAAGCCATTCAAGGAATTGATCAGAGAAGCACCGCTTTGTCTTGATGTTCTGTCAGCGTAGTACTCTAATCTATGGCATACCTAAGCAAGCGATACCAAAGTTTCGTGTTGGTTTTCTGTATATTTTGGGCAAGATTGTCAGCTTTTTGTTTACTGCCACATAGTCACCAAATGCTTATAATAGCTGGGTAAAACCGCGAAAAATTGTACATTAGTCATTTTTCGCTTGTCCCCATTTCATTTAACTTATAACATCAACTTTATTTGATAAATGAGATTTGTTGTATATTGTACTGAATGGTATGCTTGTATTGTCTTAGATAATTCCATAACATTTAATCCATCTCTTACAAATTGTTTTTTTTTTGTAATTTTTTCATTGGTACTACTTTCACGTCCATACAAAAAATATTTGTCCAACTACCATCCTTTTAACAAAAACTGCCATTGCTTAAAAAATGTAATGGCTATTCCGTATTTTTAAGTTATGTTGAAGTTTTGTGATGCTTAACCAACGTTTTTATGAAAAGCTTTCACTAAATAACGTAACAAATATTTTTTTATTAATTTTTATAAACGTGTCCAAAATTTTACTGTGTGTGTAACGTCATGAAACTAACATCTATTACTGCCACACTTTAAGAATAATCCAGCTACTTCTAATACTTTCTTGCGTGGCAAAACCAATGAACATGATGCGAACATTTAAACAATTAAATATGTCATTATTTTTCGAGTGAAATGGTGTTCTGTGTTGGCAACGGATTTGTCTCCAAAAAAACTTGTATTTAAAGTGTTTGATTACAAGGTAAGTATGTATATTCTGTCTCAATATTATACGTGTTTATGCCGGTTCATTATTACACAAACGAATAAAACTACGTCACAGTCCTTGGCTATCCGCAATTTAGGTGAAATTTTAGTTTTAGGTTATGTTCCACGCATTTTTGTCATGATTATAACAGTGTGTAACAAAATGTGTAACGTTACAGTCATGACAAATTGTTAAGCTGAGAATACACTAGTGATGACAAGTGCATTTTTTTTAAATAAAATTTAAATACTACGCAGTCAAGTTTTATGTTTTAATTTATCATATTTTTTGTCATGTTATACGCTATGACTAATAAAAAAAAAATAAAAAAACTGTTCTAAAAAAATAAACATATAATTTAGAAAAAGATTTATTTAACAGGTGAGGTGATTGTTCGATCGCGAGTCTGATCGCAAGTTTACTCGAACGCTCAATAGATGGCGTTGTTAGGAAAGAGCGCCATATATTATAACGCGGTGTCAAGATTCTCCGCCGATGAATGACATCAGTTTGATTTTATTAAATATATTGTACTTGCTCATTACGGAGATAGTTGTTTTATTTACAATAAGTTCCCCGGGCTGTTGTCGAGTGCCAACCATATTTGGTCCTACCGAGTCGGATTGCGATAAGTGAAATCGCAGCGATAAGTGAGGTGACAGTTTTGTGTCGTCTGGTGAGGCATAGAAACCAGGGTGGATCGCTCTGAAGTGCCTGTAAATCCCCGTGTGTGTAGGGGATCAGCGGAGTACAGCAGCGAGGTTGCAGCCGGCTCCGCCAGGGGGCGCCACCAGCATCGAGGCTCACTTCGTGCGGCAACAGCGACAACAGCAGAGTCCAGAGGGCAACGGGACATCAGCAACTTCATCAAGAGTGACGTCACGGCCAGTGACGACACACTCAGCGGTACCAGCAGTGACATAGGAGCAACGACGTGTTTGGAGAAGGTTTGGCAGACAAAACCGTGAGTTTCAACCCAATGTAATTAATTGGTAGACTTTAAATTTCTCTCAGTGAATTTTGAAGATCAGTTTAGTGAAAATACAAAGTGCTCGAGACTTTTAAGATTTTAGTAGTAGACTTAGGATAAATTGCAGATAAAGTATTCTGGCGGGAAAACTATGCCCGATTTGTCTAAATTTAAACTTCTTTTGCATTTGATACGTAATTAATTCTCAATATTAATTACGTAATTATTATATGTTCTATGTTTATCGTGTTTAATTGAACACTTTTAAATATTTAATGGTTTTGTGTATCGACTTGTAATTTTTCGTCGGTTGCATTGTATTGATTTATTAAAATACCTCTGTAGCGTTTGTACACAATGGAGTCCTTGAGTAAATTGCAAATAAACAATAAATTGGTAATAGAAAAAGGTAGAATTAACTTTAAAAAATCACCCAAAGATCGACTCACACAAAGTTACATTGAGACTAGATTAGAATCTTTAGAGGTACAGTGGAAACAATTTGTTGAAACGCATATGCGCATAATAGAAAAGGCAACCGACGAGGAATTAAAAAAGAATGTGTATTTTACGGCGGAAATATATGATGTTACTGAAGAGTTGTACATATCATGTAAGTCCGAATTAAAAGAGCACTTACAACAAACTTGTCCGCTTAAAAGTGCAAATCCTAGCAATAATAACCAATCTAATCAAAATAATTCAAATGTGAAATTGCCACAAATTAGTTTGCCTACGTTCACGGGGCTATATTCTGAATGGGTCACATTCCGTGATTTATTTACGTCACTAATTCATAAAAACGTAACATTAGATGACGTTCAAAAACTCCATTATCTAAAAGGTCATCTCTCAGGCGAAGCAGAACAGTTGCTTCGACACATTCCTGTAACTGCATCTAATTACAATGAGTGTTGGTCAATTCTAAACAAACGATTTGACAATAAAAGATTTTTAGCTAACTGTATGCTCAAACGGCTTGTCCATCAATCGTCCATTAGTAAGGAGTCTTCGACCAATGTTAAAACGTTGTTAGACACGACGGTTGATTGTTTGTATGGTTTACGCAGTCTAGGTATTGACATTAGTTCATGGGATGCAATTGTTGTATATTTAAGCTCAGAGAAATTAGACAGCGAGTCCCGTAAATTGTGGGAATTAAGAATTAGTTCAAGTTCTAACGATGACCTACCAACGTTTGAGGAGTTCAAAACTTTTATGGAGTCTAGGTTTAGGGCCTTAGAGTATTTAGACCCTAAAGCAAACAAAAGTGCTAAAACTGAAAATAATGCCAAATCTTTTCATGTCGCCTCTCAAGGTTGTGTATTATGTTCTGGCGATCATAAATTGTGTCATTGTAAACAATTTACTAAGAAAAATTGTGATGAGCGTCGTGAATTTGCCCGAGTCAGTAAGCTTTGTTACAACTGTCTAGGGACGAACCATTCCGTCTATTCTTGTCGTCAGCGTACCAAATGTCACCTTTGTAAGAAGAAGCACCACACACTGCTTCACCCAAAATCAACTGCTAATGCTGCTGAAATTGTTGATGGTTCAGCAGAAACGAAGGTGGTAGCTGCGAATGCAGCCACCTCTTCCAGTCAAAGCGATACCAAACCCATTTGTTGTTTTGCGGATGTTCACAACCATGGTCTGCTAGCCACAGCCTTGGTCAACGTTGAGTCGAGAACCGGTACTGCTGTTGTGTTAAGAGCTCTAATGGATCAGGGCTCTCAAGTCTCTTTCATCACAGAGGCTGCAGTACAGTTGCTTGGACTGAGAAAAACACCTGCTCGCACTGACATATTTCGACTAGGCGATGACGAGGGACACTCAATGCCCTCTAAGTGGATAGTTAGGTTTAAACTACAGTCTCGTGTAGATCCCACATTTGTCTTATATGTAGATGCGTATGTATTGAATAAACTCACATCTCATCTACCAGAAAGGAAGATTATTCAGGTATCGGCTTCGTTCTCGTCCTTAAAATTAGCTGATCCGACTTTCGATACGCCAGGGAAAATTGATTTACTTTTAAGTACGCGTGTGGTCGGAGAAGTTATGTTGGACGGTTTAGTCAAGGGTCCGCCGGGATCTCCAGTCGCTCAGAAGACTCATTTGGGATGGATCTTGTCAGGCGAGATCCCATCGTCGGCAATCTCTAGGTCAGTATGTTATCATACTGTAGTTCAGTCAGCGGATGTCAATGACCTTTTGCGTAAGTTTTGGGAGTTGGAGTCAGAGCCCTCAGTTCGTAGCGTGATCTTTACTGAAGAAGAACAAAAATGCGAGGATTTCTATTCCAAAACCACCAAACGCGACGCGACTGGGAGGTATGTCGTAAAACTACCATTCAAAACCGATTTACCCTGTTGCACGTCTGGTGGATCAGAGGTCATTGCCCGTAGGCGCTTTATCAACCTAGAGAAAAGATTAGTAAAAGAACCGAAATTTAGGACACAGTATAGTGCAGTCTTAAATGAGTATATTGATCTGGGACATGCTGAAGTTGTCCCCGAAATAGAGTTAGGTAAGAATGCGTGCTACCTACCACATCACGCGGTGGTGCGTGAGGATAAAAGCACCACTAAAGTTAGGGTCGTCTTTGACGCTTCATGTTCAGGCCACAATAGTGTATCATTGAATACAGAGTTAATGGTTGGCCCAACCCTACAACCCGAGCTGCGTCAAACTATCATGCGGTGGCGATGTCACCCCATAAGTTTGGTTGCAGACATAGAGAAAATGTACCGTCAGGTAAAGGTTGCAATCGAGGACGCTGATTATCAGCGCATTCTGTGGCGCGACAATCCAAACGCTGAACTGAAGCATATACGGTTACTGCGTGTTACTTTTGGAACGTCCTCTGCGCCATACCTAGCGGTCAGGTCTCTCCAGCAACTAGCTCGAGACGAAGGAAGTGACTTTCCTCTAGCGGCAGACAGAGTCCTTACATCGTTCTATGTTGATGACCTGTTAACGGGCTGTCAGTCTGCCGCTGAGGGAGAACTTATTTATCATCAGCTGAATCAATTGTTAGCTCGTGGGGGCTTCAAACTTCAAAAGTGGTCCAGCAGCAGTGACGAATTGTTATCCAAAATGAATGAGGATACTGCTGGGCAGGACAATCTCGATATTAAGATGGATGAGCTCACAAAAATATTAGGATTAACTTATCAGAGAAGGTCAGATGAGTTTAGATACGTTGTGCAACTTCCTCCACCTGAAACCTCCATAACCAAGCGAAAGGTAATCTCTAACATCGCTCGCTTATTCGACCCTCTTGGCTGGCTCGCGCCGGTAATAATAACAGCCAAGGTGTTTATTCAACGCCTGTGGTTAGCGGGATCCGAATGGGACGAGGTACTTCCAGATCACCTCTTAAAGGAATGGCTTAGTTATAGAGACAACCTTTATCATCTTAGGAACTTCCGTCTGCCACGGTGGATTCACACGAGTCAACTCGACGTCTTGCTAGAGTTGCACGGATTCTCTGACGCATCTAATGTTGCTTACGCAGCCGCTGTCTATGTTCGGTGTATTGACGCTAATGGTCGAGTTCATGTTGGTCTAGTTGCAACTAAGACCAGGGTGGCCCCTGTCAAACAGGTATCCATACCTCGTTTAGAGTTATGCGGCGCATTGCTGCTTTCAAAACTTCTGCGTGAAGTTTCCGACACCTTGGGTATCTGTAAGGAAAACATGCATGCCTGGACTGACTCGACAGTGGTGCTCGCCTGGTTGAGCAGCCACCCCAGCCGCTGGAAAACATTTGTAGGCAACCGAGTGTCTGAAATACTTACCGTTATAGAAAATAGTCAGTGGTCGCACGTCCAGTCCAATGATAATCCTGCAGATATCGCGTCGCGCGGCGTGAATCCTGCAGAGTGCGTTGACCTAGAGTTGTGGACACAGGGACCTAGTTGGCTGAAAAATAAAGAGATTAATTACAGTAGAAGGGAAATTAAAGAAACTTACCTAGAAGAGAGGAAATCAGTAGTAGCATGCAATACAGCAGTAAAGGAAACAAGTGAGGATACCATAATTTTAAAATATTCGTCTCTTAGAAAACTTACAAGAGTAGTGGCCTATTGTAAAAGGTTCTTAAAGTTTAAAAATAAAAATTATAGCACTAAATTCAGTAAATTTCTAACACCTTCTGAAATTCAAGGAGCATTACTTACCTGCATTAAATTATGTCAAGGAGAACATTTTCAATCAGAGATAGATAGTTTAAAGACAAAGGGAGAAGTAAACAAAAAAGGAGTACTTACCTCGCTCAATCCATACCTGGATCAGGAACAGATTTTGAGAGTTGGCGGTAGGTTGCACAAGGCCAACCTTCACGAAGACTCGAAGCATCCTATAATTCTTCCTCGTAAGTCACATTTAACTCACCTCCTAATCGCTGACGCTCATGAGAGAACGTTGCACGGTGGGCCTCAGTTAGTTCTTAATTATTTACGATCCAAATATTGGATAATAAATGCAAAGAGTGTCGTAAGACAATACGTGCGCAAATGTGTCAGTTGCATCCGTCATTCATCTCGGTCTGTACATCCTTTAATGGGGTCATTGCCCTCTGCTAGGGTCAATGTTAGCCGACCTTTCTTTAGAAGTGGCGTTGACTATGCAGGTCCTATTAGTATCCGTCCTACAAAGGGTCGCGGTTATCACTCGACCAAAGGATACATTTGTTTGTTCGTGTGTATGGCTACTCGGGCCATACATTTAGAAGTCGTCAGTGACATGACATCTCAAGCCTTTTTAGCAGCCTTTAAGCGCTTTACAGCGAGAAGAGGCCATTGTGGTGAGATGTGGAGTGATAATGGCACTACCTTTGTTGGAGCCAACAAGGAATTAAAGGCGCTGTTACGCCACGAAAGGTCCGGCATAGCAGCTGATATTGCCGATTGGTTGGCAACCAACGGGACAACTTGGAGCTTCATTCCACCTCATTCTCCGAACTTCGGAGGTCTTTGGGAGGCTGGAGTGAAGTCAACAAAACACCACCTCAAAAGAGTAATTGGTACAAGCACACTCACTTTTGAGGAAATGGCAACAACACTTGCTCAAATTGAGGCCTGTCTCAACTCCAGGCCTATTTCTGCAATCAGTACTAGCCCAGAGGATCCATGCCCATTAACACCGGGTCATTTTCTGGTTGGCGAGCCTTTGATTCTCGTACCCGAAGTTAACTTCGAAAATTCAAATATCAGTACGTTAAGACGATGGCAGTTGACTCAACGTATGGTTCAAGACTTTTGGCGTAGGTGGTCTCGTGAGTATCTGTGTCAGTTCCACCAAAGGAACAAATGGACTCATAAAACCTTAGAACCAAAGTTGGGTGATGTAGTGTTGGTCATGGAAGATGATCTTCCACCTGCCAGATGGCTCTACGGTGTTATTACAGAAAAGCATACTGGCTCGGACAACATCACAAGGGTTGTCTCTTTGCGCTGCAAGGGTTCGATAATAAAAAGACCTGTGTCAAAGTTAATTGTGTTGCCTATCACCCAATAGTTTGTGCTTACCTTATAAATAGTTTGTAAGTTTCTTGTTTACTGTTATTTCTATTAATGTTAAGGATTATGTAATCGTTGGTTAAATTACAATTTAAGGTTATCGTTAAGAATTTAGGTTCTTTTATGTTTGTTATTTAGTTGTTCAAATCATACAGTCCACTAGTGTTTAACTTCCCACCGAATTGTTGTCGCATGGTGGGAGGTCAGTTAGTTTTGTTTTGTTTAAACTAAATTCTGGACATTCTGTCCATGGTGGGCGGGATGTTCGATCGCGAGTCTGATCGCAAGTTTACTCGAACGCTCAATAGATGGCGTTGTTAGGAAAGAGCGCCATATATTATAACGCGGTGTCAAGATTCTCCGCCGATGAATGACATCAGTTTGATTTTATTAAATATATTGTACTTGCTCATTACGGAGATAGTTGTTTTATTTACAATAAGTTCCCCGGGCTGTTGTCGAGTGCCAACCAGTGATTGATATATTTTGTATGGTATCTGCTATGTGTTTTAAATAAGAAGATAACTGTAAATAGCTATCATTAAAAAATTATCATTGAAAATAGTGACGTCGTGATTATCTACTCATTTATAAGGCATAGTAGGTACCTATATCGTTATGCATTTCTTAAAGAAATTGTTTGAGTAAAGTAAGTCAGATAATTTATTAGAATACCTAATAACTAATACAATAATAATTTATTAACTATCTATACTCTATTTGGAATAAGATTTAGGCATTTAAATAAACCCTTGTACAGTCCCTCTGTCCCTTCAAGCGATTTTGTCTTCTACACTTTTTGCTTTTAATGCCACCCTTATACCTGCGGAATAGAAGTAAAAGTCGATTGAACGGACTGTAAAAAAAATTAAAAAAATATAAAGTAATACAAGTCAGTTTATTTAGTTATCCAAAATGTCACGGATGGCGTTGACGAATGCAGAAAGGCAAAAAAAAATTCGTGCAAGAACAAAATCCTGCGAAATACGAAGAACTTAAAAGGAAAAATGCAGAAAGGAATAAACATCGGAAGAAAATTAAACAATGTTCCGAAGAAATAAAAAGACAACAGTGGCGAGCTAGTCAGAACCGTCACAGAACGATTTTTTTTTCCTAATCTGTGTTTCATTCTTATAGCTGTTGTGTTTTTATAACTATACTAATACAATTTTGATTAAAAACTGACTTTTATTTCTATACTGTAATGATGTGAGCTAAGCTTTATAATGGTCATGTACGTAACATTCAGTCATGTGCGTAACGTGCGTTATGATGTCATGAATGTAACTGTACAATTTTTCGCGGTCTTACCCAGCTACGTCACTGATCTTGAATTCCATTGAGACTACTCATGCTGTCCAGGACTTCCAATTACTTACTGTATGTTGCAGACAAAAGTGAGGTGTCAGCATTTTATCTTATTAGAATAGTGAGTACTTATTTATTAATTTGGAAAAACAAACGGTTACACAAATTGATCAAAATTATAGGTGATTACAAATGTATTGGTGTATGTGCTAATGATATTATCTACATATTGCGAATCGAAATGACAATATATATATATATATATATATATATATATATATATATATAATTGAAATGGACTACAAATAATTCAGCCGGTCTCGATTTTAGGCCTTTCTTTTCAAGTTGAGCCATACATGGCGAGTTACCCTGGGCTTGTATTTCATATTGTGCTTGTGGTCGCAACTGTCTCAGAACGAGATGCCATTTTCCTGCAGTAGGTCTATCAGACGCTAATACATGAGTACATGTCCAGGCAACATGGCTGTGGCCTTAGGTAGTGACCCACTTTCATATTTTACACAAACAATGCCCGCAGGTAAATGAGAACAACATGTAATCATGGAAATGTGGAATTATTATTATTTCACGGCAATTTATAATTATTTATTCTGCTTCGGCATATTTGTTCGCCGCGGGATTTACACTATAAGTACACGCGGCACCAAAGTGGATGAGTCATTATACACGCGAATATTAATTAAATATTTTATTGAAATACCAGTCCTTAGTCAATCCCGTCAACGTATGGATAATACTAACTAATATTATAAATGCGAAAGTCTATCTGTCTATCTCTTATACTTTCACGGCTAAACCACAGCACTGATTTGGTTGAAATTTGGAATGAAAATAGTTGAAGACACAGGGTCAGCATAGGTTATTTAAAAATAACTCCTAAATGTTTGAAATAGGGGATAATTTAATAAATTATAGGTTTACATATTAAATTTATGCGAATGAAGTCGCGGGTGACAGCTAGTTTATTTATAATTAATTGCACACAACAGACAAAAGAGGTTAGAAAAGAAATAGACCCTGATTTGTATGAGAACGCGTGTCGCCGCTTGTCTCCCACTTTTTAGCTCCACTACAAGCAAGAGGCTCGTTACGTATGCGAATTACGCACACAAATAAATTACACACACTTAAATCGAGAGCTTCCTACTGATTGTAACTCACTGTCAATAAACATGCGCCGTGCAACACGGTCAATCAGGGTAAAGGACGAAACGTCAATGGTTGAAGTGTGGAGGACGCAACGCATGCAGTACATTGTAAGCGGACTTGGTCATTGCGTTGATTAAGCGAGTACACATCGGGCAATGTATATTTTTTGTAACTTGTTGCAATAATGTTGTCAATGTTCGGAATTTCATAGAAATCAGAATATTTTTATGTTTTTTACAAATAAAATTGTAAGGTAATATTATTTTCGACTTACCTATGGAAAGATATACCTCCTCGCTCTATACTTGCGGTCTAACTTTTTGTTCTACAGGTTATAATTGCACAACACGGCATTTTAAAGCAGAGTTCTGTGTTCCGAAATATTCCGAAGTGCACTAAGCGCGGTGAATGAATTAATCGGTCGAGCTATGATTTTCGTATCATAAATGTGGCGCGCTCGCCATGCCCATATTACCATTCCAACCTTTTTCATCTATTCCGTGATAAATACAACACATGCATAGGTATCATGAAAAAAAAAAAATTAAGTTTTAGTTCCATGTATAGGGAGCCCACCTTTATTTTAAATATTTTTAATTTTTTTCTTATAATCGGAAAGCGGTTCACAGAATACATGTACCTACCAAGTTTCACATGTATAGTCTTAATAGTTTCGGAATAAAATGGCTGTGACATACGGATGGACGGACGGGCGAACAGACAAACAGACAGACGGACAGACATGACGAAACTGTAAGGGTTCCGGTTTTTGCCATTCGGCTACGGAACCCTTAAAAGAAAAAACAAAACTTACAAATCAAGTTTATGATGGTTCTACCAACTTCTTTGGTAATGTGTTTACGTGCCTTAAAATAAATCGACCCTAACATAGTTATGGAAGGGCTACAAAGATGTTCTACAACACAGGTATCATGCCCCGCTTCGTGACTCCCATTGTAATTCGATACATTTATATTAACGCGGGCGCTTATTATCAGACCAATGCAAATAGCGTTATACGGAATTAATGCTTCGTGCCGATACCGGCTTTTAAGCGAATGTGTATTTATTTGTTTAGACTAAATACATTATATACCTGTCTGTTTTTATACCGGTTCTATGTTCAGTGTTCAAACATACATTCGCGATTGAAATCGCTCGATGAGTTTGCCGGAGTTGATTCTGTTTCATTAGAACTTAACACGGGATATTTACCATGTGTATTTATTGTTTTGAGTTTCCGATATTTCGGCACTGTTGCAAGCGCCATGATCACGGATGAACTGAAGTAATTGCGGGTGGAAGTTTATAAGCAGACAAATCGGTCTACCCTCTTTCTCGTTCGTTTTCTGTTAGCGACACCGCTACCACTATCACATGTATCACTAAACACTCGATTCTGTTCCCGACACACAAAACTCAGCGTGTCGTCTCGTGAACTTTCTACGGAACATTTCTGTTTTTACACGTTTGAACCACTGGATTCCAGGCCCTCGACAGTTGAAACCCATCCTCCGGGTTGAAATTGTCGTATTTGGTAATCTCAATCGCTTCCCTTACCAGTCTTGGTATATAGTGGCGTTCTGTCGAGATGACTTGAAGGTTATGTAACTCAATCCAATGGTTCGATCCTGCGTTTAAAAGATGTTGTGCTATTGCCGATTTTTGAACATCATTATTTTTCACCGTCCTAATGTGTTCCGTGATTCTGCAAGCTACGGTACGTTTTGTCTGACCGATGTACTTACGACTTTCCACAGCTGCAGTCCACCTTATAGACACCGGGTTTTTCCAGAGGGAAGTTGTCCTTCGGTGAACGCAACATCTAAATTATTATGTTCGATGGTTAGTTTCTACCAGCAAGCCAAATTTTCGGAATAATAAAATAAGAACCGACAAGTAACAGGTTTAGAACTTGCAAAGGCTCTAATATAATTCGTATATGAAAACTAGCCAAGTCAGACCTTAGGCTACAATATATTCTCCTAAGTTATAAGAATAAATGATATTTTATGTTGTTATAAATAAAAACTTTTTTGCAAAAAATAAAACCGACTTCCATATCAAAACACTACAAAGCCAAAAATAATTTTAATTTCGGTAGTCGGTGTTATTGGTTTTGTATTTTCTTTTTTTTTTCACACCGCCTTCCGAAATTAAAATTATTTTTGGCTTTGTAGTGTTTTGATATGGAAGTCGGTTTTATTTTTTGCAAAAAAGTTTTTATTTTCGTGCTTTTTAGTGGGTCAGTGAATTTTCCAAATCGGTTCGTAAATGACGGAGTTATGCGCGAACAAAAAACGCAATGCAGCGTAAACGAAAAGATCATCAACGTAATAGACTTTTGTTGATTTTTCAGAAACGGCTTGTACGATTTCGATAAAATTTTCATGGGACCATTTGGAAAGTATACCCTTTCTAACAAGATCAGAATTTTTCAAATCGGTTGGCAAACGACGGAGTTATGCGTGGACAAACATAAAAAAAAAAAAAAAAAAAAAAAAATACAAACATCCGAATTGAGAACCTCCTCCTTTTTTAGAAGTCGGTTAATAAATTTC
Organism: Tholera decimalis; assembly: GCA_943138885.2. Taxonomy (NCBI): domain Eukaryota; kingdom Metazoa; phylum Arthropoda; class Insecta; order Lepidoptera; family Noctuidae; genus Tholera; species Tholera decimalis. The sequence continues at coordinate 754,311 of OW964550.2, forward strand.
AGGACTGACCATTGAACTTGGCACTCATTTAGATTTCACTTCTTTTGTCGTTGAAGTCAACAATCAAGGCATTTATGATAATATTGAACTTGGCTCTCATTTCACATTTATGTTTTTCATGGGATATCATTACTTTTTGTACATAAATTAGTAGTAGGTACTTACTTATAACAAAATTAATACTAAATGGTTTTTTCTTAAACTACTGTATTTTCCTACGTTTACGGGGTATAATCGGGTCCTTTTTGTGTTATTTTCTATATTTTCTTGTACCTTTGAAATGTTCGAATGAATTGCCCATTCAGTATGCGGAATTCTTTTTACGCGTTTTGCCTCCATGGTGTAGTGACCCTCTAAGATAATACGTGGCGCTAGTGGTTTTAGAATACGGTTAGTTACGCGTAATAAATACGAAAATTTACTAAATTCTTATTTATAAGTACAAAAACGGAAATACTTGGATTAAAAAAATAAGGGTGGTATTTAACTCGTTATATATTCACGTAAAGATCTTAAAATCCACATATAGAGATTTACAGGCACTAATTATAAGTTAAGTGAAAATTATAATAAAATTATAAAAAATTACCAGTTTCTGATTTTTCCCGAATGCAAAGGAAGGCTTATGTTTTTCGCGCGTATCTTGTATATATGTATGTATGTATGTAATATTCTTTATTACCTCATATCTCCAGAACCGCTGAACGGGTTTACATAATTGACGTATCGTTAGATTCGTCTTAGCAGCCCAAGTGTTCTTAGATAGGTGACATTTGAAAAAATCAAACATGGCGGCTGTGCGAAGCCATTATGCACAATGAAAAATATTTTTTTTTTTGGAATATTGCAATATGGGTATCAAATTAAAGGGCTTAATACAAGGATTTCAAAAAAGTATATCATATTTATCATTAGTGTAATACTAGCAAAAATAATACAAAGCGAAAGTTTAAAAATATGGACTTAGCTCTTTCACTTTCTGAATCCGGTGGGGTGCCATTGTGACACGACCAGGAAAACTATAAAAATGTTAATTAATATTTTAACTAAAAACTTGAAAAAAAAAGTTATTTAAAAAATCTAAAAAACCCGACTGCTGAACTGAAATGCAAGAGACAAGCACATTTTTATTTTAAAAAGTGACAAACAGGCGGACCCATCCCATTAATAAAAAAAGTTCAGTTGGGTCTCGCCTGCTTGTCACTTTTTAAAATAAAAATGTGCTTGTCTCTTGCATTTCAGTTCAGCAGTCGGGTTTTTTAGATTTTTTAAATAACTTTTTTTTTTCAAGTTTTTTACTTTGTATTCACCTAATTACCTATCTTCATGCCAAATTTGAAATTTCTAGGTCTTCTGGAACTGGGTTATAGTTTTGATCTATAGGTCAGTCATAAAAATGACGTTTTTTGGACGTAAATGATAAATCATATAACGCATAATAATATATAATAATAATCATATCATCTAAATAACCGTTTGAAATATGTTTATAAAATTTGGAACACATATGTATCTCGCCGGTCTCAATATGTGAGCCAAATTTGACAAGTTTAGGTGAAATAGTTTTTGAGTTATGAGGGGCTCAAAAGTGGCTCCAAATGGTTCGTGTAATATTACACACGGTCAGCTGCGCGCCAGTTCTTGGCTTTACACGCTCCCGCGTGTCTAGATGCGCGGTCGGTAAGCGAAGTCTCTACAGAGTTAAGATGTCTCGGATTTTAGCTTAAAAACTTTGATTCTGTTTGTCAAATTAAAATTTTAGTCATTTGTTAGGTACTCTAAGTAACGTTTATGAGGCGTATTTGTTTACTAGCCAGTAAATTCTGTTGATCTATTTCAGAATAGATGTTGGCACATGTTGTGAATGGCACAGTGTTAACGTACTCGACTTGCGTATTGCAGGTCATAACTTCGAACCAGTCAGGTTCATTACTTTCTATTATTTATGTCATCACCATTCCACTCAAAATCAGTGAAGGAAAACTTCGTGAGGAAACCGAATGTTTTAGGACCATAATAAATATATTCAAATAAAATTTTTACAGAAAAGTACAGATAGTCCAGAACGCAAAGGTGAATGCCAAGTTTCGGCTCGAATCATGTAGCGTCCGAAAGACTATCTAAATTAATGATAATTCACTATATAAAACTGTAAGAATTATACAGTATAAATAAAATCTGTAGAAGTACACCGTTTCAAAGTAATTTTAAATAGTTAATCAAATTATCAACACGTACTCTATCTACAATTTCAATTAGAAATGTTGCCAATACCAAAATAAAATAATATCGATACGAAATTGATGTGTATCCGGAAACAATATTGGAGTAATATTTGATAAAGTGGCAACACTCTCTCTTCCGCTCCATGCTTGCTATGTACCCATGTTGTGTGCGAATAAAAAGTAAAGTTTTTATTACAAGTTGGTATTTACATTCATTGGACACCCATACTTATGTTCCTGAGGGCCAGGGCACCACAAGGTGTGAAGACACCACATTTTGGCGACGAGATTACGAAAACACAGTAAGCAAAGTGCAAAACTTTTTTTTTTTTTCTCGTCATGGCGGCGATAGCGTCGAATGCCGGCGTGCTTAAACCATTTTCGGAAGGCGAAGACATTGATTGTTTTTTGGAGCGTTTGGAGCAATACTTTACAGCCAACACAATAAATGCTGAAAGGCAAGTGGCAACTTTACTGACTATGATTGACGAAAAAACCTATAAAGTTTTGAAGAGCATCGTGCATCCTATGTTACCGAAACAAAAGAAATATGCAGAGCTGGAAACAGCGCTCAAAATGCGTTACAAGCCTAGGACATCATATTATAGGAAAAGAACTGCGTTTGATAGGATGAGGCAGGAGGAAGGAGAGTGCGTCACCAAATGGTATGCGCGCGTCAGACAGGCGGCGGCTGATTGTAATTTTGAAAACGTAGAAGAACGCGTGAAAGATAAATTTGTAACTGGAATGAAGCAAGGACCAGTTTACGAAAGATTATGTGAAGAAGATGTAAAGAAGGAACTAAAAGAATTAATTGAAATTGCGTTGAACAAGGAATCTGTACTCCAGGAGAGGGCTCAAGTAAACAAAATAACTCAGAGGAACCAAGGAGGTTACAAACAAGCAACAAAAAGACCTAACAAGGAGAAGAGCCAAATGGAGACAGAAGGGTTGAAGTGCATTCATTGCGGAAAAGGTAATCATTCATTTGCTAAGTGCAAATACAAATCCTATAAGTGTAAAATCTGTAAAAAAGTGGGACATTTAGCTAATGTGTGTAAATCTAAGCCAACAAATATTGTAGATGTACACAACAGTAGTAATAATAACGAAAATTTAGATATTTTTAACTTCTCTCAGTATGGAAATGTAGACTATATTTCTCCTATAATTTTTAAATGCATCATTAATAATGTACCTATAGACATGGAGCTGGACACAGGGGCAGCGGTCTCCTGTATTCCAGAAGTAATATATAAGCAAAAATTTTCTAACATTAAGATAAATGAAACACATGTTGAGTTAAGGACATACAATGGTGAGATCATAAAGCCTGTAGGTAAAATTAAGGCATGTATACAGTATCAAGACACAGAAATTAAAGGTGAACTGTTTGTAGTAAGAAATGGGAGCAAAACGTTACTTGGCAGAGATTTAATAAAGAAATTTAATTTTAGTAATAGAAATATTTTAGCCATTAATACAATGGAGAAGGGTGAATTGGACAATTTGTTGCATGAGTTCTCAGAAATTTTTAATAGTGGTTTAGGAGTAATAAAAGGGGAAGAAATAAGATTAGACTTAAAGGAGAACACTAAACCTATATTTCACAAACCTAAACCAGTTCCACATGCTTTCAAGGAAAAAGTTGATCAGGAAATAAATAAGTTGGAGCGGGAAGGTGTATTGGAGAAGGTAGAAACTTCCAAATGGGGTACACCGTTGGTCCCTGTTATCAAGGAAAATGGTAGTCTCAGGTTATGTGCTAATTATAAAATAACTATAAATAAATATTTAGAAGACATTAACCATCCATTACCGCGTATTGAAGATATTTTTATAGCTTTACAAGGGGGTGAAAGGTTCACAAAGTTAGATCTTCGTAATGCTTTTAATCATTTATTAGTGGATAGTGATACAGGTGAGTTGCTAGCCTGGTCGACACCAAAAGGTATTTATAAATTAAAAAGACTTCCGTATGGTACCAAGCCTGCCAGTGCGATTTTTCAAGCAAAAATGGAAAAAGTATTGTTAGGTGCTAAGGGTGTAGTTAATTTCATAGATGATGTGTTAATTACAGGGAGTAATGACTTAGAGTATCTAGATAATTTGAGAGAAGTGTTGAAAAGATTTAAAAGGGTAGGAATTAGGTTAAATAAGTCTAAATGTTTATTTTTTCAAGAAGAAGTTAAGTATTTGGGTCATGTTATTTCCAAGGAGGGATTAAAAAAGGACAAAGTAAAAATAGAGGCTATTTTGAAAGCACCACCACCAATCAATGTAAGTGAGGTTAGGTCTTGGATTGGTATGGTAAATTATTATTCTAAGTTTGTTCCACATTTGTCTCAGACATTAAAACCTATTTATGGTTTGCTACAAAAAGATAAGAAATTTTTATGGTCAGAAGATTGTAGTAGTAGCTTTGAAAAAATAAAAAAGGAGATAGTTTCTGATAATATTTTGGTGCATTTCAATAGAGACTTACCCTTAAGACTGTCATGTGATGCATCTCAAAATGGTATAGGTGCTGTGCTCAGCCATATAATGCCAGATGGTTCTGATAGACCTATTAGTTTCATTTCAAGAGTATATTCAAAGGCTGAAAAGGGGTACTCAATGATTCATAAAGAAGCTTTAGCATTTAGCTATTTATTGGGCAGTAAATAAGTTTTATCAATATTTAATAGGTATGAAGTTTGAACTTGAGTCTGACCATAAACCCTTACAGGCATTATTTGGTGAGAACAAAAGTCTCCCACAAATGGCTGCAGGTAGGTTGCAGAGATGGTCTATATACCTAGCCAATTTTGATTATACATTTAAATATATTTCAGGTTCAACTAATGTAAAAGCAGATTGTATGTCTAGATTACCATTAAATTATGAAAATCAAGGTAAAAGTGAGTGTGATTACATAAATTTTGTAGAACAGCAGAACATTATTGATCTACAGACTGTAAGGTCGGAGACTAGAAAAGATTCATTGCTTAGTTCAGTTTATAATATGATTAGGTATGGGTTTACTAACATGCCACAAAATGATAATTTAAAAGCATTTTTTCAAAGAAAAAGTGAACTGTACATTGATCAAAATGTTATTATGTGGGGTTACAGAGTTGTAATACCTAAAAAGTTACAGTTAAATTTATTAAAAGAATTACATTCAACTCATGAGGGTGTAGTCAAAATGAAAGCAAATGCAAGGTCTTATTTTTGGTGGCCTGGTTTAGATAGTGATATTGAGAATTTTGTAAAGAATTGTGATGTTTGTATGTCAGCCAGACCAGAACCACCTAAGTCAACTGTTATTTCATGGCCAAAGACTAATTTTCCATATGAACGTGTTCATGCAGATTTTCTAGGGCCTATTGACAATAAAATGGTTTTGTTAATTATTGATACTTACTCCAAGTGGCCAGAAGCTTTCATAATGAAAAACTTAGATTCTAAATTAACGGTAGAAAAGTTTAGGGAATGTTTCAGTAGGTTTGGTTTGCCTAGATTTGTTGTGACAGATAATGCTGCTACCTTCTGTAGTAAAGAATTTTCAGAATTTCTAAGTAAGAATGGTATTCACCATGAAACATCTCCTCCATTTCATCCAGCTACAAATGGTTTTGCTGAAAATGCTGTAAGAAATTTTAAGTCATCTTTGTTAAAGTCATTGAAAGATAGTAATAATTATAAAGTATCTTTTGAAACATTAATGAACAGGTATCTTTTTCACTAAAACTAAAAACTAGATTTGACTTGTTAAATAATAATAAGAAAAATAGCAATAAAATGATAGTAGAGGGGAAAAGGAAGGAAGAATTTGTAGAAGGAGATATTGTGTACTGTAGAGATTATAGATATCCTAATAAGAAGAAATTTGTTAAAGCTAGAATAGATGAGGTATTAGGCAAGAGAACTTATTTGTGTAAAACTGAAGATAATTTAATTTGGAAGAGACATGTAGATCAGATTATTCGTGCATCAGATAACTTGTTTCCTAACTCTATTCAAAGTAACTTTAAAAATAATGATGTGTCATTGTCATCACCTATTCAGGAATACTTACCACCTATTGTAACGGGAAATGATAACTCTGTAAGTTTACCTAGTCAGGAAAATGTACCACCTATTGAGTCTACGAGTTGTGACACTGCGATGTCAGATATGGCAAATCCTGTAAAGAGTGATGTTAGTAAAGAGTTAGTGTTAACCGATGTAGAAAATAAGAATGTAGCTGATGAGACAGTAGTTATAAGACATTCAACTAGGATTAGGAAACCACCCCAGCGTTTAAATTTGTGAGGGGGATATTGATGTGTATCCGGAAACAATATTGGAGTAATATTTGATAAAGTGGCAACACTCTCTCTTCCGCTCCATGCTTGCTATGTACCCATGTTGTGTGCGAATAAAAAGTAAAGTTTTTATTACAAGTTGGTATTTACATTCATTGGACACCCATACTTATGTTCCTGAGGGCCAGGGCACCACAAGGTGTGAAGACACCACAGAAATTGCACTTGCAAATCGATTACATTAATATTATTATGAACCTACGTAAGTGAATTTATTAGTTACTAAAGTCATAACTCGTAATTCTTATAATAATTAATAATGTTTAGTTATATTTTTTAATATTTTATAATAATTTAAAGTAATTCAACTTAATTATCGATACAGTTTAGAATAGTTATTTAGTGCTGGAAGCACTTAATCTTGTAGTTGTCACTGATAATTGTCAAAAGTTTTACTTTTCCCGCGTTTTATGACGGGCGACGAAGTGTCTTATATGTTTTTTGAGTTTTGTGTTGTTTATTGCTTTGTTACCGGACTCTGATTTCTGTATTACTAATGACTACTTTGGCAGTCGAAAACGTATTCAATAGTTATTATTCAATAATTTTATAGTTTATTTCATGTTATCGTTAAAATTAGAAGTATTAAGTGGTCAACTTCAAAGAACTATTACTTTTTTTGGTGTTATTCTTATAGGAAACTAACTATACTGTCAAATTATATAATTATTTTCCTTTTTTATGATATATAGTTCATCTTTGTCGGTTCTGGCCGAGTCTTGAACGAAGCCTTGGCATTCTCCTTTTCTAAGAAAAAGTTTCTAAAAAGTCTAAATGGCTGAATAAACACTAATAAAATGATGATTTATCTTAAATAAAATTCCCAATAATTCGTGGGTTTGATTACCGCACTGGCACAATGTTTCTATGGCCTACATTTTAAAAGTACATTCACAATACAGTAGAAATTCCTAGAGAGGCGAAATGTTTTTAAATGTAGTACCGTATTGTATCACAAAGTCCTTGAACGTTTAAGAACACACCTAATCTAATCATACCGTCACTGAGCTGCACCGTGTAGCCAATGATATTATCTCTACGCTTACAAACAAGCCGACGCTGGTAAGATGCCCAGTAACACAATAACCGAAGGTGTGTCGTTCAAAGGCTCGTCCTGCCGCAGACCGTATTAGAATTGCCAGATTGATTTAGTGCGAGCACGACGACGCGCCTGGCGAGACCGGCTACAAACTGTGTTAAGATTATACCACCGTAATTAATATATACCATGGAACACCCATGACATGATGTAGGATTTGATGAATTGTTATTATAAAAGTCCATCTATACTAATATTATAAATATGAATAAAATCATAGCGAAGTTTGTGTTTGTGTGATCGAGTTATCATCGAAAGTACTGGGTGATTTGGATGTTTGGTTTGGAAATAGCTTGAAGGTTGAGAAAGGTTACTTTTCCAAGCTACTTTTTAACCGACTGCAAAAAATGAGAATTATGTTTTTATCGTAGCAACCAATGACGTATTATAAATAGACACGTCATATTCCCACAAAACACCTCTCAAAAACGGCACGAAACACACATATAGAGAGTTACTATCTAATACGTGTAAAGAAAGGGACAGAAAACAAATGCCATCTTTAGGTACCTACACCTGATGTTAGAGAGAGATGAATATACATCTTTAGTTAACAACCTCCCCTAACGTCACGTGACTGACTTCATTCATACGCTAGCCGCCATTAGCCGTGTAGAAAAATTAAAATAAAAAATGTATTTCTGTTGATATTTACCTATGAAATGACACATTTTGACCTCTCACGGAATCAGTATAATTAGTGCAACGTCTGAAAACACACAAAGGCATGTTTTTTTCCTAATTTTCTTTTAAAACACATTTTTTTCTTAAGATGTGTAGTGTCGCGTTCGCGACACAGGTTCGTGCGTAACTAAACAGACACGAGGCACTTACCTTGATTTCAACTTGCCATTTTAGAGTGCGGACAACGTATCTATAGTTTATTATATATCTTTGGTAGCAACTATCTATCGCGACAGCTAGTTATTTGAAGTATTTTTTTAGTTAAAAAAAGTATCAAAATCAAAAATATTTTATTTCACATAAGCGTGTATGACATATTGACTTATAGAACGTCAGAAGCTTATACGCTATTAGCAGTTGCTCGCGACTTCGTTCGCGTGGGAAGTTTTTCCCGTGTAAATCCCGATCCCGTGGGAATTTCGCAAAATCCTTATTCTTAGCGGATGCCTACGTCATAACATCTACCTGCATGCCGAATTTCAGCCCGATCCGTCCAGTGGTTTGGGCTGTGCGTTGATAGATCACTATGTCAGTCAGTCAGACTTTGAGTTATATATATTTAGATATGGTTCGAATCGGTCGTTTACTATCCGACAGGAAACTCCACCATTACTTTTAAAAAATAGGAACTTTTTACAATCTTTACATAATACTGTTTTCCCAGATATTTTAAGATGATCCTTTATATTAAATTTAATTTGACTATATTCATTAACATTGAGAAATTTTAACATATGAAGCTGTTCAATTTCATGTTCATTTTATTTGCATCAAACATGGAAACATGCAGTTATACAACAACATACCATTATGTTACAATGAAATTCGTCACTACATTATTTTGTTCTAGGCTAATACCCAAACACATAATATAAATATCCAATCTTATTCCTGCTGAGGAGTGTATTTATTTTTGTGTCAAATATTAAGGCGTTGAATGAGCGTCTCCTCTTTATAGGTACCTAACTTACGAACGACGAACTACATTGTAACATAATGATAATAATGTTCTCACATAAGTGACTTTATCTTTTGTGACCGAAAAAAGATATTAAAACCTAAATCAGCTACAGACTTACGCTTTGAAACACTTTTCCTTAATTCTTCAAATGAAAACTGCTATGTCACTGTGTTTTAGAGATAATTAGCCTCCTTTTGTTAGCTAGTTGCTGTAAGTGAACTTACGCAGCAGAAAATTTAAGTTAGAACATACTTACTTATTTTGTGTAATTATCTTACCTACGTTGCTATTTACCGATAACTTCACGTGAACTTTTCTTTTGAGAAGCTTGTGGTTAAATAATTACATCATTACTGATTTATCTTCGAGGTTAAGCAACGCTAGCAAAGGTTAGCCCTTGGATGGGTGACCAATTTTACATAGAGATTCCTCCATGATTTACAAAGCACACTAAGGGGTTGGTGACGGTTGTCATTTGAACATCTTCGACGGTGACACCAGTATTGGCAAAGGGTTTCGTGTTACCCAGCTACTTGGATATTGGGTAGGCTATCGCTCTATGTAAACACTAGTATTCAACTGAATCTGGTGAGACTGAAACTGAACCCAACCAAGTTGGAAAAAGGTTAACTGGATGATGAGATGTGAACTTTCTTTTTCTGTTTTGATTTCTACAGCCACTTGTACTGGCTCTGCAAAATACCAACTTGCTGCATTGGATTTGGTCAAGCGCAGAGCTAAATAGTTTATAGGTGACGAGGCGCTAGTGGACAAGCTTCATAGCCTGGCTCATCGGCGAACCGTTGCTTGCCTGTCGGTTTTCTATAGATTGTACTTCGGGGAGTATGCGCATGACCTGATTACTTATCTCCCTTTCACTACCGGTCTACCAGACGCACGGCTGGGTACCACCCACACTTGGTTGATATACCGTCTTGTCGTACCAAGCCCTTCTTCTCTACATTTATTGAGCGCACAGCCAAGCTGTGGAATTCTCTGCCGGCTTCTGTGTTCCCTGCCACTTATGACCATTCAGCCTTTAAAGCGGCATCATATAAAATCAAATAAGCATCTTCTGGGCTCGCTCGTCACGTCGTAGACCTCACCTATCGCTTACCATCAGGCGAGATTGAGGTCAAGAGCGGGCTCATCGGTAATATAAAAAAAACAGTACCACAGCAGCAGTAGCGTAGTCAAAGACTATATAACCACGTTGTCGACGTTCAAGTTTATACATACGTACTCTCAAAATATATAAATCCCATGGAGAGTATCACAGTGATTGCTTGGTATCGTGACGGTGCAGTGGTAACGTAATTATATCGTCGCAGATCACATTACAGCCCGGCTTCTGCGGAGTCGCGACACAAACAATTTGTTACAACATGGGGCGTGTTTTAAACGAACAAACTTGAAACGCTGCGCTCAGTGTACGTTGAGATGTAAAGCTTTATATACAACGTGTCATTTAAAGGGTATATGTATACATACCGAGTGCACGGCTTTTTTGGATGATAACAAACGATATCGCTAGGGTTTTCTAATCCTATGTCTACATGTGTGGAGTATATTAGAAATTTCAATACATTGATACCAGAGCCCGAATTTTTCAAATTAAGAAGAACGTAGAGAATTATCGTTTTATTGGCAAGTGACGTGGAAAGTGATGAATCTTATAGTGCTGTGACACGTTTGTTATTACTGGTATTCAAGAAACATATGAAACCAATAATTTGGGGTCAATTCTGTGAGTCACTTATTTTGAGCTGAAACTTTGCATAGAGACTCAATACCAGATCTTGTCTTCAGTCCTTTTGGATAGATATGGGGTTTCCGTTACACGTTGTATAACCAGCCTTTACCGTTCCTACTGTTGAAACGTAGGCCTTCTGAGAATAAAAGGGAATTGGCAGGTCTACGGCGCGGGCTCAGTGCGGGTTAGTGGATCTCAAATTTAAAAGCGTCATTGCGTAACGTGTCGGACTTGAGATAGAGAGCGCGCTAGTTCGAACTCCATCAATGATACTATTGCCTTGAACCCACTCCAGAAACAAGCATATTTAGCTTAGTTGGTGGGGTTAACAAGATTGCTAGGAATGTGAATTTTACCCACAGTTATCCTTAAAAAAACTTGGAATTTTGGGTCTTGGTATATTTCAGTTTCTTAATGATGTTTTTCTTCATAGTTTTGAGAGTAATCGCGATGATGAAATTTACACGAAGTAGGTTATGTTATTTTATTATTTATTTGTTATTAAAACATTTTAAAAATAAGCCAATGCCCCACAAAACCGTTTACACGGTTTGTCTGTGAGTACAGATATTTAAAGAAGTAGATATAAATTTCTTATGACATACATCAGCATAACAGAAACATATAAGTCTGTGTTTCCCGATTGCTATAACCTAGGGGTCTTTAAGTCAAGAGTGAATAGTTTACTTTTAGGTAAGTGTGCTCCATCTTCGACCACATCATCACGAGACGTGAGATGGTGGTCAAACGCGAGCCTATTATCAATAAAAAAAATACATCAGCACACTCCTCTCTTTTACTTCGTGTTATGTAACGTTATTTAAATAACATAAAAGTAAAAGAGAGAATGACATCACATTAATTATATTTCGCAAAAGGTATATAGGTAAGTACATATATGTATTCTCGCCAAACTGTAAAGACTGGCGAGTAAAAAATAACTGTAGAAAATAAAAGAAAATATTGAATAAAAACAAATTTAAAAATTATAAATGACTAATATACCACTTCTTGAGTGCTTTTGCAAATCTACTCTTTTCATTCTGATATAAGATATCTGCAGGCAATGTATTGAGTAAATAAGGTACTCGCTTATCTATTGTTCTATCACCAATGTAATTATTTACTCTAGGTACATTAAATTTACCTGCAGATACTGTCCTCGTTGCGTGGTTATCGGTAACTAGCGAGTGACGCTCCCAACTGCCATAACTGTTTACCAGGAGGAGATATTTATGCTTTACTCTTACAGGAAGAATTTTACAAACTTTGGAGAGCTTAAAATAAATTGTCTTTTTTGTTTGATTGCTAACCCAGCCAGCTACTAACACTACTACTACTAGCACTAACTAGGCCCAGGCACATTTTTGAAACTATTAAGTTTCAAAAATGTGCCTGGGCTCAAACTCACGGCCTAAAACTTGAAAGTCTTTTCTGTAGCCACTGTTATATTGGTATCAACTTTACTTAGTTACTAGTGTACCTAACATAACTAAAAGGAAATATACCACACCATTATAATTTGTAATAGTCTCGACATAGACGATTCAAGCTTGGTCAGAAAAAAAACAAAAAAAAGTCTGAGTCGGAAAGGTTCCGTGCTATAAACCGATAAAATTAGGTTTCTATTATAAAAACTTTATTACACCATTACATATTAAAACTGATGACATTCATAAATAATAAAATTATTATTATATCATAATAGGTATGTAAGTACATCAGCAAGGCGATGTATGTGTGCATCCATGCATCCATACGCATAGAAGCAGCATGCACCTCTTAACTGAAAAATATATTATGGAATATGGGTACGTGGTTAATGATAATTTACATTACGTATCTTCTGTTAAGAGATGAAGTCTGCTGACAGACAGACGTTAGTTACCTGTCAGGTACCCTAGGGGAGCCCTAGTCGTGTTTCATACCCAGTCCCATCGAACTATCACAGTTAAGGAAGAGAGAGGGCTCAAACATGTGCACTGTAATACTTACACATATACCGCACTAATAGCTGGTCTAGTCAGGGTCGAGTTGAGAACACAAGTCACGCGGAAAGTCACCGATGAGATGGACAGATCAGACAAGAACTACAGCTCTCGGTTATCCAGTGCATGAATGTGCTTGGAAGACTGCTGTAAGAAACGAGTGGCAGTTTTTATTACATTGCATTGTTGTAAATATCAGTGTTAGATACACTCGCTCTGGGTTCAAATTGTGGTTGGCATTGTGATGTAAGTTAAGATTTCACGACTTTGTATATACTAACATAGTTTTTTAAGTATCAATTATAACTAACCATTATGAATCTTGATATCTGATAAATAAATGAATTGAATTGTGAGGCGGGTGACACGAGTTAAATGACGACCACGACCTCTCTACCAAGAGGGAAATGACTGAAAGAAGATGGCTACTTCCGTCTTCATTAAGATTCTCCACCATGGTTAAAACAGGACGGGAGGACTATCATTATTATCTTCTATTTGCCTCCCGTTTTGCTATCAATAAGTATATGTTCACCCGTATTTAGTTGAAAGAGTTTTAAAAACTATTTCATATACTAATGGGTAAAAAGTAGAATTTAAACACGATTTATTTTTCAGTTTTCTAGATACATAAAGGATTTAGATAGAATACACATTCGGTACAAACTGTACCGAATGAAAACGTAATTTAAAAATTTAATGTTCTTGTGTACCAATTTAATTTTTATACACGAGGTTGAATTTGCTACTAAATACGGAACACTAACAGGCTCGGAAGCAGCGAGCTCGAAACTTTGCTTCGTCAGGAAATAAATGAGCATGATCGTAATTTTATCGTGCAAATTATGATAATGAATAATCAAAAACGGTTCATTTTTAATGTACTTACATCGTATTAAACACTTCAAACGTTAAATACGCTATATACTTTTAAATATAAACACGAAATATCATTTAAGAAAATTGCAAAATTCAAAAACGAATTTCACAGAATGAGATAAGTATAAAGTTTTTCACCAGTCACCATTACTTGTTATAAAATATAACTGAATATATTTTGGGTATTTGATTGACTTTTAAAACAGTTTTGTGTATGATACTTTCAAGAAAGACTGAATGTAAAATCAAAATTATCAAAATAATTGGATGAATTATTCTTTGCTCCAATCACATACTTATTTTAGTTTGTACACAACTTTAATGACAAAATAAACTTATTATGATGATAATAGCTTCGAATTTTGATCATTAAACCAATCATGTCATTTGCGGCCTTCATGAATTTGCCCAGTAGAGGCTGAAAACACAACTACCGATTTATTCGTATAAGATTAAGTTTATTACAATTTGACACTGGTTTTACAGGTCTGCTTTGTTTGGGAATCCCAAAGTAGGCACATCTTGTTGACCCCTACATTACTCATTACTAAAACTTAATTAGTTAAACTTAGTTTAACTTTTAGTGTTCTTGTACTGTTGTGTTTTGTGTAATATTGTACTGGGTAGTCTCGCTATCAGCTAACAGATACGTCATTATAGTCAGATTAGCCAAAGCTATGTCAGAACTTCATGAATCAACATTGAAACTCGCCGTGAATGTTATAATGATACATATAATAAAATCATTGTGTCTGTGATTTCAAAATAGCTCTCTTTTACAACGTTCTTATAGGTAATTATTTACACGATACTGAATCACAAAAAGACATTTAAAAATTTTTGGTCTGTCTTTAAATATGTCCAGGCTTTACTCTGGCGCGGCTGAATCGCTTTTTATGGAATTTTCACTGGAAGGCATAGGGCAGCTTTTTATTCTGAGAAATTGTGAGATCGTAAAGTCTATACAGCTATCCCTAACAGGGTCGGCCGATGTCTGGCCTCGGTGTCTTTAGGCTATCATTTTATGCTAAAATCCACTTTATACTTTAAGAAAAGGAATTCACACTGCCACTGAGATAAAATACCAATGTTTACAACCAGATACCGATGGGATATTCCAATGTTGAGTTAACGAGACGCCTTAGATCCGGGGACTGGCTGGCCGCTCACGAACCAATTTACGAAAGATTACGAGCCGACCAGCCAGCAGCCCTGGGGTGCTGTACACAATATAGGAGATCAAAAACGCACCGTGTTTGTATTACTTACCCATGCAAATGACTAGTAAGTATGCCGTTACTTGATTACATATTAATGGCCATGTCACTTAAACGCTTGATTGTAAGGCAAGATTTCAAAAAACTGTTTGTCTCTGCATCACCCAAAGATTGAATGGTAGGAATTGCATAGAACACTGTCACCACTGCACATTTGTATGTATTCAATAAATTAAAATGGCTACACTATAGCACCATGTATAAATCTTTTGATTAACCCGGCGTCTGCTAGGTTGGGTCATAATGACCCGTGATGTTTTTAAATGCGGATATTTAAGAAAATAATAGTGTAACGTTACCACGCTTCTCAGTAGCTGCAGTTAGTGCCCCACCTCCCTCGTTTCTTATGTCAACTAAGACGGTGTGCTCCTGCACAGGAAGATAGTCGCGGTCAAACAACAAAAAGGTAAATATGACCCAACTATACATTCGATGATACCATTTCGTGCCAATTACGTTGAGTTCATTATTTGATTATTTCGTGTATTTATTTGTACCGACATTATGTATATTTTATTATATTTTGTTATTTTTAGGTTATATTTGAATAAGATAAAGAGGAACGCGAAAGGCGAAAAAATTCTGTCAATATTAGAAGAAAGCGACTCGAAAGAAAATTCTTCGGAAAACGAGGAAGATGATCACGTTAGCGAGCGTTCTCAACAGAGTGATACCGGGCAAGAGGCATCAGACAATGATGATGATGTACCTTTGAGTGTCATCCAACGTCAAATGTATTCCTCTGTACGAAGACAAAAAAACTACCCATACCTGTCAAAGATATAATTTCTTTCTGTGGCGGTTGCGTAGATTACGGTGCTAATAGTGATTAACCCTAAGATTGTTTATAATTTTTACATATACTTTCTTAAAGATCTTACATTTGTCGTTTCAAAAAGTTAAAAATAAGTTTTAATTAGTCATTTTTTTTTTATTTAGAATAGGTTCGCGTTTGACCACCATGTCACCTGATGGTAAGTGATGATGTGGTCGAAGATGGAGCACGCTTACCTAAAAGTAACCTTGTTAACCTTATTTTTTTGTTTTTCTATTAATAAGTTTCTAGAAGTTCAATTTTTTGTTGTAAATTTTATACTGACTTCTTAAATACATAAAAAGATCTTTATATTACTTATTTTTTTTTATTTTGTCTCCAAAATATTATAATTTAAGAACTATTTTTCAAGTTAAACACAAATTTGCTCTAAATATCATTGAAATTAATAAAAATCAGGAATGGTTTAAAATCCGGGTAATTATGACCCACCATGCAGTTGTTGTACCTATTTTCTACCATGCTGATGCCGGGTTAAATACTTCATTTACAGACTTAAAAAATAGATCAAGTATTGGCAAATAGTAAAGCAATAAGAAAATTGTAATTTATTTTTTATTCCTGATGAGTCCACTCTTGATCGCTATCTCGCCTGATGGTAAACTATAGATGAGGTCAAGATTTTAATACGTTATTTTTTGTTTAATGGAATGGCATAGTGATGGTTCAGACGAACTTTAGAACGTCTTGCTTAGAAAATTAAGTTCAATTTCAAATGGACTGTGGACTCCTCTTGCACAAGGATACAGTCCGGATGTGTGAAGTGACACTATGGCTGACATATTTGGACGCCCTCGTCCCCTGCCCTCCCTCCTCCCCTCACTGCCCTCGAGCAAGCGGCCGAGCGCTCGCGGATCACTTATGTTATTCAAAGAGGTTTACTCTGGACCTTAGACTAAGTGAAGGCTGGATGAGAAACTTGCATAATCTGGATTCTTCAAAATAGTCTTCTTTTACTCACATACTTATATTTTGGTTTTCTACTCTAGCTTACGTTTCCCATCTACTACTAGCGGTCCCAAACTCAGTATACATTTATTTGATCG
This sequence comes from Tholera decimalis, assembly GCA_943138885.2. NCBI lineage: Eukaryota > Metazoa > Arthropoda > Insecta > Lepidoptera > Noctuidae > Tholera > Tholera decimalis. The sequence goes on from OW964550.2 coordinate 771,407, forward strand.
CGGATTACTATCACCACAAGAAAACAGAGTCATCATCATTTTAAAGTTCTTTGATTAAAATAAAATTATTTTACATCTATCATATTCGGTAAGTAGGTCCTTATTACCCCCAAATGGGGCTTGTAGGTAACCAATTAGCGCTCTAGGGTAATAATGTAGCTAGAAAAGCCCTAGGGCGGTAAGTAGGTAGTTAAAAAAAAATCTCTACACTCTTTCAAAAAGTTCGCGTACATCTAACCATCATACTGGCAATAGACATCATGCATTCAGCCCAATGACAAAAGAGGTCGCTTCGCTATTCAGCCTTGTCTTCGTATGAGAATAATAGTCATCAATTTTAAATATCGAACGGCGAAGCTCAATTTCGATTGGATTGGAAAAAAAGCGCGGGAACCTTCAAGATTGTTAGGCGCCTTTTTTTTAAAAAACTTAATTTGTAATAAATAAAAAGCAACTCATTTTTGAACAAATTTATTAGTTAACGTGGTAGAGATGGCCCGGAGCCGTAAAAAACGAAAAAAGGAACATTCGGCTGAAGACGGAGAGGCGGAGTCGGTTGATGAGGGCTCAGCGTCTGACGTCGGCTCTGTAATATCCGAACAGGATACTGATAAGTATACTCCTTTTAGAATCCCAGATTACGTCCGATATTACCCCGAAGATGGTGGTAATTTTGAATATATCGTGTTTCTAGAAAGTATAGAAGAAGATAAACCCATTGGCTTGAGGGATATGATGTCCCTTGCAAATGCAATTAAGCGTTACAACAAAGGTGTCAAACAACTGCAGCGGATTAACAAGAGTAAGGTAGGTGTCATATATGAAAGACCAGCACTGGCCAATGCTGCTTTAAGTAATAAAAAGTTTCTTGACGGTCACAAATTAAAAGCGTCAATCCCGGCTGCCGCTACGGAGGTTACTGGAGTCATCACACATGTCCCCATTGAACTCTCAAATAAACAAATTTATTCCGCACTAACAAGCACCAAGAACATCGTCTCTATAAGACGTTTTATGAGAAAATTAGTGGAGAATAAAACTGTAAAATATACACCAACAAAAACAGTATCAATTACTTTCTCATGTCCAGTTTTGCCAGAGAGTGTCGACCTCAACAGTTGGCGTTTTGAGGTAAGACCATATATTCCTCCAGTGAAGCAATGCCTTAAGTGCTTGAGATATGATCATATTGCCAAATTCTGTAAAAACTCTGAGAGATGTTCAATTTGTGGAGAAGCACATAATTACAAAGCATGTATAGTTCCCGCCTCGGGTGCAAAATGCTGTCACTGCTCGGGCAATCACATTGCTATATCTTCTTTATGCCCTGTAAAAAAAGAAAAGATTCTGCTACATAAACAAAAATATGAGAAAAAAAGAAGTTATGTTGAAACTCTTAATGACACAAACTTTCCGAAAACTGATCAATTTCTGTCACTCTTAAATTCAGAACTGATTTTAAAAACTATTTCAGAATCAATAGTTAAATTAATAACACAAAATAAAATGAATGAAAAATCAATTTGTAGTACTAGCATTAAAGATGTCCTGCAAGAATCCTTTAAAAATATTAGGTAGGTATTAAAAAATATATATTTTAATGGATTATTTAAATATAGTCCAATGGAATGCTCAGAGCTTATTACACAATCAACATATTTTCAATCACTTTTTGTTGGACAATTCTATTCATATAGCTTTAGTTTGTGAAACTTGGCTTAAGCCCCGTCACACTATCAAATTTCGTGGTTATGATGTAGTCAGACTTGATTCAGGGAATGCTCATAATGGTGTCGCCATTATTTTACATAAATCTATTATGTATACTAAAATAAACACAATCTATGATGATTCCTTACAAAATATAGCAGTTCGTATTAAATATGCTAATCATAAAGAACTTACTATTGTAAGTTTTTACAGTCCAACTAATTGCAACCCTCCTTTTTCTAAAACAAAATTAGATAGACTAATTCAATCTTTACCTCGTCCAATTTTTTTAGCTGGCGATTTTAATGGTTTGCATACAACCTGGGGATGTTCAGCTTCTAACTGCAGAGGTAGGGATATTTTGGATTCCATTAATAAAAACAATCTTGTTCTTTTAAATGATGGTCAAACGACTACTGTTGGTTCCCACACTTGGAGGCGAAATGCTCTTGATTTGACCATTGTCTCTCCTTTGCTAGCCCTGGAGTGTGAATGGTCAGTTCATGATGATCCTTTAGGCAGTTACCACCTTCCTGTAATTACAAAATTCTTAGTGAATAACAATAATTCTTCTAGCTTTCATATACCTGACAGTATTCCTCTTCCATTTTCTTATAATTTCAATACTGTTGATTGGAAAACATATTCATCCGGCATTGATGCTCTTTTGTGTAACTTTTCTATAGACAGACACAATCCTTTGCTTAGCTATAATAAATTTATTAAACTCTTACATTTGGCACTAGTAGATTCAATTCCATCTCCAAGGCGCTACTCCTCTGATGGAGGGCAGGCTCAGCCCCTTTCAACCTCCAACAGAAAGAAAAGAACTCCACTCCCCTGGTGGAATGCTAACTGCAGCAAAGCTGTGGAAGATAGTAAAAATGCTTACTTAACTTTTAAACACAATCCCTCTGAAACAAATTACCTAGCTTTTAAGAAACTCCAAGCAAAGAAAAAGTTCATTATCAAGTATGAAAGAAAGATGAGTTGGTTGAAGTTGTGTGAATCTTTCAACAGAACTACACCTATGTCTGTGGTCTGGTCATATATGCGTAGATTTAATAAAAGTTCTGCATCCACATCTCAAAATAATAACATATATTCTTGGATCCCCGAATTCCTTAAAAAATTTACACCAGATACAGTAGAGCCAGCTTTTATTTTCAACCCTTCTCATCCTGTTTCTCCTAGTAACTTTCACTTAATTAAACCTTTTACATTTGTTGAATTTACTACAGCAATTCATTCTCGTAGGGATACTGCAGCTGGCCTCGACCATATCTCTTATAAAATGCTAAAAAATCTACCTGATCAATCTAAATTAGTTTTGCTTGAAATCTTCAATCTTCTTTGGCAGCATTCTCTAATTCCTGAAGATTGGAAAACTGATTGCCTTGTCCCCATTCTCAAACCCAACAAAGATAAAAATAGTTTTGACTCTTACAGACCTATAGCTTTAACTTCATGTATGGGTAAAATCTTCGAGCAACTTATCAAACAAAGGTTAGAACATTTTATTGAGAAGAACCATATATAAAAAAAAAAAAAAAGTTGTGGAATATATATTATTATTATTATTCCATTTATTTAATATATGTACATATAAATTACATTTTTAAATATTAATATAAAATAAAAACATTTAAAAATATAAAAAATAGTAGCCCACCGGTATCGGGAACAGGGTCCAAGCTACCGGTGGTCAGGGCTCCATAGAGAGGAACCTCCTCACAATACGCGCCGTTTCCAGGAGCACTGCTTTCTGGATCAAGCCCTTGATCCAGCTGCCCAACGAGAGCCTCCTTAGATGTTGGTCGAGGCTCTTGGCTATTATACCATTGGCTGTGACGACTATCGGCACAATGATTGCTGTCTCCACATCCCACATGTCGACAACCTCGCGTGCCAGGTCAAGATACTTATTTTTTTTATCTATCTCAGCTTTCACGAGGTTCTCGTCATGGGGGACTGCTATATCAACAATCATTGTGCAACGCTCTAATCGGTCTATCACCACTATGTCAGGCTTATTGGCAACAATAGTCCTGTCAGTGATGATAGACCGATCCCAGTACAGTGTAATATTGCCATTATCGAGAACTGGGTCGGGCACATACCTATAGTATGGTACTTCTGATTCCACAAGATTATTATTATTTATTTATTATTATTATTATTATTATATACTACCTTCGAATCAATTTGGGTTTAGGAGGGTTTAGTATAGATAAATCTAAGGTTGTAGTTTTTAGCAATATTGGGCCTTTTATAGTCAATATTAAATATGACAACACTGATTTGCCTGTGGAGAATAGTGCAAGATTTTTGGGTGTTATTTTTACAAGCAACCTCTCTTGGAGAAAATATGTTGATTGTATATGTGACAGAGCTCAAAAAGCCCTAAATGTCCTGAGGTCTCTTGCAGGGACATACTGGGGTTCAGACCCTAAAATTCTTTTAAAATTATACAAATCCCTTGTACGAAGCCACTTTGAATATGGTTACCTCTGTTTTTCTTCAGATAGTCAATTGGTAAATAAACTTATATTATGGTAAATATCCTTCAAAATCATAATCTTAGACTTATTACAGGTGCCATGAGAACTACTCCCATTAATTCTTTACAAGTAGAATGTAATACTCCCCCCTTAATCTTACGCTTTCAGTATCTCAAATTCTGTTATTTACTTAAACTTTTCTCTGTAAATCATCATCCTCTGATTAAAAAGTTATTTTCACTTCACATTAAGTATCCTGTTAACACTCATCTGACCAAAAATATTCCATTTATGCTTTTTGATTTTTCATTCATGATCAAGTTAGATGGTCAGTTTAAATTTCACAAATCTAATAAATGGGTGTGTTATGAGAAAGAGTTTGAATGTCTATTTCATGAGCTGGATATAGTAATTGACAACAAATTAAGAGATCGGCAAGAAGTCTATAACCTCTTAGATCAATACCCAAACTATCACCACATTTATACAGATGGCTCTAAAAGTAATGAAAGGGTTTCTATGGCTTATGTCATTCCTCATAAGGAATTTGGACTGGGAGTAAAACTGAAGAAAGAATCAAGCATATTTTCCGCCGAAGCTTATGCCATTCTTGCTGCACTTAAATACATTCAAGACCAATCTGAAAATCGTTGGCTCATTATCACTGACAGCATGAGCGTATTGCATGCTTTGAAAAACTATCAAATCAATGCTCACACAAACTGCATTATAATAGAAATCAGGCACATACTTCATAATCTTTCAACAAGAAACTATAGTATTACATTTTTATGGACTCCATCACATATCGGAGTTTCGGGTAACGAGCAAGCTGATTTTCTAGCACGTGCGATTGCTGACATTGTTGACAGTGACAGCGGCAGCCCCGTCGACGATGTCGCTATTCCTTATAGCGATTTAATACCTATAATCAAGTCCAAACTTTTAAAAGATTGGCAGGACACATGGACAGAATCTCTTACTAGAAAAGGTACTTGGTATGCTCAAATTAATCAGAATATTGGTAAAAGCCCTTGGTTCACCAATTGCCGTTACTTCAGAAGCAGACAATATTATACTATTCTTTGCCGTTTGAGATTTGGACATTGCCGTTTCAACGCTCATTTACATCGCATGCGCATAATTCAATCGCCTTCTTGCACCTATTGCTCAACAAATGATGAACAGACCCTTGATCATATTTTCTTTCAATGCTCAAGTTTTAATATTCAAAGACTGTCTTTAGTAGCCAATTTATTGAATTTATATGAAAAACCAGAGAATATACCGCGCTGCATTGAAGACATTTTGAAAAATAAAGACACCTATGTATTTATTTACGATTTTATTAAAAACACGATCAAGGACATATGAAACAAGGATTTTAACAAATATCGGACTCAACTTAGAAATAAATTCTATGAGATAATATCTGGGTAAATAACTAACAATTGAATATGGAATATGCATCGGATGTAACATTGAAGACTTGGCTCCGGCCTTATTACACACTTGGAACAGAAACAAATATTACAGACCTGGCTGTATGGGCTTGACTCTTTGCCTGTCCTAACGGACGAAGGGAAAAAAAAAAAAAAAAAAATCAATTTCGATTTTGAAAAAAAAAAAAGATGAAAAAAAAGGCGGGAATAGAAAACTTTTACTTTAAAATGTTTTATTCTTGTAATGCCGGTTTTTTAGGGTTCCATAGCCGAATGGCAAAAAACGGAACCCTTATAGTTTCGACATGTCTGTCCGTCTGTCTGTCTGTCCGTCCGTCCGTATGTCACAGCCATTTTATTCCGAAACTATTAGAACTATACATGTAAAACTTGGTAGGTATTCTGTGAACCGCTTTCCGATTTTAAGAGAAAATTTAAAAAATATTTAAAATAAAGGGGGCTCCTCATACATGGAACTGAAACAGAAAATATTTTTTTTCATGAAACCTTTACGTGTGTGGTATTTATAAACAGGTCTTTAAAAATGACATTAAGGTTTCTAAAATGACTTTTTCATAAAGTTAATCGTTTAAAAGATATACGCGTCCAAAGTGGAAAAATGTGTGTCCCCCCTCTAACTTCTATAATAATGAAGTGAAAAATCTAAAAAAAACCATATGATGTAGATCTTAATGTAAACTTTCAACCAAAATTGGTTTGAACGAGATCGAATCAGCAGTTTTTGAGATACAGTATATTTTCTAAAACCGCAAATATAACTTTGTAATTCATACAAATACCATGAAAAACTAAGTTATTTGGCGTAGTGGCAAAATTGTAAATAAGCTAGTTTTAAGAAATTTGTAAGGTTTTTTTTTTCAAATTAATATTTTAAATGTAAGTATTATATTTATTATAGTTACTACGGAACCCTTCATGGGCGAGTCCGACTCGCCCTTGGACAATTTTTTCTACTTACCTCACAATCGAGATGTAAAGCAGAGTAGTTAGCTCGGGTGTAAGCATCAATTGCACCCTCGAACTATAGGCTCGCTCGCTGCGCTCGTGCGCCTAAATATCTCGAGCTGCAATTGATGCCTTACAGCCCTTGGCTACTAATCTACTATAATAGGTACACTTGTCCTATTTGGAAACCTCGATATATATAATTATAAATATTATGTATATTAAACAACTTGCGCAAGGCGCTTGCTATGTTACTTGTGTTACAAGGATAGAAGAGCCAAAAAGGTTGATAGTTAAAAAGACAGATTGGAATATCTACTATAGAACGGTGCCACTTAATTTATTCAGACTTAGAAACAATATGGACCTGAAAATATCGCTCAACATCATTGAGATAGGAAAAGTACCTGTATGTACTTATGGAGATGGCATATTCTACTATATGAAGAATAGTTATACAAATATCTATCGAATCGACACACACACGACAAAAAGCGTGTTGTCTCTTTTTAACCTACCAAGAGCTGCATATGACAAGAGAGACGTCTAAATGTTTCTCAAGTACAAATTTGTCAAAACTTTTATTCGACGTCAAAATCATGTCTATGCGTGACCGGTCGCCATATTGAGTGCCCCAAGTACTCTGTGGTTTTGTGGTAGATGTGCTGTCAAACAGTTGCTTGCTCAAGATATTTTTGTTGTTTTATAGCAAAATACGTATAGGTAAAAAAGTATTTCGGTCTTCTGAGTTTAGACAATACTAGGAAAATCATGCCCTAGTGTTGTATAAAACAGTGTAGTGCGAGAAAAAAAAAATCAGCCTAATTTGACTCTGCGCAGGTTAGTAACTAGTTTTCACTAATCCAGTCGAATATTTAGAATTATTATGTGTAATGTATTGTTACTAGATGATCTTTTGAATATTATTTCAACCTGATTCATGTTGGTATGGCTTAAAACGTTATTATTTTCTTTATTTCGTTGCATTGTTTGTATACAATGCTTGGTATGTAAGGCTAGTGATGTCACATGCCAGATGTTCGCGCGGATAAATATCGATAATATTGATACAGCGTGTGAAATACATCGGAATGATATTTTAATCCATAGGTTTCCTGGAAACGAAGCTTTAAAAAAGAAATGTATAGAAGGTATTGCTTCTGAAAATATAAACCCTAGACATAAATTGCGGCAAATCTGCTCCATGCACTTTGACGAATCTTGTTTTAACAGAACCCTCGATGTGTTAAGGTTACATGACGGTGCAGTTCCCACATCGATATGTTTTTAAATAAAAATTGCATTTCAACATCAACATCTTGTTAAATACTTTCTGTATTGGCAGTATTTCAAATTTCAAGGAATGAAACATGTAAAATAAGTAATTTAAGTAACTATTTTTTTCAGCGTAATCAAATTTGTTCCTCGCATGGAACATTGGTTCCTCAAAACAATGTTCATCACAACAACTTCCTTCAAGTGTAATGGTAAGGATACATTTTATAAATATTACGTAGTTTTTTTTTAAAGAAAGTCTTATTTATTTTTAATATTTGAAAAACCTTGAATTATTTTAGACGGAATTGTTGAATTGAATTGTTCAAAAATGAATAAATGTCTTTCTTTACATAAAACATTGTTATTATTTTACGTCCACTGCTGGACATAGGCCTCCCTCAAGCGTCGCCACACTGACGGCTCTGTGCGTCTCGCATCCACCGGACTCCCGCAGCCTTGACCAGATCGTCGCTCCACCTAGTAGGAGGCCTTCTGACGCAACATCTTCCAGTTCCCGGTCAACACTCCAGAACTTAGCCGTCTGTCTTTCCAATTTCTGCCGCATAGCAGCAGTGCATCCACTATTGTCTTTCAGTTTGAAGAGAAAGAGAGCCAGTGCAAAAAAGGGACGATGAAACATAAAAAAATTAACTTCTAAAATTGTTGTCACTCCAGCTGCATTACTTTTACGATGGTAATTTAATAAAAACCTTGAACAAAAAATTGAAACGACTTTAAAACAAACAAAAACACTACTGCACTATTAAACGAAAATTTACCTTAAAGATTTTACATAGAGTTTCTAATTCCGTTTAAAATAAGGTACCTACTCACAAGTCAGTTATTTTTTTTTTCAATTTTTTTATATTATTTGCTAAAAAGCATATGCTTATAAAACTATTTGAAAAAAAAATGTCTCATTCTTTGTTACTTGAGATACTTACATACAGTTCGCACTAATCCACACTGGGCTTGCAATGAAAAAGCGATTGAAACTGGATCAAACGTTATGAGAAAATTGTGGACATACAAACATACATACATACATACTGGTCGAATACAGAACCTCCTTTTTGAAGTCGGTTAAAAAATTTAATAAATTCATGAAGGTCAAATATCGATAACAGCTGCACACGTTGCTCGCAGTTACAACACTACGAACGGCAACCATCTTATGTGCCCAGTTTTTGTAGGTTTGCACGCTAATTTCGCAGTTAGGGCAAGTCCATAGGTTTCCAAGTCAAAGCTCAACATTTTCAAATGAGTCAAAGACTGCAGCGAACTTCCAGGAATACTTAATATGGACGCGCCATATCGTCTGCCGCGCAAAAGTAGCTACAATTTAATTTACTTCCCTGGATACAAAAGTAATCTTGGACAGTTCTCCGCTCTCCAAACACTCTGTAGGCAATACAATGGTTTTGCAAAGTATTTCAACTTAGATATGACTCGTTGAATGGCAAAGCTGATTCTCTGTCCAAAGAAAAGGCTAGCCCTCTGGTCACTTGTGGAGTCGACTAATCGTTTGCTGATGTCACATAAGAGTCGATGCGCACTCGGACCCCATATTCCTAACGTTTCAACCCCAAACGGCTCAAACATATATCACCCAATTAGGTTATTGTATTTGCGCTGTTTGAGATTTTCTGCACCTGCAGCTGCCGCCCCAGCACAGCCCGCCGTACTGAGAAGATGAGATGGCGCAAGGGTGTCAACACAAGTAGCATCCCACATCAAAGGCCTACCCAACTTCCAAGGCATTATATTTTAGCCTGTTTATAGATCTTAAGGTAAACTTTCGACATGACCCTCCCTATCACCATATAAGATTAAACTTTACAACTGCAAAATGACGTAGTGTGTACTTTGTTGCTTTTTTTTAGTTTAGTCTTTTATATAAATTTAAGCTTGTGGCTAAATAATAACAGCCTTCAAGGTTAAGCAACGCCTGCTAAGGTCAGGTTGTAGATGGGTGACTGTCTTATCATATCCAGTTCCCTCCGAGTCTCAGAAGCATGGTAAGCTGTTGGTCATCGCTCCACATGAAACGCTTGCACTCTAGGGTGTCCCGAATTTTTTTTTCTTTTCGCTACTCAAGCCCCCTCAAAAGTTGCATTATTAGTTTTAGATTACCATAAAAATAATAAAAAAACATAAAAAAATATCTTGAGGGTTCTACCGGCATTTTATTTTTATTTTTTTATCAATTAAATAACCCTCCAGTCAATGTCGTCTATTCTATTTTATGTCCATTATTCCCATTTTACTTTTTATTTCATTGATAGTGAAACCCTAAGTTATGATTTGCAGGCAACGACAGGATTTTTTCTGTTAGGAATTGGTTTGGAACAAACTCGCAAAATTCTACTGTGAGGCAGTTCGTCTCATTTCTATTGCGGTTTTATTGCTGTAAGGTGTCGCTCTGCACTTCCTTGTGATAAAATACGTGTTTTTGTTATATATAATAATGGGTTCAAGACGAAGTGAGACTACTTGTGCTATTTTGGGATCATATAAAGAACTTGACGATCGCCAGTTACCAGTGATAAGTCACGTTATCAAATTCATTTTGTTTATTAAAAATGAAATAAAACTACAGAAGAATGGGAAAGATCCTTCTAACACAGAAGTTTTTTCAATCGTTTCTGGAAAACTTGATACGATTTGGACCAAAGCTTTGATTCCTATCGTTTCCAACGTACGAGTTACCCAATTGCTGAAATCATATTTCGACAAATACCTGTCATTGATAAGATATCCCAAAAATAAAAGAAATGATAGTTACGAAAGCAAAATGAAGTGCTTTTTGGAATCGTCGAACAAGCTCTTCGATATTGCTGCTTGTAAGTGCACTTCGTTTGACATTTGTTCCTGCATAAAACCTAAGAAAGTTCCTATTTCTGAAAGAGACTTTTTACTGGATCAAAGAAGTGATAGAAAAATGGCAATAAGCGGTATAGACACTGTTCAGGACTGCAATAGGCCAGCCAACGGTAACTGGACGTGTCCGGAACCTTCCACGATACGTGGAGCGTACCGTTGCTTTTCAAACAATAAACAAGGTTATACAATAATGGTACCACTAACCTGAGTGCTGGGGACGCCAACTTCGACCTTCCAAGGTCACGCCCCAAGTGTGGTTTGTATGTAATATGAGATGAGTAATTGAAAAGTGTGATGTAAGTCAAGTATGTGGACGTTCACAAGGCGCCGGTCTCCAGATGGCGCGGTTCCAACTCAGCATCACACCCGACTCGTTTCCACCAAGCGCGTGCCACGAGGTGACGCAATAAGGCGATATGTTCCGACAATATCCCGGGGTTTTCGACAAAATGGGGATTTCAACGTCAAACAACAAATAAATCGCGACCCAATTATCGGTCTCAACAGGCGAATCCAACGATATTTTACCAATTATAATTATCTCAACAGGTCCCAAAAAGCGGACGACATTTTTCAAGCGCAAAGTCTATCTGTCAAAGTCAAGTAATGTCAAAATCAAATTCTTTATGTCAAAAGGGTGCGTTCTGTTTCACGTCGGACCGAACATCTACCCACCCCGGACGGGCCTACCCGTCCGCTAATCGATTGGAAGTCTTGACAAGGTTGCAAATTCAACACAGCTTCAATGCGGCCAAATACCGTAGCTAGTTCATTAAAGGTGAGAACGGTGTCTCCCAACAATCTCCGCCAGCGTCCCTTTGCCGCTTTCCAAACCCAAACTATTACACATATCAACCTGGCTCTCATTAAGGAAGGCGTATACCTCCTTCAAATAGTTACTTGTACCCTTGTAATTCGTACCGCAATCAGACCTAATCAACGAAGGTAACCCACGGCGAGACACAAATCTTTCCAAAGTCGCCTCAAAGGCCTCTGTCGAGAGGGAGGTTACCAGCTCCAAATGTACTGCCTTGGTTGACAGGCAGACAAGCACACAAATAAGCCCTAACAATCTTGCTATTACGAAGGGTGGACGTCTTCAACAAAGGGGGACCAACAAAATCCGTTACGACGCCAGCAAAGGGCCTCGTCTCATTGACGCGATCAGCCGACAAAATCCAAAATTCTCGCTGCAGAATGGCCAACAGCGCATTGCAACCGGCATGCGAGTTCTTAATGTGACGATCAGTCACCAACAATTGAACCAAGTTCAGTTATAACAAGGGCAGGAGCACCAATTTTAGGGTAAGGACAACTCACAAGGGTGATTTCAAACCAGGTCCTTCCCTCAACAGTGGTAACAGCCGTTTCACCAATTCCCCAAATCCTGCCTGAAAGGTCGTTCACCTTCAGGCCAACCTGTCCCGCTAACCAAGACGACAAAAGGCAACCCCGGACTCCCGTCTCCAAAATGGCACAGACCACAATCGAGTCACCCAAGGGTCCCCAGACCGTGACCGAGGCCGTTGGCAACAAAACCGTCTTGATCGGGGGGTTCCTTTAGCGGGCAGGCGTCAATCTCTTAGTGATGCCTGGGCGGCGACCGATCGCTGCTTCCAGGCTGCCTTCGTTCACGACGAGGCCAACAATCCAAATATTCGTCTGCGCGGTGTCCCGAGCCGCTCGCCATCACTGGAGGGGCATATCCCACCGGATGCCCGAATGGCGGAGGGCGCGACTCCAGCCGGGGACGTTCCGCCAACGGAGGGGAAAGGCAGCGGCGCCGACCCGGCCACTGCTGCCTAGCAGCCAATGCGCGTTCTCCCTGACGAGGGAAGACCAAATGGCGCTCGTGGGGCTCCCGTTCAACTTGCGCGGGGGGTGGAGAGCGGCGTACAGAATTGCGGGTCTCAGCCCGGTGCTCGTCTCCGGGGTACCCCCCCCCTGCGCGAACCCCCCTCAGAAGCTGGTCTGCTGGAGCGGTTCGCGTTGGCGCACAAAATCTCAAGGTGGGACCCTTCACAAATTCTACACGGGCGGGGGTCGGGGCAGTCCCGATGAAAGTGGGCCCCCAAGCACGAGAAGCACAAACGGCGTGCGTTGACAATGCGGCGGCGGGAACTTACGTGCAAATTCAAAAAGTCCCGGCAACGCGCCATGACATGCCCCGTTGCCTTACAAAAGTCACAATGATGAGGACTCCGGGCACCATCAAAACGGGGGGCGGGGCGAACATCAACAGGCCCCCTAGCCCGAGGACTCCGGGCGCCAGCCAAACGGGGGGCGGGGCGATCATCAACAGGCCCCCTAGCCCGAGAACTCCGGGCGCCAGCCAAACGGGGGGCGGGGCGAACATCAACAGGCCCCCGAGCCCTAGTCCGTCCCTGGTCTCTAGGGTGAGAAGGTAGCTGGGGGTGACCCCGTGGCGCCACGAGTGTTATCCGAAAACCGACACTCGTCTTCCAAAAATTTGAGGAGGTCGTCAAAGGGGGGAAGATGGGTGGCACTATCCCCACCATACTTCTGCTCAAAACGTGACCTCAACTCCGCGGGGAGCAACTGCAGCACTATGTGCACCAACAAGTAGGACCAATGTTCTACCGGTAACTCCAGGCGTCTCAAAGCGTTGGTCGCTGAGACCAACGGGTTCAGCAAGTCAGTGCGCAACGTCGACGTGCTGGCAATGGCCGGTAGTCCCAAAATCTGGTCGATGTGCATATCAGCCAGGCAGCGCTTGTTCTGATACCGTCGGGAGAGAAGCTCCAGAGCGGTCGGGTAAGAGGAATCCGTCACCGGCAAGTGCTGCACCAAGGCTCTGGCTTCGCCCTCCAGGACAGACAATAAATAGGCCAGCTTCTGGGCAGGTCCGAGGTCCGAGCATTCATTCACAAGACTTTTAGAAAGATTTAGGAAGCCCAGCCAGTGGTCCAAGCGACCGTCAAAATGTGGCAGCTCCAGGGTGGGCAGCCTACTCAATAGTCCAGGGCCTGCAACAACAGGGGTCTGCGGCTTGGCCGCCTCAGGCACCCGGCTCTTCAAAATTTCCCGCGCTCGTAGACATATGACATCCCCCAGGTGGACAATCTGGTCATAGTCACCCAAAATCTTATCGCGGGCTGTCTGATCCATCACCCCCAAATCCACATCCATGATGTACTCGTTGAAGCGTATGAGCGCAGCATCAGCTGACTTGATCTACTCAATCACTTGCCCATACCGAGCAAGGGTGAGCTCTTCCAATTCTACACGCTCAACCGTTGCAGCTGCCGATGTGAACCATCTCAACTGTGAGGTCAATCCCGCAGCAGCCTCCCTGACTGCCCTTAATGAGGCCATTGCAACAATCAAATATTAATACAAAACACCAATCAACAACCAACAATCAAATATTAAACAAACATCAATGACTTGTTAGCCGACCAAATAATTTCAACAAATAAAAATTCAAATTCAATTATTTCAAGTCCAAATCCGACCCTGTACTTATTCCAAGTATGAATCTAGCTTGGTTCAGATGGCTAGTTACAAAATAAATAACAATTCAATGTATAATACAATGCTGGATCAACCTCTAATAAATATCAAGAAGCACAACAATTGACTGTATAATATTGAGCCGGAGAATCTCTAACAACACAGTCCAATAAGTACCACAAATGCAATAACCAATACACACAATTCAAGTCCTATTATGTTAGACTATGTGTAATTATTATTTAGATAACCTTTTAAATTCAGATCAATGACATTCAATTATTAATTGCAACAAATACCAAATTATGTACCAAATTATGTACCAAATTATACCAATAATTCCTAATTTCACAAATAAATCCTACCTGTCAATGCAATGAAAGGGGCTACAGTACAAATTACAAATACAACTTCAATTGATTCAACTTCAATTAGATAGCCCGGATGACATGGTAATATATTCAAAACTTATTAAGTTATAAGTTGTGTTAAGTAATCAAACCAAAGTTACTTTCAAAACTTCCAATTAAACCAGTGGATCTTACATTATAAGAGCCACGCCTATACCAGAATGAATCAGTGGATCTTATAAGAGCCACGCCTGCTACCAATTTGTTCAGGACTGCAATAGGCCAGCCAACGGTAACTGGACGTGTCCGGAACCTTCCACGATACGTGGAGCGTACCGTTGCTTTTCAAACAATAAACAAGGTTATACAATAATGGTACCACTAACCTGAGTGCTGGGGACGCCAACTTCGACCTTCCAAGGTCACGCCCCAAGTGTGGTTTGTATGTAATATGAGATGAGTAATTGAAAAGTGTGATGTAAGTCAAGTATGTGGACGTTCACAAGGCGCCGGTCTCCAGATGGCGCGGTTCCAACTCAGCATCACACCCGACTCGTTTCCACCAAGCGCGTGCCACGAGGTGACGCAATAAGGCGATATGTTCCGACAATATCCCGGGGTTTTCGACAAAATGGGGATTTCAACGTCAAACAACAAATAATTCGCGACCCAATTATCGGTCTCAATAGGCGAATCCAACGATATTTTACCAATTATAATTATCTCAACAGGTCCCAAAAAGCGGACGACATTTTTCAAGCGCAAAGTCTATCTGTCAAAGTCAAGTAATGTCAAAATCAAATTCTTTATGTCAAAAGGGTGCGTTCTGTTTCACGTCGGACCGAACAGACACAAAAGAAACAGCACGACTTTTAAAGAAACATCAGAGACAAGAAAATTTGAATCGGAAAGAGTCAGAGCACGCATGTTTTCCCAGTGCATCACTAAAAACCAATCCTGTTCCGGTGCGCGAGTTGCCGCCTCGAGCAGTCGCCTGTAACAGAGCTTTCTGCGAATAGTGACGTGCCTGTAAATGAGACTCCATCTACTTCGTTGAATCGGAACACTCTGGCGCTGCCAACAGTAACTAAGGTATGTGATTGGTATGGACTATCAACGCGATCTGCGGCTGCGGTCGCTTCGGCGGTCTTAGTTGACGTAGGATTGGTATCTTCCGAAGATCTAAGTCTTGTTATTGATAAGAATAAAATTCATAGAGCTGTTTCAAATGCCGGACCAAGGCCAGCAAAGACATTGATACGATTGTAATAAAAAGTATCTACTTTGATGGATGAAAGGACAAAACACTCATAAATCAATCAGTCAGTCAGTTAGGCAATACCGGCCTCATCTAGCTAAACTTAACACGCAAAAAAACATGACGTGTAAAAGTGTTATTTATAACCAATTTACAAAATAAATATTTCATTTCATTTCAAACGAGAAAATAGGCGATCGGTACCACCGCAGAGAAGTCTTGCAAGAACACATTTCAGTTCTCACAGAGCTGGGATCTATTTATTTGGGACATATGACGCCAAGTCGTGGCACTGCCAAAGGGATAGTATCTTCTATCATATCTTTGTTAGAAAATCAAGGGTTGAACTTGGAAGAGGTGATCTGTGTGGGGTGCGATGGTACTGCTACGAATACAGGTTGGAAGGGAGGTGTCATTCAATACCTGGAAAACTATTTAAAGAGACCGTTGCAATGGTGTGTTTGTATGCTTCACGCGAATGAATTACCGCTTCGTCATTTGTTCATGTCTCTGGATGGTAGCACATCTGGGCCAAAAGAATATTCAGGACCTATTGGAAAACAGCTAGCTGCTTGTGAAAGTAAACCTCTAGCGTCTTTTTGTGCAGTGTCTGGCAATTTGCTAGTATTACCTGATAATATTGTGAAGGAACTAAGCACGGATCAAAAGTATCTGTACGAAATGTGTCATACTGTGATGGCTGGTTCCTTTTCCCTTGAGCTAGCGAACCGCCAACCTGGAAAAATGGCGCATTCGAGATGGCTCACTACTGCCAATCGTATACTCAGACTTTACGTAAGTACTGTTTCACCGTCAAATAATTTGCAGCTGCTTGTGAACTACGTGGTCAAAGTTTACGCTCCTGTTTGTTTCCTAATCAAGCAAAACTCATCATTTAAAGATGGAGCCAAGCATATTTTTCAAATGGTTATATACTCTCGATTTTTGCCTGATAGTCTGAGATCTATTGTAAATTCGGTGATCGAAAGAAACGTTTTTTTTGCGCACCCAGAAAACTTGCTTATTGCCATGTTATTCGACGATAGAGAGCATATTCGAGAGCTTGCATCTCGCAAAATATTAAAGGCCAGAGAAGCAGAAAAGAGCAACTCTCGCAGGCTATTTAAAGCACCAAAGCTTAACTTCTGTGCGCGAGACTACACCGATATAATATTTTGGCAAGAGTGTGAAATATCAGCTCCACCAATTTTGCGACACGTCTCCAACGATGAACTTAGAATTAAGGCTAAAGAACACATCCTCGACATTATTGACTTTCCCTGCCACACACAGTCAGTGGAAAGATGTGTAAAACTAGTGACGGAGGCTTCTCAAAGCGTCACGGACGCTACAGCTCGGGATGGTTTTTAACCGACTTCTAAAAAAGGAGGAGGTTCTCAATTCGGATGTTTGTATTTTTTTTTTTTTTTATGTTTGTCCACGCATAACTCCGTCGCTTGCCAACTGATCTGAAAAATTCTTTTTTTGTTGGAAAGGGTATACTTCCCAAATGGTCCCATGAAAATTTTATCGAAATCGGACGAGCCGTTTCTGAAAACACAAAAAAAAGTCGAAAAAAATAATTTACCTTGATGATCTTTTCGTTTACTCTGCATTGCGTTTTTTGTTCGCGCATAACTCCGTCATTTACGAATCGATTTGGAAAATTCACTGACCCACTAAAAAGCGCGAAAATAAAAACTTTTTTGCAAAAAATAAAACCGACTTCCATATCAAAACACTACAAAGCCAAAAATAATTTTAATTTCGGAAGGCGGTGTGAAAAAAAAAAGAAAATACAAAACCAATAACACCGACTACCGAAATTAAAATTATTTTTGGCTTTGTAGTGTTTTGATATGGAAGTCGGTTTTATTTTTTGCAAAAAAGTTTTTATATTAGGAACAGATTAAAATCTCGCTCAGAAATGCCTAATTTTGGTCACAAAAACCAGTTCCGTTATTAAAGTTGCCATTGATTATTTTGTCTTTCAACTATTTTAAACCTTGTTTTAACTCATTGTTGTACCCTTAAATTTATTAAAAACCATTTAAATGTTATTTTTGTATGATTTATAGTTTATATTAGGAACCCCTAAAAATAGCAAATTTGAAAAACTTCAAGGACTGGTAGAGGCCTCAAGATGCCGGATATCTAATTAAATTTTATAATAATCGTAATATATTTGTCAAAACGCAACTTTTGATACCTCTTGCGTAGCCGTAGCTCATTTTTTTTTCCTCATACATGAACGGGACACCCTATTGCACTCGGCTGCATCTGGTTAGACTGGAAACCGACCTCGACGGCTAAACGGCTAAGTAGATCATGATTCATAATGTTACGCCATTTGTTTGGTGGAGAAACTTCGACATAAATCTAGAATTTTCGAGACACTAACGCCATCTAGCGGCGAGTAGCAGTACTGAGTATCTCGAGTAGCTTCGAGAATATTCTTAGCAGTGTAGGCGGTGAGTCGATTTTATAAAAATGTTCTAGAACTCATAGACCGGGGTATAAATAGATCGCAGAGGAACGCAGAGGGCAGTCTTATTTCAAGATACGACGCGATATAATTCGAAGCTTTACAAGGGAATTTCGGTGCGATTTAAGTGTTAAGTGACAAGTATTGTACTGTCAATAACTGTGTTGATTTTTGTTTTGTGTTTATTTAAGTAAAGTGTTAATTTTGGTTTAATTGGTGTAAATTATTTCTATCCCGAACCCCAGCTCGTAACAATAATTTATTCTTACTAACATTATAAATGCGAAGGTTTGTGAGGATGGATGTGTAGGTGTATGTATGTTTGTTACTCTTTCACGCAAAACTACTGAACGGATCTGAATGAAATGGAGTAAGTTTGGTAAGTAGATAGTTGATATCCTGGGCTGCTTTCTATCCCGGAATTACCACGGATTTTCGTGAGAAAACCGTCCCGCGGGAACGAAATCGCGTGCAAAAGCTAGTTTAAATATGTTTAAAGAGTACATATTATGCAACATACAATCCGAGCACCTCTGCTAACCGTTTGCAAGTGTCCCTGGGAACAGAATTCGAGCGAATTAACTATGACGTCAGTGACGCTAGTTAAGTGCTGCCTGTAGCTGTGTGTTACTTGCTGTATTTTACCGATGTGTGACGTACGTTTCGGCTGCTCATTACCTTGCGATGTACGTGGGGATTGAATCACGCATAGTGAGTTGGTTGTTCATTAAACAAAAGGCGAATCAAAGCAACGGCGTGGATTTTCTTTGTGAATGCTCATCTCGATTCGGAAGACAATTATTTTAATCTTAAACCTTTAAAGCAAGAGGAAACAGGTCTAGAGTGGGCTATTTCTGTATAACATACACTGCAAAATTGCAGCATATTATTATGTGAAATGAAAAATAAAATCTACATAAGCCTACGTATAAAACGTGAGAAGCACGGTTCGAATTGGTCATTTGATAAGGAGAAACCCCATCTTAGTCTTAAAAAAATCCATAATACAGTTTTTAAAGGTATGAAAGGACTGTATAATAATTGAATATCCTCAGGTTGAAAAGTAGTGCGTGCACTTTTTACAAAGAATCCCTTCTTGATGATAAAACAACTCACAAGTTTTGGCTGGTTTAAAAAAAAAACTCTTATGTGTTACGAAGACAGCGTAGTGGGTTCTATTATAGGCAAAACTTTTTTTTAATGCGATATTAATACGGCATTACAGCAACATGAAGTATTAAAGAATTCAATTTCAATTCTGCACGTTCTATTTCAACCTAAGTCCTCAACTTTTCTCCCATTAATCGCTGATCACTATGCAGCTATGTCTCATAAGCGTTCTTGGAAGTAATTAGCATGCAACGATTACATTTGTCTCAGCGCGGTCCTCAGCTGCACTAAGCTACCTCGTATCATGCCACTAAGACTGCAGCCCGTCTGTCTGTCTGTTTGCACAGAAAATACTATCGCAAGAACGCTCCAGTGTACTCGGGGCTTCCAAAGTGGTCTAATTTGTGAAACTAGGTTAAATTAACATACGTAGGGGGATGGAAGCGGAGGGTATTGTTTACTCATCGAGTGGCAGTCGGCTGGAATGAACAAGTTTGTTAATAAGATAGGCTTGTTTGTAGAGATGTGTCGCGCCGTGAGGATTACTGCGAGCTGCGACTTGTAGAGGGATTAAAAGTGAGCCAAATTAGGGGAAGGCACGGTCTGGATCTGACTTTATGAATTGTAAATGAGTAAACTTAGATTAAATTATTAATACCTATATAGCTTATTTCAAAAGAAAATAATTGTAAAATGCGTTGTTACTTATTACAATATTTTCTATTGACACTTCGCGTGATCCAAAGGCTGGCTTTTACCTTGGACAGAGGTTAAGCATTTGCCATACAACGTGGCAATGCCGCCAGTCTTTTGGGCACATTACCAGTGGACAGCAATGCTCACGAATTTCTGGAAGCCATATTTTAATTTATTTTTAGATGAATATCTGTAGTTTAGGGTTTTTATTTAACTGTACCTATATCCCATTATTGATTAAATAAATATAACACTTATTACAATTATTTCAATATTAGCAATTATAGAAAAAGCGTGGATTTTGTTAGTAACATTATGATTAAAACGTAACGGGGTAGATATTTTATCAAATTTAATGTCACTGTATCTTATCAAAAATAACTTGCCGTTGAGAAAAGAAGCGAGTTGACCCAGAGACATTGCAGCGAGCGCAGCGCGGCTGACACAAAGGCTTATCCTTGCAAACTGCGGCATAACTGTTCTATTATAGAACCATTTTCTATTACTTACTGCTAGCGAAACGTTTCATAATAATAAGTCAATTGAGAAATGCTACAGCAAAAGAGATCACATACCTACCCGCGGCCGTGACAATAAGTCACGGCGCCTCCGCGACTCAGAGAATATTCAAAGAATTTCAGATTGTCTCAGCTAGGGCATGCTTAGGTCTAGTTCTATTGGAATACTTTAGTTTGGGAACTTGTATGGTATAGACACACGCAATATTACCCTAGGTATGGGAAAAAGCTGCCCAAGTTATGTAGGTAACTGTATTGTTAATATTTTTCATGCTGTGTGACACTCTTGTCTCTGCCTGGATAAACTGCCTCAGTGGACGTAAGCGCGACTACTGAACAAGAGATCTCGGGTTCAACTCCTGGGTAAAAGTACTATTGAGTTATTCTGATAAAAATTTCTTAGTAGTAGCTTGGAGTTTGGTAGTTGTTGGTGTGATAACCGTGCTTCGGAAAGCAAGTCAAGCCTGTCCTGCATCTGTCAGCATCTCTCTCCAGTCGTGTCAAATTGCCGTCCCATATGCCCTAAACCTGGGCAGGGCTTTGTCAGCCGTGTCATAAATTCCATCCAAAGTTAACAGATAAACAGACAGCGGTATTTTGAATCTTTTATACAACGTGTAACGGAAACCCCATATTTATCCAAAAGGGCTGAAGACAACATCTGGTATGGAGTCTCTATGCACAGTTTCAGCACAAAATAACCGACTCAAAGAATTGATACCAAATTATTATCGTATATTTCTTGAATACCAATCATAACAAACGTGTCACAGCACTACGAGGGTCAATAACTTTCCACGTTACTTGCCAATAACACGATAATTCTTTTCGTTCTTCTTAATTTGAAAAATTCGGTCTCTGGTATCAGTGTATTGGAATTTGTAATAAGTTCTACACACGTAGACTTAGGATTCAAAACCCTGGCCATATCGTTTGTTATCATCCAAAAAAGCCATGCACTTGGTATGTACGTACCCTTTAAATTACACGCTGTGTACCTATAAATAAAATTGAACTATCTGTCGGTGATTTCAAAGTCTAGGTAAAATTTCCTCAAGTGTTATACCTATTTACATGATACTAAAACACAAACAAGACGGACCGACTGTTTGTCCGAAAGATTTGAATGCAACACACTGGACGATACAGGAGTTTGTAGGCTATATATAACACATTGGCGTGTAACCCAGTATTCCCACAGTATCGGGATTCGACTCCTAATTATTGTGGATGGTGTTTAAGCTATTAAAAAAGTAATATAGTTACAATGTTGTTATTGCTTCCTTCACTGAATATTACTCGAAAGAGTATCGAATTCTAAACATGATTAAGATCGCACATTAGGGATCATAACGTTTTGCAAATAACATAACGCTTTTCCCTCAAAGCAAATGTTGCAATTCAAACGCTGCGAACATTATGCAAATGTCGTGGCTGCAGCCGATCCGAAAGGGCACTAACGCGCTAAAGAGATCTGCTAACATTGTAATGTGCAGTGGAGAAACATTTGAGTATTTTAACAGTGTGTTCCCATAGTAACTACTCACCATTGGAATTACCTATCTATCGTTTTGTAGCCATGTCTTGGGCAAAGTCGAAATAAGAATCGACGATCGATGATAAAAAATTAGGTGTATAAGTAATAAAAATATACAATTGCATTTATTTATGTAAAGCGTTCACTTTATTTAAGTACTATTTATTGTTTTTTGACTCTGCTCTCATTTTATTTGCATGTTTAAGTGTGTACAAAAATATAATAAACTGTTAATGACATAGTATTTATTATTATTAACTTACTCTTGGTCAAAATCCAGTATTATTTTATTATGCGCCTATTGAATTTACTATTTAGCTTCTTAGATATTCTCTGTAACTTGTTCCGTTGCATTGGGCTTACAGTATCTGCATACTTTATATTATTTAGTACGTACATGGAGTGAGTGTCTATCTAACCTATTTTAGCTGACCTCTTGGCAGGATGGGTTGTCTGACTACCGAATATCTAACCACCTCGCCGAAAATGATTGGGCAACGAACTACAAATGACAAGCGGGGTGATATGTGATACATTGCGGAGAAGTCCCATCCTATTTCTTATGTAGACATCCATCAATTGACCGACTTGGACAAGGTTGTCTGAACCGTGTTCCTTTCTTTGCAGTTTTTATTATTAACCCACGAGCCACGAGCTCTGTTAAACAAGGTGCCTATTTGAGTACGAAATATACAGCTTCTAGTAGGCTCTGTTCCCAAGTGTAAAGCCCGATTTACACTTCAACAAGTACAGTAGCGAGTTAACTTGCGTCATTGGCGGTTAAGTTGTTAATGTACTACTACTTAACTCGCTTTTGCCGTTCAAACTACAATAACAACTTAACTCGCCGATGACGCAAGTTAACTCGCTACTGTACTTGTTGAAGTGTAAATCGGGCTTTATGTCAAGTGCTCGCATCGCGTTAATTCTCTTTAGGAACTCTTTGTCTTTGTCCAACGCGCGTGCTGGTGGGTCACAGATCCCGTCTCTCCGTGAGGACATGGTTGGGCGCTTGAACTTGTCCTTGAAGGTTGTCTCCGAATGGGGCGATGCCAACTTGGTCAAGTTTAATTCAGCTAAAACCCAGGCGTGTCTCTTCTCCGCAAAAAGAAGTAAATTCGAACCGGCTCCTACTTTCCGAGGTGTAACCGTGCCGATAACCGATCGTATCGAGCTTCTGGGGGTAACACTAACTTCTACCCTCAATTTTGGCCCGATTATCGAGGCTAAGGCTCAACTAGCATCAAAAAAGTTGGGAATCCTAGCAAAGGTGAGACGGTACTTTACACCCGAACAGCTGCTCAATCTCTATCAAGCCCAGGTTCGGTCGTGTATGGAGTACTGCTCTCATCTTTGGGATGGATCTGCCAAGTACCAACTGGATGCGCTTGAGTCAATTGAGAAACGTACTAAAAGACTCATTGGCAACGATACACTGATCGAATCAAAGCTCCAGAGCCTTGAACATCGGCGACGAGTTGCTAGTCTATCGGTTTTCTATCGGTTACATTTTGGGGAGTGTGCGATGGAATTACACAATCTAATTCCGTCAAGCCCGTTCCATCATCGGACTACAAGACAAACGGCGATGCGCCATAGTTACATGGTGGACATCCCACCTATACGCACTAAACGCTTTGGGAATACCTTCATTGTGCGTACGGCTAAGGAGTGGAATTCCCTGCCGGAGTCTGTGTTTCCCGATAGCTATAACCTAGGGGTCTTTAAGTCAAGAGTGAATAGGTTACTTTTAGGTAAGCGAGCTCCATCTTCGACCATATCATCACTTAACATCAGGTGAGATGTTGGTCAAACGCGAGCCTATTATCAATAAAAAAACAAACGGACGATTACGCGCGAACTGCGCGGATCATGCGTGGCACTTCGCGGCGCTGCTGAATAAACTACGACGTAAGCGATAGTATCAGGTCTATAACCTATTTTCCGGGTGGTGGCTTTTAGTATAGAATTCAAACTCAAACTCAAAATATTTTCTTTCACATAGGCCTCATAGACACTTATAAAACGTCAGAAGTTAGTGCACAGTTCGAAATTGGTTGTTTTCTATCGAGAAGAACCGGCAGGAAACTCCACAGTTACTCCTTTCAAAATATAATTTATTTTTACCATGTAATACATGTATAGTTATGACACAGCACAATGTAATTACAAATAAACCATTGAAAACGAATCTAAGAGAGATTGAGAAAGTTTTCCCATTCACTAAAAAGGTTTATATTATATTAAAATAAACTTGACAAGCAACAACTTTGGACTTCACTAATGAAAGAAACTAAAGCATTGTAAAATGTAGGGATAATTCATTGAGATAATTTAGTGATATCGTCCTAACTACCAAAAACTTGATTGAATTTCACCTTCGCAGTTGTAGGTAACTAAACTTTATGCTGGACAGATAAAAATAAAAAGGTTCATGAACAATTTCTGTGTATAAAATATTGCAACAATAGGTAACAAATAGTTTTGGGGTAAGCCAAGTGTTGCCAATTACAGGTTAACCAACATTCTCGAAGCGATATTCAAAACAATAAATATTCTTCTTTACAACACAACTTTATATGAATTGGGATATTAAATAAATAATGAATAAAGAAATAAAAATGTATTAAAAAAAATCCAGAACAATTTTAAAATGAATGAGGTACAAACATAAACTAAGAAAGTAAGACTAAAAAGTTAACAAAGATTTCATAGCAATACTTACGTTGCTCTTTGCGCACATTTTGCATTTTGCTCTAATAATATTATTATTATTAGTATTAGATTATTTTTAACCGACTTCTAAAAAAGGAGGAGGTTCTCAATTCGGATGTTTGTATATTTTTTTTTTTTTTTTTTTTTTTTTTTTTTTTTTTTTTTTATGTTTGTCCACGCATAACTCCGTCGCTTGCCAACCGATTTGAAAAATTCTTTTTTTGTTGGAAAGGGTATACTTCCCAAATGGTCCCATGAAAATTTTATCGAAATCGGACGAGCCGTTTCTGAAAAATCAAAAAAAGTCGAAAAAAATAATTTACCTTGAT
Organism: Tholera decimalis; assembly: GCA_943138885.2. Classification (NCBI taxonomy): domain Eukaryota; kingdom Metazoa; phylum Arthropoda; class Insecta; order Lepidoptera; family Noctuidae; genus Tholera; species Tholera decimalis. The sequence continues at coordinate 796,659 of OW964550.2, forward strand.
GATCTTTTCGTTTACTCTGCATTGCGTTTTTTGTTCGCGCATAACTCCGTCATTTACGAATCGATTTGGAAAACCACTGACCCACTAAAAAGCGCGAAAATAAAAACTTTTTTGCAAAAAATAAAACCGACTTCCATATCAAAACACTACAAAGCCAAAAATAATTTTAATTTCGGAAGGCGGTGTGAAAAAAAAAAAGAAAATACAAAACCAATAACACCGACTACCGAAATTAAAATTATTTTTGGCTTTGTAGTGTTTTGATATGGAAGTCGGTTTTATTTTTTGCAAAAAAGTTTTTATTAATGTAATTTGATGTAGATTAATGTTTTATATGCAACAAGAGAGATACCTAGTTATATTACAATCATTGTTATGAACTAATGAACCAGCAAGCAGCTTATCATTTAATTAGTCATGAGAGGATTATCGAACTCGCAGCATTAGCTCCTATTTATAGCTCATGGGTGTTTATGAGACTACTGCGATAGTGATACACATATATCCATACACTCAGTCGCAAACAATAAGGACCAAATATAAACATAGCGATATCATTTTAATATGATATTGACAATGATAATGTAACACAATAACTTTACTAACTAAATTAGCAAAAACAGTAATTTCAACTAACGGATAGTACTTAGTCGAAACGTTTGTTTTTGTTAATTCAAAAAGGTAGATTTAGAAATGTATTTGGATGGCACGTAGTGGTATCTATGTAATTTCGTAGAAAACAAGGCGATTAAAAATTAGATTGAATTTAACTGTTATTGTTCTAATTAGTTTTTATACTTATTATTTTTGCTTATGAAATCGGTTAGTAATTCCCCTGTATCAATTTAAATTACTAAGGCTTTGTTTCTACGGAGTCAGGTTTGGCAAAGCGCAGGCCAGTCCCAAGATGTGGCGAAGTGAAGTTAGCAGTGCTGATCTCGAGAGGAAGCGCATTCAAGAGGAGCATTTACTGAATGTAAAAAGAAGAATGAACAAAGTCAGCTTTGTTCATTCTTCTTTTTAATCATTTTTTTTTTAATTATGAGACGGATGAGTGTAAGAGAGGATTATTGGAAGAACGTACATTACTATCGTGTGTCACAAATAATCTGAACCTTCATTTCTGTTTATTTGTGAGTTATATGAGAACGCATATAGCTTAGCTTATGTTTCGTGCCGCTGTATGCATACTAGTGTTGCCCAAACGAGAGTCTCGCAAGAGTCTTGCAATTAGCGATTACCCTATTGCTATTTATTAAACGGTAGTTGTTTGCTACCGAGCTGGTAACGTAGAACTTTTTGGGAACACTTACAGGATTACGAATAAAACCACTATAGTGTTCTGATCTGAGCTGGCTTTATTTCGTTAAATCTGTGTGGACCCTACTGAATCGCGGTAACGAAACCATAGCGACTTCTATTTTGACGCCATCGCCATCTATCGAGCTTGGGCTTAACCATTTTAGCTTTTGCACAATTATGGTTCGTTACTAAACATACCGCCCACCAAGGACATTTAGTGACAGAATGTCCTTCTTAAATTTAAATTACATCTAATTGATACATACTGATCTTAACATCTATAATAATTTAACAATAGGAAAAAACCTTTGATAGCTCAAATTAACCCAAAAAGGATGTGATCTAACTTTATCGGTTTTGATCTTAAATACATGATATAGATGTACATTGTAAACCTAAGTCCATAAAACTGTACACAATACTGTATAAACAAAAAAAAAAAACAATATAAATATTCATCAGACCTTAATATTTAACACAGACTTGATCCAAAATATGATCTTATTATATCTTACCACATGAACTTGGTCAATACATAGTAGGCTAAGTATACATTATTCATTGGTCTGTTATTGGCAAAACACATAATTTGGAAGTGGGTCTTTTAATAGTTGAAGACTTGGTACGTAATGTGACTACACGGGTGAGTTTATCATCGCCTGGATGTTTTTCCACTACTCGACCTAGCAACCAACGACAAGGTGGTAAATCATCTTCCTTAATTAAGACTACATCTTGGAGATGTAGTCTTAATATTGGTATTAAGCTCAGGAACCTGACTTGCCCATTTGTATCTGTTCATGAGATTAGATAAATACTCCTGGGACCATCGTTTCCAAAAAGACTGCAATATTCTTTGCACAAATTGCCACCGAGTCAAATAATTCACGTTGGAACCTTCGTAGTTTTTATCCGGCACATTGAGCAATGGTTCACCAATAAGGAAATGTCCGGGCGTTAAAGGCAGTGGTTCACCAGGGTCACTGAATTTGATAATGCTTATTGGACGTGAGTTCAAACAAGCCTCTACTTGATAAAGGAGAGTAGTTATTTCTTCGTATGTGAGTGTAGAGTCGCCAATAACTCGCTTCAGATGAAACTTAGTAGCTTTCACTCCCGCTTCCCAAAGACCTCCGAAATTGGGAGCATGCGGTGGGATAAAGTGCCACTCAGTACCGTTTGCTTCTAAATGTTCGGCTACTGAGGGTTGAATTGATGTCAACTGCTGCAACTCCTTGGAGGCACCTACAAAATTAGTGCCGTTATCACTCCATATTTTAGCACAATGACCTCGCCTAGCTACAAACCGTCGGAAGGCTGCTAGAAATGCCTGTGTACCCATATCGCTTGCGACTTCTAAGTGAATAGCGCGCGTGGACACACATACAAATAGGCATATGTAACCTTTATACGAATGATGACCACGGCCCTTTGTTGTTCTTATGCTTATAGGTCCAGCATAGTCCACCCCACTATGCAAAAACGGTCTTGTTGGTGTACAACGGACTGACGGGAGAGAGCCCATTAGTTGGTTTCGGACACTAGCCTTTTGTCTGGCACAGATTACGCACTTGCGAACATACTGTTGGACCAGACTCCTAGCCCCAATAATCCAATAGGCTGACCTTAAAAAGTTAGACATCATTTGAGGACCACCGTGCAATGTTTTTTCATGCGCATCAGCAATAACGAGATGTGTCAGATGGTTGCGGTGTGGAAGCACAATAGGGTGTTTTGTATTCTCGTTTAACTCCGACTTTTCAAGTCGTCCTCGGATTCTAATTATGCCTTTGCTATCGAGAAAAGGACAAAGTGATCTTAACTTACTTGATTTTGATTCTAATATACCCTTTTCTTTTAGTTGTGCATATTCCAGGCTAAATGAGTCTCTTTGAGTCTTCTTTATACAGTTCTCTAATGCTGCTGCTATCTCATGATCTTTTAGATATTTTGTATTATTTGTGTCCTTTTTCAAGAATCGCCTGCAGTACGCAACCACTCTTACCAATCTTCGTAGAGTGGAATATTTTTCAAAGATTGCATGTTCCGGAATTATAACGGTATGTGTTTGTATTGTTTGTTCTAAATCTATATTAAAATCCTGTGGTCGTTTGTATTCAATAAATTTTTTCTTTAAAAATGCAGGTCCTGTAAACCACATGGTATTATTGATCAATTGACTGGGTAGTATCCCTCTAGAAGCACAGTCTGCTGGGTTATCTTTGGTTGAGACGTGAAACCATTGAGATGAACTCATTACGCTCAAGATTTCCGAGGTTCTATTTGCTACGAACGTTTTCCACCTACTAGGATGACTATTAAGCCATGACAGTACGACAGTGGAATCAGTCCATGCCGTGATCTTTTCCTTTGCAATATTTAAAACCTCAGCAGTCTCGGTCAACAGCTTTGACAAAAGTACTGCTCCACATAACTCCAATCGAGGAATGGATATTTGTTTAATCGGAGCAACTCGGGTTTTTGCAACTAACAACGAAAGACGAATTTCACCGGTAGCTTCAGTTATCCGCATGTAAACTACGGCTGAGTATGCTGCCTTTGAGGCGTCGCAAAAACTGTGCAATTCCAGCTCCTGCTTTGAGTCTGTGCCCAACCAACGAGGTATACGAACTTGTGTGAGTAATAGCAGCTCTTCGCGGTAAGTATTCCATTCAGTTACTAACCCTTTACTTAATTCTTCATCCCAACTAATACCTGCAAGCCATAATTTTTGGATAAACATTTTTGCTACGATCACACTAGGTGCTAACCAGCCTAGTGGGTCAAACAAACGAGCTATATTTGAAATTATAGATCTTTTTGTTACAGGTGCAGCTGTCAGCGTTGGAAGATTAACCGAGTACTGGAAGGTATCCTCGTGGTGGTTCCAGGTAAGTCCCAAAATCTTTATAGTACTATCTAGCTTAATGTTGATGTCCTTATTCTCTATATTCTTGCCATTCCTAACATGTCTTTTCTACTTTTGTTCTGGTTGTCCTTATTTTTTATATTAGTTTGACCTGTGTTGACTGTTACTTCTTTTCCATGCATTGAACTTAATATTTCTAATAATTTCTTACTATTAATATTCCATTTCTGCAATGTGAAGCCTCCTTTTCCCAATAATTCTACCATTTGTTTACAGATTTCTACTGCCTCTTCTACGTTACCGCAGCCCGTCATTAAGTCATCCATATAAAAACTATTTAACACTCTGTTCGCTGCAAGTGGGTACTTGTCTCCTTCATCATATGCGAGCTGATGGAGTGATCTGACTGCTAAGTATGGTGCTGAAGCGGTTCCGAATGTCACCGTCACAAGTTCGTAATCTCTGACCTCCTCTTCTGGGCTATTTCGCCAAAGTATGCGCTGAAATAAGGCATCTTCATCTGCTATTTTGACTTGACGGTACATTTTAACTATATCTGCCACAATACCAATGAAGTACACTCTCCACTTCAAAACAGTATGCCGTAAGTCGGCTTGCAGTGTCGGTCCAACCAGTAGCGTATCATTGAGAGAAACTCCGTTTTTGTTCTTCTGGGAGGCATTGAAAACGACGCGAACTTTCGTCGTGGACTTATCGTTTCTTATCACTGCGTGATGCGGTAAGTATACTGCTTCATTCCTTTTATTATCTTCTTCGTTTACAGGTCGCATATGCCCGAGCTGTTAGTATTCTTGTATAACTTCATGATATTGTTTCTTTAAATCTGTGTCCTTACTCAATCTTTTTTCTAATGACCTCAATCTAGTTTCAGCTATTACGCGTGAACCTCCGGCCTTACAAGCAGAATCTTCATCGCGAAATGGTAATCTCACAATGTATCTACCTGTAGCATCTCTTTTAGTTGTCTTATTGTAGAAATCTTCAAATTTTATCTCTTCTGGATGAAGTATTTTCTTTGTAATAGCATGTTCCTCAATCTCCCAAAACTTCTTGAGGAGATCATCTTCATTGACCTGTGTACAGTGTACACTTAACTGGTTTGCGTATCCTTTTGACCTGTTATGATCTGTACTAGCTATACCAGAAATGATCCACCCTAAAGTGGTGTTCTGAGCTATCAGAGCGCCTGATGGACTCTTCATTATTCCTTCCTTTATGATATAGCAATAAACATCTGCACCTAATAAAATATCTATCTTATTGGGTGTGCTGAACTTGGGGTCTGCAAGAAACAGACCTTTGCTCTCGACCCAATCCAGTGAACTTATATTTATACTTCGCTCAGGTAAGTAAGATGTAATCTTGCGCAAAACATAAGCATTTATTTGTACTTGAAAATCATGATTTGATCTTGATTTGATCGTCAAATGCACCATGTGCTTAGCCATGGTTGATCTATTGTCTCCTACACCGGAAACGATACCTCGGACGGGTATCTTCTTTAGATTTAATAATTGTACGGTGGCCTCTGTTATGAAACAAGCTTGTGAGCCTTGATCGAGTAAGGCTCGAACAGTTTGGAACTTACCCATCTTGGACTCGGCAGTTACTAACGCGGTGGCTAGTAATACCTGTCTGGGTTTGGAGACCTTGCCTGTAGACAGACATGCAACTATCGGATTATCACTAGTTGATTCACTAGTGTTATCGATAGAAGGTTTCACTGTAGCATCTTGACTTTTATTCTCCGGCTCTCCATTTGGGTGCAGCAGGGAATGATGTCGTTTTTTGCAAACTCTACAGGAGGTCTGTTTTTTACAATCATATACTGTATGATTACTGCCTAAACAGTTGAAGCAAATTTTATTTTTAGCTACAAAGTCTCGTCTTTCTTCTGTGGACTGTTTTACGAATTGCTTACAGAAGCAGAGCTTGTGAGTTTCTGAGTAATACTCACAAAACATATTGGCTGATTTTGTAGCTAGCATTGCTTTTGAACTATGGGCTTGAGAATTGACCTGGTGAGCCACAGCCTTTCTCGGCTCTATGAACTCTAAGGCGCGGAAACGACTTTCAATAAAGCCCTAAATTGCTCAAAGGTGGGCAGTTTATTGCTGGAGTCGTTGGAAACGCTTAACTCCCATTGTTTTCGCGTTTCGTTATCTAGTTTAATCGTTACTATATGAATGATAATCACGTCCCATGTACTCACATCGATCTCCAAATTTTTTAAAGCATTTATACAATCACTAGTGGTATCTAATAACTCCTTTAAAGACGTTGCTGATTCTACATATAAACGTTTTTGGCTGAACAATCTTTTCAAAATACAATTAGTTAAATATTTTTTATTAGCATAACGTTTTTCTAATTGAGCCCAACATTGGCTGTAGTTAGCATCTGTTATTGGTGTGTGCCTAATTAACTGTTCAGCTTCACCAGTAAGATGGCTTTTGAGATAGTGTAATTTTTGCACGTTATCCAAAGAACTGTTATTGTGAATTAAAGAAGTGAATAGATTGTGAAAAGTTGTCCATTCACTGTACTTGCCAGAAAACGAAGGAATTGTAATTTTAGGTAACTTAACTAGTGAACTAGATGATTTAGAATTACCTTTAGAAGATCCACTGTTTTGTGACATTGGTTGACTGACACTCAGCTTATTTAGCGTAGACTTAATTAAACATTTACACGTTATGTACGTATCTTCGGTTGCGTCATATATATCGACAACCTTTTGTTCTACGTCTTCTAACTTAAACCGCCCATAAAGTTGTGATTTGGTGTCTTTAAATGACGACCAATCATTTTCTAATAATTCAAGTCTAGTCTCTGTATATTCTATCGTTAGCCTATCCTTCGGACATTTTTTGAAATTTGTAAATGCTTTTTGAATAACGTTTTGAAGATCTTTTAATATATTAATTTGTCCTTCCATCTTAAATTTCTATCAATAGCCAATAAATATAACGTTGGTAATATAAATATTATAAGCTTTCTAAATGTGACCTATAAAATAGTTTAATAAATGAACAAGATCAAGAAACAATCTAAAAGTTGCTGAACAAAAACCAACGTATTTTTTCTAAGTTACAATAACTGCTAAAAATTTTACAAGTGTTTTAAAAACATTACACTGGTAGAAATCGGGCATAGATTCCCCGTTCCTCCGTTTTTAATGCAAATATTCTAAGTCCTTAACTAACATGCACAAATCTTAAGACTAATAATTATGTACTAACAGATTGATTCTATATTTTCTAAGTCCAAATATTCTTCTAAATTGTTAAAGTTAAATTCGCAATATAATTAAAGTTCAATATTGCTTGGCAAATCTACTTGATTATCGTCACTTGATAAATATATGAATGTACTCACGGTTTGCACTTCACTCACACAAACACCTGAAGATTGAACTGGTACTGTACTGGTGGCGCCCCCTGCGGCGTCCTCGTGTACTAAGCGCTGCTACCGACTTGACTGCCTCGCTGGTGTGCCAAGTTAATGCCGCCTCTTGCACTTGAACTAGAACTGGTATGATACTAGAGGCGCCCTCTAGCGTCACGTAGAAAGACTCCCGATTGCTGCTGCGCTGGTCCGCCTTGCACAGCGTCGGACAAAGCTGTCGCAGCCTGTGCGGGGTGTCCGGTACTTTAGCCGCAGCGATCCACTGCGAGTACGGCGGAGTGCGGTGTATAACACCGCTTGAACTTCAAAAAATCAGACTGTTCTGGGTCTGAGATCCAGGGTCGATGGACCAATGTTTGCTACCGAGCTGGTAACGTAGAACTTTTTGGGAACACTTACAGGATTATGAATAAAACCACTATAGTGTTCTGATCTGAGCTGGCTTTTGAATCGCGGTAACGAAACCATAGCGACTTCTATTTTGACGCCATCGCCATCTATCGAGCTTGGGCTTAACCATTTTAGCTTTTGCACAATTATGGTTCGTTACTAAACAGTAGTTGAGATCTCAGAACAATGTAACAGAGTAGGTACATTTTGAGCTTGAATTGACATAGGCCAACCAAATGAATCAATTTAATTGAGACTCTTGAAGACTCTTGCGAGACTCTCATTTGGGCAACACTAATGCATACTACTGCGTACCAAACAGACAAAGGAATTAAAGCTTTGTTTCACAAACCCGTATACGAGTTTAATTGAGGATATAATACGCATTCAATATACCTTCATAAAACAAATATAAATGAGGTTCTCGTAAATAATGGCGTGAGTGAGGTCAAAATAATGAGAATTAAAATTTTATATTTGAAGTTAATAAAACATTTTAATGTATTCTGGGTTGACTATTTTAGAGTGGCAGGCGAAAATTAAACACGTAGAAGAGATCACTGGCGTTTGGGTATGTCCGTCTGTCACAGTCAACTTGATCCGAATCAACTGAAACGTAGAAACCTGTTTGATACATTCATATCAAAAGAAATAACGAAAGACCAGATTCTGTTCTGCATAGTAATTTTACTATGCAGAAAAGAATCTGGTCAGGTATGTGTGTATTATTTTCGTGCCTAAGTGGTCGTCAATGTCTCGACCGAAGCGTGCAGGGGCGAAATATATCGACGTCCCCCGCGAATAATCCGGTAATGACCTATTACGGGGTTTTTCATGTTATGCATTTTTCGGCATCTAGAAGTTAAAATACACCATGTGATTTTTTTTCAGAATTTTTCTAACTTTATTTACGAAGATATGAAAAACTACGCGTATATTCCATAAAAATTAATTAAAATGTATTTTAAACGAATAATATGGTTTAAGATCTTTATGAAAAAAAATATCAATATGATTTGACAGTAAACATTGTTACGATATTATTCGGGTAAATAGTCTTCTACCTTAATTAAGTAAGTGCTAGTACAGGCTTATTCGGGGTTTTATTAAGAAAACGATTCCCAGCTACATTCATTATCGAGGGCTCCTTACGCAACCCTTTTCTATATTGATATTACGATATTATTCGTGTAAGTTGTAATATATCATCTAAATATAAATAGACTATTACCAATGCCCCTAGCTCGTTTTCTTAACCTGTAAGGACATGTACCGTCTTCGGTTATGCCTATTGCAACGGCAAGAGCTATTTTATTTATTTTATTTAGACATTTATTTCAGATTAGATACATCCATAAATAGATTAGTAACACTTACATCTATGTTATTAGTTAAAATTATATTGGAGAACATTAATAATTATGAATCAAATAAAAATTAAACAATTAAATATCAAAATAGCATAATAAAAATAAAACAATAAATTAATTAATCAAATTCCGAATAAAATGATCAAGTTATTTTACTTTAAATAAAAATAGCACCGCCGGAACCGTGGACAGTATTCCAGTGCTTCACCACAGGACAATCAACTCTATCCAATATGGTGTTCAGAAGGTTACTAGCGCTACCGCGCACACGCTGCATCAGGGAGGCAACTCGTTTACGTACTATTGCTCTAAAGCAGTCAATGTTGGCCTCGGCAAACATACCTGATGCACTGCAAAAGCGAGGCAACCCCAGCAACATTCTGGACCCATTATTGTACAGGACACGTAGGGCGTTGAAAGTTTTCTACGTATATCTGACCCACAGGCTGCAGGTATAAAAGGTCTGGCAATACGCCTTGAAAAGTGAAATTTTAACATCCCTAGTGCATCTCGCAAACCTGCGCACCAGCATGTTGCATCTCACTGCCAACGCCCTACGTTCTCTCTCAATGTCCATGTCATCGGAGAGATCCTCAGTGACCCAGTGCCCCAGGTATTTAAACTTAGTGACCCTGCTTATCGGCATTCCCCCAAGCCTAACCGGTGGAACGGTCTTGGGACTTCTATTTCCCGACTTAAAAACAAGTAGCTCACTCTTATTGTGGTTATACCTGAGGCCATGTGTCACTAAGTACCTCTCACAGATGCCTAAGATTATGTTGAGGGAGGGCCCTGTCAGGGGACAGATGAACTCAGCAGGACCATATCATCAGCGTAACTGATGTTGTTCATGCAGACTTCATCCATTGAACAACCCACTCCAGCCCTGCTGAGCTCACCTATCAGTCCGTTTATGTATAGCTTGAAGAGACGTGGTGAAGTTAGTCCACCCTGCCTCACCCCACACTCCAACCTGTACTCTGCCGAACATGAACCTGCCCACTTAACATTATTGGTTTTGTTGCCTTATCTTAATATATTTATCAAATCCCCAGGAGTGCTAGTCTCTTCCCGGAGCTTACGCCAGAGTACGCTATATGAGACTAGATCGAATGCCTTCGACAGGTCCAAAAAACAGCCATAAACAGGTGTTTTTCTCGTGACATAGTACTGAATGGTCTGCTTGAGTCGCAGTATCGCAGCATCAGTCGAATGCCCAGCTCCGAAGCTAAACTGTGTATCGTGCAAAACTATGTGCCGATTTAAGAGATTATCAAGCAGCCCATCCAGCACCTTGGCAATGACCGTGGCCAATGAAATAGTAATTGTCTGTAATTGTTCCCGTCAGAGGCATCACCCGTCCTACTTTTAATTATTGGTACAAAAAGAGTCTTCATAAGCTGCTGGGGTAAATATGAATGTCCTATACACAAATTAAAGAACATGACCAACACCCTAGGCAAATGAACAACTGCATGCTGCAAGTGCTCGATGCTGAGGCCATCATGTCCTGGAGACTTACCTCTCGTCATATTCTTAATAATATGAGCGACTTCTTTCACTTGAAACCGAGTTCTCTCACCACCCTTGACCTCAGCATCCAGCACCTGTTGCACACCTGCTAGTGGAGACACAAACTTAAAACGTTCCCTAAACATCTCGGCAATCAGGCGTAGCTCATTCTCGCCCTCAACATACACAGGCACGCACAATCCAGCTTCCAAATTCCTAGTATGCTTCCAAAAGCGCTTGAAGTCCTTCTCTTTGTGGTGCGTGGCTAATATTATGTCCATCTTAATCTGATCCACGTTGTCTTGACACCATTTAAGCTTTGGCATTTTCTGGTTTCACGCATAATGTTATAAATATTGCCAGATTTGGGTTTACCGTGTAGCATCCAGGTCTGAAAGCTACTTCGTGCCTCCATATGAGTCCTCCGCACATACTTATTTACTTAAGTTAAAAATAACTTCAGTCAAAGCACCTACGATACTGTTATACAATTTATCAATTATTTCATAATGACACCTGTTGCTACAGACATGATCAGCACACAGACCAAGTTCCACAGGAAAGTCAATATGCCTTAATTTACTATTAGCAAGTTCGCAATATAACGTGATCTGATCAGAGTCCCTTTCACCCCACTTGACCTCATTGCAAGATTTAAATGTACCTCACTTCCTACATTTCAGTTACATTTCGGAGAGTGTGCGATGGAATTACACAATCTGATTCCGCCAAGCCCGTCCATCATAGGACTACGCGACAAACGGCGAAGCGCCATCGTTACATGGTGGACATCCCACCCATACGCACAAAACATTTTGGGAATACCTTCATTGTACGTACGGCTAAGGAGTGGAATTCACTGCCGGATTCTGTGTCTCCCAATACCCTAACCTATAACCTAGGAGTCAGGGGCGTGCATAGGATTATGACAGGGCATGCGGCGGAGTAAAAACACACAAAAACTTCTTTTTTTATAGATTTTTAGCATATCCACAGCCACGCATCGTAGCATGGTGGCGATGCGTGGCTGTGGCTATGCTAAAAATCTATAAAAGAAGAAGTTTTTGTGAGTAATCGGTCACAAAAACTTCTTCTTTTATAGATTTTTAGCTTAGCCACAGCCACACATCATAGCATGGTGGCGATGCGTGGCTGTGGCTATGCTAAAAATCTATAAAAGAAGAAGTTTTTGTGTGTTTTTACTCCGCCGCATGCCCTGTCATAATCCTATGCACGCGCCTGCTAGGAGTCTTTAAGTCAAGAGTGAATAGGTTACTTTTAGGTAAGCGTGTTCCATCTTCGACACACTTACCATCAGGTGTGACGGTGGTCAAACTCGAACCTATTTTCAATAAAAAAAAAATACTACAATAACCATCAAATAATACTTAAGTAAACTGTTCGAATAAACAGTAATAGTCAGAAAGAAAGAAAGAAAAACTTTTATTGGCTACATGCCGCAAAACACAGTAAAACAAAATAAAAACTTAAAACTAACATTAACAACCCACTGTGTTACTCACGGCCGAGCCAAATAGGTCCTGTTCAGCATAATGCCAGGCAACTAGTGCCTGACGCTGATTTTCAACAGGACCTAACAACACAGCAACAGTCAAAACAATAAAATGTACGTTACTGTTAAACAATCGAATAACATAATAATTGATTTTACAAATGTTCAGTATACAAAACAAATTACACGAATAATAGCGCAACACGATTTTACTGTTGCCGTCGAAAATATAAATTTACGCGAATAATAACGCAACAAGATTTTACTGTTGCCGTCGAAAATATAAATATACACGAAAATATCGTAAATGACATTACTGACCAGAGCTTGACCTACACTAATATAGTAAAATGCATCCAGCTAAATAATAACGAAGCCCTTGGGACTACTTAAATTTTGTTGAAATTACCAGATAGCTGAAAAAATTAGCTTCCATATACGGTATAAAAAGTCTCTGATACTTGTTGTTTAATGGAGTTATTAAGGAAAAATGGTTTTTTATTTTTCCTGAACATTTAAACTTTTACGATTACCGGATTATTCGCGGGGGGCGTCGATATGTGTTATATAAGTTGTGTGTAGTGTGTGTTATGGTATATTTTTTACCATGTATGGATGCTATACTATTGCAGTTTAACGGGAATGCCCGCTGTTAGTTGACATATTGTATATAAGCTACTAAAAGCAAAAACAAAAAATGTAATAATACTACGTACAAAACTGACAGACGGACAACGAGAAGATAAAAAAAGTTGCATAAATGATCGGTATTACATGTTTTTTTTGCACCACCTAAGCCTGATTTTATCAGAATTACAAGCGTCTTACGACTTTGATATAAATTAACAGATAGACGGACACATAAAATCCTATAAGAGTTTCAAGCTGTGCTGTGTGACATATCCAATCAAATCCAATCTCAGAAGAAGAGAATATTTAAAAACCTCACCCCTTTTAAATATATTTGTTTCATAATTTATTCTATGTAATGGTTAAAAGACATAAGAATACTAATGAAAATCTTTTTTTCTCCGAAAAAACAGATGTTTTTGCAAACATAAGAAAAAACTAAATCGGAGAAAAGATAATAATGTATTCTTTCGGAACACTTTACGGGCGACTCACACTAAATTCCATGAACATACAAAAGTAATTTCAATATGGTTTAGCTATCCAGAGTATCTTAGCTCCCCGCGGCACAATGTGCAGTGCAGCAATATCCCAGGCGGGCAGCGCTTCACATCCCTTTGCAAATTATTTCAAGCACCGTGTTTCCATTTCTAATGTAGATAAAATATACCACAAGGTACTCCAAACGTCAGCGCCATACCTTTATTCCTTTGACTACTTAACTTTAACTCCAGCAGCTCAGGACATCTGCAGTTATCTACACAGCATGTTTCAGAAGTACCTTGTCATATTTAAGTTGATTTTCTGAATATAATCTAGGTGATGTTCTGAATCTTTCTTTCTCGCAAAAGAAACTGATTTTACGTCTTTCTTAATAATATTATAATATAATACTAATATTATAAATGCAAAAGTTTGTGAGGATGGAATAGATGTCGTTAGACACAACCAACACTTATTTACTACACGAAAACACATACAAACTCACTATACACTACGACACAAAAATAGGCTTAACTTACCTCAGGACTCTAAACTGAAATTACACTCCACAAGCACCTTAGTAATGTCAGTAAAAATATACAATAAATTGCCAGATATAATAATTAAAAAAACCAGTCAAGTGCGTGTCGGGCCACGCGCAGTGTAGGGTTCCGTAGTTTTTTTAACAGCCAATTGCGTGTCGTATTCGCTGACTGATTGTTTCGTACCATGCTCTAACTAAAAGCCAAACATGACTACCTAACTAATTTGACTTCCTATACAAATCCTCACCTGATCCGACAATTTTGCGCGGAAAGTTTTTTTTTTTAGAGATTTACAGTATAAAACTTGTCATAGCCGGTGTTTTGAATTTAAATACAGGAGACAGAGCTACACTACTCAATCGTCCCAAAGAATAAAATTGAGGAAGTAGTTTGCTGGGGGAGCTTTGTGTTTGATATTATACAGCAAAATAATAGATAAATAAAAACATATTAATTTGAATTCACTCTAAAAAACTTTAATTTCGGAAGTCGGTGGCAAAAAACTAAAATTCAGATCCAAAGACACCATCTTCTAAAATTAAAGTTATTTTTCACATTGTACCTAGTGGTTTTTTGGAAGTTGGTTTTTTTTTTGTTAAAAAGTTTTTTTTATAAAACTTTTTTAAATATGAAACTAGCGTGATACAACTGACGCTTAGCGCCATCTATCGACATTTCTATGGAGTTCTTCGAAATGTTAGAGTCAAATACAATTAATCGACTATTTCTCGTAAACTTGTAAAGCCCACTTATGTGTGATAGTTTTCCTTTAAACTTCGTTATATATAGGTACTAATGCCGTGACATTTGAATTTCTAACTACAACCGTTTAGTTGGTAGAGGGGGACACTTGACTCTAACGAAAATTGGTACTTTAAAGCTTGATAAGTCACGAACAGTTTACTTAATCAAAAACGGTCTTCCCAAACCCCTAATATTTTAGAAAGACCTATTCAACGATATCCCACACTATGGGAAGGACGAAAAAAAAATATCATCCCACTTTACATGTAGGGGAGGTTCCCTAAATAATTGTTTTTTTTTTTTTCAAAACTTTATTTTACCAGTTTTTTGCCGTCATTAACGTGTATATTCATGCCAAATTACAACTTTCTAGTACCAATAATTTTTGAGCTAAACCGCGGAGAGACAGACAGACAGACAGACGGACATGGCGAAACTATAAGGGTTCCTTGTTGACTACGGAACCCTAAAAATGAACAAAAATTTAATATATTTATGAATAAATTAAAACAATTTCTTATCTATAAATGTTTATTATGATGTAAATGAATATTTCAGTTATAAATAAAATAAATGTGTAATATATATATATCTTAAATATGTATAAAACCGTAGGAGTAGTTTAAGTTATAAACATATACACATTTTATTTATAACAATTGTAAATCCCTCTTCCTCTATTATAAATTGCTGTGCCCGACAAATACCTACCACCTAAGTTCACATTGTGGAACGCAATAAATGATTGAGTATATATGTATGGATATAAAAACGTATGGATGTTTGTTGCTCTTTGATCTGAATGAAATTTGGTAAGTAAATAGTTGACATCTCGAAATACTACATACGCCAGTTTTTATCCCGGAATTCCCACGGGTTCGGGACTTACGAGGGAAAACCATCCTACGCGAACGAAGTTACGGGCAGAAGCGTATACATACATGATAGAATAATGCAACTATTAATTACTTGTATACGCTTCTGTGTAACTTCTTATATTGTATAACTCGCTCCGAGTACTTTTACTTCTTACTTTATTAATTATCTGTCTACTGTCTCTTGTTCTATTCTAATACTGCCTATGAAAACTTGTAATTGGCCTTCTTTCAATATTCTTCATCTATCTGTATCCTAGCTGTAAGTTTTCCAAAGAAAAAACTTTTTACAAAAAAATTAAACCGACTCCCAAAAAAACCCTGCAAAGTGAAAAATAACTTTAATTTCGGTAGTCGGTGTCTTTAGTTTTCAACCGACGACCAAAAGAGGAGGTTATCAATTCGACGCGTATATTTTTTTTTTTAATGTATGGTCACCGATTACTCGAAGACGGCTGAACCGATTTGGAAAATTCTTTTTTTGATTGAAAGGGTATACTTCGAAATTGGTCCCATTTTTATAAAAGTCAGGATCTGATGATGGGATCTTAGAGAAATGAAGGGAACTCTTCAAATATTATAGGCACACCTATGACGTTTTGGGTAACTTGTGCAGTTGCTCTCAAAAAGTACCATTTGAGAAAGTGGAACTGATGATGAAGACCACAAATGGCCGCCGAAACTACTCAATAATAAGTATTGAGTGGATTGCGATTCGATTACTTGAATACGGATGTTAAGCACTTTATGCTCGTCACAATGCATATGGTGATGTAGAGCTGATGGTGAAGTACCAGGAGAACTCCTCAACAATTAACGGCCCAGCATTGGGAAAAGCTATATTTTGTAAAAGGTTATAAGTAGTTGACATTTAGGCTCTTGTAACTAGGTAAATTAAAAATAGACCAACTAAAAAGAGTAAAATAAAAACTTTTTACCAAAAAATTAAACCGACTCCCAAAAACACTGCAAAGTGAAAAATAACTTTAATTTTGGAAGTCGGTACCAAAAACGAAAATACAAAACTAAAGACACCGACTACCGAAATTAAAGTTATTTTTCACTTTGCAGTGTTTTTGGGAGTCGGTTTAATTTTTTGGTAAAAAGTTTTTGTATTTTCGTTTTTGGCACTTATAATCATTTACAAAATATTGCTTTTCCCAATCTTGGGCCGCTAATTGTTGAGGAGTTCTCCTGGTACTTCACTATATGCATTGTGACTAGCATATTGTGCTTAATAACCACATTCAAGTAATCGAAGCGGAACACATGAAATACTTATTATTCTTACTTATATATTGAGTAGTTCCAGTGGCCATCTGTGGTCTTCACAAATAGTGCTTTTCGAATGCAACTACACCAGTTACTATAAAAAATACTCAAATCACTATCGGTGTGCCTATAATATTTGAAGAGTTCCCTCAATTTCTTCAAGATCCCATCATCAGATCCTGACTTGGTGACAATGGGACCAACTTCAAAGTGTACCCATTCAAACAAACAAAAAATTATCCAAATCGGTTCAGCCGTCTTCGAGTAATCGGTGATCATACATAAAAAAAATATATATATACGCGTCGAATTGATAGCCTCCTCTTTTAGTCGTCGGTTGAAAAATATACGCGTCGAATTGATAACCTCCTCCTTTTTTGTCATCGGTTGAAAGTAAAATAAAATAGTACTTTAAGACGTGTACGTAAGCAATGGTTTTGAGAAAATAAATCTTGAAAGAGGGAACGGGGAATATTTTTGTGTGAAATATTTCAGGCCAATGGGTAATGATTAACATTGGCTAACATGCTTGAGCAGGAGCTAAAGTTATTTTAATACCATGGCTAAAACACTAAGGTAATAATTTAATAAGGACCTAAGTAGCTCCTCTGCTAAAAATTGCCAAACAAAAGACGCTAACTTGATAAGGGAAAGTCGCGACTGTTTGCGTTGCTGTTCACCTCATAATAGCGCTGTTTGCTCGGCAAACTTCGGCTCTTTCCGCCTCTTCCATTACGTCACACCAGGTGCAGCAGGCTTTTAGTTCATATTCTCGCTGAAATAACGAAATTAGCTGAAATAATCTGCGAAGACTGTTACAAGTTAGTGTAAAAATAGAAATCAGAACTTTAACTTGTTTTAGTTAGTAAATATATCCAATATTGGAAATAATTCTACTGCCATCTTATTGGACCATAAGTTAATTTTTAAGTGCTACAAAGTTGACAGACTCGTTTATTTAATATATCTTATGCTAATGAGGTCCTACACAATGAGGTGTGGGCCATACATAGGTGGGTGGCGTCCAAAGAATGGAAAGAGGAGTGTTGGTCGTTCAGGACCGATATGGACTGACTGGTTAGTGTTACGTTGTTTTTTTTTATCGTAGCTTACCTGCATTGTGAATTGTGGGGTTTCCAAGTGAACTGTTCCAGGCTAAAGGGCCCCACAGATTAACAGTTCGCCGGACGATATCAGTCTGTCAGTTAATCGCAATAGGTCACACACTAACAGTTCCGTTTAAGATTTCGGACTGTCGACTTATACAAACTGACAGTGTGTGACCGCTTGACGATTCCAGTCAGCGTCGATAGATATCGGCCGGACAGTCCAAGGCCTTGAGGCCAAATAAACACACATTAGCAGTAGACATGGGCGTTTTCGTATTTAGTTGCAAACGGATATGTAACCGATATTCAGTTTTCATATCGATATCGAAAACCGTTTTCAGATATCGATATCAGTAGTACGATTTGCACAAGTAACTGTGAAACGCAAACTAACGACAAACGCAAACTCATACTTTTACAGAGTTAGAGTTCAAGTTCCCGGTGGTTTATAATATTTTTATAATATTTATTTATTTCTCAAGAACGAACACAGTACAATGTCACATGGCACATTACATAGAGACTGGTGTCTGTTGAAGGTAAAACCTGTATTACAGATCACCAGGCTTACCCTCCGTCGGACAATTTTTACATATGACCTGTATTAAATGAACATGATATTAATACAATATGAAATAAAACATTAATGAAACGATTGGTAATAACAATAAGAAAAATATATAGGAAAAACAATTATTATAACTAAAGCTAAGCGGTTGGTAGGTTAACGTTCAGTAGAGAATATGTGAATGTGTGTGGAGAGGAGTGTGTGAGGGTGTGTGTGTGTGTGTGTGAGTGAGTGCGCGCGAGCGCGTGTTTGTGTTTGGTGTGCATGTGATAGATTTTTATGGTATTGTTAGTGAATTTATGTTATTGTAAGGGTTTCAATAAAGATTCTGTTGTATCGTAATCAGTACCTTGAAGCCAAGAACAAACTTTCCTCTTGCACTCTGCCCGAGTAAGAGGATATATCAACAGTTGTTTATTAATCTTATTATACAAGTATGGGGCCAGAAAACCGTAGAACTTATGTGCTAGACTGCTCTTAAATCTAGTGGTCGCGCAAACAGCATCGGATCTTCTTTTATTAGACAGGTTTTTGTGGTCATAGGAAAGTTCCGAGTGCTTCCTGGTTACTGTTCCTAAGATGAAAAGTTGCCGAACTGTCAGTACCTTACAGCGTTGATATAGATCAAAGGTTGGGTATCGTATGGGGAGGGAAGAACTTACTTTTAGAATAGCTCTTTGGGCTCTCTCTAACTTCAGAAGGTACGTTTTAGCAGCACCACCCCAAGAAGTTATGCAATAAGTCAGTACGGATTGGCACAGTGCTAGATAAACCATTTTAATTATTGAAGAGTCGGCAATATGTCGAAGAGATTTAAATATATAAATAAGTTTACGTATTCTAGGAACTAGGGCCTCGATATGTGGTTGGAAATTTAGTTTATTGTCAATTATGACGCCTAAATATTTGACAGTGTTCGATTTTGATAAACGCGTACAGTTACATGAATTATTAAATGGTGCATTGCAATTGTGTGAAATTATTGTAAGGTTTGATTGGTCCTGATTTCTAAGTGTATAGGTCATGAACTTGGTTTTGTCTACATTTAGTGTGAGGATGTTATCATTCAGCCAACTGGATACTTGATTAAACCCTTTTTGAGCGTAATTAAAAACCTCTTCCCAAGTATCTCCATAGAAAAGTAGGGCAGTGTCATCAGCGAATGTAATTATTTTCCCATTGGTCAGGTTTGTGTTACATAAGTTATTAATGTACACCAAAAACAATGTCGGGCCAAGAATACTGCCTTGTGGGACGCCATATTTAATAGGCAGTTCTTCACTTATCCAACCATCCACTTTTACTACCTGTGTTCTTCCCTTGAGATAATCTTCAAACAATTCCAAAGGTAGACCTCTAATTCCCAGATGTTCTAGTTTGTTAATTAGGATGGGGATAGATACTGTGTCAAATGCTTTGGCTAAATCGAGATAAATAGCCATTATCCTTTTCCTATCATCCAGCTTAGAAATTATAAATTCTGTTAATTGATGAACAGCATCTGATGTTGATTTTTGTGTCCGAAATCCAAATTGAGATGGGGAAAGAAGATTATTTGTTTCCTGGAACTTTACTAGTCTACTGTTCATCAGACGTTCCAGTATTTTAGACATTGCTGGCAGGATAGAAATAGGTCTATAATTGCTGACACAGCATCTATCTCCACTCTTGAAAATGGGCACAATTTGTGATTTTTTAAAAGCAGAAGGGAACACACCCGTGGCAAAAGATAAATTACAAATGAATGTTAACGGCGGGACAATGACGTCTGTGAATTGTTTTAAGAAATTTCCTGAGATGTAATCAACTCCCACTGCACAGTCATTTTTAAGGTTAGCAATTAAAGATTTTACTTCGAGTTCGTCTGTAGGTAAAAATACCATGGATTTATCGTTAGAGTACGTGGAATTACTATTGTAGTGTGATATCTGAGTTTTATTAAGAGTAATTTTTTCAGCTAATGATTGGCCAACACTAGCGAAGAATGTGTTTATGTCGTTGACTGAGGTTATGGGACTGTTAGGGCAAATTAATTGTGTTGGTTTATCTTTTATTTTTGAAGTATGAGTGATATTTTTAACTGTTTCCCACAATTTTTTGCTGTTTTTGCCGGCTTTGTCAATCATATCTTTTTCATAGTTTATTTTAGTCTTCTTCAGAATATTATTACAAAAAATCCTGTATCTTCGGTATGTGCATTGAAAAACTTCATTTTCGGGATATTTTTTTGTTTTTATATAAAGTTTGTCACGGTTCCTCATACACCTTAGGAGGCCTTTTGTTATCCAGGGCTTTAAAATTCTTTTTCGTCCGGTGTTATCAATTCTAACAGTATTTCTATCTAATGCTTGCGAGAGCGATGCTGTGAAAAAATTTGTAGCTTGATTTACATCGGTCATGTTATATATAGAACTGAAATCAATACTTCTCACGCTTTCATTCACTCCCTCGTAATTAACGCGACCAATGGTTCTTTTTAGAGTTTGCTTGGCCTCAGTGTCCAAGTACAGTACAACCGAATCATGATCCGTAATAGATGTATGAACAACATAGCAATGCGCAGTCAGCCTTGTTCTCAATAATACATGATCTAAGCATGTGCGACTATGAGTAGGGATTGTATGAGCTGGGAGCATGCCATGAAACGCAATCATATCGAGATAAGTAGAAGATCTATTGTTAAGAGTATTAAGGGAAATATCAATATTGATATCACCAACTATGATTACATTCTTAAATGAAGAGTATTTACGTAGGCAAGTATCTAGTGATATTAAGAAGTTATCTATATTCCTATAGCTTGGTGGGCGATAAATAGCTATTAGGATGGTGTCCTGATTGATTTTTAATACGAGAATGTTTGCATCTGAGGACTCTGGTTCCTCAATCGTGTAAGGATCAGAGTTCTTGCAGTAAATAACGACACCTTCATTTTGTGTTTTGTTATTTTTTGTAGAGAAACACCTGTAACCGTCGATAAAAGGAATGCTAGAATTGCGTGCTAACCAACACTCTGTCAGTACAATAATATCCCACTCAACATTTGATCTATTTAATAACGTTTCAAAACTTGACAAGTTGCAGTGAATACTGCGTATATTTTGTACCATAATCTTTAATGTCGTTTTAGGATTTTGTAATAAGTTTTTACAATCCTCTATTTCACATGTTGCTGACTGAGCTACAGTGACATTATCTAAATCATTATTAAAATTAATAGTAAACTCAGCCATTACTTAATATATTTTGGATCAATGTGTGCTCTAATATTCTCCAGTTTATATGTATTGTTTTGTCTTTTCTAGCCTCGCTTACGGACACCACAGCATTATTATTAATTAAACCCAATACGTAATAAAAAATCTGTTTGTCGTATACAAGATGTGTGTGTGTGTGTTTGTAGATGTGTGAGGAATGTAAGTGATTGTAGCGCGTATCGTGTAAGTAAAGTTGTTCAGATATGTGTTTATCAAACCAGACCAACATCATGAGTTGATTAAAAGATAAACATACTTTTAAGGGATATAAATTAAAAAATATAAATTTAAGAACATAAAGCATACAAAATCTGTTTAGGCAGCACACAAAAATTGGTTGATTTAAATGAAAATTTGTTATTGCAATATTGTTATTGCCCATGAAGGGTTCCGTTGTAACTATGATAAATATAATATACTTAATATATTCATTTGAAAAAAAAAAAAAAAAAAAAACCTTACAAATTTCTTAAAACTAGCTTATTTACAATTTTTACAACTACGCCAAATAACTTTGTTTTTCATAGTATTTGTATGAATTACAAAGTTATATTTGCGGTTTTAGAAAATATACTGTATCTCAAAAACTGCTGACTCGATCTCGTTCAAACCAATTTTGATTGAAAGTTTATATTAATATCTACAACATATGGTTTTTTTAGATTTTTCACTTCATTATTATAGAAGTTAGAGGGGGGGGGGGGGGGGGGGGGTACACATTTTACCACTTTGGAAGCGTATATCTTTTAAACGATTAACTTTATGAAAAAGTCATTTTAGAAACCTTAATGTCATTTTTAAAGATCTGTCTATAGATACCACACACGTATAAGTTTCATGAAAGAAAATATTTTCAGTTTTAGTTCCATGTATGGGGAGCCCCCTTAATTTTGAATATTTGTTAAATTTTCTCTTAAAATCGGAAAGCGGTTCACAGAATACATCTACCTACCAAGTTTTACATGTATAGTCCTAATAGTTTCGGAATAAAATGGCCGTGACATACGGACGGACGGACAGACAGACAGACAGACAGACGGACATACATGTCGAAACTATAAGGGTTCCGTTTTTTGCCATTCTGCTACGGAACCCTAAAAAGGCAAAGAATTATCGTTAAGTAGGGCACGTGTCACCAAGGTCAAGTGCAACTCAAAACAAAACTGTCCAAAAAAAATACAAATCAAAATTCATTCGATACAATTCTTATTCCAACAACATAAATTCAACCTTAAATCTATTGGACGTAGGTTTAGTTTAAAGAATGAATTTCTCCCTGATATCGAGTAGCCGCTAACTTATGGAATCTTTGTTGCAACTAAATAAATAGAAACTAGACCTTATTGCTAGCGTGTTAAGATATAGATATTACGCACGCACTGTTATTAACCAAATAACCAATTCCTAGCCGAAGTTACGTAATATTCGCTTCATCACTTTTACGCCAGTAAAAAATTGAATGGTAAGACAGAGACAAAGCGATATAAAAACCTTTGATGTCATATCGCTCTTGATGTGAAGTTTGCGCTTTGTTCGTTATTCGTAGCTCGTTTCTCGTTGTTGCGCTTTGGATAAACCATAACTCGATGAAGTTTTTGTGAAAACGGTTATGTATATTTAGATATCGATATGGTATGATATAAGTTACATATCCGATATAAGTTACGTTTTGATATATCGAACCCATCTTTAATTAGCAGGTAGTCGGCCGGCGGCCCGTCGACCGGCATCTCGTGTCAGTCGAGCACCTACAGTTTTATATTTTTCGACTTGTTTAATTTTTTTTTCGATAAAATGGACAACAAACCTCAATTTGGGTCTACTTTCATAGAACTATATAGGAGTTTTCCATGTTTATGGAAGGTAAAAGACGATACTTATCACAATAAACGATTAAAAGATGACGTTTGCATCAAATTGTTAGCATATTATCAAACCACAGTACCTTCAGCCACAATATTATTGATACCGTGAAAAGAAAAATTAATAACCCTAAAAGCACATTTAGAAAAGAACTAAAGAAGGTACGTAAATATGAATTTATTCGTTTTTGCGATTCTTTTTGGTAGGTAGTTAGGTATCGCTACAGTAGCCATCACTAGAACTTGTACCTAAATAATTAAACAAACAAACTTTTCACACATTCGACACAAGCAGTTTGCTAGATTGTTTACAAGTTCTATTGGAGGCTACCTACCACAATTTTGTGATAGGTTTACTTTCGATAGTACGCTATCGAATGGTAAAATTTATTTAACACGTTCGCTGACAGTGAGCACTTACCCTGACACCACATTACGAAAGTAGAATTTTCCACGACGTACTCTTAAAAATAAGTGGCCCGTCCCTCGACGTACTGTCATAATGCACTATTTTAATTTCCCGCCTAACGATGTACTGTCAGCGAACGTGTTAATGCTGTTCGTTTTGTCCAGAACTTTGAATAAAATGTTATTAATTATTATCTACTTTCAGGAAAGAATATATATAAAATTTCAGGCAAATATATTACAAATATCATAAAGTTACTATTAACCTTTCTTCACTTCTAGATTGGCGCATTTTTGTATTCATTTTACTGATGTACGGTTTGATTATCGTTAATAAGATATTAAAAGTTTCAGAAGTCATTCGCAAGTAATTAAATAGATTTTCCTGATGCGACTGCCTTAGTTCACGTACCAATGTCATATGCAATCTAGATTCTCTATGTTGGAACCACTTTTTCATCCAATATCTCCTTTCTGATGATGAAAGTAAATGAAGTAGTAAAAGAGCACATCGTTTTTTACGCAACATAATGATGACGCTAAAAACTGACAACTAGGCTGCTGCGGTGTGAATAACTACCGCCTGTGTATGGACGCTCATACCGGTATCACACCATTGCCGACGCGCGGTGCTACGATGGGAAACTGCGGACTCGCAACTGCTAGTGTGTAGTCGTAGATGTTGTACCAGGCCATTGCCGGCGGACTGTTAATCTGTGGGGACCTTTACACTTTCGGACGTTGAATCACTGCACTTATAAACTATCACAATAAATTATAGGAATTAAATTGTAATCAAGTGTGGTTTTGTTTGCATTCTAAATGTCATTCAATTGTAGGTTGGTATCTGACAGTTGTGGTTGACGTCGGACGTATAGTCGATTTGCAGTTTTAGTTCGGATCGATATTGATTAATTTTAGCAAATTGTTTGAAAGACTAAATTAATGTCAAAAAAAAAAACAATCCTTAATAGTTGTCAGCTTTTGGTTAAAATACTTAATAAACATAAGTGTAATTGTTCTTTTATCATAGACATTAGTCTAGTAACTTCGATTTGGGACGCGGTCTATATTTAGTCTGAGGTTTTCGGTCGACTAGAAGGAATTTCCGGGGACGCGTTCATTTTGACAAGTCACTACGTTGGGAACACACAATTATACTTAATACCATGTTTTAAAAAGGTAAGAATTTGTTGAATTAGAGTTTGGAAGTGTGAGTCTCTGAGTCCTTCCCCAGTCATTAATGGGATATTATTGTGATCCGTGGATATTCATTGCAGGACTCCACGTTTTATAAGGATTCGCCGAGAGGTCGCGCACGTCCGTCGACGGAGCCTCCCGCAATGTGTCATCCCCAATGACCAACCGTGAATATTACTGCACGTTACTCCATGGGTAATCTTATTTCTAGTTGTGCCACCACGTGTGATTAGGCAAGCTGAGGTTGGGTCTCATTATATTGTCTTTGCGAAGGCCGAAGGTTTAAACCTTTAGATTTCCTGGCTCGATCAGACGGTAACCCACTCCCTTCTTGGGGAAAGAACATAAGTTTAACATTATATAATGGGTCTCCGTATTGCTAATTCCAGATGAGGCGGCCTGAGAGATTCGTCTCGCCGCCAGGATCTAGAGGCATCTCTGGAGCCTGGACGCGAGACCCGTTCCTCGAGCCCTTCCAAAAGCCTCGTGCGGAGACGGCTGAGCGGAGACAGAGTCGGCCTAGAGTCCAGTTCAGGTGGGACGGTTTTTCTAATTTTTTTTAATTCTATTACTTTCCTTATATTTTATCTTATAACTCTTCATTCATTTTATATGGATAAATTTACTACGCATATAAGTTCTGCCGGTTCATGAAGTAACCTGCTTATCACCAGTCCGGTTTTCAAATAAGGAAGCCGGTCTACATTAAATTTAATTGAAGGACCCTCGGGTCGACACCTCTGCTTAACTGGAAGAATTGAAGCGCCCATTTATTAATAACTAGTAACACGCGGGGCTTCGCTCCCGTGGATTCTATCACGGTAAAAACATAACTCTCCTTTTTTGCAGTCGCGTAAAAAGTAGCCTATAACCTTCCTCAAGCTTCAAGCTACTTCCATACCAAATTGCATCCAAATCCACCCTACTAACAAACAAACTTTTCCGCTTTATAATATTAGTACAGATTTAATTTCACTAAAACTGGAAGGTTGTACCTGGAAATTTAATTCAATTAGATACTTACTTATTTTGTAGTTTATGACAAACTTTAACTTGAACATTGAAAGATTAGAACAGTACTGGTATTATCCCAATCACCCACAACCCGTAAGATCTACCAACTGAAGTTTAAACTGGCTGGCAATAACCGTTGTTTGGGTATTTAATTTAACCTAGTTTGAATAAAGAATTAACTCTTTTTATGTATTTAACTTTTCCTTGTGTTAATAAATTAATATTGTTTGAAACCGTTTATTGTTTTAATACCAACCACCTTGCATCTGGGATTGAGTTCCATTACCTCTGGAGGGACAAAATCTCAAATGTAACATTAGGAATGTTAAGTTCAGTTTTCAATATTGGTTCTGTGTTCCCAAGGAATGAATATTTTATTTGCTTATTTATTTAGTGACACACTGGGACCCCGGGTAATCACTCCGGCCGGGAAATCGTTCAAAACTCTTCAGCCAAATTTCTTGCTTAAGGACTACATGTTAAGCAGGAATCCGCACCACAAATGATTTAAAATTCGTATTATGACGCGACTCCAACTCCTCAACTCTCTAAGTCCAGCCGGTCTTAACTCGCAGAAATACCACGATCTCCTCAACCTTCGTAGCATAACGCAGCCTGGACACGTAGAGCCACGTCGTAGGAACACAGAAGGAAATTGGTTCCAGTCAGTGCGGTGCAGTACGTATCGCACTGGTTATGACAAGGAGGCTGCTTTCTCTTCCTCTTCTCCAGCTACGTGAATCCATCCAAAATAAGACTTAGGCAATAGACACACAGTGACTTACATTAGGAGTAAGTATGGTGAGAGGAAACTCAGAACTCATAGCATAAGAAGTCTCTTATGCTATGAGTTCTGAGTTTCCTCTCACCATACTTACTCCAAACCACACCACCTTAACCAAACCACTTAAAACCACAGTCTTTTTATCTATATCACAGTCGTGATATAGATAAAAAGACTGTGGTTTTAGGCCAAATACCATGTTGTTGTTGTATTTGCGTGTGCCTAATTGGCAGGCCTGTTAGTCTAGTGGTCAGTAGCCTTGACTGCTATGCGCAAGGTCGTGGGTTTGATTCCTACCCAAGACAAATGTTTGTGTGATGAGCACGATCATTTGTTCTTTGTCTGGGTGTAATTTTCTATAATATGTATGTATTTAGAAATATACATGTATGTTTATCAGTTGTCTAGTACTCATAGCACAAGCTCTGCTTAGTTTGGGACTAGATGGCGTTGTGTGAAAGTTGCGGAATATTATTATTTCATTTATTCAATCTATATACATATTAATTCCATTTTTAAATATTAATAAAAAAAAATATAAACATTTAAAAATATAAAAAATAGTAGCCCACCGGTATCGGGAACAGGGTCCAAGCTACCGGTGGTCAGGGCTCTTGAGAGAGGAACCTCCTCACAATACGCGCCGATTCCAGAAGTACTGCTCTCTGGATCAAGCCCTTGATCCAGCTGCCCAACGAGAGCCTCCTTAGATGTTGGTAGAGGCTCTTGGCTATTATACCATTGGCTGTGACGACTATCGGCACAATGATTGCTGTCTCCATATCCCACATGTCGACAACCTCGCGTGCCAGGTCAAGATACTTAACCCTTAAGTTCCTGCCCGCGGTCACCGTGACCCCGCCGAATATTGGAATTTGATTTTTTCCGTTAAACGGCTACGTGCGTTGGCGTGCGTCTATGTAACTTTTCTACTTGTCGGTTAGTGTCGCGCATGTGCTCAGCGAGGCTATACGTTCGCGCGTTTAGCTTGGGTGAGTAAAAAAATCTCGTGAGCGGTCATGGTGACCGCGCGTAGGAAGTTACGTGATTATTTTGTTACGTGATTATGTGTATGTTTTGAATAAAAACGACGAAAATATAACAATATAGTTTATGAAACGGCTAGCACAAGAGCTGACGACACCACACATGCCACGGCGAGAAGGTTATGAAAACACTCCTCGGGACATAAAATGTTCAATACGCCGCATTTTGAAAATTGATGATGAAATGCCCAGCTGTTCAGATGCAGATAAACTAGAAAAACGTAAAACATGTTCAAGTTGCGATCCCAAGAAAAGACGCAAAACATTTCACCTAAGTTTTATGTGTAAAAAAAACCCATCTGTTTGGAGTGCGCTAAAAAATGTGCCAAAATTGTCATGAAAAATTGTTAACTTTACCCTCTGCAATTATTATCAAATGTTCAAAATTTTTATATTTTTATAACTTTGTTTTGTTCAAATGTTTATAGATATTAAGAAAAAGTGCAAATTGCTCTAATTATAAGTTCCTATTTTGATTGATCTCATTATTTGAAGATGATTGTTAATTTTGAGTGAAATATGTCTGCATTTATGTTTTTGTCATTTCATAGAAGGAAATGTTGTGTTATTTCGTTTTTTTCTTTTCAATATCATTATTATAATGTTTAAGTGCGTTTCATTCATTATTTGTTACATTATTGACTCGTATTCCATAAGAAAACATGGTTTTAATGTAGGAGTCACTGTGACCGCGGGCAGGTAGTTGCGTCATAAATATAGGTGGCAGGAACTTGAGGGTTAATTCTTTTATCTATCTCAGCTTTCACGAGGTTGTCGTCATGGGGGACTGCTATATCAACAATCATTGTGCGACGCTCTAATCGGTCTATCACCACTATGTCAGGCTTATTGGCAACAATAGTCCTGTCAGTATGATAGACCTATCCCAGTATAGTGTAATATTGCCATTATCGAGAACTGGGTCGGGCACATACCTATAGTATGGTACTTCTGATTCCACAAGATTGTATTTAAGCGCAAGTTGCTGGTGAATAATTCTGGCTACGAGGTTGTGTCTATGCAAATATTCTCCGTTAGCCAGACGAGAACAACCGGAGATAATGTGACGAATGGATTCTCCCGGTTTGTGACATGCCCGACATATGTCTACGGTACCATCCTTCACAATATATTTCCGATAGTTATTCGTCATCATAACTTCGTCCATAATCGCACAGACAAAACCTTCGGTTTCCCCGAAGAGGTCACCAAAACGTAGCCAGGCTACGGACGCTAATAAATCTACTTCAGACCCATGAAGGGCTCGGTATTAGCGTCCGTGAAGCTCCTTGCTCTGCCATACTTACATATTATTATTATTATTTCCTTTATTACATTTTATATACATATTATTTACATTTTTAAATATTTCTATAAAACAAAAAAAAAAAAACATTTAAAAATATAAAAAACAGTTGCCCACCGGTATCGGGAACAGGGTCCAAGCTACCGGTGGTCAGGGCTCTTGAGAGAGGAACCTCCTAACAATTCGCGCCGTGTCAAGAAGTACTGCTTTCTGGATCAAGCCCTTGATCCAGCTGCCCAACGAGAGCCTCCTAAGATGTTTGTCGAGGCTCTTGGCTATTATGCCATTGGCTGAGACGACTATCGGTACAATGATTGCTGTATCCACATCCCACATGTCAACAACCTCGTGAGCCAAGTCAAGATACTTAATTTGCTTATCTTTCTCGGCTTTCACGAGGTTCTCGTCATGAGGGACCGCTATATCAACAATCACTGTGCGACGCTCTAATCGGTCTATTACCACTATATCAGGCTTATTGGCAACAATAGTCCTGTCAGTGATGATAGACCGATCCCAGTACAGCGTAATATTGCCATTTTCGAGAACTGGGTTGGGCACATACCTATAGTACGGTACTTCTGATTCCACGAGATTGTATTTGACAGGCCCGTTGGTATAGTGGTCAGTGGCCCTGACTGCTATGCGCAAGGTCGTGGGTTCGATTCCCACCTAGAACAAGTGTTTGTGTGATGAGCACGGTCATTTGTTCTTTGTCTGGGTGTAATTTATCTATAATATGTATGTATTTAGAAATATATATGTATGTTTATCAGTTGTCTAGTACCCATACCACAAGCTCTGCTTAGTTCTGGGACTAGATGGCGTTGTGTGGAAAGTTGTGGAATATTATTATTATTATTATTATTTAAGAGCAAGTTGCTGGTGAAAAATCCTAGCTACAAGGTTGTGTCTATGCAAATAGTCTCCATTAGCCAGACGAGAACAACCGGAGATAATGTGACGAATGGATTCTCCCGGTTTGTGACATGCCCGACATATGTCTACCGTACCATCCTTCACAATATATTTCCGATAGTTATTCGTCATCATAACTTCATCCATAATTGCACAGACAAAACCTTCGGTTTCCCCGAAGAGGTCACCAAAACTTAGCCAGGCTACGGACGCTAACGTATCTACGTCAGACCCATGAAGGGCCCGGTAATAGCGTCCGTGAAGCTCCTTGCTCTGCCATACTTCTCTGCGGTCATTAGTATCTAATACTACAGGTTTGCGCCAATTCTCGGTACCTAAGGAGAGCGGAGTGAGGCCTTTGTCCACCGCTACCACATCTTGATGCATACCCACGTCGGCTTCTAGGAAATATTCCCTAAGGCTGCATACCTCGCGGTTGTGCAGGGTCTTTGCATTTAAAAAGCCACGACCCCCGCACTTCCGCGGGATATACAGCCTCATCACCGATGAACGTGGGTGATTAATTCGATTTGCAGTCAGCGTTGTGTGGACCCGCCTGTCCAAGGCGTCAAGTTCAGTCTGAGTCCATTTGAGTATGCCAAAAGAGTACATCAATACTGGCATGACCCAACCATTGAAGGTACGCACCTTGTTTCCGCCTGATAGAAGACTATTCAGTACTTTATTCAGACGGCCAAAGAAGCGTTCCTTCAATGACTGTTTAACATAAGCAACATTGATGCCTAGTGCCTCTAACATACCCAAATACTTGTAGGTTTCAGTTGAGCCGAGTGATCTTAGGTGTATGGAATCCGAGAGTTGAGTTCCCACGGATTCCATAATCACTCCTCGCTTTACATGCAGGATCGCACATTTGTCCACCCCAAATTCCATCCTGATGGCGCTACTGAAGGTTTCCGTTACCTTCAGTAGCTCCATGAGTTGCAAGTTGCTGGGGGCAAAAAGTTTCAAATCATCCATGTAAAGCAAGTGTGATATGACCTGAACACCTCTTCTCAACTGGTAGCCTTGCCCCGAACCCTCCAGCAGTGTACTGAGAGGGTTGAGAGCCAGACAAAACCACAGTGGGCTCAGACTGTCGCCCTGAAAAATACCACGCTCAATCCTAATCGGTTCGCTGTTTTCCTGGATCTGTCGACATCCTGGATAGCAGAGGACCGTCTTCCATTGCCCCATACATGACTCAAGGAAAGTGCGGAGTATTGGATTTATTTTGTACAACTCCAACACCTTCATGAGCCATGTATGTGGAACCGAGACATAGGCCTTCTTATAATCTATCCAACATGTCGACAGATTCCTTCGGGAACGACGAACCTGTTGGATTATGGCAATATCGATTAGGAGAAGCTCCTTAGTACCGCGGGACCCGTTCCTACATCCATTCTGAGAAGCAGATATGATTGAATTTGTATCTATGTGATTATTAATTTTGGCTCTCAGAATGGATGTAAGAACTTTATAGACCGTCGGTAAGCACGTGATCGGTCTATAATTTTTAGGTTCCGAAGTACTGCCTGATTTATGGAGCAGGTGGGTTATTCCTGTAGTTAGGAATTGAGGTAGCGATCCTAGCTCTAGGGCAGACTAGAACTGAGCGGCCAAGCGAGCGTGCGAGCTTAGAAACCATTTTATCCAGAAATTGTGCAGCCCGTCCGGCCCTGGAGATTTCCAGTTGGATAACGGACGGACTGCACGGGTTACATCTTGGGGGCTGATCGTAATTGCCCCCATTTCTGGTATAAGATCGCACGTGCGCCTGATCTCACTCATCCAGTCACCCTCGGTGTGGCTGACAGGCACCGACCAGATGCTGCGCCAGAACGAACACATGGCGTCATCATTCGGTAGGCACGTATCAGTCACACCTTGGTTAGGTCGCTCCCAGGCCCTATAAACCCACCTTTCATTGCTTTGGAATGTGCGATTCTGAGTGTATCGCTCCACCCGCCGCTTATATCGACGAATTCGATTTGCCCATGCATAGACTTTCTGCTTCAGGAAGTCGATACGCTCTGTGACGCGGGTCAGATAATCCCGAGGACTGATATCAGTCCCCGCAAACGCCCGCCTCACAAAGCGCATCACTCTAGGACGAGTGTTGCCCTGCCTGAAGCAGATAAGTTTACCAATGAGTGCTCTAGCCTCAGCAATACGACGTTCGATCCTGCCCTGCCAAGCTGGTACAGCTGGTCGAATAACTCTGTCAGTCTTTGGAAACTTGACATGAGCTACCCGACAAGCCGCTACAGCTGCACAGTATAGGATCGAATGAGTATCGGTGAGGTCTTCAGCGAGCGTCGTCGTCATACGCTCGAATCGGCAACAGACGCGTTTCTTTTCTGCTCCGTAAAAATAAATATAATTGCTGTAATTAGTGAAGTGATTGTCAAAATAAAACTATACAATCGGTGTTCGTGCTAAGTAGTTCAATATAGTGTAAAAGCGTACAAATACAACAAAGATTAAAGGTGTTATCGTCAAAATAATAAACATACAAATCAGTTTAAAAACACAACAGTGACAGTGCAAGTGTCGTGACCTCGAACTTTTTAACATTTCACCCACATATTTTTTATTTTTTTAATCAGAGATTGAATATCGCAAAGACTGTATGCTTAATTAAACCTTATATTATACGCTACTTGGTGCATTGGTAACAAGACTCAGAGCCGAGCAGATAGTAGCGGGTTCAATCCCACTGTAAATAAAGAGGAACTTTTTCAGATATTTCTTTTTGTTTATTTATATCGAACATGGTGAAGTGTGGGGCTTGTGGCAGGTTCATTGCTGCAAACGAAGCGGTTAAATGCAAAAAATGCCCGGGAGTCTACCATCGTATATGCGTCAATCTCTCGGCCTCTGGAGCCACACCACCGACATGGATTTGCCCCGGATGCAAAGTAAAACTACCGCGCGAAGATAATAATAATAATAATAATAATATAAACTTTATTTCAGACCTTGATCCATAGTTACAGGTACAAACTTACACATAATAAAACACTTCACTCATCAGAACAAACAACAAAACATACATAAGACACCAAAACATACAAAAGACACAAAAGGAACATAATACAAATAAAAATATAAAAACTAATAGGCAGTGTGTAGGCGTATCCAGTGGCTCAGCATTGGAGAGTCCCACCTATCTGCAAACACTTTTATCACGCTATTTTTGCTAGACCTAACACGATTCAGCAGCGACGCACATTGCTTCCGTATAAGAGCA
The DNA here is from genome assembly GCA_943138885.2 of Tholera decimalis. Classification (NCBI taxonomy): domain Eukaryota; kingdom Metazoa; phylum Arthropoda; class Insecta; order Lepidoptera; family Noctuidae; genus Tholera; species Tholera decimalis. Next base: position 830,321 of record OW964550.2, read on the forward strand.
TGAAACCCATCGGTATGCATTTCCGCGAACATGTTCGAAGCACTGCAAAATCGTGGTAGTCCCATAAGCACCCTAAACTACTGCCATATCAACACTAGCAACGCAACCTGAAATGCATCCAGACTCCAAACTTAGCGGAGGCTGTATTCCAGATCCCGAAGAGTTCACCGGCCTGGCTAAAGAAATTCGTAGTCTGCGGGATGAGGTCGTGGCGCTAAGGACTGAAATACGGGAGTTCCGGGAAGAGATAGCGGTCCTGAAAAACACAGTGAAGGAATGCGGTGTCCGTGTTGATAGTCTCGAAAATCGCGTTAAAATAATGGAAGAGTGTTGGGAATCGCGAAACGAGGCTGGATACCTGGAATCCCCCCGCTTAGCTGAATTAGAATCCACAATTGAAGAGCTGAAACAACAAATTAACGAACGAGAGCAGGAATCAATTATTAATGATATCCAGTTGTCCGGTATTATGGAGGTGCAAGGGGAAAACCCAAACCAAATTCTACACACGCTGGCGGTAAAATTGGGAATAGAGCTCGACGCACGAGATGTGGTGTTCGCTAAGCGAGTCGGTAATGTACTTCGCGACCGCACGGAAGGTGAAACTCCGCGCCCTCGAGTCATCGCCATCCGTCTAGCTAGGCGCGCTACGCGTGACTCCATACTCGCCGCTGCGCGCGTTCGCCGTCGCCTTACCACTACCGATATACAAATTCCTGGAGCGGCAAATCGCGTCTTCGTAAATGAACGCCTAACGAAATTCAACAGGCAATTGTTTTATTTAACTCGGCAGGCTGCTAGTCGCTCAGAGTGGAAGTATGCCTGGACCAAAGATGGTCGTATACTTGCACGCAAAGAGGAGGGTAAACCGGTAATGCACATCCGGACGGTGGCCGATATTGAGAGAATTTTTGTTTGACAATAAGTTGGCTATCAGCTGTTATTATTAAAATGAATGTTTGGCATAAAATAACGCAAATAACGCTTTTTTATTTTCGTTTTATAGTATTGTTATTGCTCGTAAAAAATTATCAATTATTATCTGCATCTAATATTAGAGTTACTTTTTCACTTTTTTATATAGTATTTTATATAGTTTTTAGAAGTATACATAACACCCGATATTCATGGAAACTATGTACCTCTTTTTGTTTTGTTTGTTATGATTATTATGTGTTTTGTTGCTACACGCCACTTATTTCCGCAGCTTACGGTGCCACACGTTTTACTTTATTTTTACACTATACACGCGAAGCATATTTTTGTTATGTACAAAATTTAAGCCTTTACACAATATTTACATTAAATACTGATTATTATTTATTCTGTACTGTTGATTTCGTTTTTGCTATGGTATTTATATTTGTCATGATTATTGAATATAAAATTATTTTATTATATCTGTGATGGCTACAAGACATCTGAAAGTTGGGCTTTGGAATGCGGGTTCTCTAGGCACTAAGCATGATGAGTTTATAGCGGCGATGCAACGACATAATATAATATAATAATATAATATAATATAATAATAATATTTTTATTCATCCAAAATTTACAATTAATATACATTGGTCAATAAATCAAAAGATTACATAAATGTTAAAACTAATGCTTAGGTATATATAATTGATTTACAACTATTATTTATTTACTTTTAAATTAAATCACCTGTACTTAAAATACCTCTTAACGACTTGCCTCAGCTAGGTTAAACCTGTGTTTCAGGCTGTCGCTAATAATGTTTTTTATTGCAGGATCAATTATTATTTGTAAAACTGGTCTAAACAAGAACAATTATACAATAAATATTTAATAACTAAAGGAATATGGATACATTATATAAAATTCAAAATAGAAACTAATCACATAAAATTATTTAAAAATTATTTTAAATTTTGTAACAAGTTCTCAGTGTCTGCATAATTAAGCTTAGCTAAATATTCCGATAACATGATACTGCATTTTTTGTAATTTTTGCTATGTATGTCTATTATCTTATTAATTTTATTATATAAAAAAGGTCCTAAAAATATGTAAAATCTATAAACAAATGCATGTCTAGTTTGTGGCCGAGTACAGACCAGGTCTTTCCTTCTCTTGACTGATGGTGCTGGGTTAAAAGGTAGATCAGTATGCTGTTTTAATAAGGTGTGGAGTATAAATAATTGACGAACTGTTAATACTTTGCATGCCACGTAAAGCTGATGTGTTGGAAATAAAAAAGGACGAAAGGTGGCTACCTTTAGAATAGCTCTTTGAGCACGTTCTAGAGGAAGTAAGATGGTTTTTGCGGCACCACCCCAAGCAATTATGCAGTAGGTAAGTATGGACTGAACTAAAGCTAAATATACCTGTTTTATTAAGTTATAGTCTGTAATGTAACGTAAGTTTTTAAATATATATATTAATTTACGTACTCTATTGCATAATAAGTCGATGTGTTTACGAAAATTTAGGTTAGGGTCAAGAGTGATACCTAAATATTTCATATTGTCTGTTTTCTCTAAAGTGGGACAAGTACACGCAAAGTCAGCGTTATAGGTTGTGCAGCTATGTGCGTAAATGTTTTGATTAGTAATTAGTTTGTTGTTATTCTTCATTGAAAATATGATATATTTAGTTTTATCTCTATTTAAGGTTAGAATATTATTATAAAGCCAATTTGATACGATATTAAATCCCGACTGAGCGTGTTCATAGACCTCTTCTCTTGTTTTTGCTGAGAATACCAGAGCCGTATCATCCGCATATGAAATAATGGTACCGTTTTGGAGATTCAGGTTGCAGAGGTCATTTATATAAATTAGAAATAGTGTCGGACCCAAAATTGACCCTTGTGGTATACCAAAGGAACTATTTTTCAGGTCAGAACTTACATAATGACCAATTTTCACACATTGATGTCGGTCTCTAAGATAATCAGCAAAAAGTTCTAGTTGAATTCCTCTTATTCCCAGAGCTTCAAGCTTGTGTAATAATATAGAACAAGAAATAGTGTCGAACGCCTTGGCAAGGTCTAAAAAGATCCCTATGGAATGCATACCACTATCTAAACTGCTAGTTATATAGTCTGTCAGTTGGGATACTGCCTGGCTAGTTGACTTTTTTGGTCTAAAACCAAATTGCCGATCTGAGAGTAAATTTTTAACTTCTAAATATTTCATTAGTCTGCTGTTTATAATCTTTTCTAGAATCTTTGACAGACCTGTTAAAATTGATATGGGTCTATAGTTACTAATACTCTCTTTGTTTCCAGATTTGAAAATAGGAGTAACTACAGCTTTTTTAAGTATTTTAGGGAAGACTCCCGTATTTAGGCATAGTTGAAAAATATGAGTTAACGGTGGGGCAAGTTGTTCTTTGAATCTTTTGAGTATATTATTAGGTATATTGTCCCATCCAACAGCGCAGTCATCTTTTAACCCAGATATTATACGTAATACTTCATCCACATCTGTATCCAACAGTACAAAAGAGTTAAGGGTGTGAGAGGTTGAAGGCATCGTATCATTTAGAGTAGGAAAACTTCTTGTATTTAAGCTTTTTTCTGCTAAGTTTTTACCAACATTAGCAAAATAATTGTTCACCTTATTTATAACTGTTAATGGGCAAGGCTCTGTTAGAAGTAAGTCCAGGGGCGGGTCCGGGATTTTTGACTTGTATGTATATTTTTTTATGAATTTCCAGACAAGTTTACTGTTATTCCCTGCCTTTTTTAATTCCATTTTATCATGCTCAATTTTAAGTTTTTTTAAAAGATTGTTACAATAGTTTCTATATTTTTTATAAGTTATGGTGAGTACTTCATTTTCGGGAGAAAGTTTTGATTTTAGGTGAAGTTTATCCCTATGTTTAATGCAACGAACGAGCCCGGGCGTAATCCAAGGTTTAATGTTTTTATATTTACGAGGCAAATCTGTTGTTGTAGTATTTTTTAAAACTGCACGTTGTAAAATATTAATAAAACAATCTAAGGAGTTATTTGCATCATTACACTTATAAACTGGGTCGAAATTAATGCTGCGTATGTCACTTTCCAGGTTAGTCATATTAATTTTATTAAAGCTGCGCATGCAAATTTTTCTAGGTACAGACAATTGTAAACTGAGTATTATGGCCTGATGATCAGTAATAGCAGAGTTAGTGACTAAGGTTATGGATGGTTTACATGATTTTATAATAAAATGGTCCAAACATGAGCCGCTTTGGTGGGTAGGGAGGTTATGTGCTGGTAGAAGCCCATGAAATGCGCAGATGTTCAAGTAGTTCTGCGCATGAGTATCGGTTCTACCTGAAGCAATGTTAATGTTTATATCGCCTGTTAAGATTATATTTTTAAATGAACAGAGTTTTTTTAAATTTATGTCAAGAGACTCCAAGAACAAATCTAAATTTTGAGAGGGAGGCCTGTAAATAGCCACGACTACGGTGTCGTAATTGATTTTAATAATTAAACAATTACTGTCCTGATATGTTGGTTCTTCTGCGGTTACTTTTAAGTTATTTTTTGTGTATATAACTACACCAGCATTTTGATTGATTATTTTCTTTGTACTGTGTAAAGAGTAACCATCCATTGATGGTATCTCATTTGTATGATTTGATAGCCAACATTCTGTTAAGACTATGATATCACAACTTATATCGAGACTGTGCAATAAAACTTCTAATGCATTCATGTTACGGTTTATGCTGCGAATATTTTGAGTCAGTAGTGTCAAAGTTTTCTCATTTGGGGTCAAAAAATTCTTACACTCATCAATATTACAGGTTATGATTTCAGACACAGAGAAATTATCGAGTTCAGAAAGTAATTGATCAGTCATTGTAAATTAAAATTAACTGTTAACTAAAATAGATTAATATATAACTGTTTAAGTGCTCAGTAATAAACTAAAATTAGTGGCGCTCTTAAGCGCCTTCATAGTCTATTGAATTAATATAATTGATCTCAGCGTAATTACGTGCTGGGCAACTTACGTCACCAGTTTGGTGGTCACATCTTCTGTTGTAACGCTTACACGTTGCACAATTGGGGGGAGAAGTTTTATTGGCACACTCCTTAAAGGTATGTCCAGTCTCTCCACAGTGGTTACAAATAGGGCTGGTTTCTCTGCAAAATTTCGCTGCGTGACCGAATTGCTGGCAATTGAAACATCGTGTGACTATCGTAAAATCTCTGACAGGACATGAGGTCCAATTTATAAATAGTCGTCCTTGATTGATTAGGGCTTTTCTGATGCTAGCGGAAACTTCAAGTATGTAGTTGCAGGTAGATGCGGTTTTTTTACCCGATTTATGGCTTAATTTCATTGCCGCCAGGAGGGATTCTTGAGTTGAATCGGTAAACTTATCGGCCAGGTTTTGTTCATAAAGGCAATCAAAAACCTCTTTTTCACTCAGAGCTACGGGAACACCAATGACTATAATTCTAGGACGGCGTTTAATCGGTTCTTCAACTGTAAGGCCCGAGGAAGCAAGCTTCTCCGAATTCCTCAATTTTTCAATATCTCCTTTACAGTCGGTGCTAATAATAACACCTCCATTTCTAACTTTTCGAAGGCCACGAACATGAAGTTTCAGTTGCTCTGGTGAAATAATTTTTTGGACGAGAGATTTTGTGTCTTGTAATGTCGATATTATGGCTGTGAATGAGACGTGGTTACGGGCTGGGCAGGAAGGTCGTGCCCCTTCTGTGCCCGGGTACAAGTTGCGTCACATTCCACGTTCACTGTCTGTCAAGGGTGGCCGGGGCGGCGGGGTTGGGTTTTACATAAAGCGTGGCGTCAATGCTCGTATTCATCCACACCCTGCTGATCCATCACACAATTCGGTAGAACAAATGTGGTCTGTTCTAAGTATTTGTGGATCTAAGCTCGCAATAGGCACCGCCTATCGTCCCCCATGGCAGGATGTTGACCTTTTTGTTGATGCCGTCTCATGTTCACTAAATTCACTAACAAATTGTCAATATACCATACTGATGGGTGATTTTAATATTAATATGCTTCACGTGAGTGACCCTAAAACGGTGAAACTAAATATGTTCTTAAATTGTATGGGCTTAAATCAATTAGTGCAACGCCCTACCCACAAATCAGTGCACGGTGACTCATTAATTGATATTATTTGTACAAATGTTAAGGCCCGTTCGATGGATGTGGAACAGATTCCTGAGCTAGGTGCGCACGCAATGATATTATGCCAATTTTTCATTAAGCGAAATAAAATTCTTCCAAAAACTATTACCTATCGGCCACTGAAAAACATACTGCCAACATTTTTTGAAATCGATTTGAATCTGATCGATTGGAATGCGATTGCGACTATGCGAGATGTAAGTGCCATGGTCTATGCTTTCACATCCAGTTTGCTTTGGTTAATAGACACTCACGCGCCTAAGAAAACTTTTGTTGTAAAAGAGCATCCACATCCCTGGATTACATATAATATTAAGATAATGATGCGTCTAAGAAACCAAGCGCACGCCCAGTTCCTCAAGTACAAGAATGATAGTAAATTGATGTATTATAAAGAGTTAAAATCACTAGTGAATAGATCCCTCTTTTACGAGAAGGTAGCATTTTTTAAACATAGCATTAATAACCACATTAAGGACTCGGTATTACTCTGGAAAAATTTAAAAACTACACTGCTCCCTCCTAAGAACGACGTTGACCTTCCTCCACATTTTAAGAACCCAGACGAAATATGTGACCATTTCTTAAATGTACCCGGTAATGACGCAGTCTGTACTTCCAGTTTAGCATACTTTGAGTCCGAAAGATTTAATGACTCCACTTTCGTTCTAAAACCGATATCATCGAGTGAAATACTTAAAATCATAAGTTGTATAAAAACGAAAGCTGAGGGTTGTGACGGTGTCAGCATTGATATGGTACTGATGACCCTCCCAGTAACGTTGGATGCCATAACAGCTATCATAAATACGTCTATCGAGACATCGACCTGCCCCGAGCTGTGGAAAATCGCGAAAGTTCGTCCGTTACCGAAGAAGTCGAACGCTTCAGAAATTATAGACCTGAGACCCATCAGTATACTGCCAGTATTGTCCAAAGTTCTGGAAAAGGTAGTGTGCGCTCAGTTAACTGAATATTTAGAAAATAACAATATCTTGCCTGATGTTCAGTCGGGATTCCGGAGAGCTCGTGGTACTACCACAGCCCTTTTGGATGTGACTGACAACATTCTCGCTGCTCAAGATGCTGGTATGTGCACTCTACTTGTTCTGTTGGATTTTTCACGTGCGTTTGACTGTATAAATCTGCCTCTTTTACTGGCGAAAATGGCATTTTATGGTTTTGACAGTCAGACGATAGAATGGTTCCGCAGCTACCTAGATAAACGTACGCAGTTCGTCGAAATACATAAAACGGATGGGTCTACAGTAACCTCTAGTTATCGTTCAATATGCAGAGGAGTTCCACAAGGCTCGATTTTGGGGCCGGTGTTATTTATTATGTATTGCGCTGACATTATTAAGTTGATTAAGAAGTGCAAATGTCACATTTACGCAGATGACACCCAAATTTATATTTCGTTTAAGCCTCAAGATTATGCGAATGCTTTAAAAGACCTAAATGAGGAGCTGGAAGCGATTGTTCATTGGTCAGAGTGCAACTCATTAGTATTGAACCCCTCAAAAACAAAATACTTGCTCTTCGGTACTAAAGCTCAGTTACAGGCAATTAGAGCTACTGGTGACGTAATAGTCATGGGTGAACCAATTGAGCGTGTTTATGAGGCTCGTAATCTTGGCCTGATTATGGATTCAGAGCTTCGCTATGAGAAACATGTGGCTGAGTCAATTCGGAATTGTTTCTACAAACTTAAGGTTCTGTACAAAGCTCGTCCATATCTCAGTGAGGAGCTGCGAATTATGCTGGTAGATTCTTTGGTGCTATCCAAACTGAATTACGCGGATGTCATTTACGGTGAGCGTCTTCTGTCTAGAACCAACAGAATGATTCAGAGGCTTCAGAACGCGTGCGCACGTTTTTGTTTTAATATACCATTTAGAGGTCATGTTACACCTTATCTAAATAAACATAAAATTTTAAAAATGAATGCTCGGCGTAAATTACATTTGGCAAATCTTCTGTTTGGTTTAATCAAAACTAAAAAACCGTTGTATTTGTACGACAAGCTTGAGTGGACAAGAGGTCATAGAAACCGGCAGGGAAGACTATGTTCTCAGAGCCTTTTGACACCACATCACAAGTCGGCAGCGTTCAGAGGTAGTTTTCGGTATGCGGCGAGTAAATGTTGGAATAATATTCCCCCACCTATAAAATACTGTGGAAGTAGGCCAACATTTAAGTTAAAACTAAAACAGTATTTACTCGAACATCAAGAACAATATGAGAATATTAAAATAAATTCATCTGCGATTTGAGTATTACCGACTGCCGTCTCCGTGTTTTGGAACATGCCGGTCATTATTTAATTATTCAATTTTATTAATTTCTACAATTTTAATGATTTATATTCCGATTTAATTTAATTTTAATTTATTGATTATATTGATATTAATATACATGCATATTATTTACGCGTAATTCAATTTTTTGTCGTTCAAGCGGTGTTAAATGAAATGTTTACGCGTGTGTATTGCACGTTCGAGCGTGTGGCATCCGTGGGCTGCAGCTGAAAATCAGCGTTAGGTGGTAATATTTAGCATTGTCACCTGACATTATGCTGAGCTGAGGCCCTTTTGGCACAACGATGTTTTTTATTTTTAATGTTCTCTATAATGTGTTTTCTATGTGCCAATAAACGCAATTTTCTTTCTTCTTTCTTTCTTTCTTCACTATTGTCAAAATAATTTGACAGCAGTGAATCTAGAGCACACACTAGCGCCCTATTTTTCTTATGCATGGGTAAACGAGGCAGACGAGGTCTAAGCTCAGGCGGTGTGGAGCGATACTCCCGTAATGCACACTCCAAAGCACTCCTCAATCGTTCACTGCACTGGGTACTCACGGTTATAGCCTCGTCATCATTCAGGGTTGTAGTTGCACCGCGGCCAGTGGCGAAGCAGATGAGACACGGCTGCACCGTGATTCGAGGCGTAGTCTATCAAGTACGGCGTCATCCAACAAACGGTTACGCTGGATGACCCGCACCTGATCCGACAGTCGTTGGGCCGAAATGTTGACAGCTAGTTCAAGTACCTGAAACAGAGAGAGCATCCGACCACGGTACGCAGTCAGGTTAGTTCCCCCCTCTGTAGCCCCATAGTATGAGCGCATGACGTTCTCATTAATGGATTGAGTCCATCGCATGCGCTGCACACTTCCACCGGCAGCGGGGACCCCATCAGAGGCCGGCGGGCCTCGAAGTCTCATGCTGGCCGGAGGGCGGCCTCTTCCTCGCCGACGCGCAGGTGATGGTGTCGTCGGCGGCGAGAAGTACTCATCGCTCGAGCTCGACGCAACTGCAGCGGCCGGAATCTCTTGACTCACGGCTGGAGAAGGTCCCGATGGCTGCGAGGCGGAGCTGAGCGACGATTCCGCAGGTGTTGGGCGTGTGGATTGTAGTATTTGTGCCCGGCGTCATGTCAACATCTTATTTTCATTCTTCGTGTAGGAGTTTTTCTCATCAAAATGGCATGTTCTGCATTTCTATGTTAGTCTGTTTTTTTTCATATTATTATTATTATATGGATTGTGTACAGAGATCAAAAAAACTCGGAAAGTCAATAAATGAATTTATTTCACTTTACTTATTAAAAATAATCGGAATACAATAAAATTAGTACTTAAATGCGCGCGTGTATGTAGTGCGGAGTACGGAACAACTGAGGATTTTATTCAGATGAACTAACAAACTACAGTCTAAACATAATATGCGTCAGCGTTCCCTGCACAGTCATCAATCTACGTCTTGATTTAGAAACCAAAAATAATGGCAAGTAATATGTATCTGGATACTGTCAACATATAAGTCAAGATGTCACAAAATCTTGAAAATAATATAAGAAACAATAAAATCGTAAATAACGTAACAGAAGAGTGTTGGCAGCCGACCGCAAGCCGCCTCCCGCACACAATCACTGGGACAACGATATTATACATTCCAGCGCCACCATACTCTGTGGCTCAATATGGATCGAGTTATAGCACGCGTGAATTATTGACGCCCTGCTTACCGCACTAGGGCTGTAGCAAGGTCCTCGACTAGAATTATCTATTACAATTAAGTTTTCGATGGAAAACGGACGCACCTGTCAACGCACGTCAAAAATTTTTCATCCCGATTTTCATCAAAAATTTTGAAATTAAAATCATCATCCAACACCAGCCTTGCTAAGGGGTATTGTGTTACCCAGCTACGGGCTGTGGAGGTCAGATAAAGAAAGAAAGAAATATTTATTTAGATATGCAATAATTCCACTAAAACACTAGTACTCAGCTGCATCTATTTGGTGGAAACTGACCCCAAAATTGGAAAAAGGCAAAGCAGATGATATAAAAAAGTTAGACTAGCGATTTCGGACGATAACTTCAGTGAAGATAGACAGTTATTAAATTACGACGAGGAGGAGGATCCTGGAGGCGACACCGTATACGTAACACCAGCTGCGTGCCATCCGGCAATGTTGATCTAGGGCGCCGCCGAAAGGCCTTCTTTGGCCTCGCGGCGCCCTAAGCCACCACCGCGACTGCGCCAGTTTTTGACGCGTGGTGTCATTTATTGACGTTTTTTTAATCAGTGTTTTTCCTTACATTTTTATTATTTAATTTAATTTATTTACTAGTTTAGTTAGTTACTAAGTTTAATTTTGTTACATTATCTGATTAATGTCGAGTGGCAGCAGTGATGTGTTGTGTAATAGTGCCGATCAACCTTCAACATCACTAAATATTCTGGAGAGGTGTCCTCTGTGCACCCAGGCACGGTTTTTTAAAGGTAAGCGGGGTCTGAAAGTACATATTGGGAAGGTACACAAACCACCCAATGTATCTACTTCAGACCCCGTCATTTCTTTAACACCTACATCATCTTCTTCCAATTTGGATCCGTTTTGGAAAACCCTCTCAAAATTCAAAAACTCTGTTCCGGTTTTAAAGCGAATTCCCCGCGGCGCTAGACCTGTAGTGGCGCAAAACCTAGCAGGATGCGTTCGCCTTGCCGCTCGCGAGAACTCTCTAAGTGCCTGGGAACATCTGCTTACCTTCCCGTATAGGATCCTACATGTTCGAAAGAATTTGGAAACCAAAAAAACTTTAACTTCACAAATCAAAGAAAATTGTAATATTTCGGCCCACATTCAGGATGCAAAATTACCGACACAGAGGGTTACTTCCACAAGAAGTATATCCCGCCTAGTCGAATCTAAATTGGGGGAAGGTGACATTAGCGGAGCTGCCAGGATACTTTTCAGCAGTGATGTGGTGGCCCCATACTCTCCAGATACTCTCGCAGCTCTGGAGAGCAAACACCCTGCCCCAGCGGATGGTCTTTCCTTTCCCGACCCCCCCGATCAGGACATAAACGCCCTCACCGTTACAGGTCAAGAGGTGTTCACAGCCGTTTGTTCCTTCCGAAGCGGCTCTGCTGGTGGCCTCGATGGGCTGAGTCCGCAGCACCTGAAGGACCTACTCAGCTCAGGCGCCGGAGAGGCTGGTGAGTTGCTTTTGAAGGAGCTAACGGCTCTGATTAATCTTATGCTCTCGGGCCAGGTGAACGAAGCCGTCACCGATATCTTGTACGGGGCCAATCTATGTGCCCTACGCAAGAGGGACGGCGGCATTCGTCCCATTGCCGTGGGAACTACCTACCGTCGTATGGCAGCCAAGATTTGCTCTAAATTTTATTGTGAGGATATTTCGACCAAATTTCAGCCCCTGCAACTGGGTTACGGCTCCAAAGGGGGTTGTGAGGCTGCCGTACACGCCTTGACGACCTATTTAAATTCAGGTAAAGGAGAGGTCATCTTGAAGGTTGACATTAAAAATGCCTTCAATTCAGTCAATAGGGACACTTTGTTGGCAGAAACTAAAAAAGAAGTACCACAAATTTTTAGTTTTCTTTGGCAATGTTACAGACATCCGACTAAATTACTTTATAAGGAAAACCTTTTGGAATCAGCTGTTGGCTGTCAACAAGGTGATCCCCTCGGGCCAGCGATCTTTAGTTTAGCCATTAACCCAATCATTCGACAGCTAAATTCAAAATTTAATGTGTGGTATCTCGATGATGGAACCCTGGGAGGCGATGTAGACACGGTATTAGATGATCTACAGTTTTTAATAAATCAATTCCATTCCATAGGATTGGACCTCAACCTTTCGAAGTGTGAACTATTCATATCCGACAGTACTGACAGACAACTGACACTTTCAAAATTCGACGCAGTAGCCCCAGATATCCAAATTGTGGAAAAAAGTTCTCTTCGTCTTCTTGGGTCTCCAATTTATGAGAATTCCTTTCCCGATTTTGTCGAGGAAAAAATACAAAATTTTAATGACATCTCGGACAGATTATACCAAATTAATATGCATTCGGCCATCACCTTAATTCGTTACTGTTGTTTTGGACCCAAATTAATGTATTTTCTTCGTTCTTCGCATCTATGGCATCATCCTAACCTTTTGGAAAAAATGGACCAAATTATTCATCAAACTCTGACAGGAATTTTAAATGTGGCTATGGACGACCGAGCTTGGGCACAAGCTACTCTTCCCATTCGTATGGGTGGTCTCGGCGTCCGCAAAATTAGTAGTATCAGTCTACCGGCTTTTGTATCCTCGGTGCACGGCACTAAGAATTTAATCAGGAATATCCTAGCTCCATCACTGGTTGATTTCAATGTGCCGTACTTCACCGAGGCTATAGATACCTGGAGACTCGCTTGCCCGAACCTAAATCCACCCGACATTCCATCATCTCAGAGGCGGTGGGATGAGCCACTCTGTAGAGCAGTTCAGAGTGACCTTATTGCCACATCTGCTTCGGCTGCAGAGCGTGCACGCCTGCTGGCTGTGGGTGAATGGGAGTCGGGTCTCTGGCTCCATGCACTACCGTCATCGAACATAGGCACCTTGTTTGATGATACTACTTTCCGCCTCGCTGCTTCCCTTCGATTAGGTGCTCCCTGCTGTTCTGCTCATCGCTGCCACTGTGGTGAAGTTGTCAACAGCCTCGGTCACCACGGCCTTTCATGCGGCCGGAGCGCGGGTCGCATAGCACGGCACGCGAATATTAACGACATTATCCGACGGGCTCTTGTCACTGTCGGCGTTCCAGCTGTTTTAGAACCCAATGGCTTAGCACGCGACGATGGCAAAAGACCGGACGGTATGTCTTTATTTCCTTGGAAGATGGGTAGGCCTTTAGTGTGGGATGCAACTTGTATCGATACTCTTGCGCCATCCCATCTTCCTAGCTCATCTTGTTGTGCTGGCGCTGCCGCTGCGGCTGCTGAGAACCTCAAGCGGCGGAAATATAATAACCTTGTTGGTAGTTATATTTTCGAGCCGTTTGGGGTTGAAACCTTGGGGTCGTGGGGTCCGAGTGCTCACAAATTATTTAAAGATCTGTCCAGACGCCTAGTTGACACTTCGCGTGACCCAAGGGCTGGCTTTTACCTTGGACAGAGGTTAAGCATTGCCATACAACGTGGCAATGCCGCCAGTCTTTTGGGCACATTACCAGTGGACAGCGATGCGCACGAATTTCTGGATGCTATATTTTAGTTTATTTTTAGGTGTGTATATGTAGTTAAGGGTTTTTATTTAATTAAAGTATATGTTTGCTATACAAAAACTAAATAAATCATACACATGATTGATAAGGAAAAAAAAAAAAAAAAATTAAGTTTTCGGACAATAGATGAAAGTTGACCATTACTGAAATGTTCATTTGAGAATTCCGTCCATTTAAAATCCCCCGACACCGTTTAAATCTCAGTCAGCGTTCACCCGTTGTAAGAGTGACACATATGTAATGACTAATGACTATGTGTTGGTAAAATGTCTATGTCTACCGAAGAGCACTCGGTAGACATCATAGAAATATGAAATTGTTTAGTCTTGTTTATTTTATCTATGATAGACATAGACCTTTTTTTGGTTTTATTTTTAGAGATACGCAAAGGCATAATAAAATAAGTGTTTTATTTAGTTAAGATACTCCACAATCAATAATTAAAAACTGAAAAACTAGTGCGATATAATATTTCCACTAAGTATTTGTCGGGTTTGGCTGAGACTTCAGAAGTAATACTCAGATATAAGCAATACATGGATTTCTTTCAATCAAACTAGAAATTATAGCAATTAATTAAAATAATTTAAACAACTAATAATGGCAGTGTAGGCGATCACATAGGGCAGTACTGACTGTCAGGGACAGTGTTCCGTGCACCCACCGCAATAAGGATCGTACTAAATGTCCGAGACATTGTTCCACATCCAATAATCGGGCAATACTGACTGTTGAGAGACAGTGGTCCGTACACCGAGACGCATCCGTTAGAAATGCGTGCTGATTCTACGTAGGGACACGAAAAAAGTATCGATACTTTGTGATATCGAGTACGTTTCGTTTCGATACCGATACTTTTGTACTCGATACTTTTTATTTGATACTTTTACTTAATGAGTACTTTTTGACAGGTATCGTATCGAATAAATCTTGGACGGCAACGCCATCTGGTTCAATTAGACTGAACCTTCTAAGTCATTACATTGAGCTCGAAATCGTTCCTTCAGTCCTTCTGTTCACAGTTCAGATTCTTTCCTTCACCAATCAATCACTCAATCGTTCGATATTAGAAAATTCTATTGTTATTGTTATTTATTTATTGTTTATAAGGTACAATGTAGTTCTTATAATGTACAACGACATCCCACAAAACCGTAATATTTGTATTATTCGTTTGTATATTCGTGTTCGTCTCGCGATTTGTTTTCTCCGAATGATCGTTATTGTGCTTGACTATTATTTGACTTATTAAATGTGAATGTGTGCAATCTAAAAGTACATATTGTTCTGTGCCGTGTATCTACTCGTATTAGCGATTGTACGGAGGAGGAATGGGTACTATAATTTGTGTCTAAAGGAATAAATAATATAATTGTTTAAATAATTTGTAAAGTCACAGTTGTCTTTTTTATAGTATAACTAGCTTTTGCCCGCGGCTTCGCCCGCGTTTTTTACACTTTGTCAATAATTCTTGTTGCCAAAAAGGTGTACCGTATCTTTTTGGGTGGTTAAAAACGCATATAATATTTAAAAAACCATCACCAGGGTCCATCCATCCCCAAAAACAGATAGACAATTAGTATTTAAAATTTATCTTTTTAAAACCAAAATCGTAGTTTACAATACATTTTTGTAAACTACGTTTCTGGTTTTCCCGTCCTTGTCGTGTTGATTTTATACGCTTGATACTCGTGAGCACGGCACAGTTTCAGCTTAATTTTCAGCTTCAGTTTCAGTTTCAGCTTCAGCTTCAGTTTTGGTTTCAGCATCAGTTTCAGCTTTAGTTTCAGTTTCAGCTTCAGTTTGGTTTCAGCGTCAGAATCAGCGACAGTTCCAGTTTCAGCTGCAGCTTCAGTTTTGGTTTCAGTTTCAGTTTCAGATTCAGTTTCTGATTCAGCTTCAGTTTTGGTTTCAGATTCAGCTACAGTTTCAGCTTCAGTTTCAGTTTCAGCTTCAATTTCAGTTTTAGATTCAGTTCAGCTCAAATAAATCATCCCGTTGATATCTGTTGCCACACGATCTTCTCCTATTTTCAAAAGGACAAACGCATATTGCCCCGATTTTGAAATAGAAATGATTCTTATATTAAGTTGATTGGTTAAAATTTAAGTGACACGGTTGGCGTAACTGTTAACTGGTGCATGACGTGGGTTCGACCCCAGCTCTAAACAAAGATTTATATAGCCTACATGCAGTTAGTAGTTTAAAAAAAATGTTATGAGTGATTCTTGAATACGCGATTTGAATGAATTGAGAGGGGGAATACAAAGTCCCAACACCCCTTTACTATATATATACTTTACTATCGTATGTCTTTTCCAGGGTCTAAAACTATCTCCATAGCAAATTTCATCCAAATTGGTTTAGCGGTCAAGTGTATTATGTGGGTGGGGAGGGCGGGGACATCTTTGATTCCCTATACATAATTCCAACACCATTTTTACATCTTTTAGGAATGATTTCCGGGAATAAAACTATACTATGTCTTTTCCAGGATCTAAAACTATCTCCATATCAAATTTCATCCAAATCGGTTTAGCGGTCTAGGTGTATTATGTGTGTGGGTAGGGCGGGGACATTATTGATTCGCTATACGAAATTCTAACACCCCTTTTACATCCTTTAGGAATGATTTCCGGGATGAAACCTATGCTATGTCTTTCCCAGGATCCTAAACTATTCCCATGCCAAATTTCATCTAAATCAGTTCAACGGTTTAGGCGTGAAAAGGTAACAGACAGACAGACAGACAGTTACTTTCGTATTATTATAATATTAGCTTGGAAGTATTGATGGATAGGGAAGTATGGATAGTATAGATATGGATATGGAAGTGCGGAGTTATATTATTAGTATTAAAGTATGGATAGCTTTTGTCCGCGACTTCATTCGAGTGGGAGGTTTTCCCCGCGTAAATCCCAAACCCGTGGGAATACCGGGATAAAAAGTGGCTTATGTGTTTTTACAGGATATCAACTCTCTCCTTACCAAAATTCAAAGAGTAACAAAGATACCATTCGAAAACTATCCTGCGGGTATGGGTATGGGTGCTATGTAAGGTTTTACATCGGGATAAAAACTATCCTATGTCCTTCCCAGGGTCCTCAACTATTCCCATGCCAAATTTTATGTAAATCGGTTCAGCGGTTAAGGCGTGAAAAGGTAACAGACAGACAGACAGACAGAGTTACTTTCGCATTTATAATATTAAGTATGGATAATATTCCACAATAATAATATTCCACAACTTTCACATAACGCCATCTAGTCCCAAACTAAGCAGAGCTTGTGGTATGAGTACTAGACAACTGATAAACATACATATATATTTTTAAATACATACATGTTATAGATAAATTACACCCAGATAAAGAACAAATGATCGTGCTCATCACACAAACATTTGTCCTGGGTGGGAATCGAACCCACGACCTTGAGTATAGCAGTCAGGGCCACTGACCACTATACCAACAGGCCCGTCATGTAGTATTAGTAGTATGTACTATTATTACACTAGTGAACCAATACCATTAGTGCTGATGTTCTGTTCTTCTGTCCCACTGTACTGAAGCTAAATTGACGTTACTATGAAAAGTACTCGATACTTTGAAGTATCGATACTTTTGTTTCGATACATTTATGAGTACGATACGTCTACCAGACGCACGGCTGGGTACCACCCACACTTGGTTGACATACCATCTTCTCGTACCAAGCGCTTCTCCTCCATATTTATTGTGCGCACAGCCAAGCTGTGGAATTCTCTGCCGGCTTCTGTGTTCCCTGCCACTTATTACCTTTCAGTCTTTAAAGCACGAGTGAATAGGCATCTTCTGGGCTCGCTCGTCCCATCTTAGACCTCATCTATCGCTTACCATCAGACGAGATCGAGGTCAAGAGTGGGCTCATAAGTAATAAAAAAAACTTGAAAAAAACGGTGAGCCTTTTCAGAAATACTCTTCTATGTACCACAACTCAATTGTTTAATTCGTCAAGTATTTCTAACCAGTGCGTACCACCCCTAGCAGCTTTACAATCGCAATGATGGTTAAATGTTCTCGCTTTAAACAATACGCAGAGTTCTGGCTGCGCAGTACAAAGTGAGCGAGTGTGTACTGTGTACAAATATACCTACATATACGTAGCATATATTGTACACTGATAACTAGAATCTTTGGTTACCAGAAATGCAGACATCGTATAATACCCAGTTATTAAAAGTAAATTTCACACGTAACTGAACAGTACATTATTATTGTAGCAATGGTATTATGAATTTCCAACTATAGTTACTGGAAATACTTTGATTAAATTCGGTTAGTGATGAATCCAGCGGTAACTATTGTGACCATTTCAATTTGTTTGTATCTATATGAATTGTGTGGTCAGTACAGTAGTGATTAGCACGGTTGTACGTGATCCGCAGTGCTCCAACCACTGCGGATCAGATCAGTCGGATCGAATATCGGTTAGATTGAATCCCGCGACACGAAACGCCGCGGATTACAAATGCTCGCTCTATTATTCAAACTCCCGCTGCGAGAGAGTGCGGCTCCAGTGGCAACGGGCTCTACGATGCTTCATTAATTTCTTCATTTAAATATCCAGTAGTGACTGTAGCAAATTACGCCATAGTATGCCATAGGAATTATCCTGTGTATCGATCTTATTTGTTAGTAATATAATGAATGCGAAAGTTTGTGGGAATGAATGTAAGTTTTGTTACTCTTTCACGCAAAAACTACAAAACGGATTCAAAAGAAATTTGGTGACTAGATAGTTGACATTTGGGAATAACACATAAGTTACCTTTTATCCTGGAATTCCTATAGGATTGGAATTTACGGGGGAAAAACCTGCCACGAGTATTGCAGGCAGAAACTAGTAATCTATAAACGAAATATCATGTTTATATTTAGTATAATTAAACTAGAATTGAGGCGATCTTCATAGTTAAGCTATACTTGCCAAGGTCAATATGTGGGTGTGTGCCCATCTTAACTTATGAAGATTTCTCTGTGCCTCGGAAAGCACCGAGCATTCTATCCCGACCGTCATATTATTATATACTAAAGACGGCTGGGACTAACGGCTCTAAATTCTTGATAGTCATTACAAGTAGTCACAAGTCATAACGTCTGACCCCAGTCTTGACAAGAGGTATCGCGTTACTCATCATCGGTTCTGGAGTTCAGAAAGGCATTCACCCCATGCAAATCACTAGTACTCAGCTGGATCTGAAGCAGACCTCAATATAGTTAGAAAAAAGCATAGCAATTGATGATACTGAAACTAGAATTGTACTAACTTCAAAACTTAAATAGTCTCTGGGTGCCACCGCTGTTACTAGCACGCCACCTGACGGTGCGGCCACGAAACATGAATATTCAGCTCTCAGTGAGAGCGGCGTGACGCTGTGTGTGCTCCAACAATACGCGACTCACAATAACATTAGACAAATACGAGGGGATGTATCCGCGTAGGACAAAGTAGAATCGCGACTCTACTCTAACCACACATGTACACCTAACCGATCATGCTTGCAAAATGGATTTAGGGTTGGAAGACCAAGTTTATTTTCGATATCACGTTTGGAAGAATAGACAAAAGGATATTGGTATACATGTGATGAAATAGAATTATGCAATTTATAATACTACTGCTAAAATCGAAAGCTCCAATTTCTATACTTTCTCAAGATGGCAAGAATGTTTAGGCAAGCGATAAAGCTCAGGTAACACGGAAGGACTACCAACAAGCATAATTTCTCTTACAAACACAACTCTCACGATTTATACAAACAAACACACACACACGCATATACAACGTGTAACGGAAACCCCATATCTATCCAAAAGGGGCTGAAGACAACATCTGGTATGGAGTCTCTATGCACAGTTTCAGCACAAATAACTGACTCAAAGAATTGATACCAAATTATTGGTTTCATATATTTCTTGAATATCAATCATAATAAACGTATCACAGCACTACGAGGGTCAATAACTTTCCACGTCATTTGCCAATAACACGATAATTCTTTTGGTTCTTCTTAATTTGAAAAATTCGGTCTCTGGTATCAGTGTATTGGAATTTGTAATAAGTTCTACACACGTAGACTTGGGATTACAAAACCCTTGCCATATCGTTTGTTATCATCCAAAGAAGCCATGCACTTGGTATGTATATACCCTTTAAATTACACGTTGTATACACCCCACACAAATTCCCACACGCACACACAAACACACATTGCATAAGAACATGCAGGCATTTTTTTTTGTAATTACACTAATTATTATTATTTATGTTACGGGGACCCAATCAAAGTGATGCCCCGAATGTCTGAATCCCGCTGAGAGTACAGCGTGTGCACAGCCTTACGTGGAATGCCCACGTATAAGTAAATTTGAATGTAGGCACTTTCCCGATTGCGGCTTAGGCCTTAAGCTCACGGAATTTTATTTACCAATTTATCGCCACAGCGTGATGTGATTTGGTTCAAGTAGAAAATGTGCGGGTTGCGTTCGACTCTAATTCACGGCCTCTACATCAAAGCGGATCCAATAATGCTATCTGAATTATTTGTTGGAACTTATTTTGAAATCTTTATTCATATTAAGGACGCATTTACATTTATCACTCGCTCAATTTTAGGTATCCTAGTAGCAACACAACAACATTGCGCGCACACACACTTACAAACCATTGTTCGCCCGATTTTATACATTACTTAAACTAATATTGATAGTTGAATGTAATATTATATTTTCTTTAATATTGTTTGATCATAATAAGTTGTAACTTATTGTTTACAAAGGCTTACATGCTTATTGATTAGATGTTAGTTTCAATTTTGTATTAATGTGTTTGACGCCCCATTAGGAGTACTAGGGGACTTTGGAAATAAAATACTCATATGTGATAAAAAAATTAATAAGAAATAAAGAAGTTTCGTCATGCCTGTCTGTCTGTCTGTCTGTTTGTCCATCCGTCTATATGTCACATCCATTTTCAACCGACGAAAAAAAACGGAGGAGGTTATCAATTCGACGCGTATATTTTTTTTAATGTTTGATCACCGATTACTCGAAGACGGCTGAACCAATTTGGAAATTTCTTTTTTTGTGTGAAAGGGTATACTTCGAAATTGGTCCCATTGTCACCAAGTCAGGAGCTGATAATGGGATCTTGGAGTAATCGAGGGAACTCTTCAAATATTATAGGCACACCTACAGTGATTTGAGTATTTCATTATAGTAACTTGTGTGGTTGCATTCGAAAAGCACCATTTGTGAAGTGGATCTGATGATGAATACCACAGATGGCCACTGGAACTACTCAATATATAAGTAGGAATAAGAAGTATTTCATGGGTTCCGCTTCGATTACTTGAATATAGTTATTAAGCACAATATGCCACAATACGTCACAATGCATATGATGAAGTGAAGCTGAGGGTGAAGTACCAGGAGAACTCCTCAACAATTAACGGCCCAGCATTGGGAAAAGCAATATTTTGTCTACTTTCTAACTAATTTCAGAAGTCGGACACCGCCTACCTACCGAAATTAAAGTTATTTTTCAATTTACAGTGTTTTTTGGAAGCTGGTTTAATTTGTTTGGTAAATAGTTTTTATATTCCGAAACTATTAGGACTATACATGTGAAACTTGGTAGGTAGATGTATTCTGTAAACCGCTTTCCGATTTAAAGAAAAAAAAAATATTAAAAAAATATAAAAAAAATATTTTCTGTTTCAGTTCCATGTACCCCACATGGAACTGAAACTGAAAATATTTTTTTTTTCATGAATCTTATGCGTATGTGGTATTAATAGACAGGTCTTTAAAAATGACATACGGGTTTCTAAAACCACTTTTTCATAAAGTTAATCGTTTAAAAGATATACACTTCCAAAATGGTAAAATGTGTCCCCCTCTTACTTCTATAATAAAGGAGTGAAAAATTATACAAAAAATATATGCTATGATCCTTAATGTAAACTTTCAACCAAAATTGGTTTGAACGAGATCAGGTTGGCAGTTTTTGAGATACAGCATATTTTCTAAAACCGCAAATAAAACTTTGTAATTCATACAAGCACTATGAAAAACAAAGTTATTTGGTGTAGATACTACGGAACGCTTCATGGGCGAGTCTGACTCGCACTTGGCCAATTTTTTAGTTTTTGTACGGACTGAACATTTTGGCATATTAAACCGTATGAAGTAAGCCCAACAAAAGGTAACTGTTGTATATCGTTGAGAAATTCCCTCGACTGTCTATGGTCTCCATCATCAGACCTGTAATGGCACTTATAACCTATATGGGTGCAAAGTTCTCATCAATATAAATGAATTAAGTCCAAACACAAGGTAGCTACTGTAAACCGTTGAGGAGTTCCCTTAACTGTCCTACATCTTCATCATCAGACCTCTAATGACAGTCACAAACTATCTAGGTGTAAAGTTCTGGTCAATTCAAATTAATCAAGCCCAAACAAAAGGTTACTGCTGTAAATCGTTGAGGAGTTCCCTCGACTGTCAGGCAGGAGTCAATCTGATGAAAGGCTCCATCATCAGATCAACTCTAGACCTTCCTTAATTTGTAGTACTTTAAGATACTTAATGAAAAAAAAAAACATTTATACGGTCGAATTGCGAACCTCCTTATTTGAAGTCGGTTAAAAAAAAAATGTTGTTTCATGCTAGGTTCAGTAACCAATATCCATCCAATTCTAAAAATAAGTATGGTTCTCGTTCTTACTTTTGTTCCGGTACGAAAAAGCATCAACGTATTTTAGTCACAGTATACAAGATGCCACTCTTTTTATTATAGGTTTCGACGTATCTACTTTTTGGAGGAAAGCGATACACCCCTGCGTTCACGAGCGCGTCTCAGCGCGGAATGACGGTCGGAGCCGTGCGTTTGGTAGAAAAATGTATTTTAATTTATTAATAAATTAATAAATTTGAGACCGATTTTATTTTTCTCATAAATCATAAAGTATTTTATGTATGTTCAAAATAATTAGCTTAACGTATAGATAAATACATAGGCTATAATTTCTTGTTATTTTGAAGTTATGAATATGCTCCAGATTTGGCTTACAGGTACGTATTCAGACCCCATTTTTTGTAATTTTCTACGATTATTGCGGCGATAAAAACGTATTTGTGTGAAAAAGATGTATAGGACTGTGTAATTATAATGCATTCAATGTGGAGATGAATAAATTATCTTGAAATTAATATCATAACATTGTCAACATTTTAACTCCTTATGTATCAAAATGGGACCAGAAAAACATTGATATTTGCGAGAAAACGTAAATGCGTCCTTAAGATAGAAGCTAGTGGTCCATTGAATATAGACCTTGTTGGTGTTCGGTCAGCCTGCTCATTCATATTCACACATCACATAAACGATATCATGAGAAGGTAAATCCTAACATATTATAAAACAAATTCTTTCGCCGTGTCTGTCAGTCTGTCTGTCTCTTTAAGCTCAAAAACTACGGAACAGATTTTTATGTAATTTTGACCAATGAATATTGTATTTTTTTATGAGTGTTCTTCAGCAGAATGAACCCTTGTTTTAATACAATCTAGCCTATACTTCAACTATTACATTGTCTTTACTAAGGATGTGTCCAATGGCACTTTTGCTTTTGTCTCTATTAAAAGGAATACACATCGTTCTTGTGTTTATTTGGTAGCACTTTGCATTTTACACTATTCACTATCACTAACTCGAACGGTTTTGTTCTTTTATTAGTTTTCTATGTTTGTGTGGTTGAGAAGCTGGATTTACTAAAAAATGTATTAAAGTTTTGTATGGAATATAAGACTAAGACCGTTCTAAGCCGGGCTGGGTCACTACTAATAAGTAAAAAACAGATTTTTTTTACATACCTATATCTCACCAGAAAAAAATATTAATTACAAATCCTAATCACCGTAACTACTGAGATTTGTTAAAAAATACAGATAGCTGCATTACTGCTGGAACCACGAAACTTGAGAAGAGGGGAGGTGTGAGGTAGGGGGGAGGGGCTGAATCGTGCGAAACTTTAAATTGAACATAATTCGTGCTAAGCCGCCGAAAGCCGCCGCGAGCCTCTATCCGGACCAGCGAGGAAAGGCCGATAGATAGACGAGATGTAAACGATAAATATTGACGACCCTATCGACAATGTTGTTGAGCAGTTGGTTTGTAAAAATGCATTCAAGTAGGGTAGGGTGGCAATGTTTTAAAAACAGTTATGTCTATCTACCTTTTCAATTTTGAGAAATAATGGCAATCAATCTCATTAATTAGCCCTTTAAACTACTTTTAATAAGGAAGGAAAATCATATTTTAAATCGTCATAAATCCACCACACCATTTTGGTACACCATGTTCGGTCGTCTCTCCGTAGTGATCTTCAGATAGGTAGTGAGTCTTAGTTACAGATATTAATCAATATATGGAAAGGGCCTTTCAAAAATATATGATCAAAGTTATATTTGGATTCGGAGATTCGTTGCCTTAAACTCTCTGTTTACTAAACTCTCCATTCTCAATCATAAACCATTACTTTAATGAAAAGTTAACACGAAAGTAGTTTCAAACAAATATATCAGGCTTTACAAAGAATGAAAGAACAAAACAAAATTCGATACAAATGCAAAGGTACACGATAATTAATATTATAAAGTAAAAACTGGATCAGACAATACGCAACTTAACAAGTTTTTCGATAAACTTATAAAATAATTATACTTCAAAAAGTAAAAATTCTAAGAGTTTCATTGAAATTTACATGTCTCAAATCTGAAACTCAACAAAATTTTTACAAAAGCTTAGGCATGGGTGTAATTTTCCCAGGTGAACCCGCGCCAATGCTGCATATTTATTGACAAGGTCGCTGTTTTAGGGCTCCGTAACTCTGAAAAGAAAATGTAACCCGCATAGTATCATTTTGTTGTCCGCCGACACGTAAAGATATAAACTTTACTTATATCAAATACTTGGTCAATCACGCAGTCTCTTAAAATTACACAGGCCGACAAAATTTTTAACCAGAAACCAGACTATATATTTCTGAAGGTTTTCAGAATTGCTCTATCACGTCAGGTTTCTGAGATATAAAAGTGCAAAAAGTACCGTTTTGCCCGATTTTGAGGTTATGTAGACTCACGAATTATTTTTCTAAAAAAGTTTACCATATCAAAGAACAAATCTTCTTCTTTCAAATGCCGTTGAGTTTGCTCAAAAAAGTTTTTTTTGTCACTGAGATATCGTGTTTTGAGGTTCTCATCTTTGTAAATTTTCGTATGCTTGAGGTTCGGTAGGGATGTTTTTTAGGGATAAGAGTGGGTGGGGATTGGTGGGTAAGAAGTTACTGAGTTATCTCACTTGTGGTATGAGATTTCAAAAAAAAAATAAGACTTATTTCAAAAAATATGCGACTTGGTTTGGTATGGGTCGTGTCTAGTGGCCAGGGGGTAGATGGGGGGTAGCTAGATGTGGGTTGGTAGTTTAAGGAGTTCGGTGAGTTGGCCCACTTTGGGTGAGACAAAATTTTAAGAAAAATAAGACTCATTTGAAGAAAATGAGTAATCGACTGTATCACGTCTATGATCTCAATTGATTTTCAGGTGTATGAAAACTCACAAACATGAAAACTTCAAAATGCGATAAACCAGTGAAAAAAAAATGAGCAAACTCAACGGCATTTGAATACTTGTTCTTTAATATGGTAACCTTTATTTTTTTTTTAGAAAAAATAATTCTTGAGTCTACATAACCTCAAAATCGGGCAAAAACGGTACTTTTTGCACTTTTAGGTTAGGATATCTCAGAAACCTGACGTGATAGAACAATTCTAAGGCCAGATTCGGATTCAGCGTATCGAAAACCTTCGAAAATAAATAGTCTAGTTTCTGGTTAAGAAGTTTGGTTAAATTTTGTTGGCCTGTGTTATTAAACATACAAAGTTTTAAGTAAATGCGAACAAAAGATATGACTTTTTATGTTTCGCATATTTTGCTATTTCACAAAGGAATCAAAACGAACGAAGAAGTACCCTATAAGTACGTACGTTCGTACAAGTATATATGTACGAGATTGACGAAGAATCATTTAATTTAGCAAGAAGCACAATTTTACAGCACATGCCTGAAAACCATAAATATGTATTAACGATACTATAGAACTCATCACATAATTTATATTCAGATAAGATTGTACGGAACCCTCGGTACGCGAGTACGTTTGACCGGTATATTAGTACATAATTAAATAATTAAGTAATCCTATACCAAGCATGTCTCGTCAAACCTTTGACTGTTTTCTTATTCCGTGGGTTGTGGCGTTGTGGTTTAGGTGGTAGAGGAATAAAAGACTTAGACCACAGATTACAACATTTATTTTGAAGGGGGGTGGGTTCGGTTCACATTGGGTTCCCTCACTGGTCGAAGGTATAGAATGGTACTGCCCTGAGCTCAGGCCGCGACGCACGCAGACCGGCGGGCAGATCCCGAAGCAGGCAGCTCGCGCGCAGACGGGCGCAGAGGTTATGCGGGCAGGCCACACAATAGCGCGCAGACGGGCGCAGAGGTTATTCGGGCAGGCCACGCAATAGCACGCAGACAGTCACAGAGGCAGCGTGACACCCGTCGAGCGGCGGACGTAGAGGTGGTTGATAGTAGAAATCCAAGGCAGTAGAAACGAAGAAGAAGGAAAAAAAACCCTGGAATCACACGAAGGGTGCTTCCGTAAGCGTGGTGCAGGAATCGTGAGCGCCAGCGATGCGTGCGTCTCCCAGCCGTAAGCCCCACGTTGGGCGCCACTGTGGCGTTGTGGTTTAGGTGGTAGAGGAATAAAAGACTTAGACCACAGATTACAACATTTATTTTGAAGGGGGGTGCGTTCGGTTCACACTGGGTTCCCTCACTGGTCGAAGGTATAGAATGGTACTGCCCTGAGCTCAGGCCGCGACGCACGCAGACCGGCGGGCAGATCCCGAAGCAGGCAGCTCGCGCGCAGACGGGCGCAGAGGTTATGCGGGCAGGCCACACAATAGCGCGCAGACGGGCGCAGAGGTTATTCGGGCAGGCCACGCAATAGCACGCAGACAGTCACAGAGGCAGCGTGACACCCGTCGAGCGGCGGACGTAGAGGTGGTTGATAGTAGAAATCCAAGGCAGTAGAAACGAAGAAGAAGGAAAAAAAACCCTGGAATCACACGAAGGGTGCTTCCGTAAGCGTGGTGCAGGAATCGTGAGCGCCAGCGATGCGTGCGTCTCCCAGCCGTAAGCCCCACGTTGGGCGCCACTGTGGCGTTGTGGTTTAGGTGGTAGAGGAATAAAAGACTTAGACCACAGATTACAACATTTATTTTGAAGGGGGGTGCGTTCGGTTCACACTGGGTTCCCTCACTGGTCGAAGGTATAGAATGGTACTGCCCTGAGCTCAGGCCGCGACGCACGCAGACCGGCGGGCAGATCCCGAAGCAGGCAGCTCGCGCGCAGACGGGCGCAGAGGTTATGCGGGCAGGCCACACAATAGCGCGCAGACGGGCGCAGAGGTTATTCGGGCAGGCCACGCAATAGCACGCAGACAGTCACAGAGGCAGCGTGACACCCGTCGAGCGGCGGACGTAGAGGTGGTTGATAGTAGAAATCCAAGGCAGTAGAAACGAAGAAGAAGGAAAAAAAACCCTGGAATCACACGAAGGGTGCTTCCGTAAGCGTGGTGCAGGAATCGTGAGCGCCAGCGATGCGTGCGTCTCCCAGCCGTAAGCCCCACGTTGGGCGCCACTGTGGCGTTGTGGTTTAGGTGGTAGAGGAATAAAAGACTTAGACCACAGATTACAACATTTATTTTGAAGGGGGGTGCGTTCGGTTCACACTGGGTTCCCTCACTGGTCGAAGGTATAGAATGGTACTGCCCTGAGCTCAGGCCGCGACGCACGCAGACCGGCGGGCAGATCCCGAAGCAGGCAGCTCGCGCGCAGACGGGCGCAGAGGTTATGCGGGCAGGCCACACAATAGCGCGCAGACGGGCGCAGAGGTTATTCGGGCAGGCCACGCAATAGCACGCAGACAGTCACAGAGGCAGCGTGACACCCGTCGAGCGGCGGACGTAGAGGTGGTTGATAGTAGAAATCCAAGGCAGTAGAAACGAAGGAGAAGGAAAAAAAACCCTGGAATCACACGAAGGGTGCTTCCGTAAGCGTGGTGCAGGAATCGTGAGCGCCAGCGATGCGTGCGTCTCCCAGCCGTAAGCCCCACGGAACAGTACCAGGGAAACGAATGGGGGACTCACCATCGTGGCGGTTCACAAAGGTTAAATAGAGATAAGCGTGCGCATACCGCGTGCAACCGCGTGCAAGGCGTTTAAAAGCTCGTAGCTGCTATGGCACAGCAGGAAAACAATGCTGCGGCTTGCGTACGCTTCACAAATTTAGAAACACTAGTGGAAAGCAGATGACAATGAAATATCACAGTTATGTTCCAGCAGGAAGCCATCTTGACAACCGGGCAATTATATAAACTTACAAACGCTGCAGATTATGGCGAAATAAAAGGATTACAATTTGGCAAGATGGAGAGAAAATGGCAGACACAATGAGCACTTACCCTTGGCACAGAGGGGTTTCTATATAAGTTACTTGCAACAGTAGGCGGCGAGAAAAGAACTAAGCCAACCGGAGGTTAGAATTTATAGCCAGTCACTGCATAAGTGTTGCCACTCCGTGAAACCATAGACATTAAAGATTAGTGTGGTAGTCGACTTCTAGTTTAATCGACTACAACGCTACGGGGTACATTGGATTATAGCATTGATATTTTTGTTAGCTAAACAAAAAGTTGCTAATTTATGTAGTTATATCTAAAATGTTGCATACTACAAAATACATTTAAATTTAAAAAAATTGTAGTATTATAAACATCCACAGAATTTAGACCTACTTTTACATATATCAAGTGTTTCATCCTTCTCACCTACATATTATTATATTAAAAGTAAATTGCTTCTTATAAAAATCACAACGTTAGCTATTTAAAATTGTCGTCATAATGGATGCAGTTAATCGTATTACGGGGTCGTCAGTTAGAATGAGCGCGCGAATCCTTCAGTGTATAAAATAAGTGTTGAAAGTTGAAATATCTTTGAATCCGCTCGGTTAGCGCGGTATCTGCGGCCGGCAGCCACTGTCAGACACTGATAAAAACCACCACGAAGACCAACGCAGAAGATCCACTACAACAATGACCTTAACGGTTTACGGATATAGATGTGTAAACTTAAAAGTTCTTTTTATTACGGATGAGACCGCTTTTGACCCTAATTACGCCTAATGGTAAGCGTTAGATGAAGTCTATAATGGAACGAGCAAGCCCAGACGATGCCTCTTTACTCTTACTTTAAAAGCTGACGGATCATATGTGTTAGGGAACACAGAAGCCGGCAGGGAGTTCCACACCGTGGCTGTGCGTTCGATAAATGTAGAGGAGAAGCTCTTTCAAGGCGGTATATTGACCAAATGTGGATGGTGCCCTGTGTAGTAGTACGTCTCGTAGAACGGTAGTGAAATGAAATATTTTATTTTGTAAATTGGTTATAAATAACAATTTTACACGTCAGGTTTTTTTGCGTGTTACGTTTAGTTTAGCTAGATGAGGCGGGTATTTCCTAACTGACTACTCTGAGAAGAAACACCGAAACAAACCCAGAGGTCAAAGTCTCTTTTAAAGTCCAGACAATTTGTATTTGTATATGAGAAGCATGTAGGTTCATGTCTATGGTATTCTTTTGAGGAAATAACCACGCAAATTTTTCATGCAAGCATTTGTCGGTTATCGTATGTGTGAAAGGGAGATGGAGGAATCAGGTCGTGGAGCTCCCGCGCACACTCTTCGAAGTTCAATCTTATAAGACCAACGGGCAAGTAACGTTTCGTTGGTGAGCCAGACTGTGAAGGTTGCCTGCTAGAACCACGTCGTTCGAGCCTTTTAGCTCTGCGTTCAATTGAGTAAAAATAAATCCATTTTAATGTCACAGTAGGTGCAGTGGTTGAACGATTTGATGCTACGCTGTGTGTCGTGGGTTCGATTCCCGTATAGGAACAAATGTACATACGGGTTACAAATTTTCTTACGAGATCTGGGTGTGTATAAAAATGTGACAAACTCGCCTGTGTAAAGAAATGGTTCTTCTGTTTGTGTACATTTTGTTTCAAACTGCGAGTTTCGCTAGTCAACCAGGAGACGGCGCGAGTTAAGCTTGCTCCGAGTTTACTGGATTTTGTGTTCAAGCTTCTGAGAGACTAGGAGTAAGCTGAGTTTGTACTTTATATCTCGCGGATGTCATATGTGTCATAATTGAAAAAACCTTACTATGTTTCTACTCAAACCTTTCCGGCACCATATTATTATCACTTATTTATTTTAAACTTTGTGTTTAAATCGGCGGTTATTTTAAGCTTAAATCAGTTCCCACGTGATCGTAAAATAATTAATAATTCGCAAAAGAAGACAACATTCATGAAGCAGAACCTATATTAACAAAATATTAAATAAATGAACCTTTATAAGCCTATAAGAAGATTACATTTGTTTGGGCTTTGACAAAGCTTATTTTTCATGTTAAATTAATATTACTTATACATTTATAAAATACAAATAGGTCTGATTCTGAGTAATATACATCGCTAAATGATCGTGAAAGTTTCAGCAACATTTTGTGGAGTCTGTACAGAAAGTTTGGAATAACTGTGTGGTGGGTCGCGAGGTCTCACGGGAAGCTGAAAGTTGTTCCGAGTGTTCGACAGATGTCGCTGCTATCGACGATCATCATTCTATTGCGTTCTGAGAGTTTGTGTAACAAGTTACCAACTACTTCTATTGGAATATAGAAAGTTTTATTGTGTTTGTGAAATTACTGTAAATTACATTTACACGTGAGAGTTTCTTGGGTGTTGATTTGACAGAACGCTGATGTGTTTTACGTGAGGTGTCGGAGCAAGTCACAATACATAGGGCGCATTCGCACGCCATTTAAAGCGTTGTGGCTTGTGTATTTAAATGGTAGTTTTGACGTATACAACGACACGATTTACTCTACTCCACGCCTTTTTTGTAGTGACGACAGATAGGAACAATTAGATACGACAGTCGTCCAACGATAAATAATTACGATAAATTAATTAATCATTACGATATCGTTGTAACGCGCCCTTAGAGAATAGTTAGATTCAGTGTTGTTTCACCTTCAGTAACCTTAACATCAATAAGAAACTTTTCAAGATACTTGGAATTTGTTTAAGTTCGGTTTGTATGCACGTAAACTAACTGTGAAGAATGCTAACGTGCCCTCGCAACCCAGCAAGAAATGACGAAGAGAAACACCATGTGATTTTAGTCAGTAAGACAGACCTCTCCGTCTATCCCTAGGCGTCAATAGGCTAATGGCTAAGTCGTCGGACTTGTGATCGAGAGGTAAAGAGTTCGAAACCCACCCAAACCCACCCACCACTATTGTCCTGAACCCAGTCCAGACACGTGTGACTTCTACCCACATTGCAAGTTATCTTTTTTTATAAAAAAAGCCGAGGAGATTCATGCGGACTTCTAGGCACAAAAAAGGCTGTGTTAATACACAATAGTTGTGCATATACGATCCAATCATACTACAAACCGATACATGGAATTCTGATGACACCCATACAATGTGAACGACAGATATTGAACGAGCTGTGTGACAGTTAAAGCGCGTTCCTCTGACAGGCTCCCGCACTGTACCCTCAGCGAGATCCAGTTAGCAATCATTATGATTCTATGCGATTACCAGCTATCGTCTACGTCGGTGATTCCACGGATTTGCATGGCGATTTGTTTAAAAGAGACGCCTTTGTTCTTTCGAAGTTTTAACTGGGTTCTAAACGTTTCTACGTTATTGTTTGTTTGCGAAGAGGATGATATGAAGTTTTCAAATAATATTCAACATTTCGATTAAAATATTATATTGGCGGTTTGTACAGAGATTATGTGAAAGTAATCTGAATAAATTGTTGTATAAAAACCATTTCAAATAGCTTAACTGAGACTTTAGTACTACCCAGCTTCCAATTAACGTGATCAGTAAAAAGTTAAAACACGTGCATTATATAAAATACCCGAAATTCTATTAGCAAACAGCTTTATTAAAATATTATCAATTTTCATAAAAGGATCACGATTAAAACACTACCTTTCTAATTATAGCGGTAGTTTTATTCGTCCACTTAATTTCTACCTTTATTATAACACATTACGGTTTAAAATTCCAAAAGCAGTAAATCAAAGTCTTCAGCAGGGATTTTCCTGATCCGACCGAAAACTAATTTCAAACATTTATAAGCACCTACAACCCGGCTGCCTAATTTAATTATTAATCGAAATTCGCACAATAGGAATGAAACAAAGCCACGTTAATCTGTGCAAAACACGGTCTCATATTCAATTATGTCCGAAACAAGCGAATACGAATGAGGCGCTTACCTATACGAGTGTGGCGGTGAAAGTTGCACTGGAACATTGAGTGACAGAGAATCAATTGGCGTACTGGTTTATTGGAACATCTGTGGTGCGAATGTTTTAGTCTGTGTCGCTGTGTAGCATCTCCCGCCACTCGCTCGCTGGGTGTGTAGGCGCGCGGTCTGCTACGCCGTAGCGTGTCACCGCTACGCCGCTACGACGTCGGAAAGTATTTCGCGCGGGAACTTTGTGTTGAATAGTTTATTATGACTGAGTGCGAGATGTTGTCGCGAGGATCTTGAGCTTCGAGTTAGTGGACACTTCAGCTCGACAGACGTAAGTGTGTTCTTGTGTCGTGTGCTCACATCTGACCACTGTCCTGTCATTACTTTAACAAATTCGGAACAATGCTACTGCTGGAATTTTTCTTTACAAGAGAACACTGCAAAAGTAACTAAAAAGTTACGCGATGTTTTTTTGTTTAATTTACTCGACATTATAACTATAGTAATTTTTGCTAGAACTAACAACAAAGTAGCGACTGGAACTTAAAAGTTAATTTTATTTACCAAACACTGTCGATCTGGACTGTCTGTGTAATCGCTTTTAGTGACAAGACCACCCATTGTAACACCCTTTGTATGTTTTCTTATTTAATTATGTTATGATGTCAGTGATGGCAGTGACAAAGAGTATATGTATCTATCTTTCACTGTATTCCTTAGCTCAAGATTTTCGTAAATGGGAGTTAATCCCAGCCCCTTTATTTTAAACAAACCAAACAATAAAAAAAAAGGTACTTACAAAAGAAAAACAAACTACAAGCCGCAATTATAAACCAAATATGAAGTACAAAACCTTTGTAACAATGGCTTTAGTAAGTAAGTAGGAAAGAGTTAAGGCAGTCCACTTCCGCGGCGAACATAACAGACAAATAAAATATTTTATGTAAGCCATACTAGTTTGTTAGTGTGGAGTGTGGCTCACTTAGACCGCTGGAGGTACCATGCACATCTTCATATGAGTATGTATTTAATCTTTATGTTCATTAGCATTATCTGACTTAATGCGACAAGGTAATTAATTTCTATGACGTCACCAAACTTCTTTAACGTTCAGATCAATAGCCACTCTACTTAAAAAGTTGAGTCGTTTGTAGATCAATTTTATTTTATTTACGAATTTGGGTTACCGATGACATTGATGAAAGTAGATACGTAAGCTTGATACATTTTTTGACTCTTTAACTTACCTAGTTAGTTTTTAGAGGATTTATAGCTAGTAAAAACACAAAAAAATAAAACCAAAGTCATCAGAGAGCCAAATACAAGTTCTCACGTCTAAATCTATACTAATATTATAAAGCGGAAAAGTTTGTTTGTTTGTTTGTTTGCTTGCTTGCTTGAACGCGCTAATCTTCGAAAGTACTGGGTGGATTTGTATGCAATTTGGTATGGAAGTAGCTTGAAGCTTGAGGAAGGTTATAGGCTACTTTTTACGCGACCGCAAAAAAGGAGAGTTATGTTTTTACCGTGATAGGATCCACGGGAGCGAAGCCCCGCGTGAGTACTAGTTTACAATAAAATTCACATTATGAGTATACAGTCAGCAACACACTACAAACAAATTAAAGGATAGGTAACCTTACCTATCCTTTAATTTGTTTGTAGTGTGCTACCTACCTAGGTAGGTTCCTAAGTATATAGTTAGGATTAAATAAATATAAACATTTTTAAAGGAGCTGACAATGAGGTTAAATAAAAGAACAACACACACTCTTTCAATACACGACAAAACGTCCTAAAAAACTTACTTTTTGTTTTGAATGAAATATTGAATTTCCAGCTCGGCACAGTTAACAAACTATAGCAATTTCACGCGCTAGTTTTTCGGACGCCGAAACTATACATATATCAATCAACGAATTCCACAAAACGATAGAACAGAAACAATTCGTATCGTGTCGTGTAACATGACACACGACATATTAAACGCGTTCAAGTCGAGACTATGAATACGCGTCGGTTTGAACTTTACAAGACATTAATGGAAGTTGATTAGATTCTCATTTGGAACTTGGAAGTGTTAAACTTCTCATTACGTGATTGTTGATTACTGTTGTTTGTACTGGAACCTTCGATGACGGACAAGTTTGTCATTGTTATAATCTCAGGTAGTTGGGAGTATGTTTTCGATATCAATACACAGACAAACAGAATTCCATCATTATAATTTAGCTTTTAAGTAACCTACCTACATTATAAAAAAATATTATTTTGACCAACAAAATAAAAATAAAATAAAACAACTTACCTAGTGGTAAGCGATGCTGTGGTTGAAGATGAAGCACGCTAACAGAGAAGTAACCTACTTACTCTTAAGGACTCGCTACTGGGACCAACGGACCCAGTACTTTGTATATTGTTGATAATTTTTAAATTTTGACGTTTGCGGCGTTGTCGCTCTTAGTACCTTTCAGCAATAGTGTAGCACGGCGGTTGGCGGTCTGAGTCCTCGGTCAGCGCATTGCGCGTGAGTGATACTGACGTAAAAGGTGTACATGGGTCCGTTGGACCCGGTAGCGACTAAATACGTAAGTGTTTGTTCCATCATGTTTTTACTATGTATTTATTAACCTTTTTTACAGTATTTAACAGAAAATGCATACTTTGAGACTTATTGAATATTCCACAGCATATCAAAAACCGTATCCGAAATATAATATCAAAAGTAGGGCCAACTACACCCTCTATACCACTCCTAACGGTTAGTGGAGGAAAAGTGCGTTGCCGACTATGTAATTAGAAAAAAGCTACAAAAACCAAAGTTTTTTTGCGTGAAATGCAATATGGAATTTTTTTACCTTTTGATGATTTGTTAAAATTTTATAAGTACCTAGTAATACTTAGTTTTTATTTAGAAAGAGTAATACAAATAAAAAGATTTTTTTTTGTTGATTTTCAAGTTATGTTTGTTTGTTTCCCAAAATGATTGATCTCTCATTGCTAATTTGTGTTAGAAGATACATAATAGTAGTATATTAAAATATTGAAAATTAAAAAAAAATACATTATTACAGAAATTGTAAACATTAGTCTCATTGTAGTCGTAAAAGTATGGTGAAATTCGTCTTATTTTTGTACTGACTATTGGATTAAGTAAAACTAATAAATATTAGTGTTACATTAAATATTGGTTTTATTTATTCACTTATTATGAACATAAGATTTTATTTTTATTTTTATTCAGGAGTTTTTGAATAATCATTTGATATAGTACGGGGTCCAGCCCACCCGGTAGCGAGTATTTGTGTTACAAATTAAGGTACGAATCCCAAAGTGTTAAGGAACCCCGTCCTGCTGGAGTCTGTGTTCCCTGATAGATAGCTATCAAGAAATACAGACTGCGACAGAAAATTCTACTTAATAACTGTACGCACAATGAAAATATTACCAAAACGTTTTGTGTGTATGGGTGGTGGTGTGTGTATCGCACAACGCTATTCATAGTCCGATAATGAAACACCGTTAAAGTAAAGTAATATAAAGTTTTTAATAACATATGAATTATTCAGACAACTAACGTAGTGTATTATTCTTCTCCTTCTAATGTATATTTATCATATTTTCCCAAGTCCGATCTTAGTCACCGAAAATATCTAATAAGCAGAAGACAGCGACTTCTATTAATACACAGGATGATAAAGTATTAGCCCGTTAGTAATATTGAAGGACGGACCAAAATAACATAAGGTATCCTACCTAAAGATAATTCCATTGATGTTATTTTTGTTGTGGTACACGATATTACTAAGCGAGCTAGCGCGACTGCTGAGTGAATATGAATAGGTAACAGCAAAAGGCTCATTGGCAACAAAGGACTGGTCGAGTCAAAGCCTTGAACATCGGTGACGTGTTGCAAGTCTCCTAAGTTTTCTATCAGGTATATTTCGGGGAGTGTGCAATGGAATTGCACAACCTATTATTCCACCATGACCGTTGCAGACTACAAGACGAATATCGATGCGCCATCGTTACATGGTGGACATTCCAACCACACGCACAAAACGTTTTAGGTATGCATTTAGATTGCGTTCAGCTAAGGAGTGGAATTCTCTGCCGGAGTCTGTATTTCCTGATAGCAATAACCTAGGGGCATAGTCTAGGCCAAAGAAAAGATGGATGGATTGTGTGAGGAATAATATGAAAGATAAAGGAGTAAATGAGGCCATGACGTCTGATAGCCGTGTTGCACCGACCCCAAGTGACAGATGAGAGCTGAAAGATGATAATGGTAGAACCTAAGGGTCTTTGAGTCAAGAGTGAATAGGTTACTAGGTACGTGTTCTTCAATTTCGGTCACATCGTCGCTTAACATCACTTAAGATAGTGGTCAAACGCGAACCAATCTCAAAAATAAAAAAATTGGCCAAGTGCGAGTCAAACTCGTCCATGAAGGGTTCCTTAGTAACTACCCGAAATAACTTTGTTTTTCATAGTATTTGTATGAAATACAAAGAAATATTTGCGGTTTTAGAAAATATGCTATATCTCAGAAACCACTAACTCTATCTGGTTCAAACTAATTTTAGTTGAAAGTTTACAATAAGATCTACAGTATTTATTTTATTTAGATTTTTTACTCTATTATTATAGAAGTTAGAGGGGGGACACACAATTTACCACTTTGGAAGCGTATATCTTTTAAACGATTAACTTCCAGTCCATTAACGTCCAGGCAGTATTCACAGCGCGCCACAGGCCGTATTTTAGCACGAATTCACAAGTCCGATTCAATCTAACCTCAACTCGGCGTTATTGATAAAAATATCCCAGGTTTTTACTCAAATCGGGGTTCTAGATTTCAAGAGTTACTAGATTACGACCAACTTGTCGATAACCACTAAGATACAACTGGATTCAATTACAAAATCAATAAATTAATCTCAACAATGCGCGGTTAGTTCTTGCAAGAAGTAAGGTTATATGTCAAGTGTCAAAATCAAAGACCATAGATAATTGCCATACCAAAAAGTTACGTACGGTTATTCGTGCGGGACGGAACATCTACCCCCCCCCCCCCCCCGGACGGGCCTACCCGTCCGCTAATCAATTGGAAGCCTTGACAAGGTTGCGACCGCTCTCTTTATGATGGATCGGTCCACCAAAACCTCAGCAAAACGAGGGACCCCGTCGGTGCCAGCCATTAAATTGAGAATGCGCCCCCTGCGCCAATACAAAGGCTTAAGGTTGGCATCCTTAATCAGGACGAGGTCAATGTCAAGGTCACGGATGAGTTTTATCCGTCCACTTGACGCGTTGCTGGAGGATGTGCATATAGTCCCAAACCCGAATGTCAACAGTTCCACCCAAAGTGCGCGCAACGTGGTTTAGGAGACGCACAAGAAGCACCGTCCCTGACAACTCCAACTTAGGGATGGTCAATGCCGTCCGGAGGGGGGCCACCTTGCTCTTGGCCATGACCAGTGACAACTTCACCTGGCCTGTGGCGCTGACGGTGCGCAGATAAACAACGGCGGCATAACCATGAGAGGACGCGTCACAAAACCCATGAAGGGTGGCAGTATAAACCCCAGGGGGGAGGATGGCGCGTGGCAGCGCGACCTCATTGACCGCTGGGAGTGCGGATACAAATTGGAGCCAGTCTTCCAACAGGGTTTCCCGAAGTGACTCGTCCCAAACAAGTTCAGCGGTCCAAAGGCGCTGAAGGAAGCATTTTGTCCAAAACAATATTTTATTTTTATTTTTATTTTTATTTAAAAATGAGTTTAGAACAAAATAAATTGCTTTGGAGCCAGTCTTCCAACAGGGTTTCCCGAAGTGACTCGTCCCAAACAAGTTCAGCGGTCCAAAGGCGCTGAAGGAAGCATTTTGTCCAAAACAATACCGGGCAGATCCAACCATTAGGGTCAAAGGTCCTCACTACAGTAGACAACACCAGTCGTTTAGTCCAAGTAGGAGGTGACTCCAAGTCGACATCGTACGTAAAGGTGTCTTGAACTGGTCGGTACTGAACGCCGAGGACGGCCATCATGGCGGGGTAGTCAACGTTTTCAAACAAATGAGGATCCTGCTTATGATCCTCCAACACACCTTCCAATAGCGCTGGCGAGTTGGACACCCATTTACGCAACTCATAGCCAGCGGAAGCCAGAATCTGGACCAACTCATCATGCAACAGGATAGCTTCCTCAACCGTAGGAGCTCCAGTGCAGACATCATCGACGTACTGGTCCGTTTTCAAGATGGCGGACGCACGAGGGAACCTCATACTCTCCCGGTTCGCAAGCTCCCAAAGCGAATAAATAGCAACAAAAGGGCTTGATCGAAGGCCGTACGTATTCGTGTTGAGCTCGTTTACAATCATGGGATCCTGGGGATGCTCCCGCCACAGGATCAACTGATAACGTCTGTCATCCCGGTGAATAACCGTTTGCCGGAACATCATTTTGATGTCGGCCACAAAGACTACTTGATGACGACGAAAAGACGTGATGACGTCACAAAGATCCCTCAACAATTTGGGGCCGGCATGCAGGCAATCATTCAACGAGACGCCGGAAGAAGTCCGCGCAGACCCATCAAACACTGTGCGCAGTTTAGCAGTGGATGGCTTGAGGACCGCATGATGTGGCAAGAAGAAATGCTCTACTGAGCGCCAATCCAAATTTGACACCGACATGTGTCCCAAGTCTGCATACTCACGCATAAAATCTACATATTTTTGCCGCAGCACCGGGTCCCTGGCCATGCGGCGCTCCATCACCAACAATCTCTTCTCAGCCGTCGGTCTGGATTGGCCGAGAGGTGGTCGCACCGCAACAAAGGGCAGCCGGGTCACAAGCCGACCGGAGCAGAGTCGACCGGTGTTGTTCTGATAGAACAACTCGCACTCTTAGTGTTCCGGATTCAAGCGGGCCACCTGAGGGGGCTCTTCAACCTTCCAAAACCTCTGAACGGCGTCAAAGAGGGCTGAGCCGGACACCAACGCTAAACCAGATTCTGGTGGAGGGGGCACTTCCAACGCTGGGCCCATAACCGCAAAGCCGAAGATGGTTGAGACCGCCACCAAGCCCCTCTCGTGGCGCCATGGGGTCTCCGGCCGCAAGACCGTCGTATTTCCCAACAATATTTTCCCTAAAACATCGGAACCCAACAACAAATGCACCGTACAAGGGGAATCAAACCGGGTGTCAGCCAAATCCAGACCTGACGTCAACCGTAGAACATCCAAAGGCAACTGACAATCGGGATGGTTACCCAATATAGTCGGCAGAACAAGGGCAGGAGCACCAAGTTTAGGGTACAGACAACTCACAGGGGTGATTTCAAACCAGGTCATTCCCTCAACAGTGGTGAAAGCCGTTTCACCAATTCCCTGAATCTTGACTGAAAAGTCGTTCACCTTTAGGCCAACCTGTCCCGCTAACCAAAACGACAAAAGGCAACCCTGGGCTCCCGTGTCCAGAATGGCACGGACCACAATCGAGTCACCCAAGGGTCCCCAGACCTTGACCGAGGCCGTTGGCAACAAAACCGTCTTGATCGGGGGGGGTCCTTTAGCGGGGCAGGCGTCAATTTCCTAGCAATGCCTGGGCGGCGACCGATCGCCGCATCCAGGCTGTCTTCGTTCACGACGAGGGTAACCGTCGAATGATTCGTCCGCGCGGTGTTCCGAGACGCTCGCCATCGCTGGCCCACCGGATCCCACCGGATGCCTGAATGGCGGAGGGCGCGACTCCAACCGGGGACGTTCCGCCAACGGAGGGGAAAGGTAGCGGTGCTGGTCTGGCCACTGTCGCCTAGCAGCCAACGCGCGTTCTCCCTGACGAGGGGAGACCAAATGGCGCTCGCGGGGCTCCCGCTCAACTTGCGCGGGGAGTGGAGTGCGGCGTGCAGAATTGCGGGCCTCAGCCCGGTGCTCGTCTCTGGAATACCCCCCCCTGCGCGAACCCTCCTCAGAAGATAGTCTGCTGGAGCGGTTCGCGTTGGCGCACAAAATCTCCAGGTGGGACCCTTTACAAATTCAACACGGGCGGGGGTTGGGGCAGTCCCGATGGAAGTGGGCCCCCAAGCACGAGAAGCACAAACGGCGTGCGTTGACAATGCGGCGACGGGCACTTACGTGCAAGTT
Source organism: Tholera decimalis (assembly GCA_943138885.2). NCBI lineage: Eukaryota > Metazoa > Arthropoda > Insecta > Lepidoptera > Noctuidae > Tholera > Tholera decimalis. The sequence continues at coordinate 870,715 of OW964550.2, forward strand.
CAAAAAGGCCGAGCAACGCGCCATGACATGCCTCGTGGCCTTACAAAAGTCGCAATCATAAGGACTCCGGGCGCCAGCAAAACGGGGGGTGGGGCGAACATCAACAGGCCCCCTAGCCCTAGTCCGTTCCTGGTCTCTTGGCCGAGAAGGTGGTGGGCATGACCTCGTGGCGCCACGAGTGTTATCCAAAAATCGACACTCGTCTTCCAAAAATTTGAGGAGGTCGTCAAAGGGGGGAAGATGGGTGGCACTATCCCCACCATACTTCTGCTCAAAACGTGACCTCAACTCCGCGGGGAGCAACTGCAGCACTATGTGCACCAACAAGTAGGACCAATGGTCCACCGGTAACGTCAAGCGTCTCAAGGCGTTGGTCGCTGAGACCAACGGGTTCAGCAAGTCAGTGCGCAACGCCGACGTGCTGGCAATGGCCGGTAGCCCCAAAATCTGGCCGATGTGCACATCAGCCAGGCAGCGCTTATTCTGATACCATCGGGAGAGAAGCTCCAGAGCGGTAGGAAAGGAGGAGTCTGTCATCGGCAAGTGCTGCACCAAGGCTCTGGCTTCGCCCTCCAAAACAGACAACAAGTAGGCCAACTTCTGGGCAGGTCCGAGGTCCGAGCGTGCATCCACAAGGCTTTCAAAGAGATTTAGGAAGCCCAGCCAGTGGTCCAAGCGAACGTCAAAATGTGGCAGCTCCAGGGTGGGCAGCCTACCCAATAGTCCAGGGCCTTTAACAACGGAGGTCTGAGGCTTGGCCTCCTCAGGCACCCGGCTCCTCAAAATTTCCCGGGCTCGTTGACTTATGACATCCCCCAGGTGGACAATCTGGTCATAGTCACCCAAAACCTTATCGCGGGCTGCCTGGTCCATCACCCCCAAATCCACATCCACGATGAACTCATTGACGCGTGTGAGCGCAGCATCAACCGACTTGAGCCTCTCATTCAAGTGCTCGTACCGAGCAAGGGTGACCTCTTCCAAGTCCAAACGCTCAACCGTTGCTGCTGCCGATGTGAACCATCTCAACTGTGAGGCCAATCCGGCAGCAGACTCCCTGAATACCTTTAATGAGGCCATTGCAACAATCAAATATCAATACCAACAAGCTAAAATCAACTAAACAGACAAGCAATGACTTGTTAGCCAACCAAATAATTTCACCAAAATAAAACTTAAATTCAATTTATTTCAAGTCTAAATCCGACCCTGTACTTATTTAAAGTATGAATCTATCTTGCTACAGATGGCTAGTTACAGAAAAAATAACAATTTAATGTATAATACACAATAAACAATAAACACCAATTGAATGTACATTATTGTGCCGGACAACCACCATAACACAATTCAAGTTTTGTTATGTTAGGCTATGTTAACAAATGTGTGATTATTATTTGGATAAAACCTTTAAATTCAGATCAGTGACATTAAACTACTAATTACAACCAATATACAAATTATGTACTGAAATACAAACCAATAATTCCTAATTTCACAAAATAAATCTTACTTGTCAGTACAATAACAGAGACTACAGTACAAACATCAATTTGAGAGCCCGGCTGACACAACAATATTCAAACTTATTAAATTATTTTTAAAATGTTCAAAACTTCCAATTTACTATGTGGATTTTTTAATGTAAAACCCACGCTCTACGTACCAGTATGTTCGGCACCAAGCCCAGCCAACGGTAACTGGTATGTCGAACTGTCCACGATTACGTGGAGCTCTAACGTTGTTTATACAAATAATCGCTTACCCAACGCTGGTTGACGACAAGCGAGGACCTGTTCTCAGATCACGTCCGTGTGGTATGTGTCAGTGTGTATGAGTGTGTAATGTTGTCAAGTGATGTGCACGGCAGTCCCCAAAGACGCAGGTCTTCACAACGTGGTCCAGGCAGTATTCACAGCGCGCCACAGGCCGTATTTTAGCACCAATTCACAAGTCCGATTCAATCTAACCTCAACTCGGCGTTATTGATCAAAATATCCCAGGTTTTTACTCAAATCGGGGTTCTAGATTTCAAGAGTTACTAGATTACGACCAACTTGTCGATAGCCACTAAGATTCAACTGGATTCAATTACAAAATCAATAAATCAATCTCAACAACGCGCGGTTAGTTCTTGCAAGATGTAAGGTTATATGTCAAGTGTCAAAATCAAAGACCATAGATAATTGCCATACCAAAAAGTTACGTTCGGTTATTCGTGCGGGACGGAACAGATACATAAACTGAGAAACAAACTAGAATGATGATAAGTCAATGTGTTACAACTTGCAAACTAACAAGTTTCACCTCTAACCATAATAGTTCACGCACCGGAGACACGTCGAACACTGCGGGTAATAGCATCGCTACAGCCGAACTAAGTTGTTATATTTGTTGGCAGGTGAGCCCGCGCGCGCCAACATGTGGAGCTACAAGCTGCTTGCGCTGTTTCTTATCGTCGTGGCTGGTAAGTCAGTTTAAATTGAATAAAAGGATTATTTTGTACAAGTTTTACGTTGGCTTGGTTCGCCTAATAAGAATTTTTTTCAGCTCTCCAACCAAATATATCTCAAAACCAAAACAAATATATATCATCTATATGTGTTCGAATATTTCGGCCCGGAACATGCTGCAGCTGGTTACCTTGCAATGTTTATCTGTACCAATTTGAGAGCAGTTGTAAATTACACAAGGTAATGCGCCTTGATATGTTCGAACCCACGATCTACAAATTGCAAGTTTTTGTCACAAGCATTTATACTATTAGCACGGATTATTTTTCTGCATACCTTCGTAATGAATTACTCGACAGTTGTTAGTGCATATCGTCGCCTTAGAGTGAAAACCTCGGGAATACATTTTTGTCCAAATTTTTCTTATTGCGTTTCCAGAAAGAAATCCTAGCAAGGCACATCCTGATCTCACCAATATATTCATTCGATACTCGAAACGCTATCTAAGAAAGTAAGTGAGAACCTCGTAAACACTCGCATCGCGTCGTCAGTTTAGCGTAATCAGGCTATGGATTATGCATTTCTGAACTGTACGATATTATGTATAATATTGTCCATATTATACATAATATCGAACAGTTCTGCATATAAAAGCGGGTTAAATTTACATATAAATTAATAAAAAAAAGAAACCGTACAAAAATTTTATAGCATACACATTTTTCTTCCTCCTGAAAAGTTACTCCTTTTTAACTTACGAGGTTTTCACTCTAAGGCGTCGATATACATAATATCTTAATACAGTTGGAACGAATGGAACTATAATTATGATCGAAAGTGCAATTTTTATTAATAATTGATTTAATTGCGTGAATGTATTATTATTTTCATAGCGTACAGAGCAGTGGTGGCCCAAGTGATTACAAACATGACTTACGAATTAGTTATGTTGGAGTATGTCGTGAGTTCGAACCCAGGCAGCCACATTATATGATTACACTGTATTATTTACATCGTTAACACTGCTCCCAAAAAGGTAAAGAAAAACATCGTGAAGGAACCAGGGTGTCCCAGGCCGAGTGTCCTAACACCTGCGACATCCAAGAACTCGCACTGATTCGGCGTGCTGGATTACGACCAATTCACAGGACAGGAGGCATGTCCCAGCATTGGGTATTTTATTGGTTTATAATGCTATGTAGCATATAAAATACAAAAAGTAATCTAGTTTAGATGTCAATTGCGATCTGTGGGTACTGTGACTGTAAAACCGATTACACTGTATTTGTCACTTATCTTTAGGTTTTATACTGTGTTAATAGAGTTATATTATTATTAATAAAAAAGCGAATTAAGTACTTGTTCACGTAGGAAAGCGCGGGCGCGGCGGCGGGTGCGGGCGCGGAGACGTGGCGAGTTCGTGTTCACTTGGCCGCCAGGCGTTTGCGCCATTGTGATGTGTTGTCAGAGGTTGTAAACATGGACGACGATCTTTTATTTTTAACCGAAAATTCATACCTAAAGTGGGAGATGATAAAAAGTAGAATTCGTGTGCACGAAATTAATAAAGAAAGAGAACAATATGGTGAATTTTATACTTCATATAGTAAGTTGAGAGAACATCCTTTTTATCATTCCGAGATTTCCTTCCATAACTTATTGAGAATATTTCTGTTCATATGATTCCTGTGTTTACTTTGCCAAATCGGAGTTCTAGCCTGAACGGCACTAATTAACTCTTCTGTGTTGAAAGACACGATGAAAACTTGTTACCGTTTCTAGCGACAAGTTCAAACTGTTTGAACTTACCTGACGTCGCGGGTGAATCGCGCGCTCCGCCGCTAGTTCGACGTGAAGACACACAAACAACTCACGCGTTTGATATTGCCGCGAGTGGCTGTGAAGCTGGTAATACAAAAGATTAATCTATAAAATCTAACATCCTGCGGCTCTTGTCTTAGCATCCACCATCAACTTCTCGGCATCTATTCTCCCGAGCGGTCACAAATACACAACATCACATTTCCGTTGCATCCAACAAATTCATTCATCAATCCTGATTTATAGTTGGACATGCTTAACTTAACAAACTTCCGCGAAACTGCCGCAAGCGGTAATCATCCTTAATGCCTTGCAATAAAAACGAATGCGATGGCATGAAAAGAGTTTGCAGTATCATTGGCGAAGGAATGAGAGCTTTAACTGGATTGTGATACGGTTCAATTTGCGATGTTGGGGTTTCAATGCGGCTATTAAAGCAGCGTATTCATATTGTAATAACTTGGGATTATTTTTGATAATTCAGTTAGTAATGGATGCGGTGTTAGGCGGAATATTGTCAACGAAGCGATTTACATAATCTTTGTGATCGCGAACACAATGATCTGGTCATGCCATTTGCATTACAGTGGATGTTCGAGTAGGAGCTCCACTTATGATATTTGTATCGAGATTTTTTTTTTATTACTGATGAGCCCACTCTTGACCTCTATCTCGCCTGATGGTAAGCGATAGATGAGGTCTACGATGGGACGAGCGAGCCCAGAAGATGCCTATTTACTCGTGCTTTAAAGGCTGAAAGGTCATAAGTGGCAGGGAACACAGAAGCTGGCAGATAATTCCACAGGTAGGCTGTGCGCACAATAAATGTGGAGGAGAAGCGCTTGGTACGACAAGACGGTATATCAACGAAGTGTCGGTGGTACCCAGCCGTGCGTCTGGTAGACCGGTAGTGAAAGGGAGATGGAGCTCCTTCGCACACTTCCCGAAGTACAATCTGTAGGAAACCAACAGGATTACGTAATAGAACATTTTAAAATAAATTTAAGTACTTTCAAACAATAACATTATGTTTAGGGATATTTAAACCGAGTTTGGTTTTACTGTGACCGTCCAGCGGTATACAAAAACCCTTTTAAGCGCTATAGGTGTATTTAAATTAACTAAAATTAAATAATCTATGTAAAGATAGCTAATGTCTGAATGCACTAATTTCTAAACAGTCATAAATTCATTTTTTCAGCAATAGACTCCTTATATCAATTAATTATGAAAGCCAAACGTATTCTTATCAAAGCCACTTGCTTCAACATAACAACCACTTCGATTCAGGTATCGCGGCGCCGATCTTTATTGTGTATTTATTATCTATTGTAATATTATGAGAAAAATACGACATATGTATTAGAACCAAGACCTCATAGCTTCCCACACCAAATAAACAAAAAATATTTGCACGGTGGAGTTGATGAATATAGTGAAGCCCTCTAGAAGTTAAGAACTTTGTTATCAACCTATGTAATAATTATATTCTTTCAAATAAATACATCATTAATTTAAAAATCATAGAGCAAATCGGCTAGATAGGTACAATCTAATTCCGCCAAGCCCGTTCCATCATCGGACTACAAGACAAACGGCGATGCGCCATCGTTACATGGTGGACATCCCACCCACACGCACTAAACGTTTTGGGAATACTTTCATTGTGCGTACTGCTAAGGAGTGGAATTCCCTGCCGGAGTCTGTGGTTCCTGATCGCTATATCCTGGGAGTCTTTAAGTCAAGAGTAAATAAATAGGTTACTTCTAGGCAAGCGTGCTCAATCTTCGACCACATCATCACTTACCATCTGGTGAGATGGTAGTCAAACGCGAGCCTATTATAATAAAAAAATATTTCCGTGAAAGTACGGACAAACAGAATCACGGACACCTGAATAAAAGATGCTGCGGTAATAAATATTGGCATTAGAAGGCGCGCGATGATCTGCATGTGCATTAGTATATAGAGTGGGTGTCGGCGAGGCATGTCGCGTGCGTGATAGTGCACGCGGTCCGCGGGACAGGCGGCAGCGAGAGCTGGGTGTACGAGCATAGTAACTGAAATGTTATGCCTATGAAATGGTACGGCATTCAGCATCCGCCTTTGTACCTATGTGCGTAAAGTGTAAATAAAAGATGAAAATGAGTGTCTGGCTTTACTCGTTCTATCGTAAACTTCACGTTACAACGAAAAAAATGTTTGAAGACCATAGCGGCCGAGATCTATTAAAAGTATTTTACCTGCGATATCGTGGCGGATGTTGGACACACTGGATACTATATATGTATGCCCTTTTTCTTACCAAACGCTACACTTGATGTAGAAGCCGCTAACAGCTCATAGCTTCTACGAATAACTTGTAAGCCCATGTCACAATCGTGTAGTTTGAACGTGTCGCGAGAGAGATTGGTTTTAATATTAAAGGCTTATATCCGCCTCGGAGGCGTTGGGATTGTTCTCCGGTGAACGGAATGCTCAACGTGCACTTTAAACGAAGACAAATGCAGAAGGACCACGCAGCAATAGGAGCCAACACCAGATAAAGACTAAAAAAAAGCGGCAATAGTCTAACGGCTAAGGACTTGTGATAGAGAAGACAGAGGTTTGAACGCCACCTATTACTGCCGTAAACCCACTCCAGACACAAGCTTATTTAACTTAGTTGGAGGGTTAACAAGATTGCTAGTAATGTGAATTCTACCCATATTCCTAGTTCTCTTTAAAAAAGACAAAAGAGGGCCATACTGTAATGAATATTGTAAATTTTGTCATTCTGTAAAAAAGTTATATGATATTATTTGTCATAAATAACTTTATATCAAATTAAATTGAAGTGGTCGAGATTACGAGAAACTTATCCCTTAGGTAGTAACATTTATAAATACGCAAATTGCGTAATTTAATTTTTAAATTCTAAAATAGTTATTTTTATTTTATCTAGCAACTAGCTGCTTCCCGCGACTTCGTTCGCGTGGGAGGTTTTCCCGTGTAAATTCCGATCCAAAAATCCTTTTTTAGTGCTCCCCTAATAACCATACCCCAAAGAACATACATGCCGAAATTTCAGCTTCTTGTGCCCAGTAGTTTTGGCTGTGCGTTGTCTGTTAGTCAGTCAGTAACGGAAGCGTTTTATATATATTATAATAATAATATAATATATAATATTCCACAACTTTCACACAACGCCATCTAGTCCCAAACTAAGCAGAGCTTGTGCTATGAGTACTAGACAACTGATAAACATACATATATATTTCTAAATACATACATATAATAAATAACTTACACCCAGACAAAGAACAAATGATCGTGCTCATCACACAAATATTTGTCCTGGGTGGGAATCGAACCCACGACCTTGAGCATAGCAGTCAGGGCCACTGACCACCAGACTAGTACAGGATTTATTGTTAATTGTCTTGTTCGCCACATTTTTTTTTAAGAGAACTAGTAATGTGGCTAGAGAATTCACATTACTAGCAACCTTGTTAACAACTCCACCTAATGTAATTATGCTTGTGTCTGGAGTGGGTTCACGGCAAAAGTGTAACGGGTAGGGTTCAAACCTGCGACCTCTCGATCACAAGTCCGACATCTTAGCCATTATGCTATGATGCTGAGCTGACACATTTTTAGACCCCGGGCTGCAACAGTACATATAGCTTTACCAGATCAAGGAACCCAGTACATATGCACTGTCCAAGTAGACGAAACATACGCTAGCATACATTGTCCCAACACAGTTTTTTATTTTCAGCACGAGTGCCGAAAGGAACTAAAACACACGTACAAATATCCAGACTCGGAACAAACAGACCTACAAATATTTGTCTCTTGTTTGAATAGAGCCCACCCAAAGGCCGACCTCGATGGAATCACGCATTTCCTCCATGCTACTCTTATACTGGTTTTGCAACCAAATATACAAAAGTGCGATGTAAGATGTCATCCAGTAATACATGCCATGTAAAATGTAGTTACTAGTTTTTAACGACATTCAGTCATTCCCGCCCATTTCTAGACTTGGGCTTTAGATAAGTTGCCATTTCATTAACGATGGCGATTTTCAGAGTGCCAGAAGTGCCATTTTGACAGCGTTTGTTAATCTCGTACAATTTAGAAGTTTTGATATTTCACTTGCCGTGCTACTGTTAAAAGCAGTACACTTGTCCAGAGTCTTATGCTTCAAAGTGTGGGTTCTTTGTTTTTTTTTATTGTTGATACTTGCGTTCGACCACCATCTCTCGTGATGATAAAATATAATGTGATCTATACAGTTTTGACTTAAAAACCCAGGCTATAGCTATCAGGAATCACCGACTCCAGTCAAATATTTAGTGTCCAAGATAACCAGGTGATAATGCAGCGCAAACACATTCCTCTCCCTCTTCCATAGAACTCTATCTTTTGCCAATTAGGTTCAGTCTTAACATATAGAATAGAAGACAAGCTCGTCCCTATAACACCATGGTCTGTAGCAATGTCATTTTCGCATTAAATGGGCCTTTAAAGGTGGTTCTTTTCACCCATTTTTCGTTTGATATACAACAGTCATGCCCGGCGCACTTCCAACTAATATTAAGTTACTTTTAACAATATCGTAATTTAAAAAATGTGTGGAACTTCCCTTTGTTTTATCTTTTGGCGAGATGGTCGTATCGTTTGTTGAATTAAGAGTTATACGTGCGCCTGTAACTCAGATTCAAAAGATGCACATATTTTATCATTACTCTACAGTATTCTTTTCAACCCAACGACTCCCTTTTACCTCAAAGAACGTTTTAAGTTCCTTCATGACACACATGTTAGAGATTTGAGATCATCAGAGAATTTGAGACTTTTGATGCCTACGCATTCCACAAAATTTTATGACCAGTCATTTACGGTGCAGGCCATTCGGTTGTGGAATGGATTGCCGGTGTCAGTAAGACAAGCTCAGTCACTCGCTGTTTTTAAAAGCTCGGTTGCCAATCATTTTATTTCAAACTTATGATTATTCGTTTGCTTTCTCCACACGATGTTAAAGAACAGATTATATATTGTATTTATATATATATATATATATATATATATATCTATTTGTCGTATTTTTATTAGTTTTTCCGTTATTAATGAATATTTGTACAGTAGTACACTAATATAGTCCTCCCCATTTTAATTAAAGCTCATAAAGTCCTTCCAAAGGTTGTCTGGAAGATATCGCTCTCAGCGATAAGACCGCCATTGTAACCAATTTTTTTACAATATTGTTATTTAAGTGTGATTCAATTATTGGTGTACAATAAAGTATATTCTATCTATCTATCTATCTGTAATTTTTGGTTAGTGCTTTTGTTCTATTAAGGGAGATTGTGGTCAAACACGAACTCATTGCGTTTGTTCATAATCTCCCTTGTTGGAAAGCGATGAAATAGTGGACGATGGAGCGTACATGCCTGGGATAGATGGTTCATTGTGCGTACGGCTAAGGAGTGGAATTCCCTACCGGAGTCTGTGTTTCCCGATAGCTATAACCTAGGAGTCTTTAAGTCAAGAGTGAATAGGTTACTTTTAGCTAAGCATGCTCCATCTTCGACCACATCATCACTTACCATCAGGCGAGATGTTGGTCCAACGCAAACCTATTTTTAATAATAAAAAATAAAAAATCACGACAGTTTTCAACTGAAATGAAATGGCATGACCTGGATTACGATACTCGGTAGCTTTTTATCCTGCGGGGTTGTGGGAATATTCTAACGAGATATCACGGGTCCAGTACGCAAGAGCAACCGAAAAAACAGGATGGGTTTTAAGTCAGTACAAGTCTGACACACCTTCCGCTTAACAAAAAGCGGGAGGAGACATTTGGTGATGTTACCCCTCAAAAAAATATACAAAATGTACGATTTCCTAACTTTTTGATTTTAAGACAGATGGAGCCGCGGAAAAAGCCAATCAATTTCGCTTAAACTGTCAAAAAAAAATTCTACTATCCAATTTACAGCAAATATAATTCCATTTCTAAGAGTTAATTACTAGCTACACCAGAATAGAGATAGGTACCTACCACTAATCATTCTTACATAGGAGCTAGCTCAGACCGCCTGATTGTTCAAAGTGAGTGACGTGAACCGTAACGTTCGAACTATAGTTCGAATATAGGTATAACTCACACTAATTCAAAACACCCTTGAGAAACTGGTTCACTAACTAAAATATCTGTTTTTTTACTAATAGGTAATTTTGTTATTCAGAAGATATCTTTACCTAAACAACTTGAATAGAAAGTAATTATAATCGTATACATCAATAAGTCACAGTATTTTCTATAGTTGCTGGTACTTCATTACGGGGCATATAGAACGCTAGGATACTCAAAATTACTTTTAATTAAAAAGGCCTCTCTTGAAAATCTAGTGTGCAATCACGCATCACTGCATTCTACTGCATATTCTGACCCTTGTAATTACCCCATACACAAGTACCGTCGAGTAAATTTTACCTACGTAATACCAATCGTTGGACGATATTTAAAAAGAGAAGCACGAATGATTTTTCTCTTATTGAAAAAATGCACGGGATTTTTTAAATATTAATTTTAATACCGACACTCGGTCCGTGCATCAACATATCTATCACAGGCAGCCGGCGCAAATATCAAAGCTTCGCGGTTTCATCGACGGAAACTCCACCCCCCAGCACACCCGACTCCCACATAACTGTCCTAAGCAGACCCCTGCGCTCGTTTCACATGACCGCCGCCAGAGCTCCACGATCACTGGTCCTTGTATGTAACATTGCCCCACTTTTTAATTACATGCATCATACCACCCGACTGCAATTTTAAAAAGGTTTTCGAGGTTTTATGCTTTAGACATTATGTTCATTGCTTTGTTTTGTTTGGAAATATTTTAAAATGATTTATATTTGTTTAATAACGTTTTGGATTAAAGTTTTTCACTGGGATTCATGTATCCTGAGAATTGACGTATACAATTTAAACTTTTCAATATAATAAATATAAAAGTTGAAATTTTATAATCAATCATTGACGTATTTGTAAGAAAATTTCATATTAAAAAACTTTTTACCAAAAAATTAAACCGACTCCAAAAAAACACTGCAAAGTGAAACATAACTTTAATTTCGGTAGTCGGTGTCTTTAGTTTTGTATTTTCGTTTTTAGCACCGACTTCCGAAATTAAAGTTATTTTTCACTTTGCAGTGTTTTTTTGGAGTCGGTTTAATTTTTTGGGTAAAAAGTTTTTATTTCACTCTTTTTAGTTGGTCTATTTTTAATTTATCTAGTTACAAGAGTCTAAATGTCAACTACTTATAATCTTTTACAAAATATTGCTTTTCCCAATGCTGGGCCGTTAATTGTTGAGGAGTTCTCCTGGTACTTCACCATCAGCTCTACATCACCATATGCATTGTGACGAGCATAAAGTGCTTAACATCCATATTCAAGTAATCGAATCGCAATCCACTCGCTACTTATTATTGAGTAGTTTCGGCGGCCATCTGTGGTCTTCATCACCAGTTCCACTCCCTAAAATGGTACTTTTTGAGAGCAACTGCACAAGTTACTATAATAAATACCCAAAACGTCATAGGTGTGCCTATAATATTTGAAGAGTTCCCTCGATTTCTCCAGGATCCCATCATCAGATCCTGACTTTTATGAAAATGGAACCAATTTCGAAGTATACCCTTTCAATCAAAAAAAGAATTTTCTTAATCGGTTCATCCGTCTTCGAGTAATCAGTGATAATACATTAAAATATATATATATATATATATATAATTATATACGCGTCGAATTGATAACCTCCTCATTTTGTCGTCGGTTGAAAATAGGAAGGTTGATCATCTAACTTTATTGACAATCATTCTATACCTACCCTACATGGTGGCTACATAAAGCAATACATTAACTCCACAGCCTATTCAGGTAGTGCTTTTTGGAGGTGACAAGAGCAATCGTCTTCTAAAGGTATGCATTTTGACGATTAGACGTTAAGATGTACTGGTCGATTTTGTGAATCATAATAATGCCTTAACCTCGTTACCCAGGTGATACATTGACGTAATCGCCTCGTCCCTGCGTTGTCAGTTTAAATTACCCGCTCCCTCGGCCGCCCATCATGGCCGCCGTTCGCGCCGAATATCTAGACGCCATATTGGCACTTAACACAAATACAATGGGATGAGGTTTCCAATCGAAACTCCAATTGTTAGAAAATGCAGCGGTGTGTTTATTATTGTGTAACGAAATCCAATTACTGGCGTAACAGTTTACTTTGATTTGAAAAATAAAACTTATTTGGAGATAACGAGTAGGTAGTTAACTACAGCATTTATAAAATAAGGATAAAACTACATTTAAAGAACATATATATTTATCTATGTATATAAATATGTAAATATAACATCCAGGTAAATACCACATTTAAAAGTAATTAAGTAAGTAGTATCATTTACTGCAGATGGTTCGAATGTAAAACATAACGTAAACGATGGCTAACACCGATATTACCACAAAGTAACCCTTTTTATACGATCAAGTAAAAATGGTGCTCATAATTCCAACATAACACAACATGCACGCGTGTTGTTGAATAAATAACATTCAAAGTAGAATAAAGCAACTAAATTGCTGAAATTCCCAAAAGTCGTGTTTGGGAATTCCAACGATGCTAGGATAGGGTTCCCTATCCTAGCATAATAAGAATTCCCAGACACGACTTTTAAACTTTACAGTTTAGTATGGGAATGGTTTCCAAACCATTCCCACACTAAACTATAAAGTTTTGCGTATGATGGAAATAGAACAAAATTAAAGCCAACCGTTTAACCAGTAATATTCATGCTATATTCATCAGATTGATTTCTAAGTGTATGGATGTTCAACGAGAGATCATTTGTTACCTTGAAACGTGTGAGAACATGAAACGTACCCGTTTCTAATCCTGATAATTCCGACAATATGATGTAACGTCTTTCATCATAATGTGGCATTTAAGAGATCGGTCCTCTTTGTCCTTTTAGTCGTTGTGTGTATAGATTCCAGGGATTTCATCTCATCTATGTTAGCATTTCGCTTTAATGTTGTATTAAAGCGAAATGCCAACATAGATGAGATGAAATCCCTGGAATCATCCAAAGTGATATTAAAAGATTAATCCTGCGGACTCATTCTCCCGGTTGTAAGGCTAAAACGCCCAGTGTCCGGTTCCGACATTTGCCTTATCTTCAATATTATCGGGGGCTCGTCATATTCAATCAATTGGAACAAATATTCGGAGGGTCACGGCGTGATGGATCTGCGCAGAGAATGGCGACACGGACACTGGCTCGCTGTGATTGATGTCATGACCGCATTGTTGATATTGGGAAAAGAGTTATATTACATCACCACCAGCACCACCAAATTGGCACTGGCAACACTGGTGACAGGTCGTGAAAAAACGATCTCGTAGATAATTTTTTATTAAATATTCATTAATTGTGTATAAATTAGTTTTAAATGTGTTATTTACCTTAGAATCAATGTATAAAGTGACCCAGTCAGTGTTTTTGTTGTAATAACGTCTAAATTCTATAAAACAATAAGTTTTGGACCGGCTGTCAGTTTGGACTGCGGATTTGAAATCACCAAACCCGGGGAGTATATTTTTTCATATTATTGCCTATTACACACTTCAGAACACCTACAAATACTGCTCAGTTTTCTGAGCCACGTCCAGCACACATTGGCACCGTTTATGTCTCCTTTTGCTTGACAAACTGTGGAAGCAAAATCGATGACGAAAACATTCGCCTCAGACAAAAGTTACACTGCATATTTACAATACACATACATTATTACTGTTAAATTCTTCTTAATCATCTATTAACTTCATTTAAACTAGTAGCTAACTGTTTATTGTAAAAGCAAGAAACCCATATCATTTAACATTACATAGGTACTATTTATCAACTAAGCTAGGCTAGAAAAACTCTGAGCAAATGAATTTCTGATATTAGAAAATCAATAAGTATTGTGTTAGATACATGATACACATAAATTAGAAGTTAATAGTAGAATCTTTTTCTCTTTTTCTGCTACCTACTTTCTTTCTTATTTATTGTAATTTTAAAAATTTTGTCTGTTATTCTTTAATTTTTTCATTTAATTCTAATATTTATATATTTTCCTTCTACCTACTACTGTTCTAAACTTCCTTAGTACTCTTCCCCAAATACTCAGTTGATTCTTGTCATATTCCAGGAGCAGTTTCATCAACTTTTTCAATATGATGACCCGTGGAGCTACTGTACGTGACATGAATATCAAACTGAATGCCGCACTGAAGGAGCTTGAGGTCTCAAAGAAGACCTGCAGTGACCTGCTGCGAGAAAGAGAGGAAAGCGAGGTGGAAATCAGGAACTTAGTTGACAAAAACACAGAACTCAAGAGACAGCTTGTGGAACTGCATACCCAGCACATGGACATACTCGACCAGCATCACCATCTCCGCAATCTGGTGTCTGGGTTTCAAGAATGCAGCAACACACATGACCAAGCACTCAAACGTATATCGGGACTGGAAGCGGAATTAAACAAGGCTCATAACACAATCTCTACTATAGAAACCTTGAGAGCCAGTGAACAAGTGGCCAATACAAACAGTCTTTTTGACGAGCTGGTGGGTAGTGGATCCGGACTAGTATGTAAGAAGCCCACCTATACCATAGACTTAACTGGGGACGATACATTAACAAACTGTCCTGTTTTAGGTAGCCACAATAAAATAAAGAAATACATTAAAATTAATAGAAACATTCAAAAGTATAAGAAACTTTTAAAATCAAAAAGTGTTTATAAATATAATACTGAACTTAGAAAGCAACGTGTTATCCTAAATAGCCAATTAAAAGAATGTAATTTAAAGTTAGATAATCAGAGAAAGGTGTATGATTTTGATATACAAAATCTAGAGCAGGAATTATTGAGTAGGGAAAATACACTTAGGGATATGTTTTGTAAGTATGAGTTGAGCCAGAAAATGTTAAGTGAGCGCATGCAGGAGGCCTGTGACTTGGTGGACTTGGTAAAGTTTAATGCGGAGAGGTATGAGTCATTGACAAATGACCTCACCTGTAGTTGTGCTTCAAATCACCCGGCCATTATGTTACCACAGATTACTCCTGCATCCTCACCCATTTTGCCTCATACTTTGGAAACCACAAACCCAGCTCAAAGTAACATTTTAGTGTATTCAGATAGATTAGGCACAGGTTTTGGCTCACTATTAAATAATTATTGCGATCATACCGTAGTAAGTCATTGTTACCATAACCTGCATTTCACTGAGCTCATTCATAAAATCAAACAATCAAAATTGAATGAGCAGACCACAGTCATTCTTTTATTTGGAAACAGTCTTAATGTGACAAAAAAGGACATTGTTAATGGTATTGGCACCCTCCTTAAATTAAAATTAGGCAAATTAATTTTATGTGCATTGCCTTATTCTAATAATTTGACATGTATAGAAAATGAATATATTTATAGACTTAATAATTTGATGCATATGTTAGTATGCCGTCATAGTGACCATTTATTGTATTTTGATACTAACAATTTTGTTAGAGATTTTGTTTTGATTCGGGAATATATGTATCTTCCCAAAAAAAGTCGACATTTATTGGCTACTTTGTTAGCGTACAATATACACTCATTTATTGATAATTTTACTGATCCTAGGTTAAGTGAATATTCAGTATTATCTAGGGTATCTAATAATGCTGAAATTAATTATTGCATTGACAGTTTACATAACTCAACCAATTGCTTGGTTGCAAATAATTTTACTACTGAGAATTTAAATTAGAAATTTTGACAACAGAGGGAATCTCTAGCAGTAATGAACTTTTAAACTGCAAAGAGGACACAAATATAGTTTTAAAATCAATAAATACTATTAACCTGGTACATCAACATATTCAAGGATTTTTAAACAAAGACTTAGAAGTAGAGTTTTTTCTTAATTTCAACAATATTGATATTCTTTGCCTAACTGAACATTGGCTTCAAAGCCATCAATTTATTTTCAATTATAATAATTACCAGGTTGGTAGTTCTTTCAGCAGAGTGAATGCTATACATGGTGGCTCTTTAATTTTAATAAGTAATAATCTTAAATTCAGGAACCGAATGGATATTGTGAGCCTCTCTGTTGAACGATCTATTGAAATAGCATGTATTGAATTGGAGCAGTTTATTATATTAAGTGTGTACAGACCACCTTCAGGATTGTATGATTGCTTTGAAAAAGTAATGGATGAAGTTTTGCATAAAATCTGTAACTCGAGTAAATATGTCATTGTTTGTGGTGATTTTAATATTAATTTATTAGAAAATTCTAGTTTGAGCACTAGCATTATTAGTTTATTCCAATCATACAATCTTGTAAACCTATTTATGGAGCCCACTAGAATAACTCCTACTAGTGCCACTTGTTTAGATAATATTTTTACGGATGTTGTACCGACTCACAAAAAAATCATTAATTTAATAGACTCTGATCATTGTGGGCAATTAATTACTTTACCAAAAAAAGTCAATAAAATGTTAAAAAAGAATATCACTGTAAATCCAAAAACTAAATATCGCCTGGAAGCATTCAAAACTAAACTCTTAAATAAAATGCCCTGTTTGTTAACTAATGAGGACCCTAATAAACATTATAATGATTTTTTCAAAATATATTGCCAACAATTCGATAACACATTTATTCCCAAAATTGCTTCAGTAAATACTAACACTTCTTTCAGTGACTGGGCCACCACTGGTATTTATAAAAGTAGAAATCGGCTTTATGAACTCTATGAGGAGCGGTCTTACACTAACTCGGCAGAATTTCATTTATATGTTAAGAACTATTCTAAATTATTTAAAAAAGTCTGTTATATTGCCAAGTCTCGCTACTTGAGTTCTAAAATTAAAAATAGTAGTAATGTAATTAAAACGACTTGGGATATTATAAAAAGCGAAACGGGAAGGTCTTGCAACCGAAATAGTGATTACACCCTCACTATTGATGATAATATAATAACATTAGATTCACAAGTCGCCACAGAATTTGAAAATTTTTTCACTGACATTCCTGTATCGACAACCAAGTCGCTAAAATCATCTACCATTGCTGCAGAAACACTACTTAAAAAAAATGTTCCAGTTTGTAGTTCAGAGTTTAAATTCCAATATATTACTTTTAATGACATCATTAAAACTTTTAATTCTTTGAATGTTAAAAAGACTGCAGACCTGTGGGGTAATTCTGTTGATGTTACTAAGTCCATTATACACATTATTGCTCCTACATTAGCTGTTATATTTAATAATTGTATTGATTGCGGTGAGTTTCCTGATTTAATGAAATATAGTAAAATAATCCCACTATTTAAATCGGGTAGTACATCTGACCCTACTAATTACAGACCTATTTCTGTACTGCCCACTTTCAGTAAAATTTTTGAGAAAATTATTTTAATGCAGATGCAAAGATATTTTAATAAACACAAATTGCTACATAATAAACAATTTGGTTTTACAAAGGGTCGTTCAACAACTGATGCCGGTGTTGAACTTTTAGGACACATTTATAATGCATGGGAAGATAAGTGCGATGCGTTGGGCATTTTTTGTGATTTGTCCAAGGCATTTGACTGTGTTCCCCATGAGACATTAATCAGGAAACTGCACTACTACGGATTCCGGGACACCTCTCTGAATCTTTTGTCCTCTTACTTGAGTGAAAGGATTCAGAGAGTCGATGTGAACGGCAAAAGATCGCCGGGATCTGTGGTCAAAATGGGGGTCCCCCAAGGCTCAATTTTAGGTCCCTTTTTGTTTCTTATTTATATAAATGATTTGCCGTACCTGATCAAAAATCATGACATAGTGCTATTTGCTGACGATACTTCTCTTTTATTTAAAATCAAACGTCAACAGCAGGTTACTGAAGAAGTTAACAGAGCCCTTGCAACTGTAGTTAGCTGGTTCAATGTTAATAATCTTCTTCTTAATGAGAAAAAAACCAAATTCCTAAAATTTACGTTACCTCATGTTAGACAAGTGAATACTAGTGTATCAATAAAGGGCGAAATATTGAAAGCCGAAGATACCACAGTATTCTTGGGCATAACTTTGGATGCGAAGCTTCAGTGGGGCCCCCATATAGATAAATTGTCAAAAAAGCTAAGTTCTGCAGCATATGCCGTTAGAAAAATACGTGGATTAACTGATATCGAAACAGCACGTTTAGTCTACTTTAGTTACTTTCACAGTGTGATGTCATACGGCATTTTACTTTGGGGAAATGCCGCCGACATTCACACAATATTTGTATTACAAAAAAGGGCCATTCGTGCAATTTATAAATTAAGTCCTAAGCACTCCTTAAGAGACAAATTTAAGGAGATTAATATTATGACTGTGCCATCTCAGTATATTTATGACAACCTCTTGTATGCACACAAAAATATTAATCTGTTTAAAAAATACAGTGATATTCATAGTGTAAATACAAGGAACAAAGACACATATGTCATTCCTAAAACAAGGTTAAAAAAAATAGGTGGTTCGTTTAGATGCCAATGTATACGTTTTTATAATAAAATTCCTAGCCATAGTCAAAAACTAAGTATTAATAAATTCAAATTATTGATAAAACGTAAACTATGTCAGAAAGCTTTTTACAGTGTTAAAGATTATATTGAGGACAAGAAGGCTTGGGAATGAAATGCTCCAGTGATATACGTGTGCCTTTTTTATTTCTTTTTAAAATTATGATTGATGATTTATTTTTGATTAATTAAAATTTTGCTTTCTCAAGTATTGTATATACCTATTAATTTTTGTTTTTGTTTGTTATTTTTTTTATATATTGTTGTTTTCTTTTTTTTATATTGTTGTTTTTTTTTTATATATATAAAATTATTTCATTATTGTAAATGTGAGGACGATGTAGGTTATTCTTTCTTCATTGTTTTTGCTTTCACTATAATTTATTTAATGATGTCAAGCAGTTTGAGTACTTGTGTGGCCTACCCAAAGGTCCTTACTTTGGTATTGTTCGTCAAATTGTTGAGCTCCTTAAGTTCTAAGTTGAGCTACACGATAACTGACAAATGCTTGCACTGTCTGGACAGGTCCGCTCAAATTTGCGTGGTTATTTCCTCAAAAGAATACCACAGACATGAACCTACATGCTTCTCATATACAAATACAAATTGTCTGGACTTTAAAAGAGACTTTGACCTCTGAGTTTGTTTCGGTGTTTCTTCTCAGAGTAGTCAGTTAGGAAATACCGGCCTCATCTAGCTAAACTAAACACGCAAAAAAACATGACGTGTAAAAGTGTTATTTATAACCAATTTACAGAATAAATATTTCATTTCATTTCATTTCATTTCATTTCATTTCATTTCATCAAAAGCTATATTACATCAAATGCAATTTTTTCAATAAAAGCAAAAATATGCGCGATAGCCTGCGTATATTTTTTTTCGATTTACAATTATATAATCTCTCCATGACAAGTGAAAATGAAGCTGAAAAAAAATTTGGAAAGTGTCGAATGTGTTAAGACTCGTTGAAATCCGTCAGTGTTTACCGACATCATGATTTATTGTGTAGTGTTGTAATTTTTATCTAATAAACCAATTACAATTTTTAATGCTAATTAAACCTAAACATATGTAGGGAGATTGTAATGCTCACGTATAAGTTATTGTGTAACAGCTATGTAATGTATTTTTAACCGACGACAAACAGAGGAGGTTATCAATTCGACGCGTAAATTTTTTTTGTTTTTTTTAATATGTGGTCATCGAGTACTCGAAGACGGCTGAACCGACTTGGAAAATTCTTTTTTTGTTCGAATGGGTATACTTTGAAATTGGTACCATTATCACCAAAGTCAAGATCTGATGATGGGATCCTGGAGAAATCGAGGGAACTCTTCAAATATTATAGGCACACCTATGGCGTTTTGGGTATTTCTTATAGTAACTTGTGCAGTTGCTCTCAAAAAGTACCATTTGGGGAAGTGGAACTGATGATGAAGACCACAGATGGCCGCCGAAACTACTCAATAATAAGTATTGAGTGGATTGCGATTCGATTACTTGAATATGGATGTTAAGCACTTTATGCTCATCACAATGCATATGGTGATGTAGAGCTGATGGTGAAGTACCAGGAGAACTCCTCAACAATTAACGGCCCAGCATTGAGAAAAGCAATATTTTGTAAAAGATTATAAGTAGTTGACATTTAAGCTCTTGTAACTAGGTAAATTAAAAATCATCCAACTGAAAAGAGTGAAATAAAAACTTTTTAACAAAAAATTAAACCGACTCCCAAAAAACACTGCAAAGTGAAAAATAACTTTAATATCGGAAGTCGGTGCCAAAAACGAAAAAACAAAACTAAAGACACCGACTACCGAAATTAAAGTTATGTTTCACTTTGCAGTGTTTTTTGGGAGTCGGTTTAATTTTTTGTTAAAAAGTTTTTATGAACCTATGCATTGTATGCCCGGGGAGCGGCCAGTCGGTCGTAGCGCGTCACGTAAGGAAGAACAGTCAACTACAATAGCGACATTATTCATACACATGGCGTCAAATAATTCGTGTATAGTAGAGAATCCTTTCTGAAGTACCTATTGGTGAACCATCGAATTTTATCGTGCATAAAGGTATAGTGCATTTCAGAATTGAACTTCAGTGTGTAGCTAGAAATTTTCACAATTGGACACTTGATATTACATAAAGCATTGTCCCTCCATCGACACCTAGCGTGTCTTTTGTGACGACTTAACGAACTGATCCTCTGATGCTATTTTCTCTGCACTTTAGATAAAATAGCACCGGAGTCCATTCCTGCAACGAAGTTAGATATCACACGAGATTGGATTCTGTTGCAGCCAAGCGATAGTGTCTATGTTACATGGCGGTTTTCAGTTTAATAAGAGTTTTTAATAAAAATAAACACAATAAACTCGACCACATACCACTTTACGAGTATAACAAAAATATAATTTTCTTTAATTGGTACAAAGGCAAAGTATGTCACTGTAAAACAGAAGATTCCAAAACGAATTATACTATTGGAATCCGTAATTATTGCAATTAAAGTAGTATACAGCTCGACAATAATTTAATATCAGTCACAATTGTTGGAAAACAAAGTTTTGAGACAGTTCGAGTATATTACCTTGACAGCAATATCCTTGTTTAATTACTGTAATCATATTTAAAGTAGGTAAACTTTAAGCTATATGATTACAGTAATTAAACAAGGGCCTTTCTGGCCCGGTTGACCATGGCGCAGACCTGCACCGTGGGTTTCCGACCATGGTGGAACATGGACAGAAATCATTCAAGACAGGCAGCTTTAGAATCAGCAAATGTAGCAGGCCTTTACTTAATAGTGGGACACAATATCGACCAAGAAAAATTGTTTGAATGAATCCATAAATACATAAACAGACAGACCGAGACACATCGCCACTGCGATAAACCATGCGTTAATGATGAATAGCCGCACTAGTGACGTCTCTAGACGCGGCGACAGCGGGACAGTGTCGCGACACAGTGATCGATCACATCGATACTACGATGGCACGTCACTACTCGTATTTGTACATGAGTTAGTGTGCAAAAGTAGTGTTACAAATAATGAGTGAACCAGGCAAACGACCCGAGCAGATGTGTATAATATGTGTATATGACTTTTACTGTCATTGTATAGCTAATGACATATTCTCGGTAAAACTACAATTATCACAGAGGTAACTGACCAGCGCACGCGTAGAAAACCTACATTGAACAGAGCTTTTTGCAAAATTAAGTTTGGCAAGAAAATATTATCTCGTTATTATAGGGCCGTATTTATATGAAGAAGCTAGAATTCAATCGAAAATCGTCTCCATTGCCAAGAATAGTTGTAAGAAAAAGATAAAGAATTGACTGCTGGGTCTTAACTACCTTTTTTAACGATGGGAAATCATCAAATGACCCGGTCTAGGCGAAGCGGGAGGGTGTGCCATACTTTTATTTACTAAATCAATAGTCGAAGAAAGAATAACACATGAGCTACTTTTCATTGCGGAATTCCAACGGGATCGGGATTTACGCAGGAAAAACCTCCCACGAACGAAATGATTGCCGAAGTTATAAACATAATGCGTAATTATCCAGGCTATCGCCGTGCTATCACGTTCAGGGATCCTGTCCGGGTCCAGTGTGTTTGTTTACACGCAGTGATCGATGGAGCTGCCGTCGTGGTGGCACGTTACGAACTGCCTAAGATATGAGTTACGATTTCTAATACGTCAATAAACGCTAAAATATGGCCGCTAAGTCATAATTTATGGTTTCGGGATTTAACACCGATAATATTTATTTGTATTATTAAATAAAAACTCAAAATCGCAAGGGCTTAATTCTCAAATAGAACGTGAAGGTAGTTAGAAAGATTATTTTCTCATTACAGTGCAAAGAAATCAGATTTACTCAATCGTGAGCTTATTTAGCTTAGGGGTAAACAAGATTGCTACTAATGTTAATTTAACGTACATTGCTGGTTCTTTTTAAAAAAGGGAACAAATATATTTTCATAATTTATTTCTTTAAACTTTATGTACAATGGTGTTACATGGGCAGACTTAATGCAGCAAGGCATTCTCTACCAGTCAACCTTTGGGTTAAAAAAAAACACATTGTGGTAGGTGTACGAGAAAATGGAATGAAATAGGTAATATATTTCATACTAATAAATATAATACGAATAAAATACATATATATGCTAAAGAAATAAACTAATAAATACGGCGCCTTATCTTTCTGATTAAGAGAGCTCATAATAATTATGACGAAGACCAAACTAAGAATAACAGCCCCTTAAGTAGTAATTTTAATTTTACGCTTAAAAAACTTTTTAGCAAAAAATAGAACCGACTTCCATATAAAAACACTACAAAGGCAAAAATAACTTTAATTTCGGAAGGCGGTGTCAAAAACGAAAATATATACGTCTAGTTTTGTATATATTTTCGTTTTTGACACCGCCTTCCGACTACTACTTAAGGGGCTGTTATTCTTAGTTTGGTCTTCGTCATAATTATTATGAGCTCTCTTTCGTTGCGATTTTGAGTTTTTATTTAATAATACAAATAAATATTATCGGTGTTAAATCCCGAAACCATAAATTATGACTTAGCGGCCATATTTTAGCGTTTATTGACGTATTAGAAATCGTAACTCATATCTTAGGCAGTTCGTAACGTGCCACCACGACGGCAGCTCCATCGATCACTGTGTGTAAACAAACACACTGGACCCGGACAGGATCCCTGAACGTGATAGCACGGCGATAGCCTGGATAATTACGCATTATGTTTATAACTTCGGCAATCATTTCGTTCGTGGGAGGTTTTTCCTGCGTAAATCCCGATCCCGTTGGAATTCCGCAATGAAAAGTAGCTCATGTGTTATTCTTTCTTCGACTATTGATTTAGTAAATAAAAGTATGGCACACCCTCCCGCTTCGACTAGACCGGGTCATTTGATGATTTCCCATCGTTAAAAAAGGTAGTTAAGACCCAGCAGTCAATTCTTTATCTTTTTCTTACAACTATTCTTGGCAATGGAGACGATTTTCGATTGAATTCTAGCTTCTTCATATAAATACGGCCCTATAATAACGAGATAATATTTTCTTGCCAAACTTAATTTTGCAAAAAGCTCTGTTCAATGTAGGTTTTCTACGCGTGCGCTGGTCAGTTACCTCTGTGATAATTGTAGTTTTACCGAGAATATGTCATTAGCTATACAATGACAGTAAAAGTCATATACACATATTATACACATCTGCTCGGGTCGTTTGCCTGGTTCACTCATTATTTGTAACACTACTTTTGCACACTAACTCATGTACAAATACGAGTAGTGACGTGCCATCGTAGTATCGATGTGATCGATCACTGTGTCGCGACACTGTCCCGCTGTCGCCGCGTCTAGAGACGTCACTAGTGCGGCTATTCATCATTAACGCATGGTTTATCGCAGTGGCGATGTGTCTCGGTCTGTCTGTTTATGTATTTATGGATTCATTCAAACAATTTTTCTTGGTCGATATTGTGTCCCACTATTAAGTAAAGGCCTGCTACATTTGCTGATTCTAAAGCTGCCTGTCTTGAATGATTTCTGTCCATGTTCCACCATGGTCGGAAACCCACGGTGCAGGTCTGCGCCATGGTCAACCGGGCCAGAAAGGCCCTTGTTTAATTACTGTAATCATATAGCTTAAAGTTTAC
Source organism: Tholera decimalis (assembly GCA_943138885.2). Classification (NCBI taxonomy): domain Eukaryota; kingdom Metazoa; phylum Arthropoda; class Insecta; order Lepidoptera; family Noctuidae; genus Tholera; species Tholera decimalis. Next base: position 895,346 of record OW964550.2, read on the forward strand.
CAACTTTAAATTATATGATTACAGTAATTAAACAAGGATATTGCTGTCAAGGTAATATACTCGAACTGTCTCAAAACTTTGTTTTCCAACAATTGTGACTGATATTAAATTATTGTTGAGCTGTATACTACTTTAATTGCAATAATTACGGATTCCAATAGTATAATTCGTTTTGGAATCTTCTGTTTTACAGTGACATACTTTGCCTTTGTACCAATTAAAGAAAATTATATTTTTGTTATACTCGTAAAGTGGTATGTGGTCGAGTTTATTGTGTTTATTTTTATTAAAAACTCTTATTAAACTGAAAACCGCCATGTAACATAGACACTATCGCTTGGCTGCAACAGAATCCAATCTCGTGTGATATCTAACTTCGTTGCAGGAATGGACTCCGGTGCTATTTTATCTAAAGTGCAGAGAAAATAGCATCAGAGGATCAGTTCGTTAAGTCGTCACAAAAGACACGCTAGGTGTCGATGGAGGGACAATGCTTCATGTAATATCGAGTGTCCAATTGTGAAAATTTCTAGCTACACACTGAAGTTCAATTCTGAAATGCACTATACCTTTATGCACGATAAAATTCGATGGTTCACCAATAGGTACTTCAGAAAGGATTCTATACTATACACGAATTATTTGACGCCATGTGTATGAATAATGTCGCTATTGTAGTTGACTGTTCTTCCTTACGTGACGCGCTACGACCGACTGGCCGCTCCCCGGGCATACAATGCATAGGTTCATAAAAACTTTTTAACAAAAAATTAAACCGACTCCCAAAAAACACTGCAAAGTGAAAAATAACTTTAATTTCGGTAGTCGGTGTCTTTAGTTTTGTTTTTTCGTTTTTGGCACCGACTTCCGATATTAAAGTTATTTTTCACTTTGCAGTGTTTTTTGGGAGTCGGTTTAATTTTTTGTTAAAAAGTTTTTATTTCACTCTTTTCAGTTGGATGATTTTTAATTTACCTAGTTACAAGAGCTTAAATGTCAACTACTTATAATCTTTTACAAAATATTGCTTTTCTCAATGCTGGGCCGTTAATTGTTGAGGAGTTCTCCTGGTACTTCACCATCAGCTCTACATCACCATATGCATTGTGATGAGCATAAAGTACTTAACATCCATATTCAAGTAATCGAATCGCAATCCACTCAATACATATTATTGAGTAGTTTCGGTGGCCATCTGGGGTCTTCACCATCAGTTCCACTTCCTCAAATGGTGCTTTTCGAGAGCAACTGCACAAGGTACTATAAGAAATACCCAAAACGCTATAGGTATGCCTATAATATTTGAAGAGTTCCCTCGATTTCTCCATGATTCCATCATCAGATCCAAACATGACGACAATGGGACCAACGAGAAAGTATACCCTTTCAAACAAAAAAAGAATTTTCCAAATCGGTCCAGCCATCTCCGAGTTATGAGGTAAAATACATTAAAAAAAAAGTTCAAGACGAATTGTAAACCTCCTTTTTTTTGAAGTCGGTTAAAAATAAAATCCTATCGACTAGAATGAGAACTTATTTCAAAACTTTCGAACGTTTAGATTTATTTAAAATCTGTATGGCTTCACTGTCCCCAAGGATCTTATACCTACTATGTCCCATAAACGTCCCGTTATTTATAAGAAGGACAACTTCTATGCAGTGCACTGCAGCGATCATCACCTTACTACTCCAAAATCTTACAAAAGTACACAAAGATAAACGATAAATAAGCGGAATCCGTAGTATCAGTGGATTAATTAGAAATTCAGCAAGCCACGTGCCTGTGAGACGAGCGGCCGGCTTTGGTGACGCCCGGGAGCTGCGGAGAACACCCCCGGATTATCATGTTGACTGCGACGCACTTCTGCTGCTGTTTGATTATGATATTAATTTTAATTGGCCGTCTCCAAGTTTTAACTATCCGGTGCTAAGAAGAATGGTTTATTCCGGAAGATGTAGGAGGAATTAGTATCCTCTGTTTAATCACTCCCTTCTCTTAATGTATGAAATTTCTCTCAAATTCGCTCAAATTTGGGTGGTGATTTCCACAAAAGAATATCACAGACATGAACATACATGCTTCTCATATACAACTAAAAAAAAAAAAACTACAAATTGTATGGAATTTAAAAGAGACTATGACCTCTGAGTTTGTTTCGATGTTTCTTCTCAGAATAGTCAGTCAGGAAATACCGGCTTCATCTAGCTAAACTAAACTTAACACACAGAAAACATGACATGTAAAAGTGTTATTTATAACCAATTTAAAAAATAAATATTTTATTTCATGAATTAATAGCAGTCGCGCCGGGTTTCGCTTATCACCTTAAAAACACAACCCTCTGTTTTTTTTGCAAATAGGTACAAAGTAACCTATAACATTCTTCAAGCTTCAAGCTACATGCATACGAAAATTCATTAAAATCCACCCAGTACTTTCGAAGACTAGCGCGTTAAAACAAGCTTTATAATATTAGTATAGATATTTGATAGTATGCACAAAGGTGCGTAGAATGTCTTCATGATATTGTTCTAATATAAGGCATTCCTTTCTAGAAAATATTACTACTTATACCTAATAAACTTTTAACATCGACGACGAGATGCCAGTCTATCGGTTTTCTATCGGTTACATTTCGGGGAGTGTGCGATGGAATTACACAGTCTAATTCCGCCAAGCCCGTTCCATCATCGGACTACGAGACAAACGGCGATGCGCCATCGTTACATGGTCGACATCCCACCCATACGCACAAACCGTTTTGGGAATACCTTCATTGTGCGTATGACTAAGGAGTGGAATTCCCTGCCGGAGTCTGTGTTTCCCAATAGCTATAATCTAGGAGTCTTTAAGTCAAGAGTGAATAGGTTACTTATAGGTAAGCGTGCTCCATCTTCGACCACATCATCACTTACCATCAGGTGAGATAAAAGCGAACCTATTTTTAACCGACTTCTAAAAAAGGAGGAGGTTCTCAATTCGGATGTTTGTTTGTTTTTTTTTTTTTTTTTTTTTTTTATGTTTGTTCGGGCATAGCTCCGTCGCTCGCCAACCGATTTGAAAAATTCTTTTTTTGTTGGAAAGGGTATACTTCCCAAATGGTCCCATGAAAATTTTATCGACATCGAACAAGCCGTTTCTGAAAAATCAACAAAAGTCTAAACAAAAAATTACATTGATGACCTTTTCGGTTACTCTATATTGTGTTTTTTGTTCGCGCGTTTTTAGTTTTTTGTAGTTGACATTTTGGCTTTTATAACTAGATTAATTACAAATTGACCCACTAAAAAGCGCGAAAATAAAAACTTTTTTGCAAAAAAAATAAAACCGACTTCCATATCAAAACACTACAAAGCCAAAAATAATTTTAATTTCGGAAGGCGGTGTGAAAAAAAAGAAAATACAAAACCAATAACACCGACTACCGAAATTAAAATTATTTTTGGCTTTGTAGTGTTTTGATATGGAAGTCGGTTTTATTTTTTTTGCAAAAAAGTTTTTTTTAATAAAAAAAAAACCTTACACTCAATGTCTAGTAATCGATTTACAACCATGTGACTTCTTTAAATCCTTGTTAAAAGCTAACACTACCCTTGCAAATTCTTATAATTAATCAATAAAAACAAATAATCACAATTGTAATCATTTATTATTCAGAACACAAAGACCACACAATTCGTGTTAATCAGAATCAAAGTTACTTTTAATGTTAAATCATTTAAAACTCCCATCAGTCAGTGTTCCTTACACGCTTACAGTAGAGCTTAGCAGGCAGGCAGGCAGACGGGTGATTTCGGGAAGACGGGTGGGTTTGGACAGACGGGCGTATTCCCGCCGCTCTCTGTTTGCTTTTACAATGGAAATTATTCCGGCAAGTGTAACGATGATGCGTCCCTGAGGACCACCCGTGATAGCACTCCGGGCATGCTGAGAGGCGGAGCGGGCGCGGGCGGCCTGACTGACAGCGATTGTAGAGGTTCTTTGTTCGTAACAAAATTACGTAAAGAGAATATATATATATAATACTATATTATTATTATTATTATCTTTGCAATTACAACGTAATTTAATAATATGTACCAAAAGACTATAAAATCACTTGACCGCGCATACAGTGCCCCTACGCACGAAAACTATTTGTGTTTTTCACCTATATATTGGCTACGGTACACGAACCATTTTAGTTGTGACCAAGTATCAGACTTGTGTGCATGTTAACAATTTTTTTTTTTTTTTTTATTTATTTAGAATAGGTTCGCGTTTGACCACCATCTCACCTGATGGTAAGTGATGATGTGGTCGAAGATGGAGCACGCTTACCTAAAAGTAACCTATTCACTCTTGACTTAAAGACTCCTAGGTTATAGCTATCGGGAAACACAGACTCCGGCAGGGAATTCCACTCCTTAGCCGTACGCACAATGAAGGTATTCCCAAAACGCTTGGTGCGTATGGGTGGGATGTTTTATTAATTACAAATTTTAAAATTATGTATCCAATTTATAACGCATAATAATGCCTTTATGCGCGTCGAAGTGGTGTGGAAAATATTCCCAGACATCTAGATACTAAATGGATGACATAACTATTCATCAGTAATGAAATACTACGAAAAGTATTTTTAATTTAATCAAATTATAAGCCACCGCAGGGGTCTATTTTAAATGGTGGTTTAGCCCACGGTTGAGCCGCGCGTTGATGTCTTTTGGAAAAGTCTCTTTCTTTCATTAGGAAATTCTAATTTTTTATCCCTTTCTTTCCCTTTGTATTTTTATCGCAAAAATCTGTGCTGTTAACAACTTCTGAATACGATATCGATAATTATAAAATCAAACTTCTTTTTTAAATTACGTTCAGATAGTTGTCATATAATACCTATCTACATTAACCGACTTTAAAAAAAGGAGGAAGTTCTAATATTTTTTCTTCTGTGTGACAAGCATGTTTTCATTCTAAATTTCCGAAGATTCCAGAATAAAAAAAGTGGATAGATAAGGTTACTACGGAATATTGGTTTCTAGTTTTGTTTTTATTGATACCTATAGGTATCAATGTTGAGAAAAGTCAAATCGTAAATATAAGATACCTATATTCAATCTTTCTAGGCTTCAAATAGTATGACGGAATCTAATACTAATTAACTTGGGCCTTCGCATTACAATATCGCCCTCGTAAGTTACTTTGTTTCCGGGGTTGCGGTAATGTTCTAACGAGATACCGTGGCCCCGGAACTTGAGGGCAGTTGAAGGAACAGGGTGGATTTTTAGTCAGTGGAAGTCTGACACTCCCTTCTGCTTCACCCAGAGCGGGAGAAGTCATTCGATGATTTTCCTACCCGGGTAAAAAAAAAAGTTACTTTGTTTCGATGTCGAGTCCACGGGTTAAGTATATGTAGGAGGAGGAGGGAGGAGTAATGACTCCTATCTAATGAGATAAATCATCTAATGACTCACTAACGAAAAATAATTATTGCAGAGTACCTGTTGAAGCTACACAAAATATTTTTATTATGGAATTTTTACTCAGCTGTTTTACAATGTAAAAATCAATTCTATCGATATCGAGTAATTTCCCTTAATCAAGTATACCGATCCCTAACCAGGCATATCTACGCAACTTGATCTTGAACTGGCCAATTGCAGCTCTGCATTTTTCTGTCGTCCCCCGGCCCGTAGTAGTGAGTTGCGTTCTTCAAAGAAATTGGCCTATACACTCTCTAGTGGTTATATACTCTCTGTATGTACTCCTAGTACATCCAAAAATTTAAAACTTGTTACAGTAGATAGAGTAAGAAAGGTAACTTTTTTTCGGGGGGAAAATCATCAAATTTCTCCTCCGGCTTTGGGTGGGGCAGAAGGGAGTGTCAGACTTCCTTCAGTCCCTATGTCTCGGGGCTGCGGTAACCCGTTAGAACATCCAGGTAATCCAATGTAGGTTTATGCTAATCGTAACTAGGTTTTGTTGAATGGTCATCTGTGTTGATCATCGCAGTATCATAATTTGTTAGTTAGACCACAGTCCACCTCAATTCGATCCTTATAACTCAAATAATATTAATAGTTACTGTAAATACATTCTCATATAGTCCCACAGCACAAAGAACATTAACTTCGTGTAAAGTAGCTCTCTGCTCCACTGTGGGCCCTTCCTTATATTTGACTTGCTGATACCGAGAACAGTTTGATGGGAACTTTACAATATCTGGCCTCAGGAGTGCCGTGCGGAGCGATCCGTGCATTAGTACCTCTTCGATCGAGATAGTTGTCTTACTGGGAGTGAGGGAAAGTTACGCAACCCACGGTCGTGTAAAGTTGCGGGTTATGGCGCTGATAACGCGTTGTGAAGTTGTAATGTGGGTAATTGAGAGTTAGGTAATCAGCGGGTGAGGTGTTATGTAGATTGTGACTGTTTGCTTGAGTAACTTCCATTTCAGATAAAACGATATTTGGTTTTGAAGCCATTTATATAGATTTCTATGACTCCACATACATACTGACTAGGTCGATGATATATCGTGTATGATGTATCGTGGCTTATTAATTTGGGCTTATTGTAAGTATTTGACGCATACAACGATTCCTTATCTTGTGAATTCATCTTTCTCAACTGATTAGTGGTGAGGAGCTCGTGGCTAAATAACAACAGTGGCTCGAGTCGATCTCTAAGGTTAAGCAACACTTTCCGAGGTGAATGTGTGGATAGGTGACCATATTAACATATTGAGATTTCTCCGTGAAGCGAGGAGCATGTTACGACGAGACCGCTGACTGCTTCATAGAGATGTTTATCCTAAAAGTTTATTTTAATGTAAACGAGATGTTCGTGTGTGTTTGTATGTAAATTGCGTTGTTGGATAATTGTTGGGTGGGAAAACACAGCCTACGCAGTACTAACAGCTAGTGTTTGTACTGTATGTTGTTGTAGGCTGTTGGCAACACTGACAACGCTAATGTTGCTAATTTATAGGCAGCTACTGGCGGCGAACAGTTGACGAGCAATTATTGCTCTATTTTCTGTTTGGAGTTACCTTAGAGTAAATTCTATACATATATTTACATAATGAATCGAACTGGCCTGTCTGTCTTTCTGTTTGACCTGATTAATCTTTGGCACGGCTGAACCGATTATACCGAAGTTAGAGGGGGTAACAAGGCAATATATAGACTTTACTTTTGCCCCATAATCGGGACGTACGCGGGAAATACCCCCTGCACGAACAAAGACGCGGGTACAGCTATATTTAAGTAACAAAAATTGCGTTAAATATACTTATCTACTGAATGAAATACGGAGAAGTCCAGTGAAAGTTATAATGCATTTTATTGCGGCGGAAATACACCAGCCAGTGGTATTTTCTAAAAATAATATAGTTATATTAGTTTCTTTAATAGCAATGACCTTCAAGTTAACTCGACACGTTAAGGTTAGCAACGCTTACCTTAACGTGTCGAGGCTCCATGTTTCCGATTTCGTTGATCCGGGCTATCATTTATGTATCAATTACAGTCGTTAAGGGAAACTGATGCCAGAAAGTTTGATATCAATCTACAGAAGAGCTACCGCTCAATTACTGGGTTGTTTAGGTCAGATAACAGATGATGATGTAAGCTGGAAACCTACCGTAGTATAGTTGAGAAAGGGCCATCAAAATGTCATGAATATCCACAAACTATTGTACAGTGTAAGACGGTATTAAAAGTTACCCATGATCATTACCAAGATAAACTAATTCATACCTTGTGGGGCCAAAACCTCACAATCATGTGATCGTAACGGCAGCATAAGTGAGTACCCACCCCTCCATATTGACTCCCCGGCAATAAAAAACGCTGGCCGCCGATATTAATGAGCGATGGAGCGATCCCGCCGCAATCAAACCCGGATTAGAGCGGAGCCAGCTGACAAAAGTGCTCACTCTTGTGCAGCACGCCGCATTGTGGCTGCACTAGCGAGCTTCTACATCTCGCTACCTACTGGAGTGTACCTCGAGGAGGTACCACTCGGAGTTATTAAATTATTTGAAGCTTAACTATAGAACTAGTTTTTCAACCGACGACCAAAAGAGGAGGTTATCAATTCGACGCGTATATATATATATATATTTTTTTTATGTATGATCACCGATTACTCGAAGACGGCTGAACCGATTTGGAAAATTCTTTTTTTGTTTGAAAGGGTATACTTCGAAATTGGTTCCATTATCACCAGGTCAGGATCTGATAATGGGATCCTGGAGAAATCGAGGGAACTCTTTAAATATTATAGGCACACCTATGGCGTTTTGGGTATTTCTTATAGTAACTTGTGCAGTTGCTCTCAAAAAATACCATTTGGGGAAGTGGAACTGATGATGAAGACCACAGATGGCCGCCGAACCTACTCAATAATAAGTATTTCGTGGATTGCGATTCGATTACTTGAATATGGATGGTTAAGCACTTTATGTTCGTCACAATGCATATGGTGATGTAGAGCTGATGGTGAAGTACCAGGAGAACTCCTCAACAATTAACGGCCCAGCATTGGGAAAAGCAATATTTTGTAAAAGGTTATAAGTAGTTGACATTTAGGCTCTTTTAATTAGGTAAATTAAAAATCGACCAACTAAAAAGAGTGAAATAAAAACTTTTTACCAAAAAATTAAACCGACTCCCAAAAACACTGCAAAGTAAAAAATAACTTTAATTTCGGAAGTCGGTGCCAAAAACGAAAATACAAAACTAAAGACACCGACTACCGAAATTAAAGTTATTTTTTACTTTGCAGTGTTCTTGGGAGTCGGTTTAATTTTTTGGTAAAAAGTTTTTTTATTAAACAAGGAAACAGTGAGCAACGTTATTCGGATAATTAAAAAACTAAAATGTAACTGGAATGGTCATATAATAAGAGCGATAAGGGAGATATGGATGAAAGACGTGATGGAGTGGTATCCTAGGAATGAAAAAAGGCAAAAGGGATGCCAAGTCAAAAGATGGGAAGATGACCTGCCAAGAGTCAAAAGAGAGAAAACTCTTCTTGCAAAAGAGAGAAAGAAAAAGAAAAGAATAAAAAATCAGATGACATAAATTATTTTTAGATTAAGATAAAATTGTTGTGTTTTGGTCAGCGAATAAAGGCTATTTATATTTATATTATATTATAAAGTTTTGTATGTTTGTTACAAGTAGATTCAGTCAAACTCTGTTGTCAATATTGGGCCGCCAAGATAAAGGCTGTGCCTAGTTTGGGGCCCATTGCTAATTCATTTGTGTTTTTGTAACTTTATGTATTGTATTTTCAACCGACGATAAAAAGAGGAGGTTATCAATTCGACGCGTATATTTTTTTTTATTTTTTTTTTATGTATGCTCATCGATTACTCGAATACGGCTGAACCGATTTGGAACATTGTTTTTTTGATTATAAGGGTGTACTTTGAAATTGGTCCCATTTTCATAAACGTCAGGATCTGATGATGGGATCATGGAGAAATCGAGGGAACTCTTCAAATATTATAGGCACACCTATGGCGTTTTGGGTATTTCTTATAGTACCATGTGCTGTTGCTCTCGATAAGCACCATTTGACGAAGTGGAACTGATGATGAAGACCCCAGATGGCCATCGAAACTACTCAATAATAAGTATTTCGTGGATTGCGATTCGATTACTTGAATATGGATATTAAGCACTTTATGCTCGTCACAATGCATATGGTGATGTAGAGCTGATGGTGAAGTACCAGGAGAACTCCTCAACAATTAACGGCCCAGCATTGGGAAAAGCAATATTTTGTAAAATATTATAAGTAGTTGACACTTAAGCACTTGTAACTGGGTAAATTAAAAATAGGCTAACTAAAAAGAGTGAAATAAAAACTTTTTACCAAAAAATTAAACCGACTCCCAAAACACTGCAAAGTGAAAAATAACTTTAATTTCGGAAGTCGGTGCCAAAAACGAAAATACAAAACTAAAGACACCGACTACCGAAATTAAAGTTATTTTTCACTTTGCAGTGTTTTGGGAGTCGGTTTAATTTTTTGGTAAAAAGTTTTTTGTCTGTATGTCTTTTGACTTCTATGTGTAAATAAATGAATAAGTCCTAGTAATCTTTGAAACTATATCTATTTATGATAGGTAATGGACCGTAAGCCACCACAAAATGCCAGTGCAAGTTGGAGGATGTCACTTGATATCGGATATTTGTTCCTAGGACATACAAGTTCCTGCCAGGGTTGCGGGAAAGTTCTAACAACATACCGCGGCCCCGAAATATATGGGCAATTGAAGGGATCGGGTGCGTTTTTGTCAGTAGAAGTCACTCCCATCTGCTCCACCCAGGATGGGAGAAGCTATTAAATGATGTTCCCACTGGAAAAAAGAGGCTTCCTCACGATGTTTCCCGTCAATAGGCAGATCAGTTTGTGGAGAGCTACACTTAGCCTAAATGCTTAAAATAAATTTTCATGCCGAAAATTTATCTGTGCTTGTGGAATAAACTCGTTACTCGCTATCCCGTGAATCTACTAGTAAAAGAGTTCAGAATTCGCAGATAAAGGCGCTAATTAATTAGAATATTTGAAGTCAAGTGTCAACCGCACTCCCTGTAATTCTTTTAGTACTTAATAAACTAGTGATATCCCACATCTAGGAATCATTTTGTATGAGCAGTAGACTTAGTGACTACGGTCGCGTCTGTCAAGTTGTAGGCCATGCATTCGAGCCTAGGGAGGCAAATTACTTTATGCAATTTAAATCATCAGTGAGGGAAACATTGTGAGGGAACATTGACAAGATTACATACCAACATTTCGAAAACATGGTGTGTTCCTTCTCAACAATAGGAGGTATATGTCTTAATAGTGGAAATCTTACGCTGTATAGGCATGTTTTGTTTTATAAATGTTTCTACTAAGCTTGTAATCCTGTATTTCATTTGGTAACGCTAAATTAAATTGGATTTTTCCGTAAGACATTTTTCAGTAGTAAATTGGAGTCGGAATTTTCCTCACAGTAGACGTCAATAGACTCGGACTTTAATTCACGAAAGTTAGTTACATAACTGGTGAAATATAGGTATGTTTACCTACGTATCGGCTCTAGAGGATTACAGGCTTAATTTTATGTACCTGTCTTAGTTTATTAACCGAATTAAAAAAAATTGGCCAAGTGCGAGTCGGACTCGCCCATGAAGGGTTCCGTAGTAACTATAATAAATATAACATACTTAATATATTTATTTGAAAAAAAAAAAAAAAATACCTTACAAATTTCTTAAACTAGCTTATTTACAATTTTTACAACTACGCCAAATAACTTTGTTTTTCATAGTATTTGTATGAATTACAAAGTTATATTTGCGGTTTTTGAAAATATACTGTATCTCAAAAACTGCTGACTCGATCTCGTTCAAACTAATTTTGGTTGAAAGTTTACATAAAGATCTACATATGGCTTCTTTTAGATTTTTCACTTCATTATTATAGAAGTTAGAGGCCCTTACTTCTATAATAATGAAGTGACACACACATTTTACCACTTTGGAAGCGTATATCTTTTAAACGATTAACTTTATGAAAAAGTCCTTTAGAAACCTTAATGTTATTTTTAAAGACCTGTCTATGGGTACCACACACGTATAGGTTTCATGAAAAAAAAATTTTCAGTTTCAGTTCCATGTATGGGGAGCCCCCTTTATTTTAAATATTTTTTAAATTTTCTCTTAAAATCGGAAAGCGGTTCACAGAATAGATCTACCTACCAAGTTTGACATGTATAGTCCTAATAATTTCGGAATAAATGGCTGTGACATACGGACGGACGGACAGACAGACAGACGGACAGACATGTCGAAACTATAAGGGTTCCGTTTTTTGCCATTCAGCTACGGAACCCTAAAAAGGAGGAGGTTCTCAGTTCGTCTTGAACTTTTTTCAACCGACGACAAAAAGAGGAGGTTATCAATTCGACGCGTATATTTTTTTTTTTTTTTTTTTTTTTTTTTTAATGTATGATCATCGATTACTCGAAGACGGCTGAACCGATTTGGAAAATTCTTTTTTTGATTGAAAGGGTATACTTCGATACTGGTCCCATTTTCATAAACGTCAGGATCTGATGATGGGATCCTGGAGAAATCGAGGGAACTCTTCAAATATTATAGGCACACCTATGTCGTTTTGGGTATTTATTATAGTAACTTGTGCAGTTGCTCTCAAAAAGTACCATTTGAGGAAGTGGAACTGATGATGAAGACCACAGATGGCCGCCGAAACTACTCAATAATAAGTATTGAGTGGATTGCGATTCGATTACTTGAATATGGATGTTACGCACTTTATGCTCGTCACAATGCATATGGTGATGTAGAGCTGATGGTGAAGTACCAGGAGAACTCCTCAACAATTAACGGCCCAGCATTGGCAAAAGCAATATTTTGTAAAAGGTTATAAGTAGTTGATAATTAGGCTCTTGTAACTAGGTAAATTAAAAATAGACCAACTAAAAAGAGTGAAATAAAAACTTTTTACCAAAAAATTAAACCGACTCCCAAAAAACACTGCAAAGTGAAAAATAACTTTAATTTCGGAAGTCGGTGCCAAAAACGAAAATACAAAACTAAAGACACCGACTACCGAAATTAAAGTTATTTTTCACTTTGCAGTGTTTTTTGGGAGTCGGTTTAATTTTTTGGTAAAAAGTTTTTATTTATGTATGTTACCTCATAACTCGAAGACGACTGGACCAATTTAGAAATTCTTTTTTCGTTGGAAAGGGTATACTTTCTAGTTGGTCCCATCGTTATGAAATCAGGATCTGATGATGGGATCCTGGAGTAATCGAGGGAACTCTTCAAATATTATAGGCACACCTATACTGCCGTGCTAGCGATATCAGCAGTAAGTGAAATTTTTGACAAAATGAGTTAAATATTAATCCCGAATCAGCTCAATGAGCTCTACCAGATGTGCTGACTCCTGTTTTAATAGATTATCGGGAACCAGTAAATTTCGTTAAGGATAAGGGCAGTAAGTCCAATAAATGAAAAATCTTCCTTAACATAACAACAGTAAGTATAGTTACTCCGGGTTAGCAAGTAAAGCTCTATCCTTTAGGTTTTACTTTTAATTAAGTTATGTGTAGTAACTGTGTATACTGTTGATGTAATAAGTAAAGCATGGTTTTTCTTTTGCCTTAATTACTTAGGAGAGATATGATAAAATAAGGTCTTAGATTTTAACGACTTCGTTGATGCTGTGCAGCAAGATAACTCAAGAAAAACCATTGTAAAAATAATGGAAGTCGATAATTTTTACAATTATATCGACCTATCTTCGCAACATGAAATGAGGAAAGTACAACCTAGAGTGTATTAGGTATCCTTAAGGATATTATGGTTTTAGTCGCAAATCGAGGCGAGTTCACACTGCAATACAAAACTAACCATGCTAACGGACAAGTACAAAGTTTAGAATTTTTACAGTTACAATGCCTGAAATCAAGAACTTTTCCTGAATTCAGTTCAAAATTGACACCCAGAGGAATTCCAGAATATACGAAGACTGAGATTTTAAAGAAACCTTTAGAATTAATGCCAGATAACAGAAAGGGGTTTTGGTTAAATTTACCGGTTTCAGATAAAGTTTATAGTATTAAGTTTGGCTAGATAGTTTTATGTGTTTTGTTATTTCATGACACCCCAAAAAAAGGTTTTGTTATTTTATTTCTTACATTATGTTTGATTTTTTTAATTTCAGTATTTTAACTTAGTTTGATCTCAAATTGTGGACATAGAAAGGCTGTTTTTTTGTTTGTTACTTTGAAATATGGCAAATAACTTGCCAATGTTTATATATTTTTTAAGTTTTTTGAAATAATATACGAGAGTAGAATGGAGCTCACTAAACATTTATAATTATTTTATAAGATTTTCAAAGTAAGAAAGACTGATTTTTTTTTACTAGTTACAATCATTAAGCTATGTACCTCAAATATAAAACAGGTGATTTCGGTTATCTTAAAGTTATTGTTCCATATTTACAAGAGCATGTGTAGTGGTGACTTAAACTTGTATGATAGTTAATATTTTTAATATCTTATTGTTCTCAGATAGTGAAACCTCGTTATTATTTAATATAATAATAATACGTAAGTAAAAAAATTTTAATAAACAGGAAAGTTTTTTTATCTAACACTTTGTTTTAATTCCTAAGCTATAACCTAACCCTAGTATGAGTTGCTTATAATAACAGCAGTAACTTACTACTTACTGCTATTATTCTAAGCAATTGATATTTCAGTTGCTTCAACTAACACTAGATATAAAAGGATTTTCGTTATTTAAAACTATTCAAATATATATACAATTTTATTGAGTGAAAAATATAAAAGTGCTTTATTTGGGCTACACGTTTCAACCATCATAATTAATATAACTTAAAAATAGAAGCCCGGAAAAACAAAATTGTAAAAAAAACTTTGCACGCCAATTACTCAAAACTATGCAAAACATACTTACTGCTCTTATCGCTAGCGTGGCAGTATAGCGATTTGGGTATTTCTAATAGTAGTTTGTGCGGTTGCTCTCAAAAAGCACCATTTGAGGAAGTGGTACTGATGATGAAGACCACAGATGGCCACCGAAACTACTCAGTAATAAGTATTTCGTGGATTGTGATCCGGTTACTTGAATATGCAAGTTAAGCACTTTATACTCATTACAATGCATATGGTGATGTAGAGCTGATGGTGAAGTACCAGGAGAACTCCTCAAAAATTAATGACTCTGCATCGGGAAAAGCAATATTTTGTAAAAGGTCATAAGTAGTTTACATTTTGGCTTCTGTAACTAGATAAATTACAAACCGACCCACTAAAAAGCGTGAAAAAAAACTTTTTAGCAAAAAATAAAACCGACTTCCATATCAAAACACTACAAAGCCAAACATAAGTTTAATTTCGGAAGGCAATGTCAAATTAAAATGAAAATACAAAACCAATAACACCGACTACCGAAATTAAAGTTATGTTTGGCTTTGTAGTGTTTTGATATGGAAGTATGTTTTATTTTTTACTAAAAGGTTTTTTTTTCAAGTTAACGAGTACGATACCCGCAACTACATACATATATCTCAATATCTAGAAACCACAAAGGCTAAAAATCCATATAAGTCACGAGATTTATGATTTTTAGGCATTCAGGCAGAGTGCAGACCTTGCCCAAAATAACTGTGCTGCTAGGACAATGGTTCGTGGCAACAATGACAGCACTCGCAGCTTGCAGTCGCTCGTGTACACAATGCCTTAGCCGAACTGAGCCGCGGTACCATTCGCAGTATGCATCGTGCACGTACAATACGTACGAATGTGTTCGTGGGCTAAACAGAAATCAAATAAAGTGCAGCAGGCAGACTAGATGCTTCTTAAAACTCACTGAATGTGTTTTGTAGTTACAATAATTAGCAGAAAATGAACTAGCTCAACGATAATATTCAGTACCACTTGGTTTTGTTCACCAAATGAAGTCGACGTTTAGATGCGGTGGGCGTACCAACCCCAATGAAAGCACACACTACAGCATTTCAGTGTGACGCTCAGAACTTGTACGGAAGTATTTGGCGTCGTTGCCGTCTCAAAACTAATTAGAAACACAGTACACAGTCACTGTTATTTCTGTTTCATCAAAATACTGTCTCAGTTATACAACGTGTAATTTAAAGGGTATATACATACCAAGTGCATGGCTTCTTTGGATGATAACAAACGATATGGCAAGGGTTTTGTAATCCTATGTCTACATGTGTGGAGCTTATTAGAAATTTCAATACATTGATACCGGAGACCGAATTTTTCAAATTAAGAAGAATGAAGAGAATTATCGTTTTTTTGGCAAGTGACGTGGAAAGTGATGACCCTCATAGTGCTGTGACACGTTTGTTATTACTGGTATTCAAGAAACATATGAAACCAATAATTTGGGGTCAATTCTGTGAGTCACTTATTTTGAGCTGAAACTTTGCATAGAGACTACATACCAGATGTTGTTTTCAGTCCTTTTGGATAAATATGGGGTTTCCGTTACACGTTGTACATCATGAGAGATAGTGAACTAAATAACAAATGTGGAGTTTATTTATGTAAATTTTCCCAGTTTTTTTTCCCTCGGGAAATAAGTTTCAAGTGGCAAGCCATGAGATAGTAAACGAAACACGCTAGCTGGTAGTATACATTTGTACATTAATTAAGGAACTATCATGCTTGTAAATGAACTCTTTCAATTGCAAAACTTGCGCATGCAGTAAATGGCTGTAATAAGCCTGATTCTATAGTCTTAACGTTACCTGTGTACGCAATGGTCTTGCGTGTACTTTACGCCCCACTACTGTCTGCCCCCTTGCCTTTTATTACCGCACAGTTAAATATTAGATTGTTTGATCAGTACATAATTATGTATACATGCGTATATATTTATTCAAAATCTTTTCACATTTACATATGTTTGAATACCGAACCGACCAGTCCAACTAGTTTATAATGTGTATTCATTTAATTAAACTTTTCGTTTTTATTACTTCATGTTTGTTTTATTTAAAAATATACATACAATTTAGAATGACGGGAACAATTTAACAAGTAAAAAAATACACATAGGCGTGTGTGTCTACCTATGTACAATATATTGATGAAAATCGTGCTATGCATTAATTTGAGGATAAGCAGAAACGAGTTATTTTCTACGTGTTCATCGCTTCCAATAAGCATGTTTCAGTACCTAGGTATATGTATGTGCCTCCTCTCGATATTGTATTGTGCTGGGATTAACAATTATACAAATAAATTCGTTCGTAGCTATATGGTTTTGCGGCGGGCCGCATATAAATTATTTCATAACGAAATTAAACGAGGTATCAGCTTGTATTACGTTTCTGTCAGTTCAATTATAATGTATTGGGATATATCTGCAATAGACTGGTTTGTAATTATACGGGGCTTGTGTTTGTGAACGTGAGGTTTTCTAACGAACTGCAATTACTTTAAATTGTTTTTGGGAAAATAATACTTTTTTGGAAAGTGTTAGAATCATTACTTTTTCAAAGAAATGTTTAATATATATTGATACTGTTTCTTTTTTTGCTCATTATTCGTAATTTGGTGTGAAATCACTTGCATAATTTTATAAATTTATTTAATTAATTAAGATCCACTTACGGTCTTACCTTCTAAACTTTAAAATCAGACTGTCTATGATGATGATTGAGGACGTCCTGATGAAGAGATACGCTTATATAAATAAAACCTCAAAAGATTAAATAGGTAGGCAATACAACTGACTCTACATTTCCACTTCATATGGATTGCCCAACATTAGCCCCACTTGACACACGTGTACACACATCATGAGCCACATACCTACGTACACATACCATGATAATCGCCAGCAATTACATAACGGTTTAGATTTAATCAAAATATCGTAAAAATTAATAACATCGAGGATGGCTCAAAGCTCGCTCGTTGGGAGAGCGGTAATTAATCTAAAATCAAGAAGCCCACTCGAATCGAACACGAGTGCTGTGTTTAATGCGATGCCCACTCGTCCGTGGAATTTTGAAATTATTAGCTGACCGATATACATATGTAATTATACTATATCGGTCGACGTACCAACGGGGTTGAATTGCTAAAATAAAATTAGCTACTTTAACAGCTGACGTCATAACATATGATTAAGAACTGAAGTGAAGCGACACACCTTATCTACAGTGAAACTTACATAAATGCGAAAATATATCTGTCTGCTCGTCTATTACGCTTCCCCGTTAAGGCAGGTAAACGATTTTGATGAGTTTTGGTACAAAGATAGAAAAGATCTTAAAGAAGAACATAGGCTACATTTTTCGCTGGAAATTTATTTACATGCGAGCAAAGTGGCGAGTAAAAGCTAGTAGATAAAAAATATTGAATTGGCCCGTCTAGACTGCAGTCTTCGGAAGCAGTCAACAACACGAAACATTAAAACGCCTAATGTTATAAAACTGTATTGCAGAGCAGCAACTAGGATCGTTCAAAACATTTTGAAATCCCGCATTAACACCTAAACGATATTAAATGTCCACAAAGCGGCAACAAGGTGCACACAGTCAGGACGTCCGCAATTTGAGTGCAGATGGAAGCGCACAATACGTACTGCTAGTATTGTGATCCATCTGAATGCGAGTCGAGGACCACGACCGGTCCCTCTACGTGTTCAGCATTCAACATTTGTATCACCGACTTCTGCTGGCTTGCAAATTGTTTAGTCACAAAGTTGCAGACAATGGGCTCGACGAGTATTGATTGTTATGCGCGGGTTAGAGACAGTTCGCACTGTGTGGAGATAGTTATATATTAAAGTTGATTTACATAAATATATAATTACCTAGATGTTGCTCCTTAAAATTGCTTGTAAAATTGATCCGAATTATCATAGATTTGTTAAAAGTATTTAGAATAATAAAAACCCGACTGAAAAGCAAAAGAATAAGTACATTTAATGTTTTATAAAAAAAAGTGACGAGCAGACGGGACTACTTTGAACATAAAATTACAAAAATGGAATGGGTCCCATCTGCTTGTCACTTTTATTACTCCCCATTGACGTAGTGCATCACTTTCTCTTCATTTTGAAAATATGGCGTCTCGCTGTGATGAATTTTGTTTGTTGTCATGTCTTTAGATACTCTCAACTTTAAACGCAAGATGAATCGATTGACCCTTTGTGGTTTCGATTACCTGAATATGGATATTAAGCACTTTATACTCGTTACAATGCATATGGTGATGTAGAGCTGATGGTGAAGTACCAGGAGAACTCCTCAACCGTTAACGGCCCAGCATTGGGAAAAGCAATATTTTGTAAAAGGTTATAAGTAGTTGACATTTAGGCTCCTGTAACTAGGTAAATTAAAAATCATCCAACTAAAAAGAGTGAAATAAAAACTTTTTAGAAAAATATTAAACCGACTCCCAAAAACACTGCAAAGTGAAAAATAACTTCAATTTCGGAAGTCGGTGCCAAAAACGGAAAAACAAAACTAAAGACACCGACTTCCGAAATTAAAGTTATTTTTCACTTTGCAGTGTTTTTGGGAGTCGGTTTAATTTTTTGGTAAAAAGTTTTTATTTCAACTATGTTGGGTCGGTGCCTAATCTAACCGAATGCTGTCCGCGTATTAATTATTAACCGACTTCTAAAAAAGGAGGAGGTTGTTTGGATGTTTTATATGGAGCGACTTGGAGGCAGTCGCTAATTAGATGATGATACCTGTACACTCTGTTACACAGTTCAACTTGACTTCAGTCACAGCTTTGTATAGATATATAAAGATCATTTCAGAAATCGAATGCTAATGAAAACTATAGGTTTCTTATTGCTTACTGATAACGCGACGATTTTAATTGTTCTAACGTCAATGAATTCATTTTAACTTTGTGAGTGTCTAAAGACAGCAAACAAAATTAACCACAACGAGACGCCATATTTTCAAAATGAAAAGAAAGTGATGCACTACGTCAATGGGGGAGTAATAAATGTGACAAGCAGATGGGACCCGTTCCATTTTTGTAATTTTATGTTCAAAGGAGTCCCGTCTGCTCATCACTTTTTTTTAAATAAAACATTAAATGTACTTGTTCTTTTGCTTTTCAGACGTGTTTTTAGTTATACTAGTTTTTTTTTTTAACAAAACTATTATTGATTGCAATGAAAGTTATGAAACTAGTGTGAAGTGCGAAATGAAACAAAATAAACCAGCCAACGATGAGAGGAAAGGCGATCTCTCAGCATCCCTTTAGATGCCGATATCGCCGGATACAATCGTGCCGAGAAAAAGTGTCCTTTTGTCTGTTGATTGGATTTTAGCAATTGTTTGTTCCGGACCGTTCCGGACCGGGAGCCGAGGTGAGGCGACGAATAAAACCAGATTGTGATCAATCAGTCGGAAGGATTCAAAGAGCATCTAGACGAATGATTAGACTTTTATATCACAGAGAACGCAAAGGAATCGCAAATGAGAAAATACTGTTTGTGTAACTGAGATTTAGGTAGAGAGCTATGAAGTTGTGTTTTCGGGGTGATAATTATGAAATGGCTCCTTCAGCTCTAGTTAGAGTGGAGGGGAGTTTTAGACTTCTACCTACTGACTAAAATCTCCAACCTTGGTCCTTCAGTTGCCCATACAATTCGGGGCCGCAGTATCTCGCGTTAAAATATTCCCGCAATGCCAAATGGACTAATTATAGTCAAGCCAGTTAAGCAATCGATATTTCATTAATATTATTAAGTAGAATACTTACTTTCTCACAACTGCAAATAATAGACACACATGCTCCAGAATTCAAAGAACGCTCTAGAATTAGATCGATCATTCATTTAAACTGTAATTAACTTAAACTCATCCGTATCCAAATATCGAGAGACTCTTTACAATCTAATTGGCCCATATTTAATTACAAGGTTTATTTTATTCTAGTAAAGAATGAACCAACATTAATAGATCAATAAACAACAATGACAATTTATACTTGAAACTAAACAGCGAAACATTGCTTTCGACGTTGAGACATTTAATTTTTCATAAACTATTTACTAAAGATAAAAAATTATAAACTCATTACATCTTTTAAACTTGAAGGCAGGCAAATACTAACACAACCTGCAACGTCCGGACAAGCCAATTCCTCATCAAGATTTGCTTCACCGATTTGAAAGCGGCATTGATGAAATAAATGACCCAAAACAATGTCTCTGACTGGGTTCGAGCTCACGACCTACAACTCATAAATCGAGTCCGTAACCACTGGGTTATCACTCCTCTAATAATAATAAACGTAAAAGTAATTCAATTTATTTTATACATCTTCTGTTTAATCCACTGAAACCATTACCTATCATTAGAATTTAAAACTGGATATTTACGATGTGTATTTGTTGTTTCCAGTTTCCAATATTTCGGCACTGATCATGATGCTTGCACATGATATATATCTCATAAGTTCTAATGATACTGTTAGTGACAATTTTAGCTTAAAAAACTTAAACTATACTGAAACCATTTAAATAAAGTTTCGTAAACATCGCTAGAAGAAGCGGGAATAAGTTCAAGTAGATGGACGACACCGCGTGACGTGCTAGATCCGGCCAGGCCCAGGTCCCCATTATTACCTGTCCAACGACCGCCTCGCCGTTTAATGTCATTCAGACCGTTTCCCGGCGCTGACAGGGTTACAGTCTCTACGAAGATTTACTGGAAACTCACTAGCAAATTACATTAGAATTAATGGGATGGAGTTAGGTAAGCTAGGTTGTGTATAAAGATATTATTAAATGCATGATTTTTGACGACACGGTTGGCGCAGTGGTTGAGCAATGGACTGCTGAACTGCGTATCGCTGATTCGATTGAAGTGCTTGCAAGGCCTTTAATTAATATTAATTGTTTTATTTGGGTCTTTATAAAATGCATTTTACAGGGGAAATTTCTAGACTTTGGCAACGTTTTATAAAAAAATACGTTGTCATATTCAACACTTAATTATTGTATTACACTCCAGGAATTATTAGAATCATAGGTTTATGCCAGCTTTGCCTTTAGAGGCAAAGCTGAAAAGTAGTGAGACAACAACAAACGCAAGTATTGTTACTTACTGAGGCTGTTTGAAGACATTTGCAAGTGTGTGCTTCTTTGTAATAATAAAAAAATAATAAGCACAGAAATAATCCTACGTGGTGCTCAAATTGAAAGAGATATTGACGTCAACTTATGGACTTAAGTATCAAAATTTCTTCTCAAAGGTTTTCTGTAAGATTTTACCCCAAACAGCTCAAAATCTAGTGAGATTACTATATTAACGCTACATAGGGCTTTTCGCAGCACAGCATCATGAACTTAGACAGGCTTGTTGGTATAGTGGTCAGTGGCCCTGACTGCTATGCACAAGGTCGTGGGTTCGATTCCCACCCAGGACAAATGTTTGTGTGATGAGCACGATCATTTGTTCTTTGTCTGGGTGTAATTTATCTATAAAGTATGTATTTATAATATATATGTATGTTTATCAGTTGTCTAGTACTTCATAGCACAAGCTCTGCTTAGTTTGAGACTAAGCAGAGCTTGTGCTATGAAGAGCATGATAGATATTAGATGGCATTGTGTGAAAGTTGTGGAATATTATTATTATTAACTGGGAAGATGGGATGACGCGAGAGAATCAAATTCAATCAAATAAATCGAAAATCCGATGATGCAGATTTAGTTTTCATCAAAATGGACCACGAGAATCCTTCGAGTATTTTTAACGTCATATACTCATAGTTTCGAATGTGGCCATCCACACTTAGAAAGTTCATCCCGTATATTAAGGGAACAATTTTCTTTCCAATTAGGACAGTAAGTATTATTATAGTTAAGCGCATTATCACCTCGCTGCCGGTAATTGTAGATAGTTAATTGAGATTAACAACGGCCATTACATCGCCTAATTTGTTTCAGTAACTGAAGTGTATATTATGTAGGTATACAGTGATAATAACCCTAAATCTATCTCCTTTAAGTTTTGTCCATGCAAAGGTTGTCTGTAAGAGATTGCCCTGTGCGATAAGACCGCCCATTGTACACTAGTTTTATTATTTGTATCCATATGCATATTGTAAGGCATACGATAAAGTATATAATAATAAATAAATAAATATTTTATTACGTGATTGAATTATTCGAAGGTGTTGGTTGTACAATCACGCTCTTGATAATGGAAAACGTCGTGTAGTCGGAATTTCATTAGATTCCTGTCACACGACAATCACTTCAAGGCAGCCGTGAGTTACATAAAAAGCCAGGTATTTTCCGGTACGTCTTGTGCAGGTACGAGAGGCAGAGAGACGCGAGGCGGTAATGCAAACCCCAACAAAGGCGGGCATTACGCGGCGAGGCGGATCAACACGTTATAACCCATCGACTATCGAACATCGACACGGTCGCACCTCTAACCGATAGCGCCTGAGAAAAGATTGTTTACAAATTGTTAAAGCGATGCAAGATATTGGTTGGAAAGAAAACACTTTTAGAACAAAGTGTCTAATCCCACCAAGTATAATATGTTTCAAGTCTTCAATGTACAAAAAAATTGAGATGTCACGTAATAGTAGGGTCTGAAAGATTGTTTGAAGAATTATTAAAGTTTTAGCCCCCTCACTGATAAGACTTCGATCGCTATGAAGTGTATTTTATCGAACTTTCAATTAGAGAAAATAATAGTAGGATAGAAAAAATTTAAATGTTAAAAGTGTTTAGAAAATCTTATTTAATTTATTTCATGTTAAAGAAAGGGACTGATTTAAAAACGTGTTTAATATCCAATAAAGCTACATAAGTAAAACGGTAGAAGCAGTGCCTCGCGACTCGTTCATATCGTTTCGATCACACCTCGCCGCTGGGGATTGTTTACAGATTGTTTTGCCGAAGCAATCGGCTCGCAAACTCACAAGTTAACAGCCACAGCGAGTGCAGAGTAATACTGGCTAGCGCTAGCGGTAATCCTTTGTGTCCTGATTACTGGGACCGTGACAACTGATTGATGAGTTTGTTTCACTTATCTCAAGCATAGACACAATTTTTTGTCTATAAGTACATCTATATCTTCAGCTTTGACTTACAGGGACTTAGGTATCTACTTACAAAAAAACTCAAATTAGCACTGACTTTAGATACAAATATCTACCGTTTAAGGTAGATTATTAACTACCTCTTATGTATAGATAGAAAATAAACATTGGTTGTTCAGGTATACAGCTTCTTCCATTCTCATCCTATAATGTATCTTTATTTAGACTTAATAGCATAAACAGACAAACAGTGCTAACCGGACATGGCTGTTTCGGGAGGTACCTGTTTCGGATGAAGCGGCATGCTACCGAAGGAGAAAGCCGCGCCCCAGCCGCCGCAGGAGACCCCCCGGGCGTCGGGGATCGTGAGCCGATCTCCGGCCACCGTAGGCGCGGGCTAGCGAGCGGACGGCAACCAGGGGTAGCTCACCGTCCGGTAAGGACCAGACCCTGGTCGGCAGCGCGTTATGTTCCACGCGCGCCTCAAAGAGCTGTCAGCAATAGTGAGGGGGTACTATAGGGCCATTGTCTGCCGGGGTTGCGGGAATGTTCTAGCTTGATACGGCGGCCCCGGAACTTAAGAGCAGCTGAAGGAGCAGGGTGGGTTTTTAGTCAGTAGAAGCCTGACACTCCCTTCCACTCCAACCAGAGCAGAAGAAGTCGTTCGATGATTTTCCCACCCAGAGAAAAAAAAGAAAAAAAAAAGACTGATTAAAGTTATTACCAGCATATATACCAGCATTGTGTAAAAAAAACTTATAACTTATAGTATTTTATAATAATAGCTGGTGTTCATAGAGAGCGCAGGGCGATGGCTGTGAGGGGAAATATGTTGGCTCGCAGGTTTACTGGTTGTTCTCTACCGGTTAAAATCACTCTCTTTAAAGCATTTTCCCAAACATTTTACACTAGCAGCCTGTGGGCTAACCATACCCAAAAAACTGCCAACACCCTGCGAATTCAATACAATAATGCTTTCAGGGCGCTGTTGAGGCTTCCTCTTTATTGTAGTGCGTCTGGGATGTTCACGAATGTGCATACGGATGATTATTATGCGATTATGCACAAGAAAGTCGCGTCTATAATACGCAGAGTGAGAGGAAGCAACAATAGCGTTCTGAAAGTTTTTGCGGAAAGACTAGAAGGGCCTACAATGGATAGGTTTATCAAGCTACACGTTAGACATGGGGCTTGATAAACCTTCCTCTGTTTGTGATTGTGAGTTTTTTATTTTATTTTGTTTTTGTTTTGTTACGTCCTTTATAATTGTCTGTGTATGCCTAATTGTTTCTTACTAACATAGTTATTAAGTAAATTGTTTGACTAACACTATGGGCCTTAGAAGCCTGAAAATAAAAGATTTTTATTTTTATTTATAGCTGGGAAAATCTCAACTAATATCTAAGTTATCTGGCCTGAATCAATATATAGCTATTGAAACGCTTGCAAGAACAAGGTATCGTGTAAAATCACAACAAAGTTAATTGCTATTGAAGCGGGGAACAGCGAGGCGTCTTGATTCTCAACAGCACGCCTCACCGCGGCCCGTTGTTATCCGGCGGAACATTCTCACCTCTGCGACTGCGAGACTCAGATTGTTTACAAATCGTTTGTTAGACGCTGCACGTTGCCACAATACAATGCAATCTGAGTGTCTCGCAAAATTGTAAGAAAAGGAGATTAAACTTACACTTAGTACGTAGATATTTAATAAGAATCCTTGTAGTTAGGTTAGATGAAGCCTATGTGGTAGAGTAGCTGTTGTGGATAAGTTTTGATTTTTTATAAACGAAATATACTATTTTAATTGATGGTTGGCTTCTGACGACCCGTCTAAAGAATAAACTCGAAGTGAATTGGGTTTTGATCATCAATATTTAATTTCGTGTTGTCTTTTGAAATGAAACGAAATATTTATTTTTTAAATTGGTTATAAATAACACTTTTACACGTCATGTTTTTTTGCGTGTTAAGTTTAGTTTAGCTAGATGAGGCCGGTATTTCCTAACTGACTACTCTGAGAAGAAACACCGAAACAAACTCAGAGATCAGTCTCTTTTAAAGTCCATACAAATTGTATTTGTATATGAGAATCATGTAGGTTCATGTCTGTGGTGTTCTTTTGAGGAAATTACCAGCAAATTTGAGCGGACCTGTCCAACAATTTTCTTATATGAGCTTACAGCGTTTACAGCGTTCATAAGCAAACCCAGTACAAGATAAAGGTACCTACATGTGCTACGAAACAATATGATTAATAAGAAATTATTGTGCTTACTGTTTCAAAACCTAGGTTTTGGAAATCTACATAGTAAAAAATAGTAGTAGTAATAAAGTATATAATAAATAAATAAATAAATAATAGTTTGCCGTTACAAAATAGTATACTTACCTATGTTTTGGAAATACTTTCACTTGCGTACTGCTAAGGAGGAGAATTATCTACCGGAGTCTGTGTTTGCTGATAGCTATAACCTGGAGATCGTTGAGTAGAGTGAATATCGCTAGCAGCAATAAAACTGCCATTTTAACCATAAGTTAAGCAATACTGTGAATCAGGTCTTTATTGGTGTGAATATTCTATCGAATATTCTATCTATCTTCTACTTTTAGGCCAGAGTGCTTCATTTTCAACCACATCATCGCGCATTATTAATAAATCTATTGGCAAACCAAGTCATTGACTCAAGTGTATGTATCATTCGCAGTCGGATGCACCTCTAATAATGACGTCACGCTTTACGAGCGCCTCAAGTATCAAAGATAAACGAGCAAACGTTTGTACCGCCGTCATAAACCGTCCAGCGGGCAATAACGCCGCCCGACCGGACCGCGTATAAACCCTTTGATGCGACCGGACGCTGTCGTGCCACATGATAGGTACTTGCAGAATGTCAGCTCCCAGCAATGTCTAGAACAACGCAGTTTAACGTTCATATAGCCTAGGCCCTAGCAAAAGTATCAGTCACTAATATTCGCACTACTGAGACACAGGCATTGCGGTGGATTTCGCTTGTCTTCGTATTTTTGTCCTAGGAAGGAAATGCCGGTTTCTTCATATGTTTTCTGTCACGACCGTTGTGATGATATCGATGGTGTCGACTGGGTTCAAACCGATGATCAGCATCTCGCAAGTCGAGCCCGTAACCACAGAGCCATCACTACTCTCATATATAATTTTATAATGTAGGCACACACGGTGCCGGCAGTTTTTGCTGAGTTCCTTGCTCTTAACAACAAGAAGTTGTATAAGGGACAGTTTCGTATTTATGAGCCAACGTCATGCATAGCTCCCACAGTGTGCCTTCTGTCTTTCCTCTCGGCCAGTAGCTGTCGTAGTGTCGTACCATTCCGCTTTACGACCGCACTTCACTGCACTCCAGCTTTGCGTATTCGCGTATTGTCCGGTGATTCGGTTAACCCATTTTGTCTGTTTTTATAAACGTTCGCCCTAGTTTGAGCTTATTTTAAAAAATGTGTACAAATAGGAAGCACTCGGCTGTTGGTTATATAAAGATAATTGCATCTAGTTATACTGTAATATATTTCAGAGCCACACAGAAATATGCCGCTTTAATTATCGGAGTTCTACGCTTAATTACCGGTACACAAAATTTACGACGGTACAAGTAATACGTTTCCGAAAACTCGATTTAACAACGTACTGCGCAGGAAGGCATCAATCGAAATATTGGAAGTTTTAATTTGTTCCAGCAATAAATCCCTGGTGTGTCGTATGAAAAACACCAGTTCCCAGTTAATGAAAGCGGGGACGTGTCGGGTCATTGGGATGCTCCGTGCACGCATGCCCCTGCCACCTGCGACGACGACAGGGAGCGGGGGAGACTCCCCAATATGTTGATTTAACTTATTTGAAACACGCCCCGAATTGATTGTGTAAATAAAGGAAATTCATTTGTTTTTGTGTACGAGCGATCCTAATTGTCAATGGGTTTAATAATAATTGTATGTTGGAACGAAGGTGTTGTTTTTAACCGACTTCAAAAAAAGGAGGTTTACAATTCGTCTTGAACTTTTTTTTTTTTTTATGTATGTTACCTCATAACTCGGAGATGGCTGGACCAATTTGGAAAATTCTTTTTTGTTTGAAAGGGTATACTTTCTAGTTGGTCCCATTGTCGTCACGTTTGGATCTGATGATGGGATCATGGAGAAATCGAGGGAACTCTTCAAATATTATAGGCACACCTATAGCGTTTTGGGTATTTCTTATAGTACCTTGTGCAGTTGCTCTCGAAAAGCACCATTTGAGGAAGTGGAACTGATGATGAAAACCTCAGATGGCCACCGAAACTACTCAATAATAAGTATTTCGTTGATTGCGATTAGATGACTTGAATATGGATGTCAAGCACTTTATGCTCGTCACAATGCATATGGTGAAGTAGAGCTGATGGTGATGTACCAGGAGAACTCCTCAAAAATTCACGGCTCTGCACCGGGAAAAGCAATATTTTGTAAAAGGTGGATAAGTAGTTGACAATTTGGCTTTTGTAACTAGATAAATTACAAACCGACCCACTAAAAAGCGTGAAAAAAACTTTTTAGCAAAACATAGAACCGACTTCCATATAAAAACACTACAAAGGCAAAAATAACTTTAATTTCGGAAGGCGGTGTCTTTGGTTTTGTATATATTTTCGTTTTTGACACCACCTTCCGAAATTAAAGTTATTTTTGCCTTTGTAGTGTTTTTATATGGAAGTCGGTTCTATTTTTTGCTAAAAAGTTTTTTTATAGTTACGACACGATATCAAACAAACAAATTTAGGTTAGCGAAAAGTACAGGTTGTAGTAAGTCGCTAATTCGATAGCTATCATCAATTAAAAGCAGGTGATGTCGTAACTGTAATATAACAGGCGACAAATACAATCATTAGACATCAAAAGGCTAGGAAAGGCAACATTTTCTTCATCCCTATTGGTTTTTGTGACAATATTCCACTTTTATTCATACATATAGCTACTGCCATATTCATTAAAGGCTCACGTAACTCAAAATCAAAAACGCTTGCAACACAATCCGTGCATCGATCACACCGCTATGCTCTCTTCACACTGCCGTTCGTTGCGAGCGAGTGTGCTGGCTCGCGCACTGGCACGGCACTGCTTGGCACGCCTCCAAGCCACTAGATACCAGCTCGCCTTCAGCTGACTCTCACAACTTGCGGCCAAGAAGCACCTGTTTGAAAGTACTGCTGAAAACTTTTGGAATCTCATACTTTTTTTAAAGTTTATTGATTACTTCTGTCACAAGTTTAACCTAGTGTTTTATATATACGAAGTTGTTTGTAGTAAGTTACAGTCACATCATCGCTTAACTCAGGTGAGACGGTGGTCAAACGTAAGCCTATTAACAGTAAAAAAAAGATTTTTTAAAATCTGGTTAGCCTTTTCCAACTATGTTGAGGTCACTACCTAGTAAGTAGGTAACACGTTGTAGCTCATTGATCGTTGGTGTGAGATTTATCGCTTATGATAGTAGGAAAGCGTATTAGGTCAATACTTGATTCGACAGTACTTGGCAGTCTTAAAACAAAATGAAGCTAACGTCTCTTAGATTCAAATAGATTTTATAGAAGATTTTCAAACATTTACCGTTATTTTTCATATTTAACGTGAACCAAGCGTTCAGGCAAGGTTGCTTGTCTTGCTCTGTGACAAATCTGGGACAGTTTTACTAACGACAAATGGAATCTGTCGAGCTACCAACTGCTTTAACATCATGCTACGGCGCGGCAACGATCTGCTATTCAACATTCAGTTCAAAGGGGTCAAGTGTCAACACTGTAGCTTTAAAAACTGGGCTAAACGAATAATGACATCGCCGCCATTTTAGTTACGATGGACAATAAAGTGAAAATAAAATTTTTATATCAAAATAAAATTAATTGTAGGCTTGGAAATTTTAAGCTATGTGTAGGCTGGATGTCACAACGAGCTATAAAGGCAATTAGTGACAATGGTACGTAGGTAATGGCCTATATGGGCCAATGTGCGATTTGGCGCCGAGCCAACAGCAGACAGCGAGCGGTGCGACACTGTGATGGTGCCATCATACGGTAACAGACAGAAGAAACATTGCATTAGCATTGGTAATTAATCCGAAAATTGCGTACCCTATTTATTTACCAAAAGTTAAAAGCCGTGCACTAATCTTCATCAGGATGATCGTTAGACTACTCGTAAGAATAAAATTACAGTAGTTGTGTAGGAAACACTAGAATGTTTTGTTTAAAACTTAATTTCTTTTTTATAGAAATCACAACATTTTGCCGAAGTCTTGTCAAATGATATGAAGAAATTAGTATAATGTAATCATATAAACCAGTTTAATAGTATACAAAAGTAACGAGAATTTGATTCAATAATATGCCCCTTTTATGCACCCATTAAATCTTTTTCAATATGACGTTAACCTAACTTACCAGTACTCATGGTATTAGTGATAGAAATAAGAACGCAATTGTTTCAGTGTTAACAGTTTAAAAAGGACGAAGCGATAACCAGGCTCGTTGAACATGAGTTGGTTAGATAACAAACGTTGTAAGTAGTTGGACTTCTGTTCCACTTATTAACTTAGTTAACGAAAAAATGGCCGGCATTTTTCATTCGTTCGAATATCAAACATGATACGACATGTTTTATTAAATACTAGCTATACTGCCAGCGGCTTTGCTCGCGTGGTTTATTTTTTCAGCGTTGTAAATGTAGCCTTTTCACTATTCGGCCCTTCAATTCACAAATAAAATACATTAAACGATTGCACCGTTGTGACAAAGGATCTCGTGGCCAAATAATAATAGCCTTATGGTTCGTATCTTCACGGTTAAGCAGCCGCTTGCCAAGGTCAATCCATGGAATGGTGACCAATTTATCAATACATCTTTCATACCAATATTCTAAAATATAGTCATTTTACTTATGGATAATGTCAATTTATATTAGTGAACGAAGTTTTAAAATCGATCCAACAGTTTTTGAGTTTATCCATTACAAACAAACCAAAAAACTAAACTTTCCTCTATGCAATACGTATTAGTGTAGATGTAGATTTTTGATTTAACATTTGCTGAGTTTGAGTATCTAGAACCGTTCTTTCATTAATGTTCTAATGATTTTATAACGTTATACATGCAATTCAGGGAGAGTGATTGCAAATTGCACTATCTAGTTCCACCAAGCTCGTTCTATTATCGGACCACAAGACATACGGCGATGTGCCATCGTTACATGGTGGACATCCCACACATACGCACAAAACGTTTTGGGAATACTTTTATTGTGCGTACGGCTAAGGAGTGGAATTCTCTGCCGGAGTCTGTGTTTCCTGATAACCTGGGGTTCTTTAAATCAAGAGTGAATAGGTTAATTCTAAGTAAGCATGCTTAATCTTCGACCACATCATCGCTTACCATCAGGTGAGATGGTGGTCAACGTGAGCCTATTATCAATTAAAAAATATAATTAAGCATATATAATATTGATTCGAGTATAGTTTTCACTACTTAGTTCGATTCTTGTTATAAAACTGCCGAAAGCCGCCTGGTTAAGTCTATTACAGAAAATATTGATTAAAAAAATCCCGTAACTGTTGTTTTCCTTGACATGAGTAAAGCGTTTGATTTAGTCAATCACGACAAGCTATTAGATAAATGCGAGCGCTATGGCATTCGGGGTCCAGCACTAGATTGGCTCCGAAGCTATCTCTGTGGTCGGACACAATGCGTAGAAGTGACTCGCATAAACAAAAAATTGACATCAACGACCAATAGATCTCAATTTAAGAGCAATCGGTCAGGAGTACCACAAGGTAGTATCTTAGGAGCTCCACTATTTCTCCTGTACATAAATGATTTACCAAATGCCACCAATCATAAATGCGTGTTGTTTGCCGACGATGCCTCAGTGATTATACCTAGCAATAACAATCAAAACCACGAAAAAGAAGTAAACGAGACAATAAATGACATAATTTCTTGGTTAACACTAAATGACCTTAGGGTTAATTTATCCAAAACAAAATATGTACACTTTAGCAATTACAATCGAATTAATAAACATAATTTCAACATAATATTCGAAGAAGAAATACTACATAGAGACGAAAATATAAGATTTCTTGGTATTACCTTAGACGAAAACTGCAATTGGAAACTTCATGTGGAAACAGTATGCAAGAAACTAAATAGATTTGTTTACGCCTTAAGACAGTTAAGAAGAACAGTTAGTGAGACAGCAGCTCTTACTGCTTATCACGGCCACGTAAGCTCCATCTTAAGGTATGGGTTATTGTTATGGGGTAATTCAACACACACTAATAGAGCTTTCATTATACAGAAAAAGTGTGTCCGAGCTATAAGTAACGTCGGACCTTTTGAAACATGCAGGCCGCTTTTCAAAAAACTAGGAGTGCTTACTCTTGTATCTATGTACATAATGGACATTGGGATGTTTGTTAGAAACTAATTACATTTATTTGTTGACGATAACGAAAACCGTAAATATATTTCAAGAGACCCCACGAAATTGAACATTCACACTACTTGCAGAAGCGCATTACATAAAAAAAATTGCTATAGGATGTCCATTAAAGTATACAACCATATTCCGCGTCGGTTAAGAGAACTTCCCTTACATAAGTTCCAAAAGCAATTGAAACAATGGTTAATAGAGAACTGTTTTTATACCCTAGGTGAATTTTTTAACTTTAAGACTTAATATAGACCTGTAAACGAAATATGTATTGACTTATTGAAATTGTGACCTTTTGTATTTTATTTTGACTGTAACCGCATAGTTAATAGTAAATTTTCACATGTCTCTTATAGTTGACAGTTAGACATATTAACATTTAACATTTTGACTGGTTTATATTGTGATTTTTTTGTGACACTATTGTTTTTTTTTTTTTATCTATCGAGTTTTTTAATAATCTATTGACATTTTTAGTATTCTTTTGATAAGTTTGGGAATATAATATGTATTGACATCTTTAATTATTATTGTAAATTGAATTAATTTTATGATTTGCTTTGCCCTTCGGGGTCCATGATTGTATCCTAGCTTAAGCAATTATTGTAACATCTAAAACAACATTGTGGAATGCAAATAAATATATGATATGATATGATATGAAAATAATAAGTTTTCAGAGAAATTAAACAGATCATGTGCTTGTATAATGTTCAGTCCTACAATAGGCCAGCCAACGGTAACTGGACGGTCTGAACTAGTCCACGGTTCGTGGAGCCCTACCGTTGCTTTCAACAACAATAAACAAAACTACAGGCTCTTCGGCCTACAACCTTATATTCAAATAACTAATCGGTACCACTAACCTTCTGTGCTGGGTTCGCCAAGCTTCGACCTTCCTAGGTCACGCCCAAGTGTGGTATGTATGTTAATATGAGGTGAGTAAATGAAAGTGTGATGTAAGTCAAGTGTTCTGAACGGTCACAAGGCGTCAGTCTCCAGATGGCGCGGTTCAGATCAGCATCACAGCCCTGACTCACACCGGATTGAAGCTATTTATCACTACTTATTTCCAACAAATGCGCGTGCCACGCGGTGGCATCAACCCGGCGATAAATCCAAAAATATCCCAGGGTTTTAGTCAAATGGGATTACAAATTCCAATTAATCGTTACTCGCGACCCAATTATCGGTTTCAACACGCGATTCCAAACGATATTTTACCAATTATAATTAACTCAAAGTCCCAAGAACGGACATTTTCCAACAACGAACCAAAGTCTATCTGTCAAGTCAGGTAATGTCAAGATCAAATTTCTTTATGTCAAAAAAGGTACGTTCCGAAACACGTCGGACCGAACATATAAATAAAAATATATATTGCATAGACTCATATTATAAATGCGAAAGTTTGTGAGGATGTCTGTATGTTCGTTGCTCTTTCACACAAAAACTACTGAACGAATCTGAATGAAATTTGGTAAGTAGATACTTGACATCCTGAAACATACATAACACATGCTTTTTTTATCCCGGAATACCCACGGGATCGGGATTTACGCGGGAAAACCTTCGCACGCGAACCAAGTCGTGGGGAGAAGCTGGTATCGCATAAACGTATATAAGAACAGAACACATTACAGCGTAAAGACACGAATTCACTGCAACCCTCAGAAATGTTACGAAGGGAAATATTTAGATTTCTCTGGAAATAAGTTCTGTAAGATATTCTAAGATTATGAGCCCCTAAAAGTTGATGAGTATAATAATACGTTCTATCACATTACATCGATTTCCGATGCTCATGTAGGCGCTCCAGGTTCGATATTAACTGGTACAGTGCCGAGCAAAGCGGCTTTACAATGACTGTAATCTTACTTTATTACCCGAAGATAGATAGGGCTTCATTAATACCAGCCAGGTAGAGATCGCCTCCGCGCGGTTTTTATACCAAGCTGCGTGGAGCACGGGGAGAAATACTCTCAGATCAAATGTAATTACGAATGATGTGATATTTCTTATTGATACTGTACATCGCATAGCCAATGATATTTGATTATAAAAATGTAAAATTTATTTGTAAGCTTGCATGAAAGGGGT
The DNA here is from genome assembly GCA_943138885.2 of Tholera decimalis. Lineage (NCBI taxonomy): Eukaryota > Metazoa > Arthropoda > Insecta > Lepidoptera > Noctuidae > Tholera > Tholera decimalis. Next base: position 929,560 of record OW964550.2, read on the forward strand.
AATCTGCGGAACTCATAATCCAATTCTAAAAAAAACCCTGGCGGTAAGGCGCATTATTAGTAAATTATTTCAAAATCCACGCAGTTGAAGTCACGGGTGAAATACTAACTTAGATAATCTGTATAAGAAATTAGCGAATCATAATTAACTAATTAGTGGAATCACAATCAGTTAAAGCAGTTACTAACGGTTTTTTTTAATGATACAGAAACATCATTCGGAATCTTGAAATCTCTCTTCTGTTCTGAAATTCAAAATTAATACCGTATTAGCTAGTCACATAGCCTAAAAGGATTTGAATTAAGAATGTAACAGAATCTAAACCTGGTCGAGGATTTCCGAATACTCCCGAGGCACTCCGAGGCTAATCGCCGCGTCTCGCCGAGCACATCGGCGACGGCAATTTATGTGCACGTCTACCTACTACACGTCGCAAACGTAATAATAAGGATTTTCAAAGAGCGTTACGAGTACACCTTCAAGTAAAATTGATTTCGTTTACCTTAGCGAAATAGGTCAAGAGGAGTATGTCAAAAGAGGCAAAAATCAAGAGAACACGAAAATGATTTTTTGAGATTTTCCGTTAACTAAGTGTTCTTGTGATGTGCGAATCCAATTTGCAACAATTGTGTGTCAAAATTGTTCTTTATTTGAAAATCTATGGTCGATATATTATCATATCTTCTCTTTCACGACAGCGACTATTCTTAAAAAAGGTCCAAAGGAGATGTTTCATTACAAATTAAATTTATCGAAAAAGAGGAAAAAATACTACAAATTGGGGAATAATATTCTCTGGTGAATTTGATCCTGATTTGTTGTGTACAAAAAATAATAGTTTTTCAATTATTGCCAAGTTTTATTCAACATGGCGTCTCGTTTGCTTGCATACTTCATTCGTTCTGAAATCATGTCTCATCAAATCATTGTTATGTAGAAGATAATTAAAAAATGTGTGTATTCTTGTAGTGTTAAAAATAAATTACTATTGTTCTCTTGTACATATTTTTGAGTAAACATAATTCAGTGTGACGATTTCATCGTTACAAAAATCTTTAGTGTCCATTTTTGAAATGTGATTCTGAACGAATTCAAAATAACCACTACTGTTGTCTTGAAACTCTATCAGTCACTAGCCAGTCAGGTCCCCGCTAGGGTAATAGTATTCTGTGGGTTAGTTCTGATGAACAAAAACAAAACAAGGTTAAGTAAACGTCATTTTTACCACCGGTCATGGCTGTCATAACTCTTAGGACAAATGTCAAACATTTTTAATTTTTATTTTGTACATAAAAACCATTTGATATTATGAAAAAAATGTTACTTTATTCTATTCAGGGGTAAGTTTCCCAGCTTTACTGAAATGTACATGTTATGGCCGGAGCCCCATATAAAAATGAAACATCTCCTTTGCTAAAAAGTTTACTAAAGTGCTATGGAGCACAGTAAAGGTTCAAACTACAAAACAGACCATCTTCGGAACACTGCACTGCGGTTTAAAACATATATACTGCCTGAGGGTACGACAGACCGCAAAGAAGATGGTGGGATGACTCGGATGACTTTCTTAAGAATTTGAAGGAAATGGAACAGAATCATGACCGTGGGAAGGAATAGAAGAAACCAACAATGAAAAAGTTTGAGCTAAGTAATAAATTGATGAAAAGAATTTGGTTGTATATTGTTGTGAGCAAAGGCCCTCAGTTAATTATTGTTTGTGCGTTGCAGAATTTAGATAGCAGATTCCTTTTAGTTTGTTTTGATCTACAGAAAAATTAAATAAACCGTATGGTGGTTTAGAGCAGTACTTTATCAAAGTGGGATTGAAACCCTTTAAGAAGTTTGATAATTTTAGTTGACGAGCCAATCCCAGGTCCCACTTCAATCGACTATAACAAGGAGTCAAATTAGAGCAGTGAATGGACCTCTAATCCTCTTTCAAGACTCCCATTCCGACATTAACGATGTCTGTCGAATTTACTCCTTTATTAAATTCACTGCGAACGGCGAACCGTTTCGAAGTGCAAACACAATACGACACTGTGTAACTGGGTGCCAGATTACAAGCCATTGTAGCATTGTCGACGTGGAGCACGCCTGCTACAAATGTTGTTTTGGAAAACGTTTTTGCTTGCTTTTATGTTGATGTACGCTTTGTGCGACATGATGGGTTGTTTTATTACTTATTTAGGTGTGCTCTCACTTAAATGTCTAGTCCTTAAGAGGATAATAAACGTTGACAATGTTTAGATACAGTCGCGTATACAAAATGATTATTTTGTTGAACTCGCACGAATTGTTGCTGCCCATATAAAATATGATGATTGACGAAACTAAGCAATTGATTCATTAAGTTCTATATTTATAACGTGAACATGGTTGTCACTCATTGAAACGCCCTTAGCCCAGGTCCGTATCCCACAAGCCCCAATCAGGTACCCAACCATATTCTTCTTTATTCGCCTAGTTTTTAAATTTAATACGAGCCCTGGTTGGAGGCTTGAAGTGCTAAAACTAAGGCCGCCGTAGGCAAGTCCGGTTAAGCAGCTGACAACCTCAAAAGTAGACGCGTGAGAGACTAATCACAAAAAATAGCTCTCATTGAATTGAAGTGCCTATTTGAAAATGGTAAAGTAACGATTAAAAATGTATTAAAAAAAAACTGACAAATACTTTTTGTTTTTAATTGCTTAAATATCATTCTCAGAATTCAGTATGATTTTCATTGTAACAATGACAATGATCTATCTTGTGTTACGTTACACATGTAAAAATTGTTTACATACAAAATGAAACGACAGGGGACTGTAATAGCTTTGTAAGGCTTAATTCCAGCAGAAACTGCCATGTCTAGGCACATCACATTTTCAGCAGCGTTTAATTCTGTGGATAATACAAGGCAACAGTAACACATACGTCTGTGAGAGTGGCATTTAATTTATGTGGGAGGTAATCTAAATTAGTAACGCGACTGGAAGTGGTGTTTGGATATATGCGAGTACATAGCGCACTATGTCGTCCATCACGCAGCACATCACTCCGCGTCTCCCGTGACTTGTATTGTGCTCGCTTCGGCTGCCGCTCGGAGTCACTCGGCACGACGGACCCGTGATGCAATGGATGCACTGACAGCGGAATGTTCCCACTGATATTGCTCGACCGAAGTCTGAACGATGTATAGACAGCATTTATAGAAGCAATCTTTATCAAGCATGTGCTTCTATTATCTATATATATTCTGTTTACGGTAGGTACCAGTATTATTAGAAAGCACAAACAAAATTTTCCGCTTTATATTATTAGTAAAGTGCTATAACTATAACCTAATTGCAAAAATAAACATCGTTATATTATTATGGGCACACCAGCATCTCACTTTTGACAGAATGGCCATGTCCACATGGCGATGCTTGGCTAACGTTCAAATACTAAACATTTGCGACTAAATCGTAGCTATCTGTGAATAAGTGAACACCTAATTTCATCTAGATAAAAGAACTTTCTTTTTACTAAAAAGTTTTAAAACCGGAATTTTTTAAAAGCCAGAGTTCTTTCTCATCTAGCTCGACTAAAATTTTAATGGAAACCAAATAGGTTTCTGCTTTAGGATTTTTGACTGGTGGTAGTATATTCTTCCTGCAATAATAATATTTGTAGTGTCTGTATCTCGCTACCCACCTTGCGAGTATTGTGTCGTAAATTTGGGACGCAGAAGTTTTGTATACAAATAGTTTCGCGTCATTTATCACGCGGTTGCACCCATACATTGGACCCGGGCCGCATTCCTGCCTACTTTCCGTAGGTTTCAGTGTCGGCGTGAAATGTAGTTGTTTTTTTTTCTAACAATCTATTTGGCAAACATTGTTTTGCTCGCAGTAAGCTGCCATTGCTCGGCACTATTAATCGCCTGCAGCGGTGTTACCGCAGATTGGCTGACGTTTTGCGCTCAATGTCGGATTGTATTTCTACCTTCTATGTATATGTATTTCTGCATCGAGGTTCGTAGCAATGCCTATTTCTGTTATAGCCTAAGTACCTATTGGCTTAATAAGCTTTTTCTAAATACCCATGTTGTAACGGATTCTAAAAATTTTATGAAATGAAATGAAGCTATTTTTGAATCTGTTGATTTTGGTTTTATTTCGTTTATTTGCCTTTTAACTCTTAACACATTACATAATCGCTTCAAGGATTTTCCAAAGTCACTCTTACTGTCACTTGGCCATATTATTATGTAGATACAAACTAGTATTGTAAATGTACAATAATCAACAACTAATTTTACCATGGAATCTCGATTACACAACAACAAACAAGCAATTTTATTTCCATTGTAAGTAATTAACAAAAAATACAAACTATTAGAAATATATTACGCCCGCCACCACCACGCCACCCGGCGTCACTCGGCCCCGGTCGCATATAATATTACTGGCTCTGTTTAACTTTAAATTGTTTTCGTGGAATCCTAGACGGCTATTGTGCGATATATTAGGATTTTAAGTGGAATTTCGGACGAATTGGAATGATAGGCCAGACGGCACGCGGTCGGTATTGGGCAGGCAAGTATGCCGGATATTTGAGGGTACATTCTTAATATGCTACGTTACTTCACATTTCCATGAAAATTCTTCCGTTTGATTTTCAGTTTATTTAACATTACAATATAAATTTTAACGTTGATACGTTTCCATGAAAGGATTTTTGCCTCCATGAATTGAATTGTATAAATGCAAAAAAATATGATGAAGTCGTCAAGTCGTGGATATCCAATGATATTTAATTCAGTTTGCAGTTCTAAATATTTAATTCACGTAGAGCCGATGAAATAATTTGGTTTAAACATTTTAATAAGTCCAATAAATTAATATTTAATAAATATTCCTAATAATCCACTGCATTTTTGAGACAAAGCGGTTGCCCAAGTTTAAACATATTACTAATTTTTGCAAATCATCATCTTATACTTAGCCTTTTTCTCTAAAATACGTTAAAATAATATGAAAATAAAATTTAAAAAATATGGGCACACAATACACAACGAATATCATACACACACACGTATTTACTTATAAATCAAGAGACGTTAATGAGGTAGGTACCCGTCCGTTCAATTAATTCCTACCAATTATTTCAGCTGTGTTTTGTTCGACCTATATCAATGGAGCGTCTGTCAACATTAAATTATTTCAAATTAATTAAATTCCTCAGTTAGTTTCCATTAATTACTTTACTCCGGTTCACAATTTAGTTTTGAATTCTAGATGTGGAACTTCGCTCGTGATCAATTTTCACATTATCATACAAGATTATTGTTCTGAGATGTGAGTCGTTTGAATCTTACTATCATCGTGTCACGACCAACTGTATGTTTCATTTATGAGGGTCTCGCTACGATGGGGCTTTTGAAAGCTTACCCAATTCCTCACAATGCTACTATCAACCCAAATTCTAATGTATGGAGATCTACTTGTTGTCTCGACCTTAAACCTACTTGTCCAATATTAATTATGTTAAATTTTCCCCCTACAACAATCCATTAAATTCTTTTTTATTTTCTCACATTGCTAAAATTTCCGTCGACTTATACACTCTCATTTATAACGTCACGACGGAGTCCAAATTATAATAGGGATTTACAACAAGGGATCCGTAGTGCCGTCAGTCCATCGTGCGACGAAGACTAATGGTCGAGGTGACACTGTCAGCTAGTGAGGGCGCCACGCCGTGTCGATGACCGACACTTGAAAATATTCTTGTGTGTTTTATTTATTAAGATCACGAAGTTATAATGGTCGTAGGTGTTAATAGAATATCAACCTAGTCATGGGCAATTTAGGTCAACATTTTGTAAAAACGAGCATCGCGATCCAAACGCTTTCATGTACTATTTTTTTATAGTAAATATATTTGAATTGAACAAATTACACGTAGTCCAATTTAACAGAGAGTTTTAGTTTGTTATACCCGTGAGAGCTTTTACCTACAAAAATAAATCATCTCTTTACAAAATTCATTTATTTGAACTAAAAATTCGAGCCAATTCAGGGAAAAATCGTTTTGTTATTAAAACAAATATTTAAGCCAAGCTAACGTGTTGGCGCATCCCGGGCTTTTGGGAGCATTCCCTCCTACGAGAGAGAATAATGGACACTAAAACTAATTGCTCTCGAATTTTCCACTCTACCGTTATGAGAATAAGAGTGAATGTATAACATTAGATTTCTGTTTGCAAGATCCCGATATTACCGATCTATTTATTGTATGAGTGATCAGTACTGACAGCGCAGTCGTATATTGATCACTGAACGCGACGTGATATGACGACCATTTCGTTATGAAACCAACTGAAAAAACCGGTCAAGGGCGTGTCGGGCCACGCGCAGTGTAGGGTTCCGCAGTTCTTATAACAGCCAAGTGCGTGTCGTATTCGCTGACTGATCGTTTCGTACCATGCTCTAACTAAAAGCCAAACATGACTACCTAACTAATTTGACTTCTTATACAAATCCTCACCTGATCCAACAATTTTGCACGGTAAGTTTTTTTTTTTTTTTTTGAGATTTGTATATAACTTGTCATAGCCGGTGTTTTGAATTTAAATACGGACACAGAGCTACACTACTCAATCGTCACAAGAAACTAGCACGATTCAACAGGCGCTTAGCGCCATCTATCGACATTTCTATAGAGTTGTTCGAAATTTTCGAGTCAAATACAATTGGCCGACTATTACTCGTAAACTTGTAAAGCCCACTTACGTGTGATAGTTTTCCTTTAAATTTCGTTATATATAGGTACTACTACCGTGACATTTAAATTTCTTACTACAACCGTTTAGTTGATAGAGGGGGTGGACACTTGACTCTAACGAAAATTGGTACTTTAAAGCTTGATAAGTCACGAACGGTTTACTTAATTAAAAAACGGTCTTACCAAATCCCTAATATTTTTGAAAGACCTATCCAACGATATCCCACACTAAGGGAAGAACGAAAAAAAAAATTATCATCCCACTTTACATGTATGGGAGGTACCCTAAATAATTGTTTTTTTCAAAATTTTATTTTACCACTTTTTTGGCGTTATTAACGTGTATACTCATGCCAAAGTACAACTATCTAGTACCAATAGTTTTTGAGCTAAACCGCGGACAGACGGACAGACAGATGGACATGGCGAAACTATAAGGGTTCCTTGTTGACTATGGAACCCTAAAAACACATACCTATGCATTTATGTAATAGATGCCTTATTAATTTTAAGTATTAACAAAAATGTACAACAAAAGAGAAATTCTACTTAACTCAAAACTTGTATGACTTTGAAGGAAAGTCACAAAACATAACCACACTGATACAGCGAATTCCTCGCTTCGTCCAAACTTGTACTGTACTAAATCCATCCAGCCCTTTCTTGGCAGAATTATGACGTAATCAAATCTCGGCGCCGAGATTACATGGCCGTGTTTATAATTTTAATTAGTTTGGGAACTCTCAGGCTCGGCGGGAACTTGTGACGTCATCGTAACGCCGTCTATCTTGATCCAGCGGTTGACTTGGACGAGTTAGTGTTAATAATGAGATAGCTAGTGTTGTTTGTGGTGAAGTGTTACTTAGTACTTATTGACTGGTTTGTTTGGAGTTTGTGGTATTGTACTTAAAACAGTCATTTTCCAGAGTGACATGGATGGCACTTGGTTTATTTGGGTTCAGTTCTTAATTCAAGAAGTTCCTATAACGACTCTAGATTTTAAAAGAGAATATTAAACCAATATAAGGATAATGTTATTATATGTTAAAGAAAATTTAAGCTTGACTATTAGAATTCAAGAAATGACCTCACTTTTTATGGCCTTTTTAAGCTACACAATAAATAGATTGCCATTGTCAATTTTATATCAATATAATGCCTTCTATATTGTACAAATCACTAATTATCATGTGCACAATCGAAGAGCCGAAAAACTACGGCTTTGGCAGGAATTTAATTTACTAACAATCTTTCGTACCGAAGTTGACAACAATTATTGGAAATGCTTAGCGTTCATAAATATAAAAGAGAGTAAAAATCCTTGAATTTTCATGGTATTATTATGGAACAATTGGATTTTTGATGTGGCTCCTATTGTATGGCGCGGAGGTCAGACGATGGAGGACTGAGCAAAGAGATTACGACGCAGAGCGATGTGCATACCCGTTCCACGTTAAGATCAAACGTAGCTATTTAATTTGTGCAAAAGAAGCGAATGTATCTGTGCCCTATATTTCGGCTTTACTGGGAAACTGAGTGACTCCAGGAAAGTGTATTGCAGTCACTTGAAAGAGAAAATTACGAATGCGCATTATTTGGTGTACGAACTCAAGGGAAAGTGGTTAAAGTGATAGAGAAAAATATTCACTAAACTATCCAACTATATTAAAACTTTTTGATGTGTTTATAATGCAGAGTTGCCCATTCTAACTTTGGCGAAGGGTTTTGGGATAGCTCACAGAATGCTTCAACAGCGATAGTTATACCGAAGCTTCCTCTTTGTACGTTGACATAATCTGCCATTGAATTAATCTAAAAAGCAACATCGGCCAGTCTGGAGTGCTTTAACTAGCAACTCACCAATATTTGTACCTGGTTATATGTGCTGCTAGCCTCAACTTGATAGACATTTTGATAGGAGAACATTTAGTGCATACCGCGAGAACCACTGCGTAATATCTAGCAGCAACCAGTGGCTATAATTACGGCGAGCACCAATTACGAAACACTACGTACTTCTATCACTACGTACGGTATAAGGGGAATGCGGGATGAGCCGAAGGGCAGGCGAAAGCGATAAATGATTCCAATTATACAAATGACGGTGTGAATAGCGAAAGTTTGCGACCTATTCTCTAAACTACTAAAGAAAGGACAAGTAGAAAATCCTATTTAATCAGAGTGCCTTAAAAGTTTAGTAACAACGGGCTGTGATATATTTTCTATGTCAACTAAGTTCAACTTCACTACTTTCCAAGACTTATCTTAAAAGATATTCGGTCTCCGGTAGCCTGAAGAAGGGGACTAAAAAAAATTAAAAAAACGCTGTCCAAGTGTTTCGTGATCAATCCTATGTATTCCAAGAATTCCACAGCCGTATTCACTGACATAATTGAATAAAACTCGGCAGATGACGTCTAGAGCCTAAAAAAATTGTCCAAGTGCGAGTCAAACTCGCCCGTGAAGGGTTCCGAAGTAACCATAATAATACAATATAATATGTATATTTATTTAAAAAAAACCTTACAAATTTCTTAAAACTAACTTATTTACATTTTTTACAACTACGCCCAATAACTTTGTTTTTCATAGTGTTTGTATGAATTACAAAGTTATATTTGCGGTTTTAGAAAATATGCTGTACATCAAAAATTACGAAAATAAAATAAAATTACTGCTTACCCGATCTCGTTCAAACTAATTTTAGTTGAAAGTTTACATTAAGATCTACAGCATATGTTTTTTTGAAATGTTTCACTCTAATATTATAGAAGTTAGAGGAGGGAGGACACATTTTACCACTTTGAAAGCGTATATCTTTTAAACGATTAACTTTATGAAATAGTGGTTTTAGAAACCTTAATGTCATTTTTAAATACCTGTATATAGATACCATACACGTATAGGTTTCATGAAAAAAAAAAAAATTTAGTTTCAGTTCCATGTATAGGGATATTTTTTTTAATAAAAAATATTTAAAATACAGGGGGGCTCCCTTTATTTTAAATATTTTTTTTATAAAATCGGAAAGCGATTCACAGAATACATCTACCTACCAATGCATGTATAGTTCTAATTTTTTTTTTTTTTTTTTTTTTTTTTAACGTGGTAAAATTATCAAATAAGTCCTCCCACTCCGGGCAGGGTGGGAGGGACTGTCAGACTTTTACTGACTAAAATCCACGGTGTTCCTTCAATAATCCTTTACATACCGGGGCCACGGTAACGGGATGAGTCCCACGACCCCGGCAGGATTCGGCCCTCTGCAGAGGGGGCCTCGTCATGTTGCTGACGCTCTTTGAGGCGCGCGTGAAACACGACGCGCCGTCGACCCGGGCATGGTCCATGGTCGGACAGCGAGTTGCCCTTTACTCGCTGTCCGCATGCCCGCGCCTACGGTGGCCGGAGATCGTCGGCTGACGTCCGACGCCGTGGGCGTCTACCACTGCGGCTGGGCTGCAGGGAGGACGCCATCCTCTCCCTCACGCGGCCCGCCTCCTCCTTCGAAAGCATGACTGCTTCGCAGAAGGAGGCGACCGCTTCCCACTCCCTCTCGCCCCGCAGCATGGCCTCGACCAAGGCCGGGCGCGAGAATGTATAGTTCTAATAGTTTCGGAATAAAATGGCTGTGACTTACGGACGGACGGATGGATAGACAGACAGACAGACAGACGGACAGACATAACGAAAATTTAAGGGTTCCGTTTTTTGCCATTCGGCTACGGAACCCTAAAAAGTGTTCTTCTATATACTGTAAGCTATTCGTTTCAGTTATCTATCCATTCTGTTCAGGTACTTGCTCCCTTGTACTCTAAAGAATTATGTTCTACTAAAGATAACATATCAAAGACCAACATTCATGGAAAAGTATTGATCACGTGACATTTTATTAGTGCATGATACTCCTACGTATCAATAACACAGACAGACGGACAACAAAATGATCCTATAAAGGTTCTGTTTTTTGCCTTTTGAGGTACAGAACCCTAAAAATATTTTATTTTCACCTTCAAGTAAAAGTAAAGAGCATATTACCTACACAGTGCATACAATAACATACATATGTACATAAATACATATTATGTTTATGTCAGTAGGAGTTACAACTTGGGTTGCGGGAATGTTCTAACGAGATACCGCGGCCCCGGACCACAAGGGCAGCTGAAGGAACAGGGAGGGTTTTTGGTCAGTAGAAGTTTGACACTCCCTTCCGCTCCACCCACAGCGGGAGAAGTTATTTCATGATTTTTCCACCGACAAAAAAGCAGTTGCAACTTCCAACCAGTAACAAAACTAAAATAACAATCAATATAATATTTGTATCTGTTTAATTTATGTATATTGTATATGGGTAATACTAGCTTCGCCTCGCGACTTCGTGGGATTGGTTTTCCGCGTAAATTCTGATCCAATAGGCATTCCAGGATAAAAAGTAACACACGTGTTATTTCAGGATTTCAGCTATCTATATACCCAGTTTCATCCAGATCCCTTACATCTATCCTCACAAACTTCCCTCAAAAAATCCCTTTCACTACCGGTCTACCAGACGCACGGCTGGGTACCACCCACACTTGGTTGATATACCGTCCTGTCGTACCAAGCGCTTCTCCTCCACATTTATTGTGCGCACAGCCAAGCTGTGGAATTCTCTGCCGGCTTCTGTGTTCCCTGCCACTTATGACCTTTCAGCCTTTAAAGCACGAGTGAATAGGCATCTTCTGGGCTCGCTCGTTGCATCGTAGACCTCATCTATCGCTTACCATCAGGCGAGATCGAGGTCAAGCGGCCCACTCTTCATTCTTCTTCCATCAGTAATAAAAAAAAAACTAAGAAGATGGATAGATTTAAATAAAAATAAAATAAAATTCTTTTATTGCAGGCGCGCAGGCCCATATAAAAGGAAATAAAATTAAAATTCAATAATAATAATTCTATCCAATAATGTCCAAATTAGAATAAATTCAATTGAAATTATATTAAAAAAAAAAACATAACAAAATGTAGGTCTGTTAAATTAGCTAATTAGCAGAAACATGGAAAGCCGTGTATACAAAGAAGCTTCATATATCTTTGTCTTTCGCCGAACGAATGTCACTGTGTGTAGGCTCTGTAACGTTTCAGACTCGAATCCAGGCAGGGTCGCCATGTAAGGTATGTAAGGATGATGAGTTAAACAAGGGCCTCCACTGGAATCTCGTTTATTACGACTATCAATCATAGAGTATAAACGTTATTACAGGTAATGATTCTTAACAACCGGTGTAAGCAGCACGATTTTGACTCGTTTACAAGTGTGATTGCAGCCACAAGACGCCTAAGCCTTGATTTTTTCAAAAATTATTAATTTCTGTAGTTACTGCTATGTTTATATGCTATCTATATAGGCATTTTGAATATTCTACGATATGGTTATATTAAGATTATACAGGGTTAATTGAAAAACACCGTTAACCTCTCAGGACTATGTTCATCATAATCAATAACTTTTGTTCTATGACTTTTAAAAATTCGTCATATTTTAGTTCACCAGATTTTCATACAAAAATAAAAATATTTAAATTGAATGCCCTAAATTTTACGCTTTCTATGCGATGCAAAAGAAAGCGATAGCATAAAGCGATAGTATTAATATACAAAAATGATTTCTTTGCAAACCGTACTTTTGATGTGATATTTGACAGATTGACGTTTCTAATCTTATTTGAATTGCATACTAATGTTATATGTACATATCTTTTTATTTTTAGATTTATTTCGCACTAGTAATTGAAACTCTATTAGGATTGCAAAGGTATACCCTAAAAGAGATTACGGCCACATCGTTAGGTAAGTTATAGTGTGTGTACGAATTTATGCAAAATGGCGGTAACTTAAGTTTGAATGTAAATCAAGCAGAAGGTTGGCGCGAGATATAATTGTGGTGACGTGTTTATCGTCTCACTTTATGCTAATACAAGTCGAAGTAACTCGTACTGCTCTAATAATAGGAGATAATAATAGAAATATGTCTAAGATATTGTGTTTACCTATATGTATTTATCCACCATGACTAGTCTAGACGGCGCGTCGTCACACGCGCCTCAAAGAGTGTCAGCAAAATTGTCGGGGCCCATAAGGGGGCCGTTGCCTGGGTTGCGGAATTGTTCGAAAGAGTTACCGCGCCCTCGGAACACGAAGGGCATATGATGGAACACGGATGTGTTTTAGTCAGTAAAAGTCTGACACACCCTCCCGCTTCTCCCAGATCGGGAGGCAGTCACTGGATGATTTCACATCCTTGAAAAACAAAACCATAACTAGTCTATTTGAGAATATAATTATTATTCATAAATGATGTGTTTACCTGTAATAAATTTATATCATTAAATCTATTGCATGTGTTCTCATAAAGTTTGAAATGAAGGAGTTCTGGTGAAATTCATGATTAATTTCCTTAGAAATCCTTTATTTCAAACTGGAGGGGTAACTTATTTGCAACTAGAATTTAAACAAGCGAGTTTTGACTATTTATATGTACAATACTTGTTATATTAATAATTCTACATTTGGCTATGCACCGACTTCAACCAGGCGTGTAGGTACCCAGTCTTTATTATAAACGAAATAATAATAATTATAGTATGTGTCTATAGGGTTCCTAATACTAATAATTGTTAGAAGGCTACGCTTCAGTAACGCAGAGTGCGCAACTAGAATCAAAGATTACTTGAGATCATTTGTTGACTTTTTAAGTATTAACAACCTGTATCAGGTGAATTGTATAAATAACTGTGATAACAAATTACTGGATTTGACTATTACAAATTTGCCTAGCGCCTATGTTACAAGACCTTTGAATGTTCTTAGCAAATGCTACCCGAACCATCCTAACTTATTGCTTAACATTCCATACAACAACTTCACTTATCTTCGTTCGAAACCTGACAAAAAAAATAACTTCTTCAAAGCAAATTATAAAGATATTGTCAGTGAGTTAAAGAGTGTAGAATGGCAAGAACGATTTTTTAGCTGTAATGATGTGAATAGTATGGTCGCGGAGTTTTACAATATTCTTGGAACTGTCATTGAAAAGTTAGTCCCTAAAACATCAACTGTTAGAGCAAAATTCCCTTCGTGGTTTAGTAATTCGTTAATTAAACTTATATCTGAAAAGGAAAAAATTCGAAAAAGATATAAGAGATTTGGTAATCCTAGAGACGAAATCGAGTATCAATTGCTACGCTCTCGCTCTCACAAGCTTTATGATGAATGTTATTCGAGATACAAAAACAAAATAGAGAACAATATTCCTAAAAACCCAATAACTTTTTGGAACTTTATTAATGGAAAACGCGGTGGTAAATCATCGATTCCTGCCAGAATGATGCTAGGAGACACAATCGCTAAAACTGGCCCTGAAATCGCTAACCTATTTGCAACTCAATTTTCATCCGTATACACGGCAGATACCTCGCAGTCCGCACACCCACACGCTCATTATTCGCAAGCGTTTAGCTATGAATCTCAATATGAGACTTCAAAATATATTTCAAGCTTAAAATTTGATGAATCCGATGTTTTCAGGGCAATCAGAAAAATTGATTCGACAAAGGGTGCTGGACCTGACCTTATCCCGCCAGTATTTGTTAAAAGATGTAGTTCTGCTCTTGCGCTTCCGTTAATGCTGATATTCAACCGGTCCTTGAAGGAAGGCAAATTCCCTGAAGAATGGAAGAAAGCTCGTATAGTACCCATATTTAAGAAGGGTGATCCGGTTAGCGCAGTTAATTACCGTCCCATTTCGATCCTTTCATGTTTTTCCAAGCTGTTTGAATCAATGTTATGCCCCATTATCTCACAAATGGTGGATTCGAGCATGTCGGATTATCAGCATGGCTTCAGACGTGGGCGTTCAACAGTGACTAATCTCGTACCCTTTGTCTCTGAAGTATCACGTGAGGTTGACCAGGGAATGCAGACAGACGCGATATACACCGACTTTAGCAGCGCCTTTGACAAAGTAAATCACCCCATACTTGTCGAAAAACTGAGATGGTTTGGTATCGGTGGTGAATTGCTAGACTGGTTCAAATCATATTTGTCAAAAAGACCTCAATATGTAGTGATAGGTAGCTTTAAATCTGAGGTATATTACGCGCACTCGGGAGTTCCACAGGGATCTCACTTGGGGCCACTGTTATTCCTTGTCTTTATCAACGACATAACTAATCACATACGACATAGTAGAATGTCTCTATTCGCTGACGATCTAAAAATATTTAAAGTGATAAACTCTCGAACAGACGCAGATTTAATTCAAGCTGACTTGAATAATATTCAGCGCTGGTGTCACGTTAACGGTATGAGTCTAAATGCTAAAAAATGTCATCACATATCATTCACAAGGAAAAAAACACCAGTTCCTACTAAGTATGACATTGGTGGCGTAATACTGGACCAAGTGAATGAAATTCGAGATTTAGGTGTGATCGTTGACAGTAAGCTAAAGTTTGCCTCACACATTGATAAAGCAGTGACAAAATCCGCCCAGATGCTTGGATTTCTGAGGCGCAACTCCAGAGATTTTAAACTCGATAAGACCAAAGTGCTACTATATAATGCCCTAGTACGCAGCAATCTCGAGTATGCAAGCAGTGTGTGGAACCCTTTTTATGCAGTCCACTCTCAACGTGTGGAAAGTATACAACGAGCTTTCACGAGACACCTTGCATTCTCTACAAAGGGTTTTTCACACAGAAAATCCTACTCGGAACGTTTGAACAAATTTAAAATGATTACCCTTCGCGATCGTAGACGTCTTTTGGACTTATGCTTCCTCCATAAAGTCATTAATGGAAATATTCAGATTATTCTTTTACAGAGCGTTTCCTTAGCAGTTCCAAGAATCTACCCACGAGCTAAAAAAATTAAAAAGGTTTTTGACACGTCATGTATCAAAACCAACCTAGGCTTGCAGTCTCCCATTGTAAGAATGTGTAATGAATATAATACTGCAGTCTTGAACATGCCTGAATTGGACATTTTCAATGACACCCTGCAGCGGTTTCGAAAAAAAATCACATTATCCTTACCAGGTTATTCTTAGAATTTTGTTAATTATATTTTAAATTACATTTATATTTTTCTGTGTTTTTAACGATTTCAATTTAACTTATTTTATTCAGATGTGTTGAACTTATTTTAATTGATTCGATTTTATGATTTTATTTTTATATTATTAAAATCTATTGACAAGTTTTAATTTTTTTTATAAATTTATGCTTTTGACATGATATTAATTCCGTTTTTATTTTTTATTTACGCTATTGACATGTTGTTTATTCAGTTTATTTTAATATTTATTCTATTGACATTGTTACCCAATTGTTCTAATTGTAATAATAATTATTAATGTGTATAATTTATTCCTTTATTGTATATTAACTTTTTGCAACATAAAAAATGTATTTTATTTTAAGTAGTGAGTTTATGTTAAATATTAGTTATAAGTAATTTTTTCAAGGCAGCACTATTGTTCTGGTGAGCGCTATGTACGCCTTAATTGTCATGTGCATTAGTTATTTTGTAAGTAAGATTTTTTTATATTGTGCAATGTATGTGATGTGGCTGTACTTAATATAAATAAATAAATAAATAAATAAATAAATAAACTAGATCAAAATTAAATACGTTTATTTTACGTAAGGACTTTTCATTATATCGTATTCATGCTCAGAAAAAACAATCATCTTCAAAAGTGACTTTGTCACGTCAATAGACAATCTTTCTAGCCAGCAGCTCAATTGAATACAACCTTCAACACGCCCCCTCAATTTAGCTGCTGCAGCACTAAGCCTTCAGTACATTTGAGGAGTGATTTTTCAAAAGGCCTTAATTCCATTAAGAACAAATTTTCATAAACTCAAATTTTCTGTGGTAGGTAGAAAAGTTGGAATATAATTTTTGAAAGAGCGGAAGTCAATGTGCAATATTCTCTCAAAACCAATGGCATTCCAGTAATTTGAATTTTAATAACTAACGACTTTAAAAATAAAATTAAGTGTTGGAAATACGACCTTTTGTTTGTTACTATAGGAAATAAGACCTTTTGTTTAAGATGAATTGGAAATATGCCTTTTTGTTATACAACATTTTGGAAATGAGGCTTTTTGAAAAAAAAAATCTGAAGGCATCATAATCACACTATTCGGGTAGCTAATTAGTTGGAAGTAATGCAAACTAATAATTAATCAGGAAATATTTTAATCACATTTTTATAAAGGTCACAATGGTAATCTATACTTAAATTCTAAGGTTCATCAAATCATCTGGTTGATGACATCACATTCCATGTCATGCTCATGACAGTTCTCTTGCACACTACTTAGCAAATCATCTAAAATATTTTTATACCAAGTCAGATCATCTATATTTCTCCAATCATCTCCGAACTGTTTTTTCAACAAATTGTCTACATCTTTCTTTTTATTAGCTGAAAGTTTTATCCGCACACAGTCTAATGTTGGTATATCTGAAGGGATTCTTTTACCCTGCTTCAACAGCGAAACTGCCTCTTCTGAACCAGACTGAAATCTGAAGTTTTCATATCCAATCACTTTACAATGTAAAACTTTACCCTCTTGTTTTCACTTTTTTGAATAAAAACCTTTTTTAAAGATTGAATTTTGTCCATTTTTTTTTTTTAATGACTGAATAATTGTTTTATATCTTTCAAATGCCAAAGCTCACCTAATGTTTGCACATCTCCATGTTGACCAATTATTTTGATATATTCCTCTTTTTTAGTTATTACAGCACACCTTTGCAAATCTTTTTCTATTCTTCCAAGAACTCTGTCAGCTGGTAGGAAGCGGTGACCATGAACTGGGTAATGTAGTCGTATTTCTCTTAAATTTTTTGTTGATTTGGAATACAGCCATTGCATTAAAACATGCACTATGTAACTATTTTTATTTTGCCCCCATATCCATCACAGAATAATTTGAACACTGTAACATGGTCAGAGATATTAAGATTATTTAAATAGCAGTAAAGTGCTGAACTAATCTCTGTGGCTCCTCGATTAGCTTGGGTTTCGTCCCATACATAAAAAGTTAAACTTACAAAAAATGCGTTAAAATTCACAAGCAATATTTTGTTCAAAAGTGAATCATGCCGTTTTGTATAAAATTTTATAATATGACTAAAAAAAATAGCAGGTATTATGGCTTTATGTTTGAAACTATACTTACACTGGACCTATGGATTTGCATACCATGGAATTGTGCCAGGTTTGAATGAAATTTTACTGTTGATGGTCCTTTTACAGTAGGAAATGATGTGTTTTGACCTAAACTGTTGTACGTTATGGTTGTGATTTTGCCTTGATTTTACGATTCCATCGAAATCTACACTTGGGCAAAAAATGGAAATAAGGCCTTTTGAAAAATCACTCCTCATTTATAATGCTTACATACAGGTAAAGCTTTCGTCAAAACATCAGCCAGCATGAAATCTGTCGACACATGTTTCAACTCAACGATGTTACCCTTGAGTACATCCCTAATAAAGTGATACTTTATGTCTATGTGTTTGCTGCGAGCATGATAGACAGGATCTTTAGCAAGGTATATCGCCCCCTGGTTGTCAGCATATACAGTAGTTTTAGATAGCCCTGATAATCCTATCTCCCTCAATAAACTACTTAGGTAGAGAGCTTCCTTCATCGCTTCACTAGCACTAATATATTCTGCCTCAGTGGATGACGTGGCTACAGTTCTCTGTTTTTGAGATCGCCAGGAAATGGCTGCACCTCCTAAAATAAAAGCATAACCGGAGTATGACCGCCTATCGATTAAACAATTACCCCAGTCAGCATCCGAGTAACCAATCAACGTTTTGCCTGTCTTACAAAACGTTAGACAATAGTCGATTGTTTTTTTTTTAAATATCGAAGAACCCTCTTAGCTGAAATCCAATGCGTATGGTTAGGACAAGTCGTAAACTGAGCTAATTTTGAAACAGTATTACAAATATCAGGTCTCGTACCCACGCTTAGGTACATTAACGTGCCTATGAGTTCTCGATACGGCCACGTTACCTGTTCTTTGTGATCTTTATCACGATCTTTCTTCGGCACTGCAAAATTCAGTCCAACTTCAAATGGAGTGGACACTGTTTTGCAATCTTCCATACCAAATTTCTTTAAAGTATCTTTGATATAATTTCGCTATGATAGACTTATAGCACCATCTTTTCTTTCAATTTCTATCCCTAGGCAGTATTTGGCTGGTCCAAAGTCTTTCAGCTCAAACACTTCAGCTAAGTTTTTCTTAAAATGTTCTATCCATTTAACATCCTGTGAAGCTACTAAAATATCATCAACGTAAATTGTTACTATTAAAATTGTTCCATCTGCCCTCCGCTGTTGATAAAGACATGGTTCATTCTTAGTTGGCATTAAGCCCATTCGACGAAGCTTCTCATCTAATCTGAGATACCACTGTCGTCCTGCTTGCTTTAAACCATATAAAAAGCGCCTTAGTAAACAGGCGTCTCCTCCAGCCTTGAGGTCTCGTAACATTTTTCTAGCGCGCACATGAATGACTGAGTTCTTATCTTCTCTTCGAATCAACGTATTAAGACTCTCATAGAGAATTTTCGGTATTTGCATGTATACCTCTTCATCGAGTCGACCATTCAAATATGCTGTGTTGATATCCAATTGATGTACTTCGAGGTTCAATTCTACAGCAAGTGCCATTAGTAATCTAATTGATTCGAGTCTTGCTACTGGTGCATACGTTTGATGGTAGTCTATTCCATAACGTTGACTAAAACCCTTTGCTACCAATCGAGCCTTCTTCTTCGTGCTCAAGTCGACATTCAATTTTGTTGTCAATACATAACGACAGCCTACAATGTCTCGGTCTTTAGGCTTCTTTACAATAACCCAAGTTTCATTTTTTATTAAGCTTGTTATCTCGGATAAGATTGCTTCTCGCCACCCCACATGATCATCGCTTGATAACGCTTCTTCAAGAGATATTTCAGCCACTGCAGAAAAGAATTCTTCATAATTTTCTTCATGATTTTCATTGTTCAGCACTTCACCTTCAACTTGTGGATCTGTCTCATTAACATTACCTTGATGTTCTTCATTTCCTTCCGTTCGTTCTGTATCTCCTGGATGTACTTCTACCATGTTGTGTACTTTCTTCGGACGTCCACGCTGCCCCTTAATGAGTTTAGGTCTTCCAGGAGCTCGCTTTAAAATTGGCTGTCTACGACAATCCTCCGCAACTTCTTCAATTTGATCCATATCTTTATCACAATTGCAACGAGAGTTGTCTCTGTTGTCTTGAAAGTCACCACCTCCTGAGCGCTCTCTTACAGTGAGTTCTTGTTCTCTAGCAAAATCACCAGCACCTAAGGTAGGTTTTTGTGTGGCTTCATTTGGTACTTCAAATTCTACAGTTCGAATTATAGGTTTCTCTCGTGTTTGAATATTATTATCAACTTTTATTTCAATATTCTTATCACTCTTCCAGGTTTTTACTTCTGTTTGAAATTTAACGTCTCTAGCTTCAATAACTTTCTGTTCAGCTGGAATCCAAATTCGGTATCCCCTCGTAGATCTCGGATATCCAACTAGGATTCCCTCGCGGGCACGTGCATCGAACTTGTCCTTCCCTGATGTCTTATCCAAAACGTACGCTTTGGTACCAAAACTTCGGATAATCGTTAAGTCCACAGCAGTTCCAGTCCATTTTTCAAAAGGAATGCCTCCATCTAAGCTGCTGGTTGGACAACGGTTACGTACGTAGCATGCTGTTACAACCGCATCCGCCCAAAAGCCTACAGATAGACCAGACGACAACAACATGCACCTAGCCATTTCCAACAAAGTTCTGTTCATGCGTTCGCTGACATCGTTCATGTGAGGAGTATGTGGTATTGTCAATCTTCGTCTGATACCTTCATTCTCTAAAAACTCATCAAACTCGCGATTGCAATATTCACCACCATTGTCAGTCTGAAGAAATTTTATTTTCTTTCCTGTCAACTTCTCAGCGTAATTTTTATAAAGTTTAAATACACTAAATACTGCACTTTTCTTCCCTAGTAGGTAAACTTCACACCACCTGGAACTGTCATCGATAAAGCTCACAAAATATTTCGCGCCTCCTATGGATTGCGTTTTCATCGGACCTACCACATCGGAGTGTACGATAAGTAATAACTCATTACACGGTCCACTTGACTTAGAAAAAGGTAATGAACTCATTTTTACTTTAGCACATATATCGCAATTGGATATATCACGTAAATCTGCCTCTTTTATGTTATGCCCGCAACGGTTCAGTAGTTTTACGAGATCTCTACCATTTAAATGACCCATACGCTCATGCCAAGCTAGGATATCAATTGAATCTACAGCAGAATAAGCTTTTTCATTCAATTCCTTAACAAGGTAAAGATTTCCCTTTCGTACAGCTGTCATCACGGTCTTACCAGACGTCACATCATTTATACAGGCCCTATCATTAGTAAAATTAATCTCATACCCGTTATCTGCAATTTTCGACAATCAGTCGACAGATTAGATGCTAAGTTGAGTTTATCCTGCAAAACACAAAAGTTATCTGTAAATTTATCTAAATTATTACACAAATGCGATGTACATCCACTATCAAGTATCCAGTCATTCTTTGTAGTTTGTAAAGAGTTCGAAAGATTTGTACAATTTAAAATAATATCAAAAGTACTGTCCTCTTCCTCTTCTGGATCTGCTATATATTTAGCATCGTCATTGCTCCGCTTTATCTTACATTCTGAAGCTTTATGACCATATTTATGACATTTAAAGCATTTGTAGGTAAATTTATAGGTCTTAGGTTTTTGTTCTTCCTGTTTTGCATTCTTCGGTACTCTACGCTTCACATACATAGCACCCTCGATATTCTCAGCTTCCGTTAATTTGAAATGTTAGCTTTTTCTAATATCTTAATTTTAAGCACTTCTGCTTTAAGTAATTCGTCCCTACTTTCCATAGCGCATCTAAAATTCTCATAGCTTTTCGGTAAACTATACAGCAATAAAATCGACAACATGTCCTCGTGTATCTCAACACCCATATCATTTAACATGTTTGCTGCCTCAAAGAAATCACTTAAATGACGCTGTACATCATCGCCCTCCTTCATACGGCTCAACGTAAGCTTTTTAAGTAGACTTGCTTTTCTTACCGGACCTTTCGATGCGTATACGCTCTCCAACTTCTTCCATATCTCGTGTGCAGTTACACACCCTCGAATATGTTTTAACTCACCAGGACTTATTGCCATAATCAGGTCGGCCTTCGCCATTTCATCCTTCTCGGACCATTCGCATACCGCCTCCGTGGCTGCCGGTTTCGTTAAGGAGCCGTTAACATACTTCCAGGCTTGATTTTTTATGAGTAAAGCCTGTACTTGTATTTTCCACGTATCATAACGCCGCAATTGCGGCGGTAAGACCCCTCTTTGAGGAGTGGCTAGATCGGCGTCACGGCGTCCTGACCTACCGCATGACGCAGGTCCTCACCGGATACGGAAATTTCGGGAGGTACCTGTGTCTGATGGGAAAGGAGGAAACACCTGGGTGTCACCACTGCGAGGGTCGCTCTGAGGACACAGTAGAGCACACGGTGCAAGACTGCCCCGCCTGGGCAGAGCACCGACGTGTCCTCACGGCGGCGATAGGCGGAGACCTCTCGCGCCCGGCCTTGGTCGAGGCCATGCTGCGGGGCGAGAGGGAGTGGGAAGCGGTCGCCTCCTTCTGCGAAGCAGTCATGCTTTCGAAGGAGGAGGCGGGCCGCGTGAGGGAGAGGATGGCGTCCTCCCTCCAGCCCAGCCGCAGTGGTAGATGCCCACGGCGTCGGACGTCGGCCGACGATCTCCGGCCACCGTAGGCGCGGGCATGCGGACTGCGAGTAAAGGGCAACTCGCTGTCCGACCATGGACCATGCCCGGGTCGACGGCGCGTCGTGTTCCACGCGCGCCTCAAAGAGCGTCAGCAACATGACGAGGCCCCCTCTGCAGAGGGCCGAAGCCCGCCGGGGTCGTGGGACTCATCCCGTTACCGTGGCCCCGGTATGTAAAGGGTTATTGAAGGAACACCGTGGATTTTAGTCAGTAAAAGTCTGACAGTCCCTCCCACCCTGCCCGGAGTGGGAGGACTTATTTGATAATTTTACCACGTTAAAAAAAAAAAAAAACATAATTTTGATGATTCAGTAACTCTATTTTTGGTGTCGCCATAACTTATTAAAAGCTATTAAACTCTTGGCTATTCTGGGCCAATAACCGGTTAGAAGGCTACGCTTCAGTAACGCAGAGTGCGCAACTAGAATCAAAGATTACTTGAGATCAAAATTAAATACGTTTATTTTACGTAAGGACTTTTCATTATATCGTATTCATGCTCAGAAAAAACAATCATCTTCAAAAGTGACTTTGTCACGTCAATAGACAATCTTTCTAGCCAGCAGCTCAATTGAATACAACCTTCAACAATAATTTCAGTAAATGTATTGAAAAAATTGTGATCCTTTTACGGATGTTAACAAAAAAATGTCATAAGAATGTTATCATAGCGGGAGACTTTAACATTGACGTATTAAAAAGATCCAAATATTCAATTGAATTTGAAAATCTGCTATTAAATTTTGATTTAAAACTAGCACTTTATGAACCTACTCGATTGGAAAGCCAGACTTGAATAGACAATTTTGCGCATAATTTCAATAAATCATGCAAGACTATAGTATTTGAATTTGCACTATCAGATCACACAGCACAACTGCTTAAATGATAAATGACGTATTTTAAGACGGAATTATTGTAAAGAAAATCTAATTAAGTTCAAAAAACAATCATCAATTTAAGCAATCTGACATTTTGATGAATCCGCCAAGGAATATGCACGATTCTTTCACACAGCGCGACAGCGGGCACGCTGAGCGCGGAGGCGGCGTGCAGGGAGGCAACGCCGAGCGGCGCGTATGCGCACCTCGCCTGCCTCGAGCGGGCGGCCGTCCGGCGTACGCTTACTTGTTTGCCGCCTAAGCGCTCAGTGGGTCCGGACGGTATTCCGCCCTTCATTTTGAGGGACTGCCGCATGGTATTAATAGAACCCTTGCTGCACATATTTAATATTTGTTTATCGGTGGCATATTTTCCTAGTCGTTGGAAACTTACGCGGGTGGTACCTATACCGAAAGGTCGAGGTGGTACGGATGTCAGTGACTTCAGGCCAATTGCGGTACTGAGCGCGCCAGCCAAGGTATTCGAGATGGCTGTTCACAATTATCTTTATGCACAGATAGGCCCTCATTTGTCTGATACGCAGCACGGCTTCCGTCCTGGACGCGGTACAACGGGGAACTTACTTCACCTGATGACACAGTTGGTACCAGCTGTTGACGCTGGACTTCAGGTAGACGTAGCATATCTTGACTTTAAGAAGGCGTTCGACACAGTCGATCACGACATACTCTTGTCGAGGCTGGCAGGTATGGGTTGCACACTTCATACTGTAAAGTTCTTTGCCAGTTATCTTCGTGATAGACGTCAGTATGTGGACTGTGGCGGACACTTCTCAGAGCCGTACTACACCAGATCGGGCGTGAGTCAAGGTACGAATCTGGGACCCTTACTATTTATTATCGTGGTAAATGATTTGCCAAGGGTAGTCAGATCAACATGCCTGCTATTTACTGACGACCTTAAGTTGTCTATAGTCATAAAAGACACTGTGGATCGTGACATGCTGCAGCACGATTTGGATAGGGTCACTGAATGGAGTCACTGCAATAAGTTATACTTTAATGTATCAAAGTGCTCTGTGCTTTCATTCACACGCACACGAAGCCCACAACACCACCAATACAGCATGGACGGGGAGCCACTGCAGCGTATTATGGAGGTTAAGGATTTGGGCGTTCATTTTTCCAGTGATTTACAGTTTCGCAAGCACGTAGTACACGTTTGTAAAAAGGCGTACAGGAACCTGGGATTTGTGCTGCGTCAGGCAAATGACTTCACGAACATAAGTGCATTGAGGGCTTTGTACGAGGCTCTTGTGAAGAGTCATCTGGAATATAATGCAGCCGACTGGAGCCCGAGTGAAATAAAATACAAAAATATGCTCGAATGGATACAGAACAAATTTATTAGATTTATGTATTTAAAGCTGTATGGGATATACCCGGGATACCCGTTACTACGTAAAACTTCGGAGAATAAGTCCAAAACTATTTGGAAAATCTATATATATAAAAGAAAGTCGTGCTAGTTACGCCACTTATAACTCAAGAAGGGCAGAACAGATTTGGGTGAAAATTGGTATAGAGGTAGCTTAGAGCCAGGAGACGGACAAAGAATAGTTTTTTTCCCGGATTTCCCACGGGATAGGGATTTAAGCGGGAAAAACATCCCACGCGAACGAAGAAGAAATGGAGAGTAGGGTAGGGGTAGGGTTGGTGTAGGGTAGGGGTAGTGTAGGGGTAGGGGTAGGGTAGGGGTAGGGTAGGGGTAGGGTAGGGGTAGGGTAGGGGTAGGGTAGGGGTAGGGTAGGGGTAGGGTAGGGGTAGGGTAGGGGTAGGGTAGGGGTAGGGTAGGGGTAGGGTAGGGGTAGGGTAGGGGTAGGGTAGGGGTAGGGTAGGGGTAGGGTAGGGGTAGGGTAGGGGTAGGGTAGGGGTAGGGTAGGGGTAGGGTAGGGGTAGGGTAGGGGTAGGGTAGGGGTAGGGTAGGGGTAGGGTAGGGATAGGGTAGGGGTAGGGTAGGGGTAGGGTAGGGGTAGGGTAGGGGTAGGGTAGTGGTAGAGTAGGGGTAGGGTAGGGGTAGGGTAGGGGTAGGGTAGGGGTAGGGTAGGGGTAGGGTAGGGGTAGGGTAGGTGTATGGTAGGGGTAGGGTAGGGGTAGGGTAGGGGTAGGGTAGGGGTAGGGTAGGGTTAGGGTAGGGGTAGGGTAGGTGTAGGGTAGGGTAGGGTAGTGGTAGGAAAATGTAGTGGTAGGGTAGGGGTAGGGTAGGGGTATGGTAGGGGTAGGGTAGGGGTAGGGTAGGGTAGGGGGGTAGGGTAGGGTTGGGGTATGGTAGGGGTAGGATAGGGGTAGGGTAGGGGTAGGGTAGGGGTAGGGTAGGGGTAGGGTAGGGGTAGGGTAAGGGTAGGGTAGGGGTAGGGTAAGGGTAGGGGTAGGTTAGGGGTAGGGTAGGCGTAGGGTAGGGGTAGGGTAGGTGTAGGGTAGGGGTAGGGTAGGGATAGGGGTAGGGTAGGGTTAGGGTAGGCGTAGGGTAGGGGTAGGGAAGGGGTAGGGTAGGGGTAGGGAAGGGATAGGGTAGGGGTAGGGTAGGGTTAGGGTAGGGGTAGGGTAGGGGTAGGGTAGGGGTAGGGTAGGGGTAGGGTAGGGGTAGGGTAGGGGTAGGGTAGGGGTAGGGTATCGGTTGGATAGGGGTAGGATACCACGCGAACGAAGTCGTGGTGGGTCAGCTAGTTATTAATAGAAATAAATTAAATTTACCAAAACCGTTCATAGAACAAATTAAGGTAAATAATCAAACCATAACGGAGCCAAACCACATTGCAGATCTATTTAATAATTATTTCATTGATAAAATTGAACCCATAAAAAATTCAGGCTTTAGAGTAACGCAACATATTTAGAACAAAAAAGATTCTATGTTTATGGCCCCGAGCACACCAAATGACGTATTAAAAATCATAAAAACGCAAAAAAATACCAATAGTTTTGGATATGATGGAATATCCACGAGAATTCTTAAAGCTGTAGCTTATGAGATAAGTCCTTCCCTAAGTTATATAATTAGCTTGAGTATTTCCGCCGGTACATTCCCAGAGGCGTTAAAAATATCAGTAGTGAAGCCACTGTTTAAAAAGGAAAGCAGGGAAATAATGCAAAATTATAGACCAATATCATTGATCCCCATCATTTCGAAAATATTTGAAAAATATATGTATAGGGAACTTAACTCTCATGTAGAAAAAAATTAAATTATTTGCAATGAACAGAAAGGTTTCAGAGAAAAAAAGACAATAAACATGGCAATTTATGACTTTTTAAAAACGGTGATGACGAACATGGATCATAATATTCCAGTTTGTGCTATATTCTGTGATATGCCCCAGGCTTTCGACTATGTTCATCACAACATCTTGCTTAAGAAACTCGAAGCATATGGAGTTCGAGGTAATGTACTAAAATTATTTGAGTCATACTTACAGCAAAGAAAGCAAGTTACGGAAGTTAGTAGGATAAATTTGACGACAAAACGAGAAGAAATCCATACATCTCAAGAACGTGAAGTACTGTATGGTGTTCCACGGGGAAGTGTATTAGGCCCTCCCTTTTTTCTAGTATACATTAATGACTTGCCCAAATCTACTGAACAACCTATGAACCTATTTGCTGATGACAGTGTTGTGACGATTCCGTGTAAAAATAGAAATCAATTTGAGTATGACATTAATAAATCCCTAATTTCAATAATAAACTGGCTTAATAATAATAATCTAAAAATGTGAAGTACTGTATGGTGTTCCACATGGAAGTGTATTAGGCCCTCCCTTTTTTCTAGTATACATTAATGACTTGCCTAAATCTACTGAACAACCTATGAGCCTATTTGCTGATGACAGTGTTGTGACGATTCCGTGTAAAAATAGAAATCAATTTGAGTATGACATTAATAAATCCCTAATTTCATTAATAAACTGGCTTAATAATAATAATCTAAAAATGAATTTAAATAAGACTACAATCATGCATTTCAGACAACGACCCCTGACATTAATTAATAAACTTGACATAAAATTTAATAATATTATCATTGACTCTGTTGACACAACGAAATTTTTAGGATTAATTATTGACACAACTAAATTGGAAAGCACATATAGAGACCATAACAAAGAAAATAAATTCCTCAGCTTATGCTCTTTACACACTAGCCGAAATAACAAAAAATGTAGATGCGTTGCTTACCGCATACTAAGGGTTGGTGGAGTCTGTCTTTCGATACGGGATTATCTTTTGGGGTAACTTAACTGATAAGGACACAATATTCAAAGCACAAAAAAAATGTATTAGGTCCATGTTTAAATTAGAAACTACTGGAGTTGTAGGCCTTATTTTGAAAAATATAAAATTTTGACATTACCTTCTATATATATCATAGAAAATGCAATGTTTGTGAGGTCCAACCCTAATCTGTTTCCGAGCATGGCTGATGTATTTCCACGCAACAGACGTGACAATACTCAGATTTGCTTACAACAAGCTAGAACTGCTCTTGTGCGCAAGAGTGTCTTTTGCATGGCTCCAATCATTTATAATACATTGCCAAAAAGTTGGAAGCTTTTAACTGATGTGCAGTTTAAATTGAAAGTTAAAAAATTCTTAGCCAAAAGAGCTTACTACACAATTAAATAATAAATAAATAAATAAGTATATTTATTCAAAAAGTAAAATTCAGAAATTACAAAGTAACTCTTAGAAATAATGTAGGTAATACAATGTTTGATGCCTGTACTAGGTTAATTAAAACCTGTATCACAGGCGACATGGGTTCTATTTACAATTGGTCAAAAGAATTCTTAATAATACTTAATTTTTAATAGACTTAAAATCCAAATTTTATTATTCTAAACCTAATTTAATTAAACGCTGAAATCACACACTGAAATAGCTGGTTGTTGTTATGATTGTGTCAGCATTTCTAAAGTTAGAGTGATATTACATAAATAGGCAATCAAATATGCGATCGATAATTACTTCAACAAATGTAAATGACAGTATGTTAGCGCACTATTCTTGAGTCAGCAATAAATGGTACCAATGTTCAGTCTTAGGTATGCGTTTGACGCACTAGGCGCCCACGTAATCAACGGAGTTAATGTATCGCAGTTCAGCAATTTTCCTTGCTGGGCAATCCGCGTCACCTGTTTTGTGGTCACTAGGTTTTTTAAAGCGTGTGCAAGTAGCACATTTCGGCGTGTCAGCTTTCTTGGTGCATTCAGTTGTCTTATGTCCTACTTCACTACAATGGCCACATGAAGAATTGAGCTCTCTGCAAGTTTTTGCTGCATGACCATAAAGATGACAATTGTAACACCTATTAACCAAAGTAAAGTCCCTAACAGGACAGGACGACCAATTTATAAAAATCCTTGAAAGAGGTATAAGGCTTTTACGTATGTTGGCTGATACTTCAATAATGTAGTTACAGGTTGTAGCGTCACGTTTCCCAGATTTGTGGCTTAGTTTAACCAAGGTGAAGAAGGTGTCTAAGGACATGTCTGGTAATTTTTCTGCTACATTTTGCTCGAAAATGCACCTCATGACCTCATTTTCTGCTAAGGAAGTCGGCACACCTACAATGACTATCCGTGGTTTGCGCTTGTTGGGTTCGTCGACGACAAGTCCAGATGTGGAGTGCTGAACTGCGTGCTTTAGCTTTACAGCGTCATCTTTCGTCTCCGTGCTGATAATTACGCCTCCTTTCGTAGTCTTCCGGACTCCACGTACATGTAACTTCATCTGTTCGGGTCGTATGATTTTTTGAACTAACTGTTTGGTTTCGTCGCTTGTTTTAAATGCATCATTGGGATAAATAGCTACCGAGCTTACATTTTCAGGTCGCACGTAATGATTTGATCCCCTTTTCACCATATCGGCAAAAGAAGTAGTTCCCATAGAAGTAGAGTCTTGTATTGTCTTTTTGAGTTCGGAAATTTGCTGTGTCAGGTCGCGCTGTTGGTTAAGGGCATCAATCATGATGTTCGCGTGAATAGCTTTCTGCTTCAACGACTGATACTGGACTGCCATCTGGGATGTACCAGATACTACTTTACGGTAAAGGTTGGAAATCTTCATTTTCTGCTCCGTGTTTAGTTTACCATCCGCGGCAATAGAACAAACTTCGTTTAAATGTTGCTCGATGACTGTCATCCATCTTTGTATTTCAGGCGTTGATACAATACCATCGACCGCAGTCGACTCCGGGGCTGAGTTTTTCGAAGGTGAAACAGAAGGCTTGCTTGCCCCCCTTGGATGATAGGGGCTGTTATCCATTTTTTTTTAAATAATAAGTTCACCGTATCGTGACCATTATTCACTAAACTGCACACTTAGAAAAAATGCTTATGCATTACGATAGTACCTTTACACTACAAGTAGGTCACAGTTATTATATTAAGTATAAATAAATATTGCTAATAGGCACGTCTGTACGCTTCAACCTTGTAAGTTTATTCTTAATTAATGATTTTTTATATGAAAAGAATTTTAATTTATGACTATTATAACTTTTACCTATTAATTGACTACTTTAAATTACTGTAATAACTTTACTTACTTGTTTTGACTATGTTATACAAGTCAACTGTGACTGTGATATTTTAATTATAAAATTATATAAAAATTAATTGTTTTATTAATTATTTAAATAACTTTATTAGCTGTGTAATTTAATACGAAATTATTAATAATTATAATTTACATATACTCACCTTAAATATTTGTATGCCATTGTATAAATATGGCAAACATGACGACCTGTGTAAACTATCTCTTAACACCTTGCATGCTTTTCTTTTGTGTGTATACTCATATTTGGACAAATAAAATGATCTTATCTTATCTTATCTTATCTTATCTTAAAAAGAAATTAGACATCCAATGCTTATTTTTTGCTTTCTAGTGCAGTTGTGTTTTTTGTATGTTTTGGAATCAGTTCGATTTTTTTAAAGATTTTTTGATTCTATATAAAAAGCTCTCTAGATTTTCCACTACTAAATCAAAGATTTACTTCTTTTCATTCATCTCCGTGCCGTCGTCCAACACACTATTCCCCATTCTTACATAATATCATTCCTCAACTAATTTTTGGCAATCTTTTTATATATAATACCTACTCCCAACTAAGTTTCGTACGAATAACATAAGTAACAATAACTACTGGCTAATAAATTGGAAGAAGCAAAAAAATAAACAGATAATTTCCAAAAGTACAAACTAACATAAAATCCCTCTTGACAATACAAGTATGGACATCTCTGTTAACTGCACACAATGATAATAACTATCATGTATCATTTCAAACGATACATAAGCAGCGCTTTCTAAATGAGTAATTTCGCCTGTATCTAGCGCAGTCGGGGCGTGCAAGTAACGCTGCACGCTGCACGCCGCTAGGCTCAGAGCCTCTTGGAAAGCAATTACAGCCACTCAAACGTATAATGGCCACAACGCGCGGTGCAACGGAAACCGCTTTCGCTTGAGACTTGCGCTACACATTTATGAGAAAAACTTTCACTCTGTTGCTTCAGGAGGTATCGTTTGTTTTTTTTTTATAAATTACAAGTTAGTTTGTTAATGTTTGTATCTAAAAACTGTGATACTTGTTTATTTTTTTAATCACTTTTTGTGTACAAAGTTACAAGGTTCATATTTGTATTCTCTTATGAGGGACGGCTATTCTACTGTTAAATTGTGTTTTTTTTTAAGTAAGTAATATTCCACAACTTTCACACAACGCCATCTAGTCCCAAACTAAGCAGAGCTTATGGTATGAGTACTAGACAACTGATAAACATACATATATATTTCTAAATACATATATTATAGATAAATTTCACCCAGACAAAGAAACACAAACATTTGTCCTGGGTGGGAATCGAACCCACGACCTTGCGCATAACAGTCAGGGCCAATGACCACTATACCAACAGGCCTGTCGAGTAAGCACTACACATCCATTTTTGTAGTACCTATTATATACTAATATAGGTTACCCTCCCCATATTAATTAAAGCTCGTAAAGTCCTTGTCTGAGATTGTCTGGAAGATATTGCCCTCAGCGATAAGACCACCATTGTAACCAAATTTTTAGCAATAGTGTTATTTAAGTGTGTTTCAATTATTGGTGTACAATAAAGTATATTCTATATAATTATCTAACATACACGGTCATTTGCATTAAGAAGTAAAATACTATTAATATAAAAACGTTCTTACTACAATTGAGCGCTTACTCCCGACAGTACATTACCTTCATTGGTTATTATTGCGCTGCAGTTCAGTGCAGTATCGAGTAAAGTGTTGTAATTGCGTCACTAGTACTCTTAGGTGGCTATTTAAGTCTCTCAAACATGTAATGGTTCGAGCGGAGTGGGCAATTTGTGCCACAGCCTGGCATCCTCACAACATGGACTACACTTTTGTTTGTAATAGTTTCCCTTTCGTGAAAAACAATAGCTAGATATTAATTGTAAAGACTGAGGAACATGGTTTTTTCTCGAAACCGATACCAGAATGGTGCGGAAAGGCAGATGTGGTAGATTTTACTCCTTTATGTGTAACGAAACCAATTAATTAAAGAATGAATTACTATAGAGCACTGTGTTAGTTTGAATTGTCTATAAAGCCAATGAGCCATTAAAGAGTGAACAGGCATCTTCTGGGCTGGCTCGTTCCATCGTAGACCTCATCTAATACTTACCATCAGGTGTGATCTGGGTCAAGACGGGGCTCATACGTAATAGCAACCGTTGAAATGGTAAAGAATTTAATAATACCATGAAATATATGATAATAATACAATGTCAAACTAAACGAAAATGTTTAATGACCTGTAAAAATTACCGTTTAGCTTAATATTGTAGTTATATCATCATGAAATCTGTGATTGAACTAAAATAATTGCCTGCAAAGTAATTTCTCTTGCAGATTTGAGTCGCTTCTATGTATCTAGTTTATGGAAAAGTCATTTACTTACTTTGCGACTCCTTCGTTACTGTATAAATAAGACGCATACACATCAGACTAAAGCCTTAGTTAAATATTCGAGTTGATGGTCAGCTTAAGTGACATAGAACCGCTTCAGTGTTTCACTTGAGCAGCAGATCGAGAGTGGGTGGGAGCTCGACCAGTTCACAAGTAGAGAATGTTCAGCGTTATATACATTTTTGCTTATTTCAATATAATGCTCGTTTCAGACACTCAAATTCTTATGAAATTCAGAATTCGTCACAATTGAAACAATTTTTTAGATATTATTCTTTGCAAGTCAGTGGAACGTAATAGCTTTTTTTAAATTGGTAATTCAAAAGGCTCGCGCTTGATCACCAATCGCCATATTACCTGATGGTAAAAGATGATGTGTTCGAAGATGAAGTACGTTTATCTAGAAGTAACTTATTCGCTCTTGACTTAAAGTGCCCCAGGTTATAGCTATCAGAAAACACAGACTCCGGCAGGGAATTCCACTCCTTTGCTGTACGCACAATGAAAGTTCAAACTAAAGTTTCAAAACAGTATCATCTACTGTTCTTGTGACTATATTCTTTCTCATATTTTTGTATTAAAGTTGTAATGCTGTGCAACACCGTCCGTCTGCTTTGAAGCTACATTCTCCACTCATTATTTTTTCAACATCCTCAAAACTTTGAACTCATCAAAAACATTTCCAGTTTACATGTTAATTCTTGTCTCCACTCCGGAAATTTAAAATTGCAGTGAAAATAACATTTTAATCTCAAAGCGGATCAACTTCAGAAATATATCATTACGCTATGTTAATTGCAAGCGTCGTAATGAACGTGATATTTTGAATAAAGTATAACATTACGTACCGACGTACTTTCTGATTTATATTCGTAGTTTTAAAAAGGTTTTGGGTGACCACACTCGCATAGTTTATGCAGCAATTTGGAGCTTTGTTATAATAAGCTCTCTGATGCGGTTTGGTTTTGATAATATCGTGTAGTTTCAATTGTGCAGGGAGCGCATTGCTGCCGCTCTCCTATACATTATTGTAATAGGTAGGTTTAACTAACTCGTTAGTATTTAGGTATTTCCCACAACTGGTTTAGTAATAGTTATTTTAGTTCAATAAATTATGAAACTCTAGTTAATACGTGGAACGTAAAGTAGTCACTAATTTAATCGTCAATAGCCTAACGGCTAAGGTGTCGGCCTTGTGATCGAGAGCGCGCGGGTTTGAATCCCACCCATTACACTTTCACCGTGAACCCACTCCAGAAACAAGCATATTTAGCTTAGTTGGAGGGGTTAAGATTGCAAGTAAGATAAGAAAAGAAGAATTTTACCCACATTGCTAGTTCCCTTTTCAACCAACGAAAAAAACGGAGGAGGTTATCAAGTCGACGCGTATATATATACTTTTTTTATGTATGTTACCTCATAACTCGAAGATGGCTGGACCGATTTGGAAAATTCTTTTTTCCTTTGAAAAGTATACCCTTTCTAGTTGATTCCACTGTTATGAAAGGATCTGATGATGGGATCCTGGAGTAATCGAGGGAACTCTTCAAATATTATAGGCACACCTATAGCGTTTTGGGTATTTCTTATAGTACCTTGTGCAGATGACCACCGAAACTACTCAATAATAAGTATTTCGTGGATTGCGATTCAATTACTTGAATATGGATGTTAACCACTTTATGCTCGTCACAATGCATATGGTGATGTAGAGCTGATCTTGAAGTACCAGGAGAACTCCTCAAAAATTAAAGGCTCTGCATCGGAAATATCAATATTTTGTAAAAGGTGATAAATGGTTGACATAGTGGCTTTTGTAACTAGATAAATTACAAACCGACCCACTAAAAAGCGTGAAAAAAAAACTTTTTAACAAAAAACAAAACCGACTTCCATATCAAAACACTACAAAGGCAAAAATAACTTTGATTTAGGAAGGCGGTGTCAAAAAAAAGAAAATATAAAACCAACACCGAAATCAAAGTTATTTTTTTGCTACACAGGCAAAAAATAACATTGATTTCGGTGTTGGTTTTATATATATTTTTTTTTTAGTAAGGTAAGTTATATTTTTGCTACACAGGCAAAAAAATAACTTTGATTTCGGTGTTGGTTTTATATTTTCTTTTTTTTTGACACCGCCTTCCTAAATCAAAGTTATTTTTGCCTTTGTAGTGTTTTGATATGGAAGTCGGTTTTATTTTGTTGACTAAAATAATCTGAAACGCAGTCATTTTGAATTTGAAGAAGCACAATAACACCAAAAAGTACTAGAAATTATCCGCTCTAAAGTAAAATCGAATAGTGAGAGCCAATATTAATCTTCAGTCCCAC
Source organism: Tholera decimalis (assembly GCA_943138885.2). Classification (NCBI taxonomy): domain Eukaryota; kingdom Metazoa; phylum Arthropoda; class Insecta; order Lepidoptera; family Noctuidae; genus Tholera; species Tholera decimalis. The sequence goes on from OW964550.2 coordinate 964,472, forward strand.
TTCAGCTAAGGGTTAGATTATACCACCTCACAGCTAGAGGGTCGACTGCCGGGCCGGGGTCGGAGCTCCACACTTGACCCCTGCCGCGCTTCTTTTAGGAAAATTGATTGCTAGATCAACACGCTTGCTTGTGCTCATAGCTGATCATGGGGGATTGAAGTTTACCATGGGTTTGAGTGATGGTTAAAGTTTTATAACACAACCTTTGTAGGTGACCATTTTTTGTATACCTTACAATTATGAGTCGGAGTTTAAAGATAGCTACAACTTAGGGGTCTTTAAATCAAGAGTGAATAGGTTACTTTTAGGTAGCGTGCTCCATCTTCAACCACATCATCACTTACCATCAGGTGAGATGGTGGTCAAACGCGAGCTTATACCGAAATAAAAAAAAACCTTACAATTTTGTTGTAGGAGTTCTTTAATCAATTGATGTGCTTTACAAAACTTTATTATAAACTTTAGCTTCTGCCGCGACTCCGTCTGCGTTTGTACGTAGTTCCTGTACACTTAACCAAATATTGTTTTCATAGAAACCTTTTTCAGACAAAACCAAACACAACAAAAAAATAATTATCTCATTTGGTGCAGTCGTTACGAAGATATGGGTACCGACATACATTTCGGTGAATCATATTTATTTACATTATAGATAGAAACTATGTTAACTAACTATACAACGTGTAATTTAAAGGGTATATACATACCAAGTGCACGGCTTCTTTAGGCCGTGCGCGCACTGCGTTGCGTTTTGGAAACGCAAAATTTGTGAAGTTTGGAGTGTCATAGAAGTGCGCGCACTGCGGTCAGTCTACCGGTGCGGTAGAACTACCGGAATTGCGGCCACCGCAAGGCAGTGCGCGCACGGCCTTAGATGATAACAAACGATATGGCAAGGGTTTTGTAATCCTATGTCTACATGTGTGGAACTTATTTCAAATTTCAATACATTGATACCAGAAACCAGAATTTTCAAATAAAGAAGAACGAACAGAATTATCATGTTATTGGCAACTGACGTGAAAGTTATTGACCCTTGTAGTGCTGTGACACGTTTGTTATGAAAGGTATTCAAGAAACATATGAAACCGATAATTTGGTATAAATTTTTTGAGTCACTTATTTTGAGCTGAAACTGTGCATAGAGACTCCATACCAGATGTTGTCTTCAGCCCTTTTGGATAGATATGGGGTTTTCGTTACACATTGTATAGTATTTATAGTTATCAGCGCCCACCCTAGTTTTATTAATATGAATTTAGGCTTTGCAGATTCGGTTCTGTTTAGTGATTGCAAATATTCAACCAACACTACCTTGCTACCTGCGTATATGAAGGAAAGGTTATACTTTCCAAGCGCATACCCATTGCAGCGTAACGCAACGTAAACGCAGCGCAGACGCGGCGTGGCGTCACTCATTACACGTCTGAGTTGCTCTAATTGCTTTCCGGGCGCGAGCCTGGCCCGCCGCGCGCCGGGGCGTGGTCGCAGGGCGCCTGCAGGGCTCCGGCGGGGCCCACAACATACACCTGCATGCTTCACTTTAATACATCGCTTGCTTACCAATGCCGTCGCAGGGAAATGTGTGGCTTAGCGAGTAATTGAGTAATTTTGCATGCGAGGTGCGCAAAATACGTTTTAAAATTAGCGGTTTTAAATCTATGAGGGCGCAGTTTTTATAAGGTACCTTATTAATTATATACGATTTTATTAAAAGAGACTATGTATGGACATAAATTTACGATTTTTGGCCTTTATCTTGGGCGCTCTTTAGCCTAAATGGCTGGTAGACCAATCAAAAAGAAATTAAAAATTACACAGTCTGCTGTGAAACCTGTGATTTAACTGGTATAAATGACTCCAACTGCATCAGATCAGTGACGTGATTGGAACTTTCAGTCGCTATTTCCGTCGGATACAAGTTATTTCTGCACACAGTCACTACCGCAATAATTTTACTGTGATTGGAATAATAATAAAATTCGCGTCAAACTGTACATAACATAATTTAAATTGACGCGAATTTGTGGCGCGTCTTTTCGCATTTCTTTTTGAGAGCAGTGGTTTAAGTTATTCTTTAGTAATAAGAATAAGAATACATTTGTTGAACCTTAGTTACAGAATTTCAAAACCTAAATAATTAACGTTACCGGTACATTGTAGTCTGTAACAAAACAATATTTAGTTAACAAGGATGTCAACGTTCTACGAACTAGGCGGCGCCTGTATCTTGGACATCGATCAATAACCAGATCACAACACATACCATTACATTAGGTACTCTGGTCAGGGCACAAGAGTGACGACCAGAATAATGTAATGGTATGTGTTGTTGGTTAGTATACAATCGCTCCCCCCTGTGAGTGCGCACTCGGTCACTAGACTATCCTCGAAAAACATCTCATTCGAGGCGATGCATAATTCATTTGTCATCGACATGAAACATGCACGTGCCAGCCTCGGCACTGAGGTCGCATCAATTTTGCAACAGTGCCGACTGCCAAGCTATACATTACGCGCTCCGCTCGAACGACAATAGTGAGAACGCTCACCAGCTGCTCAATGGACGGTCGGACATAAAAATGGGATATTTGTCTGGGTTCGTGTGTCATGATAATGTTTTGTAGTTTATCGTGGACGCACGTTTTAGTGAGGTTTTGTGGAAACGAATCTCATAAACATGCACTCATTCGATTACATGGGAATCATGAACAAAACAAATTAATCTTAAATTGTCGTGACTATTACAAAACATAGATATTAAATGATTTTTGTAGCTAGATTGAAAATACAAAACGATAAATACAATGTTCGTTCGATGCACGTATTCAGCTGTCAAAGCATCCTACAAATTTCCATATAACAGATATAACTGTATGTAGCGCATCTGTGTGTCATCAGCATCTGTTTAGCTTTTTTCCGACTATGTTGGGGTCGTACTAACTTCTAGTATTACCGTACGAGTACTAGTGCCTTCCACAACCCAGTAGCCCGTAACGACTGTCAAAGGTACAACCACGGAATAGATGAATAAGGTTGGAATGGTAAAGTGGGCGTGGCGAGCGCGCCACAACTATGATTCGAAAATCATAGCGCGACCGATTAATTCATTCACCGCGTTTAGTGCGCTTCGGATTACTTCGGAACACAGAGCTCAGCTTTAAAATGCCGTGTTGTGCAATTATAACCTTTAAAACAAAAAGTCAGACCATAAGTATAGAGCGAGGAGGTATATCTTTCCATCGGTAAGTCGAAAATAACATTTAAATATAATTTTATTTGTAAAAAGCATAAAAATATTCTGACCACTATGAAATTCCAAACATTAACAACATTATTGCAACAAGTTACCAAACATATACATTGCCCGATATGTACTCGCTTAATCAACGCAATGACCAAGTCCGCTTACAATGTACTGCATGCGTTGCGTCCTCCATACTTCAACCATTGACGTTTCGTCCTTTGCCCTGATTGGCCGTGATGCATGGCGCATGTTTATCGACAGTGAGTTACAATCAGTAGCAAGCTCTCGATTTAAGTGTGTGTAACTCTTGTTTTTAGTGGAGCTAAAGAGTGGGAGACGAGCGGCGACACGCGTTCTTATACAAATCAGAAACTATTTCCTTTCTAACCTCTTTTATCTGTTCTGTGGGTACAACTGACAGCCGAGATCAACGGAAATCTCGATATGTTAACTCACCCATCTACACTTTACTTTACTCTACGCTTTGGCAAACGTAGGTAAGATATTCTTGAGGATTTAAATTCCTACGGCTACTGGACCCACGATCTCCTCGTATAAACATTAAATAAGATTTCAATATACACCAAATCGGAGTATGAAATTGTTCGTAATTAATTTCGAATTGGAGTAGTGAATAAGAGCGAGCTTTGATTAGTGGCCACTCTATGCAGATACTAATGAATCAATCAATCGGAGAGCGGCGCACATCAAACAGAATCTCATGCATGAGTGTGTACCATCTACTATGTACGCTGGGGAATACTATTTATTTAACAAGTATTGAAAGAATCATCATATTAGTTAGGTACAGGTATCTTCTTATGTTATTAAATCTTAGAGTTTGCAAACTGATATACCTAGTTAAAAAAAACTGGTACGCACATATTAAACATATTATCATTTCAACTTAATATGTAGGGGTCAAACTCTAGTCCAATGGAATTCAGTTGAGTAGGTACTTGTGTCTTACATGAAGTGACTACCTACCATATATATTACTAGGAATGTGGGTTGAATTCACATTACTATCAATCTTCAAATTACTCAAAATCTAAATATGCTTGTATCTAGAGTGGTTTCACGGCAAATTGTAATGGACGGGGTTTGAACTCGCGACCTTTCGATCATAAGTCCGACAGCCTTTAGGTTACTGACGCCTTTGAAGCTATCTGACTTCCACAGCTCAGTAACTGAGTAACACGATACTTATATGTTAAAATGTTTGAAGATTGCTTTACCGTTGCTTGAGCATTGCTCAACACTTGAAGATCCATCTGTACGGCTGCTATAATGTAGTCTCGAGTTTCTCCCCTCCTTCTCACGAATTAATTATACTTAAAAACAACAACAATGTTTAAATGTCCACAATAGGCGTTTCCGATATTGCTACCCATATATTTCATAACTATTAATTAAATCGGAATAATACTTTTGTACGTGCAGCCGTGCTTTGTTTGGGAAGTTTGTCATAACATAATTTAATTAACGAACTATTTTGATAACCGACATGTTTGTGTTCAGCATGTTAATAACATTATTCGTAAATGTGCGAATATGCGGATGTTTTACATTTACATTATGATGACGGTACAGAGGACAGGCATCTACCTAAATAGGTATCTATACATCGTGCTGCTAACTACGTATTTCCAAATTAATGGCAGTCTCGCGTATACACTTTATAACTTTAATTAAAAGCTTACCTTCGCAGAACTAGCGAGACTTGACTGTGAAAAATGAGTACATCCTGTACAAAATATACAGCTATTCCACAATGAAACTGTGAGACTCAGTACTTTGCGGTCGCATTTATTCAGTTTTGAAGTTTCTCATCTCGCGCCTTTCCAAAAGATTTTGAGCTCCAATTACTCTGTAAAGCGACTCGAACTGAACTGACACATGCGTTATAATTACAAGACTAATTAGAAACGCGCTTGCACATCGCACCGGAAAACGAGACTTGCTACGGAGCTGAAATAGAAGGGAAAATCTAATGTGACTGCATTCAAAGGTTAACACTGCGTTATACCTATATAGACGAACAAAACTAGAACATTGGTTCAAAGTAGGCTAAGTAGGTTTCTCCTATGCAGGAAGAAACTCAAATAAAGACATTTCGTTGCAAAAATCTTTTTGTTTTTAAAGAGCGAATGGGTAGCATTCACATTACCATCAATCTTGTGTCTGGAAATCATGTCTTTAAATTTTGCTGCGTTATTAGAACTGTGGTGACCTACTGCTTTCGAGTTACCAGTTAGTACCACAAACTGTTGGTAACATCGCATACACAGATGCTGTAGCTGCGTATCTCTCGCATGACGCTGTAACTTGAAGCCAGCTGACGAAGTACACGGAGCCTCGTCTGAGAGCGCCTGAAGAGCAGTAAACACTGGCGCATCGGAATTGCTAATCGTGCCGCCATCCGCAGAGCCACTCCACTGCGCGCTGCACAGCCAAGCTTTAAACGCTTGCCTAGAAACTGAGTAATGGATGCGAGACACGTCATTAAACTAACTGTATGTTTGCGAGAGATCGTGCGATCGCGATATGACACTCAGTCTTACTGTTCGAGCTTTTTAGCTTTGTGAAGCGAGCTTTATTACTGTCAGAAATCTTGTTTATCAAGGAATGGACACATAATTACAATTTTAGATGTGTAAATTAAAATCTTAAGTAAAAACGATAAAGCTATGAATAAGAATTTCAGTCAATGTTTTTTTTTTATGAAAATCTTTATTGACAGATAGTTAAGTTACACTGACTCTAAGTTATATTAACACAAATACATAAAGGCTGCTTATTAGGTTACCAAGGTTATCAAATATAAGTAATAACACAAACAATACAAAAATAATGTAAATGATTACATTATAATCTCCTGCTTGGACGTAGGTAAGGTCATGCCGCAACCATTTCCTTTCCTGTGACAAAATACTCAATTCTGCACTAAGGAACGTAGACCTTGATTTATATCGAGCCCATAACTGCACCTACACGTATGTTACCCGCGACAGTTTGTGTTGTAAACAAGTGAACGCGCATTTGTCTCAGTTAGCGGAGAACGTGCGCGGCCCGGCAAGGCGGCGGTGAGGCGAGCGCGTGGCCATGTGGGAGTGACGTGCACGATTGTAACGTGCCCGTGACATGAGACTTGTTTCAGTAGGTTGGAAGATAAATTAAATACAAAGGGACTTCTAGTTTTTATTTTAAACACACTCGTCTTCGATACAGTTGGTGCAGTGATTGAGCGATGAACTACGTGACGCGGGTTTGATTACCTCATCCAATGAACTGTTGATATGCTCAGGTTATAAAAATGGACTCACGACACATGAGAAATGTTTTGACAATGTATTCTTTTTGTGTTGATTATTCTAATCATTTAAAACTGCGTCTACGCTAGGCGAGCCAAGCATGACCCGAGCACGAGCGGAGCCGTTCTCGGCTTCGTCGTTCGCAGCGTCAAGTGTGGACGTACAACGAACCTACAACGATCACTGTCCTCGAACGTAGTTTTCCGCAGTATGCTCGCGGCTCTTGGCGAATATGGACGACATTAATATTGCAGCAGCTGCTGCTAATGCAACGATTATTATGGTGGTAGTCAACAAAAAAAGAAAAAGGCCAAGACGATGGGGATCTACAAATCTATATAAAATGTGATCCAATCAACAAAATTTAGATTTGCTAAGCATTTTGAGAGGTCAAGAAGCAACTGGCCAATTTCAGAACTTTCTTCGAATGACATCGACAAACTGAGAATTTACTACGCTTAATTGGACCGCACATTGCTAAACAATTGCAACAATGATTCAATTAATTGCAAGGAAGCATCTTCTGTCCACGTTTCCATGATGCTCGGTCCGAGCACGGCGAGCGCGAAGCAAATTCCTTTGTGTTCGTCAAAAAACCGACAATTGGCGGAGAACAGCCGAGCATGAACGAAATGCTCGCAGCGCGCTCGTTCGAGGCTTGTAAGGCGGTCCACACTAGACGAATTGTGTTCGGCTCGTGCTTGGCTCGTGATGGGCTCGCCTAGCGTAGACGCAGCTTAAAACTGCCAATGTAAAGCTAATGAACAAGTATATAAAACAATTTTAATCTTCAATTATATCCAATTAGAGAAAGCTACCAGTCTTACTTACATACATATGCTATCTAACTCAAAACAGTGCCACCTTTCATTCAGTATTCAGCTTCGTCAAAGTTCACCACTAAGAGCACCGCACAAGAGTACACTGTGGGGCTCAAAAGTTGGTCTTCATTAGAGAACAAACGTGTCCGAATTCCCGAAGACCGCAATAGTTCAGGAGCCGCGGCTTCTCCCGCATTTGCATCAGACACTCAAGAGACATAAGAGCCTCTCGTCACACCACGTCATTAAACAACGCCGCAATTAAGATTTGTATTATGCTTCAAGTTTCTTGAAGTTGTTTACATTTCAGATATTTTGTCTTGGATTTTTGACTACTTCAGTTTGAACATAGAAAGATCAAATAAGACAAAGAAACTCATATTTTTGTTGCACTACATACCGAAATCAAAACATAAACCATTTTATCGTGACTTATGAAGGTATAGCATTTGCTTGCTACACATAATTATGTAATGAGTTCAAAAATGTATGATAGTACTTGTTATCTTACTAATTATAAATGCAAAAGTTTGTGAGGATGAATGTATAGAACTATGGATGTATAAATTATGTTTGTTACTCTTTCACGCAAAAACTACAAAATGAATCTTAATGAAATTTGATAAGTAGAGTTTACATCCTGAAATAACAAATATGGACTTTTTATTTATTTATTTGGTTTACTAACAATTGTTACATCAATGCTTAATTAAAATAAAGCACATAACATTTAAACTAGATGTACAATATTAAATAGTACCTACCTGCTACACAATAAATACATGAACATATCTAAGTAAAAAAATTAGGTACGAAGGAAAACAATACTAGAAAAACGAGTCTAGAACAAAACACGAGCGATTTCGTGTGTCCACTTTATTTTCTTTGTGTGCGTGAGCCGAATGTGTCTACGTTCCTCAAACGCACACAAATATAGCTTTCAGTGATACCATTACCAGACCATTACCCACAAAATTGGGAAAACGCACTATTATGTTCCTGGTTCAAATCAAGTATTTTATGTTATGAAACTAGATAAGATGATGTTTTTTCATGTAATATGACTTATATGACATATTTTTACGGAAGGTAAACGAAATGATATATCGTTCATTGCATTTAGAATGTTTGATGTGTAATGTGTTATAATGATATTATAGAAATGTATTAATTGCTTGAAAAATCTCGTTTGATATCAATTAAAATTATGTGTTGTATTTATGAAATAGAAAAATATTATTGAGAACATTACTTAAATGAAAAAAATCTTAATCAATAAAATTGTCATCTTTATGATGCCACTCTTCGAACTAACAGTAACTTTTAGTTATAAAACACTGTAGTTAGTAGCTGTAGTTTAGTTCGACGCACACATAATTGCCGCCAAAACTATATTTTTTTAAACAAAAATAAGCACAAAAGAAATCAATATGGGTATTTTTTTCCTCACGGATAGCAACATTGAATTGTGATAAGTTAGGTTATTAACATTTTTGTTTGATGGTCGATTTACGTAAATATAATGTATAAAATGTAAGTATTTACTTGTGAAATGTAATTTGATTACACGTTTTTTGTTTTCCTGAAGGACTATGACATCCCTTTACGCTACAAACGGTCGTTTTAAATTATTTACTCGCGCTCTGTTCGGCAGAATGTGACCTTGAGTACTGACGGCTCGTCGAGCAATGTTAGCCAAAATGGCTAAGTTTTAGTTGCCTCACTTTTTGCACTCGTACTATCCTTCTATGCGTCATTGTTCTAAGACTGACCAGAAACAAATTTTGTATGGTGATATTACCTAACTAGATGAAAGAAATGATGGTATTACTAAACAATAAAATGTATTTGAATTAAAAATATAATACACTAGTGACCCGCCCCGGCTTCGCACGGGTGCAATCGCGAGAATCGTTAACGTACTGCAGTTTTTTCGACGCCTTACTCCAGAATTTTCACTAGCACGAAAAATCCTATCTATTTTCCGGGATAAAATATAGCCTATACGGATTCGGAAGAATCCCTCTAAGTAATGGTAAAAGAAATTTTGAAATCGGTCTAGTAGTTTTTGAGCCTATTCAATACAAACATACAAAAATACAAAGGTTTCCTCTTTATAATATTAGTATAGATAGATGGTGACAAGTGGTACTACTGACTGTATTTTTTTATATAATAATACTTATTGTATAATAAATTAATGCTTACTGATTGTTTAGAACAGCTGGTACTTGAACTGCTGAAGAGAGGAGCTACAAATATCAATCTTACTTAATTTATTATGTTATCGACTAAGCCTAACAATTACTGAGTTACGATCTAAAATAGTTCTACGAAACGGTGGTTCCGGTTTATTTCGGAATTCCCACGGGAACGAAGTTGTGGTCAGAGCTAGTTAGTTAATATGACTGCTGTTTTCACTTGTAAGTTTAATTTAATTTTAATATAGTTCATAGCTTATTCATAGTCACACTATCGTATTAGATTTAAGTCTATAAAAAGAATGTAATGGAGGATTAAACAAATACTATTGAGGTCGAAAACGTTAAAGCACGGTGGCATTATATTCAATTGATCCTGCTCGCATAACCAATTTTTAAGTCCTCATGTTAATACTTTATCGGCACACAGTTTGAACAAGCGATAGAGGCTGAATTTCTATTTGGTAGCCATTGTTAACATTTCAAAGCAACTGTTGGTATTTGACATCTCATTTGAATTTAATCTGGTCAATGTTGGCTGCGCGCGCTATTTGTGTTGTGAAATTTTGATAGCGTTTGTACGGTACGCTCTGCAATTGTGAACGTACGAATTGGACCAAATACTGCTACTTGTGTACCAGGTAGGTAATGTGCAGGAGTGGTTGGAATTTAGTTTCGTAGTCGTTGTTACTGCTGTGACCTCTGGGGTGCTATTTTTAGACAGCTCGGTGGAACTGAGTATTTTCCTAAAGATGTTTTCGTTTGGAATGGAATCACATTAAATAAATTTGAAATTATGACTGATATTTGTTTTGTCAATGGGTTAAAAATAACAGCTCTGATTTTTGTGTAGGCATCTAAATTATTCTAACAAGAAACACCATATTTTTACCTATTTTTAGACAAATACGTTTCAATATCGATCAACGAATATTACTGGAACGCCTGGACCAAGCGAGAATATAAAGCAAAGAAAGAGAAAACAACCAGAATCAGTAATTAAAGATGCTATTGATAGTCTCACGGAGCAGATAGACAAGAAATTTAATGAGTTGAGAGGCTACTTCGACTGTACTTTGTCAAAATTATCAGATAGTTTATCATCTATAAAAACAGATTTAGCTACTGTCACACAAGTTACTACAGAAATAAAAAATGAACTTAATTCTCTACGCTCTGATCACTTGAAATTGGAGAAGCACGTGTTTACTTTAGAGGAGAAGTATAATACTTTGACAATGGACTTCACCAGCCTGCAAGAGTCTCTTCAGTATACATCTAACCTGCAAAATGACCTAAAGAAACAGGTTGATTCTATATCTATACAAAATATTAGTACAGAAAACTTAAATGAAACTATACTCGGATTAGAATGTAAAATAGATACACTAGAACAACAGGCTCGGCAATGTAACCTGGAAATATGTAACGTGCCGGAGAGAAAGTCGGAAAACCTGATTACACTTTTGGAAAATATTAGTACAGCAATAAGTTGTTCGCTAAATCAAAAAGACATAATTTCGATTCACCGCGTCCCTCATGCTCGGAAGGACAGCAATAAACCCAAAAACATAGTCGTGAAGCTGAGTTCTCGCATACTAAGGGATAACCTACTAAGTGCGTTCCGAATAGCAAGGGGTATAAAAACCGATCAGCTAGGTATATCAGGAACAGTACAACCTGTCTACATGAATGAGCATTTAACACTTAAAAATAAACAGTTGTTTCGAGCCTGCAAAGAAGCTGCCATCAGAAATAATTTTAAATTCGTCTGGGTCAAGCATGCTACCATTCTTGTGCGACAGGTGGATGGAGCGCCAGCAATGGCAATGCGATCCTTTCAAGATATATCTAAAATTAAGCCTAGAACCACTTCACCTAATAGTATGTAATACTTACTCTCTAAAAATTCGTATTTGTATGTTGTATAAGGACCCTTGTATTGCCAAGTTGTGGTATGTTATAAGCTCTCTTTACATTATTTATTTTTTTGTCTTCAAATAGTTATTCAACTGGTCTACAGTACGTTACTTACAATAAAAATAGTAACTATTTTATAAAATATATTAAGCAGTCGAATCTGTTCACACTAAATGTCATATCGCATATAAACTTCAGTCTGGACTTCAATTGTTTGCTGACTAGGAGGATATTCATCTGTTATAAATTCATTTCAATTAATTCTTTTAAATATAAATCCTACATTCATGGATAATCTAACCATATATTATCAAAATTGTAGAGGTATACGCACTAAGCTGAATATTCTGTATATGAATATTTTATCAAACTGTTATGATATTATTATCCTTACAGAAACTTGGCTTACTCCACAGATTTCTGATACTGAGTTCATAGATGACCGCTACATTGTTTACAGATGTGACCGTAACCGTGCTGCCACAAGTAAAAAGGAGGGTGGGGGAGTCCTTGTGGCTGTACTTAAAATATTAGGCTCCACTGTTGTGCCTTTTGCTCATCCCGTCAGTCCTCAAATTGAGCACGTCCTTATAAAGCTCCCTGGATACAAAAATAATGAAAATTATATTATAAGTGGAGTCTATATTCCTCCTAAAACCTCTGAGGATATATACCTAAACCACTTTAACCTTCTGCAGAGCACTTTTGAGAACCTTAACGTGAATAAGTTTTATCTTTTTGGTGATTATAACCTGCCGGATATAAGTTGGTTACCAAGTAGTAACGGCAATACCTCGGCTATGTCTTGTAATAATAATTCCTCGGTAATTCATGAATATATAAGAAACTTTACTTCTCTATTTAATGCATCACAGTACAATAATATTAGAAACTATAATGGTCGTTTGTTAGACCTATTAATTAGCGACACAAATTGCACTGTAAACCCGCCTTCGTGTATAATGCTGCCTATTGACGATCATCATCCTCCTTTTTGTGCCACTGTTACATATAAATGCACAATCAAAAACCTCACGCAAGCAAAAATTTTGAAATATAATTATTTTAAAGCAGATTATGACCAAATTAACCATGACCTATCTAAAATTGACTGGACAGGTTTGTTCAGTGGCTTGTCAGCGGAAAATTGCGTCAGTAATTTTTATGATATCGTATATGGAACAATAAACAAAACATACTCCTAACATCCGTAGTAAATCAACAAAGTTTCCAGTTTGGTTCTCAAAATCACTAATTCGTATTTTCAATTCGAAAAATAAAGCCTGGATTAAATGGAAGACGTATAACAACTTGTCGGATTATGAACAATTTTCATTTCTGAGGCGTAGGTTCCATGCCGAATGTAAGAAAAACTACTCGAATTATATTTGTACTGTTGAGGATAATATTAAAAAAAAATGTCAAGCATTTGTGGACTTACGTTTCAAATCTCAAAACTAACGCTGGTATACCAGCTACAGTTTCTTATAAAGATCAAACTTCAAATGACCCTAAAGTAATATGTGAACTTTTTTCAAACTTCTTCCAATCGGTTTACGAGAAATCTTCGTTAAACCACAGTAAATGGCAGCCACCGAAAACCTACGCTGAGAATGGTGTGATTATTGACCGTATCAATTTCAGCCATGATCAAGTCTTGAAAATTCTTAAATTGTTAGACACAACTAAAGGCCCTGGGCCAGATGGATTACCACCATACTTCCTAAAAAATGTAGCCTGCAATATTTGCACTCCGTTACATATTATATATAATAAATGTATTATTGAAGGAACTTTCCCTGATGTTTGAAAAAGAGCTAGCATCACACCCGTGCACAAAGCTGGTTCAAAACAAAACGTCGAAAACTATCGACCAATTTCCATCCTGTCCACCTTATCGAAGATTTTTGAGAGACTTGTACATGGCGCAATTTATCCTACTCTCCATAATATTATTGTATCTCAGCAACATGGGTTCGTTCAAAGAAGGTCTACTGTCACAAATTTGTTGAGCTTTACAGATTATCTATTTAATAATATGGATCAACGGATACAAGTAGACGCCGTGTATACAGACTTTCGGAAAGCTTTTGATAAGGTGGACCATGAATTACTTCTGAATAAGCTTGCGTATAATGGCATTCGCGGTGATTTACTCCGCTGGTTTATATCATATGTAACGAACAGAACACAAAGAACTGCAATTAAGGGTTTCCAGTCTGATTATGTAACTGTCTCGTCTGGCGTGCCCCAGGGTTCAATTTTGGGTCCCCTTCTCTTTATTATATACATCAATGATATTGGGAGTTGTTTCGTACATTCAAAGTTTTTATTTTATGCAGATGATCTTAAAGTGTACCGAACAATTCGCAGTAGAAATGATTGCGATTTACTACAAGAGGACCTACATCGATTCTCTGCATATTGTGCTAAGTACAAAATTCAATTGAGTACATATAAATGTGTATCCATCACATTTACAAAAAAAACAAACATATTATACATTGTTCGTACACACTAAATACAACTCCTTTGAACCAAGTTCCATCGGTGAGGGATCTTGGAGTGATATTAGACAGTAAACTGCACCTTGATCAACACATAGATAGAATTATTAACAATGCTTACCGCATGTACGGTTTTGTAATGAGAACCACCAAAGAATTCAAACATATAGATACCTATATTCATCTTTACAAGTCACTTATTCGGTCTCAACTAGAATATGCTGTTCTTATATGGAATCCTTAGTACCAAAAGTACATTGAGAGCATAGAAAAAATACAGCGCAGATTTCTCAAAGGGGTGCGTTATCGTTGTCGCCATAGCTTGGTATCCAATAGTCCGACGGTCAGCAATAATATGAAGTTGATGGACTTAAAGTCTAGACGTCTACTCCTAGAAATGATGTTTCTACATGACTTATGTAATAACAGATATGACTGCTTAGATTTGACAAATAAATTATGCTATATTGTACCAAGAACTGTAATGAGACGCGAGGTCCGCGCACGTCCACTTTTCGCTATTTCTTCATGCCGTACGAATGCAGGTATGCGCGCACCTTTGCGTCGAATTGCAAAAAAATTTAACACAACTTTCTCAGACATAGACATATTTACATTGTCGTCTAATAGATTTAAATATTCCGTGAACAACATAATTCAAAGTTTAGTTAAATAGAAATTTATTGTCTTTTTTTATTATTCCGTGACCAACAAAATTCATAGTTTAGTTAAATAGAAATGTATTATTGATTTTTTTTCTTAATTTGTAAATGATATTTTCTTCTTTAAAAAGTATGTAGATTCACTCGCTTTCGCTTATTTAGTTCAAATATAAAATTGATGTGAACAATATGTGGATAATGTCGTGAGCTACACATATACCAATACTTTTGTAATCATTCATAATTTTAATCACACTTGTGTAACTGTTTGTTTTCCCAAATGAATAAATAAATAAATAAATATCGGCGGAATTCCGCCACAGCAAAATGCCGTATGACATCACAAAATTATACCCGACCGGCTATCTCTAAATCCGTCAAGTAACGAATTTCTGTAGCGGTAATTTTTATCAGGCTTGTATGTTCTTCGAATATGTTATGTGTGTTCAGAATCCCTATAATACCTATACCTATACCTATACAGTTAAATATAATACGATTTATTGAAATACAACCTATATTTTATCAGAATTAACAAATACTTAATTAATAATTTGATAATTAAGTATGTGAAATATGAAATAATTATGATTTAGCAAAATGTCAAACATTGTAGCAATATTGGCAGGCTTTGCTTATTTCATTTTGTTGTTGCCAGTCGTTTCATTTATTTATTGGAACGAAGTTCCTTATCGCGCGTTACGAAAGGAGGCTAGCCGGAAAAAAATCATACGAAAAGTTGTAACGACACTTTTTAAGGGGACTACAAGAGCTAAACGCGAGTTTTATAATGCTTTAAAGTATATGATTCACTGCAGTTAACACAATCAGAAAAATATATGATATTCTTCAGGATATAATCTAGTTAAGTAGTGTGTTGAAAACATAATACAACAAATTTTAATTGATAGAAAAAAATCACAAAGTAACCTCTAAAAAAATCTTTTAACGAATAAAAACCATATTAAAATACATACGATCTTTCTGATTTTTTGACAAATTATTCAACAAGAAATATACTAACGTAATACTGTTTTATTTTTTTAATCCAATCAATATATTTTCAGTAAATCGCGTATACTTATTTCGCAATATAATACGTATGCATGTGTGCGTAAACGCCTGTGTACCGACAGTGCCGGCCAACGCCTGTTGCTATATGGACGTGTCGCTCTTCTCGCCGATTTATTTCGTCTCAGAATTGTTTGTAGTTATTATAAAGTTTCGTTTGTAAATTCATTATTTTATTTATATATTCATTGTTGGCACGAAGTTCCTTATCGCGCGTTACGAAAGGGGGCTAGACGGAAAAAATTCATACGAAAAGTTGTAACCACACTTTTTTACCGACTTCAAAAAAAAGGAGGTTCTCAATTCGTCTTGAACTTTTGAAGTGAAAACTTCTTTAGGGGAGTTGAGGTGGGAGTTGAGGGGGGAGTTGAGGTGGGAGTTGAGGGGGGAGTTGAGGGGGGAGTTGCGGGTCGAGTTGCGGGTCGAGTTGCGGGTCGAGTTGCGGGTCGAGTTGCGGGTCGAGTTGCGGGTCGAGTTGCAGGTCGAATTGCAGGTCGAGTTGCGGGTCGAGTTGCGGGTCGAGTTGCGGGTCGAGTTGCGGGTCGAGTTTCGGGTCGAGTTGCGGGTCGAGTTGCGGGATGAGTTGCGGGATGAGTTGCAGGATGAGTTGAGGGACGTCTCGTGGGGAGTTGAGGTAAAGAGAGAGAGAGAGAGGGCAACGGTATACCTTTGAAATTTCGTAAATTTTTGAAGGTTTCACTTCTACCACGTGTGAATTGCACACATGTTTTTTTTTTACAATTCCTTCACTAATTAATCGAAAGGAACTTCGTTCCATCCGGGTGTCCCTTGACACCTCTCAAGTTTTTTTATATTAAGTACAGCCACGTCACATACATTACACAATTTAAAAAAATCTTACTTACAAAATAACTAATGCACATGACAATTAAGGCGTACATAGCGCTCACCAGAACAATAGTGCGGCCTTGAAAAAATTACTTATAACTAATATTTAACATAAACTCACTACTTAAAATAAAATACATTTTTTTTATGTTGCAAAAAGTTAATATACAATAAAGGAATAAATTATACACATTAATAATTAATTAATTATTATTACAATTACAACAATTGGGTAACAATGTCAATAGAATAAATATTAAAATAAACTGAATAAACAACATTTCATTAATTTAACCAATGATTTTTAACTTTAGAAACAATATTATGATACTCATACATAATTAGCTGAAATATGCACAGCAAAATGACACCAAACAATGAGTAATCTATTCGTTACAGTTATTAGTCTGATTAATATTAAAACAACATAATCATCAACTTGATAGAAGCACTTGTTAAATTTATAGTAGGTATTTAAAAGATTTTCATTACCAAACTCCATAAGCCTTAGGTTTCTTAGACAGCGGTCAGCATCCATATCGCTACTGCACAACAAAACAACACTACATTCGATTCGAAAGTATCCAAGTTAATCAAATTTAGCAACAAACACATGTCAGTAGCTGTAAATCCTATTAAAGATAATAATCATCTGAGATAGTTGGCGGAAGCAGCTCCCACCGCAGGGACGAACAATGGAACCCGTGTTTTGTTTTAACAAAGGATTTATCGGCCACTTATAGGGATATATCCAACCGTTTTTGGGAGAGGCCGCCCTCAATAGCCTGTTAAAAGATCAAAAAGAGCGTGCCGCAGACACTTTTACGGTTATTTAATACCGGTTTACAATTACGTATTGTTTGGAATTTGTTTTATTTCTATTTTGGTATTATTTGACAATATTTCAATTGTGAATATTATAGCTAGAGGCATTTTTATTTGTATTCAAAATGTTACTCGATATTACGGATATAAATTCTTATCTTCTGGATTATTACGATCTAGAAATTCATCTTTTCTTATATTATTTTCATCAGCTATCTTTCTTTTTTTCATCTTTTACATACTTTCAAGTTAAAATATCAACATGATTACTAGTCAATATCACTATTGTTACTTATTTGTTCCTACCTTCTAAGGATGGTGCAATGTCTTAGCATCGACAGCGGCAGTCTATCGCTAGCATCAGATATCTTGGGAAGTGTTCCGCTGCTGCCACTCTGTAGACGGTAGGTCTCGATAGCGTCACAACACGTCCACGATAGGATAGATTATTAAGATTGGAAACCATTTTGTATTTGCATTTCTGTGCATACAGAGTATAAGTTTTGAATCTAGATCTTGCTGGTGTATTGTTTTGTTCTATTCTGTGGTAAAGTTTGGATATTGACCTTATTTAATTAAATTTAGCTTTGGACACAAAGTTACTTAATTTAATTGCTTGATATTCAATTATAATCATATTGAATAGGGGCGGGCAGTTTCTTCTAAATACAGGTTGTGTAGCAACTTACCTAAGAAAGCAATAAAAAATGAAAAAAAAAGGAATTGGAAAATAAATGTCAATTTGTTTTGTGGTCACGAATTCGATCCTTCTGCAGTAAATCTGTGTCAAGAATCTAACACTCTAAATTAAGATATTTCTTATTGCAATGGGGCACTTGTACAAATCGAACAATTTCAATCCTTAGTACTAAAGATAGAAATAAATTGTCGTGAATAGGAAAATCTTGAGCCTAAAAAGATAATTTCTCTACATTTTCCTTTATCTTCGGAGTGATATCATCCTGCCCACCCAAAGATGTTGCTTGTCCAATTACTCCGGCAGTGTTACAGTAATGATGCAAAGTACCCTCGCGGAGGAGGTGGCCGAGATCAGCTGTCAAATCAAGTGAACTCCCGCTGGAACAAGATGGCCGCTGAGGTCGCTTAATGTGACTTGCGGTAGATTTATGAACACAGTTTATATTTACGTACTAGCACTTTGTACTTAATTTCGTCCGCTTGGATTTCGAAAGCCTTTAGCAGTTACCAATAATGCACCTTACTAGCAATGTACCTTAGAAGCGTCAATAGCCTTATTCTAAGGTGTTGGTCTTGGGTTAACCAAATTGATATTAATGTGAAATCTACCCACACCGCTAGTTCTCTCTTAAATAAAAAAAAAATCGAATCGGATCATTAAATCCGGAGATTACGCATCAAATACAAACAAATTTTACCTCTTTATAAAAGTATAGATGTATTTAGTTTCAGCAAGATACCGCAGATAAATTAACTGAGTTCACGCGGTATTAAAGTTAATTGTTTCATGAAGTACTAAGTTGTCAGACAATTATAAATGATACGGTCGTTGTCGAAATTCCCCGTCGTGAAATTACTTCGAACAAGCTCTTCAATTAAACTGGTATGTTTGTTATTACAGCGAAATAAGCAAATGCTAGCTCAAGTCAACATATGAGCACTTTACGTTTCTATGTTTATTTCTAAGACTTGCTTTTTCTTGTGGATTCACTCAATCTCCATGAAAGTAGAAATTCAATTTGCAAGATGAAGCATAGCCTGAGTCGACGGACGGCGCGGCAAGTCGTGTTCGACGCGCGCCTCAAAGACCAATAACGGAACCCGATAGGACCAATCCCTTCCGGGGTTCCAGGAATGTCCTAAGTAGACAGATAGATAGATAGATACCACGTCCCCGGAACCACAGGAAAAGAAGGTTCAGGGTAGGTTTTAGCTAGGCGTCTCACAGTTGTCAGTGATTTTACGATTTGCCCCAGAAAAAAAAAAGATGAAGTGCTCACTCATAGCTTGTATTCTCAGAAGGGTAAGGCACGTGGCATACCTATAATCCAGTAAAGCAGATCTTAAAACTGTAACTTATTATGTAATTATAGCAAAGAATCCAAACACGGATTCCTTTCAGTAGATGAATGTTAATTCCTTCGTACAAAAACGTTACTTGTCCAATTTGCCGGCGCAGAGGCCAGCGCCGCGCTGAGATCAGCTGTCAAATCAAATGAGCTCCCCTCGCCCCCCGACCCCCGCTGTCGTCCCGCGGTCTGCCCGCCGCCTCGGCAGGATATTGTTGCAATGGATAGTAATGTGACTTGGAACTGAGCTGTGTCAGCTTTAAGCACGATTGAGGTAAAGGCGATCATACTTTGAAATATTAAATTAAAAAACTGATTTGTTGTATCATTATGATGGTGAAGATTCCTCTATGCCTCGGAAATCACGTCGCGCTGTTGATCCCATCATCTCACCTGAAGCGTTGATGAGGTCGAAAATGAAGCACGCTTACCTAGAAGTAACCTATTTAGGAAACACAGACTCTAGTTCTATAGTAACTGGGTGTCACAGATAGACCTCCAATCTGTGACACCCATTCCATTCCTTAGAAAAAATATCATCAATTTATATTTTACTGGCGTATCTGTTATAAACTTTATATATATATCTATATGTATGTATAGTATAAAGATAATGAAACTTCTGCTTTATTAAACTCGAAAGTCTCGCAAAATATGACGAGTTAATTAGGAAATTCTTCTCAAATATTTTCTGCAGCCTTAACGATCTTTAAAATTTGTTCGTTTTAATAAAGATTTGAGCTCCCTTTATTGAAGTTGGCGTTAAGCTGTGGTTTAATATATTTATTTACAACCAAGTAAATCTACCGTTTCGAGTAAATTTATACTTGTAATTATATAGCGGCGACCTCAGAATATATTAATGGTGTGAAGTGAAGTGAAGTTTAGTTTATTAAAGACATTTATCTCAATTTTGAGTAACTAAGTTGTGTCTAAGTTTGTGGATATTGAGTTTGTTTCGTGTTCCTTGCCAACTTTGAGTTGTTTACAGTAATTAAACCAGAAAATATAAAAAAATAAATCATGCTTATCAGATTTAACAGGTGGTGATGCTTGATTTGTTCCGCTAAATAGCATTTTTTTTTTAATATATGCTCAGTATTCAAACTCATTCTATTGAAAATTAAAGAAAATCGTTGCGCTGTGACGATCGCTTCTCTTATACTTCTAATTTTCAATTTGAACGCACAATACGTACTTGGTACGCAACCTTATACTGTGAAATTACACTGTGGTGCCGAGCTTATGGCGTGCATGATTTCAGGACTTAGCCAAGCATAAAACAAATGAGAGAAACATTTTTTTATGATAATAAGCTCGCGTTTTACCACCATCTCACCTGATGGTAAACAATAATGTGGTCGAAAAGGAAGCACGCTTACCCAGAAGTAACCTATTCACTCTTGTTAGTAACTTATTCGTGAAGTTATTGTAAAATTTGCACACCATATTATAATTACGTTTTTTTTTTTTTTATTTAAAATAGGTTCGCGTTTGACCACTATCTCACCTCATGGTAAGTGATGATGTGATCGAAGACGGAGCACGATTACCTAAAAGTAACCTATTCACTCTGGACTTAAAGACACCTAGGTTGTAGCTGTCGGGAAACACAGACTCCGGTAGGGAATTCCACTCCTTAGCCGTACGCACAATGAAGGTATTCCCAAAAGGTTTGGTGCGTATGGATGGGATGTCCACCATGTAACGATGGCGCTTCGCCGTTTGTCTCGTAGTCCGATGATGGAACGGACTTGGCGGAATTGGATTGTGTAATTCCATCGCACGCTCCCCGAAATGTAACCGATAGAAAACCGATAGACTTGCAACTCGTCGTCGGTGTTCAAGGCTCTGGAGCTTTGACTCGACCAGTGCATCGTTGCCAATGAGTCTCTAGTTTTTATATAGTAATCCGTGGAAAACGTTGTGGGTAGCATATTTACCATATTTTTGTATGTAAGCCTATACTATGTATAACTATGTAATATGTTACTGTTTGTTTTTCCCTAAAATGAATAAATAAATAAATAAAACTATAAAACAGTAGATGTGAGGAAAATCTCTTAATTAAATACATACCTGCTTATGACATAAGTTGCATGTTTTATTTTTTAACAGAATGATATTCTTAAAATACCTATATACTTATTTTATCTACTTGTTTTTCTGTATCGTGAGTGCATTTTTACAAACACTCAGACCCGGTAAAACTATTTACAAGTCATTAAAAACTTGTTTTAGTGCAGGAATCGAACGGCTGCCAACTGTCTAACCTCTACCCAACGGCGCCAATCATATTATATTATAACCAAAGCAGCTAGGACATATCACATTCCATTTGTTTAACATGTAAGTTTTTTTAAGATGTAAGTTTTAAAACTGACATAGTCACTAATAGTTACATTACAGCTTAAAACATCAGTTCATCTGTGTCAATGCCGAAATATCGAAAACTTGAAAGAATAAATACACTTTTATCTACAACTTTTCACCAACTATTTATATTCCATTTCACTAATTAAAACACGCTTGAACAATTATATCTACCTCGCAGATTCCTGTTTGCACTCACTGTTTCGAAAGTGTATTCAGCATATGAAATAACTAACCTAAATTAAAGAAGTGTGTAGAGAGGGCGGCGTCCTCCTAATGAGTGTGTCTCTGCGCGGTGCTCCCTAATGAACTCCCGATGTGTATGTACGCTGTACCGGTATACGCTGCTATTATAATTAACGTACTACCAGCGGCGTCATTAATTTACAATTTTAAGGCTTCATGCCATTTTAGGCACAAAAATGATTTTCCACGTAAGTCTGGAAACTTTACTGAAGTTATATTTTTACAAAATTTTATGTCAAGATAAATACGACTGGTAACTTTTGTAATTTATCCGATTTAACGACAAAATTTAAGGTTATTGGATATCAAATAAAATCGCAATGTCATTCACAGTCAAATATAATTTCAGATACATTGCTTCACACTACTTGTAAAATATCGTCTGCTCAAATGCGTAAAACGCGTAATGAATACCGTTGAAATTGAAACGATACCTTAAGAGACTGGTTAACCTTCATTTTTTATTAGGGTTCCGTAGCCGAATGGCAAAAAACGGAACCCTTATAGTTTCGTCATGACGGTCTGTCTGTCTGTCTGTCCGTCCGTCCGTATGTCACAGCCATTTTATTCCGAAACTATTAGGACTATACACATGAAACTTGGTAGGTAGATATAGTATTCTGTGAACCGCTTCCCGATTTTAAGAAAAAGTAAAAATATATTTAAAATTAAGGGAAGCTCCTCATCCATGAAACTGTTTTTTTTTATTTTTCGTGAAACCTATGCTTGTGTGGTATTTATAAACAGATCTTTAAAAATGACAGGGGTTTCTAAAACCAATTTTTTATAAAATCAATCGTTTAAAAGATATACGCTTCCAATTGGTAAAATGTGTCGCCCCGTCTAACTTCTATATCAATGGAATGAAAAATCTAAAAATAAATATGTCTCTGTAGATTTTAACGATGAAGATGTAAACTTTCAATCAAAATTGGTTTGAACGAGATCGGGTCAGCAGTTTTTGTGATACAGCATATTTTCTAAAACCGCAAATATATGAATAACTTTGTAAATCATACAAATACTATGAAAAACAAAGTTATTGGGCGTAGTTACTACGGAACCCTTCATGGGCGAGTCTGACTTGCCCTTGACCAATTTCACCATTAGGTTACAGAACTTAGCTAATATGTATTTTCAAATTTGTATTTCAACTATTTATCTGAATGTTTATCGGTAAATCGCGTTAATCTATACTAACGTAATGAAGAGGTAAAATTCGTTTGTCGTAATCTCTGGAACTAACGTTCCAATTCTAAAAATGTTTTTATTTATTTAATATATGTACACACATGACACTTACAAAAAAAATTAAATACAGACAAAAGAGCACAAAGGTGCTGCTTATTTCCTAATAAATTTCTTCCAGCAGACCTGCGACAGGAGAGTTCAAGAGATGATAGACACAGTGTGTATAAAATAATAATTACGATAAATAAAACATACTTAGCTATAAAATTAAACTAAAATGACACATAATAAACAAATATATACATACATAGAATTAAAATACATATTTATATTAATGCTATAAAAATATATACCTATAATAAATTTATAAAATTACGGAATGTTAGATAGGTAATGATCTTTGACCAGCTTTTTGAAAATATTAATGGATTTAGCTTCGCTGATTTTAGCGGGAAGTGAGTTCCACAGTAGTACTGCATGAAAGGTGCGTTATTTTTGAATACTACAAGCTTCAAATTATTTCGAAATACACGCAGATGAAATCGCAAGCCAAGTGCTAGTGTGTTATAATTTGATATTATTAATTACTAATTTCTGTCCGCAGCTTCGCTCGTGTGGAAACGTATTTAATCAGCGAAAATTATATCCTATAAGTCACTTCGCTCTCTAGAGACTTACAAATTTTACTTCTTTATAACATAAGTACATAATTATAGATGGAAAAAGCGGTATTTTGTAATTCAATGTGAGTAGTTATTTATATACATTCGTTTGTAAGTAAATTGAAGCATGTATCAACGTTATAATGTTTGCTGTATTGTTTAGATGTTACTCGTTAGTTATTTTCTTGAAACTGTTGTATTGATTATTTATTTTTCGTGAGCTTAAACACTCAGTTAAAAAAACAAAAGTATTTGTTTACTATGCCTCACTGGTGGCCGTCAGACTTATTTTTCCTCGAACCTCCAGCCTTATAGCAGACGATACCTTAGCGGTTAAACTTTGCCAACTTACAGCTAAGATAAATGAAATATTTGGTTCACAAGTATTTCCAATACTTGCTCCTGTTTATCAATAGTTTCGGAATTCTTGTACAGTAATAACAGAAACATCTATTGTATCTATCTCCTTACACGGCGTTAAATTGCTTTCGGCTGAGCAAACAATGGACTATTTCTGTTGGAGAGCACAAAAATAAAACGAATAGATACTAACTTCAAATTAAAAAAGAAGATTCGATCTGTGAAAATTGAAAAGCCTTAGAAACTGGTCAAGTGCGAGTCGTGACACGTAGGGTCCCGTGTCGGGCTCGCACACAAACCGAAAAATATGTTCCTTGTAAAGAGGGCTTCGTGTTCAAGGTGTGGTAGTCAGTAATTTTAAGTTATATTTTATACTTTTTTTTTTTTAATTAGCACTAGACATAGACTTTCTCTGTAAATTAAATAACCAGCAGACAATCTAAGGATGACGGTAGGAAAAGTTGCGTTGGTTCTAATTCGCGTATGAAACTCTAAAATGGACATGCATAATTTTGATGTAACATCATTATCTGCTTAGCCTTTTACACAAAAAACACACGCCATTGTTAATCATATTATGTGTAATTCTAAATTGCTTTGTAAAATTCTTCATCTTTTATTTTTTATTTAATTTATTTTGTATTTTTCTCATCTCATGTTATTGGCTTAAAAATGTAACCTATTGTCATAGGGAAACAACCTGGCTCCTGCAATACAGTAAATGCTAGCGCAGGAGCCAGGGACTTCTTGAATATTCTACATACAACTGTCAATAAATAATTATGATTGTCCCAGCTATATTTAGGTTGGCTTTCAGTCTAACTAGATGCAGCTGAATGATAGTGTTTTACAAAGTGCGACTGCCTATCTGACAACTACAACCCAGTAACTGGGTAACACGATACCCCTTGGCAAGTCCAGTGTCACATTTTCTGTCTTCTGAGTACCCGTAATGACTGTCAAAGATGAACAAATGACAGCGACCAACGTGCTTTTTGAGGCATTGAAGAATGTTGACGTGTTAAGACTAATATCTACATACCAATATCAACAAGTGTTTTATCAAAATGTTTTGGGAATACTTTCATTGTGCGTACGGCTAAGGAGTGGAATTCCCTGCCGGAGTCTGTGTTTTCCGATAGCTATTAACCTAGGGGTTTTCAAGTCAAGAGTGAATAGGTTACTTTTAGGTAAGCGTGCTCCATCTTCGACCACATCATCACTTACCATCAGGTGAGATGGTGGTCAAACGCGAACCTATTCTAAAAAAAAAAAGAAAAAAAAAAAAAAAGAAAACATCATCACTTGCCATCAGGTGAGATAGTGGTCAAACGCGAGCCTATTTTCAACATAAAAAAACTACCTAAGATCGTTTTCATTTTCTAGCCTAATGGATAAGGTGTCAGACTTGTGATCGACAGGTCCCAAGTTCGAATCCCACCCATTACACTATTGCCGTGAACCCACTCCAGACACAAGCATATTTAGCTTAGTTGGAGGGGTTAACAAGATTGCTAGTAATGTGAATTCTACCCACATTGCTAGTAATATTTTAAAAAAAAAAAGAAAAAAAGTGTTGCTTTACCTTGAATATTCACTTGTTGGGCAGTTATTGTTTAGTTACGAATTCCTCAATTTTGATGTCTATATGAGATAGATAGATATTATACTCTTTTTTGTACACCATAACAGAATTAAATGAGGACTTAAAAAACTACAAAGGGTGTTACAATGGGCGGTCTTATCGCTAAAAGCGATCTTTTACAGACAACCTTAGGATGGATTTGACACAGCAGGAGAAAATAAATACGTGGGTTTTCCATGGTGTACTATTCACTTATATACAATACATAAGTAATAACCTACATACACATTACACAATTTTATATTTATAAACATTTTAAAAAAATCTGGGTTATATAAAAAGTAGTAACAAATTAAAGAGAGAGATAAAGATCTTTTACCATGTTTTTGAAAGAAAGAAGGGTTTGTGCTTGTCTTACTGACACGGGAATAGTATTCCACAGTCGTACTGCTTGAGCTGCGAACGACTTACCAAAGAAATTGGTGGAGTGACTCGGTACCTCTAGCCTCAAGTTTTCCGATGACCTCAGAAATTATAGATCTAACGTTTTCTTAGATGGACAGATCACATATTAAAACCCCTTAATCCCAAGGGGATGAGAAGTGTGACAGTAATGTTCTCCGTTTATGAGCTTTGATCCTTCAACACGTACTCCGTCCGATAGTTAAACTTTTATGACAACAGTTACTACTGCTAGATGAAAGTTTTAACGTCTTCTTTTCAAGTCCTTTTTCGTTTCTTTATTAATTCTTTTCGCGTTCAAGAATTCTACATAACTACCTACTTAATATCAGTTGAATAATAATCCAGACACTGTTTCTTAATATTTAAGCGACCTGAAATGAATTGAGTTAATAATTTCTACGGATTTTTGAACAGGCTTTTTAGGAACCCTTATAGTTTCATCATTTCTGTCTGTCTGTCCGTCCGTCCGTATGTCACAGCCATTTTATTCCGAAACTATTAGGATTATACACAAGAAACTTGGTAGGTAGAGATGTATACTGTGAATCGCTTTCCGAATTTAAGAAAAAAATATTAAAATATTTAAAACGAAGGGAGCCCACCTTAATTTACAAAGACTATGAAAAACAAAGTTATTTGGCGTAGTTACTACGGAACCCTTCGTGAGCGAGTCTGACTCACCCTTGGCCAATTTTTTTTAATATGTTATGAGATGTAAAATTTTGAAAGATAAAATCATAAAACCACCGCATCTTGTTACTAGATATTAGTCCTTATGTTACTAATATTATAAACGCGAATGTTTCAAAGGATGGAACTATAGATGTATGGATATTTTTTACTCTTTCACGCAAAAACTACTGAGCGGATCTGAATGAAATTTTGAATTGACATCCTGAGATTACACATAGGCTATCTATTATCCCGAATTCCCACGAGATCGGGATTTACGCGGGCAAACCCTCACATGCGAACGAAGTCGCGAGTGGAAGCTAGTGTACTTATACATTACCTTTCATTAGATCTCAATACATACAAAAAGGAGTAATATAGCGAAACCGAAATAGAAATAATTCGTTCAGTCCACGGTGATTGTTACATGAACACATAGCTACCCACATTAACTGTCCTCACAAACTTTACCAAACAGATCAGCAACTAGATGAATTAAAAGTAACTGAGTAAAACTAGAGTACGTGCCATCCCTCGCTCCCCCCGTCTTCGCTCCCCGCTCGCCCCTCGTGCGGGGGATGCGAGTCCCCCAGCTCGTGAAATGTGCCACTTTGATCATAGTTTCTTTGTAGTTTCCACTTGGGTGGCACGGGAATGTTTGAAACGTTGAATAGTTTATAATTGCATGTTAATACCCAATTTTTGTAGGTTTCTTACCTACGCTTTATATTGATTGAGCGTAGATAAAAAAACTATATCTAAACCTAGTAATGTTCAAGACTAGCTATTGCCCTCGACTTCATTCGTGGTGTGGTAATTTCACACATTTTTCCTGGATTAAAAGTAACCTATAATAATTGCTATTCTCCTATCCTATATTCCAGTAAAGTTTTATATAAATCCGTTAATTCGTTTTTGCGTGAGAGTAACTAACGTACATCTATACTCGCAAACTTTCGCATCTATAATATATGAACAGAGAAGACTCGATAATGTGTTTTTATAAACGATATAATGCATCCTTGTCGTCCGATAAGCTTTACCCATTATTAATTCGGTAACAATGATTAAGTAAGGCTCCAGCGGTGTAATTGTAAACCAATAATACATTCCAAATTCACTTAGTAAGAACTTACACCGCATTTAATATTTTCGTCACCCTCCTCTAGACTTGCAACCCCAAAACTTGTCCAGCGTGTATTCTCCACCAAAGTTTTAATAGACGTAATGATCCGTGAAGTGGTCGCCGGGCCCACCCCTGTGTAGCACAGAGGGAGGGGCGGTCTAATTCTTAGTTACGTGTTAAATGCAGGCTCAACCCCGGGCTCGGTAATTATGGGGTCCAAGGTAACGGGTTACTAACTAATGTGTTTGCCGAGGCTAATACAAATGGCATTTAGCACATAATGCGTAAGAAAACAGCCTCACTGCTTCAGCACCTACGAAGTAACGACAACAGTTTCCTCAAGGCAATCGCGGCACATTTTGATTGCCCTATTCAGCGATACTGGATAGAGGTAGATAGTTTTTCTGTGTTTTGGATGTATATTTTGTTTTGTATTTTACTCATAGGTATAGTTTTAAGGTTGAAAGGTTTCTAAAACACTATCGACTGTGGTCTGAGAACAAATAGATTATTCATTTATTATTTAAGACCATGTGACACTGATAATTTAAGTATAATAATAATAATAACATTCCACAACTTTTTCACACAACGCCATCTAGTCCCAAACTAAGCAGAGCTTGTGGTATGGGTACTAGACAACTGATAAACATACATATATATTTCTAAATACATACATATTATAGATAAATTACACCCAGACAAAGAACAAATGACCGTGCTCATCACACAAACATTTGTCCTAGGTGGGAATCGAACCCACGACCTTGCGCATAGCAGTCAGGGCCACTGACCATTATACCAACGGGCCTGTCAAATGTATGTAGTGTTTAACATTTAGTACCTAGATTATGTATTAAGATTAGTTAGAGCAGATACATGTTAGTCAGGACAGTCGCTAAATATACGTCGTACAGAACATACGCCTTCTATTACAATATCACAACCACGTCCCTCTACAGGTACATAGAGAGAGATTATTGGACTGGTTATTGTTATCATATTATCCACCATATTTTGTAAAGTGCAAATTTAACTTATAATATTGTTACACGTTGTGTTTTCAAACTGTTTCGCGCATTATTTCCTAGCTCCGGCTAATGCATTCGAACTGTGTGTGCATTCATATCCCCGAGAGGTCATTGTCCGGAATAGTACGTTCAAGAGTTCTCGATAGTTCTGCTTCAGGCGTTCAAAGCTTCTCTTTCGAGTTTAAAGTATCCCAGGAATATCTGAGTTGGTATGAGTGTAAGATTGTTCAAGAAACCACCAAGATTTGTACTATGCAAAGGTTTATGTAACATTCCCAACTCCTACATAATTCTTAACCTACCAGAGCCCCAATTAACTTCAATGTTGCCGCTAGCGATAAATCTCACAGTGTTCCAGTAATAATGCTCGCTGGCTATGACCCGAACGTGAATATTATACTGTTGTGTCGACATTGTATAATAATATGAACTGTAGCTCGTCTTCGGAAGTCGTTAATTGTTCTCTTTACTTTATATTATTAACTTTTGTGCAACCCAGTTTGAGAGTAGGTTCAATAGCGTAATTTAAATTGTTGATTGAAATCTACTGCGCAAAAAGTTTAGGTAAAGGGAACTAGAAGTTTATGAGAAACAACCCTTTGTCTTGAAACTTACTGACAAGGTCAAAGTGGCTGTCGAAGCAATTAACAAAATACTAATAAAGCTCGATATTGGCTCTTATCTCTGGGGTATTGACTAACCAACCACCGACCAGGGCTCCTGGGCACTGTCACTACATAAACGCACTAACATCCATCAGCAATTGTCAGTCCACTTCAGGAGCAGTACGTTGCTTATGGCGTCTCTTCACAGCGATCCCGTGTGTATACAGGATTATTGGAAATATGTCCCGATCCTGTTAAGGGCGTGTAGATGAGGTCATTAACTAACCAATCAACCCTAAGCTTCTAGGCCTAAAGTATACCATTATCGAGAATTTTTTTTAAAATATTAAAACAAAATAGGACTTTATCTCTTTTAAAAATTTATAAAAAAAAAAACGAAAACACGTTTTAGCATTCTTATTTATTAAATAGCTAAAGAATTAAGTTGCGCATAATAAAAAAAACATAAAACAATTAAAAACCTCCGTACTTTTGAAAAAAGAGATCCAATACTTATTTTATTTTTATGATTTTTGCAAAGTCTTATGAAATAAATAATTTTTTCTCCTAAAAATCACTAATCTATTTTGACGGCGGAACATTTTATTTGTTAGTTAATGACCTCATCTACACGCCCTTAACAGGTTCGGGATACTTATATGTATTTTCAATAACCCTGTATAAATGTAAACTATGTTTATTACAATAGCACACATTGTGGTTTTGTGTTTGAAACAGTGGTTTCAATTCCGTCCAATATAACAATTGGAA
This sequence comes from Tholera decimalis, assembly GCA_943138885.2. Classification (NCBI taxonomy): domain Eukaryota; kingdom Metazoa; phylum Arthropoda; class Insecta; order Lepidoptera; family Noctuidae; genus Tholera; species Tholera decimalis. The sequence continues at coordinate 995,024 of OW964550.2, forward strand.
AAGGTTATCTTTGTGTCACATGGGTTTTAAATCGTCAATATCCAAGATATCCCATACTAAGAGTTTATCTTGTATCGTGAGTGCATTTTTACAAGCACCCAGACCCGGAACAACATTCGTTCCGGTGCGGTAATTGAACTCACGACAGCAGCCAACCACAGCGCCATGTCAATTACATGGATCCATTATTTAATTCCACTACTAGAAAAGTTCACGCGTTTGAAAAAAAATAAAATATTAGTAGCCAGTATTCATCCCATGTACGCTTATTAAAATAGCAGACAGAAACAAAAACAAAAAAAGGTGTGTAAACACTGCAAATTGAGTTGTGTGCGACACTCTGCCCCCGGCGCAAGCTACGGCCTCTCATATTTGCCAATTTTTTGAGCAACTTCAACAGCAAGCATGGATCCTGCGTAGTGTGCGAGGTTAATGTTTATCGAATATGAATATGCCTACAGGAATATTTACAACTTAATATTCAAGCTTCTTATAGTCCTAATTTAGGGATAATTGACAAATGTTCGCATCCTTAGAAGCACAAATCTATATGGTGCTCTTCTCACATACGTAGTTCTCATATGTAGGTAGATTTTTACCAATACATTAATGGTATGGATACATGAGAGGCTGACCTCTGTGTTCGTTTCAGTGTTCTTTCTCAGATTAGTCCACTAGGTAGCACCGGTTTTCTGTAATCTAATTTAGCTTATACAACGTGTAACATAAAGGGTATATACATAACGCGTCAGCGGTAGGGCCACTGGCCGCGCCGGGGATCTCCAGCATCCGAGCCCCCGTCGCAGTGACCCGGTGACGGAGGCCGCCGACGATGCCGAGCTCTGTGATGTCGATCGCCTCCCGCGCCTTCGCCAGCACGTCGCGGTACGACACGCCCCTCTTCACCGCGTCCGGCTGCAGTGTGATCACTACAGCCGCGGTCTTGGGGGCGCGCAATCGCGCCGCGGCGTCTCGCCGCCACCGGCTCTCCCTTCTCTTCGAGGACCTGGCTGCGCCAGCAGCCTTCCTCTTCTCCCCGGCCACTTGCCGGCTGGAGGAGTTTTGGAGGAGGCTGCTGGGACGGCTGGTTTCCGGCCTGGGCCTTCTTCCCTTTGGCCGCCTGTTTCGGCCCCGCAGGTGTCGGGGTCGGAGGCGGCTTTGGTGGGCCCTGTTTCGGCTTGGCCGGGGCCGTCTTCGCCCTTGCAGGAGCCGCCGTCGCTGGGGCCGTCTGCCCAGTGGCCGTCTTCGCCTGAGGCGGCCTCGTCGCCGTCCGTGGAGGCTTGGACGCGGCCGCAGCCGCGTACGAAGGCGCCGCCAGCGGGGATCGCAGCACGCGGCTCTCCAACACGGAGAACCGCTGCTGGAAGGCGGCCAGCTCCTGTCGCACCAGGTCGAGAACCGAGTTCTCCGCTGGTGTGGGCTGGCCTTTTTCCTTTTTGCCCCGCGGCGGTGCATTCCGCTGGCCGTCTCCCCGGATTGCGGCCAGGTCCGCCTTGAGGGCGACGTTCTCCCTCTGGAGAGCCTCCATGGCGGCAGTCAGGCGGGTGACCTCCGGCCGCAGATCGGACATGTCATCCCTTGCAGCCGGAGCCCCGCCGTAAGTCCGCGCGGCCGCCATGATGGAGGCCGTGGCTTCGCCGATCGCGTCCTCCTTACTCTTGCGGTTCCGCTTCCGCGAGATGGTGCGGATGGCAGCTGCCACGGCCTCTTCTAGTTTGGCCTCGCTCGAGGCCAGACCAGTGTTGGGCTCTCCAGAGGAAGGTCCCCTCCCCGAGGTCTTGCCTCGGCCTTTACCCCGCACGCTAGTGGGGATCTTACGGGCCGAGACAAGCCCCTCCTCCGACGACGACTCGTCGTCGCGGGTGCGCTTGAGGAACTCCTTCCTCCTGTCGGCGCCCCCCTCGTCGCTCCTCACTGCGCTTCCAGAGACCATGCTCTGGAAGATCTCGGCGTCCGATGCCGAGTCGGTCTCCGACCCGAGCACTAGCGCCCCCTTCCTTCGCGGAGCGGCACTCTGTGCTCGCTCAGAATTCGGTGCCGGTGAAGTGGACGTGCTGGATAAGTCCAGCGACTCCACCTCACGGGCACGTGAGCCTCCCTGGCTCAATGCGGCGACTGGGGTAAAAGTGTTTGTTGTCCCCCCCAGAGTACGGTGGGACTGACCGGACGTGTCCAGTGCGGGACTCCCCAGCTGCGGAGCAGTTGGGACCCGCCTGGGTATCTTTTACAAAAACTTTGTCTGCCATATTGTTTTGACTTTTTTAAAGAGGTGAGTTCCTCTATCTCTACACCCCATTTCCCCTTCCCTGGTTCACTTCACGGTTACGTCTAAAGATGAGACGCATACCGGAAGTGAACCTTTCCTCCCCCTTGACCCGATCTCTGAGACCGAGCCCCGCGCCGTCTAGAAGCTCGAGCTAGCTGCTCGATCCTCCAGGCGGCGCGCCTTTCCCCCGGTGTGTCCCTCTTGGTCTGGTTTCTCCCTCTGGGCCCGTCCGGCATGAGTGCCTCTACCGGCATGGCCCCAGAGATCATCGAAACACGCAAGCCCCACCACGAAGACAACGTGGGGATACCATAGCCCGATTTTTTCAAATGAAGAAGAACAAAGAGATTTATCGTGTTATTGGCAAGTGACGTGGAAAGTTATTGACCCTCGTAGTGCTGTGACACGTTTGTTATGTATGGTATTGAAGAAACGTGAAACCGAGTTTTGAGTCGCTCATTTTGACCTGAAACTGTGCATAGAGACTCCATACCAGATGTTGTCTTCAGTCCTTTTGGGGTTTCCGTTACACTTTGTATATATTATAAAAGGTTGACGTGTAAAGAGTTATTTATAACCTTTATGTAACATAGAAATTGGACCATTAAAAACTTTTCAAATTATTCAAATACCAATACCAAAAGTCCACCCTTTTGAACGCTTTTGTTTGTTTTATCATAATAAATTGAGCTAAAAATAAAGGAATTAAGTTACCTACATTATGTAGTGATAAGTAAAGAAATTCTTTTTTATCTACACAGGAATGTTCCCCTTTTTTCTTTACTTTTGTCTTAGTTGTGAGGTGGACACCTTACAACTAAGACAAAAGTATTAATATTGACCCATCATGAGAAAAATAATTATATAATGTGCTCCCAATTTTCTACCAAATAGGAACTAATAATGTACCAATGTTTTACAATAAATTAATGAATCTGAATCTGGTTCTAGTAGAATTACTGTTTTAAGAAAAACTGTTTTTATGCTTTTATATAGTGTCTCATTCCTCGTGTTATTTTAAATACTACATACGGTTCGCACATTTTTTTTAAGTTGGAAATAAAAGAGAGTTTGCTGTCCACATCTTTTTACTCCCTATAACCATATATGTAAAGAAAAAGTACGGAAAGGTGTGAAAAATACTCAAGGAGCTCGATGGCGTAAACGGTTTAGCGCGTTCGACCATAATTTGATGAGTTTAGCAGTGTTCACAGAGGCCGGTCATCAGACGTGTTACCAAAAATTTTAATTTTGAGTTTTTTAAGCTTCGGAAGGCATGTTAAGCCATTAATCCTGGCTGCATCCACAGTCATTAGCACCCATTAATCTGCATTGGGCTTGCGTAGTGAGTTTTGTCTAGCCCATTCTCGTTAGGTACGGTGTTTATGCCTACAGAAGGTCTGTGCCTCAGCCCTCAGCAGTGGAGATATTAATAGGCTGATTATGCTAAACAATACATAGATGTATGAGGGCAGCAATCGCGGGAGTTTTGCTGTTTTTAATTGAAGAGTTCCAACACTTACCTATCTCTGAAGATCTTCATCAGAACTTGATGTGTTATATACTAAAACCTTCCTTATAAAATATGCTTTCAAACAACGAAAACGCGATCGAAATCGGATCAATAGTTTTTGAAAAAAAACGCAGGCATACAAACTTACAAACATACATTCTGGTCAAATACAGAACCTCTTTTTTTGAAGTCGGTTAAAAATAAGAACTGATGGAATTTAATTTAAGTAGTTCCTAACTGCCCAAGTCCCCATCGTACGGATTATAAACGATACGTGAGATGTGTATGAGTACTACTCACCTTGATGGTAAGTCATGATGTGGTTGAAGATGAAGCACGCTTAGGTAAAAGTAACCAATTCACGCTTGTACGTAGGTAATCAAATCAGTAAATATTTTTTAATACTCACGAAAAAAAACATGCAAAATAGAATCAATACATAAACACTTATATATAGGTTTCCTCGCTACATAAGGTCCAGTTGAAAACCAGCGTCAGGCACTTGCAGGTGTTTGGCATTTTGCTGGACTGGGTCTATTAGGCACAACCGTGAGTCACAGACAATGCTATTGTTGTTTAAACAAGTTTTTGACCTTATTTCATGAATTTTTGTGTGCCCTAAACAGGGTCAAATAAATTTATTTCCTTTCTGTTTCTTTCTTTCTTTATAACACTTGAAGTATTGGTCCTGGCCTCCAACCTACAAGGAAATGCACAAGCAACCATGACCTACAGGTTACACGTTCTTAACACCTGCCCACAATGTACTCAGATGACGTTGATTCATCGAACGCCCGTGCCCATTTCTAACAACGATTATTACTTACTAGCTTCTGCCCGCGACTTCGTCCGCGTAGAAGTCTAAAATATTCCACGGGATCCCGTACCGGGGATAAATAGTATCCTATGTTTTATTCCAGGACATATTTATCTATCTGTGTGCCAAATTTCTTTCAAATCCGTTCACCCGTTATAGCGTGATTTAATAACAAACATCCATCCAAACTTTCACATTTATAATATTAGTATAGATATAGATTTTTACAGGCGGTATTTTTTTTTCGAATTAAATACAATACTAATCTAAGAGCTTTCAGCTCTTTGAAGGTGTATGCAAATGTAGGCAAATTATTTCAATATATCTCGCTGGCTAGATAGATTTAATAGAGTGTTTTTATACCGTAACTATACGGATAATAGTAGGTAATATTTAATAACATAAAATTGAAGTAAGGATCTGTTTAATTTAAAGCTTCTCTGTATACAATATTTGAGGTTGTTTTATTTTCCGGTAACAAAATAATCTGCTTTTCAGATGATCCAACTCGTGATAGACCAACATATGATTACCCATTGGCTTAAATTTATTAGTTTTTAACATTAAATTTTTAACACTTAAATAAAAACCCTAAAGTACATAATTATATACATCTAAAAATAAACTAAAATATGGCATCCAGAAATTCGTGCGCATCGCTGTCCACTGGTAATGTGCCCAAAAGACTGGCGGTTTTGCCCATGGGAAAAACATTCTTTTCGTAAGTCAATGCCAACTAAAGAGAAAGTTTGTCCTTGGGACTTGTTTATAGTCAGGGCAAAAGATGTTTTTATAGGAAATTGGAGTCGCTTAAACGGTATAGGCAGGTCCGTAGGAATCATTGGAATTCTCGGGATGTGCGCCAACTGGCCAGCTCCTGGTCCGATGAGAATAGTCGCCACAATTAAGTCATCTTTTAAATCTTTAATTAGTAGCCTTGTGCCATTACACAGGTTGGGCGGGCTTAAATTCCTTAAAAGCATAATAGGCGTTCCAGTTTTCAAGAGCAGTTCGTGAGGTGGCAGGCCAGATGAATTCAGGGAATTTAAAAATTCTTGCGGATAATGGACTACATCCTTGACATTGCACACTGTATCAATGGACTTGTAAATTTTGAATTGACCAGGGACTTTTTGTAATATTAGGTTATTGATTTCATTGACTGTATCGTTTCTTGGTGAGACGATAGCCCTTGAACAAAGCCAATGAATGTCTCTATCTAATAAATATTCAAGGTCTGGATAAACTGCATCTATGAGTTGCTGCAAATTGTGAACTATTCGGCCTAGAGTCTCATTTATAACGATTTCCGCAACGTTAGTGCCCAAGGTTTGAGAAGAAAAAGACCCTTCTCCAACTTTGAGTAGCTGTTGTGGAAAATCGTTATCTGTATTTCCGATTTGGTGGGCTCTTATATTAGTTCGTAAGTTTAAAGTTTGGACCATACTCCATAGAGGTGACGATTTAAGACACGCCATTATGATGTCCGCACGGGTCCTTTTTGTGATGACGGGAAGTGTCTGCCGAAAGTCACCAGCAAACACAAAGGTGACACCACCCATGATAGCAACTGAATTTCTCAAGTCCTTAAGCGTTCGATTCACTGCTTCAACATGAGCTCTATGGCACATTGTACATTTATCCCACATTATCAGCGACGTATTCTGTAATAACTGTCCAAGGGGCCCATTTTTGCGAATTAAACATACCGACTGCTGCTCCAATGAAACTGAAACGTAAGTATGTTGAAAAGCTTTTTTTTACATAAATCCTCCTATATCAGCTAAAATATAAAATATAATTATTTAAGACGGACCAGATTGCCATACATTGTTTTCAGTTTTAAGCAACTATTTAGGCAGCGCATGCAAATAATTCTATTTTGAGAGGTACAATTTTCCGACTTGCTTGACAAAGATTATAATAGCTCGGCTAATATGCATGATATAAAGATAATTTATAGCCTATAGTACTCAGGGATAATGCAGCTACATGTAAGCGAAAGAATTTTCAAAATCGGTTCGGTAGTTTCAGAGATTACCCCCTACATACAAACTTACAAATTTTAACTCTTTATAATATTAGTATAGATGTATGTAAGTCTGATTACAATGTTAGTTTAGAAAACTTTCTATCAATACTGAGACCTACATTCACAAGTCAGCACCGATTAAACTAGCCAGCCCGTGTAGCGGTGGCAGACGGCGCGCCGCTACTGTTTGCTGTTCACTGGTCTAACTCGACAATACACTTGACAACTAACTTCGACAAATTGTAATAGTTCGGGATAGTCATTGTGCGTGTGTGTGAATGTTTACTGTTGTGAACAAGTTTTGAAATAACTTCTCTGTTAATTAAATTTATAATTTGTTAAAATCACTGAATATTTTTTATAAATATCGTCGTTAAAAATACACCGGTAAGCTACTGACCAGGATGTATTTTATGGAACCTACAACTAAATATTATCGACTCGGTTTTTCTCGCATCAATCCAGGTTACAGATGAGACAGTGAAAGCCCCATTTAAATAGCGTTAACCGTTCTAGAAACTAGCTCAAAACAGAACACAGTCACACAAACCGAATAATTTAAAAAAGTATATGTCTTTTAGTATTAGTACTTGATTACGTGAGTAACTCGAGTACTTGAGAACACATGGTTATTTGAAATCACACACACTTTTTTTATACATACCTGTATAGATTACCATTTTAGTTGTTCTCTTAAATGAGCCGTTGAATGCTGTTGATACTTATACATACATCTTTCACAATGATTTGGACAATGGACATGCTCTTCGTTACCACGACCGCGCTGAGACCACTAATTGGTCAAACGCTGGTGTTCCACTAGTGACGCGCACAACAGCTGAACAGTGCCACCGCTACTTGACTGCGTTTCATCAAGGTTTGGTGACATTAATAATACTAATTGCTTAACTATTGTAGCTTTGTGTTACTACAGATATAATATCGAGAGCATGTCATTGCAACATAGCACTATGAATGGTGGATTGTTGCGAGTAAAAGCTTGTCACTCCCTTTCGCAGTCGCCAACGCTATAGTCACCGATTAAATTTAAAACATCCATTTCATTGTCTCATTTCAACTCGCAAAAGTAATATTATATCTACTTCCAAGCAACTGACTCGTTTATCGAGTGGTCGCTGAGCACGAGATTCAGAGCATTCACAGGTCGGGCAAAAAACGCTAATGGCTTTTTCTGTAAGGAATTTCTCAGTAGTAACCTGGAGTGTGAACGTTGGCGGTGTGATAAGTATAATCCGTTGCTCCCGGCTGTCATCTGGACATCTTTGACAGTTTTTACAGGTAGTCAGAAATCAGTAAATGTGACACTGGTCTAGCGAAGGGATATCGTGCTGCCCAGTTACTGGGTGGTGGAGGTAAAACAGGCAGTCGCTCCATGAATATAACTGATACTCAGCTGCACCCGGTTATACTAGAAATAGACCCAACAAAGATGGAAAAAGCCTGAGCAGACGATGATCTACTTCCAAGATATTTCTGTATATTGTACTCCAAGTTAATCTTCAGTGCTCATACTATCCATACGTGTATAGAAGGTGTAACAGATTAAGCGCAATAGCTCAGACACCTCAATTAGAATATTAAATTATAATCTAAAAATTTTTTAGCAAAAAATAGAACCGAATTCCATATCAAAACACTACAAAGCCAAAAATAACTTTAATTTCGGAAGGCGGTGTCAAAAACGAAAATATATACAAAACTGAAGACACCGCCTTCCGAAATTAAAGTTATTTTTGGCTTTGTAGTGTATTGATATGGAAGTCGGTTCTATTTTTTGCTAAACATTTTTTTATCACGCTTTTTAGTGGGTTGGTTTGTAATTTATCTAGTTACAAAAGCCATAATGTCAACAACATATCACCTTTTACAAAATATTGCTTTTCCCTGTGCATAGCCGTTAATTTTTGAGGAGTTCTCCTGATATTTGACCATCAGCTCTACATCACCATATGTATGTGACGAGCATAAAGTGTTTAACATCCGTACTCAAGTAATCGAATCGCAATCCACGAAATATTGAGGAGTTTCAGTGGCCATCTGTGGTCTTCATCATCAGTTGAACTTCCCCAAATGGTACTTTTCGGAAGCAACTGCTCAAGGTACTATAAGAAATACCCAAAACGCTATAGGTGTGCCTATAATATTTGAAGAGTTCCCTCGATTTCTCCAGGATCCCATCATCAGATCCTGATTTCGTAACAATGGGACTAACTAAAAAGTATACCCATTCAAACACAAAAAGAATTTTTCAAATCGGTTCAGCCGTCTCCGAGTTATGAGGTAACATACATAAAAAAAAAAGTTCAAGACGAATTGTAAACCTCCTTTTTCTGAAGTCGGTTAAACACAACATCCGTAACTAAATAAATTGAAACCAAACCTAGAATTTTTAGGGTTCCGAAGCCTAATGGCAAAAAACGGAACCCTTATAGTTTCGATATGTCTGTCCATCTGTCTGTCTGTCTGTCCGTCCGTCCGTATGTCACAGTCATTTTATTCTGAAACTATTAAGACTATACATGTGAAACTTAGTTGGTAGATGTATTCTGTGAACCGCTTTCCGATTTTAAGAAAAACATTAAAAAATATCTATACTTATAATAAATCTGTAGAGAGGTCAATTCTGTACATGAAATATATTTACAAAATAACTATCAGGGGTGATTAGGGATCGATACTGATGCCAAAAATGCAATCAGTAAAATTTTTGTCTGTCTGTCTGTCTGTCTGTCTGTCTGTCTGTCTGTCTGTCTGTCTGTCTGTATAACCGTTATAGAAACAAAAACTACTCGACGGATTTTAACGAAACTTGGTACAATTATTTTTCATACTCCTGAGCTGGTTATAGTATACTTTTCATCACGCTACAATCAATAGGAGCAGAGCAGTGAAGGGAAATGTTGGGAAAACGGGAGAAGTTACTCCATTTTTTAAGCTTCCGTCGCGTGTGCAACCTTAATGGTTAAAGCTACACAGAAATCATTTATGGCGGAAATGTTCTCCATAAAATTATATAAAAAATATCCCACGACAGCATATATCTATCTTTTATGGTTGACTCACAATAACACGTGTAACTCCCGATAGCTTAGCAGTTCGAAGCTTTCAGATTATTATTCTGCTCCGAAATTTAAAACCACAACTTTGCAATGGAACTCGGCTAAAAGTAACCCAGTTGCAACAAAATATAATCGAGGCTCAAATTTTAACAGGTTGCGGTGCAGGAGAAACCGTCTTTATTGCCAGAATTCCCATAATACCAAATAATTTTCCATTCTAATATAAAAGAACGCGATTCCCAGTATCGGTGTGTTATGCAGTGACAATTAATAAGACTCAAGGGCAGACTTTTCGTGTTGCTGGAGTAGATCTCGGTGTCAGTTGTTTCTCGCATGGTCAGTTGTACGTCGCGCTTTCCCGGGTTAGCAGTTCTGCCGCCATAAGGAAAAAAGACGCATCTAACATTTTTTTCGAAATTGAGTTATCTATATATTCTTAATCAGAAAAAAAAATGGCATCTGCCAGTATTTTTATATTTCGCATAAATTAAACAGAACCCTATGAATCTCACTGTTAAATAAGACGTATCTGCCATATTAATTAAATATTACTAAATAAAAAAGACATTTCTGACGTACACTAAGTTGAAAAGACGCATTTCGGTAGAAACGTCTTATTTTTTTACAAAATATTTAATTCTTCATACAATTAAAAGACACTTCTGCATAGTCATAAGAAGAAAAGACTCTTCTACGTAGATGTGCCTTTCTAACTTAGTATTACGAAAAATAAGCAGGCGCAAGTGGCAATTGTACCCTTTCTACTTAGTATTGCTAGTTATATGGGGTGAAGTGGGGCTCGCGGTTAGAATATCGCGAAAAATACTACGTTGAAAGGACGTTTCTAGCCAGAAGCGTCTTTTCATTGCAGTAAAACTTACATTCTTATATTTTTTTTGCTAAAAAGAAAAGGAAAAAGTTATTTAATTAATAATTAAAATTAAATTAATTAAAATCCTCATATAATTTCTGAAAGATCAAACAATAATACACACTTTTGCATAAAAAAATTGTAATAAGGTTTATTTCCTTTCGCACAGCGAATTTTTCAATTTTTAAAACAGGTTTTATTTTTTTTCTCCGTTTCGTACTTCATGTAGATGCGTCCTTTTACCTTATGGCGGCAGAGTTCTAGAAATCTTTATGTTCACGTGCCGGACGGGTCAACTTTCAACATAGTTTACCCGGAAGCTTTGCGCTGAAGTATTGTCGTTCTATACGTACTTAAGCCTCATGTGAACGTGATCTAAACAATATTACCAATACATTAACTTAATAACACACAAGAAGTTACACGCTGACGGAGTCGCGGGCACAGCTATTAACAATAATATTGTGCGGTTCGGTATTCCGATATTTTTCAACAGTATTATAGATTGACATATTATATTGTATTTCCCTACTAAATTACGAAAGTTAATCTGTGTGTTACATCTAAATCACTGAACCGTGAGGAAGGACATAGGCTACTTTTTTTACGAAAAACGACGTAAACGTGGACGAAGTCGCGGGCAACAGCTATCTATGCTAATATATAAGGCTGAAGAGTTTGTTTGTTTGTTTGAACGCGATAATCTCAGGAACTACTGGTTCGAATTGAAAAAAATATTTTTAATTAAATAGTCAATTTATAGAGAAAGGCTATAGGCTATATATCATTACGCTAAGGCCAATAGGAGCGGAGCACCAATGAAGAATGCTTCAAAATCGGGGTTTAATTTAACGTTAGCCCAAAGTAACTATTCCACGCGGACGAAGTCGCGGGCAAAAGCTAGTTTAAAATAAAGGTGGGTCCCCACACATGGAACTAGAACTGAAAATATTTTTTTTTTCATGTAACCTATACGTGTGTGGTATCTATAGACAGGTCTTTAAAATGATATAAGGATTTCTAAAACCACTTTTTCATAAAGTCAATCGGTTCAAAGATTCAAAAGTTGTAAAATGTGTTCCCCCCTCTAACTTCTACAATAATGGAGTGAAAAATCTAAATAAAATATATGTTTGTAGATCTTAATGTAAACTTTCAAGCAAAATTGCTTTGAACGAAATCGGGTCAGCAGTTTTTGAGATACAGCATAGGTATTTTCTAAAACCGCAAATATAACTTTGTAATTCATACAAACACTATGAAAAACAATGTTATTTAGCGTAGTTGTAAAGTAACTAGGCAAGTTTTAAGAAATTTTTAAGGTTTTTTTATTCGTCAAATAAATATACATATTATATTATATTATTATAGTTACTACGGAACCCTTCATGGGCGAGTCTGACTCGCACTTGGCCAATTTTTAATAAAATAGCTCGGTCTAAAGAAATTTATTTCTCAATAAGAACATACAAAGTTTATTTAAATATGAGAAACTTAACATTAAAAAAATCTTAAATATAAACATCGTTCGATCTATTGAGTACATTTTGTAAGTAGGTTAGTGCTGGTTGGCCAAATACTACTAAATAATCTTTTTTCTTTACTTCACGCCTGGACAGCTTTTAAATCTGTATAAAGCACAGGTCCGTTCCTGCGTGGAGTATTGCAGCCACTTGTGGGATGGCTCTGCAAAATACCAACTTGCTGCATTGGACTCGTTCGAGCGCAGAGCTAAAAGGCTTATAGGCGACGAGGTGCTGGTGGACAAGCTTCATAGCCTGGCTCATCGGCGAACCGTAGCTTGCCTGTCGGTTTTCTACTGACTGTATTTCGGGGAGTGTGCGCTGGAGCTCCATGACCTGATTCCTCCATCTCCCTTTCACTACCGGTCTACCAGACGCACGGCTGGGTACCACCCACATTTGGTTGATATACCGTCTTGTCGTACCAAGCGCTTCTCCTCCACATTTATTGTGCGCACAGCTAAGCTATGGAATTCTCTGCCGGCCTCTGTGTTCCCTGCCACTTATGACCTTTCAGCCTTTAAAGCACGTGTAAGTAGGCATCTTCTGGGTTCGGTTGTCCCATCTTAGACCTCATCTATTGCTTACCATCAGGCGAGATCGAGATCAAGAGTGGGCCCATCAGAAATAAAAAAAAACGATTTTTACATATATTTATTTTGTTTATATGCATGTGTGATATGTGTATAGTTTTTGTAGGTTAAATATTTTAGTTTTAGCGTAAAGTTCTTTCGTAGGTGTTAAGTAATTGTAATTGAATAGAGTTTTAATTGCTTTGTTTTGTGTTACTTGTAGGTCATGTAGATGTGTAATAGCAGCTTGTCCCCATACTTGTATTAAATAGTCTAGGTGTATAGTTATCCTTACTAAACGCAAAACGTATGTGCGTCATACAATATCCTTACGCAGACGCATAGGCTCATTCAATGTTAGCGGCCGACACGCACACGAGCGTATTTCCTTGAATTAAGGATTGTATTAATTTGTCATGATATGTTTGTCATTTTGTTTTTGTTTCAATTTTAAGTTAAATGAAAGATTTTTCCGTCAAAATGTAAAGCTTATTTTTTATGACGGAAATCGATTCAGAAGCCGATTCTGAACCAACTACTTTCAGGAATTGCGTTTATTCTGTTACACGTTGTATACAAAACAATATGATTCTTAATAATTAAGACTGTACGCCTATCTTGGCCAGTATAGTGCCATTTATTTTTACGCATATCCAAACTAAAGTCTTCCACGGAACAATTCGCCTCAGGCTCGACTATGACTACAACAGAGAGGTACAGTATTATACTGCCATTGAGATAGTCAAAAAATTGTTCGAAATTGGTATTAATCTATAATTTTCCTGGTGGGAAAGATATATCAACCATTATTATTAATGACCATCAGGCTGTGTTCATCAAAATATCTGCCAAGCTGAATGTTCAGGATATTCCCTCGTTTTTCTGTATGCCTGGTTGTTTCATGCATCTCTAGGGAACTCCCGCTCAGTGCGATGTTTTCCGACTGATGTATTCCTATGTATTATGCACATACTGGAAGCGTTATATAATGCGGATTTCGTTCTGTCTTGGGACTATGAGCAGCTTTTCAAAGCACCTAATGTGATTAGTACAATATATTACAAATGAATAAAACCTTACATGGTGTTTGCTATGTTGTAATATTTAGAGATTGATACACGTTTTATAAACAAAGTTGGTTCACAATATCTATATTAATATTATAAGCGGAAAAGTTTGTTTATTTAAACGAGATAATATTCGAAAGTACTGGATGGATCTGGTTGGAAGTAGCTTAAAGTTTGAGAAAGGTTATAGACTACTTTTTACCGGACTGCAAAAGAAAGCAAGTAATGTTTTTGTAGTGATAAAGTCACGTGCAACTGCTAGGTAAATAATAAACTTATGTACTATTGGTGTTTAAATAGTAGTATGAATGGTCATGCTTAAGGAACTTTTAATAAAAATGCTTGTCAACAGACTTGACTGCCCCTGAGTAATTCTGCAGTTGTCCATTCGCAGCTATTTTAGCCCTCGTTTTCAATACAAATGTCTATAACTTACTCACTGTTATCATACTTTAAATGAACTTACTTCGTTCAATCTATCATACCTATATCATCGCTACTTCCTCTTCACCATCCAAAGTTAAAGTTTGCGAGCATATTCTCAACAAGCTGGCGGTAGTAGCTATCATCACTGCACGAATCCTTTTACTCAGCATTTATTTGTGTAACAATATTTTTTAAAGTAGGTAGTTATTTATTCGTGTTTTATTATATTGTTTAAAATTTTAATTAAATCTTTGCCTTAATGGACTGTTACATAATCAGTCGAGTTCTGTTACAGAGTCAATGCATCGAGCAGCTTGTGGCTAAATAATAAAAAGTTTGAAAAGTGATTTTCAAGGCTTATCATTGTTTGCCGAGGTTCATCCATGGATTTTACCATCTTAACATATGAAGGTCCACTGCAATAATGATGAATGTCCTTTGTGTATTGTTCTGAGATAATTGGGTTTTAAGTTTATAAAAGGTGAAAAAAAAAAAAATAGATTTAGAGATAAGAAAATATTTTTTATTAAGTTACAAGACGCATACTTGTATTCGATCTGTGGCAAATAATCATTCATAAGTAACTATTACTTATTAAAAATTAAATAATCAGAGGTAAGTTTTAAAAATTAAGGACAATAACGATCAATGTCTACACTGTGCTCACAGTCAACAATCATAGTTGTTGTATTTGTTAAAGAAAACGAAGTTAAAATAGTTTTCATTAAAATTTGAATCTCTAATATTGCAGAATGAGGAAGTTCATTATCTTCTTCTTCTTTTCAAGTCTTTCGTTTCAGGCCTACAGATTTTATTCAAAAACTGCAGGTCATTATACTTTTCTATTGATAGAGGCAGCCTATCTTTGTAAACTAAACCTGGTAATTTCTGTCTCATTAATGTCCTCCTTGATAGAGTAAAGACTAGCTGATGTATTAACAGTTAATTTCCGTGCACTATTACTAAAATTTCTTTGAAACATGAGCCGTGGATGTTCTTTCTGGACTCTAAATTCACGCACAGGTCTTATGGAAAAGGACAAGTTTGCTAAAACGGTTTTAGAAATGGGGTCCAGCCCTTGAATGCATCTTGTGATTATTCGATGACCTCTAAAGGTTTCGGTCTTCGTCAAGCTTCAAAATACGAAGCAATGGACATTCATCATTATTGCCGTAAACACCAGTGACGTTGAGCATTCTAGCCGTGTAGTCAAATATTAAAAACTAAAATATTTCGGGACTGTAAGCGATATTGCCAAGTTTGTAAACGAGATTAATAACTGCATATATCCAGTGACCGAATGACGTTTGAAGATTAAATTTTAAAATTTTTGGACATTCATCATTATGGCAGTGGACCCTTCATATCAAAATTACTACGTTCATGGAAAAGCACCTTAAACTGTTGGTTCTGGCTATCTTTTGTACATCTTTAACAGTCATACTGGATTATCAGAAAAGATATATCGTGTTACTGAGGTACTGGGTTGCTGAAGTCAGAGGGACGCGTCATTTAAAACACAAGTGCTCAGCTGCGTCCACTTAGACTGGAAAGCTGATAATGATTCAATGACCTACAGAAATACGTGACCACCACATATCGCAACGTTGAAAGGTATATACAAAAGTTAATTTCTATACCGTAAAGAATATGATCATCTGGTACAAACAAGTAAGTCGCTTCGGCCCGGCCATCCCGCGCAGCTAAGCAGCTAATGTTCCATTGTCTTTTTGTCGCAGTCGCCGAGGGAGCGATTTCGATGAGACGGAATAAAAATGAGAGGCTTGGGAATTTGAATCCGCTTTGTGCAGTTCGTTCAGTTTTATGCTCTCGTAGACTGAGTTAGCAATGTGCTTATGTATCCGTTATCGGTTTAGTATGATGTTGTGTGTTTTATCAAGGAGATTTTGATTCTTTTTTGTTTTCGCTGTAGTGCAAGCAAATTCTTACCATAATACAAATCACAAAACATTTGTTCTTAAAATATGTGTTCGTAATCCTTGATTTAACTAGAAAGTGGGTCTGGCTTCGCTCGGTCTCATTCTGCTAAATTACATCAATGAACACTAAAACCATCCTCAAGAATCAATTTATCGTTTGGTGAAAATTGCATGAAAATCTGTACTTTTGATTTTTTAAGTCAAATTATGTAAGTCAAATAGAAATATATAAGGTATACAACACTATTGGTTTATCTTAATAAGTAAATAATCCTTAAAAGTTTAAATACATTTTATAAAATAAATAATACATAGGTATTATGAACCAAGACAAAAGTTAATCCCGTTTTGTATTGAGCAAAAAAAATATACATATGTGAAACCGAAAACGATTTAAAAAGTAGTACATATTTTTTATACTGGTTTCCCTTCGATTATATTTTTTCGATAGTTGCCACAGGTTCCTTTTTTCTTCTAAATTCGCCAATAAAATGAACACTACAAAAACGGTAGAGGGAAGGAGTTTCAGTTAACAAACTAGAAACTTTTAATTAACTTGCCGGTTACAATGAAAGTAATGACACCCCGCCTCTCCCTGCACCCCTGACACCTCGAATACTTTGCATTGTACAGTTAACTTTGCTTAATTAATTGAGATAGAAACAGTTTAAATGCATTGGACCTTGGTTAAAGTGTAGTACTAGTTAATGGTAGTTATTGTCCAGAAGTTTTGTCGGTAATATTGAAGTGTAAATTGAGGTTGTGAAACAAATATGGTGAATTATGCGATTCAAATAAAAATATTTTGACCTCTTGGTTTGTTTCGGTGTTATTTCTCAGAGTATTCACCTGGGAAACACCGGCCTCATCTAGCTTAACATAAAACGCAAAAAACACATTACGTGTAAAAGTTAAATTTACAAAAAAAAACTTTTTAGCAAAAAATAGAACCGACTTCTATATAAAAACACTACAAAGGTAAAAATAACTTTAATTTCGGAAGGCGGTGTCAAAAACGAAAATATATACAAAACTAAAGACACCGCCTTCCGAAATTAAAGTTATTTTTACCTTTGTAGTGTTTTTATATAGAAGTCGGTTCTATTTTTTGCTAAAAAGTTTTTTTTTCACGCTTTTAGTGGGTCGGTTTGTAATTTATCTAGTTACAAAAGCCAAAATGTCAACTACTTATCACCTTTTACAAAATATTGCTTTTCCCGGTGCAGAGCCGTTAATTTTTGAGGAGTTCTCCACCACCAGCTCTACTTCACCATATCCATTGTGACGAGCATAAAGTGCTTAATATCCCTATTCAAGTATACTAATCGCAATCCACGAAATAATTATTATTGAGTAGTTTCGGTGGCCATCTGGGGTCTTCATCATCAGTTCCACTTCCTCAAATGGTGCTTATCAAGAGCAACTGCACAAAGTACTATAAGAAATACCCAAAACGCTATAGGTGTGCCTATAATATTTGAAGAGTTCCCTCGATTTCTCCATGATCCCATCGTCAGATCCAAACGTTACGATAATGGGACCAACTAAAAAGTATACCCTTTCAAACAAAAAAAGAATTTTCCAAATCGGTCCAGTCATCTCCGAGTTATTGCTACTTATGTACTAAAACATGTTGCGGATGAAATCTGTGGTCACTTGAGTCATGTCATCAATCTCAGCATTAGTGCAGGCGTTTATCCTGATGCTCTAAAAGTTTCTATTGTCAAGCCACTATTTAAAAAAGAAGATAGGGAGTTAATGGAAAACTATCGGCCTATATCACTAATTCCCATAATTTCTAAAATATTTGAAAAATACATTTACAAGGAATTAAATTCATTTATAGAAAAACATAAAATTGTATGCGAGGAACAGAAAGGATTTAGAATGGGTAAAACTATTAATATGGCCATTTATGATTTTTTATTTAATGTTACATATAACGTTGATAAGAAGAAACCGGTCTGTGGCGTATTTTGTGACATGACTCAAGCCTTTGACTATGTGCACTATGGTACACTATTAAATAAACTTGAAGCATATGGAATTAGAGGAAATGTCAACAATCTAATTAAATCTTACCTATTTAACAGAACTAAGATCACACATATAAAACAAATTAATATGAAAAGTAAACATGAAATGGTATTTCAGTCCTCAGAACGTGTAGTTTCGTTTGGTGTGCCACAGGGGAGTGTTTTGGGGCCTCCTTTATTTATATTATACATAAATGATCTACCGAAAGACATCCCTCAACCTCTGACACTATTTGCCGATGATAGCACCATAACGATACCTTGTAAAAGTGTTGATACTTATGAAAAGGACATAAATGATTCTATAAATTTAATGGTAAAGTGGCTAGATGATAATAACCTAAAAATTAACCTAACTAAAACTAAATTAATACATTTTAGTCAACGAATTAATAGTAAAAGTAATTTAAATATACACTACGATGACCAGCCTATAGAAGAGGTAGAAACAACAAAATTTTTAGGGCTCCACATTGATAAAAAACTGAATTGGAAAACCCATATCGAAGTTTTATGCAAGAAAATCAGTAAATCTGCCTATGCCCTGCACACGTTGTCGTCTATTATAGGTGTGGAGGCATTACTTACAGCCTACTATGGTTTAACTGAATCCCATCTACGCTATGGTGTAATTTTTTGGGGCAACTCAACAGAAAAGGACACGGTGTTCAAGGCTCAAAAGAGGTGCATTCGTTCAATATTTAAAATTAAACCTACTGATAGTTGCGTGCCTTACTTTAAAAAATATAAAATACTTACTTTGCCATGTTTGTACATTTTTGAGGTAGCTGTATTTGTCAAGACAAATCCACACCGATTTAAACGATTAGATGAAGTAGTCCCACGTAACAGGCGCGACAACAGTAGAATATGCTCTCTTACTGCGAGAACAGCGCTTATGCGCAAAAGTGTTTTCTGTATGGCTCCTATGATATTTAACAAATTGCCTAAAAGTTGGAGAGAACTGCCCTTGTCACTTTTCAAAAAAAGGCTGAGATTTTTTTAGTTAATAAAGTGTATTACAATGTTTTAAATTTTTTGAATAAAAAAAAAACTTTTTAGCAAAAAATAGAACCGACTTCCATATAAAAACACTACAAAGGCAAAAATAACTTTAATTTCGCAAGGCGGTGTCAAAAACGAAAATATATACAAAACTAAAGACACCGCCTTCCGAAATTAAAGTTATTTTTGCCTTTGTAGTGTTTTTATATGGAAGTCGGTTCTATTTTTTGCTAAAAAGTTTTTTTTCACGCTTTTTAGTGGGTCGGTTTGTAATTTATCTAGTTACAAAAGCCAAAATGTCAACTACTTATCACCTTTTACAAAATATTGCTTTTCCCGGTGCAGAGCCGTTAATTTTTGAGGAGTTCTCCTGGTACATCACCATCAGCTCTACTTCACCATATGCATTGTGACGAGCATAAAGTGCTTAACATCCATATTCAAGTAATCTAATCGCAATCAACGAAATACTTATTATTGAGTAGTTTCGGTGGCCATCTGGGGTCTTCATCATCAGTTCCACTTCCTCAAATGGTGCTTTTCGAGAGCAACTGCACAAGCTACTATAAGAAATACCCAAAACGCTATAGGTGTGCCTATAATATTTGAAGAGTTCCCTCGATTTCTCCAGGATCCCATCATCAGATCCTGATTTCGTAACAATGGGACCAACTAGAAACTATACCCATTCAAATGCAAAAAGAATTTTTCAAATCGGTCCAGCCGTCTCCGAGATATGAGGTAACATACATAAAAAAAAAAAAAAAAAAAAAAAAAGTTCAAGACGAATTGTAAACCTCCTTTTTTTGAAGTCGGTTAAAAAGGACTTTTCTCTTCCGACTTCTAATAGATATAGTTAAGTATAACAATATGTTGATGTGAATTTTAAATCAATTGACTTTGAATCTATTTGACTGCATAATAATGAATATACTGGACATAATGCAATTTATTTTTTGTAATATAATATACTTATACTATAATGTCTTGACATCAATTTATTATTTATTTCTTGTGTATTTTGTAATTAAATTTAAAATGACTATATGTAAATGCAATTAAATGTAATTTTTATACCTACAAAATTTGTACGCCGTTATTGGCAAAACATGGACGCTCACAACATACTATTAATTTAATACCTTGCATATCTGATTAGTCAGTTTATGTATACGCATGTTTGACAAATAAATTATCTTTCTTTCTTTCTTTCTTATGAGGTAATATAAATTAAAAAAAAAGTTCAAGACGAATTGTAAATCTCCTTTTTTTGAAGTCGGTTAATAAATATTTCATTTGTTTTCAATAGGAACGTCAATGGCCGCTATCTGTTAAAAGTCATTTGAAAAGAACGATTTGCAAAGAAAAATTAACTTCAAATTAATTTTGGTTTATTTTACTTTGTTTAACCGAGTCTCACATCAAATTTAAATATCATATTTAATTATTTAGTCATAATTAGTATTTTAAAAACATACTTTTCTCTATCTTATTTTCATTGTTGGCACCGATTTGCCTGAAAGTAGAGGACGCATGGCGCAAAGGCCGAAAAGCCAGGGTTTATTAAAGATTTAATTTTACCGCAAACGGACAGACACTTTGGGAGTAGTCTGCTCTTGATTTGTGGATTATGAGAGGTTTTACTTTAACTCTATGTTATTGTGAATACATCAAAAAGCCTGCTTTTCACCACATTCTATTCAGTGTATGTATTATTCAGGCCCACCTACACCTTAAAAGTAAATAATTGACACTCAGTTAACACTTATATACATTTTCCGTTTGTGGCACCCTTAGGTGGCACTTAGTGGCACCGCTTAGTGGCAATTCTCCAGTCATTAAGGAAACGACTTGGATTTCAGATAGCTAACATTAATTTACTCTTGTATTTACAGACTGCTCGGTTTTATTGTAGTAAAACAATGTTTCACCTCTGATCTTGTGGCTGAGATAAAATAAAGGGAATTTGTTTCCAATATTCAGCTTTATAAATTCTAAAAGTAGACAGAACAGCCATTTTCGGTATCGGAAAAGACTTCCACTTTTTAATATTGCGTTGATAGGTATGGCTTTCTTTGTGTTCAGTGTGGTGTTCTATTGTTATATGTAACATAAAAAGAAATTTAATTTCGTTGCTATTATTAAAGCAATTATAACTAAATTTAAGCAAGCAGTGGTGGCGCAGTGGTTTCAGGCGCAACTAACGTGTTTGTAGGTCGTGGGTTCCAATCCAGGCAGGCACATTATTTTGTGTAATTTTCATCGGTAAAGGAAAATATCGTGACGAAACTGGTATGTCCTTGTGATGGAAAACGAGCTAGTCCCTCTCGTACATAGTAGACCTGTGACTTAGCAATGAAAACGTATACAACGTGTAACGGAAACCCCATATCTATCCACAGTTGCAATGCACACGCAAATGCACAGTTTCAGCTCAAAATAAATGACTCACTAAATTGGACATAGAATTGGCACCAAATTATCGGTTTCATATGTTTCTTGAATACCAATAATAACAAACGTGTCACAGCACTATGAGGGTCATCACTTTCCACGTCACTAGCCAATAACACGATAATTCTCTTCGTTCGTCTTAATTTGAAAAATTCGGTCTCTGGTATCAATGTATTAAAATTTCTTATAAGCTCCACACTTGTAGACATAGGATTACAAAAGCCTTGCTATATCGTTTGTTATCATCCAAAGAAGCCGTGCACTCGGTATGTATATACCCTTTAAATTACACGTTGTATATTACCAGCCTATAGACTGGTTAAGTTGCGTATGTTAAAGATTAAAACTTATGATTTATTTATAAATAATATAGTTATAAATGATATAACAAAATCCACAACGTTTTTACAGTATCTTATATCTAATCTTTTTGCCAATTACGTGTGTGCAATTATGTGTATTTGTTAGTATAATTTGATAGTGAACTTTTGTAAATTGCCTTGTGAATAAATAAATAAATGGCTGGTCAACGTCTCGAACAGTATTTAAACGAAATACCGCTGAGTGAACAGATCCAGACAAAAATACAGTAACGAAGAAATAACGTTATTCCTTGGTTATTTGTTGATAGGTAGCGCGGAGCCCGCGGGTGCACAACGGGGAGTCGCCGCCGCAAACATTAAAAAGGAGAGTTTTTCATAAACCGTGCGTTATTAAGGCCGGGGACGCAATATGTGGGGAAAACAATTGTACGGCCACAATGCGCCGCCATTGTACCTGCGAACGGATTAATTTGGCGCTCAGCTGCCTCCGCGCTCAGATGTTCAGGGCCAGATTGATTGTTGTGGCCTTACACTTATTCGCGGGAAGATTTCTTTTAAATTCAGTTTTTAATATTTATTGTAACTTTGGGTATCCTGAAGAAAAAAAACTCTTAATGACTAGCTCGCCATCACCATCTCACCTGATGGTAAGCGATAATGTGGTTGAAGGTGAAGCATACTTGCAATAACAAACCTATTCACTCAAGAGTGTAATAACCAGGTTGATAGTTATAACCAGGGAGTGCTTAAGTCAAGACTTAAGCACTCCCTGGTTATAACTATCAAGAAACATAGACTCCGACCAAGAATTCCACCTCTGAGCTGTGCGCACAATGAAAGTATTCCCAAAACGAATATATTATTAGTAATAGCTAAAATTACAAAGCTTCAAATAAATAAGTAGTTTCTTTTATCATCAGCATAAGGATGCATCAAGAACTAACTCATGAACGAAGGAAGGAAGTTCGTAAATTTTTTATTACTGATTCAAATTCGTTTTTTAATAGATTGTACTACGAAAAGTTAGTTGAGGATACAGATTCCGAAAACAAGTGGGATTTTAAATTTAGAGACGTTAGATTAGAAGGTAAAATAATAATGAGCTGCCTACTAATAGTTAGATACAACAATTAAAATCCGGAAACATCAAGAAGAAACCTTCAACTTTCCAGTTAAATCTTCTGAAAATAAATCCTTTACTTTCCAGCGCGAAGTGAGGTCACAAAGCGGAACACTATATCAATGCCGAGCTAATAACTAAGTTAAATAACAGTAACACGGCCACTGCGGGCTTAGCAATCATAACTTTGCACTTAAGCTGTGGATCCCAAGTTGGGGCCCTTTGCTGGGCGAACTCAGCAGTCTACTTTGCAGACTGTACTCTGCAGCGGGGAGTTCTCCGCGTAGTGCTCGGCACTCGCTGTCTGAGCTAGATTAGCGAAGGATCGAATTATAGTTAGCGGTGCTAGTTTTGATTAAAGCGGCTGGATTTCTGGTATCCGTGAGGTAACTGATTACATGTCTTCAAGAAGACTATTTTCTTTGTCAAAAGTAAATATTTCTTTAACCTTCTTATGTTTACGTGAAATAGTGTAACAATTATACCCGCTCACAGTGTGTGTGGGGCAGAAACTATTACGGCCGTTTTAATAGATTATTGATTAAAATATCATCATTAAACGAAGAAATATAATACAAAATATTACCTATCTATACATTTTTGTTTGATATGATTTTATTTCTATGAGAATGTGTAAAAATAATTATAAATTTTTAACGTTTTGCTTACTAAACCTGCTATGTCGTCACTTTATCTCTTGTTGGGTCTACCCGGCTTCTCTTTTTGTTTATGGAGGAGATCAAACACAAACGATTTACATTACTTATATTTATAATTATGCTTTACCTATGTTAATAAATAAATAAAATTCACTTTGATTTTGACTTTGAAACTAATAAATACAGTCTCTTTCATAGAAAGGTATCCTAAGCTTTATTAAATAGTATTGAAAAAGTCGTAACTAAACCACAGAACGTTAGTTTTATGTATCGTGTGCCTATGTAATGTGTTTCGGCACATATCGTCCCGACTGAGCCGGCTTGCGTTTGACACATGAAATGCGCACTATTCCCGTCTGTACCAGTCAACGACATAAAAAACGAACCATTGTATTACTGTTGTTCACCTCCGCTTTGTGACCGCTTGCCTTTTCCAAACGTTCACCTATTCTCAGATATCCTTGAAGCGACTAAAGCTAAATGCTGATTTTAATATTATTATATCTATACTTATAATAAATCTGTAGAGAGGTCAATTCTGTACATGAAATATATTTCCAAAATAACTATCAGGGGGTGATTAGGGATCTATACTGATGCCAAAAATGCAATCACTAAAATTTTTGTCTGTCTGTCTGTCTGTTTGTCTGTCTGTCTGTATAACCGTTATAGAAACAAAAACTACTCGACGGATTTTAACGAAACTTGGTACAATTATTTTTCATACTCCTGTGCTGGTTATAGTATACTTTTCATCACAATACAATCAATAGGAGCAGAGCAGTGAAGGGAAATGTTGGGAAAACGGGAGAAGTTACTCCATTTTTTAAGCTTCCGTCACGTGTGCAACCTTGATGGTTAAAGCTACACAGAAATCATTTCATGACGGAAATGTTCTCCTTAAAATTATATAAAAAATATCCCCCGACAGCATATGTCTATCTTTTATGGTTGACTCACAATAACACGTGTAACTCCCGATAGCTTAGCAGTTCGAAGCTTTCTGATTATAATATTTGTCTACTCTTACGTTTATAACACTCTCAGTCACCCCTAATTGAAAAAGTTAACATTATTAACTATTCCATAAAAAAGAATCATATAAATCGGTATAGAAACACCAAAGTTATACATGAAATACGCTAATAATAAGCCATCGCGCGTGAATACTAAATCTTGCTATAAGGATTATTTTTGAGAATCGGTTGCCGCGCTCGACGCGTCTCGCGGCCGAAGGTATAAAATTTCGTTCTATAGGTACTTAAGCCTCATGTGAACGTGATCTAAACAATATTACCAATACATTAACTTAATAACACACAAGGAGTTACACGCTGACGGAGTCGCGGGCACAGCTATTAACAATAATATTGTGAGGTTCCGTATTGCGATATTTTACAACAGTGTTATAGGTTGACATATTATATTTCCCTACTAAATTACGAAAGTTAATCTCTCTGTTACATCAAAATCACTGAACCGTGAGGAAGGACATAGGCTACTTTTTTTTTTACGAAAATCGACGGAAACCCGGACGAAGTCGTGGGCAACAGCTATCTATACTAATAATATAAGGCTGAAGAGTTTGTTTGTTTGTTTGAACGTGATAATCTCAGGAACTACTGGTTCGAATTGAAAAATTATTTTTTAATTAAATAGTCAATTTATGGAGAAAGGCTATAGGCTATATATCATTACGCTAAGGCCAATAGGAGCGGAGCGCCAATGAAGAATGCTTCAAAATTGGGGGTTAAATTTAACGTTAGCCCAAAGTAACTATTCCACGCGGACGAAGTCGCGGGCAAAAGCTAGTGTATAAATAAAATGGTAGAGTCTGTCTGTGATTAATTTATTTGTCGATTGCTTATACAACGTGTAATGGAAACCCCATATCTATCCAAAAGGACTGAAGAAAACATCTGGTATAGAGTCTCTATGCAAAGTTTTAGCTCAAAATAAGTGACTCACAGAATTGAACCCAAATTGTTGGTTTCGTATGTTTCTTGAATACCAATAATAACAAACGTGTCACAGCACTATGAGTATGCGTAGCCGAATGGCAAAAACGGAACCCTTATAGTTTCGACATGTCTGTCCGTCTGTCTGTCCGTCCTTATGTCACAGCCATTTTTTAACATAGACTCTGTCTGCCTGTTTTTCCGGGCTAATCTCTAAAATTTTTTAACCTATTTTAAAGGTTCTTTCACTAGAAAATGATGCAGGTAACATATAGGCTATAATTTTTATTCTGCAATTTTCTGCTTCTCAGGTTCTGCTAGTTTTACTTATAAATAACTAAATATGATTAATGTTGCTAGTCGAACAAATAAGCTATAGTTTACTTGAAGACCATACCCCATTTTGTTTATTTTTCGGTATCATCCATGAGCTACTTACAATTGTTCGTAAATGGTTCGTCAAAGGCACTCGTTCCAGTGTCCAAACACGACTACTGGATGTGGGTCCACATTACGTGCAGCTCGGGACGGCTCAATGTTCAACGTTTGCAATGCTAATAGCGGCCTGACGCGCGCCACAGGCCACGGAGCTCCCTTACTGGCCTGCATTAGACATCATTCCACAGTACTGTGGGGGAAAAAGCTATTAGCAATTATACTAAAATTTGATTGGTCTGTTCGTATATTCGGGTAGCGTCAATGAATCTTTTAATGCGGTCGGATAGTAGTCAAAATTATGGATCCATTATGGATCTTGATATCAAGATAATAAATAAATGACATGGCCAGTTTCTGCCTAGTTACTCAGTACGATGAACATTATTAGATACTTGATTATGAATAAATAAAAATAGAAATAAAAATTATAAAACTATTTATATTTTCGTACAACTTCAGAATAAATATTTAGACATAATAGTTGTTATGCGTTTCCGGTGCGTATCCAGATAGCACGCCATTTTGGATAAACGTTCCATTCCCTATAAAGCTAAAAGAATTATATTCCATCGAAGTTTTAATAAGTTATTCGGACTGTACAATTATTATTCATTATCGTAATCATAATAAAAAAAAAACATTTTACGTAATTAATAACGAATGCTATGAAATATTATTGTTTAAAATAACTTTTTTCTTGTAACAACGAAACAAAACGACATGACAGTGACATTCAACAATCGCTCGACGTCACACACAACATCCGCCATTTTTTTATTTACGTTTGACATTTTGTACTCGCAACTTGAACTGTGCGCGTGCGTTTGTTTCTTGTTTGTGAACTGTGATATTATCTTTTCTCCCTAACGACCATTGCTATTCTACACGGACTGATTCCATTGCCAAACGATTATCTAGTGCTTATTCATACGGACTTGATTGTGCTCACGTTTTGGACATTGTCAACTGTTTACAAAACAATAAGGTGTATGAACTGCGGGATAGATTATTCAAAGGGCGTTACGGTTCATGGATGAGCCAAATCATCTAGGGCAGTTTGTGAACGAATTTAATTTAAATAGGAGAAGAACTATGTTCGCAAGAATTGACGGTAATCTTCCGCAACTGGAGAGGTTTCCAATATTTTCATATAATCAATTGTTGTTATTCGCATTAGGGCCATACCAAGTCAAACAGGCATGATCATATTACGGTGAACACATCAGACAAAATGGAGTTTATGAGGTGGCAGTGTGTTCAGAACTGGATCACTCCCAGGAGATGACCCTACATGTAGGTGGGAATACGCCCTATTTATTAAGGGGGCGTATAAAGTCTAGGCATACAAGTCAAAGGATATATTATATACATATATTTTGTTTGATGTTGAGCCCAGCAGCAACTGCCCACTAGAATCTATTTTGGGTTACTATTGCAACTGCTTGGTCGGTAATAGGACTGTAGGGTGTTGTTGTCACGTGATGACAATGATCTGGTATTTAGGCTGGGCAAGACATCATACCAGTATTACCCCACCGGCATCATTTTTAGACGATATTTTTGTTAGAATTGTTGAATATCAAATATTTCATTTACTGGTTATTCAATGTTTGTTTTTATTTTAACACTGCAATCCTTTATGACGCTACCTAACCTTTTGGAGTCTATCCAAATAGGTATACATGTCCTAGGTATTTAATCATTCCATTACTGTCCCACTACCTGTCACAGAGTTATCATAGTAAGTACATCACATTAGACAAGATAGACCTGGATTTCCTACAATGGTTTCCAAAAAAATAATAATAATGAAATATTAACTAACATGATTTCTGAAGTCTTGGTAATCCTAGGTTGAAACTTGAGACTATACTTCTATTTCTCACTGTGATTCCTAGTCATATGGCGTTTTATGACGGCAATTTGACACGACCTAAGGGATATAACATACAGTGATTACGGCTTTATTGTACATGCACTTCGAGGCACGGTAGG
Source organism: Tholera decimalis (assembly GCA_943138885.2). Taxonomy (NCBI): domain Eukaryota; kingdom Metazoa; phylum Arthropoda; class Insecta; order Lepidoptera; family Noctuidae; genus Tholera; species Tholera decimalis. The sequence goes on from OW964550.2 coordinate 1,023,119, forward strand.
GTCTCTCACCCATCCATTGATCAGGATAAGTGCAACTTACACACGCAGAATAATCTGGCTACTACTTAGTTCTGAGCCCGAGTAGGTTCATGACCTAGGCACGTTTTTGTTAATTTCTAAGAAATCTGAAGTTTGTGGATTATGTAACTTTTACAGTTGATTTTAGAGTATACAACATTAAAAATAAAGCAAAATTCGTTAATGTACATGAATTTTTAGATACTAGGCAGAGTGCCCTAGGAAAATGGGCCATCTCTTTTGAATGTGAAAATTAGACTATAATTTAAAACGGTTCTAATGCATTATTATATAAAAATATTAGCTTATATATTAAAAATATAATCCTCCGTCTGCGTATTTTATCGTAAAAAGGCGTACAAAATTTTTGCTTCTGATACAAAAACTAGACTACAGACTACATTCATTAATATGATTCCATGTTGACATGTTACCTAAATGCTTGCATGCCTCTAAGGTATTTATAAATTGTACAAAGGTTTAAACTATAATTTGTAAAAATCTATTTCTTCGTGTTCATTCCTTAGAGGCAAATAAAGCATTCCGTTCTAATGACAGACATTTCCAGCAATTAGACCAACGTTACAGCTGTAGTTTCAATGTCACTGAAATTACGCATTTCTGCTTCTTACTTTGTCAGGTTCTCTGAGCTGATTGCACTTTGGACACATTCGTATGGCCTTCTCTAGACGTTACCTCACTCTGTGACTAACGCGCTTTGCATCTTATATTGTTTGGTACAGAGCAGAGTGGGTAACTAGCTCTTTGAGGCCTAGGCGGGGAGATAAGTGAATTGGAAACTATGTATTTCTGTTTTTGTTTACTAGCAACAGTAATGATCGGGTGGTGGAAGTTGAAATTTCAAAGAGCAGAAGTTTTCAGTAAGTCAGAGAGGACCAAAGTAGATTAATGTAGAAGATAGACCATATGCTATGGCATGCCAATAAAAACTCTAATCCTTTTTTTCACCGGAAAAGCATCAAATTACTCCTCTGCTTTAGGTGGAGTGAAAGGGAGTATAAGAATTCAATTCACTAAAACTCATCCTGTAACATCAGTTTCCCTTGCGTTCAGCGGCCGCGGTATCTCTCAAGAACATTTCCGCAACCAGAGCAAGATTTCTGCTAACCTGGCAGGACCTTGTAAGAAGCGTGTGTCCAGAATTGGACTACAGTGACCTAAGTTGATTGGAGGTACAATCATTTACCGACAATACAAAATGATCTTCAATTACTTCAGTAAAATTACACGCTTCAAAGTGAGCTTGTTTCACAGGCATTTAATACATTTAAAGTAGTAACTTAGATAGTATGCGCGGGCCACGTGTAAGCACGTACTTACGAAACAATTCCGAGCGTGTAGCGTCAACTGCGCGCTACTTAGCTGAGAGAAACTGCAACCTAATGTATGTAGGTACTATCATTACATAGTTTGTGTGCGTATCTACTTTTTGTACTTTGTTGTCTTTTTCATTGTCGGCTTTTTTATGTGCAACGATAGTGTGTCTATTTGTTTTTAACTTTTCTCAACTTCAATAGGTTTCTCCTCCTCAGTTGTGCATTTTTGACAAAATGGTCGTGGTTGCCGATATATTTTTTCTCTTATACAGTAGCCATTGCGATAGGTTTCTGCTTCTTGCCGTCTTCATCGTCTCGAGAAGTTTGGACTGAGGTCCTGTGGTCATTTAGAATTTTGATATTTTTTCTGAAGTATTATGCATCTTATTTGCTTACATCCTTAATAATAATACAGAAAGTGCCTGATGTTTGACTTTTATGATTTATCCAAGGCTAGTAAAACTAAGTTGTTATTTAATCTGAAAACCTAATAAATAATTAGCAGAAGTTGTATATGGCTGATTTTTAATGGTCAGATTAAGTACTTTCTTACAATTTTCAAAATATATCTGTCGTTTTATATATTCCACCGAGGAGTTTCAAAACAACAATTAGACGGTACATAGAATTCAAATAAATATGACAATATCAAACGTGAAAATGGTCTTTTGAAACCACCTGTTTGATATAGCTAACGTTTGTGAAACTACAATAATTTCTCCTAAAGTTGCGATACCTGGAACTAACAATATACTAGAAGTAAAGTTAGAAGGAACCAGTATAAATGGCTGGAGTTATTAATTCCCGTCGTCCGGGTCGTTAGTACCGGTCCGGGCACGTCTCCTCCGGATCCGAACCGAACTACGCGACTTGCGCATCTACGTCACCACTTTATAACTATTTTAGATTACATGTCGTGTTAGAAATCAGGACAAACTAGGATATAGTACTCGTATCCCAGTAAGTTATCAGGGAAAGTGTAGTAGAGTTTTCTTTATGGTGTCTTAATTTCGAGTGGTATGAAAAAAGGGATAATAATAAGGAACCATTATTTCTTTTAGTAAAAGTCATACGTATGGAGGAACCGCACATGTATACAACGTGTAATTTAAAGGGTATATACATACCAAGTGCATGGCTTCTTTGGATGATAACAAACGATATGGGCAAGGGTTTTGTAATCCTAAGTCTACGTGTGTAGAACTTATTACAAATTCCAATACACTGATACCAGAGACCGAATTTTTCAAATTAAGAAGAACGAAATGAATTATCGTGTTATTGGCAAGTGACGTGGAAAGTTATTGACCCTCGTAGCGCTGTGACACGTTTGTTATGATTGATATTCAAGAAACATATTAAACAAATAATTTGGTATCAATTCTTCAGGTCGGTTATTTTGTGTTGAAACTGTGCATAGAGACTCCATACCAGATGTTGTCTTTAGCTTTTTTGGATAGATATGGGGTTTCCGTTACACGTTGTATATTTGTTTATTATAATTATCATTATAATTAAGTATTTTTTATTTATCGTAATTAGCATTAATTATACACACTGTGTATAAATGCTAATTACACATCTCTCTTCTTCAACTCTCCTGTCGCAGGTCTGCTGAAAGAAATTTCTTAGGAAATAAGCAGCACCTTTGTGCTCTTTTGTTTGTATTTATATATTTTATGTTGTGTCATGTGTGTACATAAATAAATGAATTCCTCGTGCCTATGAAAGCACGTTAAGGCATTGATTCTGTGGAGATTTGCCCCGCTTGGGCAGAGCTACGCCGTGTCATCATAGGGGCGATAGCCGGCGACCTCTCACTCCCGGCCCTGGTTCAATCCATGGTCCGGAGCGAGGAGGCATGGGAAGCAGTCACCTGTTTCTGAGAAGCAGTTATGCAAGGAAGGAGGTGGCGGGACGCGCGAGGGAGAGGCGGGTCTCAAGACCCTCAAAGCCCTCGCGCCCCAGCCGCCGCAGGAGACGCCCCGGGCGTCGGGAGTCGCAGGGTGACTCCGAGCTACTGTAGGCGTGGGCTTGCGGGCTGAAACCAGGCCCGAGTAGACGGCGCGTCATGTTCCACGCGCGCCTCAAAGAGTGTCAGCAATATTGTCGGGGCCCACAAGGGGGCCGTTGCCTGCCGGGGTTGCGGAATTGTTCGAAAGAGTTACCGCGGCCTCGGAACACGAAGGGCATATGATGGAACACGGATGGGTTTTAGTCAGTAAAAGTCTGACAAAACCTCCCGCTTCGCCCAGATTGGGAGACAGTCATTGGATGATTTCCCATCCTTAAAAAAAGCCATTAATTCTGGCTTTCATTGTACATCTTTGACAGGCATTACTAGTAGTGAGATGGATGCCTGAAATTCTGACACCAGTTTTACCAAGGGATATCGTATAACCCAGCTCTTGGCTTGTGCAGCTCAGATACATAGTCACTCGATGTTAAAGCACTAGAACTCAGCTGCATCTGGATAAACTAAGAGCCGACATGGTTGGGAAAAGCCAAGCAAATAACGATGATGTAAAAGTGAGGAATGTAGTATTTTCATGAGTGATCAAGATGCAACAAGATACAGCTTAGTCATCATCAAATTCTGGACATAGCAACTGCAACTGGTTCTATGCTCAACCTGAAATTCGACGTGAGTTCGAAGCCAGCTAAAGTTGAAAAACCATTATCTTGTTTAATCACTATCATACTGTGTTAATCAAGACATACTTTAATTCTGCAGTGAAGCAACAAAAGGCTTTAATTTAATAATGTTCTCACACCGATCGTTTCTCTTACAGAACTCGCTTTATCCAGTAATGAATTCATTGTGTTTATGTTGACTGCGTACATTACCATATAAAGTGCAAATATTAGCTGCTTGTAACTCGCTGGAATTACGTGGCAGTGTCGCGCGTGCCACTGCTAGCAACTGCCACCCAGAGAGTTGCTCACTACAGCTAGAACACTTTCAACTAATTCAGTGAGTGAGTTTAATGTAGTTTTATTATAAAAACGTTAAAAAAACTGAATACTTTTTTTATTGATAATAGGTTAGCGTTTGACCACCACCTCACCTGATGGTAAGTGATGATGTGGTCCAAGATGGAGCACGCTTGAATAAAAGTAACCTATTCACTCTTGACTTAAAGAACCCTAGGTTATAGCTATCGGGAAACACAGACTCTGGCAGGGAATTTCACTCCTTAGCCGTACGCGCAATGAAAGTATTCCCAAAACGTTTTATGCGTATGGGTGGGATGTATGAGGATAAGGTTAATATAACATGTAGTGATTGGAGCCTCCCGTTAAGTAAATAAAGCCTGTATTGGAAGACTCCACTACCTTTCTTTTTAAATGACTCCTACTACTGATTAAAAATCTAGCCTGTTCCTTCTTGCGTTCCGGAGGCGCGTTTTCTCATAAAATTATTCCCACAACCCCTTACATTTAGAGTAGGTACATTAATTTAGTATTTACTATCGAGTTAATCTATTACTTCTTGTCAGAGTAAACAGATAATCGCAGTTGATTGTACAAATCTATAATCTCCGCAGAGTAACTCGTTGTAATAACGTAAAGAAGAATGGCGGATCCTCTAACAAATTTTTGTTGGTATAATTTTGTAGCGTCTATTAATGGAAAATATACAAGAGTATAGAGTTTCAATTCATGATCACTTTTGCCTTAGAAACTTAGAAAGGAACTCTTGAAAAAAAGATATTCGTTGAAGAAGTTTTAGAGGTTATGTCTGGCCATTATTACGTAAACCGATTTATTTAAAGCAGACTGGTACCGTAGACTTGATTATATCCATAGTCGACGCTAGTGTGGAAAACATAGACCTAGTAGTGAGCCATTGTCAGTTGACCAGGGGTCTCCCGTCCGCGATCTCACGACAGCATGGAAAGAGAGATGAAGCCTGGGCACGCCGCAATCGCGGTGATAACTCCCCTCTTTGAGGAATGGCTGGAGACTCACTCAGTCACACACTGCGTCCTCACCTTCCGCCTGACGCAGGTGCTTACTGGACACGGGTGTTTCGGGAGGTACCTATTTCGGATTCAGCGGGAGGATACGCCCGGGTGTCGACATTGCCTGGACCACCCGGAGGACACGGTGGAGTATACGGTGGAGGTGTGCCCCGCTTGGGCAGAGCTTCGCCGTTTCCTCGTTGAGACTATCGGCGGCGGTGACCTCTCGCGCCCGGCCCTGGAGCGGAGCGAGTGGGAATGGGATGCAGTCGCCTCCTTCTGCGGAGCAGTAATGCTAGCGAAGGAGAAGGCCGAACATGCGAGGGAGAGGCAACTCTCTTCCACACGCCCAGCCGCCGCGGAAGACGCCCCGTGCGTCAGGGATCGCGAGCCGATCTCCGGCCACCGTAGGCGCAGGCTTGCGGACGGCGAGCAGGGGTAGCTCACCGTCCGGTAAGGACCAGGCCCGGGTCAACGGCGCGTCGTGTTCCACGCGCGCCTCAAAGAGCTGTCAGCACCAGTGACGTGGCCCCATAAGGCCATTGTCTGCCGGGGCACAATCCCGATAATGTTCCAATGAGATACCGCGGCCGCGGAACTTAAGAGCAGCTGTACTAACAGGGTGGGTTGTAACGCATGTCCAATGACTTTTGTAATGCAGATCCATCTAGACCGCGGAGATCACTTTTCATCAGTCGGAACATCTGTTTGCATCCTTTAATATGGGTGTTAGTCGTATTAAATAAATAAATAATATGAAAGTAGGTAATAGGTACTTATAAAAAATGAAACAATTTGTTTTATATACGTGTGTATTCTATTCTATTATTATTCTTCATGTTCTCTTATGATAATATCGTCCAAAAAACCTGCTGGTGGAGTAAAAGTTGTCTGATGTCTGGCCCATCCGAGATACCACATATTAGACACGCATTATGTCTTCTGGTACTTGGTCCGGCTTCTTCACTACCAGAAACTTCTATTTGTATATTAGTACAGCAGCCATTGCGAGATCTCTGCAAGTCTCACACACATAATTATCTTCCAAAACCTAAAAACAAAAATTGATTATGTTCATAAAACCGAAACCAATAAATACTTTCTTATCTCTTATTATAGTAATACAGATTCTGTTCTAAAGATAGTGAATAGGCGCCAACAATACTTACAATTTGAGGGTATACCCAGCTGCAGATTATAGCAGTGACTGGCGTGTCAAGTGCCAATGCGAGGTGTCGACGCAAGTTATTGACACACATGCGGCAGTTAACACACATTATGCGAGTAGGCATTACACGACTTCCCATTGTGATATACAAATGGATGCACAAATTCCAAAGTATCAGGTAGAATCGTAGTCCAAAAAAGTCAAAGCAAAACGTCGTCATCGTAAATAGCAGCTGATCGGAATCCTTAGGCAAGCACTAGTCGCAAGGAAAAACTCAGTTTATACACAGAAGCAGTTAATAATTTCAAAAGTACGGAAACACAACCGTCATTACACGAGATAGCGGCAGTTGTCAATACAGTGATACCTGTATATTACTTTACTCTTTGAGTGATACACCTTACGCAGATGTCAATGTCATGTCGTATTGTTGCCATACTTTGCTTGCAGTATGACTTTATTTTAGTATTTATTTATTCAGCAGAATTCTTACCAAAAATCTGCAATTATATTTATTATGATTTATTAATACACTTGTATAGTATGCTTATGTGATAAGGGCAAAGCACTAAGTAAATTGGAGTAGATTTACTAATATATGGCAGAGAAGCCAGCAGAGAACTTTCAACTGAGACAATATTTGGCTAAAAGACATGAAGTCAAATTGTAGAGGAAAAAAATAATCTAATCCCTCGATCATGTTAGTCAATTGTGTTTCCAAAATATATTATATTTTTTATTAGAGTGGGTCAGTTCTTAAGCATATCTTGAAAAAAACTAAGAAATTACTTTATTAGCATTTGCAAACATGACATTTGTAGACGCTCAAATATTCTATTAACAATTTTTTCGCCATTATTCTTTCCTAAAGAAAGCTTTTTTGTTACGTTGTATTGGAAACAATTGGTCACTTTATTAGACAACTTCATTTATGCCCAGTACAGAGTTCCATTAAACGTAGCTGGCATGACGCACCTACCTTACAACCCTCTAATTAATCCTCCATTTGTATTCCAAGAGGAAACAAAGGTCCATGATTAAACTAGCTGATTTCCTAATTTAAATGAGAATGAGGTACACGTCATTATGCAACGCACAGAGAGACAACATCACTGCAGTGGACATGTTGATAGCTTCGTCTGTATGCACCGCCGGGGCTCAGCGAGCTGCAGGAGCTAGCAGCTTGTCTAGCTCGTTGTCAAGCTGCAAGATGCTCAATTTCGAAGCTGTTGCGCTATAATGAAAATATAGTGGAAGAATCTTCGTGCAGATTGTGAAATATGCCAGCTCGGGCGAGGATATTCGTTTAAACTTCCCTTATACATGCATATTTTTACATTGCGTTTTATATTTCTTTTTAAAGATTAGTAGCAATGCCTGACCACTGTTATACATAAGACAGCCCCAGGTAGGTAGCATTTTTTAACACCCAGATCGGGAACATTTTTATTTGTAGACCAAACCAAAATTTATCCTGGTGCGGAAATCGAAACTGTCATTACACTTAGTTTACATTTAATTAGTTATAAACCATAAAAAAAACCTAATTTCACTCGTATTTTATGAAACATATGCTCGACAGTAAGTAAACCCCTTATTCCCCGAAACCCGTTACTACTAAAATTCAACCGTCGTTTTATTTCCAGTAATCAACATTCCGTGCCGGTGGGTCCGCAGCTCCGCCAAAGTGCCTGTAAAGTGTGCACAAAAAAAAACATTTTTATTTTGAATACTTATTCGTTTGCGAGAGCTGCGGATTTTTGTGAACACATGCGAGCTGATGTGTTGCATACCTACGAGTGACGTTGCAGCGGTGCACAGTGTGCCGCACACACAATGGACATCCAGATACCGCGCGGGTTTTGTTCAACTACCGTATTTTGTTAATTAAAAACATATTTATGTACGTTCGCACGAACGGTTTCGTTTTGTTCGTAAGTTTGAGACAGAACTGTTTTGGCTGAAAGATAGAGTTATTGTTCGAATTTTGAAATGATAGTACCTATGTTTAGCGAATGTACTTTAAGTGAGATCTCTTTTATTTTCGGGCAAAAAAATGATTCCCCCCTCTTTGTGTGGATTGGAAGGGAGTCAGACTCCTACTGACTACCACACACGGTTCCTTCAGTTGCCCTTGTTTTCGAAACTGCGGGATCTTGTTTCTCGTTCAAACATTCCCGTAATCTCAGGAGTGAAATCCTTTCAGGTGTGAATTGCACGAAAAGATACGAGTACGTACGCGGATATGTAGCGTAGGTTGCGTTTCATTGCGTAAACTATTGATTTAATTGGGCCACCAAGATACAGGCTATGCCTAGTTTTTATTGCTAGTTGTATAGTCTTCTGTAATTTTGTGCATTCTATTTTATCTTTATGTAATATAACCTATGTGCGTAAATATATTAAATGAATTAATTAACGAAGTAACAATTTATTGCTACAAAAAAGTTGTATATTGTTTTGCCAAATACATTGATTTCTTAGAAGTAAGAGTATATGAAATAGGCACAGACCTGTATTTCAGCTCTCAAACGCCCGTTCTTCTGATTTAAATGTTATATTACAGCCTTTAAATAAAAATCAAAATACGTAAAATAATGTACAAAAATAGTGGTTATACTTCTTGATACTAATGTAATTAGAATCAATTGACATGAACTACGCGTATATTGAATACTGTTTTATTTTCACTTACAAGTTATTCTTTATTTAAATAATTATCATACAGTCTACCCAAAAACACAATAGGTATACAAGCACACATACCCACGCAGCACAATGTGAGTCGTGAACAAAGCGGCAGTGTGCGCTGCTTCCGGCGCGACGGCGGAAGTGACGCGCGCGCCCGGCGACCTCTGGCGGCGCGTAATTAAATGCAAGTGTAATTGCGCCGCGCAATTATCGAAGCGGGGTCGCTGACCCGGGGGAAATCTCCATAATGCTTTACCTTTTAATACTGAATAGTCTCTGGACGGGTTTTTGGGATTGAAATTAATGGTATTACCTAGCGAAAGTAGCTTTTTTGAAGTTGGTTGATGAATTGAGGTCATAACCTGTATGAGGCTGTTTACAGTGGCCGAATAGGGTTTTATTTACATTCCCCCTCACTAGGTATCTGTCCTATATGTTGGCGCCTTTATACAAGCACCCTGACCCGGAACAAATAATTGTGCAGATACAAACATGTGTCCTGGTACGGGAATCGAATCCGCGACACGCAGCGCACTAGGAAATCGCTCAACCACTGCGCCAACCGTGTCGTCAAATAATGTTGTGAAACTATTACAACAGATTTGAAGATAAGTTTAAAGTTTCAGTTAAGTAATAAGCATATCGCGAACTGATTTGTTAATGGGTTCTGAGCAAAGGATAGCCTATTGCCAATTTAATGACCAACTTTGATGATGGAGTGTTGTTAAAGTTCAATTGATTTTTGCTAACTGACCACGAGACGAGCCAGTTGAGCATTTTGACCCATTTTTTTCTGTGGGAAAATTATCAAATTATTTCTCCCGCTCTCGGTGGAGCGGAAGGGAGTGTCAGACTTCTACTGACCAAAAATTCACCCTGTTCCTTCAGTTGACCTCGTGATCCGGGGCTGCAGGATCTCATTAGAACATTCCCGCATCCCTGGAGCATTTTAACCCCTAGAGCTGTTAAAATCATGATCTAATCTAGTTTCACTAAACAAAATATTTTTTAATCTCAATATTATTCTTAATCATGTATATTGAACGATTCGTATTTCGATAATATAAATTAAGTTTGCCAATTTAAACACAGCGCATGCAGAAGCGTAAGTCAAGCGGGCATTGTTTTAATGACCGTTAATTACGAACGGCATTACTTCGACAGTGGAACAGACTGCCATCTTTTACGTTCTGCTCACCGTATCGGTACGGTATATATATGCCAATTACAGGTAAACACAATATTGACAGCAAGACGCCAGATTACCACTTAGTCGCTAACATAAATCTAGGTGTAGAATTGATTATGATAATGGAATATAAGTTTTTCTTTTACGAAGAAAAGAAATGGAAACGAGCAACATAAACTGTACAGATAAATTTTGACAACGTTTAATTGGTGTGGATCATCATTGGTGGAGACATATTTTTTTTTATTCGGTATAGGTTCGCGTTTGACCACCATCTCAACTGATGGTAAGTGATGATGTGGTTGAAGATGGAGCACGCTTGCCTAGAAGAAATCTATTCACGCCACGCCCACATTACCGTTCCAACCTTATTCATCTATTCCGTGATAGCGTGCTTAGCTTCATCCCTCTTTCTCGCTCGAACGACTAACGTTTTAACACGTCATGCAACGAATTAGGTATCATTCCTAATTCGTTGACGTCAAGGTATGGCCCCAGACAATTGTTACCTGCTTATTGTTGTAGCTTCAATACACTTTGACACAAACTTCTCTGAGCTACATTAGAGATAAGCACACATTACACGTTAAGGTTTAAGACATTCCTTGCATTTGTGTCGGCTACATACGCTCGCATAGCCCTAAGATAAACGATGTTCTATACAAACACATGCTGCTCTACTACAGATATTATGTCTATGTAGGTATAGGACGGAGATAATCTAGCTATGTTATGTTGTAAGGTCATCGCCTCGGAAGTATCAACTGTGTTTATGCATCCTAGCGATGACATACCTAGATAAGTCCACGATTCAGAATCTATCGGGCTCTTTCTTTACCCAGAGAAATTGCCTTTCAAAGTGGCAATGCTGCCTCTTCTGGGTACGTTTCCGGACGACAGTGATGTGAAGGAGTACTACTACGCCTAAGATTTTTTTTGTATTTATGTACATAGGCCTAGTAAGTTAATATCATGTTTTAAGTCTCTTATGTACAAAACAGTGTCAATAAAAATAATATCATGTGTTAAAAGTTCATTTTTTTAATTGTTAATCAATACAAGACTGTATTACATACCTAAACTAAAGAATAGCATCAAGAAATCTTAACGCTGTCGGCAAACAATGTATTTTTTTTTATTGATTTTAGGCTCGCGTTTGACCACCATCAACCTGATGATAAGAGATGATGTGGTGTCGAAAATGAAGCATGCTTACTTATAAGTAACTTATTCACTCTTGACTTAATGACTCCGGCAGGGAAATTTACTCCTTATCTGTATGCACCACACGGGTACGAACGATTAAAGTATCCAAGTAACTCGCGTCTTTGGCTTGTTATACAATATCATGACAATGCGTAGTCTGTGTCCAGAGTAAAAGCCAGCCATTGACTCATGGGCTATGTCAATTAACATCTTTGAAAAAAAGGCTAGTTGACTTACAATTTTTTATGTTTTTATATTCGTGTTGTAATCACGCAAAAATTACTTAAAGAATTTGGTTGAAATATATACAACCTATTCCACGTAAACAACTTTTATCTCGGGAAAATATATTTAAGTACCTTTTACCAGAAGAAAAGAAGAATCTCAGGTCTTATCCATCTTAAAAAAAAAACTTGGTTAGTGGTTTAGACGTGAAAGTTGTACTGATAGACTGACTGACAGAGTTACTTTCGAATTTATAAGTAAATAGTGATTCCGTTCAGGTGGACGATTATAAGAAGAAGCATCCAATTCCATTTCATTATTCCTTCGCTCTTAACTACAAGAGTCTATCTCAGAATAGCCTATTATTTTAATTCAAACCAATTTCGGTTCTTTTCCATCGGATCCCTCGAGGGTCGTAAGTGGACCTTATCGCGACGTGTGAATAATAAAACTGATCATAAAGTCCGGGTCATCTTGTACATTATATCCGGTTTTGAGTTGATAACAGGGTTACTATAGTGAATTTTAAGTATCTGGTGTTCTATTTTACGACTAGCAATCAAAGTTTGACTAAAATATAATGTTCTGACCAAACATACAAGGCATATTCAAAATGCCTGAGAACGGTAGGTGAGAGTGTGTCCCTTCGATCATGAAGCAGTTTTTACGGAGGATGATGGGTACACTAAATAATAAGCCATTAGGTATAAGTTATACACGTCATGGATTCTATGGGCTGAAACATAAGCTTTATTTATTTATTTCAACCATGTGCGTTAAAATCACGAAGTTGTAGCCAGACATACAAAAAAAAAATAGACACACAGATTAATTGAGAACCTCCTCCTTTTTTGCAAGTCGGTGAAAAATCATACAGTAACCTGTAAACAAAACAAAGCCCAAAAAGAATAACTTTGAGTGCTGTTCTTCTGAAAGGGTAAATACGTCCTGAAAGGCTATAAAATGTGTAACTCGGCTGCGTAGGAGTTCATTTGCCGATTATCTAGCAGGCACATCTCACATAGCGCCGCATTTTAAGGCCCATCAAAGCATGTCTCCATTTAGACAGTATTTATCCAATATAAGCGCGCATAAACTAATTTAATGTCCGTCGTATCGACGAGCGAGTACCCGCTTTACGGCGCAACGTTTAAACGTATGGGCGTTTTATGTGCCTGTAGCTGTTACGTCGCCTTTTACGGCCACGCTGCGCCAGTAATACACTCTGACAGTTTTTATAAGTGTTATTATTGAAATGATGGACGTTTCCTAGCGATGCGATGGGGAGAGAGATGTTATGATAGACAGTATTTCCCACCATACGTCGCAGTGAGGAGGATACTTTGTCCCGAATAATTATTCGGGACAAAATTACCGACAATTAGCTGTGTTCGCTTCATTTGCATGAGTTTTTTTTTCTCGCGTAAATCCGTATCCTATATTTTGCCCCATAATCTCTTCTATCTTCAAATGAAATCATTTCAACAGCTTAAGAGATCAAACTTGTCAAACAGACTGACCGAATAATATTTAAAAAAGTTTGTTTGTGTTTTACTTTTGTGTAAGTAAATATATAAACTTAAGAAAAAACAGTTGTTTTAAGTCGCAGATGGACACTTTAATTATACATATCTCCATAATAGAGGATTTATTTATTTCTTGGTGTTATTCTGTCAAATATTATTCTGGGCAGAAGCCTGGTTTTACTTGATAAATAACAACATTCACACTTCCATCACTTCCTAATTACTCCAAGAACGAACACTAAACTAATGCAAGAAATACTTACAGCGCTCAGTTGTTGGTCAACTAAGTTTAAGCTGAAACTAAAGTGAAGCAGCACTTCAGTCATTACGGAGACAGCCTGTAGCAAGCACGTCGCCGCGGGTTCTGCTAAGTGGACACAACTGTCACACAAATATTAAACAGACTTTAATAGATACAGCCGTAAACAGCTCCATAGATATCCGAACATCATTTTCTCAATTCTGAGTAAAATTTCATCGCTTATTTTTAAATAGGTTTGGGGAATACTGTTATTGTGCGTACGGCTAAGGGGTGGAATTCCCTGCCGGAATCTGTGTTTCCCGATAGCTATAACCTAAGGGCCTTTAAGTCAAGAGTGAATAGGTTACTTTCAGGTAAGCGTGCTCCATCTTCGACCACATCATCACTTACCATCAGGTGAAATGGTGGTCAAACGCGTACCTATTAAAAAAAAGTGGAGTGAAAAGCTAAACGAATTAAACTTGTAACAAGTCTATACATCTTAAAATAACTTAAGCATACGCCTTAAAAAATTAAGTATCTATCAGATATTTCAAAATAACGATATTTTATTAAGTGCTTACTTACGATGAACTTAGTTACTTACTTAGCTTAGTATACGAAAAACACAAAAATATTTTTAATTTTTGCCTGTCTGTCTGTCTTTCCGTTCATTCGGGCTTATATTTGGAACGGCTGACCCGATTTGAATAGGACATTCACTGGAAGATATAGGTAGCAAATAGCTGTGTATCACCCGCATAATATTGGCCTGTTGAACCTTGTGTATTAACTGCTTTACCTAAGTTATTATTCCCCCTACTCGCTAGTTTATTCTTGAGCTAAACATATTTACACTTCTATTACTTACCGTTCCATTAGTTTAGAAAACAAATAGCAAACTGAATAATGTATACATATTCAATTAAGTAGGAACACATGTAATTTACATATAGGTTACACGCTCAAAGTAACAGCGTTAGAATTTAGTCTCGCATATTACTAGAACTGAGGATGAAATAATTGAATGTGAAAAAGAAAATATGAAGAATAAACTACACAGTTACACACCTACCTCATCAGTATCATAGTCAATACTGAATTTACAAATACTTATAATTTGCTGGGGTTGCGGGAATGTATTAACGATATACTGCGGCCCCGGAACTAAAGGGCAGCTGAAGGAACAGGGTGGGTTTTTAGTCAGTAGAAGTCTGACACTCCTTTCCGCTCCACCCAGAGCAGGAGAAGTCATTGGATGATTTTCCTACCCGAAAAAAAGTACTTATTTTAAAACTCCCATTAATTTCAATAATTGATTGAGATATGGAAAGCTTTAACTTGCCTAGTACGAAGCTCTGCTGACCCAGTTTTGAGAACAGCACTGTTCTTGTTTTGTAGACGTGCATAGTTCAAGTTGCCAACTTTGAACGCTATTGCTTATTTTTTGATTGAGTTACGGTACGGTAAAGAGAATGTTTTGATGTTTGTTTGAGATTCTATGTAAACTTTTTTGTTGGAAGTTCATTATAGTTCTCGTTAAAATATATTTACTCGTAGTTTTGAAGCAAATAAGTTATAGTCATTTTTGATAATTTATATTTTTTATTTAGAATATGCTCGCGTTTGATCACCATACCATTGCAATATTTTAACCACTCTGATTCCAGAATTGTAACAATACTAGAATTGATTCAATAAATCATATACGGTATCGACTTACAAGTTATAGGCTGTGAGTTTGAACCCAGTCAAGCACATTACTTTGGGTCAATCAATCAATCAAAATTATTTTATTTCACATCAAAAGTATTTTATATTTCTATGTTTACTCATAAAACGTTAGAAGTTAGTGCATGGTTTGAAATTGGCCGTTTCCTATGAAGAAGAACCGGCAAGAAATTCCACGGTTACTCTTTTAAAAACTTGATTTTCACAATCTTTGCATAATAAATACCTTTTTTTGGTATGAGAGGACAGTGTAATACTCTAGACCAATTGACATAATACAATGTAGTATAACCAATCAGAAATGAATCTCAGAGTCTATAGTGTTCTCGCATTCACATTAAAAATTAGTTTTACAAAACTGCAAAGAAACTAAACTAAATAACATAAAAAAATTATATTGATCATAAACGATTGTGAATATGTGAACTATGTAGGTTATTTTATTCCAATTAAACATGATTGTCTGGCAGTTTGAGTGCTTTTGCGGCCTACCCAAACGTCCTTACATTGGTATTTTTCGTCAAATCGTTAAGCTCCTTGTTCTAAGTTGAGCTATACGTCATTTGACAAATGCTTGCACTGTATGGACAGGCCCACTCATATCTGTGAGAATCTTTCTTCAAAAGATCGCCTCAGACTAAAACCCACAAGGTTCCCATATAATTAAACCAGTATAGATTGTATGGACTTTAAAAGAAACGAACCCCTGAGTTTGTTTCGGTGTTTCTTCTCAGGGTAGTCAGTTAGGAAACACCGGCCTCATCTAGTTAATATTTATGAAAAAAATGACGTGTAAAAGTGTTATTTAATAACCATTTTGCAAAATAAAAATCATTTATCATTTATACAAGTAAAATAAAATAAAAATAACAACAACAAACACACACACACAAAAGTGGAGTTGTTAGTAGACCTGTATACAATAGGACTACATTTATCATCATTACTGTTCTGAAAACGGTGAAAGATATCATCGTATATCCTAATTCCTAGGACTAAAAGTTTGAAGTCACGTGACGTCCATCAGCCCGCACAGAGAGGAAACTTGTATCCCAGCACTGCAAACATTATAGGCTGATTACTATTATCATACTTTGACATCGAGATTCAGGTGAATACTTTATTTTACTAAAGTTACTAATTGAGTAATTATCCAGGCAAACATAAACTACACTTAAGAAAACTGCTCTCCCAAAACGTTATACTTATGTAAACTAACATACATTGAATTTACATAATCAAAATATTCAGCGGTGTAACATTGAACAGCGGCAATGAATGCGATCGCAGGACAATAACCGTTTCGAGTCTCGCTCAGCAGAGGCCGGTGACCCACTGAAGCTGGCTCTTGGCAAATTTCAATTTGCCTGGAGGAGGCCGGCGTGCATGCATATTGGCATATCAAAGACCTTTTTGTGATGGCCCATGTGACAAGCGGTAGCGGTTTAAAACGGACCTATTGTTGTAAATTTGGTTACAAAACATTTATTTTTGTGGGAGTTCGTGGCTAAATAATAGCAGCCACCTTCAACTTCTCTTTTAAAGTCCATACAATTTGTGTTGGCCCAATCATATGAAAAACATATAAGTTCATGTCTGTAGTGCTCTTTGTGGAAATAACCACACAGATTTGAGTGAACCTGTCCAGACATTGAGAAGAAACTGTTTCACGTATACACTGGTATTCTACTGCATCCTGTTAAGTTGGAAGCCGATCGCAACAAACTTGGGCTACGCAGGTGATGATGATTACAAAACATTCATTAACTTTTTAAATTATTTAATACATCCAAAGAAGCCATGCACTTCGTATGTATATACCCTTTAAATTACACGTTGTATACACAAACATACTATTATTTGTTAATAAATTTTCAGGTATTTAACTCCTATAATTGGGTGTCCCAAGCCCATGAGTCAGAGATAGCAGAAGGTTAATAAATGGTTTCTTTTATCTTTTGATATTTACCTTGGTTTTGATCACAGTGTCAGTTACCAGTGCCTTGCAGTTGATCGTATAAAAGCCAATTTTGCTCTCAATGATTTCGGAATTACAATTAACTACCTAAATTGCGAAACCATTGCAGGAAAATTATATAGCTTATCTATTTAATTATATAGCCATAGCTTTCAATGTTAAAATAATCTCATCCAGTCCAAACTTTAAAACTGAGCAAATACAATTATATAGAAACTAAATTTAAAGTAATTGGCAGTAATAATTACACGAAATCATGCATAATTCTTTACCATTTATACCATATACTCAACCATTTCAAAAGGTCTTTACTTGGACCACACACACACGGTCTGCACGGTTTGAAGTTACTGCCTTGTTTAGGGCCCGAAAGGGTAAAGCGACGCCCGAATGGATTACGTAGTTATTAATGAGCTACCGAAGATTAACTTTAACTAAATGGGTATAACAATGACCTTTGACCACCACTCTTTTACAGCGGAATTAAACCGTAACTCATTAAGTCCTTACAAGCGAATTTTCAGCGTGTTTAAATATTTTCTGTTAACCATTCTGTACTTATTCTAATGTTCAGAAATAACCTTGGGCCGAGTTTTATATATTTAACGCGGGGTAAGCAAGCTTAAGTAGACGATTATCTGCTACTCTAGGATACTTCTCAGCAACTTCAGTTAAGTATTTATTATTTATTTATTATATACTTTATTGTATACCTCACAATATTTCTATGGATACAAAAATTTAAACTAGTTTACAATGGGCGGTCTTATCGCACAGGGCGATCTCTTACAGACAACCTTTGGATGGACAAAAATTAAAGGAGACAGATTAAGGGCTGTCAGTGTACAAACAACATAAATAATATTAATTGAACATAATAATATAAAATACATACATACAATACAACAATCCTATACTAATAAATATTACATGTATCTATAATTGAGAAAGAAGGGGATAAACTTATAGGGAGAGGTAATGCTCCTTCACCGTTCTTTTGAACGCTAGTAGTAGTAGTATTTGCCTCAATCCACCTATAATGACTTGCACGACATATGGATTTGCCGTATACATAGAAATATAGATAGTTAGAAGTGTATCAATTTTTGGTGTACAATAAAGTACCTATAGTTTATTGTACACCAAAAATTTAAACACACTTACATAACAATACCTATAACTTTGGTTACAATGGCAGTCTTATCGCTGCGACCGATATCTTCCAAACAACAAACGCCTGCAACAATAAACAGAAATGGTCCAATTCAGCATAAATCTCTCAAAGGCAACCAGCTCCAAGCATTTTAATAATAATAATACAGCCTATAAGTTCCCATTATTGAACACTAGCTTTTGCCCGCGGCATCACCCGCGTGCATTCGAAAACTATTCTACGAGAACCTTATATCGGGATAAAAACTATTCTATATCCTTCCCGAAGTCTTAAACTATTCCCATGCCAAATTTTATCTATATCAGTTCAGCGGTTTAGGCGTGAAAAGGTAACAGACAGACAGAGTTACTTTCGCATTTATAATATTAAGTATCTAATAAGTAATATAATATAGCATGGATACAAACTAAAAACTAATACAGTTCCCCCACAAAATTGATTTAGTGGTTTGACAGTGGGCTAATCAAGGTGCTGTGTATAGTGTGTAATGGAAACACTAACTAGGATTAAAAAGGTAAAGTATAAAAACTTTTTACCAAAAAATTAAACCGACTCCCAAAAACACTGCAAAGTGAAAAATAACTTTAATTTCGGTAGTCGGTGTCTTTAGTTTTGTATTTTCGTTTTTGGCACCGACTTCCGAAATTAAAGTTATTTTTCACTTTGCAGTGTTTATGGGAGTCGGTTAAATTTTTTGGTAAAAAGTTTTTATTTTACTCTTTTTAGTTGGTCTATTTTTAATTTACCTAGTTACAAGAGCCTAAATGTCAACTACTTATAAACTTTTACAAAATATAGCTTTTCCCAATGCTGGGCCGTTAATTGTTGAGGAGTTCTCCTGGTACTTCACCATCAGCTCTACATCACTATATGCATTGTGACGAGCATAAAGTGCTTAACATCCATATTCAAGTAATCGAATCGCAATCCACTCAATACTTATTATTGAGTAGTTTCGGCGGCCATCTGTGGTCTTCATCATCAGTTCCACTTCCTCAAATGGTACTTTTTAAGAGCAACTGCACAAGTTACTATAATAAATACCCAAAACGTCATAGGTGTGCCTATAATATTTGAAGAGTTCCCTCGATTTCTCTAGGATCCCATCATCAGATCCTGACTTTTATAAAAATGGGACCAATTTAGAAGTATACCCTTTCAATCAAAAAAAGAATTTTCCAAATCGGTTCAGCCGTCTTCGAGTAATCGGTGACCATACATTAAAAAAAAATATATATATACGCGTCGAATTGATAACCTCCACTTTTGGTCGTCGGTTGAAAAGCAGTATACAGTCGAAGCAGCAACTTGATACTGAATAGAACTCTCCAGAATTCATGATAAATGTGACTCTAACGTCTCTCGCTGATCCGCTCTCTACTTAAACTTCCACTATGACATACATTCGAGAGCCACACAATAATATCGTCCTGGCTTTTGTCTGCTTTATTAGGGACACTAAAAAGGCGAGCTTCATTTCTTTCCTCCATTTTAACTGCAAAAATATGTCCCCGAAATCTGTAGCTATGGTTGACAAAAGAAAAGCCTTTATTATTTTTCTTAAAGGGCACAAATTTGAAGAAATCTCTGTGACGGATTGCTTGAAATAAAAATATTTTACTGACTGTGAAAATAAATGTGACTAAACTCTTGGTTAGCTAATTCGCTGCGTATCTCGGGTTCTTTCCCCGTTTAGTATAACAATAAAAATATTTATGTAACATGGTACATTATAGATCTTGATATAATTACATAGATCATTCATCTTTCGCCATTTACTGGCATCAAAATATTTATTATAAATATAGCATATTTATAATATATATAAATATGCTTACTTAATATGAATTCTGTGAATTAATTATTTTTATGATTACAATGATGTTATTTTTGTGTACTACAATGATGTCGTTTGGCACTACTCTTACTGTAAGAAATTCCAAAATATATCAATATTTTTTGCACTAAAATATGACAAGTATTACTTTTCGTCTCTCCTAGTAATCAGAGGGCTTTTTTCTGATAAAAAATCTACATTGCCATTCAACGTGGCAATTGTTTTTAAACATTCTAATTTATTATTATTATCATATAGTTGCTTATGCTGATATCAAACTATAAAAATAAAAAAATAATAATAAAAATAAACATTTACTTTCAGACACAGTCCATAGATTAGATTAAAATTATATTATTATAAATTAATTTGATTCATTAAAATAAAAAAAAAACAAAATAAAAACAAAAACAAAACAAAACAAAACATTAAAAACAAAAGCAAAACAAAATAACAAAACTATGCTAAGACAAAAATAAATACAATCATCTGGGCAGCCTTCCCAAATAAGTTGAAGTTGTATAACCGGATGCACCTAAGTACTAATGTTTTACATATATCGAGCGCCAGCCTATCTGACCTCCACTATCCACTAGCTGGATGATATGATACCCTTTAGTAAGTCCAGTGCCAGATTTACTGACGTCTGACTACCCGTAACGTCTGTCAAATGATCAAATGTACTGATAGCTGAAACCAATGCCTTAACGTGTTTCCGAGACACGGAGAAGTCTCGATATGTTACGGTCACCATTCCATGGACAGACGTCGGCACGCCTGTCTTAACCTTCAGGAGCTACCCATGTCGCTGCTATCATTTAGCCATTTAGACTTAAAATCTCTCAAACAATTTTCTAAATTTAAGAAATTTTCAAAATCGATATGATATTCTCGTGACATTCAGTTTTCATCTGATTCTAAGTTCTGAGTAAACATCTCATGATAACAACAACATCAGTTTGTGGTGGTAGAGCATAGATTTTTGTGATCATGATCCCTATAATACACCTGCGAGTTGATTGAATCAATATGATACTGTTCTGTCTCGCATGTATCGTAAAAGTACTATAGTTCACCAACACGGTATTAGGATATGTTACATCATAAGGAAAAATGAGATCCCATCAAAAACGTCAATGTAAAAAAGGCCAAGTTCGCCATAAAACGGTTGCAAGGTTCTTTTTCTTTCTTTCTTTTCTTTCGTACTTTCTCTCTTCTTTGACTCTATTCAAGTTAAATGAAAAAAAAATCTAGTTTAATTATATACATTTTTGGTTAGATATACCTTAGATATATTTGGTGGCAACGCTAAGTAGAGTGGAAGCTATAATTAAACAGTATCATTAGAATTTAAAACAGGGTTTACCATGTGTATTTACTGTTTCGAGATCATGGCGCTGGCACTCTGAAATATCGGAAACTCGAAACAATTAATACACGTGGAAAATGTCCCGTTTTAATTTCTAATGATGCGGTTAGTGACCATGTTAGCTTAAAACTTATATAATACTTCATCGCCTCATTTCGTTTAAATTTAACAAAATATATATCATTTTGAAATGCACAGTCATGGAATTAACACTCATTATTATAAATATTTATGAAGTATAAAATAAAGATTCTATCGTCCGTATGTTTCGTGAACTTGGCTGTCACACTACTGCAAGTCAAAATATGAGCCGAAGGACTCATTGGATCGTTATGACAACGTAAATATAAACGATGTGTGTAGCTTCGCTGACGACGTTGATTTCCTTCAGTTAGGCATAACATCTATAAACACATAGGTAGACCAAGTTATGCAATTTGCCTCGAACTAGAACTCCCATAAAACAATATGGAACACCTGGCATTGTGCTTAGTGATGTGGTGAATCGATATCGATTTTGTTCTCGGTTTGTTATTTTTGACGTGACATTGTTTTTTTTGCAAGCTCGTGGTTCTTGACGAGATTTTTCCACTTTCAGTCGGATCTTTATTACGGAAAACTTGACGTGACGTAATTGGAATATTCTATGCGAATAAAATGTTTTACAACCACGACTTCATAATGCTTGCGTATATTTTTGTTTAGTGATGTACCTACAACAACAATAAAGCAATTATATTCATCAAGACCGACTCACATATCGATCATCGTAACCACATCTCTACATAAGGCGTTAGCCCAGGAGCTCATATATTTTACGTTCTCGTAACACGCTCAAATGTTCTTTTTATAGTCGCGGAGACGGCCAGTAAATTTGAGTGGTGGCTGGCCTAAGCCCCGTAAGCCACACTACGTGTAATTTCGTTTTATTAAGTTCCCTCTCGTACACTATGTTAGAGTCAGCCTCTTGATATGGATGTTAGTTATTGTAACCATTATTTGTTGCGCGTTTGTTGTGTTTTATTTGTGCGAGGCCATTTATTAAGAGCTGCGTTGAGTGCGTAATTGATGATGATTTGTATGAAAAAGTAATAACTAGAGTTGCCTAATGGCGTTGCTAATGAAACATACAACGAGATAGTTCTTTGAAGACAAATATACAAGTATTTATGACTATAACTCAACTTACACACACACACCGAAGGAACCCGAATCGCGCTAATATATTCATATATCGAGCTTGTTCAATGCCAGCTGGGTAGATAATCAAAAGCCAAGTAAACTTAATCTAAATAGAAACGACGCGCGGTTAACGCAGAAATATCAAGCCTAGTTAATTTACAGAACATCTTGTAATAATAAGAGAACATCAAAGGAGCTCAGTCAAAGAGGATTCCGCCGTGAATTGTTGCGCGACTTGCGACAATTATTAGCCGGTCGCACGACAAAGTGACGCAACAGTGGAATTTTAATAAAGCGTTGTGCACGGAGAGGAACGAATTGTGAGGATGTCGCGTCCTGTAGCTGTGTCGCAAGATTAAGGTGCGGTTCTGTGCACGCGACACTCATAAATCTTAAAGCCAAAACCTTGAGGCCAGGTGTTCGGAGCCGTTTGTTAAATTTGTTTAATTAATTTTTGTAAGAAATATTTGTGGTAATCTGTCATGGTTTTTGTGTAAGCTAACTTAAACAATAAATCATGTATTATGTATGTATAAATGTATTAAAAAAAGGTATTACATCTGATTTAAAATGATAGTAGATTATGAAATAGTAGTACGCTCTAATTTAAGAATGTATTTATTTATTAATTTTATTATTTATGTACACACAGTAAAATACATTAGGATACAACATAATTATAATATTATATATTATTATCATGTATATTAATATTGTATATTTGAGTACAATGGTTCATTCTGAATAAAAAAAGGTACTGCTTATTTCTTAAGAAATTTCTTCCAGCAGACCTGCGAAAGGAGAAGTGAAAAAGAAATGTAGGCGTGTGTGAGAACAAGAAGACAAATAAATATGAATACTTATTATATTTATTAAACATACCTACACATACTTATAATGCAATAAAAATAACATATACTTAAACAAATACATAATGTTAGAATATATAAGCATATTACATAAATACACAGTTAAGAGGAAGGCTCTTTAATCGACATTTGATTAAAGGATATTGTTTTTAAATCACGAATGCTAGGCGGAAGTGAGTTCCACAATCTTAAGCCGTGCGCGCACTGCCTCTCCTCTATAATACAAATCCTTAATTAGAATATTTAAATTAACGTTCTTTATAAAAAAAAAAAAATAACCATAAAGAATAGATTCGTTCAACGGTGTGTGTAACGTAATAAATGCGCTATCTAAAAAAAAAACATGTAATTTATTTTGCTAAGTTCTGTTTTAGTTGTAAAAGTTATTTGCATATATAATTATTTTAATAATAATCTCTGTTTTTATGAGTAGTACACTAATTTTGCCCTCCCCACTTTAATTAAAGTTTTTAAAGTCCTTCCAAAGGTTGTCTATCTATCAATACAGTGTGAAATTTAGATAAAAATCTGTATCGAGTGCTAATCTGTATCACACATCAAAAATATGTATAAATACAAAGAAATCTGTGTGTATAGCAACATTATCAGACAAAACGTGCGTTTGTTTCACCGCAGTGCGCGGTACTACATACATTCCTATGCGATACAAAATATTTGCGGTAGACTCACCGCAATTTTGCAGCGAGGGGCCATCGGTGACTCTACCGCACGCATTTATTCCACCGCAGTGCGCGCACTTCTATGACACTCCATACTTCACAGATTTTGCGTTTCCAAAACGCAACGCAGTGCGCGCACGGCCTTACAGCATGGACAGAGAAGGAATAATATTAACCAACAACTAAATACCGTTTATCTGTGAATATTGTACTGAGTATATTATTTTTGTTACTATGATTATATCCTGCACTGTGTGTAATCCTTATTATACTGCTGTTTGTTATTCCAATGAAAATAAATAAATACGCTAAATTAATGTTTCAGACATATAGGTATAGATTGTATGTTTCAACGCTATGTATATGTATGGAAGGGATTCACATTTGTTTGATATATCCAGCCAATATAAACAGAAAAGTAATCGTTAGCGAACAAGCTATCTGCAATATTTATGAAGTGCATTTCAACGTAGCTTTGACACCTTCCGCGACTGCTGTTGATAGCAGTGATATTCCGTGCACGCCTACTTATGAACAGGGCTGTTCTTCATAGTGAAGTACTAATGAACCGCAGTGCGCGCGTGTGAGTGTGTACCGAGACTCCTTTTGATTCTGTAATCAAAGGCACATCCAATAACTCATACGAGTTCGTTCACAGCTGCTAATTACGTACAGTCGGCGACAACTGACTCATGCTGACACTCGCCCCCCCTCCTCACTCCTCCCCGCCTGCACCGCGCGTCTAATTGTTTACACCGTTCAGCTCACATTAATTGAGATACCGTTTGAAACTCCCTTTTATTTTACTAAATGAATCGTTTGAGACGTAGGAGTAGGTTACTAATTTTCTGGCAAATAATTAAGAAGTTAATTATTAGCAACCTTATAAGTAATTGTGTTGCTGTAACCGTTACACGCTCATTTCATTCGCCGAAATTAGAATGAAGATATATTACGATTGGAAGTTTATGGGTTTCTACGAGAGAAGTGCTTGTAACTGTTTATGTAACGTGACGTTTCGAGTCAATTACGTGATCGAGTGTATAAACGCCCGTTTGAGGAGAATTAGTGAAATGTTGCGCGAAGAGTCTTTTCCCTTTAGAGCTTATTTACGTACGTGTCAAGTAAACTTGAGTTTATTTGTAAAATATGACATTTAGATTTGCTAAGTTGAAATAAATTATGATTGTATCATTCTAGACTACCTGTTGCCCTCAACTTTATTCCTATGGAATTTTTCTACATTTTCCCAGGGTTGAAAATATACGTTTCTTTTGTTTTACGGTTCCGTTGCCGGAACGAAACGGAACCCTTACTTGGTAGATAGATGTATTCTCCAAGCCGCTTTACTATTCTAATACAAAAAAAGAAATAGGTAAATCCCCAAACGTGGTACTGAAAATAAAATTTAAAAAATGATAGACGCTTCTAAAGTGCTAATAAATATAATTACCATGTGTACACCAGTATGGATTTCTTATCATCTATAGTTTTTTAAACAGTCGATCAGAATGTGATGAAACTGGCAGGGTGTTCTGAGAAGACGCGAGAGGATTTAGAATCAAAAATTCTAAGGGAAAAAACCCAAAATGCTTTATTACTTTAGTTTAAATTGCTACGCATGCTGGTTACGGCTAGTAGGATCCGCTAATATAAAACTAAGTGTTTAGTCCAACGTGAAACCGAACGCACCTTTTGGTTGGCAACATTCTATTGTCTATAACTTCTTTCACTTTGACGTTTCCGTTCTCTTGCAAAACTAACCACCGGTTGGAAGATTGAGTTTTATTCATTATAATTGGAAATCAGCTTGGATCTCACGTGAGATTAACATATTAATTGTGTTCAGTGATAGATGGAACTTTGTAATATCGGATTACCAAGAATCCAGTGATATTTCTTGAAACATATCGCCTTATTGCGTCATCTCGTGTGGCACGCGTTTGTTGGGAACGAGTTAAGCTGTGATTGCTGTTGTGACCGCGTCAGCTGGATATCGGCGCCTTGGGAACGTTCTACAACACTTGACTTACATCACACCTTTCAATTACTCACCCCATTTTACATACATCAACCACACTTAGGGCGTGGCCTTGAAGGTCGAACTTGGCGTCCCCAGCACTCAGGTTAGTGGTACATTTTGTTATTGAAATAAGGCCTAAGAGCCTACCACAACGTAGGGCTCCGCGTAATCGCGGACAGTTCGACATACCAGTTACCGTTGGCTGGGCTTGGGGTCGAACAAACTGGTAGCAGAAGCGCGGCTCTTATAATATAAGATCCACTGGTTTAATTGGAAGTTTTGAATATTGTTGAAAACTTAAAACTTGAGTTCAATTACTTAACATAACTTGTAACTTGATAAGTTCTGAATATATTGCTTGTCAGCCGGGCTCAAATAGTACTTGTGGTTTGTACTGTAATTTGTAGTGCTTGGCTAGCTTATTGCACTGACAGGTGGGATTGTTAGTGAAATTAGGAATTATCAGGTTAATTTGGTATATTGTTGTAAAAGCTGTTTGGTATATTCATTTGATTAATAATTGAATGTCACTAGTCTGAAGTTAAAGGTTTATCTAAATAATAATCACATAGTCTAACATAATAAGACTTGAATTGTGTGAATTGGTTATTGTTTATAGTGGGATTATTGGATTGTGTTATTGGAGGTTGTCCGGAGCAATATTACACATCCTATTGTTGTATTTATTTGAGGTTGATCCGGCATTGTATTATACATTCAATTGTTATTTCTTTGTAACTAGCCATCCTTAGCAGGCTAGAGTCATATTTGGAATAAGTACAGGGTCGGATTTGGAAATAAATAATTGAATTTGAATTTTTATTTTTGTTGAAATTATTTGGTCAGCTAACAAGTCATATTTGTTTGTTTGTTTGTTATTTTAGCCTGTTGTATTAATATTGATTGTTGCAATGGCCTCATTAAAGGCAGTCAGGGAGTCTGCTGCCGTATTGGTCTCACAGTTGAGATGGTTCGCATCGGCGGTAGCAACGGTTGAGCGTCCGGACTTGGAGGAGCTCACCCTTGCTCGGAACAAGCAAGTGGATGAGAGGATCAAGTCAGCTGATGCTGCGCTCACACGCTTCAATGAGTACATCATGGACGTGGATTTGGCGGTGATGGACCAGGCAGCCCGCGATAAGGTTTTGGGTGACTATGACCAGATTGTCAACCTGGGGGATGTCATAGGTCAACGAGCTCGGGAAATTTTGAGGAGCCGGATGCCTGAGGAGGCCAAGCCTCAGACCTCCGTTGTCAAGGGCCCTGAAATGTTGAGTAGGCTGCCCACCCTGGAGCTGCCACATTTTGACGGTCGTTTGGACCACTGGCTGGGCTTCATTAATCTCTTTGAGAGTCTTGTGGATGCACGCTCGGACCTCGGACCTGCCCAAAAGTTGGCCTACTTGTTGTCCGTTTTGGAGGGCGAAGCCAGAGCCTTGGTGCAACACTTGCCGGTGACGGACTCTTCTTACCCTACCGCTCTGGAGCTTCTCTCCAGACGGTATCAGAATAAGCGCTGTCTGGCTGATGTGCACATCGACCAGATTTTGGGGCTACCGGCCATCGCCAGCATGTCGGCGTTGCGCACTGACCTGCTGAACCCGTTGGTATCAGCGACCCACGCCTTGCGACGCTTGCAGTTACCGGTGGACCATTGGTCCTACCTGTTGGTGCACATAGTGCTGCGGTTGCTCCCGGCAGAGTTGAGGTCCCGCTTTGAGCAGAGGTATGGTGGGGACAGTGCCACCCATCTTCCCCCCTTTGACGACCTCCTCAAATTCTTGGAAGACGAGTGTCGGTTTTTGGACAACACTCTTGGCGCCACGGGGTCACGCCCGCCACCTTCTCGGCCTAGAGACCAGGGACGGACTAGGGCTCGGGGGCCTGTTGAGGTTCGCCCCGCCCCCCGTTTTGCTGGAGCCCGGAGTTCTCACGATTGCCACTTTTGCAAGTCCACGGGACATGTCATGGCACGTTGCTCGGCTTTTTTGAACTTACACGTAAGTGCCCGCCGCCGTATTGCCAACGCACGCCGTTTGTGCTTCTCGTGTTTGGAAGCCCATTTCCATCGGGACTGCCCCGACCCCCGTCCGTGTAGAATTTGCACGGGATCCCACCTGGAGATTTTGTGCGCCAACGCGAACCGCTCCAGCAGACCTTCTTCTGAGGAGGGTTCGCGCAGGGGGGGGTATTCCGGAGATGAGCACCGGGCTGAGGCCCGCAATTTTGCACGCCGCTCTCCACCCCCCGCGCAAGTTGTACAGGAGCCCCGCGATCGAGATTTGGTCTCTCCTTGTCAGGGAGAACGCGCGTTGGCTGCTAGGCAGCAGTGGCCGGACCAGCACCGCCACCTCTCCCCTCCGTTGGCGGAACGTCCCCGATTGGAGTCACGTCCTCCGCCATTCAGGCATCCGGTAGGATATGCCCTTCCAGCGATGGCGAGCGGCTTGGGACACCGCGCGGACGAACCATTCCAACCTTATCCTCGTCGTGGAAGAGGACAGCCTGGATGCGGCGATCGGTCGCCGCCCAGGCACCGCTAGGAAATTGCCGCCCGCCCCGCTAAAGAACCCCCCCCGATCGAGTCGATTTTGTTGCCAACGGCCTCGGTTAGGGTCTGGGGACCCTTTGGTGACTCGATTGTGGTCCGTGCCCTTTTGGACACGGGAGCCCAGGGTTCCCTTTTGTCGTCTTGGTTAGCGGGACAGGTTGGTCTGAAGGTGAACGACTTTTCAGGCAAAATTCAGGGAATTGGCGAAGCGGCTGTCACCACTGTTGAGGGAGAGACCTGGTTTGAAATCACCCCTGTGAGTTGTCCGTACCCTAAAATTGGTGCTCCTGCCCTTGTTATGCCGACTATATTGGGTAGCCATCCCGATTGTCAGTTGCCTTTGGATGTTCTACGGTTGACGTCAGGTCTGGATTTGGCTGACACCCGGTTTGATTCCCCTTGTACGGTGCATTTGTTGTTGGGTTCCGATGTTTTGGGGAAAATATTGTTGGGAAATATGACGGTCTTGCAGCCGGAGACCCCATGGTGCCACCCGAGGGGTCTGGTGGCGGTCTCAACCATCTTCGGCTTTGCGATTATGGGCCCAGTGTTGAACGTGCCCCCTCCACCTGAACCTGTCCTTGCGTTGGTGTCCGGCTCAGCCCTCTCTGACGCCGTTCAGAGGTTTTGGGAGGTTGAGGAGCCCCCTCAGGTGGCCCGCTTGAATCCGGAACACGAAGAGTGCGAGTTGTTCTATCAGAACAACACTGGTCGACTCCGCTCCGGTCGGCTTGAGACCCGGCTGCCTTTTGTTGCGGTGCGACCACCTCTTGGCCAATCCAGACCTACGGCTGAGAAAAGATTGTTGGCAATGGAGCGCCGCATGGCCAGGGACCCTTGCTGCGGCAAAAATATGTAGAGTTTATGCGTGAGTATGCAGACTTGGGACACATGTCGGTGTCAGATTTGGATTGGCGTTCAGTAGAGCATTTCTTCTTGCCACATCACGCGGTCCTCAAGCCATCCACTGGTAAGCTGCGCACAGTGTTTGATGGGTCTGCGCGGACTTCTTCCGGCGTCTCCTTGAATGATTGCCTGCATTCCGGCCCCAAATTGTTGAGGGATCTTTGTGACGTCATCACGTCTTTTCGTCGTCATCAAGTAGTCTTTGTGGCCGACATCAAAATGATGTTCCGGCAAACGGTCTTTCACCGGGATGACAGACGTTATCAGTTGATCCTGTGGCGGGAACATCCCCAGGATCCCATGATTGTGTATGAGCTCAACACGAATACTTATGGCCTTCGGTCAAGCCCCTTTGTTGCTATTCGTTCGCTTTGGGAGCTTGCGGACCGGGAGCGTTTGAGGTTCCCTCGTGCATCCGCCATCTTGAAAACGGACCTGTACGTCGACGATGTCTGTACTGGAGCTCCTACGGTGGAGGAAGCTATCCTGTTGCGTGACGAGTTGGTCCAGATTCTGGCTTCCGCTGGCTATGAGTTGCGTAAATGGGTGTCCAACTCGCCAGCGCTATTGGAAGGTGTGTTGGAGGATCATAAGCAGGATCCTCATTTGTTTGAAAACGTTGACAACCCCGCCATGATGGCCGTCCTCGGCGTTCAGTACCGACCAGTTCAAGACACCTTTACGTATGATGTCGACTTGGAGTCTCCTCATACTTGGACTAAAAGATTGGTGTTGTCTACTGTAGCAAGGACCTTTGACCCTAATGGTTGGATCTGCCCGGTATTGTTCTGGGCGAAATGCTTCCTTCAGCGCCTTTGGACCGCTGAACTTGGTTGGGACGAGCCACTTCGGGAAACTCTGTTGGAAGACTGGCTCCAATTTGTATCCGTGCTCCCTGTGGTCAATAAGGTCGCGCTGCCACGCGCCATCCTCCCCCCTGGGGCTTATGCTGCCACCCTTCATGGGTTTTGTGACGCGTCCTCTCACGGTTATGCCACCGTTGTTTATCTGCGCACCGTCAATGCTACGGGCCAGGTGAAGTTGTCGCTGGTCATGGCCAAGAGCAAAGTGGCCCCCCTCCGGACGGCATTGACCATCCCTAAGTTGGAGTTGTCAGGGGCGGTGCTTCTTGCGCGTCTCCTAAATCACGTTGCGCACACCTTGGGTGGAACCGTTGACATTCGGGCTTCTTACGCCTGGACGGACAGTCAAATTGTTTTGTGTTGGTTAAAGACGTCCGTCCACTCTTTGGAGGTCTTTGTTGCGAACCGAGTGTCGCAGATTCAGGGCTCTGAAACGCCTTTGATTTGGAGACACGTGCCTGGTGACCTGAACCCGGGCGACGTGGCCTCACGCGGGTGCATGGCCCCCCACTTGATTGCTCACCCCCTCTGGTGGGGGCCGGACTGGCTGACTCGCCTCGAGGACGATTGGCCTCGAACGCCAGTCTTGATGTCGGATCCTTTGCCCGGACTTAAGGTGTTCGCTGTTAGAACGAAGGATCCTCCGTTTGATCCTGACCTTTTGTTGAATCGATACAGCTCCCTCGACAAATTGTTGAACGTCACCTCGTGGATCCGGCGTTTTGGCCATAATTCTAGGAATCCAGGGGACAAGCACCTGTCACCAGTTCTCTCTCCTCAAGAGCGACAGGAGTCACTCCTCCTTTGGGTCCGCTCTGTGCAGGCTGCACACTTTGAGAAGGAGATCGAGGTCCTGAAGTCTGGTAGGGTTAAGTTGTCGGGAGCTGTTAGTAAGCTGAATCCCTTCTTGGATAAGACGGGTCTTTTACGTGTTGGAGGACGGTTGAGGCACTCTAGCCTTCCTTATGGGGCCCGTCACCCCCTTTTGTTGCCCAAGGAGGGCCACTTGGTACAATTGCTGGTGACTGATCGTCACGTTAAAAACTCGCATGCCGGTTGCAATGCGCTGTTGGCTATTCTGCAGCGAGAATTTTGGATTTTGTCGGCTCGTCGTACTATTCGTAGCATTGTCTTCCGCTGTATGCCGTGTTATCGGACTAAGGCCTCCACTATGCAGCCCCTAATGGGAGATTTGCCGGCTGATCGTGTCAATGAGGCGAGGCCCTTTGCTGGCGTCGGAACGGACTTTGCTGGTCCCTTTTCGGTGAAGACGTCCACACTTCGAAATAGTAAAATCGTCAAGGCTTATTTGTGTGTTTTCGTCTGCCTGTCAACCAAGGCAGTACATTTGGAGCTGGTGACCTCCCTCTCGACAGAGGCCTTTGTGGCGACCTTGGACAGATTTGTGTCTCGCCGTGGGTTACCTTCTTTGATTAGGTCTGATTGCGGTACGAATTACAAGGGTACAAGTAACTATTTGAAGGAGGTATACGCCTTCCTTAATGAGAGCCAGGTTGACATTGGTAACAGTTTGGCCCGCCGAGGGGTCACTTGGTTGTTTGACCCGCCAGCCTGCCCCCATTGGGGGGGTATTTTTGAGGCCGCGGTGAAAGCGGCAAAGGGACACTGGCGGAGATTGTTGGGAGACACCGTTCTCACCTTTGAGGAACTAGCTACGGTATTTTGCCGCATTGAAGCTGTGTTGAATTCGCGCCCATTGTGCCCGCTCTCTTCGGACCCGAATGACTTGGAGGCTCTAACACCGGGCCACTTCTTGATTGGACAGCCACTTGTCGCCTTGCCGGAGTACCCTTTTGTTGATGTGAGCCAAAATCGGCTCTCGCGGTTTCAGTTGGTGCAACAGCTCGCTCAGAACTTTTGGAAGCGTTGGAGCTTAGAGTATCTGCACATCCTCCAGCAACGCGTCAAGTGGACGGATAAAACTCATCCGCCCAAGATCGGAGACCTCGTCCTGATTAAGGATGCCAACCTGAAGCCTTTGTATTGGCGCATGGGGCGCATTCTCAATTTGTTGACTGGCACCGACGGGGTCCCTCGTTTTGCTGAAGTTTTGGTGGACGGATCCATCATAAAGAGAGCGGTCGCAACTTTGTCAAGACTTCCAATTGATTAGCGGACGGGTAGGCCCGTCCGGGGGGGGTAGATGTTTAGTCCAACGTGAAACCGAACGCACCTTTTGGTTGGCAACATTCTATTGTCTATAACTTCTTTCACTTTGACGTTTCCGTTCTCTTGCAAAACTAACCACCGGTTGGAAGATTGAGTTTTATTCATTATAATTGGAAATCAGCTTGGATCTCACGTGAGATTAACATATTAATTGTGTTCAGTGATAGATGGAACTTTGTAATATCGGATTACCAAGAATCCAGTGATATTTCTTGAAACATATCGCCTTATTGCGTCATCTCGTGTGGCACGCGTTTGTTGGGAACGAGTTAAGCTGTGATTGCTGTTGTGACCGCGTCAGCTGGATATCGGCGCCTTGGGAACGTTCTACAACACTTGACTTACATCACACCTTTCAATTACTCACCCCATTTTACATACATCAACCACACTTAGGGCGTGGCCTTGAAGGTCGAACTTGGCGTCCCCAGCACTCAGGTTAGTGGTACATTTTGTTATTGAAATAAGGCCTAAGAGCCTACCACAACGTAGGGCTCCGCGTAATCGCGGACAGTTCGACATACCAGTTACCGTTGGCTGGGCTTGGGGTCGAACACTAAGTAAAAAGTTTATTACACAGAAACTCTAGAACAAGAAGAAATCCAGTACAAGCTCTTTGCTTACTATAGGCGGTGATCGTGTATTCAGTCTCTTATAAGGAGGGACTAACCTATTTCATGTAGACTGTAGACTCGATTCCAAATTGAAGATCATCTTAGTGGAAACCCCAGCAAGGAGTTGTTCAAGTCTTCAACTGACCTCAGAATTGATTTCGCATCTGTGTGTACAAGATACAAGAATCGAGGCACCTTAACATAGTCAACCACCAGACTGTTAATGACACTGTTAAATTATATTATGTAATTAACTTTGTAAACGACGATATGCCTCATGTACTACAATCACTTCTTTTATGCAATAAATTTATGATTTATAGTTGGGACACAATAAGCAGATGATTCTGGTTATAATATTGGCGAAGTAATACCAACTACATAATAATAACGGTCCTAATTTGAACTCTTTTCTTGTCCCCAGCGTCACCGTCATCGTGCCAGCTGCTGTTCCTCATGGAGCCACCTCCTCGGCTGTCGTTCTCCAACAGCACGGGCGCCAGGGTCTCCTGTGCTGCTCATGGCACGCCAGCCCCCGTCATATCCTGGCTATCAGAGGACGGAGCACCTGTCTCCGATGTTCCTGGATTGAGGTAAGAGGATTATTCAGATTTTGAATCTTCCTGTTATATTGTACATGCAAAGACAAACATCACAATTGTTGCCACGTTATACGAAACAACGTAACGTAACTCCAAATTCAAAGAGGATCAGAAGCATAACTAACGAGATTGTGGCCACTGAAAATGCTTCCATTTAAAGTCTAGTTCACACACAAAGTCTGCCACAGTAAGCCGGCCGGTCATCTCTATACAAACGGTTTAAACCTCAAATTTATTGCTCGTTAATCTTGTCTGACCCTTCCGCGTCATTGGTTCTGAATGAATTAATGCCTGCTCTGGGCCGGGATTAGCGCGGTGTTGTCCGACTGCGGACGACCCCGTACGGACGCACCCAGCCGTGAATATTGCGTGACGGATGGCACGCCGCCTCATTTGCTCGGCCACGATAAACTCCTCAAGGTTCCATAGAAACATTAGCAATGTCATCGGAAATGCGATATGGGGTCCAGGAATCAATGGGAGAAAGGTTTTATACGATTGATCATGTGGGAGAATAAAGGCAGTGACTGCTTATGTTGTCATGATAATACTAATAAGCTAGTACTTTCCCATTGATGGGGAACAAGCCTTCTCTCTTTCTGGTTGGTTAATTTCACATATTATCGTATTTTTGGTCGTAGGATATGCTAGCTTCCTCACGCTGTTTTCATACAGCAATTTGTTAGCAGTGGCGTTGATATAAATTACAAAAAGTAATATGCTTGACTGGGTTAGAACCCACAACCTACAACTCCCAAGTCGGTCCACCACTGCTCTGGTATCATGTAGAATGTAAATCAAAGCTATGCAAATAATAATGACGTAGTATCCTCAATTGAAATAGCAGGAGATAAAAACCCTGCTATTGAATTTCGTCGTCATAAAAACTACGAAAAAATATCTGCTCAAACACAAACGAAATCTATATGAAAGGGAATTAAAAGCGAAATGCGATGACGTCACAAAGAGGCTCAGGTATCTGGATCCGACGTCATATCGCATTCCGTTTAGCTATCAGTGTGCTGGTAATCCTGCGGGCCAGATTAAAACTCGCATGGGGATCTTTGCCGTCCGTTGTCTGATGGATGGACTTTTAACGGAACATCGGCATGAGAGTGTTAATTCTGAGGTACCTATGTATGGTTGTTTTTAAATCTGATAAGGATTTAAAAATTTTGATGAGAAATAATGATATTTTGTAATTTTATTTAAATACTAGCTATGCCCCGCGGTTTCAACGGCGTTAATTTGAGGTAAAAAACCAACATTCATTAAAATAGGTAAAGCGGTTTAGATTTCTCATACAAACTTTCATCACCTTTTTCAACCTTATAGGGATCGATTTTGAAAAAAAAAAAATGAGTGTGGCACTCGGGGACTGCCGCGGTAAAGCTATTGCATAGCATTTTTTTATCAACTATTTACTATTTATAATTATTTATTTATTTTATTTATACAGTATTTTTCTTTTCTTTGATATTAATTCAAGTTACACTTTTTTAAATGAGAAGTTAATATTGTTTAAAATATTTTTATTATCTTATAGACGTATGCGTGTAGACTAGCTGCTAACTGCTCATAGCAGCTAGTCTCAAAGAGTATAGTAACTAGGCTAGTCTACAGTGTAGACGTATGCGTGTAGACTCTACACGCATACGTCTAGTCGCACGCACACAAACACCGTTCCGAAGTCTGCCGAACTGAAACGACGTTAGACGATGCACGGCTTTCAATGCCGCACCGCTGTGCCGGTCGGAGTGGGGGGTGTTAGGTTTATTTTCGTTACGGAATTTCTTGATTCGGTAGCTGCGCCTAAAGCCCGCGATAAAAGCTATGCAATAGCTTAAAAGTAGCCATTAATTGACCTAGAGTCTTTAACTGTTGCCATTCCAAATTTCATCCAAATCCGTGCTATTTAGTCATCAAAGCTTAACAGACAGACAGACTTTTACATTTATAATATGTATTAGTATTGATAACTGGCCAAACTGAGGCAAATATGGCATGAAATTTGACTTTGTTTACCTAGTTTATACAAGAACAAATTCGTTCCTGTACAGCGTAGGTATTTCGTACGATAACTTTGAGGATATGGATTCTCTTTACGGGTATTTAGCCATGAAACGAGCGGTATCTCGACCAATACATCAGGCCTTCCTGCTCACCGTGTGCTCACTGGCCTGATCACTGCGTCACTTATACGCTGCGCTCTACTGAACACACATACTGTTGTGTTCATACACTCATCGATTTCAGTTTCGTGTGACAGAGATTCATTAGATGCTTTACTTACTTTGACAACAAAGCTTTGTCTATACTAATATTATAAAGAGGTAAAATTTGTAAGTTTGTATGTAATTTAATTTATTTATTTATTTACTTTATGGAGGACTTACAGCTAATAAAAACATAAAAAAGGAATACATAGTCGCCAGAGAGCCAATAATAAGTCCTCACGTTTAGACTTATATTAAAATAAAGTTATAAGCAATAAACAAGCAATAATAAAGCTAATTATAAATTAAAGATACAATTTACACAATAAGAATACATAATATATAAAGATTTGCTTGCAATGAGTCAACAGCATAACATAACCACTAACGCTTGAAAAAGTTTAAGCTTAAGCACCTTCTGGCTGAGTTCACACTAGTTGTGAAAGGATCCAAATCATACTGCTTGCATATCTCATTAAAAGTTCTGCTTGCGCGAACAATATAGCTATTTTGCCTATAATTAGATGATGAATGAGGTATACATATAGGAGGATTAAAGCGCAATGTTTTGTTGGGTACGTTAAAATAAAATTTAGAAAGTAGTTCTGGACTATTAATATTATTGTGGAGGATTTTCAATAAATACAAACAGTCTGCAATTTTACGCCGATCTACCAGTGGCAACAGATGGTACTTCTTACAGAGTTGATGATAACCTGCTGAGTGATATGGAATCTTTTGATGGAAACAAAGATATATGATGAACCGTTTCTGTATATTTTCAATCCGGTCGATGTATTTATGATACCTTGGATTCCATATCTGAGACGCATACTCGAGCTGACTTCTTACAAAAGTGCAATACAATATTTTGAGCGTTTTAGCATCTGTAAAGCATTTAGAAAGACGCATTATAAATCCCAGCAGTTTCGATGCCTTTTTGACTATGGCGTCAATGTGTGTATCAAAAACTAACTTACTATCTTGAAAAACGCCCAAGTCACGGATAGTATTGCACCTTGGCAAGTTTTGGCCCGCCAAAGTATAAGTGGTGACCAGGACCGCACGTTTCCTAGTGAAAGTGATAACGGAACACTTTGATGGGTTGAGAACCAATTTATTGATCTGACAATACTCTTGAAGCCGATATAAGTCAGCTTGAAGTGCCAGCATATCATCAGCCGATTCAATAGTGGCAAAAAATTAAAATGTAATCTCTGAAACAACCGAACCGATTTTGAAAATTCTTTCGCTTACATGTAGCTGCATTATCCCTGAGTACTATAGGCTATAAATTATCTTTATATCATGCATATTAGCCGAGCTATTATAATCTTTGTCAAGCAAGTTGGGGACGGGATCCCGTGGAATATTTTCGACTTCTACGCGGACGAAGTCGAGGGCAGAAGCTAGTGTCCGATAAATTGAGTAGATAAACACAGGAGGCTTTTTATTGATATGAGGATATCTAGCACTAGATTGAACATGTCGTTTTAGTCACAAAACGCTATTTTCATTATTACAAGACTGATTTTGTTAGCGAAAATTGAACTATCAATATCGTACTACGTCTCTGCTAGCCCTTTTCCCAACTATGTTCGGATGGGCTACCAGTTTAATCGAATGCAGCTGAGTAGCTAAACGGATTTAACATGGAGTAAATGCCTTTCTGACCAACAATAACTAGTAACAGGGTAACACAATACCCTATACACCAAGTGTGTTAGATTTCCTAGCTTCTGACAACCCGTAAAGACTGTAAACGAAGGACAAATGACAACCGGTATACAGGGTGGCAGAGACATCGACGCGCAAATGGCTACCTGATCAGCTGTGTTGACCTCGTAAATGAACTCTAGCAATACAGCTCATCAGGTAGCACTTTCGAGTGTTGTTTACATTGCTGTTTTAAGTGAAACAAGTGAATTTTATTTTTAATTAAAATCTCATTGGGTTAGATAGAAACAATGATTTTATACAGGTTTCAGTAAAAAAATTGCAGAAAAAACCTGAAAATTTTAGAAAAAACCGACGAAAAATTTCAACGCTGGAGGATCCAGAATCATGTACTGAATCCATGGTAAGCGTTTGTGCGTCGATGTCCCTGCCACCCTGTATACGGCTTAGCATGCTTCGGGGTACAGAGGGATCTCAATGTTAAAGTGAACCCATCCACGGACTGACTTTGATTAGCCTTAAAGATTGACCTGTGGCTGTTAATATTTCGCTACGAGCTCCTATCATAAATTACATACCCTTCTTTTATTGAAAGCAATAATAGCCACAAGCGCCTCCAAATGAGGTTCTAGTGCTACACTGGTAGCGAACATAGGAAAAACGAACTGAAATATAATTTCCACATCACGTAGTCATCGTTCGCTCACTGATTAGTTTTCTGAACCAATTTTCAATTTTCATTAATGTCCGGACAATTTGGCGCAACTCACTGTTCTCGACGCGGTAACTGCGTGATAAATGATTGATAAATTATGTATATGAACGGTAGACGGGAAGATGAACGGTGGAAGAAGTTAGCGTAAAGCGGTAGATAGCTTTTAAGAAGGAATATAAGTATTACTAATAATATTATACTACTGCCTCCGTGGTTTAGGCGCTTGCCTTGTGACCCGGTGGTCGTGGGTTCGATTTCCGCGGGAAGCATACTTTGTAAATTTATTTCCAGTTTAGCTAGGACATTGCAGGCCTGAATCACCTGATTGTCTGATAAAAAGATGGTTCCATGCTTCGGAAGGCACGTATAAGCCGGTGCTCCCGGTCGCCAAATGGCGGTCGTCAAAATAGACTACGTCAGAGGCCCTTGAGGACCTTACTGCCCCACGATAAGAACAAAAATATTATACATGCGTAAGTTTGTGAGGATATATGGATGAATGTTTGTTACTCTCTCACGCAAAAACTACAAAATGGATCTGAGTGAAATTTAAAAAGTAGATAGCTGGCATCCTGAAATAACACATAAGCTAATTTTTATCCCGGAATTCCCACGGGATCGGGAATTGAACGAGAAAACTCAGAAGTTGCATCAGCAACACCGCAATAGCACCGTCCCCGGTGTTGAAGGAATTTTCTAACGAGATACCGCAGCCTCGGGTTGCAAGGGCAGCTGAAGAAACAGGATAGGTTTTTAATCAGTAGAAGTCTGTCCTTCCGTTAGAGTGGGAGGTGTCATTTGATGATATTTCCCCTGACAAGAAAAAAATCACCCGAAGTACTACTGCAGCCAGTTTCGATTGTAATTTCTTTTATGACTGGATAGGAGGCGCTACATAAGTGACATTCTGTCAACGCGAGGGTGTTGATGACGATTGTCAAGAACTCAAATTGGGATTGATGAACACAGTCAAAAGGTTTGTGATCAATTCCTTGAGTCCTAGAATTCGCTGACTGAAAAGAACATTGTCTAGACCCTAAGGCCAACCATATGGAGTATAGGTTTATTTTAGTCAGGGATTACAACGTTGTTAATGACACTTTAACATGTTTAACATGTGATTTTACTTGTCTGAGATATGTACAAAATCCTTCTTCTTTAGCCTCATTTAATGTTTGTATGTTTAATATTTTAATTCCAATTGTGCGACTGAATATAAATTCGGGAGCAATTATGCGTGTTGCGTAGTCCCAACACGTAATTAGCTAATCCAAGGGT
This sequence comes from Tholera decimalis, assembly GCA_943138885.2. NCBI lineage: Eukaryota > Metazoa > Arthropoda > Insecta > Lepidoptera > Noctuidae > Tholera > Tholera decimalis. Next base: position 1,063,140 of record OW964550.2, read on the forward strand.
TTTCGGAACTAGAATGTTGTATGAACTGCCTGGAGCTTAATCATAATTTTAAACATGGCCTTATAAATCTGTTTTTTTACTTTTACAAAACAGATACAGCGTGTTTACTGTACTGTGTGGTAGTGCTATCAGTTCAAAATCCCAATCCAATCTAGCCTCAGATTTGCACGCGAATAGATGATCTGCATTGAATAGTCTGCGCTAGTTTATTGAGAACTTCCCAAAATATTATTGGTTTCGTTGGTTTGCTTTGGATTTTAAAGCTGCGTACGTTCAAAGGTAAAACGATACCCCTATAGGTTCAATCGTGTACCTATCTATTTGAATATCTGCCAGTCTGTAAAAACCCAAAGATGGACGCGATATGAATTTACATAGGGTACCTACGTGCAAATATATTTTTGGAAGACTCTTTTAATCATTTTAAAACAGAAAGGTTTGACGTCATATTAAGACTACATAATATAGATCAATATTGGAACCTATTATTTTTACTTCTATTTTGTTTAAAATAACATGTTAATAAAAAAACAAAAGTATTTTTTCATGATATACAACGTGTAACGGAAACCCCATATCTATCCAAAAAGACTGAAGACAACATGGTATGGAGTCTCTATGCAATGTTTCAGCTCAAAATAAGTGACTCACAGAATTGACCCCAAATTATTGGTTTCATATGTTTCTTGAATACCAGTAGGTAATAACAAACGTGTCACAGCACTATGAGGGCATCACTTTCCACGTCACTTACCAATAAAACGAAAATTCTCGTCGTTCTTCTTAATTTGAAAAATTCGGTCTCTGGTATCAATGTATTGAAATTTCAAATATGCTCCACACATGTACACATAGGATTAGAAAACCCTTGCCATATCGTTTGTTATCATCCAAAGAAGCCGTGCACTCGGTATGTACATATATACCCTTTAAATTACACGTTGTATATCATGAAAAGTAACTTTTGATTTTTTTTCGCATATATCTCCCTCTTTTTACGTCAAGAATATCAATTTATTAATATCAAAATAGCTAACTACCTATTCTATATGTCTTAATCTTCTCACGGACGCCATCTGTTCGCTAGGTCGCTTGATTTCCGCCCTCACCGCATGCAGTTCATATTCGCGTCATGCCGACCGTTTGTCTTCGTTACCGTAATAACCTCCTGACGTAATAACCTCGTGCCTCGTCTCCAGAATACGGCCGCGTCAGCCGACGTCACGCTCACACCGAATATTTAGTGTTATTAGCTGTCGTACGGAAAATGTGATGACACCCGATAATTATGCGAGAAATCATTATTTACGGAGGTGGCTATTCTTTTTTCGTTTAATTCAGTAAATTCTGAACATGATGGTGATATTACACCAAGTAGGCAAATAAGATAATGAGCAAGGTGTCAGACTCCATCCATTACATTATTGCAGTAAAACCTCTCCAGACAAAAGCATAGTTAGTTTGGTTTGAGGGGTTAACAAGATTGCTAGTAATGTGAATTCAATCCACATTTTTAGTTCACTTTTTTATAAAAAAAATTGGCCAAGTGCGAGTCAGACTCGCCCATGAAGGGTTCCGTAGTAACTACGCCAAATAACTTTGTTTTTCATAGTATTTGTATGAAGTACAGGTTTTAAAAAATATGCTATATCTCAAATATTACTGATCCGATCTCATTAAAACTTTCCCTTGAAAGTTTACATTAAGATCTACATCATGTATTTTTTTTAGATCTTTTCCTCTATTATTATAGAAGTTAGAGGGGGAGGACACACATTTTACCACTTTGGAAGCGCATATCTTTTAAACGGTTTACTTTATGAAAAAGTGGTTTTAAAAACCTCAATGCCATTTTTAAAGACCTTTCTATAAATACCACACACGCACAGGTTTCATGAAAAAAAATATTTTCAGTTTCAGTTCCATGTATGAGGAGCCGCCCTTAATTTTAAATATTTTTGTTATTTTTTTCTTAAAATCGGAAAGCGGTTTACAAATTACATCTACCTACCAAGTTTTACATGTATAGTCCTTATAGTTTCGGAAAAATTGGCTGTTATATATGGATGGACGGACAGACAGACATGAAGAAACTAGTTTATATTATAATAGTAAGGGTTCCATTTTTTGCCATTCAGCCACGGAACCCTAAAATTATGCTCTGTGTAAAATTTTGATAGAGCAACAAATCAACATCCTTTGCTTAGACCTTTTCCTATGTGCGGTCGGTTTTAGTCTATCCAGATGTAGCTGAGCACTAGTGCAACGACGAAGCAACTGCATAGCCGACCTCCATAATCCAGTAACTGAGTAATCCAAGGTTCGTGTCAGATTTCATGCTTCTGACTACCCGGAAAGACTGTCAAAGATATTCCCGTGTCAGCCGAAACCAACGGCTTAACGAGATTTCCGAACCTATCCACGTTATCTATCCACGGACTGATTGTAAGCACTGCTTGTTCTTGAAAATCAACTCGTGCGGCTACTTTTGTCTAGCTACAAGCTCCTCTGAGTAACAAATCATGAACATAAACGAATATTTCACATGATGCATAGGCCCATACCATACCTCCCTAAGTCCATACTTTAACCGACGAAAAAAAACGGAGGAGGTTGTCAAGTTGACGCGTATATTTTTTTTATGTATGATCAATTGATCACCGGTTATTCGAAGATGGCTGAACCGATTTAGAAAATTCTTTTATGTGTGAAAGGGTATACTTCGAAGTTGGTCCCATTGTCACTAAGTCAGGATCTAATGATGGGATCCTGGAGAAATCGAGGGAACTCTTCAAATATTATAGGCACTAAAAATAAATTTAATTTCGGAAGTCGGTGCCAAACACGAAAATACATAACTGAAGACACCGACTACTGAAATTAAAGTTATTTTTCACTTTGAAGTGTTTTTTGGGAGTCGGTTTATTTTTTGGTAAAAAGTTTTATCCATACTAATATTATAAATGCGAAAGTAACTCTGTCTGTCGGTCTATCTGTTACCTTTTCACGCCTAAACTGCTGAACCGATTTAGATGAAATTTGGCATGGGAATATTTTAGAACCCTGGGAAGGATATAGGATAGTTTTTATCCCGAAATTTCCACTTGATCGGGATTTAAGTGGGAAAAACCTCCTACGCAAACGAAGTCGCGGGCAAAAGCTAGTCTTCTATAAAGCTATTGTAGCCCTCGTGAAACGTTGATATGTTTTCTCCATCACCATCAAATTACCCCTCATAATACCTCACACGAGGTCGGAGGGCAAAAACTGCTCCCGAAGAAATATTACAACTAAGCCGGGCCGAGTCCACGTAGCAGACTCGTTTGTCTTCGTTCCTCTAATAATGTGCTGCAAGCCAATAATTGTGGATGATGTATTTACTAACAAACCATCTCACACTTACATTCATTTCATCCTTTATGCCAACCAAATAAGGTTTAGTATCCTCTGTACCAATGACATCGTTAACCTGGTAATATATTCACTTACCAAACATATCCAGTTAAATTGAGTCGGAGAATGGCCCTTCGTAATGTTTTTCATTTGCGTTTTTCGTATGATTTTTGCAATTTAAATTTCGGTTGGTGGAGTATTATTGGATTCGTTATAACCACTTTCGTTAAGTGTTAGCGCTGAGTTTAACATCGGTTCTGTTAAAAGAAGTTTAGTTAGTATTCTGTAAAAGTATGGATGAAGGATTCATGAGTTGTTAAGAGTAGTGGACTCTTAAAACCGACGTTGTTCAAACGTTAAGATCTGTAGTACTTGTAATTGAATCTTAGAATTAAAATTGTTCTTTAAATGAGCATTTGCGCAGTTACAATTATATAAGTGTGGTTTTGTAATAAAGTATGCTCCAAAACCTACTTTGCTCTAGAAAATCCTCGATAAGTCGCGCTCCCTAGGCTTCGCAATGTAAGTCAGGCGTCGTCAGGTATTAAAGAGCCAAAGTTGTAAGTAGGCGAAAGTGCCTTTTTTCGGGTCAGAATCCAAAAGGTTTTCAGGTCAACATGACTGAAAAGGGCACTTACAGGTTAGTTTAGCTAAGTTAAAAACACGGCCGGCTCAACAACATTCAAAAAGGCTAATCGCTAAAGGCAGACTACAATTCACTTATCAATAATTTCAACTTGATTTGCAAGTACCTTCAGGGCTTAATCGTATTCGTATAACAAACTTTCAAAGTCACAACCTGGACAAGTTTATGTGTGCATAGGTTAACTCTTTTATGAAAGGGTAATAGGGTTCATTTTTCTTTGTTGGGGTGTGTGGTAACGAGGTGAGGACGCCGTCATATTTCAGTGGGTGGCTGTCTATTGAGGCGTGAACCGCGATAAGGCCAACGTCTCACTAGCTGACGACACTTTTGGGAACAAAATGTTACGACGTTCCTTAAACGGTGTTACCTCGAGATTTTCTCTTTTACATACTCATTTTTTGTACATCATTAGTTTAAATATGGTTGAAGGCTTACAGAGATTAATGTTTTTTATTTAATGGTAATGTTTGTGAAGAAAAGAGGTCTGGAAAGTCGAACACAAAATAATAGTCATGAGAATAAAGTTGTTAGGTCGGTTAAAACACTTCGGAGCTTGCGGGAAGATTCTAAAGAGATACCGCGGCCCCTAATAGCAAAGGTAACTGAAAGAAAGGGGTGGTATAAGCCCAACCATTTCCTTCAGTTACCCTTGCGTCAGTAGAAGTGACTGAAAATTACATTGCTCCACCCAGAGCAAGAAGAATCATTTGATGGTTGTGCCCTGGAACATAAAACAAGGTTGGTTAAAAGAAGGAATTTTAATATTAAATTTTTCGGTATTGAAGCAAACATAACGTAACCAATTGGTGTCATAAACAGTCGATAATGTCACTTCGCAATTTGATCCAAAGTAACAAAGTGGCTGGAGTATGGATACTCAAGCAAACTAAGAGCCTCCAAATAATTTCGCTGAGTAGGTAAGTCAAGTGCGTACATTGTGAGCGATACCAAAAGTTGAGCAGCGGTCATAAAATACAGTTATGTGTGATCCAATGGCGACGACGCCATAGACACATCTATTCAATATAACTTTTTACGAGTTTGCGAAGGAGCGAAGAATATCACCATACATGCGTAAATCATTCATGTGGGTAATGAAATGTGCGACAAGATGTATGTTGAATTAATTTGATTGTATGGATGAATGGATAGGTTTTCTTTTGTTTCTATCTATTTACATTTATATAAAAGCGAAAGGTCACTCATTCGCTCACTCATCACGAAATATCAAAAATTGGCCAAGTGCGAGTCAGACTCGCCCATGAAGGGTTCCGTAGTAACTATAATAATATAATATAATATGTATATTTATTTGACGAATAAAAAAAAACCTTAAAATTTTCTTAAAACTAGCTTATTTACATTTTTACAACTACGCTAAATAACTTTGTTTTTCATAGTGTTTGTATGAATTACAAAGTTATATTTGCGGTTTTATAAAATATTCTGTATCTCAAAAACCGCTGACCCGATTTTGTTCAAACTAATTTTGGTTGAAAGTATCCATTAAGACCTAGAGACATATATTTTTTTAGATTTTTAACTCCATTATTATAGAAGTTAGAGGAGGAGGACATACATTTTACCAGTTTGGAAGCTTATATCTTTTAAACGATTAACTTTATGAAAAAGTGGTTTTAAAACTCTTATATCATTTTTAAAGACCTGTCTATAGATACTACACACGCATAGGTTACATGAAAAAAAATATTTTCAGTTCTAGTTCCATATATGGGGACCCCCCTTTATTTTAAATATTTTTTTAATTTTTTTTCTAAAATCGGAAAGCGGTTCACAGAATACATCTACCTACTAAGTTTCACATGTATAGTCTTAATAGTTTTGGAATAAAATGGCTGTGACATACGTGACGGACGGACAGACAGACAGACAGACAGACAGACAGACAGACAGACAGACGGACAGACATATCGAAACTATAAGGGTTCCGTTTTTTGCCATTCGGCTACGGAACCCTAAAAATGGCTTGACGTATAAAGACGAAATATGAATTATTTGATTTTATAGTTAGTTGACATCCGCTAAGAATTGATTTTTGGAGATTAAACGCCCAAGGAAATTAGAGGAAGGGGGGTAAAAGATAGACACTTCTTTAGTTTAAAAGTAAGGAATGTAATAATTGGTACTCGTATATGGGTTAATAGTTCAAAACAAGAGTTTACTGCACAATTTTTCTTTTTAATTTTTCATCAGTACCTAGTAGTTGTAGTAGTTTTTGTACCTTAATCACGTCAAAATAGGTGAATGGAATTTCTGTTCGGCACAGATATAGATTTTACTGATACAAAGTATGGTTTCTGTAAGGTCAGGAGGGTAATTCTCTCGCATACAGACATAATAGCGTACACATCTACTTCTCGTGAATGGAGTCGCCGGCAACAACTAGTTATATACAAGTCCGAGTCTCTGTCGTCTTAGCTGATTAGAACTCCAACAAACCTCCAAAGGAGGTATTCCTGCTAAAACGTGAATGAAGTTTATAGTACCTGTAAATGTGCAGCTTCATGTTTTTTTTTTATTAAAAATAGGTTCGCGTTTGACCACCATCTCACCTGATGGTAAGAGATGATGTGGTCGAAGATGGAGCACGCTTACTAAAAAAAACCTATTCACTCTTGACTTAAAGACTCCTAGGCTATAGCTATCGGGAAACACAGCCTCCGGCAGGGAATTCCACTCCTTAGCCGTACGCACAATGAAGGTATTCCCAAAACGTTTTGTGCGTATGGGTGGGATGTCCACCATGCAACGATGGCGCTTCGCCGTTTGTCTCGTAGTTCGATGATGGAACGGGCTTGGCGGAATTAGACGGTGTAATTCCATCGCACACTCCCCGAAATGTAACCGATAGAAAACCGATAGACTTGCAACTCGTCGACGATGTTCAAGACTCTGGAGCTTTGACTCGACCAGTGCATCGTTGCTAATGAGTCTCTTGGCCTGCTTCTCGATAGACTCAAGCGCGCCCAGTTGGTATTTAGCAGATCCATCCCAAAGATGAGAGCAGTACTCCATACACGACCGAACCTGGGTATTTCCTCCATCACGGGCGAACCTTGATAGAGATTGAGCGACTGTTCGGGTGTGAAGTACCGTCTCACCTTTGCTAGGATTCCCAACTTTTTTGATGCTAGTTGAGCCTTAGGCTCGATAAATGTTGAGTTATTCTCCGAATAAAAATAAAAAGCAACAACGAAATGCGTCCAGCTGAATATATTTTTTACGTTTCAAAATTAAATCTCTGTTTTCACCCTACTATACGGGTATAACACATGACAGTACTACAGAATAACTATTTATCGCAAAGGAAACGTTATAAGCTAGTGATACATAAACGTCACGTCCCGACTACCCTCAATCTTAACAAGATCGCCGTCGGAACAAAATGAAATATGTCTGCAAACACATCTGCTCTGCTACTATAGTATTTTATGACTATGTTTTTATTTCATTTCAAATGAATAACTATGTTATATTTTAAAAGGTAATAATGTATTTTATTTATTTATTTTAATATATAAGCTTTACAGAACCTCACGATTCACGTACGCATCCATAGCTTCTACTACATTATTTTAGCAGCACAAACACAATAGGTACTTAATAGACTTAACAATTATTATGGCTTATAAATATGTAGTAGGTGTGGAGACCTAGTGTCTTTTAGTACAAACTTCTAGCCTAGTTTAGGCACCCCACAAAACGAAAACTGTTTATCTTATCAGAGGAAAACGTTAATGTAACACAATACATGTATTGTGGTGAGAAATAAATGATTATTATTATTATTTAATTTGACTTTTAAATTGGGAATTAAATTTGACATTTAATTTGATAATTTATTTTTTACATTAATGAAATTGACATTTAATGTAAATTTTACAATTTGTATTTCAAAACTAGAAAGATGAGATGAGGTGAGATGATGAATTTGTATTTTTATTTTATATGGGTCTTGGACCTGAAATAATTGAAATTTATTTATTTATTATTGTGTTTACGGATCAGAAGCCAGAAAATCTTACATCAGTCTTGCCAAGGACTATCTTGTTATCTAGCTACTGGATCAGATGAATCGCGTCAGCTAGGCAGGCGCTCGATGTACAGGCGCCAGCACATCAAGCTACAAAATTTCTTTAAACGATTTTCAACTTTATTGTTAAAGAAATTAGGTTCAAGGTTGATTGGGAAAATTTGACAGTTTTGGGTAGCTTCATGTGCTGGCGTCTATACAACACTAGTGCTCAGCTACAATTGGTCAGATTGGAAACCGACTCAAACATATGTAGTTGTGAAAAGACTAATCAGTTGATGATAATATTTTATAGATGATTTTCTTTCCTACAACCTGCCAGGTCAGACAGTAGAATTATGTCAACAATTCTCAATTAAATAGTTTTCATTTTTAATTAAACTAACAAACAAACAATTTATAATTTAACCATTTTCATGACAATAGCCATGAAAATTGTTGATAGAAATTACGTTTCAATAATACAGCTTTGTTTACTTGAACATACAATGTATCGTTACTATGTCAAAATCCTCAAACCCAAGGGTTTAGTTTAGTCAGAGCGATCAATACGAGCTCAAAGCGAGCTTTATCAATAATCCCACATGTCTTAGAATAAGCATACACTATAATATGCATTATTATATAAACACTAGTTTCTTCCTGCGGCTCCGCCTGCATATTTACTTACATTCCATATTCTTTTTCTTGAATACAAACTGATTGATCTGATAATAATGTACGCAACAAAAAGACAATCATTCAATTCGATGCAGGCGTTCCGAACTTCTCCGGGGTCGCGGATGTTCAGTGTGGGGACCTTGTCCGCCTACCAAGTAAACTCTGGAAAGACGGTGGCACGTGATCAGGGGACACCTCTTTAGTCTCCCCAGGGATGCGCCGTAACAGGCGTTGTACAGAGGGGGCTCCAGAGTGGTATTTTTAGAGGTAACGGGACTCTTTCTATGTGTTGTTAATGATCACCGGGGTGGTTTTAGTGAGGTTAGAATTCCACACTCCCTGGTCTTTGCCCCGAAAGTCCAGGCACCTTTTGAAGATTTCCCCCGAAAAAAAGGCGTTCCGAACTTATGCGATACATTATTTATAACATATTTTACATAGGTAGACAATGCACTACATACTAGTTTCGAGGGAGTTTAATATTATAATTTGCTGAAATTCATTGTTGCATAAAAATAACAGTTAGTAATATAGCAACTTCAATACGAGCTGAAATAAAGGACACTACAATTTATACAAATATTCGACAGAAAAAAACAATCGACCTATCGTTCCGTTCGTATAAACTATTGTCATCAATATTTCCAGGATATGGGCCAGCAATTTCGCGAGTACCCAGTAGCACAGCTCTTTGTACGTAGTAAGTTGGTTCGTCCGATCGCTGGATGAATTTTTACAATTTACATGAAAATTGGCGTCCGGTGACGCGTGTGCACAATTATCGGCGCGGCGCGGCGCCGGACGCCGTCCGCCGCGCGCATGCGCACTCTCCCCGGACAGACCGACATGCTGCGCTTGCTGTCACACGACATTTTTGTTCTATGCATCTTTTTTGCCACGCCATCCTGAAATATTTGACTCCGTCGCACTGATGTGAAAAGTGGATCACAGTTAGTGGATATTTCTTTGTTCCCAATTTTTGGGAAGCTTTTCTGAGATATGGCTTAAGTTTTATAGATTAAATAAAAGAAAACGTTAACATTAAGAATACATAAAATATATAATATTATACGGAACGAACTAAATATACAAGTAAAAATCAATTCGAAAGTACAATATCTGACATAAATGTACTGCTCAAAAATTTTCTGCTAACTTAACGATTCCTCCCTTTGGGTGGAGTGAAAGGGAGTGTTCTTCTTCTGACTAAAGCCCATCTTGTTCTATAAGTTTCTTTAACGCTCCAGGGCCGCGGTTACTCGTTAGAACATTGTAGGGAATAGCCCTATCGGACCTTATTAATGAACTCCCAAAAGGTCTAGGCCTGTTTTGGAGAGTAGTACTCAGACTCAGCATCATATTCTCCAAAACAATTCAGTGTCTGGATCTGTATAATTGTATTACATTAGACATAACAATTTATTCATAGCTTTCTATTTGGTTTAATAACCCAGACTGTAACAATGCAGAGTTATGGTGGCTGCAGGCCAGACTTACGAACTGTTGGTTTTGGCTTCAAACCCAGAAAGGCACGATACTTTAGTTAATATTCAACACCTCGTGGACTGATACACAACAAGTTTGATTGCCCTGAACTTGTGGAATTTTCCCATTTGCTGCTACGACCAGAAGTCGTACTAATGCGGGTGAGCTGGCGCCTCTCTATAGTCCGTTAGTTAGATCGGAAGACATTTGACATCCACCACATATAACCCGTCAGCCTTCAAAGCAAGAGTGAACAGGCATCATTTAGGCTCGCTCGATCCATCGAGATCCTAACTATCGCTTACTATAAGGCGTAATCAAGGTCAAGAACGGACTTATGCAAAATATTTTTAATTTAATCCAGCATTGCGTTCGTGTGGTGGATTACGACCCATTCTGTCTCATTTAGTTATATTATGTTTGAGAACATTATGTTACGTTATGTTATGCAAAAAATTTCAACAATAAAAATATATTCTACAGCTGCTCACAACAGTCGCTGTTTGCTCGCGTCACCACGTTTGATTACACTGTAGGATCCTCGCACCGGCTGCATGCGCTCCGGAACCTCTTCGTCACCTGTCCTATCTGTGTCGGTAGTATTGACTTTTATTATACTCTATGCTACTCAATATATTTGCTCCGTAGTATACTTTTGGGAAATGAACGTAACACTTATAGGAAAGTTTGAATACGTGTTTACTGCAGTGAATGCAGATTTAAATTATTGTTATTTCTGAGAAACTTCATAGATACCCTCTCATAAACAATGGATAACGTTGCATGCTAACTTTTCTTATCTAATTGTGTGTAATTGTTGGTTTTCCCTAGTATAACAAAAATACTCTTTATAAATTGTACAGACGCCAGCTCATCAAGCTACAACGATCTGTCAAATTTCTTTAATTGATTTTCAACTTTATAATTAAAGAAATAAGGTTCAAGGTTGATTGGGAAAATTTGACAGTTTCGGGTAGCTTCATGTGCTGTCGTCTGTACATCATAACAGAATTAGTATATTTCATAACTAAAAGAGTAGGCTGTTGTATAACAACAGAGAGTGACTGAGAGAGAGAATGTTTAAAGACAGACAGATAGAGGTTTTTTGTCATGCTTTTTAAAGTAGGAAGAATCTGTGCTTGTCTTACTGACACTGGTAGATAATTCCACTGCCGTACTAGTACCTACCTAGATCCATGAAACTGTTTTGATGCAGGCAACTTACGTCAAATTTTTATTTTATTTCCGGTCCTTGGTACTTTAAAAAGCCAAAATTTATACTGTTAAAACGTACCAAGAGTAACCCAATTTAAAGCAAGTCCATAGGAACAAATTAGTGTGAGCTCGTCCGAGACGATCAATCATCGCAACCGTAGCGTGTATAACTTGTCACGTCATTAATATAACACGAGTGTGTCCCGTGACGTCACTCGCCCCATACATCTCTGTCAGGCCGGCATCGCAGCACTGGATAGTGGTAACCGATTGCTGTTCGCGAAGTATATTGTAAAGATGTCTATACAACATGTAACAGATTAAGCGCAATGCCTCAGGCATCCCAATTAGAATATTATCTATACTAATATTATAAAGCGGAAAAGTTTGTTAGTTTGTTTGTTTGTTTGTTTGCTTGAACGCGCTAATCTTTGAAAGTACTGGGTGGATTTGGATGCAATTTGGTATAGAAGTAGCTTGAAGCTTGAGGAAGGTTATAGGCTACTTTTTACCCGACTGCAAAAAAGGAGAGTTATGTTTTTACCGTGATAGAATCCACGGGAGCGAAGCCCCGCGTACTAAATAAAGCTAAATTACCACTGACTGACTCACTGACATAATTGTTCTCCCAGATGGTAGATGGGGAGGTGGGTATATTTTGACAGATTCGTAAACAAGTAACTCTCAAACCTACGGGAAAAGTGCCAAACCTCCCCTTTTCACCCCCCTTCTTCCCCCTCCCTATCGTATCTCGGAAACTGCGAGACCCGTATTTTTTTCTTACGGATTCGTATACAGGAGGCTCGGTAAAGTAAAAACCATTTTTCAAAGTCGCCCCCCTTGACCCCCTTCTCACCCCCTTTAGGTGGATCTCGGAAATTAAGAGACTTGGAACATTTTTTTTTCAGATTCATTTAGGGGTTTTAAAAGTGAACAATCCACCACCACAAGCACGCGAGGTGCTTGCACCTCGCGCAACACGCAAATACTAGTTATACTATATAAAGCTAAATTACCACTGACTGACTGACTCACTGACATAATTGTTCTCCCAGATGGTGGATCGGGAGGTGGGTATATTTTGACAGATTCGTAAACAAGTAACTCTCAAACCTACGGAAAAGTGCCAAACCTCCCTTTTTCACCCCCCTTCTCCCCCCTCCCTATCGTATCTCGGAAACTACGAGACCCGTATTTTTTGTTTTTTACGGATTCGTATAGAGGAGGCTCGCTAAAGTAAAAACCATTTTTCAAAGTCGGCCCCCTTGCTCCCCTTCTCACCCCCTTTAGGCGGATCTCGGAAATTAAGAGACGGAACATTTTTTTTTTTCAGATTCGTTTAGAGGGGCAATGCTTTAGTCGAAATAATTGTGCTACTCCCCCCCCCATCACACCCCCCCCCTTTTTTTTTTACAAGCACGCGAGGTGCTTGCACCTCGCGCAACACGCAAATACTAGTTATATTATATAAAGCTAAATTACCACTGACTGACTCACTCACTCACTCACTCATTGACATAAGTGTTCTCCCAGGTGGTGGATGGGGAGGTGGGTATATTTTGACAGATTCATAAACAAGTAACTCTCAAACCTACGGGAAAAGTGCCAAACCTCCCCTTTTCCCCCCCTTCTCCCCCTCCCTATCGTATCTCGGAAAGTACGAGACCCGTATTTTTTTTTTACGGATTCGTATAGAGGAGGCTCGGTTAAGTAAAAACCATTTTTCAAAGTCGCCCCCCCGCCCCCCTTCTCACCCCCTTTAGGCGGATCTCGGAAATTAAGAGACTTTGAACATTTTTTTTCAGATTCCTTTAGAGGGGCAATGCTTTAGTCAAAATACTTCTGCAACCCCCCCCCCGTCACCTCCCCACCTTTTTTTTTTTTTCACAAGCACGCGAGGTGCTTGCACCTCGCGCAACACGCAAATACTAAACCCCCCCCATCTCCCCCCATCACCCCCCCCCATTTTTTTTTTACACAAGCACGCGAGGTGCTTGCACCTCGCGCAACACGGAAATACTAAACACCCCCATCTCCCCCCCCATTTTTTTTTTATTTTTTTATTTCACAAGCACGCTACTAGTTATATTATACTATATAAAGCTAAATTACCACTCACTGACTGACTGACTCACTCATTGACATAATTGTTCTCCCAGATGGTGGATGGGGAGGTGGGTATATTTTGACAGATTCGTAAACAAGTAACTCTCAAACCTACGGGAAAAGTGCCAAACCTCCCCTTTTCCCCCCCCTTCTCCCCCCCCTCTATCGTATCTCGGAAACTACGAGAACCGTATTTTTTGTTTTTTACGGATTCGTATAGAGGAGGCTCGGTAAAGTAAAAACCATTTTTCAAAGTCCCCCCCCCCGCCCCCCTTTTCCCCCCCTTTAGGCGGATCTCGGAATCTAAGAGACTTGGAACATTTTTTTTTTCAGATTCATTTAGAGGGGCAATGCTTTAGTCGAAATACTTGTGCAACCCCCCCCCCATCACCCCCCCCCTCTCTTTTTTTTTTTTTTTTTTTTTTTTTCACAAGCTCGCGAGGTGCTTGCACCTCGCGCAACACGCAAATACTAAACCCCGCCATCACCCCCCTTTTTTTTTTTCACAAGCACGCGAGGTGCTTGCACCTCGCGCAACACGCAAATACTAAACCCCCCCATTTTTTTTTTTTTTTTCACAAGCACGCGAGGTGCTTGCACCTCGCGCAACACGCAAATACTAAACCCCCCCCATCTCCCCCCATCACACCCCCCCACTTTTTTTTTTTCACAAGCACGCGAGGTGCGTGCACCTCGCGCAACACGCAAATACTAGTTATATTATATAAAGCTAGATTACCACTCACTGACTCACTCATTGACATAATTGTTCTCCCAGATGGTGGATGGGGAGGTGGGTATATTTTGACAGATTCGTAAACAAGTAACTCTCAAACCTACGGGAAAAGTGCCAAACCTCCCCTTTTCACCCCCCTTCTCCCCCCTCCCTATCGTATTTCAGAAACTACGAGACCCGTTTTTTTTTTTTTTACGGATTCGTATAGTAGAGGCTCGGTAAAGTAAAAACCATTTTTCAAAGTCGCCCCCCTTGCCCCCCTTCTCACCCCCTTTAGGCGGAAATGTTCCAAGTCTCTTAAGACTTGGAACATTTTTTTTTTTTTTCAGATTCATTAAGAGGGGCAATGCTTTAGTCGAATTAATTGTGCAACACCCCCCCCCATTTCTTTTTTTTTTTCACAAGCACGCGAGGTGCTTGCACCTCGCGCAACACGCAAATACTTGTTTTAGAGGGGCAATGCTTTAGTTTTTTTCACCAGCACGCGAGGTGCTTGCACCTCGCGCAACACGCAAATACTAAACCCCCCCATTTTTTTTTTTTTTTTCACAAGCACGCGAGGTGCTTGCACCTCGCGCAACACGCAAATACTAAACCCCCCCCATCTCCCCCCATCACACCCCCCCACTTTTTTTTTTTCACAAGCACGCGAGGTGCGTGCACCTCGCGCAACACGCAAATACTAGTTATATTATATAAAGCTAGATTACCACTCACTGACTCACTCATTGACATAATTGTTCTCCCAGATGGTGGATGGGGAGGTGGGTATATTTTGACAGATTCGTAAACAAGTAACTCTCAAACCTACGGGAAAAGTGCCAAACCTCCCCTTTTCATCCCCCTTCTCCCCCCTCCCTATCGTATTTCAGAAACTACGAGACCCGTTTTTTTTTTTTTTACGGATTCGTATAGTAGAGGCTCGGTAAAGTAAAAACCATTTTTCAAAGTCGCCCCCCTTGCCCCCCTTCTCACCCCCTTTAGGCGGAAATGTTCCAAGTCTCTTAAGACTTGGAACATTTTTTTTTTTTTTTCAGATTCATTAAGAGGGGCAATGCTTTAGTCGAATTAATTGTGCAACACCCCCCCCCATTTCTTTTTTTTTTTCACAAGCACGCGAGGTGCTTGCACCTCGCGCAACACGCAAATACTTGATTTAGAGGGGCAATGCTTTAGTTTTTTTCACCAGCACGCGAGGTGCTTGCACCTCGCGCAACACGCAAATACTAAACCCCCCCATCTCCCCCCATCAGCCCCCCCCACTTTTTTTTTTTTGTTTCTTTCACAAGCACGCGAGGTGCTTGCACCTCGCGCAACACGCAAATACTAGTTATATTATATAAAGCTAAATTACCACTCACTGACTCACTCATTCACATAATTGTTCTCCCAGATGGTGGATGGGGAGGTGGGTATATTTTGACAGATTCGTAAACAAGTAACTCTCAAACCTACGGGAAAAGTGCCAAACCTCCCCTTTTCACCCCCCTTCTGCCCCCTCCCTACCGTATCTCGGAAACTACGAGACCCGTATTTCTTTTTTTTTACCGATTCGTATAGAGGAGGCTCGGTAAAGTAAAAACCATTTTTCAAAGTCGCCCCTTGCCCCCCTTCTCACCCCCTTTAGGCGGATCTCGAAAATTAAGAGACTTGGAACATTTTTTTTTCTGATTCATTTAGAGGGGCAACGTTTTAGTCGAAATAATTAAGCAACCCCCCCCCCCATCACCACCCCCATTTTTTTTTTTTAAGTTAACTAGCACGCGAGGTGCTTGCACCTTGCGCAACACGCAAATACTAGTTAAATTATAAGTCTAAAACAACATCCGTAACTAAACAAATTGAAAATAAACCAAGGCATTTTTTATAAAATAGTTAACCTTACTAAACGCAAAACGTATATGCAATGCAATGCTAGTGGCCGACGCGACATGCACACAATTTCCATGAATTAAGTATTGTTTCCATTTTAAGTGAAATGAATGATTTTTCCATTAAAATGTAACACCATTTTTTTATGACGGAAATCGATTCAGAAACCGATTCTGAACCAACTACTTTCAGGAATTGCGTTTATTCTGTTACACGTTGTATACTCGAGTTTGGACAAATGAATTTACCAATTTCACGTGTTGTGGAAATGTTCTAACAAAATACAGCGACCCCGAAACGCAAGAGTGACTAAAGTAACGGTATTTAGTCAGTAGAAGTCTGAAACTCCCTTCCAATCCACCCAGAGCGGGAATCATTCGATCATTTCCGACCAAAAAAAGTTATTTACAAATTATACAAAAGAAAATATCTGTAGGTGAAAGCTAAATGACCTTAAGTCCATTTTTTGACATTTTTATATTTTAAATGATACTTATTCAGAATACCCCAATTGATCAAATGGTAAAAGCCATAAAGTCCTACAGCCGCTAATTTCGCAGATGTAAAATTATAAATAACATTAAGTCCCTAGACGTGAAAAAGTAAATGATCGTATGGTTACTTAATATTGTTCACTATTTAAACAATAAATTTTGATAAATGTTAAATGATTGTATGTGGGACTTACTGTTCTTTAACATTACGCTCGCGGGTTAGATTTGCGCGGGTGCATCGTACCTACGATTCCCGCCGCGCCCCCGCACATGCTCTCCCTCCGTTTAGTTTGATTTGTGTTTCGTGCAATACTAGACGTACTCGAAGACGTACTCGCGGCTGCAATCCCTCTCTCTCAAAGTGCACTTCAGCAATATCCGGGGTCTGCAAATCTCGTTGCAGTCCACCACCATCTCGAGACTGAAAAACCTGCTCTTTTGTTTCTTTCGGAGACGCAGATCAGAAGTCCGTCAGACATGTCGTATCTTTCATACCCAGGTTTCCGACCACTATCTAGTGAAGTCTGTATCCGTCTACTCCCCGCCCGATCCCAGCCTTAATGGCACACGGCGGGTATGGCGATACAAGTCAGTAGATTGGGATGACATGCGATATTTCTTTGCATGTTATCATTGGCAGCCTACTTGCTTCTCTTCAAATGATTCATCGTCGTGCGCAGACGCCGTGGCGGATGTTTTGCGACAGGGGATGAAGTACTATATTCCGTTTCTGACCTAACAATGTCCGGCAAAGCTCGATCGAAAGCTTGGTTTGGCGCCGAATGCGATCGAGCTGAAGTGCTTAAACACGCGGCGTACCTAGCATGGGTCGAAGCTCGAAGCTGCAAAGCAAATGACGTGATTCAGAAGAAGAGAGCTTTCAACAAGGCTGCGCAGTCCTGTAAAAAGGTTTTGCGGTGGGCTCGGTTTGACCACGTTAGCCGAATCGGGAACAAACTTGCTTCATACTCTGCTAGCAGTAAAGCTTTTTGGTCCCTGGCAAAGTCGGTCGAATCGAACTTCTGTCACCCCTCACTACCACCACTGCTTAAACCTGACGGATTTCTGGCCCACTCCGCTGAGAAAGAAGCAAACTTGTTTGCTGCTCTTTTTGCGGAGTCTTCACGTCTGGATAGTAGTGGCGCTCACCCTCCTGATGCTCCTATTAGATGCGGGTCGTGTATGTCGGACATTCGCATCCTTCAGAAGGACGTCCGTAGAGTGCTGCGTAATCTTGACGTGAACAAAGCTAGTGGCCCCGACGGGATACCAGCAATTGTTCTTAGAACTTGTGCGCCTGAACTGACTCTAATTTTGACGCGCCTGTATCGCCTTTCGCTTGAGACTGGAAAGGTGCCGAAAGCATGGAAGCTGGCTAACGTGCAGCCTGTGCCCAAAAAGGGCAGTCGTGCTGACCCGGCCAACTACAGACCTATTTCAGTCAGCGTGTACTCAATAGTAAGCTCCTGGCATACCTAGAAGCCAACGACATCCTCAGTGACCAACAATACGGCTTCCGAAAAAACTGGTCTACAGGGGAACTTCTAGCGTATGCTATTCATATCTGGAGTGCGGCCATCGAGAAGCACGGGGAAGCACTTGCTGTCTCCCTTGACATCTCTAAGGCCTTTGACAGGGTCTGACACGATAGCCTTATTGCTAAGCTACCTTCTTTCGGTTTACCCACCCAACTTTGCGATTGGATTGAAGACTTCCTGAGAGATCGGTCCATTCGAGTGGTCATTGATGGCTGCTCATCTGGCCAATTGGCAATTAATGCCGGGGTCCCTCAGGGGTCGGTTCTCTCAGCAACTTTATTCTTGCTGCACATTAATGATCTGCTTATGCCCGGTACATTTGGGTATGCAGACGACAGCACAGTTGCTGAGATATGTGTCCAGCGCGCGTGCTTGTGGGTCTTAGATCCAGTCTCTCCGTGAGGACATGGTTGGGCGCTTGAACTTGTCCTTGAAGGCTGTCTCCGAATGGGGCGATGCCAACTTGGTCAAGTTTAATGCAGCTAAGACCCAGGCGTGTCTCTTCTCCGCAAAAAGGAGTCAATTCAAACCGGCTCCTACTTTCCGAGGTGTAACCGTGGTGATAACCGATCGTATTGAGCTTCTGGGGGTAACACTAACTTCTACCCTCAATTTTGGCCCGTTTATCGAGGCTACGGCTCAACTAGCATCAAAAAAGTTGGGAATCCTAGCAAAGTATCAACTAGATGGGCTCGAGTCTATTGAGAAAAGGGCCAAAAGACTAATTGGCAACGACACACTGGTCGAATCAAAGCTCCAGAGCCTTGAACATCGGTGATGAGTTGCTAGTCTATCGGTTTTCTATCGGTTACATTTCGAGGAGTGTGCGATGGAATTACCCAATTTAATTCCGTCAAGCCCGTTCCATCATCGGACTACAAGACAAACGGCGATGCGCCATCGTTACATGGTGGACATCCCACCTATACGCACTAAACGTTTTGGGAATACCTTCATTGTGCGTACGGCTAAGGAGTGGAATTCCCTGCCGGAGTCTGTGTTTCTCGATAGCTATAACCTAGGGGTCTTTAAGTCAAGAGTGAATAGGTTACTTTTAGGTAAGCGTGCTCCATCTTCGACCACATCATCACTTACCATCAGGTGAGATGGTGGTCAAACGCGAGCCTATTATAAATAAAAAATAAAAACAATAAATGAAATTTGAAAAAGAAGAGAAGAAGAGAGAATGAGTTACAAAACATCTTTTAATCAACAAGAATTCCACAAACCTACAAGCACTAAAAAAATTCAGGATTCACAGAAAGCTCTGCAATGGATTCCACCCATTTTTCATAATTTTTATAATACATTAGCCCATGAGGGTACAGCATGTGCCTTACCAGAGTAACATTAAGTGTTTTGTTTAATTTCATTTATTTTATTAAAGATTTTAAAATACAAAGATTTTAATTTATATTAAATAAAACATATTATGTATAATGTTATTTCATTTTTAATGTCATTAAAACGTTTTAATATATTTTTCTATGATGTTGTATCGTACCTAACTTATAAAATTTACTATACATTATTGATAGAGGAGAGACGTAAGTACCGTCATACTATAAGATATCTAGTAAAGCTTCAAAGTTAAAGAACCTTAAGTCCGATAATACAGCCTTAAGGAACTATATTTGTTAAAAAAATATCTCAATATAATAGATTAAGTACCCATCATAATCATACATTTTATTCGACAATGATACGATAATTACTTTTTATACTCTGTCGATTTTAATGTCAAATTTAGGGTATGGACATCTTTAATGAGCTCTATTGAATACTTTATAAAATGTGACTTAAGGCCCTTCACTTTTCACCTACAGATATATGTTCAGGAGTTGATACCGTGTTTGCGGTTCTTGTAACTATTAGAAACAGTATTCTCTAAATTCCTCCAAGTAATTTGGTTTCAAATAAGAACTGCAAGTCAGCCAGGTAAAGTGACTGCGTCACTATTCAATATTCAGGGCGCGGCGGCCGCCACTATTTCGAAGGTTGCCTAAACTATTAGATGTCAATCAAGATTACAGCAGGCACTTTAGTGTATACAAGTAAGAACTCACGACATTTTTGATAAAATAATAATGACTTTACACAATCGCTGTACTGAAAGATATTCGAATAAATAATTTAAATATTTATTATACAGTATGTTAACTAACAGAGGGCGATCCCGTTAGCCCGCAATAATATAGCATCAATACATGCTAAAGCAAATATTACCATTCGAAAAAAAAATTTTTTTTATTTTTTAATGTCTGGGGGCACGGCAGTGCCCCCGCCAAGTCGAGCAAAAAAGCGGCACGGCCGTACCATTCTTTTCTCGAAGCAACTCAGGCCATTTTCGACCCCCTATAACTTTGTTGTGGATAAAACTAGAAGCCTGAATTTTCAGTAACCAAACAGGCATTGTATAAACACGGTATGTTTCAAATTTCATTCAATTTGAACCACTAATTTAAGAATAATAACGAGTCAAAGTTCCTTAATTTTGTAAATTTTGTCACTCACTGACTGACCGATCATCAAAAGTCTAAAGCACTTCTAGCAGACATGAAGCTTCAAATTTAGAATAAAATTAGTGTTTAGTATATGAATCAAGGAAAAACTATAATATTTTTCAATTTCGTTCCAGTTTTCTAGATACATCAACTGCATAAATAACTTTGTAATCCCATATAAATATATAGGATAAACAATTTAATTTATATGTAGGAGTCAGGAGGAGTGCCGAGAGGTACAGCATCAGGGGTTTGGAGTCCCCATTTTATTGGGATAAACAAGCCGGTACAAGCAAACACTGATGTTTATTTACTGAGCTTACTAGTAATGAAATAATGATGTTTATTTTGCAAACTAGATGAGGCCAGTGTTTCCTAACTGACTACTCTGAGAAGAAACACTGAAACAAACTCAGAGGTCAACGTCTCTTTTAAAGTCCATACAATCTAGGTATAAGATAAAGCAAATTACAAAGAAAATACAGTAAGACGAACAGACCCTTTCAAGGTCACAGTTCGTATAGTGGTCGAGCCACCCAATCACAAAGAATACAGTTAGGCGAACAGACCCTTTTAAGGTCACAGTTCGTATAGTGGCCAAGCCACCCAATTACAAAGTGTATCCGCTTGCTAATAGCAGGGTTATACAGCTATTGTAAATATACAGCAGCGCTGTACCAAATAAACCGACAGTTTTGTCGGGAGCAGGGAAGCTCTTTATTGAGTCAGATCCGAAGACAGACTGATGAGCTTACCAAGTGCACGGTCTTTTATAAGACGATACCTGCACATTGAATTCCCTCCAACTCTGTCCATTAGTGCGAGGAAGTGCGTCACGTGTTTATTTGATACCAAACGTACTAAATCTTATGAGACTTATGTTATAAAATAATCAAATAATACAAGAGTAATTATCGTTAATAAACAGTGGTGATTTCACAAAGTTTAAATTAAAGAAACATGTCATCCATTGTTTTGATCAAAACTATCAGTCACACTTATCGAAATAAGTTGCCAAAGACCAACTAGTGCGTATACTAAGTACTTAATAAATGATGATTCGATTTATCAGACAGTAATTGATACTGAAAGATCACTTAAATTCATAACAAGAAAATCAACTCTTAACAAAATATGATGAATACCCACAATAACTAATTGTAATTGACAACCAACTCCGACATATATATGTATTACTTGTAAGATATATTGTGTTTTCATGCGATGGCCGAGTCAATCTATTTATTTAAAACGGTAAAGATTTTTAATATTGATATGGTCACTATAAGATGTCGTTAGCTTAGATAATTACGTAACAACTTAAGACAGAAGGTCCCTTAAGTAGGGACTGAATAAATTAATAACTGACTTGGTATTACATGGATCTCACAACTTTTTACGGTAGAACAACTAAGTTGCGAGACTTGGGTTTTTGACAAGTATTGTTTTTTAGGGGATTAATATATTCACTAAAAATGTTAAATTGATACGTAAAAGAAACACTCTGTACACGCGTACGTATTCATGATTAAATTGCGACGTTGCCGTCCTTCAAGTACGAGTGCACAGAGTGTTTCTTTTACGTATACATTTAAAATAAATGTGAATATTTTAATATTAAAAAAAAAATGTAAAACATTTTGTTTACGAAAGGTAATATTTTTTTTTAGCATGTATGGATGGTATACTATTGCGGGTGAACGGGAACACCCTCTGTTAGTTAACATACTGTATACTTTATTGTACACCTTACAATATTTCTATGGATACAAATCATTTATTCATTAAACTCCATTACACAAACCAGCAGGTGATGATGACACAGACCTGGCCAAATTCAGCTCATATCTGAACAGTTAGTCATCAGCCTTTCCGCAATTATGTCAGAGTCTAATCGGATCTGGATGCAACTGTGTACATGTGACTGCATATCTGACCTCGACAACCTAATGACTGTGAAGGTCAGATAGGCAGACTATTGAGCTGGGTAACACGATACCAATAGGCAAGACTGGTATCAGATTAACTGGCTTCTGACCACCTGTAAGGATTTTCAGAGTATGTACAAATAATAATAACTGGTATAATAACAGGTGTAATAATAATAACAGGTAACAAATAACAGCTGGGACCAACAGCTTAACGTGATTTCCGAGATACGGAGGAATCTCGGTTTTTTTTAAAGATATTTGGATAGAATTCACATTACTAGCAATCTTGTTAACCCCTCCAACTGAGCTAAACATGCTTGTGTCTGGAGTGGGTTCACGGTAATAGTGTAATGGGTGGGATTCGGACTCGGGACCTCCCCATCATAAGTCCGACACCTTATCCATTAGGCTATTGACGCTTCACGTTCTGACCTAGGCAAGTGTTGCTGAACTTTGAAATTTTAATCGTGTGACTGTCATTATTTAGCCACAAACTACACCCGATAATAATGGCTATTATTTATTCAAATTATAGTTGGTCTTACTAATTTCGTTCTATGTTAATTTGATTGTATGGACACTACAACGCTACAAAAACAAGTTACGAATATTCGCGCATAGTCAAAGTATCTTCCTGGACTGCTGAGCAGTAAGCATGGCTCCCTGCAAACCATACTTCGGAAGTTTTGCGTACATTTCGCGAATATAGTTAAAAGTTTTCGCGTATTTTGAGTTAATGTTTATCAACCGCAAAATAAAGTTCTGTTATGGAATATTACTGCTGTCGGCTCTGATAATTTTCGCTTAAAGTGAGTCTTGTTCCCAGCATTATTTAACTATTTATGTTATGTTTCGCTCTGTGAAAATTCTCACGCTACCCGCATATTTGAAAAGTAAATGTTTTCTTTCCTACTAGTAAAAACGTTGCTTAATATTTCGTTAGAACCTTTCATATTAGTTCGGGTACAATTGCCCAGCCATTTCATGTATTTATAATTCACCACGTAAGCGATTGCAAAGCACCAGTTTCGACTATATAGAAATCTTCGTGCAAATATTTTTAAAGACGTTAGCTACTATTTAACTGACTTCAAAGGAATTTTTATGTTTTTCGCGCGGATGTATGTAAT
Source organism: Tholera decimalis (assembly GCA_943138885.2). Lineage (NCBI taxonomy): Eukaryota > Metazoa > Arthropoda > Insecta > Lepidoptera > Noctuidae > Tholera > Tholera decimalis. The sequence continues at coordinate 1,086,904 of OW964550.2, forward strand.
ATTTTTTATTACCTCATAATTATCTCCAGAACCGCTGACTGAATTTACATAATTGAGGTATCGTTAGATTCATCTTACCAGCCCGTGTTCTTTGATAGCAGGCATGACAAGCATGCGGGACCCGTTCAATTAAAAAAAAATATTATGTTCAATTGGGTCCCACCTATTTGTCGCTTTTTAAATTAAAAGTATGCTTGTTTCTTGCATTTCAGTTGAGCAGTCGGGTTTTTTAGACTTTATAAATAACTTTTTTTTTTCAGGGAAAAATCATAAAATGTCAATAATGAAATAATGATGAAATAATGAAATAATGATGTTTATTTTGCAAATAAGTTATAATAAATAACACTTTCACACGTCTTTTTTTCGTAAATGTAAACTAGATGAGGCCAGTGTTTCCTAACTGACTACTCTGAGAAGAAACACTGAAACAAACTCAGAGGTCAACGTCTCTTTTAAAGTCCAGACAATCTGTAGTGATCCAAATCATATGAGAGCCATGTAGGTTAATGTCTGTGGCGCCCTTTAGAGGACAGAATCAAACAGATTTGAGCAGGCCCGTCCAAGCAGTGCACGCATTTATCAAATATCGCGTAGCTCAACTTAGAACCTTAAGGAGCTGGAACGATTTGACGAACAATACCAAAGTAAGGACAATGTTTTGTATTCCCTGATAGCTATAACCTAGAGGTTTTTAACTCAGTTAAAACTTCTAGGTAAGCGTGCTTTATCTTAGACCACAAAATCGCTTACCATTCTTTGAGAAAGGGGTCCAACGCGAGCCTATCATAAAAAAATTACACCTCCCGCTTTGAGTGGAACGGAACTTCTACTGCCTAAAATTCACGCTATTCCTTCATTTGCCCTTGCGTTTAGAAGTCGCATATTCTCGTAAACCTGGAAGCTTTGAGGCGCGCGTGGAAAACAACATACCGTCGACTCGGGCTTGGTCCTTACCGGACGGTGAGCTACCCCTGATCGCCGTCCGCAAGCCCGCGCCTACGGTGGCCGTAACCCGGATCTTGATCCCTGATGCTCGGGATTTTCAATGATAAACGCATTCATCAGTTCAGTCAGTTGACACAGGGAGACACAGTTGACACAGAGATTTGAAATGTTCTGTCGCTATTTATTTAGTCGATTTTGCCGATATTTTCAATACGCAGTCATGTGTTTCTACCCTACATATGGGAATTTTCTGGAATTCTTGTTTAAATTACGTATGTGTGTAGGTATTTTAATACTTTTTTGTTTTTGATAACGTTAAAGGTCAAATCGTAATTTGTGAAACTTACAAAATATAAAAACAGCTCGCCTGAAGTGTAAAGTCCTCACCCGTTTCAGTTCTCAGCTCATTTTATGACTTCTCACAATCTTTCATTAGCTGTGAATTTCCCAGCATGTGGGCGATTATTAGAAAAGTTCCTACTACTCTGATTAGTTTCCGAAGCGAGTAAATATGAGTTGCTATATTAAGCATTTATGAATGTGGGCGGGGATCGGCAGCGTCTTGCTCTTGGCTCAGCATTAATCCTTGGGCTATTTATAATACCTACCTATGTAAAATCACGAGGAAACTTCGTCCAGTGTTCGACGTAATCCTTGAAAGTGGGAGATCAATTTGTGTTATCGTTTAAGCGTAAACTTTTAAGTTGTGTTTTACTAAACTTTTAGATGTTCCCAACTTCATTTTTGCAAATTGTTTGGTTAGATTTACAACGGCCTATGGGTGTAGGGCAATGTAAGGTAAAAAAATCTAACCAGTTTTATACTGATTGGCAGCTTTGATATTCTAATTTTCTATAGGGAATTTATCGAAAGAAAGTTTGAATAAACGTTCCGCTGATCAGTATTTAAACTGACTTCTGACGTTCTGACTGTTATGTTAATAAAATATTTCAAGTTTGAGTTTGATATATGCTTGAAAAGTTTGTCATGAGTGTCTTGATTTTGCTATTCAAAATCCAACATCAGCATTTAATCTTGCTACTGCACCGTACTCTCGCAAAAAAAATGCAACACGAATGGCCAGAGGAAAACAAAAATAACAGAAAAAATCCTCAAAGTCCAAATACAGAGCGTCCCACGTACCTACACTACAGACGATGATTGTCGCAACCTCTAATTTAACTTTTATCCTGCGCCAGGCCTTCATCTCAGTGGTAGAATTTGTTCCTGCGTGTAATTCATGCGGGCTACGTTTGTTATTTACTAACATTTAAAGTACCGTGACGTGGAGTTTGTTACAAGGAATATAAGTTTTACAAAAGAGTATGGGTTGTTCTCTGACTAGGGGGAATATTCGACCCTCATGATGAATTTGTCCTAGCAAAAAGTAAACCACAGTATCTCCTTTGAGAATAGCCTTTTTGATTGTGTTTTTATTGCAAGCCTATTTTTAACTATATTGAGAACGCTTTCACGTTAGGTCTAGGTTGAAATCTTTTCAATTTGATTTATTTCAAATAGTCCAGACTCATAAAAAATATAAAATACGTAGACATACTTACAATACTTTTGCTTGTTGTCTAGGCTTTCAGATTTTTCAATAGCGACAATTATTATTTTATCATAATTTTGCTGTTTGTATTTTCAACTGAAAGTAAGTTTATTCAGACAATATTTCTAATTAAAGGCAGTATCGAGTTGATACATTCCGGATAAGAGGCTCTGAACGCGAATTTATGACAAATTATATTAAAGAGAGAGCAGAAGAATATTTCTGCTATTTCATACAATTCAACGGCGAGAATTTTGAGATTATTGTGTAAACGCGATTTGCAGCAGTCTTACATAATCCGAAGCAATAGTAATTGAAAATCGCCTCAGAACAGCTGTAAAGTAAGGAGCTTCCACGACAGTGCGGGAACTAGATTTCGAGTTAGATTTTTCTATAAAATTATATTTTATTGCGTTACGTTTTATTCTTTGCTGGAATTTTATATTTTACTTTTTTATACCAATGTGTTTGTGAGAGAGCAATTTTGTTATTATATATTATTATGGTGTTCTGATAGCTTCTGCCTTCAGGTATCATAGACAATAGAAAAGACCAATGTTTGTTAACCGACTTCAAAAAAAGGAGGTTCTCAATTCGTCTTGAACTTTTTTTTTATGTATTTTACCTCATAACTCGGAGACGGCTGGACCGATTTGAAAAACTCTTTTTGTGTTTGAATGGGTATACTTTTTAATTGGTCCCATTGTTACGAAATCAGGATCTGATGATGGAATCCTGGAGAAATCGAGGGAACCCTTCAAATATTATAGGCACACCTATAGCGTTTTGGGTATTTCTTATAGTACCATGAGCAGTTGCTTCCGAAAAGTACCATTTGGGGAAGTTGAACTGATGATGAAGACCACAGATGGCCACTGAAACTCCTAAATAATAATTATTTCGTTGATTGCGATTCGATTACTTGAGTACGGATGTTAAACATTTTATGCTCGTCACAATACATATGGTGATGTAGAGCTGATGGTCAAGTACCAGGAGAACTCCTCAAAAATTAACGGCTATGCATCGGGGAAAGCAATATTTTGTAAAAGGTGATAAGTTGTTGACATTATGGCGTTTGTAACTAGATAAATTGCAAACCGACCGACTAAAAAGCATGAAAAAAAAAATTAGCAAAAAATAGAACCGACTTCCATATCAAAACACTACAAAGCCAAAAATAAATTTTGACTAAAATTTTTTTTTTTTTTAATTACAGATCTTTTAGCATTGTTTTTGTTATTCTTATTTGAAACTTTTAAATTTAAATTAAACAAAGCACAGTGTTATTCTTGTGATCCTAGATGAAGATCAGAATCGTTTCACAATCATTTGCATTACATTCTTATCAACCTTTTGTTGTTTTTGTTGTGGAGATAAAAATTTTATAGGTACATATACATTGCTTATCTCAATATCGTTTTGTAATAAATGAAAACAGCGTAGAATAATCTCAAGATTGTCTTCCAGGGCCTGAGTTAAAATTCTTTTACTTTCCCTTATCTCGCCACCTCCGTGCAAACATTGTCATGTAATCTAGAATCATTGTTGAACCAACAAAAGATGTTTCTCCATTAAAATTAGCTCGTTGAAACTAATCTTTTTTTATGAAAGAAGCTTGCTTTTCATTACGAAGCTGTGTCCAAAATACATTCAAAGTGTTCTCAGTCGTTAGCGCTGAGCCGGGGAGGTAATGGTTGGTGTACCCGAGGGATTGTGACGGAAAATTGTGCGGACAAAAGGTATCGAAGGATAAACCGTCCGCGTCTGTGTCTCATGACGTAACTACCTGTGAGGCGAAGAATGTCACTAACACATGCACAGCACTTAGACGGTCAACACACGGAGAGTTAGGCGTGTGTGCTAAATCCTGTGGTTGAGTGTGGCAATGATACATGGCAAGACAATGACTTTGAACGCTACTCAGACATTTGCATAAAGCAATACATACGCAGTACAGTACACAACATTGCCTGTCCTATGTTGTGGGTGTGACGTCATTGTAAAGAGAAGTTCACATACATGTGTGCGAGGGTTGATTGCGATGAAATGGACGCTCTGTTCTCGGGACCAGATTTAAGGATTGTTAAAAATAATGTGTTGCGGTATGAGCCCCTGAGCCCTTCATTCGCCGACGGAATTCTTTTGTCCGATGCCAAATTGTTCGGATTCGTAACGTATTGTTATATTTTTTACCTTCATTTTGGTAATTTTTGGATTTCAATTTGAATACCCTAAATTTTTCAGAGCAAATACTAATGACTGTGATGATAAGGAATTTAATACCAACGTTATTTTTGTGTGTAATCAGTGAAGCTAACATAGGTATATGTAGGTACATATTATTAGAAGCACTAATCATCCTATATTTGTTCCATTTCATTATTTATTCCCGCGGTTATGTTTATTTTGTGATCATTTTAATTTCAAATGGAATATACAATTTCACATCTCGTTAATTGGTTAAAAATAACAAAACATCAAGGTTTTGTATGCTAAAAAAATTGGAGGGATTGGGAGAGATAAATTGAGGGAACCGACCATTTAGTTGCTAAGTAAGCCAAGAATCCTTAAAAACGATGATGGCATGAGTGAGAAAGATAGAAGAATGTTGTGCATACATATAAGTCGCACCCTTCCTGTAAGAAAGCGGTAAGTGAATTCGGACAACTTTTCAGGAGCTTAAAAAATAGTGCCCAACATTGTTAAAAAAATCGCAGGAGTACCTTATAAAGAACAAAAGATGGCATTTAGCAGCGGTGAAATGACAAAGTTTCCGATTTTTCATTGTGTTATGTATACTGTGAGATAAGGTTGAATTATACGGTTACCTAAATAATCCCCGAAACTGTTACAAAAGATGCCGGTGTAAAAGTGAATATTGCTTTGTTATGATCTTTGGTGTACCGCATCGGCTGCGTTAAGTGTAGTTATTCCATTATTCATGTTACAATTTTAGGCTAGTCTGAAAGTGTAAGTATGAATTACGTAGTTTTTACACGAAAAATTCATTTAAGTAAACAGAAATACATACTTTATGCATGCGAAAGTATCTACGTTTTGCTGTTGCTTCTGAATAAACTTGTTTATTTATTGGAAAAATATTCAAATAATGAAGTATATCATCGTAAACTTCTATTTTACTGTTCACAGCTTGTCATGTACAAAAATTGTATGTCAATACTATATAGATTTATAGTAATTAAAGAAAAAGTTAAATTGCTGTGTTTCAATCTTATTAATGGATTTAGATTATGTTTGTATGTGTGCTAAGAAAAAACGTGCTGTAGAAGTGTAGAAGTATGTAAAATGAAGTGCCCAAAAGTTAAAAAATCGGAAACCTTCTATCAATTACTCAAACACAGAAAAAATTACCTTTGTTAATGTTAAAACATTTTGACTTTACACTGAGAAAAAAAAAACAACCAGATTTCACGTTGCTTTAACAAGTTTTCGGGTTAAAATAGCGCCTACGTGCTGTTTGGTTGAAACTACAAGTTTGATCTTGTAACCCTGCATCCACACCGCTGTTACTTTTTGTAGATCAACGTTTCCAAGTGTTACTCAGCAACATCCAACAGCAAAAAGTTATTTATTGTTAATATGTGTTGCTGTTTTAGTATAAGTCAAGCAACGTTTCTCTACAATCGAAAACGTTGTTAGATAATGTTACCTCAAAAATGCAACAAAAAATATCACTGTCGATTAGTGTCGAAAGTTATTCTTTGTTATATTTCGTTAATTTATGTTGTTGGCGGTATGGACGCGTAATTAACAATCATCAAATAGTAACAAGGAGCCACATAAGTTACAGATAGTTACCTAATGTTACCGTGTTGCATTTTGTTGCTCCACAAAAGTTAACTGCGGTGTGGATGCACGGTAAAGTGTAACTTGTTGATCCTACAAGCTACGTATCATGTTATTTCTACGTTACATCAGGTCGAATTTACGTTAACATTTTCCGATTGTTTTTACAAGTTTAGCAAGTAGATTTAACATGCTCAGCACGTTGTTGTGACATGACTAGCTTATTGAATCTACAAGCAGCTTGTAAATTTATCTTGTTTCTCTTACGTGCTGGGCATATAGTTCCAACTTGCAAGCCTTGTTGTTTCAACATGCTTGACATGTTGTTGTGACATGACTAGCTTCTTAATTCTACAAGCAGCTTGTTAATTTATCTTGTTACTCCTACGTGTTGGGTATATAGTTCCAACATGCTCGCCTCGTTGTTCTTTTTTTTTTTTTTCATTAAAAAATAGGTTCGCTTTTGACCACCATCTTACCTGATGGTAAGTGATGATGTGGTCGAAGATGGAGCACGCTTACCTAAAAGTAACCTATTCACTCTTGACTTAAAGACTCCTAGGTTATAGCTATTGGGAAACACAGACTCCGGCAGGCAATTCCACTCCTTAGCCGTACGCACAATGAAAGTATTCCAAAAACGTTTCTTGCGTATGGGTGGGATCTCCACCATGTAACGATGGCGCTTCGCCGTTTGTCTCGTAGTCCGATGATGGAACGGGTTTGGCGGAATTTGACTGTGTAATTTCATCGCGCACTCCTCGAAATGTAACCGATAGAAAACCGATAGACTTGCAACTCGTCGTCAATATTCAAGGCTCTGGAGCTTTGACTCGACCAGTGCATCGTTGCCAAAGAGTCTTGTTCGATTCTTATTATCGAATGGAGGGTAATTGGTAAATCATCACCGAACTTGCTCTCGACCTACGTCGCGGTCATATATAACCGTGGCTAGCAGTACGATTTTACGCGCTGAGCTGGATGAACGTTTCTTCCTCGCTTTTTGTGATCGTGTCTCCAAGCTAGACATTCTAGCATCTACACTGTTTGTGGACTCGCTACCGTGTGGTGTGCAATCTTCAAGACTTTTGAACCCAGAAAACTTCTACACTGCATATCTGTGACGTGCCGTGCATGCTGCAGCTCTTCTGCTGACCTGGGAGTTGAGAAAAGGTAGGTGGTGTTCAATTGCCTTCTTGGAGATAATAGGAACAAACGATTTCCACCCACAAATACTCTACTTCTACTTTCTTAGGTTCACAAGCCGCCAGCAAATTTTATTCAAAAAGGTTGGTCAAAAACCGAACCAATCAAGTCTCTTGGCCCACTTCTCGATAGACTCAAGCGCGTCCAGTTGGTATTTAGCAGATCCATCCCAAAGATGAGAGCAGTAGTCCATACACGACTGAACCTGGGCTTGATAGAGATTCGGGTGTGAAGTACCGTCTCACCTTTGCTAGGATTCCCAACTTTTTTGATGCTAATTGAGCCTTAGCCTCGATAAATGGGCCAAAATTCAGGGTAGAAGTTAGTATTACCCCCAGAAGCTCGATACGGTCGGTTATCGGCACGGTTACACACCGGAAAGTAGGAGCCGGTTCGAATTGACTCTTTTTTGCGGAGAAGAGACACGCCTGGGTCTTAGCTGCATTAAACTTGACCAAGTTGGCATCGCTCCATTCAGAGACAGCCTTCAGGGACAAGTTCAAGCGCCCAACCATGTCCTCACGGAGAGACTGGATCTGTGACCCACCAGCTCGCTCGCTGGTTACATATCTCTCAGCAAGTAAGCTGTCGTCTGCATACCCAAAGGTACCGGGAATCAGCAGATCGTTAATGTGCAGCAAAAACATAGTTGCTGAGAGAACAGACCCCTGTATTCATTGCCAATAGGCCAGATAAGCAGAAAACCGTTTTATTTATGCTTTTTAGTGTATCATTGTTTACTTAACTTGAGATACCTATATACCGTTTGCACTTAATGTTTTAAAAGAGAGTTTGCTGTACACCTCTTTTTCACCCACTTAAACCATATTTCAGACGTGATTCAAAAGGTCTGTGCCTCAGCTGTGGTGATATTAATAACTAGGCTGATTATGCTAAAACATCTATGTAATGTACGAGGGCAGCAATCGTGAGAGATTCGCTGTTCTTAGTTGAAGAGTTCCATCGCTTATCTTCGAAGATCTTCATCAGAACCTGATGTGATATACTTACATACTATATTTTTCTCTAACCTACATGGTTGGGCGCTTGAACTTGTGGAGCGAGCTGGTGGGTCACAGATCCAGTCTCTTCAGACTGGATCTGTGACTCACCAGCTCGCGCGCTGGACACATATCTCTCAGAAACTGTGCTATCGTCTGCATACCCAAAGGTACCGGGAATCAGCAGACCGTTAATGTGCAGCAAAAATAAAGTAGCTGGGAGAACAGACCCCTGAGGGACCCCGGCATTAATTGCAAATTGACCAAACGAGCAGCCATAAATGACCACTCGAATGGACCGATCTCTTAGGAAGTCTTCAATCCAAACGCAAAGTTGAGTGTGTAAACCGAAGAAAGGAAGCTTAGTAATAAGGCTATCGTGCCAGACCCTGTCAAAGGCTTTGGAGATGTCAAGGGAAACAGCAAGTGCTTCCCCGAGCTTCTCAATGGCCTCACTACAGGTATGAATGGCAAACGCTAGAAGGTCCCCAGTTGACCGGTTTTTGCGAAAGCCGTATTGTTGGTCGCTGAGGATGTCGTTGGCTTCTAGGTATGCCAGGAGCTTACTATTAAGTACACGCTCCATACTCTTACAGAGTATGGACGTGACTGAAATAGGCCTGTAGTTGGCCGGGTCAGCACGACTGCCCTTTTTGGGTACAGGCTGTACGTTAGCCAGCTTCCATGCTTTCGGCACCTTTCCAGTCTCTAGCGAAAGGCGAAACAGGCGTGTCGTGCGCGTAAAGAAGTAGATGCAGCTACGCGTCAGGTATTTATGACAACTGCTTGGAGAAACTACGTAACGATAGTAACGCAAAACAATCCCGCAACAAGTTTTGTGCAATAAGTAAGTAAGTGGACTTGCAAGACACGCCTTTGCAATAGTGTCCAAGAACAAATGCCTATGTTTATTTACTTTTATAAAGTTATGTTAATTCTTCGTGTTAGTTATGGGTATGTGTATTTATGGCTTTATACCCAGGGAAATTTGTAAAATAAATAAATGGATGTATGTTTACATCTATTTAAGAATGTAAAACTATTTTATTTTTTGTCGCAAAAATACACATTTTTTGTGACAGTACCCTTATTTTTGGCGCTAGCTTCATGAAAATTTGTGAGAAGGTGTATTAGAGTACGCTCGATTTTTTGCAATAATAAAAAAAATATGACGCAAGTTGAGTTACGCGACTCTTCCAGGAAGGGTGCGAAGTGAGATTATAGTTACATTGAATTGAAGGCTTTGGTCGCAAAACAATTGTATTCGTAAATATATCGTTGGTGAGGAATCGCCACTAGTAGCCTCACGGTTGGAGGCTAATGTTGTGTGTACCTCGTAAAGCAATAAAGGGTTTAATTAAAGACCCTGAAGATTGCTGAGACATACATAGAAAGATTATCAGCATTTCAAGGAGTAAGTTCTATCTGCTTGTTGCGGAAATGTTCCAATGAGATCTCACAGCCGTTGAATGCAAGAACAACTGAAGGAACCCACCCGGTTTCAGTCAGTAGAATTCTGAGTCTGACATTGCTTCCCACTGCACCCAGTGTAGTGGGAGGCATCATTTGATAATCTCCGACCACGAAGAGCTTAGCATTTAGCACTTCCAACATGCTGCCAACACTTTGCAGTCATCCTTACATGCGTTTTGCTTTTGAGACTTCGTTATGCTATCATTAGAACTTAAAACGGGTATATATAGTATGTGTATCTTTTGTTTCGAGTTTCTGATATTTCGTCTGCTCATAAACGTCCACTCACAATTACTTCAGTTCATCCGTGATCATGGCGCTTGCAACAGTGCCGAAATATTGGAAACTATTAAGATTTTTTAAACTTTTAAGTTCTAATGATACTGTCAATAACCATGTTAGCTTAAAAACTTACTTCATAAGTGATAAATGCCAAATGATCTTTATTTTGCAAATTGATTATTAAATAACACTTTTACAAGTCATTTTTTTCGTAAATAGGCCGGTGTTTCCTAACTGACTACCCTGAGAAGAAACACCGAAACAAACTCAGGGGTCCGTCTCTTTTAAAGTCCATACAATTTTTTTTTTTCCGGCTAAAACCACACTCCTGCCATGCGAAGGCCCCCTGTCATACAAGTTTCACAGGGTCGTTGTTTAGGGCTGTTTATTAAATATTGAATTTCTATGATTGTAGATTTTTTGAATTATGTAGATACATTGAACAAATAGATAAAATAGTAATAAATAAGTTTATGGTCGATTATTTGTTCCGTCTGTTGTTGTTGTTGTTGTTGACGGATTTTACTATTTTTATTATATACTCTATGAATTGTTTTCGGTTCTTTCCTCCTAACAGTGCGCTGAGATTCTCCTTGGATACTTCTATTTCGGTTCTAATTTCTAGGTTGTGCCTGTGAGAGGAATATATGGGGCACTCCGTCAGGAGATGGAATACTGTCTCCTGCTTGTCGGGGTCGCAGGCGCACGCTGAGTTCTCCTTGCACTTGAAGCGTGTCAGGTATTCGGAGAACCCACCGTGCGCCGTTAGGGCTTGGGTCAGCTCCTTGGTCACCTCTATCCTTCTTACCGTCCTGTATGCAGCGATCGCACACGGGAAGTCCATACAATCTACACTGGTTTAATTATATGGGAACCTTGTAGGTTTCAGTCTGAGGCGGTCTTTTGACGAAAGATGCTAACAGATTTGAGTGGGCCGGTCCATACAGTGCAAGCATTTGTCAAATGACATATAGCTCAACTTAGAACAAGGAGCTTATCGATTTGACGAACAATACCAAGGTAAGGACGTTTGGGTAGGCTGCAAAAGCACTCAAACTGCCAGACAATTATGTTTAACTCGAATAAAATAACCTACATAGTTCAAATATTCACCGTTTATGAGGATTATGTAGATTAGTCTGAAATGGCCTTTTGAGGAAAGACCACACAGATTTGAGTTGACCCATCCCGTCAGTGCAAGCCTTTGTCAGTTAGTCTGTAAGCTCAACTTTAGACTATTAAGGAGCTCAACAACCTGAGGAACAATGCCAAAGACGAGACATTCGTTACGTTTTTTTTATTATTAGTTTTACTAAACATTTATGAATTATGGATACTCGATTAAAGATAATCTCTTAAAGGCTTCGGTTTTCAGATTTCTGGATTTCTATCCACTCGATATCTTGAAGTAAAGTTTCACCGAAGACAATCAAGAGCATCTTACTCTTTATAACAAAAAGTTATTTCGTGCATGCCGCGAGGCGGCTAGTAAACATAATATTAAGTATGTGTGGATTAGGAATGCAACTATACTTGTTAAAGCTAGCGATAACTCAAAAACCCTCGCTGTACGCAGTCACAATGACGTCAACAAGATCGCGCAGTGTAGTCTTCAAAGTCTTCAAAGTGAATAGTTTTGCTCAATACTGTGTATATATTGACTACTACAACTTAAATCTAATGCTCGCTCAACCTAAACCTAATAAGTTATGTACTACTCATATTGTATGCCGTATGAATGCTGTTATTTATCCAAATCTTGTGACAGTCGTTTTTGCTATGCGTTTTTTATATTTTTGTAATTTTATTCGCCTTTTTTGTTTATATAGTGTTACCGTTAATTCACACCCAGAAGCCTTAGATAGCATAATAAGCTCGTTAGCTAATTATTCAACAAACTTATTGTTAAAACTTGTACAGTATATGTTTTTTCTATACATAACCATGCATGCAACCCGACGTTATAACGCTACCTACGACGAACGGATCCAAGTTTTTAAATGTACCCGAAACTTATTTTTTTTTTTTTTCTTTATTTGTTGTTTACTCCTTATGTACTTAAATAGACACAATGCTTAACAAATACACTTTATCTTTCTTTTATCAAAACTGTAGAGGAATCCGCACTAAATTGCACACACTTTATACCAACATTCTTTCCTTGTCGTTTGACGTAATCATACTAACAGAAACGTGGCTAACGCCTAACATAATGGACAAAGAATTCATTGACGACCGCTATTTGGTATTTAGGGACGATCGTGACCGTATTTCCTCTAACAAACGTGAAGGCGGGGGTGTTCTGATAGCCGTGCTGCGTGAACTCCGGCCTGTGAGGATATCAACGTGTCCCTCTCCTACTGGTATCGAGCATGTTGTGATACAAGTGCCCGCGTCGCGCCCTAACACACACCACGTTATCAGCGCTGCCTACATACCACCACGAACACAAGACGATGTATACCTATCACATCTGTTTGCATTGGAAAATATGATCACTGCGCCCTGCATCGAATCGTTTTATATAACCGGTGATTACAATCTGCCCGATATTGTATGGTCGGGCAATGGTGATCATACGGTGACTTACTCTCAAAACATAGTGAGTCGGTCTTTATTTGATTTAATTGCTATTACGAACGCTTCGCAATACAACACTATTAAAAACAATTTGGGTCGTGTCTTGGATTTATTTATTAGCAATACCGAATGCCAGTTGCAGCCTGACATTTCATTGGTCCAGCCTGATAGCCATCATCCTCCATTTTCTGTTTTGTCCTCGCTGGAGATACAACATACTCCTATGATACGTCACTCCACTATAAAATACAATTTCTTTAAAGCTAATTATCAGGAAATCAACGCAGAACTAAATAAGGCAAATTGGGATACAATGTTTCTTAATCTCTCCAGTGAACAGTGCGTAGATACATTTTACGAATATTTGTACGGCATTATCAGACTACATGTTCCATTGTCACGTCATAAATCCACTTCATTTCCGGTTTGGTTTAGCGCTTCGCTAATTAAAATATTTAAAAATAAAGAACGTGCCTGGATTAGATGGAAAAAACTACGTAACCTTTCTGATTATGAAAAATTTTCTATTCAGCGCAAACGTTTTAAACTAATCTGCGAACAGTGTTACAATAAGTACATGCAATCGGTGGAACATAGCATACCTCAAAATGTTAAGTACTTCTGGAAGTACGTTTCGAACCGTAAGAAAGATTCTGGGCTTCCGGCTACTATGCAGTTCAAAACTACATCATCCAATTGCCCAACTGAAATATGCTCGTTGTTTTCTGTTTTCTTTCACTCGGTGTATGAGCCCTCAACATTTGACCCTAACACGTGGACACCCCCTCTTACCCTTCACGAGAATTCTGTATGCATTCCGGATATTTTCCTCGATATAAATGAAATATTTAAAGCACTTTCCTCTTTAGACTTAACTAAAGGGGCTGGTCCAGACGGCTTGCCGCCTTCTTTTCTAAAATACACTGCAAAAAATATATGTATTCCGCTACACTTTATATTTAATAAATGCCTCAAGGAAGGGATTTTCCCTACTATTTGGAAGAGGGCTTTTATCACACCCATTCACAAAAGTGGAGACAAAGGCAATGTTGAAAATTACCGGCCAATATCTATCTTGTCCACCTTGTCTAAGCTTTTTGAGGGTCTAGTGCACGGTCACCTATATCCACAATTAAATCACATTATTATACCAGAACAACATGGTTTTGTGAAATCGAGATCCACTATAACTAATTTAATGGTGTTTACCCAATATCTTTTTGAAAACATGGATATGCGCACGCAGGTTGATGCTGTGTACACTGATTTCCAGAAGGCTTTTGATAAGGTGGACCACAAATTACTTCTCGATAAAATCGCCTTCAATGGCATAAGAGGCAACTTACTCAGATGGTTTGCATCGTATATATTTCAACGAACTCAAAAAGTGGTCGTCAATGGATTCGAGTCTGATTATGTGGTTGTTGAGTCGGGTGTGCCCCAAGGATCTGTTTTAGGCCCTTTGCTTTTTATCTTATTCATAAATGACATAAAATCATGTATACTCAACTCTGAATTTCTTATGTATGCCGATGACATCAAAATTTATAAGGCTTGCACGAATATTCAGGATTGCTTGCTGCTACAAGAGGATTTACTCAGACTTTCACATTACTGTGTAGTCAATAAACTTCATCTTAGTCTTCCAAAATGTTATTTCATATCCTTTACTAAAAACATTAAAACTATTGACTTCCAATACATGTTAAATAACAAAACAATGAATAAAACAATCTGCATACGTGATCTTGGAGTACAACTGGATCATAAATTACATTTAGATATCCACATAAACAACATAATTAACAGGGCCTTTCGGATGTATGGTTTTGTCATGCGATCTTGCAAGGATTTCAAAAAACCTTCCACTTTGTTATTTTTGTATAAAGCTTTAGTTCGCTCACAATTGGAATATGCGGTACCTATTTGGTGCCCTCTATACAATAAATACAAAACCAGTATAGAAGCGGTACAAAAAAAATTTCTTCGTGCTGTAAATTATAAGTGCTTCCATACAAGGATTCCGTACACAGATTTATTAAAGCATTTCAAACTAATAACCTTGGATTCCAGACGACACTTGCTAATGGTTATGATGCTGTATGGTATATGCCACAATAAGTTTAACTGTACTAAGTTAATTAATCGGCTATGTTATGTAGTACCTCGCACTGTAATACGGCGGGAGGTGCGCGTACCTCGACTATTCTATACTGCACGCTGCAGGACGAATGCTGGGGTGCGGGCCCCTCTCCGAAGGCTGTTGGAAACGTACAACACTCATTTCATGGACCTAGACATTTTCGCGCTGTCACATTCCAAATTTAAGAAAAAGGCATTGCAATTATTAGCTTCTTATCATTAATTACTTGTCCACCGCACCAGATTAATTTGTTATAGTTTTCTTTATTTCTCAGTCAATTTTATTGTATTTAAACATACCTGTACGCGTCCGCATCTTTACTCATAATGTCATTTCGTGGACAATAGTGTGGGTTATACGTTTTTTACCTTTTAAGATAACCACTTTTTGTATAATACTTTAATGTATAACTGTTTTTTGTCCCAAATAAATAAAATAAAATAAAATAAAATAAAATAAAATAAGATTACCCGCTATCAAAACAATGTTCTCTCCGTCCAACGTGAAATTTTGATCTATAGTTATTAAATATCCATGAACCCTTTAAAACAGCATCCTTAAGCTACCTACATTATAATCTCAACGTGACGTATTATCACAACATTCAACTACACTGAAGGCCTACTATAATCCTTGGATTACCGTCAACGGCGTGACGTCATAAGCCGGGGCTACACTCGATAAACTCCGGCTAATATTAATAATGTTGGCTCTACATAGAATTGTTTCGTGCACGTTTGTCGAGCAAACAATCGGCCCTTTGGGTTCGCTCGTAAACCGGCCTCCTTGGTGTGCCCCGCGTACATTATGCGTATTGAAACTGTTACAGGGCTGGCGCAAGTGACAAGCGCAACAAATACAATTTAATTTAGGTCAATAGGAGGTTTAAAAAGCTATATGCTTTGTTTATGCTAATAATACCTGTTTACTTGTTGCATCAGGGTGAAGACAATCTACTGTATTCTTTATTTCGTATGGAACTCATACATGCACTTTTTTTATATAGTTCTACTCTGTCTTAATAATAGTATTAAGTTTATTTTAGACTACTTAGCATCCATATAGTGTTAGTAACATAAAATAAATTTTAATTTAGTGTAAGTACCTACCAAGTACCAATCTATGCACAATGTGTTTTAAAATTGGATACTAATAGCTCTCCGCAACAACTGTTCTAAGCATGTTGTTGTGACCTTATCTCACTCGGCTCAGCAGAAATGCTGAGGGGCGGACTTGTGCAAACATCTTTGATGCGTTGTAAACTTTACAAATCTATTAAGGTAGCAATGTCTAGGCAACGTTTATATACATGCCCGCATAACATCTAAGAAGGACATAAAATAACTGGGCTCCCCTACTCAAACAGATAATCTCGCCACACGTAATCAATCCATGCAACCCATCACACTGTGTCCTTCAACAAACACGCTTTGCCCAAGTTTTGGCAAATATTTGGCCATGCACTGCGGGCTAGTTGAGATTGCCCACGCCCTGCCTACACCCTACCCAATTGATATCCTTGATGAATTTGTGCGGGCATGCTCGTTACGACCATTAACAACTTTTGGCCCGATTTGAATATAGGGTTTCTGTTTGACTTTACATGTTAAGGGTTAAATGTGTATTATTTATTTTATAGTTCTGTCGGAGTTCAGGTTTTGTTTAGTTTATTATACTGTTAGGGCTGGAGGCTTTATGATTTGTAGGTGTTTTATGGCGATATTATTTTTTGGTACTGTATATTTACATATCACTTGAAATTTAAATGCATTAACTGGAGTCATTATGACATACCCCTATTGCATCCTGACGTTTAGAAGAAAAAGAAAAAATATTAACATTGTCTTGTTTATTATGGTTCATGTAATAAAAATAAAATTACACGTAAGCTATGCAATTCAAACTATGACTCCAACAAGTATTAATTCCGTACAACACGAGTCACACAGACACACCCGCGCTTCATGGAACATTGATCAATATTCATTATTCACGGATTGTAATGAAGCGCGCACACATGAACACGATCACCTAGACACAACTCTACTTGGAGGATTATGCGCGTAACACGATGAATTATGTCTCTTGAGGGTTATAACTTCAGAGGACTAGAAGAACAGATCAACGAGTAAGTGATTAGACCTAACTATGTAATATGTAATATGTACTAGTATTTTAGTGCTCATATTATTATTATGCAACAATAGCATTGGGAGTGTTATGTATACGACAATATGTCTTCATTGGTGTCTGCTGTCATAAACAGGAAAACCCAGTTTTAGTAATAATTAAAATTAACTTCTATAAAATAGTTCTTCTTCGAATCGACGGTTTATATATTATATTAGGCCCAGTAGGTAGCAACGCTAGTCGTAACCTCAGTGGCGCTTATGAAATCGTCAACGGTGCCCGTATTTGGGCTAAGTGACACTTCAGCAGATGGCATATGGTAAAGTCTGGATCTTATTCTCAATGTTATTACCTGATAGCTATAATCTGGGGGTTTTTAAGTAAAAAGTAAAAAAGTTACTAGGCAAGCGTGTTTCATATTCGATCACATCATTGCTTAATATTAGGTGAGATGGTGGTCAAATGCGAACCTATTATCAATATAAAAAATACTTTAAACATAAACTGACATTATCATTAGAATGTAAAACGAGATATGTAATATGATTATGAAATATTTCGAGTTTCCGATATTTCGAAACTGTTAAATAACACTGTTAAATACGGGAAACTTGAATACATAAACATGGCCTCACCTAGCTAAACATAACACGCAAAATAAACCTGACTTGTAAAAGTGTTATTTATAACCAGTTTACAAAATAATTATTTCATTACATTTCATGGTAAAATCATCTCGTTTTAAATTCTAATGATACTGTTAGTGACCATTTCAGTTTTAAAATATTACATATAAAAACGATCCTTCATTCTCACTCAAATTTTCATGAATATTCTATAAAAACTATCAAATTGATTTGCTTGTTGTGATCTTGACATCAATCTTCTCTAGGCAATTACAGAGTGGCTCACGAGGTGCAAGTTACGCTAAAGAATATGCTCTCATTTCCACTGTAACCGTCAGTAACCTGAATCGCAGAGAGACGATATTGAGAAGAAATTTACAATTGTTGTCCAAAAAATAAATATAGAGGAAATATAGTTAATATGATTTTGAAAAAAATATTGTTGTTTTTTTTACTGATTTTGGGCTTAATTTCAGGTTTACTATTGTGTAATGTATATAGGATAAGAAAAAGTGAATAGTTATAAAGCCATGTACTCTTCGCCTACAGCTCCATAGCCCTCACTCCACTGTAATCCCTTAATTCCGTTGTAACCCAAACTTCAGCCGTCCCCCGCGGTATTCAATATTCCGAACTGAATAATTCATGTATTACCGACGTACGATTAGGATGTACATCAGATTTTATTTCCCTTTCTGAAGCGAATTACACTTGCAAATGTTAGGATCACAGTTTAGATATGCATGGGACGGGGTAACGCATTGTTATGGACGTGAGAAATTGCTGGCAGGGTTAAAGGATTCTAGTAATTTGTATTAGTATTACATAATGAAATAATGATGTTTATTTTGCAAATGGGTTATAAGTAACACTTTTACACGTCATTTTTTTTTCGTAAATTTAAACTAGATGAGGCCAGTGTTTCCTAACTGACTACTCTGAGAAGAAACACTGAAACAAACTCAGATGTCAACGTCTCTTTTAAAGTCCATACAATGTGTAGCAATCAAATCATATGAGAGCCATGTAGGTTTATGCCTGTGGCGCCCTTTAAAGGACAGAATCATACAGATTTGAGCAGGTCCGTCCAAACAGTGCAAGCATTTGTCAAATATCGCGTAGCTCAACTTATATCTTACGTATTTACACGTTCGAATGTGATTACATTAAATATCGTAACACAGTTCTGTGAACACAATATTACATTTACGGAACAGTATTTTACATACAAATACAAAATAAGAAAGTAAAGTACATGCGTAGCGTCAACTCAGCGACATACATTTCGTAAAAAATACATAGCTTAAGCCCGATTTACACTTCAATGAGTACAGTAGCGAGTTAAGGACTCAGACAGTTAAGTAATAAGTAGTAAGTTGTAAGTAGCGTCCAAACGTAGGCGAGTGAGTAGTCATAAGTTGCCATCCCGAGAAGAAGACTAGTCGCGTCGGTTATTGTTTTTTTCTGTGCTGTGATTGTTTAGTTCCTCCGAAACAGTTGTTTTAATCCAGAAAATGGACGTTGAATTACTCAATACCAATTTACGTGCTATAGTGACAGAATTAGTAACAATACTTTCAGAACACATTGAAAATGAAATAAAATGAATGAAATAAATACGTGTTCGCGGCCGCTACCTACAAATTTATGGTCTGTACTAAACTCGCCCGTCTACATTCCAGCCAGTTAAGTTGGCGGGGTGCGGGAGACGCGAGAGAGGGGGCTACTTCGCACTGGACTCGCCGAAAAATAGGATCGCAATCTATTTAGCTCAACTTAATCAACAACTTACTACTTAACTCGCTTTTACCGTTCAAACTACATTAACTACTTAACTCGCCAATGACGCAAGTTAACTCGCTACTGTACTTGTTGAAGTATAAATCGGGCTTTACTTGAATAAGTGTAGTCGGCTACGACGTAGCAAACCGCGTAGTCTGCTACGCCTAGCAATACGTGTAGCAATTTTCGTAGCGCGCAGATGGTAACTTTTGAAAACATCACTTAAGTATGTATGTAAGTATGAATCAGCAACGAGTAAGTTTTTGGTTTTGACAAATATGTACAATTGACAGCCAGGATCAACATCTTAACGTGCTTTCGGAGGCACGGAGGAATATCGATATACTTAGATGGTTTTGAATAATAATTATAGTAATAAAATAATTTATCAAATGATTGAAAGAATTTGCTGAATCAAATCAGCACTTCCGAAGATAACCTAGTTGAGATCGATTGAGGTGAATTTTGGTATGTAAATGAATGTGTAGCTCTCAGCTCGGGGTTGCAGGCTGTGTGTTTATCAAAGCCTTCAGAGCGTTAGTGTCAGTCGCCGGGGGTTGCTTAGATGCGCGCTAATTGGGAAGTAACTGATGTTAGGTAGATCTGCTGATAGAGGCTGGGAAGGCAGCACCTTCTTCTTGGAAGGTACATATTTAATATTAATATGTTGAATTTGCAAGGCTATTTTTGAAGTTTGAGAATTAACTTGATGTTGAATTGTAGGATAATCTATACCGAACAGACACTTTTTTATTTATTTATAATTGTGACAATTTTCTTATCTACCTCCTGGCGTCTCTCATAGGCTCTAGTGTGCCAAAATCACCTTAACATGTTATATACATAAAAAAGCTTGTTCAGGCTAATCTCTAGAACGGATGAACTGGTTTAATGTGATTTTTACTGTAAGATAAAAAGGTTATTTATCAGGAATTAAAAACAGTAACACATTTTTAATAAAATCACAAAATAATTTGACAAAATAAAGATTCTTATTTGTCCCGGAATTCGCACGAGAACGGAAAAATATTGTTTATGTTTTAGTATCGTGTAAATTACTAAAAGCACTTGAGAAAACATAGGTATTTTGAATTCACAAACAGACACTGTTGCGTCCCAAATGTATTTTTGAACGATCTGTTTGGTGTGGCAACATTCTATTGTCTTTTTGATGTTGACACTTGACATAACTTTTTGACTTGTCAGATAGACTTTGGTTCCTTGTTGGAAAATGTCCGTTCTTGGGACTTTGATTAATTGTAATTGATAAAATATCGTTTGGAATCGCCGTTTGCAACCGATAATTGGGTCACGATTAACTACCGTTTGAAGTTGTAATCCCGGATTGACGAAAACCCAGGGATATTTCTCGGAACATATCGCCGTATTGCCTTACCGCGTGGCACGCGCATTTGTTGGAAATAAGTTGGGCTGTGATGCTGATCAGGACCGCGCCATCTGGAGACTGGCGCCTTGTGAACGTTCTAGAACACGTGACTTACATCACACTTTTCAATTACTCACCTCATAATTACATACATACCACACTTGGGCGTGACCTAGGAAGGTCGAAGTTGGTGTACCCAGTGCAGAAGGTAAGTGGTTAGAACTGTTATTTATATATATGGTTGTAGGCCGAAGAACCTTTTGTTTATTGTTGTTGAAAGCAACGGTAGGGCTCCACGAACCGTGGACAAGTTTCGGACACCCCAGTTATCGTTGCGCTGGCCTATGTGTTCCTGATCATTTGGTAGCAGAAGCGTGGTCTTATAAGATCCACTGGTTTAATTGGAAGTTTTGAAAATAACTTTAGTTTAATTACTTAACATAACTTATAACTTGATAAGTTTTGAATATATTGCTTTGTCAGCCGGGCTCAAATAGTACTTGTAGTTTGTACTGTAATTTGTAGTGCTAGCCCCTTGGTATTGAATTGACAAGTAAGATTTATTTGTGAAATTAGGAATTATTGGTTGTATTTGGTACATAATTTGGTATATTGTTGTAAAAGTTGTTTGGTATTTGTTGTGATTAATAATTGAATGTCACTAGTCTGAAGTTAAGAGTTTATCTAAGTAATAATCACACATTTGTTAACATAACAAGACTTGAATGTGTGGATTGACTTATTGCTTATAGTATTTATTGGATTGTGCTTAGAGATTTCTCCGGCTCAATATTATACAGTCAATTGTTGTGTTTATTGGTGTTTATTGTATCATACATTCAATTGTTATTTATTTTGTAACTAGCCATCTGTACCAAGCTAGATTCATGCTTGGAATGGGTACAGGGTCGGATTTGGACTTGAAATAATTGAATTTAAGTTGTTATTTTGGTGAAATTATTTGGTCGGCTAACAAGTTATTGTTGTTTATTTAGTTAATTTTAGCCTGTTGTATTAATATTTGTTGTTGCAGTGGCCTCATTAAGAGCAGTCAGGGAAACTGCTGCCGGATTGACCTCACAGTTGAGATGGTTCACATCGGCAGCTGCAACGGTTGAGCGTGTAGATTTGGAAGAGCTCACCCTTGCTCGGTACGGGCAAGTGATTGAGAGGATCAAGTCAGCTGATGCTGCGCTCACACGCTTCAACGAGTACATCATGGACGTGGATTTGGGGGTGATGGATCAGACAGCCCGCGATAAGATTTTGGGTGACTATGACCAGATTGTCCACCTGGGGGATGTCATATGTCTACGAGCGCGGGAAATTTTGAAGAGTCGGGTGCCTGATGCGGCCAAGCCGCAGACCCCCGTTGTTGCAGGCCCTGGACTATTGAGTAGGCTGCCCACCCTGGAGCTGCCACATTTTGACGGTCGCTTGGATCACTGGCTGGGCTTCCTAAATCTCTTTGAGAGTCTTGTCGATGCACGCTCGGACCTCGGACCTGCCCAGAAGCTGGCCTATTTATAGTTTGTCCTGGAGGGCGAAGCCAGAGCCTTGGTGCAGCACTTGCCGGTGACGGATTCCTCTTACCCGACCGCTCTGGAGCTTCTCTCCCGACGGTATCAGAACAAGCGCTGCCTGGCTGATGTGCACATCGACCAGATTTTGGGACTACCGGCCATTGCCAGCACGTCAATGTTGCGCACTGACTTGCTGAACCCGTTGGTCTCAGCGACCAACGCCTTGAGACGCCTGGAGTTACCGGTAGAACATTGGTCCTACTTGTTGGTGCACATAGTGCTGCAGTTGCTCCCCGCGGAGCTGAGGTCACGTTTTGAGCAGAAGTATGGTGGGGATAGTGCCACCCATCTTCCCCCCTTTGACGACCTCTTCAAATTTTTGGAAGACGAGTGTCGGTTTTCGGATACCACTCGTGGCGCCACGGGGTCACCCCCACTACCTTCTCAGCCCAGAGACCAGGGACGGACTAGGGCTCGGGGGCCTGTTGATGTTCCCCCCGCCCCCCGTTTTGTTGGCGCCCGGAGTTCTCGGGCTAGGGGGCCTGTTGATGATCGCCCCGCCCCCCGTTTTGCTGGCGCCCGGAGTCCTAGGGCTCGGGGGCCTGTTGATGTTCCCCCCGCCCCCCGTTTTGCTGGCGCCCGGAGTCCTCGGGCTAGGGGGCCTGTTGATGATCGCCCCGCCCCCCGTTTTGCTGGCGCCCGGAGTCCGCATCATTGTGACTTTTGTAAGGCAACGGGGCATGTCATGGCGCGTTGCCCGGACTTTTTGAATTTGCACGTAAGTGCCCGCCGCCGCATTGTCAACGCACGCCGTTTGTGCTTCTTGTGCTTGGGGGCCCACTTTCATCGGGTCTGCCCCGACCCCCGCCCGTGTAGAATTTGTGAAGGGTCCCACTTGGAGATTTTGTGCGCCAACGCAAACCGCTCCAGCAGACCAGCTTCTGAGGGGGGTTCGCGCAAGGGGGGGTACCCCGGAGACGAGCACCGGGCTGAGACCCGCAATTCTGTACGCCGCACTCCACCCCCCGCGCAAGTTGAACGGGAGCCCCGCGAGCGCCATTTGGTCTCCCCTCGTCAGGGAGAACGCGCATTGGCTGCTAGGCAGCAGTGGCCGGGTCGGCGCCGCTACCTTTCCCCTCCGTTGGCGGAACGTCCCCGGCTGGAGTCGCGCCCTCCGCCATTCGGGCATCCGGTGGGATATGCCCCTCCAGTGATGGCAAGCGGCTCGGGACACCGCGCAGACGAATACTTTGATTGTTGGCCTCGTCGTGAACGAAGGCAGCCTGGATGCGGCGATCAGTCGTCGCCCAGGCATCACTAAGAGATTGACGCCTGCCCCGCTAAAGGACCCCCCCGATCAAGACGGTTTTGTTGCCAACGGCCTCGGTCAAGGTCTGGGGACCCTTGGGTGACTCGATTGTGGTCTGTGCCATTTTGGACATGGGAGTCCAGGGTTGCCTTTTGTCGTCTTGGTTAGCGGGACAGGTTGGCCTGAAGGTGAATGACCTTTCAGGCAAGATTTGGGGAATTGGCGAACCGGCTGACACCACTGTTGAGGGAAGGACTTGGTTTGAAATCACCCTTGTGAGTTGTCCGTACCCTAAAATTGGTGCTCCTGCCCTTGTTATAACTGAACTTGGTTGGGACGAGCCACTTCGGGAAACCCTGTTGGAGGACGGTTGAGGCACTCTAGCCTTCCTTATGGGGCCCGTCACCCCCTTTTGTTGCCCAAGGAGGGCCACTTGGTTCAATTGTTGGTGACTGATCGTCACACTAGGAACTCGCATGCCGGTTGCAATGCGCTGTTGGCCATTCTGCAGCGAGAAATTTTGATTTTGTCAGCTGATCGCGTCAGTGAGGCGAGGCCCTTTGCTGGCGTCGTAACGGACTTGTTGGTCCCATTTTGTTGAAGACGTCCACCCTTCGTAATAGTAAGATTGTTAAAGCTTATTTGTGTTTGTCTGCCTGTCAACCAAGGCAGTACATTTGGAGCCGGTAACCTCCCTCTCGACAGAGGCCTTTGAGGCGACATGGAAAGATTTGTGTCTCGCCGTGGGTTACCTTCTTTGATTAGGTCTGATTGCGGTACGAATTACAAGGGTACAAGTAACTATTTGAAGGAGGTATACGCCTTCCTTAATGAGAGCCAGGTTGACATTGGTAATAGTTTGGCCCGCCGAGGGGTCACTTGGTTGTTTTACCCGCCAGCCTGCCCCCATTGGGGGGGTATTTTTGGGGCCGCAGTGAAAGCGGCAAAGGGACGCTGGCGGAGATTGTTGGGAGACACCGTTCTCACCTTTGAGGAACTAGCTACGGTATTTGGCCGCATTGAAGCTGTGTTGAATTCGCAACTTGGTCAAGACTTCCAATTGATTAGCGGACGGGTAGGCCCGTCCGGGGGGGGGGTAGATGTTGCGTCCCAAATGTATTTTTGAACGATCTGTTTGGTGTGGCAACATTCTATTGTCTTTTTGATGTTGACACTTGACATAACTTTTTGACTTGTCAGATAGACTTTGGTTCCTTGTTGGAAAATGTCCGTTCTTGGGACTTTGATTTAATTGTAATTGATAAAATATCGTTTGGAATCGCCGTTTGCAACCGATAATTGGGTCGCGATTACCTACTGTTTGAAGTTGTAATCCCGGATTGACGAAAACCCAGGGATATTTCTCGGAACATATCGCCGTATTGCCTCACCGCGTGGCACGCGCATTTGTTGGAAATAAGTTGGGCTGTGATGCTGATCAGGACCGCGCCATCTGGAGACTGGCGCCTTGTGAACGTTCTAGAACACGTGACTTACATCACACTTTTCAATTACTCACCTCATAATTACATACATACCACACTTGGGCGTGACCTTGGTGTACCCAGTGCAGAAGGTAAGTGGTTAGAACTGTTATTTATATATATGGTTGTAGGCCGAAGAGCCTTTTGTTTATTGTTGTTGAAAGCAACGGTAGGGCTCCACGAACCGTGGACAAGTTTCGGACACCCCAGTTATCGTTGCGCTGGCCTATTGTAGTCCTGAACAGACACTTTAAGTTTATTTATTTATTTATCTATGTATTAGCAAGCTGGTATAATCACGAGAAGAAATAATTATTATTCTTATAATTACGTAAAATTCGTGTCGTCAAAAACTAATCTATGCATACATCCTGTGCTTAGTTTTTCGCAATACTAAAACAATAGCAAACTCATTTCAAAGTTATGTCTGTTTGTCTTTTTATGTCTTTGGAACAGCTGAACCGATTTTTACACTAGATTATAAAGGATGTTAACACATTATATTGATAGGCCTGTTGGTCTAGTGGTCAGTGGCCCTGACTGCTATGCACAAGGTCGTGGGTTCAATTCCCACCCAGGACAAATGTTTGTGTGATGAGCACGATCATTTGTTCTTTGTCTGGGTGTAATTTATCTATAATATGTATGTATTTAGAAATATATATGTATGTTTATCAGTTGTCTAGTACTCATATTACAAGCTCTGCTTAGTTTGAGACTAGATGGCGTTGTGTGAAAGTTGTGGAATATTATTATTATATTCTTGTTTTTAACACGGATTCTAAAGGGATCGGGATTTACACGAGATAAACCTCCCTGGCGAAAAAATTTGTAGACACAGCTTGCTATACAATAGATCTTTTGATTTTGTTATAGTATTTATGTTGGCAACTATATCTATTGCGAGCGCATCGTTAGCAATGAGCTAAACACAGGCAGGCATGGTAATTAATTAATCTTTGATAAGTGATATCAATAATTAATTATTGTCTCCAACTTCAAAAGAACTGGTGAAGTACAGTCTGTCCTAACTTATAGTATAAACAGGAAGGTTTATTAACATATCACACTTTTGGGACACAGGCGTCTTCTCTATGGGAGGAAATGGGCCATAATTCACCACGTGGGGCAAGTGCGAGTTAGAGAAAGTCGCATTCTTTCGAACAATTGATCCAAAAACATGCCGGTGTCCACACGAGACACGTTTTCCTTCATCGTTTTGAGAGATGTAGTGATGATATAAAAACCAATGTAATGGGTTCAAACTACTAGACCCCTCTTCCAAGGTACATGAGAGAAAATCCCTAGTTCCACTGTACTTTTTTTTTTTAAATCCTTTCAGTGAAAGCTACACTGTTGCGAAATGTGTAAGGTGCATATTGCATCTATGGCTATGAATGATGTTGATACATGTGATGCATGTATGCTTTGGAGGTTGTAGAAAGGCAGTTTTGACAGTCTGAATGAAAGAAAACATGACAAATATTTATCTATACATAAATACAACTTACATGTGAAATACACAAGTAAATATAGGTATTAAAAGTGAAAATTTAAAAAGATATGAAGAATTCGTGGCTAAATAATAACAGCCACATAGGTTAACCTTCGAGGTTAAGCAACGCTTGCAAGGGTAATGTATGGGTGGCAATCCTAACATACCGAAATTCCTCCGTGACCCGAAAAGTACATTAAGAATTTGGTCCCGTTTGTCATTTGTTCAACTTGTAATAGGTAGTCAGAAGCTTAAAAAATCTGATACCTACTATAGTTGGTTCGCGTTAAGAAAATAGTGACGTCATCAGTGCAACTGCAGGGTAAAGGTGTTTTCACAATGGAGTAAAAATTCAAAATTAAATGTGTATTTCAAAAGATTAAGTTTAATGGAAAAATTAAATGAATTGTCTTAAATTAGTAACATTTTTTAAACAGTGTCACTAGAAATTTCGTCTGAATTTATTATGAAAAAATTTTGTTCTGCATTTTCTATGACGTCATCAAATTTCACATAAAATTTTCTGCTTGTATCACGTGGTCGCAGCATAAAGTTATTGCGTCACAAAATATTTATTTTACATTACTCATTTTGAATATTGAGTTATTGGCACTAACATATTTTTTTATGTGAGCCCACACCAATTCAACAGGATTGAATTTAATTAAATTATTTAATGTAGGTAGGTAACGCATAAAAGACAACCGTTTCGCCAAAAGATCTCCAGTCAACTGGTCACTGTGAACTTAGCTTTCTAATTTGTTGCGACCTGATTGGTCGAGAGACGCGGACAACGATGACGTCACTATTTTCTTAACGTGAACCAACTATAATTCATGACATCTGTTAAATACTAGTCCTCAGCTGCATCGAGTAAGACTGAATGCCAACCCTTAGATAAGTTGGGAAGCTATGTCTATAAACATAAGCGGCTAATTCTCCTTAAGCTTATGCTCCTTTAGTTCTAAGTTGAGCTACACGATAACTGACAAATGCTTGCACTGTCTGGACAGGTCCGCTCAAATTTGCGTGGTTATTTCCTCAAAAGAGCACCGCAGACATGAACCTACATGCTTCTCATATACAAATACAAATTGTGATTGTGTGAATTGTGACTTTAAAACAGACTTTGACTCTGAGTGTGTTTCGGTGTTTGTTCTCAGAGTATGCAGTTAGGAAACACCGGCCTCATCTACAAAACAAAACCAATTTACAAAATAAATATTTCATTTCATTTCATTTCAATTAATTGAATCATTCAAACTTCACATGACAAAACAATTTGACGGCAAAAAGGCATTTCCTAGCTATGCTTTTGTAGAAAAACTGTTTTGTAAAACTTTTTACGACGATTAATACTATTACCATAAAATTCACTCTACAACCTGTAACACCGACTTCAAGTACTTTACAAGACGAGCTACCTCTGACAACTTCATAAAATCCGCAAACATTACGTCGCACGAACATTGTAACCATAAAAAGTCGCACCGTCATCGTTACTACACGTGGCCTTAATTCGGGACAATGGTAGATATGCCATGAAATATGACGTATCGTATCCACATATACTACACGGAATGATAACAGTTCGAGACGAAGTACCTTTCTATAATAAGAAAATTTAATAATAATAAAAATATTTATTGAAAAAAAACAGTTTTTGTGCAACATAACACAGTGATTGGAAAAAACGGAACCCTTATAGTTTCACTTTGTTATTCGTCCGTACCTATGTCCGTCAAGACCATGTTTCTCAAAAACAGGTAGAGATATGAAACACAAATTCATACCAGACACTAAGTCTGCGATTTCTTGCAGCTACAAAAATCAATTCGGAAAGTCAACTTAATGAAAAGACAAAAGATATGACCGTTTATGTTGCATATTTTAATAAGCAATACAATATGTTGGGATTTCACTAGGGAATCAAAACCTATAGAGACCGTATTTCCGTAGACCTAGATTCATGAAAATTTGGCAAAAAACAATTACTTACAGCAAATATCTTTTCATATAAAGCAAAAATCTGAAGACAGTAAATATGCATTTAGTTAGGTAGATACTATTTGAACTGATATATTTAGATAATATTGGACGGGACCTTCGGTGAGCGAGCCCAATTTTCACGAGGCTTTTTTTGTATAATTACCTGACTGTCTAGGGCTTAACTTCATAAACCTATCGATGGGCTGGGATGTGGAGGTCAGACAGGCAGTTGTTTCATAATACGCTATGAATAGCTTATTATATTATGACGCTTTCAGTTTATTAAAATTTATATTTATACTAGTATTTGCGTGTTGCGCGAGGTGCAAGCTACTCGCGTGCTTGTGAAAAAAAAAATGGGGGGGGTTGCACAATTATTTTGACTAAAGCATTGCCCTTCTAAATGAATCTGAAAAAAAAAATGTTCCAAGTCTCTTAATTTCCGAGATCTGCCTAAAGGGGGTGAGAAGGGGGGCAAGGGGGGCGACTTTGAAAAATGGTTTTTACTTTACCGAGCCTCTTCTATATGAATCCGTAAAAAAAAAAGAAATACTGGTCTCGAAGTTTCCGAGAAACGATAGGGAGGGGGGAGAAGGGGGGTGAAAAGGGGAGGTATGGCACTGTTGCCGTAGGTTTGAGCGTTTGCGTGTTGCGCGAGGTGCAAGCACCTCGCGTGCTTGTGAAAAAAAAAAATATGGGGGGGGGTGCTGGTGGGGGGTTGCACAATTATTTCGACTAAAGCATTGCCCCTCTACATAAATCTAAAAAAAAAAAATTTCGAAGTCTCTTAATTTCCGAGATCCGCCTAAAGGGGTTGAGACGGGGGGCAAGGGGGGTGACTTTGAAAAATGGTTTTTACTTTACCTAGCCTCCTATACACAAATCCGTAAAAAAAAATACGCGTCTCGTAGTTTCCGAGATACGATAGGGAGGGAGGAGAAGGGGGGTGAAAAGGGGAGGTTTGGCACTTTTCCCGTAGGTTTGAGAGTTACTTGTTTACGAATCTGTCAAAATATACCCACCTCCCCATCCACCATCTGGGAGAACAATTATGTCAGTGAGTGAGTCAGTGGTAATTTAGCTTTATATAGTACTAGCTTTTGCCCGCGACTTCGTCCGCGTGGAATAGTTATTTTGGGCTAACGTTAAATTTAACCCCGATTTTGAAGCATTCTTCATTGGCGCTCCGCTCCTATTGGCCTTAGCGTAATGATACAATATAGCTGTGCCCGCGACTCCGTCAGCGTAAGTTAATGCATTGGTAATATTGTATAGATCACGTTCACATGAGGCTTAAGTACCTAGAGAACGCTACGACCGCGAGACGCGTCGAGCGCGGCGACCGATTCTCAAAAATAATCCTTATAGCATGATTCAGTATTCACGCGCGATGGCTTATTATTATAAGCGTATTTCATGTATAACTTTGGTGTTTCTAAACCGATTTATATGATTCTTTTTACGGTTTCGTAGCCGAATGGCAAAAAATTGAATCTTTATAGTTTCGACATGTCTGTCCGTCTGTCTGTCTGTCTGTCTGTCCGTCCGTCCGTCTGTCACAGCAATTTTATTCCGAAACTATTAGGACTATACATGTGAAACTTGATAGGTAGATGTATTCTGTGAACCGCTTTCCGATTTTGAGAAAAAAATTAAAAAATATTTAAAATAAAGGGGGGCTCCCCATACATGGAACTAAACCTGAAAATATTTTTTTTCATGAAATCGATGCATGTGTGGTATTTATAGACAGTTCTTTAAAAACGACATCGGGGTTTCTAAAACCACTTTTCCATAAAGTCAATCGTTTAAAAGATATAAGCTTCCAAAGAGGTAAAATGTGTGTGTGGCGGACACAACCTCTAACTTCTATAATAATGGAGTGAAAAATCTAAAAAAAATATATGTCTGTAGATCTTAATATAAACTTTCAACCAAAATTAGTTTGAACGAAATCAGTTCAGCAGTTTTTGAGATACAGCATATTTTCTAAAACCGCAAATATAACTTTGTAATTCATACAAACACTATGAAAAACAAATTTATTCGGCGCAGTTGTGAAAAATGTAAAAAAGCCAGTTTTAAGAAATTTGTAAGGTTTTTTTTTCAAAACAAATTTATTTGGCGCAGTTGTAAAAAATGTAAATAAGCTAGTTTTAAGAAATTTGTAAGGTTTTTTTTTGTCAAATAAATTTGCATATTATATTATAGTTACTACGGAACCCTTCATGGGCGAGTCTGACTCGCACTTGGCCAATTTTTTTATGGAATAGTTAATAATGTTAACTTTTTCAATTAAGGGTGACTGAGAGTGTTATAAACGTAAGAGTAGACAAATATTATAATCAGAAAGCTTCGAACTGCTAAGCTATCGGGAATTACACGTGTTATTGTGAGTCAACCATAAAAGTTAGACATATGCTGTCGTGGGATATTTTTTATATAATTTTAAGGAGAACATTTCCGTCATGAAATGATTTGTGTAGCTTTAACCATTAAGGTTGCACACGCGACGGAAGCTTAAAAAATGGAGTAACTTCTCCCGTTTTCCCAACATTTCCCTTCACTGCTCTGCTCCTATTGATTGTAGCGTGATGAAAAGTATACTATAACCCGCTCAGGAGTATGAAAAATAATTGTACCAAGTTTCGTTAAAATCCGTCGAGTAGTTTTTGTTTCTATAACGGTTATACAGACAGACAGACAGACAGACAGACAAAAATTTAACTGATTGCATTTTTGGCATGAGTATCGATCCTTAATCACCCCCTGATAGTTATTTTGGAAATATATTTCATGTACAGAATTGACCACTCTACAGATTTATTATAAGTATAGATAATTAACCTCTCAAGGCCATTTTTTACATCAACCATCCATCAAGCACCGCGGGCGGCAAGCAGCATCGTAAGCGTAATCTGACCCCGGTCACAAACGATTTTAAGACTTATCTTTACTACAAATACAGTTTTAAATCGGGGTTTGGTGGCACAAATTTGTGCCAGCGGGGCTCAACTAATACTTGTTTACTGGCACGTTTTTGTGCTGCTGGGGCTCTAGAGGTTAATATTTATTTAAAATCACAATAATTTGCTCATCGTCAGGTAAAATGTATTGGGACTCTCTACCAACTATAAACTAACTTTTTTTTATCTATTTTTTAAAGATCGCTAACAATGTTGTTAGAATTCACATTACTAGCAATCCTGTTAAACCCTCCAACTAAGCTAAATATGCTTGTGTCTAGAGTGAGTTCACGGCATTAGTGTTATGGGTGGGTTAGAACCCGCGATCTCTCGATCACAAGTCCGACACCTTAGCCATTAAGCTATTTATTTATTTATTTAAGGTCAGCCAACAATTGTTTACACATATCATTACAATGCGACTGACAAATTTACATATACAAGTGTAACAATCACTTATAAGCTAACACTACATGCACAGAAAACGGATTAAACGTGTACAAAAGCTAGACATTATAGGCAATTAAGTGAATAATGTTACTGTTTCAACCTCTACTAGAACAAACTAACCATTAGGTATGCCGTGCTCTTACACACTTGGATGTCGCATTCACTTTCACTTCTGGCTCCGAGCTCGCGACATCCCGCCGGCATGCAATATTCACGCCCAATGAGTCACGTAAACACGGTCATGATTATTTTATTGTGACCTTACATTCTTATTGGAGATACGACTCTTGCGCTGCGAGATTGATGTGGACTCGGCGGCCTCTTGGGTTAACCTAGAAATATTTGAGTGGGCCTAAAGTGACTTTTCGACTCTATTTTATTGAATTGAATGAAAAAGAAAATTCTTGATTGTTAAGGGTAGGTTAATACATCATCTGCCGGGGTTGTGGGAATGTTCTAACTAGATACCGTGGCCCCGGAACGTAAGGGCAGCTGAAGGAACAAGGTGGATTTTTAGTCAGTAGAATTCTGACACTCCTTTAAGCTCCACTCAGAGCGGGAGAAGTCATTCGATGATTTTCCCACCCGGAAAAAAAAAACGGTATACATCATATTGAAGTAGGTACCTAATAGATGCTCTTTACGTTTTTGTTCTAGACAAGCAACCTGCAGTGTTGCCTGACTTACAAGAACTAATTAGGTACTTTTGTTCCTTAAACAGGTTTTTAAGAAAATAATAGACGTATTAAAATGTTACTAATTACCAATTTTCGGAATAGATATTATTGTACCACCTTTTTTCATTGTACATATAGATGTTATGTGTTGATTGTTGCTGTATCGTTTTTCGAAGAAGCGAAGCTTATCGTGTTCCTACCTATTTTTATGAATAGGTAACATTCATTATAAAAAATATATATATTTTTTGCAAATTAGTTATATTTTCACATTATTCAATTTCTTAAATATCACGGTACGAATAAAACCAAATAGAAGCTTACTTTGGCTATTTTTTATAAGGAAATCTAACCTAAAATTAGACAGACATAATGATATCGTTTCGTTTGTTTCGTTAGAATATGGCCAATAACAAGTTTACACAAATAACAAGTATTAAATACAGTTGTTTTGTGTCAAGTTTACTTAATTTAAATAAGAATATCAATAGATGTATGTATTAGTGCCCGCTACCGACATTCTCTAACATTACAGTTTCATTTAAACTATTACGAAATGATAGTAACCGTAATCATTGTTAAATACAATTTGCCAGTAATTGATCATGCGCTTGAAATAATTATGTGTAATGTAGACCGCAGGCCACGAGTGCAGCTCGTATCACTAAATAATTAATAAAAATCTACGTTCATTCTAATTGATTTTTAATGATGTAACGCAATACCGTTTAAACATGAACTCTAATTACGTTAAGTTTCGCGTGAAATGTGATTAGTTTCTCTTCAGTAAGTAACTTAAGTCACCTGAAATATTTTGTAGAAACTTTTAAAATTCTTCTTGGTTCTGGAAGAATAACTTTCAATCAAAATTCAACATCATTAGAGTACGATTTTAACAATATCGAACAGAAATTTTCAGGAAAATTTAACAATTGAGGTAAATTGAAAATATTGGTCAATCTCTTTTGGAAATAGAACTTATATGACAACCGGTCGGCACGAGCGATCCGGGTGACCTCTGTGAACTTAATTAGTGACGAAGGAAGATTTTCCTTTCATAGTAAGAAAGTGATTTAGGTAAATAAATTATTCAAGCGTTAAATTTTATAATGTTAGTACTTATACTTTGAAAGTTAACTTGGTAAATCTCTTCACTAACTACTTTGAAAGAAGAGAAATATTAAAGGAGACTATCAAGATTGTTTAGCCATATTTGTGTTATCAAGCAACCTGGTAGTGGGTCCATATACCTCTAAGGTTAGGCAAGGATCTCAGATGGCAGCTATTTCTTAGGATGTTTGCAAGAGCAGATGATGTTTCCAGTGACATTTTATAAATTACCAACCGTTAACTTCACTTGGCTATCTACAAAACCAAAACAACTTTTCACGACAAATTATTTGTATAAGCGATCAAAATTTAAGAGCTATAATAAATCTGATGCCAGATCTATAGCCCAGCCAGTATAGCGTACACTATCGTTTTAAACGCGACGGTTATAAATGGCGCGAGCCACAGTCCGACCCGACTTCCATTCAAACGTTATTTTTCTTACATTCACCGACATTTTTTATCCAAACCAAAAATCGTGGCTCATTTATCTTATTCACAAACCCGCGGATTCTATTAAAAAGATTTTCTTATTCAAAAACGCCAAAGAATTGAATCGGAATGGAAAGGAACAGTATCTGGGTGATTAATTACGAGGACAGTCACAAAAGTGAGTGTTTTGTTTCAAGTTATCATTTGTATTCAAAGAGATTATTCAATGAAAAGTTTGGACACTATGAATAGGACAGCGTTTGAAGGGAGTCAAGAAAAATCGTTTTGAATTTGAATAACTTAAATGTTGAAAAGAGTCGTTGCTTTAATTACAGGGGTCCAGGGAGTAGCGTTACTATAAAACAGTCTCTTTAATTAAATATTACTGTGATGAATTGTAGCACCAGTTCAATAATCATACCGTTCCAAAATAACCTATCTAGTTATATTTAGACTGTCGTC
The DNA here is from genome assembly GCA_943138885.2 of Tholera decimalis. Lineage (NCBI taxonomy): Eukaryota > Metazoa > Arthropoda > Insecta > Lepidoptera > Noctuidae > Tholera > Tholera decimalis. Next base: position 1,121,721 of record OW964550.2, read on the forward strand.
ATTTTAGACCGAGTGAGTAGTCAGTGGCGTCGACTGACTTGACGTAGAGACATAGTATACAGAATGTATTATTGCTCTTTTCTTGTATTAATCTACAGATGGACTGTTGACGGACGTTGACAGATGGACGGTTGTTATTAGACGAGTTGTTATTAGTTGTTAATAGGCGAATGGTTAAAGAGAACCTGTGCCAGTCTTTCATACAATTAACCGAATTATTTTCCGTATTCACATTAAAACAACCCTGTATTAGCGCACACCAGAAGTAAAAACGATTCGAAAACGCCTTAATTAAGATTGTTAATCCATAATGTGAGAACTACATCGATCTAAAAAGATTTTCTGCGCTCTTTCGACTTTTAAAACTTAGTAAATTTTCAGATTGATCATTAATAATATATTTTGCTTAGACTATTTTCGTCGTCTTCCAGGAAAAATACGAGGTGCTAAAATAAGATCTAATAATATCAAGAAACGATACTCTAGTCTCCATGTCGCTTGAAAATAAAAGTATAAAAAATTATGAGACCCCTTTTATGAGGGAAACGTAACTCAGTAGCTTCACACGCAAGGTTCACAGCGATGGCAAGTTATTACCTTAACTAAGGTTTCCCGTAACTCTTGGACCTCAAAAGTCGACGATAGCCATTAAACCCATGATTGAGGAATCTCCCCTGAGCCACGAGACCCGAACTTCGGGCTACATACGTTACAACCTTTTTTATCTCGTAAATGTTGCATGCCTGGCTTAGACCGTTTTTTTCAGGTTACTTCAAAGGAGTAAATGCTAAAAGGAGCAGTTTCTTAAATTGGTTTAGGGAGGCTCTGTAACGGTTTAGTCGATCAAGACCTTTGTCTGTAAAGCAGCCGGTCAATTTGACCTGTATTACGATGTAATGGCTGGGATCTTCTTTTATTTTGAATGTAACTACATACACACAACACTAGAATACACGATTGTATTTACTTTATTTTTTGGGTTCTAAACGTACTTATAAAAACAATGAAACATTTACAGTTTGAATGTTTGAATGAATGAAACATTATAATATTGTCTCCGAATCTACTGGATTGTATTAGTTGAAACTTGATACACGTTATCAACTTCTGTGACCCAAATACGAACACATAAACTATTAACCAATAAAAAATAAATACTTACTTTGCCGTGTGAACATAAAAATATATTATTATTTATTATCATATAGAAGGGTATATAACGTATCATGTGGGCTTTAGGATAGTTTATTTTCTTTTTTTAATTCTCTGAATATCAGTTTTCAAAAAGTCACCTGATAGCATCTTTTGACCTACGTCTCACTTAATGGTAAGCGATGGTTTGGTCGAGGATGAAACACGCTTGCCTTGAGTTCAAGGCAAGTGTGTTTAGATTAGTTAATCTTATTAATTTCGACATAATTTCGCAATAGTTTCCATACGTTACAGAACATCGCCTTATGACTGCGCACTTCTGAAGCATATGTTTTACTAAACTTTTTGTTGCATGAATGTCTTTCTTTAGCCAATAACTGCTTCAACTCAGAAACTTGCTATATTTAGCAAACAAAGACAACGCAAACTAACTGCAGAACTAGCAGTTAGTTGCCAACAACAATTTTCCCAGGAGTTGCGATACTTTAAAGTAGGAAATTCTTTCAGTTTTTGTAACATCTCGAACATAGGTTCTTTTGAAATATTTTCTCCGCTTCCGTGTCATAATGGGCGTTGGTTCAAGAAGGAGGACGTCCGTCGTTAATAGAATTACACCTCTTACTGGAAAATTTAGATTTTGATCGTTAAAATGGAGCGTCAGGGATTAACTTGTTAGTGCGGTTACTGGCAGAAGTCACGCGAGATATTACGGAAGCGACTGCATTAAGCTAATTATGATTAATCATTTTAGTAAAGAGAAGATCGTCACTAAATAATAATAGCCGGACAGATCGATCTTCAAGGTTATGCGTGTTTTTCAAGGTCGTCCGTGGATCGGTATAAATTAAGATATAAATAAATTAAGATAAATATCTTAATTTATTTATTTATAAAAGGTAGCTTCACAGCTTGCAGGTACAAATGCCAAAACATTTACTTAAAAGTTACGCAATTATGATGTATACAGATATTAGAGGTAGATTAAATACAAAGTAGACATGTCTTGTAAAATTAGTTCCTACACACCAGCTAACTAAGGGTAGATTTCTGTAGATGAGACTTATGGGCGAAACGAAACGCATGTTATGTTCTACGACGTATTTGGCGAAGAACTCCCTATATATATATCTTCACAACATGACGATTTCTTCTTAATTAAGTTGAATCCTATTAATTAACTATACTATGCGACCCTAGAACAAAGAACAAGACAGCGTGGTGTTAGCTTTAAAAATCAGACGCTTGACCTAATTTCAGAAATATGCAAAGGGACTCACGGACATATTCCGGTTAATCCAAACTTGGATTTTATATTTAACCTTGGTGCCTTGCCTTTCCTTGGTCATTGTTTGGGCTGTTACGCCTAAGAAAATCTTTATATCTCTCTTAAAAGCTTGTGACCTTGCTTCGTCCGCAGACACCAGAAGAAAAAGGAAGGCCTCTGTCACTTGACAGAGACCAATAGTCTCTGCTCTATGATAATAGACAATTACTAATTGGGTCACCTCACCATAGAATCTTACTAAATTATTTTCACACATTTTATAAGGAGAACACCATTAATTTAATCTTTATTTATTATTATGTTTAAATATATTTATTAGGTAACTCAAATTTGTAATACTGGATACACATGCGCCACGGTAGATGGCGCCAGCATATTGCTTTTACATAATTATAATTTTTTTAAACGTCTGTTTGGTACGGAAGATGTACCAAATTATGTAGGCGAATTAAAAATGTTTGATTTTAAGTGGACTGTATTTTGAGGATGGCTGGTTTCGCCTAGAAAGAACAGGATAATGAACGGGCGACCGAGTTTCAGGGATTATGAGGGAAAAGCACGTCTTACCTGAGGTCTTCAAGATGGCGCCTGCTGGCGCCTGCCTGCTTCGAGCTTCGAAGTACACGACGTGTTGATATCAGAATGCACCAAACCACTCAATCATACCCGCGGGCGGTTCATCTTAGTTCAATCACGATTTATATAGATAAATAAGCGGAGTTTTAGCGGTATAACACACGGACGGCGGAGTACCGTAAGACATCGACAATACGTCCGCGTGGAGAGGCGTACTTAACACGTTCTGTTATTGCGGTGTCATTGCTTGCCATAGATTCGTGGCAGACATGCTTTTTTGGGGTAGGGAGAGGGAATGGTCGTCCGTTCTGACAGTAAACGTCAAAATGTGGGAACAAACTATTTAACCAAATTTCAAAATGAGATGGCGTTACCATTTCCCCCCGGCTTTAAAGGGTTGCCTTTAAAAGGAAACAAATCAAATAAGCTACGTTAGGTATACTACCGCATAACCTATCCACGAGCTAAAACAGCGTTATGATATTAAATTAATCTAAATTAACTTTAGCGGAACAATTATAGCGAAAACTATTAACTAAATACCTAAACTAAGAGGGAGATCCAACTTCAGGCTAGATCTCACTGAGTCGGTAGCGGACAGAGACGTACAACAGGGCGCACGTAACTACCCTTCGCGGTTTTTACAGTAACAACGCGGGTTGTACCGTCTTTAGATGTATGCAATTTCTCAACGATGGCTAAGGGCCATGAAAGCGACGGAGAATTGTCATTTATGACAATAACCAACGTACCCTCCTGTATAGGGGATGCAGGACTATTCCATTTGGATCTAGCCTGAAGCTGGTGAAGGTATTCCGACCGCCAGCGCCGCCAGAACGACTGTACGATATTATCGAGCAGAGTATGTCTCTGAAGCAAGCTAGAAGAGTCTGCTTTAGGAGCGGGAAGTGACGATAATGGCGCTGTGTTCAAGAAATGCGCAGGAGTTAACGCGGATGGTTCAGCAGGGTCACTACTCAGTGCTGTGAGCGGCCGCGAGTTAACCAGTGCCTCGACTTGAGCAAGGACAGTTAAAAGCTCTTCATAAGAGAGGATCTGTTGACCTACGATTTTGAAGAGATGCGTTTTAATTACTTTGACCATGCTCTCCCAACATCCACCGAAATGTGGTGAAGCAGGCGGAATAAACTTCCAATCAATGTGATTTACGGAAAGTTCTTCCTGTAGACTTGTACGATATTCTTTATTAAGAAACTTATAAAGATCGCGTAAATAAGAGTTTGCACCCACGAAACAAGTGCCGTTGTCCGTGTACAAACATTGTATAGGGCCGCGTCGCGAAAGAAATCGTTTTAGGGCTGCCAGAAATGACACCGTGCTTAAATCCGTCGCAACTTCAATGTGCGTGGCGCGCGTCGTTAAACATGTAAAAATGCACAGCCAGGCTTTACGGCTTTTAACACCTCGACCACGCACTGGCGTGTACTGCAGCGGTCCTGCGTAATCACAACCGGTATGTGTGAACGCCTTATCTACTTGATTGACGCGCTGGCTAGGAAGGTCAGCCATGAGAGGAAAGACCGGGCGAGGACGAAATTTAAAACACGCGTTACAATTGTGTATTCTGTGGCGAATTATTCGCCGTGCAGCTAAAACCCAATGTTTATGCCTGAGTAAGGACATAAGCAACTCTGGACCGGCATGGAGATGTTTCTTGTGATAAAAATCAACAAGAAGGTCGACAACGTGGTCATGACGCGATAAGACGCAAGGATGCTTGTAGTTGTATGGTTCGTCCGAATTTGACAGACGACCGCCAACGCGTATAATGCCGTGCTCATCGAGAAACGGCTTGAGCTTAAGAAGCGCGGGAGAACAAGATACATTATTTTTTAAATTTTGAATGTCGTTACTAAAGTGAACAGCCTGTACAACTCGCAATAATTTATACTCTGCGAATTCAAGATCAGAGCTCGAAACAGAAGCCCCATTAGGTAGTTGCCTAAGAAACCTACAGACATAAACGATGGCGCGTAGTAACTTAGACCACGACGACATGCGCAGCGCGAGTGCATAGATCGGAGATTGTGCTACCTCAACAATCACGGGGTGAGAAACAGATTTCCGTTCGGGTGCATCCTCGGCTTCTGCACTGTGGTCACAATGTTGTATGGGCCACTCTGACGGATCATGAGAAATCCAAGAAGGTCCACGGTACCACAAAGGATGTTGCAGAAGTTTAAGTGGAGTAACACCACGAGAAAGGCAATCAGCAGGATTCTCAACGCCCGCGATGTGATTAAAACAAGTAGCAGGAACAAGTTCTATTAATTTAGTAACGCGATTGGCGACAAAAGTCTGCCAGCGGTGAGGAGAGGAATAAATCCAGGCGAGCACTACCTTGGAGTCAGAAAATGCGTATATTTTATTGATGGGGTAGTGGGGCGAAACTGTGTCTTGAACCTTGCGGAGCAACTGAGACAGCAGAAGGGCCGCGCACAACTCCAGTCTCGCAACCGAAATGGTTTTGACAGGCGAGACCTTGGACTTGGCACAAACTAACTGCACCGAGTAGTTAGAACCAATGCGGACTTGCAAGTATACGACTCCGCCGTAAGCGCGTTCGCTGGCGTCAGCAAACCCTATTAAGTTGATAGTACATCCATCGACCAACCCAAGATGCCGCGGTATAGTTATTTGATTGAGCGCGGAAAGCTCAATGCAAAATTGTTTCCAAGCGGCGACAATATGGTCGGGAGGTGCGTCATCCCACTCACACTTTGATAACCAAAGTTCTTTGATCAAGAGCTTGGCGTAGAAAATTGTGGGACCCACAAAACCCATGATGTCCCATAGTCGTGCCACTGTGGACAGCATAGTGCGTTTGGTGCACTTATCATCAGGTGGTGCGACATCAAACAGAAAACTATCACTGGATTTATACCAACGTAAACCAAGAACTTTATGCGGTACAGACCTCTCAAACTCAATGTCTGGAGAAGCCTTATGAGAATTAGGTAAGTGCTCGAGAACCTGTTTATAGTTGCTTGTCCATTTGACAAGATCAAACTGGCCTCGCTTGAAAAGCTGAATAAGCTCTTCACAAAGCGAAATTGCTTGCGGAGCGTATGTGACACTACAAGCGATGTCATCCATATATAAAGCGGAAGTAGCGGCAGCCGCTGCGGCGGGAAAGTTGTCGCCTTCATCAGCGATCAACTGGCGGACAACTCGTAACGCGTGATATGGACTGGACTTGAGTCCAAAACAAACACGATTAAACTGATACACAGATAAAGGTTCATTTTTGTTAAAACGATAAAAAATCCGTTGAAATCTACGGTCAGATTCACGAACGCCGATATTGAGAAACATTTGGCGGCAATCAGCTGACAGAGCAACTTGGAAAAGTCGAAATTTTATTAATATATTAAATAAGTCACCCTGTAGATTAGGGCCGGCATGCAAAATGTCATTGATCGACTTACCCGATGTAGTCCTGCAACTAGCATCTAAAACCACGCGAAGTTTCGTGGAGGTTTTATCTTCGCGAACTACGCCGTGATGCGGAATATAATACGCGGGAAGTGAATTGTCCTCGTTGTTAACAACCGGACTCAAAAAACCTTTATCTATGTAGTCGCGCATGACGTCATTATAGGCGCCGCGCAACTTGATCGATGCATCCAGTTTGCGTTCCAAACAATGAAAGCGTCTAAGCGCCGCAGCGTACGAGTCGCCTAGCGAATACGGGTCACCACAAAAGGGTAACGCCACAACATATCTACCACTGTCGTCGCGAACAGTGGTAGTGCGGAAGTGTTCTTCACACTCGAGATCCTTAAGGCTCATCGAGGGCGGGGCGGAGATCTCTTCAAGCTCCCAAAATCGCTTGAGAAGAGAATCAATATTATTTTCTTGAAGAACAGCACAACAAGACGTAGTATATTGAGAAATATGTGACGTAGGTACGGTACCCATAATCACATATCCAAATACCGTCTCAATAGCGGGTGGCAAATTATGTTGTTCACTACGTATCACGTTAGGTAGGAACAAATGTGGAAAGATAGATGCGCCGAGCAAAGCGTTGATATTTCCCGGTTGCGAGAAGTCAGAGTCTGCGAGCGATAAATACTCGAGATGCTTAAGTAAGGACACGTCCACCTGAGCGTTCGGCGGTGTGTCCGTAATACGTTCCACGATAAGCGAGGAAATATTAAAATTAATATTCTTATTGAAACGGGAATGTATTCTAACATCTACGGAACCCTTACAAGATTTTTCCGACCCACCGATCCCCTTAACTACTAAGTTAGTATTTTTAAAGTTATTCCACAGTCCGAGGCGTTTAAAACAATCAGAAGTAATAAAATTACTTTGTGAAGCACTATCTAGTAAACAACGAATTATGTGCGGTGAGTTATTGACATCGTAAACAATAACTTGCGCTGTCGCTAACAGTACCGTTGTGGACGCCATACATTGCGGCTCTGCATCGCGCTGAACATGACAAGTGCGCGAGCGCTGACCGCGCGCACACGCAATGGATGTCGTACACAGCGACACCTCGGGCTGAGACGCGGAAGCGGCCGCCGCCTTGGTATTGGCGCTTTGTGGCTGTGACGGTGACTCATCCGTTAGCGTAGATTTTTTATCGAAATGTAATAATGTGTGATGACGCTGATTGCATGAGCGGCACCTTGTCTTACTAGAACAATCACTTGTTTTATGTTTTATGCTTAAACAATTAACGCAAGCTTTGTTGTCTTTCACACATTTGAAACGAGCAGTCGGATTTAAATTACTAAAAGCGGGACATTTAAAATAGTGGTCGTGCACAATATTACTGCACAGACACTTAGACGAATTATTTTTATTAGGTTCCGAACATGCTACATAAGACTGCGGATTAGGGACCGACCTATTGTTACTATTTCGCGATTTATTCGAACTTTGTCTACTATTGTTATCATTCGACGAGCTGGATGGACTAGGCTGCGTATTATGATATATTCGGCACTGATCTTTGATGAAGGTAATAAAACTATCTAGAGTAGGTATTTTATGATTACGTTCCGACATCTCGTAAGCACGAATGGTTTCAGTGTCGAACTTCTTTAAAGCGAGTTGTAACAATATGAAGTCGGAGAGATCTTTCAATTTTAAATTTTTAAGTGAATTAACTGCGGTAACAAAGTTATCTATAAACAGCTGGAAATTCGATTCAGACGCGGGACCGGACAATTTAAGGTATAAAGCCTGATCAAAGTAAGTAGACGCGAGGATACGAGTATCCTGATACCTATCAAGGAGTGACTGGAATATGACCTGATAATTCTCAGCACTGGGTGTGACACCCGCGAATACGGACTGCGCTTTCGGCGACAGCTTCCCTATTAAATAGTACAACCTGTCAGCGTCTGTCAGAGAGCCATTATCGTGCACCGTTGATTTAAAACTTGCATGAAATAACGGCCAGTTCCGTATATCGCCATCAAACGACATAAGTTCAATCGGAGGTAGTCTAGGCGGCGCTCGGACAACCGGTGCGGCGCTCGTGGAGTATCTACCCTCTAACTGTAATTGTATGCGCTTGATAATGCAATAAAGATCCTCGAAGGATGTGTACGCTTGGTAATTCGGTTTTGAATCAGGATCAAAAGAAAGTAATTTATCGTTATATGTGTCCAACAAATTATGAAAGTCTGATCGAATATTATCTACTGTTACACAATAACTAAGAAATGATTCGGTACTAATTTCGGAAGAAGCGGCGGTTTTTGAGCGCTCGTAAATATTTTGAATCCGCTCAAATAAAACATTACGTTTAGCTTCCAAGATTGTCAGCTCTTTTTCTTCCGAAATACACGGCTTATTTTGTTTCGACATGTTGTGTGGGTATAAGTAAATAAGTTGTTAGGAACAAACTAACTAAGAATGACCAAGTAGCCACTATTTTTGCAACTGAAATAAGATTCGTAAATATGTTTATGCGGTAGTTATTCCTAGCTAGGCAAGAACTATGATAATTATAATTGGCGGTAAAACTAAAAGATGCTTGAAATATGGAATTTACAAGGCAACTATGATAGTTTGTATAATGATATTTAGGAATGTAGGTAGCTACTTTAAGTATATTACCTACAGGGGGGCGAGATTTAACCACGTAATGGGTATGGATATGGACTAAGGCGTATAGCTAGGTGCTATAACTTCCTAGGTAGGTACTTTTATAATGTACCTACGCGGTATATAGAGAATATGGATTATGAATCCTTCTCTTGCGGGGGCGAGCTATGAATCCACTTGAATAGGATCAAGCAATGGATCCGGCTCGTAGAGGACCAAAAAAAATGGTACGGAAGATGTACCAAATTATGTAGGCGAATTAAAAACGTTTGATTTTAAGTGGACTGTATTTTGAGGATGGCTGGTTTCGCCTAGAAAGAACAGGATGATGAACGGGCGACCGAGTTTCAGGGATTATGAGGGAAAAGCACGTCTTACCTGAGGTCTTCAAGATGGCGCCTGCTGGCGCCTGCCTGCTTCGAGCTTCGAAGTACACGACGTGTTGATATCAGAATGCACCAAACCACTCAATCACACCCGCGGGCGGTTCATCTTAGTTCAATCACGATTTATATAGATAAATAAGCGGAGTTTTAGCGGTATAACACACGGACGGCGGAGTACCGTAAGACATCGACAATACGTCCGCGTGGAGAGGCGTACTTACCGTAGCACAAACCCTATCGGCAATAAACCAAAACGACTACCGGTAGATTCAGCTACACAAAATACAATGTATCTTAGTCCAGTGGATCCCTATGAGGTAAATAGAATAATAAAAAACCTTAAAAATAAAAGAAGCCACGGAATTGATGAACTCCCACCTACTCTGTTAAGGCAATGCGCTGACGAATTAACTTTACCATTTTACATACTGATCAACCAATCTTTCGAAGAAGGCGTTTTTCCCGATTTGTTAAAAAAGGCTCTTATAAAACCGATCCATAAGAAAAATTCAAAAACCGACCCGAACAACTATCGTCCAATTGCCCTGTTACCAACTGCCTCGAAAATATTCGAAAAAGCTATGTGCGACCGCGTCTACGCATTTTGTGAAAAATTTAATATACTCAACGACAGTCAAAATGGGTTTCGTAAAAATAGATCAACCACTTTGGCCGTTTACAAATATATCCAAGAAGCCCTCAATATAATAAATAATAAAAAATATGCTATAGGATTGTTATTAGATATGACGAAAGCGTATGATAAAGTTAAATTTGATATATTATTAAATAAGCTGTATAACATCGGCATCCGCGGAAAAAGTCATGATTTGTTCACCTCGTACCTAAAGAACAGAGAACAAGTCGTAGAAATTGAATATTACAATAGCAAAACAAGAGAAATTAAATTAATTCGATCTCAAAACATACCCGTAAGCACGTCAATACCACAAGGAACTGTAATAGGATGTCTGCTGTTCCTTATTTACATCAACGATCTCCCTAATCACATCAATGAGCCATGCGTGTTGTTCGCCGACGATATTTCTATTTTAACACCATGTGACAATAATATAGATTTGAATCAAAAATTGACTTCCACACTTGACACCACAACACACTGGATGAACGAACACAATCTCGAAATTAACTTTACTAAGACTAAAATAATAACTTTCTACCCGCGACAAAAAATACCCATAAATATCAACTTTAATTACAACGGACACAACTTAGAAGTTGTAAATAAATTCACCCTTTTAGGCCTAGACATAGATTCACACATAGATTGGAAATCCCACATCCAAAAAATAAGAGCTAAATTATCTAAGTTTACATACGCTCTCAAAGAAATAAAAAAAACAACTGACCTTAAAACAGCACTAGTTACTTATTATTCATACGCATTTGCATGGCTCAAGTATGGAATTATGCTATGGGGAAATAGCACAGATGCGCCTACACTATTCACTTTACAGAAAAAAATGATAAGAATAATAATGAATATCAAAGATACCGACTCCTGTAAACCTTACTTCAAAGAGCTAAAAATATTAACCGTACCTTGTCTTTATGTACTGGAAATTTGCAAATTTGTTCGAAAATATCCACAATTCTATACCAAAAGAGAGGACATCCAAACTAAAATTACACTTAGACATAAAAATAGACTTAACATACCCGCTTCACGATTGAAAATGCACTCTTCTAGTGCATTTGTTATGTCTATTAAAATATATAATAAGTTACCAGAATTCATCAAAAATGCAGATAGTTATAATATGTTCATCAATAAATTAAAACAATTTCTAATAGACAAATGCTACTATACTATAGAGGAATACTATAACGATAAACATCAATTACAATAAAACTATTAATTATATACTGTATCGTTGTAATGTGTTTAAAAATGTGCAAAATAATGAGAGTACTAAGGTGAATAAAATATAAATTAAGTATATACATAATTAAATTAAAATAAATACATGATTTAATGCTGATGACGGTAAAAATAAATAAAAATACCTGACATCTAATTTACTTATACAAAGACATTACATAAATAAATCAATTACAATAATAACATAAATTTAATAAAAATGACGACCAAAATAAATAAAATATCTGACATAATATAATAATAATGACAACAAAAATAAATAAAATATCTGACATAATTTAATAATAATGACGACGAAAATAAATTAAAATACCTGACATAATTTACCAATACACAAACATAATAAAAATATATAAACATAATTAATTTAAATTAATACACAATTTAATAATGATGACAATAAAAATACCTGACATAATTTACTTACATGAAGACGTTCTAGTTATGCACATACATAAATTAATTTAAATATTAACATAATTTAATAATAATGATGATGATGAAAATAAACAAAATATCTGACAAAATTTTAAAACTTGTACTTATCCATAATAAATAACATGCATACACAATTTAATTTAAATATATGGGTACATAATTTAATAATAACAATGATACAAAATAAATTAAAATATCTAACATAATTTACCACACAATAATATACATATACATCTATTAGATCTACCTATAATAATAATTAATTCCATGAATTGTTACTTAGCCTTCATCCTCTCTCCTAACTTTGCTGTGCCCGACAGGGTCCATATTGATCTTGAAATTATTTTATACCACCTATATACATAATATGGAATGCAATAAAGTATTGAGTATTGAGTATTGAGTACTTAACACGTTCTGTTATTGCGGTGTCATTGCTTGCCATAGATTCGTGGCAGACATGCTTTTTTGGGGTAGGGAGAGGGAATGGTCGTCCGTTCTGACAGTAAACGTCAAAATGTGGGAACAAACTATTTAACCAAATTTCAAAATGAGATGGCGTTACCACTGTTATTATTATTTACAGTGTATGTGTAAGTGTATCTGAATAGTGTGGATGTGTGTGAATGTTTGGGTGATGTGTGTATGTATGAGTGTATCTTACTGGCTCTACTTAATATATTGAGATTTCTCCGAGGCACGGCAAGCACGATGGACCGACGCGACGGCCCATGCTGTCATTATAATCATTTGATCGTCGTTAAGGCTAGTAGCCAGCCAGATTATAATCTGAGACAATTCTGCCGAGGGGTATGGTGTTACCCAGGCTTGTAAAGTTGAGATAGGATGACGCTAAGTGCAAAACACTAGTAGGTACTCAATTGCATCCGATTAGACTTGAAGTAGAGCCTAACATGGTTGAGAAGAGGCTAAGCAAATCAAACTCAAACTCAAAATGTTTTATTTCACATAAGCCTACATGGGCACTTCCAAAACGTCAGCAGTTAGGGTACGGTTCGAAATCGGTCATTTTCTATGGAGAAGAATCGGCAAGAAACTCCACAGTCACTCTTTTCAAATCAAAATATAATTTTTACAATGTATCCATAATACAGGTTAATTAGGTATGAGAGGACATTATAGACCGATTGATACAGCACAATGGAATTACAAATAGAATATTGAAAACAAATCTAAGAGTCTACAGTGTTCTCCTGTTCACAAAAAAGCTTTATATTATTTTAAAATAAACTTGAGAAGCGACAACAAATGATGATTTACTTTTTTTTTTCTTAAAAACATTCATCTACATGGTCCTTTGTGGTCAGTATGAATTGTATGAATTTCAAAAGACACTTTGACTTCTGAATTTGTTTCATTGCTTATTAGAGTAGCCAGCAAGGAAACACATTAACGTTTAAAAGTGTTATTTATTTCCAATATTTTAATTGACTTTACTAGTAATTTAACTGTGGCTACTGTTTATGTTACGTTTGTAGCTATCAGACGATAGGTAATTGTATCAAAATTAGCTGAAACGTTTTATTTTTAGAGACAGTTATTTTAAGTAATTTGGCTTTTCTCAAGTTACTTCAAAATATTTTTTTTATGATGGAAGACTGATGTATTTTGACTAATTTGAATTTAGCGTAAGTGTTAACTTCAAATAAGTGTAAATTTCACACCAATAATGAATTATGAACAAGTGTATAAAAAAGAGATGTAAATATTTTACAACATTCAATGTTAAGCTGAGATGAAATATTTTTACATTCATACCAGTTAATGTGCTTTATTTTCGTATATTTATTATTTATTTATCTCAGACCATTGATCTATAAAGTGCTAGTAAAAACATTAACCTTATGTTAGTTAATACAATTAAACAAAAACAACAATTTAATTGGCGACATAATACGTCTGTGCGCATATACCTTTTTAGAAAAACCTAACGCATTATCTTACACGAATTATTTTAAAAAAATCTTTGCTATTCCTGGTAATTTGAGTAGCGGCTAAGAACTGTAACCGAAAAAAGCACTGAACCATTCGCTTAGCACAGCGCATAACTCCTGTAATAGATAAAGTAAACTTTACTCCTGCAACAGGCTATCCCAAGGTGTGTCCAAGGGAATGTAACTTTTAATATCAAATCTTCAAGAACTCTAATGCTATGACCGTTCCTTTTCACTTAATTAACACATGTGAAAAGCAAATAACACTTTTATTTCACCTCGTAGGGAAAGTTATGCAATTAGGAGGGTGTAGGGACACTATGTTTATGTGAGCCCATTTTTGTAATTATATTTTTTTTCGGTGGTAAACTCATATAATGACTCCTCTCGCTCTGGGCAGTGCGGAAAGATGTGTCAAACTTCTTCTGACTAAAAACCCACGCTGTTCCTTCACCGCTCTTACGTCCCGGCCGCAGTATTTCGTCAGAACCTTCGCTGTTCTTTGTGTTGCGCGTGGAACACGATGTGCCGATGACCCTGGCTTAGTCCATATCAGACGGTGAGTTACTTCTGCTCGCCGCCCGCAATCCCGTTTCTAAGGTGGCCCGCGATCTCCAACACCCGGGACACCTCCCGCGGATGTGAAGAATTAGAATTGCCTTTTCCTCACGCGTTCCGCCTCCTCCTTCGCTAGCATGAGTGCTTCGCAGAAGGGAGTCACTGCATCCTAAGGCAGGAAAGGACATACCTAAGGACCTAAGGACCTAAAGACCTATGGACATAGGCTACTTTATACCGACATACCACACAGACGAAGCCGCAGGCAGAAGTTAGTAATGTCATATTACAGTTTTGCAACGTCAATATGTCTTTGAGTAATACTGCGTTAGCGCGGGTAGACAGGATGCCATTATTACAGTTCCCAGTTGTACTACGGAACCCTTCAAAATGTAATCATTCATATTGGTGAGCACGTATTTAATCTCGACTTCTTACACTAAACATTCTCGTCTCCATTGTCCTCAGGAGTGCCTTGCCTAACGGCACGCTGTGGCTGGGCGCGTTCTCCGCGGCGCAGTACCGCAGCGACGTGCACGCGGCGCTGTACCGCTGCCGCGCCGCCAGCTCCGCCGGCACCATCCTGTCGCGCGACATGCGCCTGGAGGCAGGTCAGTGTGGACACCAGTTACTAGAATAAGACACAGTATCGAGATAGATATACTCTTTATTGTACACCATAACAGAATTAAATAAGAACTTAAAAACTACAAAGGGTGTTACAATGGGCGGTCTTATCGCTAAAAGCGAACTCAAAACTCGAACTCAAAATATTTTATTTCACATAGTACGTCAGAAGTTAAGGCACGTTTCGAAATTGGTAATTTCCTATGGAGAACCGGCTAGAAACTCGACAGTTATTCTTTTCAAAATATCGTTTTATTTCGCTATAGAACTTCGTACCATCATTGAATCAAAAAGGAGGTTTCTTTACAAAACCATTTTAATAAAAAGTACGTCCGTTAGTGTACTAACTAACTACTTGATACATAAGAAACTTCCTTAAAGGCATAATAATTGTATAGGTGACTGAATAATAAATTAGCAACCAACTATTACAAGTAGCGTGTTCAGCCATCGCGACAACCACAGACGTGTGACAGTCTGGAAGCATGACGTTTGTGGTCTTCACACAAACTAGTAGGTAGCGTAGGACTAACAAATAAACAATGTATTAGGCTACGGATGAGCGAGACACGTGTAACAATGCCAACTTGAATAGTTATGAAATGAAATGTAATATTTATTTGTAAATTGGTTAAGGGTAGTATTTAAACGCAAATCAAAAATATCCTTTTTCTATGCAATAAGATTCCGAATTACCATCAAAATTACTGATTGCACAGCAAAATATTCAACTCACAATATTACTAAACACACTACAATTTATTTTCGCAGCGTACAGCGATTTTTCCTAAAGCAAAAGCTTTTTCATCAATGCACATTTTACATGTTAACTCTTTTTCTTTTAAATATAGCTTCTATTTTTATATTATTTACAGCAGTTTTTCTAAATAAAACAGCATTTTATTAGTTACAGTCGTCTTATTATTTATTAAATTCCACATAATGAGAAAAGCAAAAAAAAAAAAAATTAGATCCAAAATTGTAATTTATTGAATTATTAAAGCGGGTCTTGCTTTCGCGGGGCCGATTTTATGGTGTAGCAACTGAATCTATTGTTAGGCGACAACAGGTTTTACGCAAAATCGACAGAGCGCCGCTTCGAGGGGCTCCTATTTCTGGGTGGTTTAAAAAAATAATCTAACCTAACCTATCCGAGTCGGGGTACTCTGAGTCGGGGTTTTAACCAATAGTTGCTAATAACACAATGTTTGATATCCGTCTGTTAATGCCAAGTCATTATTTTTTGTAACCAAGTAGTTAGTCGCCCAATAAGTTCTTAGTTGCCTCAAAAATAATTTGCCGAAAAAGCGCGCGAAGCCGCGAACCTTTTTTCAGTTAATTTGTTCTGCTTTTAGAAATAATGCAATGTAAAAGGATTTTTTGTTATAATAATCATTAAATTTGCCGAGCATGGCTTCTTGAAAATTAAGACAAATATGATGAACAGGTTTTGTTGTACTTACTGGTTAATATGCGACTGGGATAGTTATTTTGCTATGAAATATGGAAAGTTTGCTGTGCAGTCATTATTTATGCTATGTATGTAGTATTTTTGTACAAAAATGAATTTAACTGTATTGCATTATGAGGAAAAAAGTAATGTCATATTGATGTATAATTTCGAATTATCTGCAGTTTGAGTTTTGTTAAAAATTTAGTTTATTTGTAGTGAAGTAAGTTATTTGATGTAAAAAAGAATATAAATGATGAGTATGTATTGATAGGCGATTATTTATTGGATATGCAATTTATAATATCCCATTGGTTAATAAACGTCACGTCATGTTTTTTTGCGTGTTAAGTTTAGTTTAGCTAGATGAGGCCGGTATTTCCTAACTGACTACTCTGAGAAGAAAAAACGAAACAAACTCAGAGGTCATACAGTCCATACAATTTGTATATGAGAAGCATGTAGGTTCATGTCTGTGATATTCTTTTGAGGAAATAACCACGCAAATTTGAGCGGTCCTGTCCAACAATTTGACGAACAATGCCAATGTAAGTACATTTGGGTAGGCCACACAAGTACTCAAACTGCTTGACATCATTAAATAAATTATAGTGAAAGTAAAAAAAAAAAACAACGAAAAAAGAATAACCTAGATATTCCTCACGTTTACAATAATGATATAATTATATATGACGGAGAGACAGCGTCGTATGTGTTTTTAAAAAGTGTGACGTCAACTCAGCTGACGTCACGAATGTTGTCTTGGTGATCACTCAGTTTGATTTTCAAATAAAAGCACTTGTTAATGTTACCAGAGACTCGTTTATTCAACTGACAGCGTAACGACTTTACAGAGAGGTCCGCACTGTCCAGCGGCTCGAACAAGAATGAATCTGAATTAATCTAGCGCTCACAGTGCGGCCTTATATAGAGGTATTGTCACACATGTACCCACATTTTCTAGTTAAATATTAAACTACTTAAATTACAATGCTTTAAGTTGAAACATGTTAAACGTTAATTTTACATCTTAAAAAGCAATTAATAATTTGTAAAACAATGAAATTATTAAACTTTAATCATTTCAATTATTTTAATAGACAAATTATTGTATTTGCGCCGATATATATAAAAAAAGCAAAATAAATATACAATACTTCACAAAGCAAATATGATAATCAATAAAAAATAAATCAACAACCAAAATTTAAAAAATAAAAAGCTCACGTATATCACTGGAGCAGCTTATTCCCAAGCCTTTTTGTCCTGAATATAATCTTTAAGTAGTTTAAGAAAATTAATTTATTATGAATGAGCCATATCTATACTGCATAAAAGATAGCTTGATCTCTGCGACATATGTCAAACTGACATTCCTAGTTTTGTCAGGATATAAAAAATGTCGATAGAAATTATCGAAGTTTCTTACTATTATCAATGCTAATGTAACAAGTACTTGGGTTTAATTTAATTACAAATTTAAACGAATATTTTAATATAAAATGCATTTATTCTCTTAAAGGAGCACACCTTAAATCCATATCTGATTCAGTTTCTGAATCGCTAGAAATTGTATTTTATTTACTCATTATTATTTTAGATCAAGTATGTACAAATGTAAATAATGTTATCGTATTAAAATATACAATTAAATTAAAACATACATTAATTTTAAATTAAGTTTTATTTAAAGTATCGATAGTTTATAGTCTGTGGTCGCAATGAATCATCGCCCATCACTTATTAGGTCGGCATGCCCATAAAGTATGACATTGATAGGTACTGCCTGTACCATGGTCTGTACTATTGTAAAATTCAGGACTTCATAGGCATGATTCTACTGACAGCTGTCGCAGAGATCAAGCTATGTTTTATGAAGTATAGTTAATATATCATCAGCCCACGTTCCCGCTGAGACATAGGTCTCCTCTCTACGAAAGGAAATGGCATCCAGCACGCGAGCCTAGTACGGGTTGGTGTCCGTTGCATGTCTTCGGATTTTGGTCCTAGGATATGCCGTTCCTCACAATATTTTTTTAAAACTACTTTCAGACCAGTGTTAATAATATAAATTATACCATCTTATACATGACAGATTAATATCGACACTGCGAACCCTTTTACGTATACTATAATTTACAGCACCGATAAAATACAGCTCCCGTATATTACACACACATATGTGAGGATACAACACAAATATATGTTGACATAGTAAATCATACATCTTGTTATGGAAACGCGCGTAACGCTGCGGTGCATACAGCTGCATTGCGACATCACTCATTTAGAATTATGCAAACTTTTAATTGTAGATAGTCTTTAATTGACATAATCTAGATGACTTGTGATGGCCTAATAGAAATAGCCAAATACTTGCATAGCTCAATCGGTACAAGTATGCGGCGTTAACTTAGCTAGGCAGCTATAACAGAATCAGGCACAACTTCACATGGAGCGATTGCCTATCGGAATTGGGTCAAAATCAAACTTATTTTATTTTACATTTGCCTACATGAGCACTCATAAAACGTCAGAAGTTAGGGCACGGTTCGAAATTGGTCGTTTCCTATGGAGAAGAACCGGCAAGAAACTCCACAGTCACTCTTTTCAAATCAAAATATAATTTTTACAATGTATCCATAATACAGGTTAATTAGGTATGAGAGGACAGTATAGACCGATTGATACAGCACAATGGAATTACAAATAGAATATTGAAAACAAATCTAAGAGTCTACAGTGTTCTCCTATTCACAAAAAAGCTTTATATTATTTTAAAATAAACTTGAGAAGCGACAACAAATGATGATTTACTTTTTTTTTTCTTAAAAACATTCATCTACATGGTCCTTTGTGGTCAGTATGAATTGTATGAATTTCAAAAGACACTTTGACTTCTGAATTTGTTTCATTGCTTATTAGAGTAGCCAGCAAGGAAACACATTAACGTTTAAAAGTGTTATTTATTTCCAATATTTTAATTGACTTTACTAGTAATTTAACTGTGGCTACTGGTTATGTTACATTTGTAGCTATCAGACGATAGGTAATTGTATCAAAATTAGCTGAAACGTTTTATTTTTAGAGACAGTTATTTTCATCTTTTCTATTTTAAAAAAATCTTGATTTTCACAATCTTTGCATAATAGATACAATTTTTTTTTTCTGGTACGAGAGGACGGTGTTGACTAATTGACATAATATGATGTAATAACTAATCAGAAATGAATCTCAGAGTCTATAGTGTTCACGCACTTACATTAAAAATTAATTAATTACAAAACTGCAAATAAACTAAAGCAAATGACATAAAAATAAAAATTATATACAAGTTTTATTTTACTTGTATATAATTTTTATTTTTTATAAAATAACAACAACACAAGAAAGTGGGGTTGTTAGTTGAAGTGGGGTTAGGTTAATTTAAGTGGGGTGGTTAACCCATTAGGGTTGTGAAGTTTAGAGAGGCAAAATCGTACCCAGCTACTGCTGGGTAACAGCCCCTTGGCCAGATCAGTGTTAGATTTTCTGGCTTCTGAATAACGTAACCCCTTTCAAAGATGTCCAAAATGACAGCCAGAACCACCCAACCAACATGCTTTCTGAGGCACGGGGGTGGCCGCCGCTTACTTCCAAACTCCAAGCTCATTTGTATTTTTTTTTTAATATTTGAATACTCGTAAAGTGGTCTGCTTGCGCTTGATGTTTGAAGAACACTGGCTCTTAAGATACAAGGACATATACCTAGTTTAGGAGTCTAGGTCTCTACTGACACATGTTTTTTATTGTTAATTTTATGCTTACATTTTATTTAAACATGTGTTGCTGTGTAACCTTTTTTGAGTAATAAAGATTATTATTATTATTATATTATCGTATTGAGAAATGTCTTATCGGAAATCGAACCCAAGACCTCGTGCTCAGTGGTCGTACTTGCGACCACTAGACCAACGATGCAGTTCATTCTCAATACTAAAAAACACAATCATACTACAATATAAAAAGATAATAATAAGTATTGGGTGTTAATTACGCCAAACATTTTTTGCGAAATTAGCACTAATTTTGTTGTTCTTAAATATTTTTTTGCTTATTTATAAGTGCTGTTCTCAAAATGGTGAAAAAAAACATCGTGTTTAAACCGTGTGGCCTGTGTGGTGGTGATGAGTGAAAAGTTAAAAGGTTGAAAGATATGCGACATCCATCATCTGGCACTAGAGCCGCATGGTCAGGGCCGGATTAACCATTAGGCGGAGTAGACAACTGCCTAGGGGCATCAATTAGAGGCCTAGGCCCAGTGCACGCACCAAGAAAACATGTTTCTTCGAACTAGAATTTGGTGTGCGTGTGAACTTAGGGACCTCACTATTATCTCACAAAATACAAATCGTCAGATTCAGTAGTAGAATTAAAACAATTTTAGAACAAATCTGGAAATAAGTATCAAATATATTAAAAACCACAGCCCTTAATGTGCGTTTCCTCAGTTCACACACGATTTGGTCAGTCAAAGTAAGAAAAGGGGCCCCGAGAATGCCATTGCCTTAGGGCCTCTGACAGGGTTAATCCGGCTATGCGCATGGTCATGGTGGTGTCTTACCAGCTCATATACTATAACATGTGTATGTGTATACGTATCCATCTAAGGTACGCTTGATAATAAGCGACTGATAGATCACTCACTTATTATCAAGCGTGGTCAAGTTCAAGAGTGGGCTCATCCAGAATTTAAAAAAACCCATCTATAGTAAGTATTGGAAGTAGAAAACAGCAGAGTAACCCCTTCAGAACTTCCCAGAAAAAAATCGATTAATAAAAAAAGTGCTGTTCCGAGTCACTGGAAATGAAAAAGAGCTAAATAAAATCCCTTTGATCAACCTTTGGCATAATTCGATGAAACAAGCCTTTGACTGAAAGTACTTTGATGAATGATTGATAAATAATAAAGCCGTCGACGAATCTCGCTTTAACGAAATAATTCTGTGCAGAGCGAGCATCGGGATCGGGAGAGTATCGGCTTAATCTGAGTGATGTGTCAGAGAACAATGAGCTTGATTTAATACTGTGTTCTTGGTAAGCAGTCATGTTCTCGAGTTCACTTTGTATTTGGGTCATTCCTGGGCAATGACCTCTTATGTCCCGCCCCGTTGATCTTGATGTCGCAAACACGACCACCAATGGTGAGATCCTGTCATCGTTTTGCATCCCAGGTCGGGAAAATAAAGATTTTAAGGACACAGCGTATATCTGCTTACACAGCTTAATATTATAACTTCCCACGGCTTCGCTGATGAGTGCAGTTCCCTTTCGATGATTTCCTCGTACACCCAATACTATATGTAAAGTAACCACATTACATAGGCCTGCCTACCCAGGCACATTTGTCCCACATTTGGGCCGTGTACAACAAATCATTCGGCCACGTTTAGAGGCAAGTATGTCGCGCTGCGGCTGTGGTGCGCCGCCACACGATGCGATTAATTCTGTTTTATTCAATGGTCAACAGGCTCTTTGTTTATTTTTGATCTTTTATTCTTTGAACCAGTTAAGTAAAACAGGAAATTAGTTGACTATGAGTGTAAATTTCAGTTATTTTACAACATTTTCTTATTAATTACATATTTGCTTATGTAAACGCTTCTACTCTATTTTACACAAATCAACACAGTTATTTAAATATTGAATCAAACAATCACTTATTGAATTCTTTAAATTTACGAATTTCTCAACCTTTCCTAGACCTCTTTCAATATTGGTAAATATCTCACAAAGCCAGAAATGTGTGGCGTCCAGTTAATGGGAATACTTGAGACGATTCTGCGAAGTTAATCTGGCGTCACGCGTCACCCGTCACGCCTCGCGCCTCACGCCTCACGCCTGCTTACCGCACTCCCCACGACTTCCGTCCGCTTGTCACGCCAAACGCGAGTAAGCCGACGCCGACCACTCCCCGAATACTTCGCACAATCTCATCGCGCACAGATTATTCGGTAGACGTGACAAATGTCTTTGTAAGTTTTAATAGGTATGTTATGGAAATATTAGTGTATTACAAAACCAAATGTTTTGCAATGCAAAATTGTGGTACCGTTGGTCATCCACAGTACTTAGGTTTAGTTCTGTAAGTAAAATCATTCACCTGCTACTTATACTGACTTTGTTATTGTAATATTCGACTAAAAAGAATACAACAACAAGAGTACATTTGGGAAACAATTAAATGGTTGATTGACGAATAGAAAATTGAAATGTCCTGATCGCGTTGCATGGAGCTTTGATTCTATAGATGAGAATTGTATAAATGAAATTCACGTGCTAATACGGTAGCTCATGGCACATTTTGGAGCTTTTTTGTTACCTTATAATAATCGCTGATACAATGATTATTTTTTACAACAATCTAAAACCAATTGTCTAATATTGTTGTAATTAATGACCAGATATATTCATCCACCTGTAAAATTGCTTATTTTAAATACAATAATTATAAAATAAAAATTGACTGCACCGGTCTCAGTTCCTCAGACGCGTGAATTTTGTTCTGCATCTGGACATGTATATTAATTTTATAAAGCAGAAAAGTATGTTTGTTTGTTGAAATGTTTGAAGCTTTTGGACTTATAACCGTCCAAAAGCTTCAAGCTACTTCCATCATCTAAAACGATCAAGGAATTTTTAAACACGTTATTTTAATAATCTTAGCTGTTTGTCTAGGTTTGATAGTACCTATCTGTTCATTATTATGACTGCTGAGTCAAAATTTAATTGCGAGAAATAGGCTAGATACCTGTCTGTTTTAATCTTTGTCCCCGTGCCGTCATGACGTCACACTCTATTCCATTAGCGACGTTTTTCTCCCAATAAGCACTTAAGCAAGTTTAAGAGGTATATTGCTAGTAAATTGTGTTTGTCTGAAAACTTTACTGTTTAATTTTCATCAATCAAGTAAAGGTTAAGGACAGGAAGTAAAATATTTTAGTAATCGGAGCTCGTTTATTGTTCTATGGTAAAGGTAGATAAGGATTTTTGGTACACAGAAAAGTTGAAATTACACTTTTATGAGTTTTGGGTTAAGACAAACTTAAAATATCAGAGTATTATTGAAATTAGTGACTGATGACAGCGTGTAGGATATCTGCAGCAAAACTTAACCTTCCACCTCAAGTATTCTATCATACTTTTGATGGTCTCGGGTCTAAATGTATTAGTAGTTGAATTTCGTGCACTCGAGCTATTTAGTTAAATAAACTGAAATATCCCATTTAGAGGATTACGAGAAAAGACACGAAATACTTTCATTATTCAAACACGCTCAAATTGAAACTCGAATTGAATTGAAACTCATTTTAAGACCAAAAACTGCGTGAAAGTCGCCTCATAAAATAATACCTAGTATTTCCAATAGCAGTTCAGAATACCAGAATAAATACTAATATATTCAAGTCGTGTTGCTCAAAGTACTATTGAAGTTCTTTGTTTCAAGTTACATTGGTGACTTTTTCATTCAACGATTATAGCTGTCGATAGAGAAACGGCAATCTAATGGGAAATAGAATTTCACATGTAGCTCGAGTTTGCTTATAAAGTTAACGATGTAAAAATGCTTTCAATACACAGAAATGGCTGAGGTATTTTTACCCAACTGCAAAGGAAGGGTTATGTTTTTGGCGCGTATCTTGTATGTATGTATGTAATATTATTTATTACCTCATATCTCCAGAACCCCTGAACGGATTCACATAATTGAGGTATCGTTAGATTCGCCTTAGTAGCCCAAGTGTTCTTAGATAGGTGACATTTGAAAAAATCAAACAAGCAGACCCATCCCATTAAAAAGAACATATATATTTTTTCAGTTGGGTCCCGCCTACTTGTCACTTTTTAAAATAAAAATGACTTGTTTCTTACATTTCAGTTGAGCAGTCGGGTTTTTTAGATTTTTTTAATAACTTTTTTCTTTGTGAGAAGTACCCGACGAAACTCATAGGAAATTATAGAAGGTCTGGTGTTTTCCGATCTAGTTAGAAGCTGGACGAAATTTTGTGCAAAAATTCTTTAATTTATGATTTCATGTCCCATTTTCTTATATGGGTAGAATGGAACTGCAGAAATAACTGTTTATTTTCGTAGCAAATCTATCCACTACCCCCATTGCTATTACAAACGTCCATGACGCATACAAGCGTCCCATAAGGCCTCCCATAAAACGTCTACTATTGCGAAGTATTATCGAATCAGCACCCTTCAATTTATATATTTGCTTACGTGCACTAAACGGTTAGGACCTTCTTTTGTCGCGTAGAAAAACACGTAGGGACGTGACTTGTATGTTTATATTCAATCTAATGTCTGAAGGGAGTGAATGTGACGCGAATGTGGAACGAAGTGGACTGTCGTATGGACTGGGTGGTCTTCCGAGGGCCACGGAACGATTCCTGCAGGCTTTGGAAGTTTGTCGAAGCAAAGTTTTGTAGTGTACCAGTTTGTATAGATGCTAATTTATAACGTTGTACGGCTTTATTGGAGTTTAGCTAAAGATGGAGGGCGAGGCATTTAGTTTTAATTGTTAAAATGTTTTTCACTTGAACTAGTTCCGTGTTTAGTTAGACTATTAGTAGTTGTAACATGTTTATTCATAAGTGCTTTAAGAGAAATTTTGCTCGAGCCCATCTTTATATGTACTTACAATTACTGTCAAGATACTCTGACATCGAACATTGGCCCTAAGTACCACTGCCTACAAACGATCCTCAAACTCTAGCCTACATTACTTCTAACTGAAATCCGACCCTACCTCTCAACTAATACGGTTTTAATTCCCCTGTAAATTGCGGCCCTTGACCTCCAGTATTGACATGGTAAAGTCGGGATCAATCTCTCAGCCTTCGGAATGCAAATACAATTCTTTATGGAGGAGGTCTGGAGGGCCGCAGTAAACCTCCGAGATTGAGGTCTGTGCCCCTCAATATCCCCGCTTTGTGCAAGGCGCGAAAAAGGTCCGTTAATGGAATAAGGCCCGCGAAATACGGTCGGTTCTTGAACGTCCAATTTTCGCGGGGTTTTTTGATGTTAAGGTATAGGAATTAGGCGGCTTCGAGATTTGGGTTCGAAGATTTTTTGTTGATGGTATGAAGATAATGGCTTATGTTGTTAGATGAGGTCATAACCTTACCCACACGCAACAACTTTATCAATATTAAGGCGCGCGTATGCTTGCTTACAAAATAGGTATACCTACTCATTACAACCAGGGAAAAGCTTTATAAAGATTAAAATACTTTTAGAAGTCAAAATTTGAAGTTATACAACTTTTGAGCTATATATACGTACAAGAGAACCATAATATTTATATTGGCATATTTTTCTGACCTTTTTAAGTCAGAAAAATAAGGTAAGTACTATACTATGTTTCTCATGTGTATGTTGTGGATAACGCTGTTGGTTACATAATTGTAGTTTCTTTGTAATATTTTGTATATCTTTTATTATGTGACTGTTTGTTATTCCTAATAAAATAAAATTAAAATAAAGTAAGTGTCGCAACTCTTACCTCGCTTTATAATCTTAGTCTAAGAGCTACAATTTTGTAACATAATGAAAATATATTATACCACGGTAAAGCTCCTGACATATCTACATAGGTAAAGGCCTATATCACAGATTATATAAATAATAGCACCTCATTGTTCTCATCGATATCCGTGCTCAGAGCTCCCCCATAGCTAGGTCCACACAGCATCTCCCCGGTGGCCGGTAGCACAATCTACAACGTCAGCTTTCTCGCTACTCTTATCGGTGGCTCGTGACTCTTGTATCAGCCGATTTGCCACTCGCGGTATCTCGACGACCACTTGACGGCTCTTTTTGCGCGTGAACAATGGCGGCCCACAATATGCCATGATGGCGATACGATGTAAGCTCCGCTTTACAGCTCGTATCGAGGATTGAACGCTGTTTTGTCGTGTGTGACTTTACAAGTGAAAGATTTCTTAAAAATCTAGGCTAAGAAGTGAGCTGAAGAGTCTACGTCATTAATTTATGTGAATTAAATATAGCTAATTTAGCCTGACAAGGACCATCATCAAACAGTTCAAAGTTCGCATAGCAATGTTAAAACTAATTATATAACTACAAACATGCCAAAGAAAGTAAGCAAACTAAAACCTAGCCTGTGAATTCTATAAATAGATTTTAATTAACATCAGAGCTAAACATAATGAAGAATTCTGAATGATATCATGAATAATTTTATTGAAGCGACTAAAATTATATCCGAAAATATACAGAAGCGAATCAAAGCGTGGAGTTTATTGAAATTACACAAAGCATAATCCCGCTTTATAACGGCGTCTAAACAAATGAAGTTGAGCGTTTTCCAAAAGTCCTTTTGCCGGGAGTGGAATTAATGGCCCTCGAGCTGTTGAGTAAAAAGGGCTTTTGTTCGTCACTGGGCTGGAGGGCGGCGGCTCCGACTGGCGGAGCACTGAGCAACTGTCACGTGAGGGCGCAGCCCCATGTCTTTAATGTACACAAGTGGATCGTGGAGGCTGCAGGATGAAAAGTCATTCCCTGATTGTATGCGAGTAAGAATTTAATGAGACTGGCCTAGTTTTGCGAGAGTAAGGTGGATACGTATAGTGCAGTTCAAGCTATCTGCCTATCTATGTAATGGGAAATTTCTTAGTCTAATACATATCAAAGATACACGCACAAAATTTACGTGTCTGTTTGTGATATGAAAAAAACGGTGCTTTCTCAACTGCTTATATTTATTGACTCGATAGTATTGTGTGAATTAACTTTTTTAACATTTAAGTGGATTTTTTCTAGAAGTGAACATTAACATATTATAGACTATATTTTATCCTAGAATACTAAAGGGATCGGGTTACCGCGTAGGGCATAATGAATCCCACACGAAATAATGTGGGCCCTGTTTGTGTGCCTGTTAATAACCTAAAGATGTTCAGGAGTGTTTAAAAAGAAACCTAAAGAGGTTTAGGTGACATAAATAAGCAACGGTATTAATTGCGACTCCCATTCCTACTGTCTTTCGACCAGTTATTTTTACACGTTACTAATATCAAAGTCTGCAAACAGTCCCCACAGAAAAAGATAGATACTGGGCCAAAATAGCGCAAAATATAACTGGACATTATTTTAAATACAGTATCTATACGGTAAGACTATATCACAACCTAGTAACTGGTTAATACCCCTTGGCGAGACTGATGTTAGATTTTCTGGTTTTTGACTACCCATAACGTAAGGCACGTAAGAATCTCACTATGTTAAAACCCATCCAACCGACCAACCTCGGCAGGCAAAGCATAACGTTAAAGATTATTTTGCCACGAGCTCTTATTTCATTGAAGAATTAATTTAATTTCCTAATTCAATAGAGAAGTAGATTGAAAACTTGAATAAGTTAATTTGGTGTTGTCAGAAACACGGTTCCTTATATTTTGTACAAGATTACGGGGAATAAATACAACACTTTACTGCGTAATCGGTTCTGTTTGGAAGTATTCCAAACGATATGGCTGGAGAGGAAGAAAATAAATATAAAATGATAGTTTAAACCTTTCCTGTATTACATGAAACCCATAACGGTGTACTTAATAGATTAGATTCCAACGATCGCCATGCTTGTGTCTAGTTTGGGAGGTCCTCAACATAATGTTCTTGTTTGTTTAGGCGCCGGTTACATGTTTTCAATGATATAGTTGTGGACAAAGGAGTTATGGTACATTATAATATGACCCAGGCCATGAGTTCACATAAAATGAATGGTCTTGTACAAACAATAAGATTGTTGCTGCGCATAGCTCTGCATACCCTTTCTCAATTTGTTTGGATAGGAAGTAGTATTATTCTTTCTAAAATGTATATTTTCTTACAGCTATAGCGAAATTAAACTAAGAATTTTAAGGATCAGGTACGATTATTCCTTTTCGGTATTACCTCTGGTTTTCACCAATCGACATGAAACGTCAATAACTGTTCATCTCCAATCACTATAAACTCTCTTCACTACGTGTACCTCTACTTCTGCCCATAATTTTCAAATATTATTTTGATAGCTTCAGTTGAATTTGGATTTTTGTAGAAACTCATCTAATTAGCTAGCAGAATAAACATTTCTGAAACTCAAATTGCGAAGGTATTGTTCAGTAAAAAATTAAATTAAATATAATCTGTAAAATCGTCTTAATTCAGTGACCGCACATTTCGAGTTCCTATTGAACTTTAACAAAATTTATTCCTGAGTGAAAAAAATGTTATTAGAATGTTAAGTGGAGTTTTTGTAACATTTCTCGGAGGAAAGTTAATTAGTCGGAAAGTCGGCGTCCGACGTAATGTCTGCCAGATGTTCCTTATTGCCGCCGCTTTACATACATAACGATGTTTGCTGACCAAGTTTTTGAGGTAAAACGTATTGTGTGTATAGCACCTTATTTTGGCTTCTGCTCTCTTGATGAAAGCATTTATATGCAACCTCTGTGCTCCTCGTAAACATAATATTGGGATCTTTTTGGGTTTTCAGTGCTGTAGAGGTGAAGTATATTTTATATAAGTAGGTGGCTCCTGGATTTTCTTTTTGGTCTTCGACATATTTTAAATATCGAGAAACAAAAAAGTTATACAGAATGAAAAAAAGATTTCAGAACATAATAGAACGAGTACCTATGTGAGTACCAAATCATATACTAAACCTTTTAAGAGAACAACACCCTTAAACGAGTTTAAAACTCGACAGACATTGCAAACTTAGTTCACTTTCGAGCACCACTTATTTGTTTACGCATTATCTGAAACAGCTAAGTGTTTTCTAATAGAACTTTTATCGTTACAACCCTTAATGCCCTCGTGTCGTAATGGAGTACCCGCACTAAGTGAGGGGACCACGGTACAAACGTTCAAGAACCCGTAAGATTACTGGAGCGGGGCCTGGAGATACGCATAGCTTTGAACTTGATAAACGAATATAGGGATAAAGTGTATAATAATGTAGGAGGTCGAAGTTTTAACCTAAGCATTAAACCTAATGTTTGGCAATTGAACGTTTAAACAATGACTTGTTAACCAACTAGTACTTTTACCAATTTTCTTTATATT
The DNA here is from genome assembly GCA_943138885.2 of Tholera decimalis. NCBI lineage: Eukaryota > Metazoa > Arthropoda > Insecta > Lepidoptera > Noctuidae > Tholera > Tholera decimalis. The sequence continues at coordinate 1,151,266 of OW964550.2, forward strand.
TTTTGCCATAACAAATCATATGACCAAACGTTCATTGTCTAAAGATTGTTTGCTGTAATAAATCGTTTGACCAAATCCCTAAACGATATAATCCTTGATAATATTCTGCTAAGTAAAAATTTGGCCAAATGAAAATAAGCGTATTAAAATCATTCCAAACATTGCATTGGTATAAAAAAGTTACTTAAATTTGTTTGGGTAGTGAAATTTTGGCAAATTCTTTTCAGCAAAACGGCAGGATCCCCTACGCTTACGTAAGATTCTTATAACAAGCGTGATTACGTATAATAATGCACACTTTCTCTAATAGCTGTAACAAGGCTTACACAACGCCTTATAATTCTCAGCTAACATTACATCTTGAAATAAAACACGTTCCTTCTAAGAAGTGCTCGCAAACCCCAGTACCTAATAGGGATTTCACGCCCACAGCAAATTCAATTTCCTTCCACCCAATTGTTTTTCCGAAACAGAGCCCAATAAATATTATGAATAATTAAAAAACCGCTATTCCTTTTCGAGAAAACTGCTTACAAAATCTATTTATTTCTTATACAAAAATTAATCGAGTCTGTTTATGGAGGAAATCTTCAGAGTGCGGCAGAAAACACGTTTTTAATTTTCGAACAACTAGGCTTCTTTGATGTCGCACAAAAAGAAATTAATTAAAGTACGCCAGCCGCCATTCAGGAAATGAAGTATATTCAATTTTTATCCGGTAACATTGATATACTAAAAACCCAAGATGCACACTCAACGTCTCAAAACCGTCCGCATAAAACAAGTGCTTAATTCTAAATTATGCGCTCATTTCAAATAGTATCGCGTCACTCGCGTCTAGGTACACACGTCAAAAATGCCAAAATTTTCTTTGTAAAAACAACCTTAAACAATCGTCATAAGATAGAATTTGCAAAAACATATTTTGTACTTATAGCATATCTATTACTACGTAGGTGGTGAGTGTTTGGCGACTGTTTCGAGCTTCACTTTTCTTCGAGACTGTGCATCTTGGGTTTTTAGTATATCAATGTCCGGTAAGAATAAATTGTGAAGAGCCGATTAGAGAGAATTCCAATTTCAAATCTGTTCAGATCTTTTTTTTTATTTCTGACGGCAGTTCGATGTTTATTCAGACTCTGTTGGCGGAAGATTAACACTCCGCTCCCACAATTTGTAATACAATCAATTAATTACAGATTCTTATAAAAGAAGGTTCTGTTGCTCATTTATAGAAATGGAATTCTTGTGGGACTGTTAGAGCTTTGTGAATAATAATAATATTTGCGTAAGAAATGTGTTCACTTCTGGAACGCTCTTAAAACTTTTAAAACTCAGTTTTGTTTGATGGATGATCTAGTACGTCTGGATGTCTCCTAAGTTTAGCTACTGTATTTAATGCTTTAAATATCAAGTTAAACATGTAACGAGTTTCATGCGAGTTTTAATCCTAAATGAACCCGGTTCATCGGCTCATGTGTGCCTTTAAGAGTCTTAATTGAAAAGTTGGAAACTAAAAACTCAATAATAATAATAATAATAATAATAATAAATAAATAATCTGTGGCCCGGCTGTCAACCAGCTTGTCAAAAATTTTCTTCTCAATTCTGTTTCAATAAATATTTAATAAAATAATAGTTACGTACAATGTTTAACCAAACGAAATCCGTAAGAAAAAAAGAACAAACGTATATACGAGTAGAAATGCAGAACATACCATCTACATCTTGGTAAGAAAAACCCTACATGAAGATAAAATGTTGACAAGACGCCGGGCACGATTGCAACAACCCACACCCCCAAGACCTGCGGAATCGTCGCTCAGCTCCGCCTCGCAGCCGCCGGGACCAGCTCCAGCCGTGAGTGAAGAGACTCCGGCCGCTGCAGTTGCGTCGAGCTCGAGCGACGAATACTTCTCGCCGCCGACGACACCACCACCTGCGCGTCGGCGAGGAAGAGGCCGCCCTCCGGCCAGCTTCGGACTTCGAGGCCCACCGGCCTCTGATAGGGTCCCCGCTGCCGGTGGAAGTGTGCAGCGCATGCGATGGACAAATTCCATCAATGAAAATGTCATGCGCTCATACTTTGGGGCTACAGAGGGGGGAACTAACCTGACTGCGTACCGTGGTCGGATGCTCTCTCTGTTTCAGGTACTTGAACCAGCTGTCAACGTTTCGGCCCAACGACTATCGGATCAGGTGCGGGTCATCCAGCGTAACCATATGTTGGATGATGCTGTACTTGATAGACTACGCCTCGAATCACGGTGCAGTCGTGTCTCATCTGCTTCACCACAGGCTGCGGTGCAACTGCAACCTAGTATCTCACCGCGACCCGACCACGTCGGTGAAGATGATGAGGACCAGGCTACATCCGTGAGTACCCAGTGTAGTGAACAATTGAGGAGTGCTTTGGAGTGTGCATTACGGGAGTATCGCTCCACACCACCTGAGCTGAGACCTCGTCTGCCTCGTTTGCCCATGCATAAGAAAAATAGGGCGCTAGTGTGTGCTCTAGATTCACTGTTGTCAAATTATTTTGACAATAGCGAAGACCTCACCGATACCCATTCGATCCTGTACTGTGCCGCTGTTGCAGCATGTCAGGTAGCTCATGTCAAGTTTCCAAAGACTGACAGAGCTATTCGACCAGCTGTACCAGCTTGGCAGTGCAGGATCGAACGTCGTATCGCTGGGGCTAGAGCACTCATTGGCAAACTTATCTGCTTCAGACAGGGCAACACTCGCCCTAGAGTGATGCGCTTTGTGAGGCGGGCGTTCGCGGGGACTAATATTAGTCCTCGGGATTATCTCACCTGCGTCACAGAGCGCATCGACTTCCTGAAGCAGAAAGTCTATGCGTGGGCAAATAGAATTCGCAGATATAAGCGGCGGGTGGAGCGATACACTCAGAATCGCACATTCCAAAGCAATGAAAGGTGGGTTTATAGGGCCTGGGAGCGACCTGACCAAGGTGTGACTGATACGTGCTTGCCGGATGATGACGCCATGTGTTCGTTCTGGCGCAGCATCTGGTCGGCTCCTGTCAGTCACACTGAGGGTGACTGGATGCGGGAGATCAGGCGCACGTGCGATCTTTTACCAGAAATGGGGGCAATCACGATCAGCCCCCAAGATGTAACCCGTGCAGTCCGTCCGTTATCTAACTGGAAATCCCCAGGGCCGGACGGGCTGCACAACTTTTGGCTTAAATGGTTCCAAAGATCGCACGCTCGCTTGGCATTTCAGCTCCAGTCTGCCCTAGAGTCAGGATCGCTACCTCAATTCCTAACTACAGGAATAACCCACCTGCTCCATAAATCAGGTAGTACTACGGAACCTAAAAATTATAGACCGATCACGTGCCTTCCTACGGTCTATAAAGTTCTTACGTCCATCCTGAGAACTAAAATTAATAATCATATTGATGTAAATTCAATCATGTCTGTTTCTCAGAATGGATGTAGGAACGGGTCCCGTGGTACCAAGGAGCTGCTCCTCATTGATATTGCCATAAACCAACAGGTTCGTCGTTTCCGAAGAGATTTGTCGACATGTTGGATAGATTATAAGAAGGCCTATGACTCTGTTCCACATACATGGCTCAAGAAGGTGTTGGAGTTGTATAAAATAGATCCAATGCTACGCAATTTTCTTGAGTCATGTATGGGGCAATGGAAGACGGTCCTCTGCTACCCAGGATGTCGACAGATCCAGGAAAACAGCGAACCGATTAGGATTGAGCGTGGCATATTTCAAGGCGACAGTCTGAGCCCTCTGTGGTTTTGCCTGGCTCTCAACCCTCTCAGTACATTGCTGGAGGGTTCAGGGCTAGGCTACCAGTTGAGAAGAGGTGGTCAGGTCATATCACACTTGCTTTACATGGATGATTTGAAAATCTTTGCCACCAGCAAATTGCAACTGATGGAGCTACTGAAGGTAACAGAAACTTTCAGTAGCGCCATCGGAATGGAATTTGGGGTGGACAAGTGTGCGGTCATGCATGTAAAGCGAGGAGAGATTATGGAATCCGTGGGAACTCAACTCTCGGATTCCATACACCTGAGATCCCTCGGATCAACTGAAACTTACAAGTATTTGGGTATGTCAGAAGCACTAGGCATCAATACTGCTTATGTTAAACAGTCATTGAAGGAACGCTTCTTTGGCCGTCTGAATAAAGTACTGAATAGTCTTCTATCAGGCGGAAACAAGGTGCGTGCTTTCAATGGTTGGGTTATGCCAGTATTGATGTATTCTTTTGGCATACTTAAATGGACTCAGACTGAACTTGACGCCTTGGACAGGCGGGTCCGCAAAACGCTGACTGCAAATCGGATGCATCACCCACGTTCATCGGTGATGAGGCTGTATATCCCCCGGAAATGCGGTGGTCGTGGTTTTTTAAATACTAAGACCCTGCATAACCGCGAGGTATGCAGCCTTAGGGAATATTTCCTAAAAGCTGACGTGGGTATGCATCGGGATGTGGTAGCGGTGGACAAAGGCCTCACTCCGCTCTCCTTAGGTACCGAGAATTGGCGCAAACCTGTAGTATTAGATACTAATGACCGCAGAGAAGTATGGCAGAGCAAGGAGCTTCACGGACGCTATTACCGGGCCCTTCATGGGTCTGATGTAGATACATTAGCGTCCGTAGCCTGGCTACGTTTTGGTGACCTCTTCGGGGAAACCGAAGGTTTTGTCTGTGCGATTATGGACGAAGTTATGATGACGAATAACTATCGGAAATATATTGTGAAGGATGGTACCGCAGACATATGTCGGGCATGTCACAAACCGGGAGAATCCATTCGTCACATTATCTCCGGTTGTTCTCGTCTGGCTAACGGAGAATATTTGCATAGACACAACCTCGTAGCCAGGATTATTCACCAGCAACTTGCTCTTAAATACAATCTTGTGGAATCAGAAGTACCATACTATAGGTATGTGCCCGACCCAGTTCTCGATAATGGCAATATTACACTATACTGGGATCGGTCTATCATTACTGACAGGACTATTGTTGCCAATAAGCCTGACATAGTGGTGATAGACCGATTAGAGCGTCGCACAATGATTGTTGATATAGCAGTTCCCCATGACGAGAACCTCGTGAAAGCCGAGATAGATAAAAAAAATAAGTATCTTGACCTGGCGCGCGAGGTTGTCGATATGTGGGATGTGGAGACAGCAATCATTGTGCCGATAGTCGTCACAGCCAATGGTATAATAGCCAAGAGCCTCGACCAACATCTAAGGAGGCTCTCGTTGGGCAGCTGGATCAAGGGCTTGATCCAGAAAGCAGTACTCCTGGAAACGGCGCGTATTGTGAGGAGGTTCCTCTCTATGGAGCCCTGACCACCGGTAGCTTGGACCCTGTTCCCGATACCGGTGGGCTACTATTTTTTATATTTTTAAATGTTTTTATTTTTTTATATTAATATTTAAAAATGTAATTTATATGTAAATAGATTAAATAAATGAAATAATAATAATAAAGTTTATTGGGATCAACTTAGGTGTATACTATTTACAAATAAAACGAAGATAGCTACAGAAGTAAGCACTGTGGCGCAGCTATCAACGCCCAAATCAAAAACATTTGATCTACATTATTTCTAATTACAAATAATAATAATAAAACTAAAAGTAAATAAAAAAATAAAAAAAATGATAATTAAAACAAATTTAAATATGTACACTATGTGTGGGGGTTAGTAAGTAATGTGTGTGTGTATGGAGTATGAGGAAGGGTTAGGAGTGTATGAATAAGTGTGTGTATGTATGTCAACCGCGTGATTAGCATGATACAAGTTGCTCAGTTTCATCATAAGACAAGGATTTAAGCCAGTTGGTTACTTTTTTCCTCATTATTTTCCTAGTCAAAGGGTAAATGTTAATTTTGGAATGTATATCATTATACATTCTAGAGCTGATGTATTTGAAGTGGCGACTGACTAACGCTAACCTGCAGCGTTCAGTACTACAGACTCTGTCGGCACGACGCTTCCTTGTGGGGATCTGAGGATCGTAAGGCAGAAGTTGGTGTTTCTTACAAGTCGTTTGTAGCACGAATAACTGTCTCACAGTGAGTACTTCACAGAGTGAATATATTTCAGAGGTCGGAAATCTAATCGGTTTCTTTGCGAGTACCTTCAAAACCCCTCTCTGAGCCCTCTCTAGCCGCATCATGGTTGTCTTATGGGTGCCTCCCCACGTAGTTATGCAGTAACCAAGAACTGCTTGTGCAAGCGCAAAGTATACCATTTTAAGGCATGAAAAATCGGCAGCCGAGCGAAGTTTTTTGAATAAATAAATTAATCTTCTGACTCGTACCACTACAGAGCTAACTTGTTTTTTCCAAGTCAAAAGATTGTCTAATATAACTCCAAGATATTTTATGCTATCAGTCCGTTCTAGTTGGACACAATTACAGGCGAAGGCCACTGGGTTATAACACATATGGATCTTGATTTCGAACGACGCTGCTGGTTGACTAAGAATACTTGGTGTGAAGGTGATGTACTTAGTTTTGGAAATATTTAGCGTAAGCAGGTTTGAGGACAACCACACCATAACCATCCTCAAAGCCAATTCTGCGTTTTCTCGAGTCTCAGACCAATTCTTACCATGTGTTATAAGAGCTGTGTCATCTGCGTACGTGATGATTTTTGTGTTCGGAAGTGATAAGAGACACAGCTCGTTCACATAGATGAGAAAGAGGGTTGGTCCGAGGACGCTGCCTTGAGGCACACCAAAACTAAGGTTTTCCTCATTACTCATGTATGGGCCAAGTTTAACTACTTGTTTACGCCCATATAAGTAGCTACGAAACATTTTGAGGGGAATGCCACGGATGCCAATTTGTTCGAGCTTATGAATCAGTTTGGGGACAGAAACGGTATCGAACGCCTTAGAGAGATCTAGGAAGACACCCAGAGTCTTCTGTTTCTTGTTAAGATGCTCTACTATGGTACTAGATAGCTCAAGGGTAGCGTCTTCTGTTGATTTTCCCGCTCTGAATCCAAACTGATTTTTGGCAAGGATGTTGGATTTGGTGAGGAAATTAACTAGTCTTGCATTGATTACTTTCTCGAATATTTTAGAGATGGTTGTAAGGACGGATATAGGCCTGTAATTGGAAACAAGATCCTTTTCTCCTCCCTTATGAATAGGGTGAACTATGGCAGTTTTGAAGACCTCCGGGAAAACACCTGAGGATAGGGAGAGATTGAAAATGTGGACAAGAACAGGTATAATAGAATTTTTAGTGGCCTTGATAACTGTGGAAGGAATTCCGTCATACCCGACTGCACATTTATCCTTAAGGGCTAGAATAATACTTTCAATCTCGTCACCATCAACATCACGCATGACCATTGAATTCAACGGGGTTGCCGACAAAGAGATGTGGGGTGAAGAATTCATATCTGAGCAATTATTTTGTGGGAAAGAATTGGAAAGTTTAGATGCGAGAGTACTGCCTACTTTCGCGAAGTAGCGATTAACCGTATTAACAGATACGAGAGGATCATCATCACATTTCAGCAACTCAGAAGAAGACGTTTTACCCCTGTCCATACAACATACATCCCTGACGACTTTCCAGGTTGCCTTGGGATTATTTTTGGCCCTCTGAAATTCTGACCTTTCATATTCGCGTTTAAGCTTCTTTAGTAAGTTATTGCAGAATGTTCGGTAGCGAAGATAAACAGTTTTATGAGTGCTATTTTCTGGGTGTTTCTTGGAGTTTTTGTATAATTTATCTCTATGCCGGATACATCTGAGGAGGCCAGGAGTAATCCAAGGTTTAATATCGGACTAAATTAAGGTACAGGTGGATCCGAGGTTCTTATCCGAAATATTTCCTTCAATTTCTGCTCAATATAGCGGACAGTTTATCCAGAATAGAGCGGAGGAAGGAATGTGTTTTAACGTTAAAATAACTTTAGTAGATACCTACCAATTAAATATTCTCATTTACGGAGCAAGTCGCAGCTCTAGTATCCATGATAAAAAGCCGCGCACTATTTACGTTGTGTACAAAGCAGGGTAAATCAGGTGCTGTGCGAGACAAAGCTCGTCTTCAGTCGTAAACGTCGGCCGCGGGGACAACTTGTTATTACGTTAACTTATAGCAAACATGATCTATCTATCCATCTACAGTTGGGATAAGGTACATTCTTAAAGAGGGTTATTCCGGCCGGTCGTATATGTTTGCAGAAAATAGTGTTGATGACTTTTATGCTGTTTTAAGAAAATAACAAGCCTCCTTGATGAGACGAATAAATAAATCTGACCATGGAATATTGAGAGCCATAAGTAGTATATAATTGTGGGTTACGAACTGCCCCAATAACACACTACTATCGTGAGAACTGATGCAGTGATGGTGACACAATTTATATGAAACAAACAAAGATATAATTATAATACGTCATTGGAAACAAATATTTCATTTCCTGGCAGTACCCGGTAGCAACAAATATTTGCAGTTGCTGTTGATATGCTGTAAGGTCAATAACTTCTTCTTATATGGCAATTAATATTCTAGCTACAATAATCTATACTAATATTATAAAGCTGAAAAGTTTGTTTGTTTATTTGAACGCGCTAATCTTCGAAAGTACTGAGTGGATTTGAATGAAAATTGTTATGAAAGTAGATTGAAGCTTGAAGAAGGTCCGACTTCAAAAGAAGGAAGTTTTTACGGTGATAAAAGCCACGAGAGCGAACTGCTAGTGATAATATAATTTTAAATTAATGTTAATAATATTTCATAATGTCTTTGTGTAATTATTGATAGATATATTTATTTTATTCCGGATGGTGATACCGTATGGTTCCTGAAATAATGTTTCTATTACTATCAATTTATTACTTACAATTTATATTTGCTCCTTCATTATCTTTTTAACCGACTCCAAAAAGGAGGAGGTTTTCAGTTCGTCTTGAACTTTTTTTATGTATGTTACCTACCTCATAAATCGAAGACGGCTGGACTGATTTGGATTTTTTTTTTGTTTGAAAGGGTAAGGTAAGGTTTGTTGGGCTATTAAGTTGGTCTCATTGTCATCATGTTAGGATCTGATGATGGAATCATGGAGAAACCGAGGGAACTCTTCAAATATTATCGGCACACCTATAGCGTTTTGGGTATTTCTTATTAGTAAATGGTGCATTTGCTCTCAAAAAGCACTATTTGGGGAAGTGGAACTGATGATGAAAACCACAGATGGCCACCGAAACTACTCAATAATAAGTATTTCGTGGATTGCGATTCGATTACTTGAATATGGATGTTAAGCACCTGATGCTCGTCACAATACATATGGTGAAGTAGAACTGATGGTGAAGTACCAGCAGAACTCCTCAAAAATTAACGACACTGCATCGGGAAAAGCACTATTTTGTAAAGGTGATAAGTAGTTGTCATTTTGGCTTTTGTAAATAGATAAATTACAAATCGACTCACTAAAAAGCCCGAGCAAAACTTTTTAGCAAAAAATGAAATCGACTTCCATATCTAAATACTACAAAACCAAAAATAACTTTAATTTCGGTAGTGGCTGTTATTGGTTTTGTATTTTCTTTTTTTTTGATACCGCCTTCTGAAATTATAGTTATGTTTTGCTAAAAAGTTTTTAAGGATATTATTGAGTAGGCCTAGTTATTGAAAACAAATGAACCGAATTTGACTGTTTTTTATATAATTTCCTCTTTTCTCTAGACACTAATAATTACTTCTCTAGACACAGCCCCATAGTATCTAAGTAATATCAATACCTAAAGTCGTACTAAATTAATAGTTTAAAAATCACTAGAAAAACACGCTTTTATAAATGCAAGGTAAAAACAAAAAAAAAATTGTTCGCGCTTTTCCTTTTTTTTGTAGTCTCCGTTTTCTTTGTGTTGCTGTTTCTTTTTTGTAGTTTTTGCCATATTATTCCCACGAGTAGTGAACAATTAAACGGTAGATCCCCCCAGAGGATTTGGAGGTGACATCTATAAAAAAAAATCTTGGGATTACGCGGTAATTCAAAAAGGTTAAGAAAACCGATAGCGGATTTTCTTTAGGTTTCTTATAACCTTGAAACCTGATCATGTTCAAAGTCCATTACCTGGCCTTTTTCACAAGTTCAAACACGACTATGATACGATATTCCATCATGGAATGCCAGTGCCTATCTTTCGGCTTCATCATCAGACCTTGAAACCTAATCGTGGTCAAAGTTCTTTACAAGACTTTTCTAAGAAATCCAAAACAGCTATGATACGATTTTCCATCATGAAGTACCAGTTCATATCTTCCGGCTCCATCATCTGATCAGTTCGACAGTACCATATCATTATATTGTCATCAGAACTACATACAGCTGCCAATTTTCATTACGCTACGACCCTTGGAAGATGGTTAAATTAGTTACCTTAGATTCCATTACATAGTTAGTTTAGGTCGACCTAATAAAAGCGTGTTAAAAATATAGGCACTTTTCCTATCTTAATGTAAAAATATAATAGGCCCGTTTTGACATTTGTCATCGTGACGTAACTAGTAAAGTAACCATACGAATAGTTTGTATGTATGAGTACATTTCCACACATCCACACACATACCATTCAAGTTTGTATGAGTATTTGATCGATCTGATTATGTACTGTAAAGTGCGTTGGATTAAAGTTCTGATTAAGAAAATTCACTTAAACTTTAATATTGTAGGTATTTTGAAATGATACAATGGTACGAAAGGTCAATTTATCTTTAATTTAATATTGTTAGTTACAATAAGATTCACTCAATCACAAAAAAAAAAAAACAAAAAGGAGAGAATAATATTGAATCTTCATTCAATAATTTTCTTCGGATGATGAGCCAAAATCGTCAGTTGGGCTATCGTCACCTGTAAATATAATTATTTTATTTTAATTTTATTATCAATATTGTCGTCTCTGTCAAAATCTTCTTTTATTATTTTTCACGTTAAAGATCACTACACAATATTTAATTACTATTAAAATCGAATGAAGCTGGTGAAAATCAGTAATTAATTGGTTACAATACTAGTATTTAATAAATTAATAGTTTAAAAAACCAAAAACACGCTTTTAATACTAATGTAATAAGCAGAATTTAGAAATGTTTACTAGTAGGCAGTACAAGGTTCCATCAGCCACCTTCCAATTCCATCGTCAGACCAGCTCGATGGTACCATAATATTGTATTGTCGTCTAATCTACACATAATTGCCAAGTTTCATGATGATGCAACAATTAGAAGTACGTTTAATTCAGATTCTTAGATTTTATTGCCTATTTAGATCGTTACAGATCGACCTAATAATAAATTTATGGATTACGCGGTAATTCAAAAATGTTAAGAAAACCGATAACGGATTTTGTTTAGGTTTGTTATAACCTTGAAACCTGATCGTGTTCAAAGCCCATTACGTGGCCTTTCTCACAAGTTCAAACATGACTATGATACGATATTCGAAAAGAAAAGTTCGGTACTTTGATGCATACAGACGTGCTCAACAAAAATTCCATAAAATAACAATTAAATAATAGTGACCTAGTTTAGTGTTTTAGCGTACTATACACATTCTAGTTGCAGTGATGAGTTTATTATTAAGTTATATATGTGTATAAACATTAGTGATATTTTTTGCAAAAATGGATGGTAGTCCCTTTAACAGGAGTGGTATAACACGCCGCACTCCTCCACCTATGTCGCCTCAGAAGCCCAAGGATGATAAAGACGAAAAGATGGAAGTGGTCACAGTTCCAGAAATGCAGAACTGGTTGGGATCTATTGAGCAGTGCTTAAATGAGGTCTGTACGATTGCATCCGACGGAAAGCTAAATTCGGACCAAAAAATAAAAATAAATAATTTGTGCCGTAAAATTGCAAGTAGTACTTCTCACATGGCTGTCCAATTTTTTTTTTTTTTTTTTTTGTTTTTTTTTTTTTTTTTAGGTAGGGCCACTCGTAGATCAGCTCATTAAGGCTGTGCGTCTACTTAACCGGTCTGTCCTGTGGTGACCTCTAATAAATTAAAGGCCCCCAGCCAGAGCTTACAAACTAAAATATACTTACAAGCTAATGACCGCACGCAAAGGGCACTCCCTGTGGAGTACGGGCCTCGGCATAGCGGGGTCATTTACAAACAACTTTCAGTCAATTACAAACGCACTTCTCCCTCCAAGCGTTAGCCGAAAAACAGGACTTGGCTAATAGCCTAAATGACCTTAAGAAAGCAGTACAACAGGCCCCAACGAGCACATTAGTGGAAATAGCAGCCTATTTTGTTACTTTGGGCTGTAAAATAGCGGTTTAAGGGTTCAAAAAGCAGTTCAAAGTTGCATAAATCTGCATCCGTAAACGTCTATAGCTTTAAAGTTACTTAAGGTGCTATAAGCTGAATCAAATGCTACCCTAGCCTTCACAGTAGTCCACAGTAGAACTCATTTACCACTTACACCTTTATAAGAGAGTTACGAAGGTCATTCTGCCACTCACAGCTGCATAGTAGTTTCCATTGTAACTTGTATAGCTTATAGTTATAGTAACCACTATTATACTACTATAAGTTTAATTATAGAAATAATAGAAACTCTTATGCATACTATAGTTACAAAAAAATCATCAGTGTAACTAAGGCCTTTAGTAGCAATAGTCATTCCTTGCAGGCTCAATCCATTCGCCATTTTGCAGCCGCTTTTGTAACTATTATAAAACATTTAATAAAAATGAATGCTAAACGAATAAGTACGTAACTAGATCTTATAACCTCAAAAACAGGAAAATAAGGTGCTTTTTGTGGCTGTGAGTTGCACTAGGGGAACAAAAATCACTGGAAGCGTTAGAAGGGTGAAAATTAGCGCTATGATTCTCAAAAGGTAGTTATTAGAGCTAAAACTGCAGGTTATGACTACATTACAATGACGCCATGATTTTTTAAGAAAACTTATAATTCACTTGCAAAATTGAGTTGATATACATTGGTTTTTCAGTTAAATGTGCATTAAATGTACCGGTAAACAATCGTCCACTTGCGAATAGTAAGTTATCGACACGTAAAAATACGGAAATAAAATTTATTCTGTATAACAAATAAAAAATATCACATATCTTTTGTTAATTTTTAAATATCATAAAAGCGCGTTAAAATTACTCAAAAATTATCTTATATATCTACAGTAAACTGGAAAGCGTTTTAAGTATCTTTATATATCTTGCTAATACAGAATACAAACTTTTACTTCTTTGTGTTTTATTTTCATGATGGCGACGAAAACACTTTACCAAAATATTACAAATAATGTCAACTGACGATATACAATAAAGAACTATAATCAATTCATTCGTTCAAAGTAGTTCAAAATCATTCAAAAGTAGCACTACGAGAGCTTTATTATAGCGTTAATAAATCATTATAGCTATTAAGGAACCTTTATGCAACCGTTGTGCAGGTTAAATGGAACTTTAGGTTGCATAATATGGCGCCCAAATTGCGCTAAAGCGGCTGCTTTAAGTCTGTAGTAGACGCTCTAGCGCTTACGTTTATTACCATAAGTAATAATCGGATACGCTCCAAAGCCCTAATGCAGCCCATTTGTGCTAGTTGGGGCGCCAACACAGGATCAAATACACCTAGCACATCTTTTGCGGATATGGTCAAAAAGGGAACCAACAGCTTTTTTCGTCCTAGCACTTTTAGTTCTGTTGCGATTTATCCCAGTGATAGTTTAAAGACGAGTGACGAAACTAAAAATATAGTCCAAAAAATAATATGCCCTGAGGATATGAAACTGAAAGTTCGAGGAGTTCGCAAGACAAGAAACGGAGGTGTGATCATCAGCACTGAGTCCAAATCTGATATTGAAAATGTGAAACAAACCGTCCAACTTGCTTCAAAAGGCCTTACTGTTGATGAGACAAATAAGCGCAAGCCTCGTATCATAGTTTTAGGAGTTCCGGCATCTATAGATGAGAGTGAGGTCTATAAATGCATATACGAGCAAAATTTAGTGGAGAAAATACCATCATTTACACGAGAAGTATTTATGACCTCAATAAAACTGAGTCACAAATCGGCAAAGAAAAGTGAGGCCAATTGCAACTACGTCATCGAGGTCCCTGCGAACATACGTAGAGCCCTCATCACACAGGACAGAGTATTCATAAACTGGACATCCTGCCCAGTAAGAGACTTTACATTAGTCACAAGATGTTTTAAGTGTCAGCAGTATGGGCATGCAGCTAAAACCTGTAAATCAATGGCATCTACGTGTGGGCATTGCGGAGAAAACGGTCACTCAATCCAGGACTGTACCAAAAAGACAGACTCTCCTAAATGTGCACCATGCCTGCACTTTAAGAAGCCTCATGAACACAAGACTGGAATTGCCGATTGCCCAGCTAAAAAAGCAGCTGAATATAGGTATATTAACTCGGTAGACTATGACGGCACCTAAGAGCGCCACATACTTATTTGTAATTAAGAGCTTAAATTATAATATTTTGTATAATGGATGTGAATTTGATTACAGAATTAGATAATATATTTCTATCGGAAGCAAAATCTTGTGAGGTCGAGGAGTGTAGAAAGTATCTTATCGGCTATCAAAACTCACTAACTGTACTAACACAAAATATTCGCAGTATTTTCAAGAACATAGACAGCTTTAATGTTTTCCTGAGTAGGCTAGACTTTGCATGCGATATAATAGTGCTTACTGAGTGCTGGATATCAAATCGACAAAGTAACATACCGGAATTACGATTTTCCATCATAAAGTTCCAGTTCATATCTTCCGGCTTCATCATCAGATCACTTTGACAGTACCATATTATTGTATTGTCATCAGAACTACACACAGCTGCCAGTTTTCATTACGCTACGACCCTTGGAAGATGGTTAAATTTGTTACCTTTGATTCCATTACATAGTTACATACAGGTCGACCTAATAAAAGTGTGTTAATAAATTAAAAAAAATAAAGACTGAGAACGCAACTGATTTTGAGACGTTTCGTAATAATTAGAAATTGCATGCTGCATTGCGCGAAAAGAATACTCGCAATATATTCCATCATATTATTTAACGCACCGAAAAATATGTGTGTATTTTTTTAAAACAGTTTATGTAATTAATTATTACATTATTGTTTCTTTCAGTTTCGTTCCAAGTTACATACTAGGGTCTTTTTCAAATGTCAAAACGGGCCATTTATTTTTTGGACTAAGTCTAATATGTGCATAATTAATACACATGATCCTCAAATAATATCGGATTTAAAGTTAATACCGCGAGATAAAGTTAATGACGAGCAAACAGTTTGATAAAACCATCTTCTCCACGCCACGCAGGCGCACCTCACAACGACCGCCCAGAGATCTCCTCGTAAAATGAAACAACTCGAGGCTCCCCCGCAGCGATAATTGGCTACAACGCAGTATCACGCTCATTTGCTTGACAGGCTAATGCTTCAGTTAACCAACATTTTGTTTGAAACCATCGGCGGCGAGGGAAATCACAGTCCGGTGGATGTTTATTATTCAAGGCGGACTCGCCGCGGATTTCATTATGGTGGATCTGCCGCGGGTCGGGGGGAGGGGGATGACATCTTATTATTTTTGACTGACTGCTCTGTTTATTCGGGTATAATTGGACGCAGATAGTGCAGTTGTGTTGAAATAATAATGGTGATGAAGCATTTTTTCAGATGCTGCCACGGAATAGATGAATAAGGTTGGAATGGTAATGTGGGCGTGGCAAGCGCGCCACATTTATGATTCGAAAATCATAGCTCGACCGATTAATTCATTCACCGCGTTTAGTGCGCTTCGGATTACATCTGAACACAGAGCTCTGCTTTAAATGCCGTGTTGTGCAATAATAACCCGTAAAACAAAAAGTGACCGCAAGTATAGAGCGAGGAGGTATATCTTTCCATCGGTAAGTCGAAAATAACATTTAAATACAATTTAATTTGTAAAAAACATAAAAATATTCTGATCACTATGAAATTCCGAACATTAACAACATTATAGCAACAAGTTACAAAAAGTATACATTGCCCGATGTGTACTCGCTTAATCAACGCAATGACCAAGTCCGCTTACAATGTACTGCATGGGACGCGTCCTCCACACTTCAACCTTTGACGTTTCGTCCTTTGCCCTGATTGGCCGTGATGCACGGCGCATGTTTATCGACAGTGAGTTACAATCAGTAGCAAGCTCTCGACTTAAGTGTGTGTAATTTATTTGTGTGCGTAATTCGCATACGTAACAGGCCTCTTGCTTGTAGTGAAGCTAAAAAGTGGCAGACAAGCGGTGACACGCGTTCTCATACAAATCAGGAACTATTTCCTTTCTAACCTCTTTTATCTGTTCTGTGGTTGCTGCGTAGGTAGAGGCCAAATCTTGTAGTGGACATCTGCGTGTCTATTGTTGTCATGTATTGCTACATTTCATAACAGATGCGAAAATACCTAAAACATGCCCAAGATCCTTGATAAATAGTAATAATTACTATTATTTATTAAGACATTTATTAGAACTTAAAACGGGATATTTACCATGTGTACTTTTTGTTTCGAGTTTCCGATATTTCGGTACTGTTGCAAGCTGTTAGTGACCATGTTACTTTAGAAACTTATAAGGCGTTTATTTCAGACTTTGCATCCATTTAGTGTTAGTAACAATAACTTACAATCTAGTGTTATTTATTATTATTTATTTATTTATTTCAGTACATACATACAGCTATCTTTACAGGCATTCCCAAAGTGATAATGTAGAAGAATAAGAAAATGCTTAAATCACAAATAAAAAAAAAATATGTTCATTAGCCCATTAAATAGACTCAATACAATTCAATAGTTCAGATAATCATACAAAAAAAAAGAATCAATAAAATCATAATCAATAGAAAAACAATAAGAAATGATCAATCAAAATAATAAATAAAAAATAATCAGTCAAAAATAGTCAATCAAAAATAATTAAAAAGATAATTTATCAAAAAGTCAATAAAAAATAAAAAATAATCAATCAAAAATAGTCAATCAAAAATAATAAATAAAAACAGTCAATCAACAGTCAATAAAAATTAAAAAAGAAAAAAATCAATCAATAGCATACAATAATTATCAATAGAAATAATCGTTAACTAGTCATCTCACTACTTCATAGCATAAAATATGTAAAGTTACTTTTGCGAACTCGCTCAGTGAACAAGAGAACATATCTATATCGTGAGTAACCCGATTCAGTGTGCGCATAGTCCGCGATAGTGGGACATTGGCAATTAGTTTTGTTCGACCACGCAGTAGTGCAAACAAGTCAGGCCGTCTACGGCGCTGCGCATACCCACCGGGCACGAACAAACCAATGTTCTGTAACACACTCGGATTGTTTGTGTTACCCCGCAATACTCCAAGGACATACGATGCCAATGCTAGATCCCTTCTCGTTTCCAACCTGTTGTATCCCACCATGCCTAAAACAAACAAGGTTGGATACATCAAGGGATAAAGAGGGTACACCCCATAAATTCTGAGGTACATGTATCTAAGATATTTATTTTGTATGCGCTCCAACATTACACTGTATTTCGCCTCATGCGGAGCCCATACAGCTGCATTTCCCTCTAACTGGCTCCTTATTAGCGCGTTGTATAATGCTGAAATAGCCTTAACATTCGTAAAAGATGCTGCCCTGCGAAGCACGAATCCCAGCCGTTTGTAAGTCTTTTTACAAACATTAATTACATGCTCTCGGAATCTGAGCTGTGAATCCATACGGACGCCAAGGTCTCGCACTGCTTCCTCTCTCTTCAAAAGCCGGTCGTCCAGTTTGTAGCTGTAGTGAAGCGGCGTTCTTGCTCGACTGAATGTTAGCATGGAACATTTCGTAACATTAAATTGCAATTTGTTTTTTATACTCCACTCAAATACGCGATCAATATCCCGCTGAAGGTGGTGACAGTCTTCTTTGTTTTCGATGGCCAGGAGCAACTTGAGGTCGTCCGCAAATAGCAGACACCTGGCGTCACGGACCACATCAGGTAGGTCATTGATCATAATGATGAATTGTAATGGCCCTACATTGCTGCCCTGACTCACCCCCGACCTAGTGAAATAAGGCTCCGACCGACAACCACGGTACTCCACGTATTGTTTCCTGTCCCTCATATAGCTTGCAAAGAACTGGAGCAATTTCGGAGTGCAACCGACCTTCGCCAACTTCGATAGTAAGACATCATTATCCACTAGGTCAAATGCCTTCTTAAAATCAAAGTAGGCGGCGTCCACCTGCACTCCCGCGTCAATATGAGGAACCAAGTACGTCATGGCGCTCAAGAGGTTGCCGGTTGTACTACGCGCAGGTCGGAAGCCATGTTGCGCGTCTGATAGTTGCGAAGCAACCTGCTCCTGGACATCCCGCTGAATAGCTGATTCAAACAGCTTCGCCGGTGTCGACAGAATAGCTACTGGTCTGAAAGACTCGACTGCTGTTAAGTCACCCCCTTTTGGAATTGGAATCACGCGGGAGACCTTCCAACGTTCTGGAAAATAGGATGTATCCAGGCACCTGTTAAAAATATGTACGAGTGGCTCCGCCAGTACTTATCAATCTATTAATAAAATGGCTCAGAATTGGTAATAACATATACCTAATACAAAGATGCCATAGAAGGCATTAAGTCCTGCCATTGTGCCTTTACGTTTTACATGTTACATATAGTTTTAATAATTAAAGAATAATTAGTTGATGATGCCACTTATAAGCGTTCGACCAATCCATGCTATGTTACATCAATAAATTATCTAGCCTGCTAACGCCAAATCTCGGTTGATTCGAAACTTTAGTTATAGGTATGGAACAGCAGTTTAACACAAAACTCAAAAAAAGAAAAAACTCAATATGTTTTATTTCACATAAGCCTACATGGGTACTTACAAAACTTCAGCAGTTAGGGCACGGTTCAAAATTGGCCATTTTCTATGGAGAAGAACCGGCAAGAAACTCCACAGTTACTCTTTTCAAATTAAATTATCATTTTTATAATGTATCCATAATACAGTTTAATTAGATATGAGAGGACAGGGTAGACCAAGTAATACACAATAGAATTACAAAGAAAAAATTGTGAAACAAATCTATGATTTGTTTCACAATTTTTTTTTGTGTTCAGTCAGTGTTCTCCAATTCACAAAAAAGCTTTATATTATATTACAATAAACTTGAGTAGCGATAACATTAGACTTCAATAATGAAAGATAAATTAATAATAAAAATGAAACAAAAAGAAAATCTGTTAAATCGGATGGATTATCGTAGGGAAAAATAAAAAGACACTCTCACGAAAGTGGATTTGTTAAAATAAACAAACGTTCCTTGCAACATCTCATGACACATTTTAATGTATAATTCGCTGTCAGTCCTCATGCGACCCTCTGGCTGAAGAGGGATACTCCCTGTTAAACCCTCTGACTAATGTGCTACCTGATTTTCGTCACTTGGTCTCCGCAACGCACTTCTGTTTCAACGAGTTTTAATTAATTTTATGGTTTCCGCTCCGTTTGGAATAGAATTGGGATAAGTTGATTATGGTTTGTGGGGAAGAGATAAGACACTGGGGTTGAATGACACATTGTTATGTTAGAACAAACAGATGCAAGACAATAAGGCAAATCTTAGCAACTCCGTGTCGGATGTAACGTTTAGTCCCATCTTATTAATCTTTTGTGAAGGGTTTAAGGTTTAAACATAAGTCTGGCTTGTGATTTCTCTATACTCAATTAGATCTTCCACCTGTTCACAATAAATCACTTTTAATGATAATCCAACACCTAACCAGACAAGCAAACAAAACAGACACCAAAACAAAATCCGAGTCAAAGCCCGAGGGCTCCAACTTAATAATTGGATTAAATTGAACCAGTGGAAAAAATCGGATTACCCCGTGTTACAGATTTTTCTAACTCATTTCAAAATCAAATATTTGAATTTTCTTGTGAATACCTATTACGACGGTGAATTTCCAGTCAGTGAATTGTATATTGTTATTTATTATTGAATCGTAATAATAGCTTGTTATCATTAAGTATTCTGATTTTTGTAATCGAACTATCCTCGACCTAGTTTAGGGGCATTTAAAATAATTATGATAATATTATTAGCAATAAACGGAAATGCAACAAACAAGCAATTTAGCTTAGCTTAGATAACAGTTGAAGTAACTATTGTATACTTATATTTAATTTGACTGATCAATTCACCCCACTTCTCAGAATAAAAAATTGAATCAATAAACACTTTTTAATTTTTTATTCCACAGTTAATCCTTGACCAGCGTTTTGGACTACAATATTGTTCAAATATTGTGTTTTTTTTTTGCTGTATATTGTAACTGTGTTTTGTTACTTTTGAACAAAAATAAAATGTCTGCAGGACAAAGGACTTTTTAACAAGACCAAATATTGATGCTCGTACATGTTTACTACGTGTCAGCGATATATATAATTATATATTAATAATGCTATATTATGTGGTTATGATGTAACCGCTTACCATGTTTGGACCATTTATAACAAACAAAAAAAGCCTCAGGTAAAGGCGATCAGTCTTGTCGGCCGGTACAACCGAAAAGTTTTGCATCCTTTGATACGTGACTAATACGCCCGTTCTTTACCAAATATATTTATTTAGGTCAGAGCCATTTTATCTCATGTCCTTCGTCAGCAAGTAGCTAAATTTATTTTTATACATCTTCTATAATGAATATCAATTGTTGTTCGTTATACAAGCTAAAACTCGATAATATCTGGACCGATTTGGCTAATTTTGGTTTTATATTATTAGTAGAAGTCCAGGACAAGTTGAAAGACAAAAAAAATGGCGGTAGTTTTTAATATGTATTAATTGTGCGATTCATTCGTTTAAAACACGTTTGTAATCATAATCGTTTGTTTCCCGACAGCTACATTCTAGGAGTCTTTAAGTCAAGAGTGAATAGGTTACTTTTAGGTAAGCGTACTCCATCTACGACCACATTTTTTTCAACGTTTAGGGAATACCTTCATTGTGCGTACGGCTAAGGAGTGGAATTCACTGCCGTAGTCTGTGTTTCCCGATAGCTATAACCTAGGAGTCTTTAAGTCAAGAGTGAATAGGTTACTTTTAGGTAAGCGTGCTCCATCTTCGACCACATCATCACTTACCATCAGGTGAGATGGTGGTCAAACGCGAACCTATTCTAAATAAAAAGAAATAAAAATAAAAATAAAACATCATCACTTGCCATCAGGTGAGATAGTGGTCAAACGCGAACCTATTTTCAACATAAAAAAACTACCTAAGATCGTTTTCATTTTCCTTCTTAAAATGGAGGAGAACTTTTTAGAAGTGCTCGTGTCTAACAGTAAGCAGCGTGAGCCCAGGTCTTACTATAAGTTACCATTCATTACATATTGTCAGTCCTTCGTGCACCAAAAAGCCTGCTAAGCTACCCCAGCTGTCATTTATAGGTCTTAGACAGTCGTTACGGCCGGCCAAAAGCCAGTAAATCTCACACCAATATTGGCAGGGATATCTTGCTATTTAAATACTAGGTCTGGTTAAATAGGTATTGCTCAATACATCCGCTGGTGGGCTGCTTTCACTTAAGCTTTAATTGTACAGATGGAAAAAGGCTGAACAAATCTTAAAGAATATACAACTTTGATAAAAGTGATAGGTATTATATCAAACCACATATACTTTACATGCTTATGGTAAATCTGAAACTATTAAAAAAAGTTTACGAGAAAATAAGAAAAAAACTTTTTCGTACCACGTGCTCAAAAAAGTGACATTCTATGCCACAAAAAGCGAACATAACAATAGTCATTTTTAATCTGTTAAAAACAGGGAAAGAAAAATTGTACTGAATTTCATTCATCCTCTAGGGGGAAAATGTGATTTAAATTTGGAATACTTACCGAAATTTATACTGAACTACATCTGTGTTTACACCATTGAGTTTGTATATAAAGCATTATACATCTTTTTGAAAAAGGAATACGCATTTATTATGCAGTTATGATTATTAAACCATATTAAGCAGTCAAATTAACAAAAATATAAAACTTAAACTATCAGAGCCACAAACATTAACTTCGGCATCTTATCTTCGTCCGTAACTCACGTTGCACCACCACTATCTCTGACGTATACTATCTACAATGAAACGCAAGTTCCTCAGACGCAAGAACAGAGAAATACTCAAATCAACTCTTCAACAATAAATGTACCAAACAAAAATGTAACTCTCTCTATCAATAATTTGACTAATGTTTCGAAAGTTAACTTTTACTTTTAATTGTCATTATTTTTAATAAATGCTTATCTCATATTATTATTGTGTTATTTTTTTCGCAAATGGTACGAAAAGTATTTTCCTCGGTGATAAAGCTGTCTTAGTCTTGGGTGAACTAAAATCCCTCGCTACACTCAGGACTCGTCTTAAATCCCTCGCTTCGCTCGTGATTTAAGGTTTTAACACCCTCGCTACGCTCGGGAGTAAACCTCGAGTCCTTCGTTATGCTCGCGATTTAAATCGTCACCCGCGACAGAAGACACTGCTTTATCCCCTTGGTTAATAATCTACTATTTTGTACCACTTGCTCTAAAAAGTGACATTCTATGCCACAAAAAGCGAACATATCAATAGTCATTTTTAATCTGTTAAAAACAGGGAAAGAAAATTGTACTGAATTTCATTCATCCTCTAGGGGGAGAATGTGATTTAAATTTGGAATACTTACCGAAATTTATACTGAACTACATCTGTGTTTACACCATTGAGTTTGTATATAAAGCATTATATAAAAAAAAAATATTATTTATACATCTTTTTGAAAAAGGAATACGCATTTATTATGCAGTTATGATTATTAAATAAAATTACGAAAACCGACTAGGCCGTATGAGCTTGATGCCTTTGCTTTTCCGACAAAAAAATATTAGTCTAGGAATTTGCCGCGTTTTTGTTTTCTTCATAAACGTTAAGTTTATATTAATTTATTTTTAATTGTCATTATTTTTAATAAATGCCTTTGACATATCCGTTCTTTGCAAAAGCAACCGCCTTGTTTGTTGAGATCGATTCATTGATTGAAATTAAAAATTCTGTGGAATCTACGCGGTTAACAGATAATTTGGTCGCGATTAACGATAAGTTTAAATTGTAATCCCGAATTGACGAAAAACCTGGAATATTTTGGAACAATATCGCCGAATGTCGTCAGCCTGTCTGACACGCGAAATTTGTTGAAAGTGATTGTGAATTGTTGCTAAAATACGCCTGTGGGGCAACGTTAATGCTGTCTGGACCACGCCATCTGAAGACCGGCGCCTTGTGAACGTCCATGAACACTTGACCACATTACACATTTCAATTACTCATTACCTACTTACACACATATCACGGACGTGACCTTTTGGAAGGTCGAAGCTTGGCGTCTCCAGCCGCAGGTAAGTGTGCATGTTGGAATATCTATTTATTAGTAAAGCTTAATTGTTGTACTGAAGCCTAAGAGGCTATTGTGTAACTGTTCTTGAGAATCAACGTTCAAGCTCCGTGTAATCGCGGACAGTTCAGCATACTAGTTACCGTTGGCTGGCTTGGTACTGAACAAACTGGTTATCTCATATTATTATTGTGTTAATTTTTTCGCAAATGGTACGAAAAATAGAGTATTTTCCTCGGTGATAAAGCTGTCTTAGTCTTGGGTGAACTTAAATCCCTCAATCGTCACCCGCGACAGAAGACACTGCTTTATCCCCTTGGTTAATAATCTACTATTTTCTAAGAAATAGCTGAAACATCAAAGTAAAACGCAAACAGACATTGTAAAAATTTATGATGCAGAGTTGCATCGTAGCGTGAATTTTGTCGTTTTAAGGTGTACTGACCTTAGATAAGTAAGCTAAGAAAAGTACTTAGCTGCTTGAGAAGTTTTAACAAAGAAAAACTTTGTGACTAAACAAAATTTTTATATTGTATCTAATTTCAATTTTTGGTCTACAATAAAGTGTATTCCATCTATCTGTCTACTGCTTTGATTTTTTATATGTGGCCTGAAAATGATACATAGTAAATTGTGGTTTCACTTTAATGCCTCTCGCTTTTATCAGCGTTGTATAACTGTTCATAAAACTATTAACAAATTCTTCGAATAATTCTAACAACTATTATATCCCTGAACCAGCACCACTATTAAACAATGACCGCACCAAACTTCTAACCGAATCTCTCGTGCCCAGTACAATGGGCGTCCAAACTACACATAATTGATGCATGCAGTAACCGCTAACCCAATTCTGCTGGACGTGGGCCCGTTTAATTAATGACGTCACTCGATGTCATGTCATCATTACGGGGGTTGGGAGACTGTCGGGGGATGGGAAAATAATGAGTGACACACTGATCTATGAGGGCTATCGAGCGAAGGATTATACTGATAGAGTTTGTGTATGACTGTGACGTAATGCGGTCATCGTGTACTAATAATGGATTATAATTGTATCTAAAATGATCCTCGTTACGCCGAAGAGAAAGATAGACGGTCTAGTCCTGTGTACATACACACACATAACATACATTGAGAGCTAGTTTATCGCCATTATCTGGGCATAAATATAGACTCGTATCGAGGAACTCCGTATGGGATTATCATATTTTTTGTCTGGTAATCCAGGACCCTACGCGCTCCAGTCTACATCAACATGGGAGGATTATGAACATACTAGTGCCTGCCCGCGGTTTAACTCGCGTTAAAAGTTTTTTTTTAGTGAAAAATGTAACTTAGCAAATCGTGAATTCTTTTTTTCAAAATTGGTTTGTAGATCCAAAAATTACTTCCTAGAATATTATCTCTTTAAAAAAAAAGAAAATTAGCAATGTGGGTAGAATTCACATTACTAGCAATCCTGTTAACCCCTTCAACTAAGCTAAATATAGTTGTGTTTGGAGTGGGTTCACGGGAATAGCGTAAAGAGTTGGGTTCGAACCCGCTAAGTCTCGATGACAAGGCCGTTATGTTAGTCGTTACGCTGTTGACGCTTAATAATATTATTATACGAGAAACATAATTCACGTTATCGCCTGAACAGGCTTAGGTGTGCAGTCACTTCGTGAGGACATATACATGAAACGCTAATGAACTGATTGCTTTATTCCACAAATTAATTACTGATTATGTTGGGTTTATAATTACTATTGATTGTAACGTAAATTTGAAACACAAATGAACCAATCAAAATGTTCGGTTTCCGAAATATGATCGACAGTTATGAGATTTAATCAGATAAATAACATTACGTGTGGGTGGAAACGATGATCCTATAAGTAAATATAATATTACAGGATTTTCTCTCAGCGCGGCTTATTTATATTTATTTATATATATTATTTTAAGTTTTTTTAGGGTTCCGTACCCAAAGGGTAAAACGGGACCCTATTACTAAAATTCCGCTGTCCGTCCGTCTGTCTGTCTGACCGTCTGTAACCAGTCTGTATCTTATGGACCGTGATATTTAGTGATAGTTGAAATTTTCACAGATGATGTATTTCTGTTGCCGCTATAACAAAAAATACTAAAAAAAACAGAAAGAGAAGGGCTTTTGCTCGATATTGATAACGGCAACAGGTAGATGCTTGAAATATTCACAGAATATTATGTTTTATATTCACTTAAATAAATAACCAACATAACATAATCAACAATAACACTTCACCTAAATAAATAATTAAATTAAAATAAAACAAATATCTGAGAGGGGCTCCCATACAAAAGACATGATTTGTTTGGCGTATTTATAAATAATGGTACGGAACCCTTCGTGCGTCAGTCCAACTCGCACTTGGCTGGTTTTTTTCTGTTTTTATGAGTATATAATATGTAGTAAACTAATTTAGCCCTCCCCACTTTAATTAAAGATTTTAAAGTCCTTCCAAAGGTTGTCTGGAAGATATCGCTTTCAGCGATAATACCGCTATTGTAACCATAGAATAAGCAATATTTTTGTTAAATAGGTCTGTTTAATTTTTTTTTAATCTTTGCATTTACCTAACATAAACAAAACCGGCCAAGTGCGTGTCGAGCCACGCACAGCGTAGAGTTCCATAGTTTACTACAACGCCAAATTCGAGACGGATTAGCTAACCGAGAGTTCTCTCAGTCTCATTTCAGCGTTCTAGTACCGATATTTTCTGAGCTAGGCCGCGGAAAGACAGACGGACAGACGGACATAGCGCAACTATAGTTCCTTGTTGACTATACCCTAAAAGGTAGTCTGTACTTTTAGCACCCAGATATACTTAAGCTCTCTAACATTGATTAGTTCCAGTCTATCAGTATATGTTTATACCCTTCATGCGCGAAGGTAGAAACGCTGACTTATTGTCGTAGGCATAGCCTACCAGTCAACAAAGAATTACGAAAGATTACGTCTTACAAGCGAACAATGAATTTTACATGAGCTTTATCATTGGTTGTGTCTGGAGTCGGTTCACGGAAATAATATAATAAGTGGTTCGAACCCACGATTTCTCAACCACAGGTCCGACTTTAATAGGTTATTGACGCTTTAAAAGATGATTATACAATTAATAAATACTAGCCGCATTGCCACGTTGAATGGCGATGCTGATTCTCTATCAATGGCCAGCCCTCTGGTCACTTGTGGAGTCGACTAATCGTTTGCCGATGTCACGAAAGAGTCGAAGCGCACTCGGACCCCATGGTGCTAACGTTTCAACCCCAAACGGCTCAAACATATAGCACCCAATTAGGTTGTTGTATTTGCGCTGTTTGAGATTTTCTACACCTGCAGCTGCCGCCCCAGCACGGTCAGTGTTCTGGGCACTTTTCCCATTGATAGCGATGTTGACGAATTTTTCGATGCCCTATAGTTTCTTTTTATTTTCGCCTGTATATACTTCATTTGAATAAATACATATTAAAAGTTAAAAAATATTATAAATACTGTTGTTCTGCAGTAATGGACGTATCGTGGGACGTGAGGGTGCAGTCTTCGCACGGCGTGGCTGGTGGGGCGGCGCTGCTCACGTGCACCGTCCCATCCATCGTGAAGAACCACGTCACCATCGCCAGGTGGTTCAAAGATGGCAGCGTATTGGCGCCATTGGCTGCTGAGGCTGGTAAGTCTACATTACTTATGCTCTTTTTTGGATGGGAATGACTGTAATGTCATCGAATGACTTCTCCCGCTCTGGGTGCAGCGTAAGGAATTGACAGACTTTTACTAACTACAAACCTGCTTTGTTCCTTCAGCTGCTCTTGCGTTTCAATGCCGCGGTATCTCTTTAGAACTTTCCCACAACCCCGTCAGGATTTATGCTAGACCAAGATCATTCAGTCGGTAATAAATATTCTTCAACGCTGCCCGTTGAAGAATATTTAACTGATCCTGAACTCCAGGCGCAAGTGTGCGAGGGTATACAGGAGGGCTTTGGTCAGGTCTGATAGACCCCTTCGCACACCTCAGGGCAGCGGACATCCATTAGGAGTTCCACCTCGAAGAGAAGAAGAAGATACAATACCCTATGCATATCTTTTTTAAATTTATTTTAATAATAATGCACTTATTCAATGAAGCTACAGAGGCTCGCTGGTTATTGATAAGGAACACAATCTTATATTATATATAACAACTCACAATTTATAGCGGCTGGGTAGTACCTGACGCACCAAGATATTAATGGATTAACATTTTATCGATTTTTAGTCCGATATAATAATATTGTGGTTCATTATCGGAGCGTTGTACATCAACAAGAGTTTTCTAAATGGAATTAAATTTTTACTTGAACTTAAAATCCGCGCGTCAATTTATCAGTCAGTCAGTAAACTAGAAATTATTATGATATTATTATCACAGTAGATGTGTGGATTTTATCATTATCTAATCCTGAGAATATTAACAACTTGAATGCAAATTATGTACTGTTGATGAAATGGATCCGTGCCGTTCGTTTCAGTAATAAATGCTCATAGTTTGTGTTCAGTAACAAGATTTCTTAATATATATAGTTTTTAAGTATGAAATATTTATATTTGTTTACCACTGACGCTTTTATTTATGCACTAAATTAATTCTTTATAACACTTATTAAATCTTCGATAAACATCCAACGTCAAAAAGGAACTTGCAAGTAAACAAAAAATAGATTCCGAACTTCAGCCCTCACTAAAAGTATTTGAATAACCCAATTGATCTAAAAAACTTCAGTAACCCATCAAATATGATTCAGAACTCAATAGAACCTCTTTTTATTTTCATCGGAGAATTATAAGAGTAGAAAAACTTTTTATGTGTATTTACAGTCGCAGAATCTCTTTATTGATCCCAACAATGAACTCCCTTCTGTCGAACATGTTTTCGAACGCAACCTTCCTTCGGTCCCAAGTCCCAACAGATTCGTCTGGAAAGTTTCCAACAATACTCTGGACCTTATAAAATCGAAATTAATTTTCGCGAACGAGCCAAACGGCCGATTATTGCTTTCGAAAGGAGAAAATTAAGAATTTTTTGTTAATCCAGTGTATGTTAGGAAGCGGCTGTCGGAGACAGGAACAAGGGAGCTGAACTTGCTTTATGAGTTCCGAGTTCTCGATTAGAACCAGAAAATTCGATTAATGTTTTCATTTACGGACGCTTCCGCTCTCTTTCGATTACTCCTCGAGGTAATGATTCATTCTACTTCTGGAACATTTTTCCGGGAGATTGTTTTTAAGCTCAAGTTTATATTTGTTTGAAGAACTTGTTTAATGTTCATTGGTTTTGGCATTTTCGGTTTATCTTACTTGTTACTTTATTTTTTGTATTTTTCGGGGTTTACATGTTCTGTGAAAATACAGTGATTCTGAGTTCATTTATCATGTTTCTGCTGAAAAGGGTGAAACCAATTTACATTGTTTTGTTCGCTTATCTTTGGACTGCACTGTTATGAATGTAAACAATCCTCCTTTGTTAGCTGTTACAACTTCCGCCTGTAATAATGAAGTGGAAACAATCTTTAAATCTAAACAGACTGAAGTTTATCTTGAATGCGATAGGAACAAGCAGCTTCACAAAAGGCCACTAGATTGCCCATTGGAGCCGAAATGCTAAGATAACCGCGAAACGAGTGGTGCGTAACACAATTATCGACGGGATCCGCTACGCTTCTAAACGTCTTAATTAATACAAAACGTCTTAAAGTTGTCTGTAAAGTAGGTACAACGCTAAAATGGTACTTATTTGTTTCATTATTAAGCGCGCTCAATTATATTCAAGTCTAAATTCTGGGTATTTCCCTTGATGTTGGTATTCAAATAATATGTTCATAGGAATATGAAATAGTGTGTTTATATGAGTGACGTAATAACTAAATGGAATTGGAAAAGTATATACTTCTCTTGATATTGAAACCATTTGTTTCAATATCAAGAGAAGTATCCCTATCGTAATGGTAAATACTGACCATTTGTTAACCTTTCATGAGACGAATCAGTTAACTTTTCTGCCTGGTAGCCTACGAGTACAAGAATATAATTCACCTAGTTTTTTTCGATCATTCATTACTTGACTATTTACTCATTTCTGCTGCTTTTAATCGTAGAAAAAACATTACCATGATTGTTTCGATCATGATTGCTTCAAAGGTGCGATTATCGAATCGGGCAGGGTTATTAAGTTTTAGAGTTGCTCTACTTACTAGAGAAATCTGGGTAGTCTGAAGGCACACCTCTGCTCAGCTATTCTGTGTGAACGCAGGCTTGATGGCGTGTTATGTTCGTTCGCAGAGCTTCGTATCTTACACATTTGCGTAGATATTAAATCTCCATCAGAGCTCGCAGACTGCAGTGACTGCAACATTAGCATTCAACGTTTCTATCTGGATTCTTTGCACAGTCGTTTAATAAAGAAGAACAGTACAAATTGAATAGAGAACTTTTCTCAATTGTCGGTGCGCAGCGGCGATAAGATTTAAACTTTACGTAAAGTTAAGCGTCGCTAATGCAAGTTTAATGTTCGTCTTTGATGCAGTTGCGACGAATTACCAGTCTTTGCTTAAACAGATAACTTGTACAGTTTATACTGGAAGAGACTTGAGTAATTAAAGAAATAAAGCAGAAAGGAAAATTTATGAATTAGTTATGGCTAGTACAGGTTTGACTGGGAAGAGATATTGTGTCAGCCAGAGTGATGCTGTAATGAATAGACATGAAATTGTTAGTTAAAATTTTATACAAACTTTACGTCTTCTTTCAGTTTAATGAAGAATTAATAACTAATTTTTGTGGCTAACTATAAGTTGGTTCTTCTTAAACTGTCTTCTCCCCCGCCCGATCACTATGTTTGGCAAGCCAATCCCTTGGGAGAAGCCAGCCAAATACTTAGGTGTAATCTTAGACCAGTCCCTCAATTTCATTGAGCACATAAAGAAGGTTCGCTCGCGAGCCGCTTTCGCTCTCAGTATGCTCCACGCCCTGCTGAATAAGCACAGAAAGCTCTCCCTTAGGTGTAAAATCCGTATTTACACGACGTGCATACGTCCCATCATGACTTACGCCGGTCCGGTGTTTGCTCAAGCCAGTCCCAGTCAGATCCATAGGATGCAGGTCATTCAGAACCGTTTTCTCCGAAAGGCCACGGGTGCGCCCTGGTTCTTGAGGAACGAGGATCTCCACGTAGACCTCAAACTCCCGACCATAAAGCAAGTGTTGAAACGCATGTCAGTGCGTTACTTCACCTCTGCTGATACCCACACCAACCCCCTGATCGTATCGGCCGCCCGATACAGACCCTCCCAAATTTCTCGGGTTCGTCGCCCGCGTCACGTCCTAGACGAGCCCGACGACCCCACCACCATCCGACAAGAGAGCAGTAGGGAAACCAGCACTCTTAGAAAATACAAATACAAAACGCGTTCCGTATTCCGGCCTCGCCGACGAGGCCCATCGTGACGTACGCGTACTTGTAATGGAAATCCTCCCCGACCTTTGCCAAACGAGCCAGCCCGCGATGTTGAGCCAGTAGCAATAAATACTCCCCTAAATACGACCCAGACTGTCCCTTTGCTGCCCTCCCAAAATGACCCCGCTATGCCGAGGCCCGCACTCCACAGGGAGTGCCCTTAGCGTGCGGTCATTAGTTGTAAGTAAAATTTTAGTTTGTAAGCCCTGGCTGGGGGCCTTTAATTTATTAGAGGTCACCACAGGAAAGACCGGTTAAGTAGTACATTAGCCTTAGAGAGCTAAACTACGAGTGGCCCTACCTAAAAAAAAAAAAAAACTGTCTTCTCCAGCTAAACTTTAACGAAATTCCTATTTTTCTTCATTAAAGACTTACGTTAACTGAGATGAACAAAAACGGGCTAATTGCACTATCTAGTGATCCGCAGCAGATGCAGCGAGGCGTGGGCGCTAGTTGCCAGTTTCGCCGACGTTTATGCAGATTACGCGCGCTTGATTTAATATCCGCCGTCAGTTTGAGCGACTCACTGTTACAGCTGAAGCACGCCATTCTTTTAAATTATTTACTGTCGGTTTGCGGGTTTGAATATTTTGTGGAGTTTGCGGTATACCTGGATTTGCAAAGAAATTATTTTCATCATTGGATGCATATTTATCGCTCGGATATGAACTGCAATGTCGCAGTGGCCAATCTGAAAATCACTTAACTAATTTCGGGCTCAGGTTGGCTGCTATAAATATGATTTGGACGAATGGGGTATGCTTGACCCATCGCAAACGCAATGCCAGTTTGCCCCTCCTCTTGTCATGTCCATTAAGCACGGCCGCCTAAACCTTGCAGGATTTAAATGAAGCCGATGTAAGAGCTGTGCAGGTGGCTGCAAATCGATCTGAGGATAGTTGAGCATCGACTCGGAAAGAAGAAGATCGCTTGAAGTGGTTCGGTGATGTTCATTGAAAAAGAATGAGAACTAACTCATTCTAATGTCATAATTACGTCTATTATGTTATGGTCCTGTTGTGGCGTAGACATGGAGAATGTACATAGTACCTAACAAAAGTACAAGGATCAAAACAAACCTTTTCCATTTTCTTTCTTAAATATGTTTAAAATTTGACTACATTATCACATTAGGTGAAACCTGTAATGATCATGAATTGTATGATAATAAATAAATAAATAAATAAATAACACTATACTTGGATGAATGAATAAATTGAGTTTAATTCAGAAAGAATTCACTTTGAAAAATGTTTCCAAAATCTAGTAATTTAGCGGAACTTAAATTTAATTAAGGCGAGGTTATTCGAAAAAACGTCGTTTTCAATTGCGTCTTATTCGTAGATAACACGGATTTAAATTTTGAAAAAAACATATTACATAATTCATACTTTGATCTTTCTATTTCGGTCATCCGATACACGATTACTTGCATTTCACTGCATCTAATTAAATCGCAAAGACAAGTCTAAATTACGGTCTTATTCTTATTTTATTTGAGTTTTATTAAGCTTTGAATAATAAAACTTATACCATAATAAAGGTCGTAAAAAATGTCATATATGTCTGTCGTCATAATGTGAAATTTGAAAATATTTATACCACTAATTTCAAAAATAAGTGTTTTCCTATTATTTTGATGCGCGCGGCCACGCGCCCCGCTTCCTTTAGTCCCGAGCGGAACGTGTTGGAGGTCGGACGTATGCCAATTTTTAGCGAACCTGCCACCCCCGCTAAGTTTGGTTCCGGTCGAGCCAAAAAATCATTATAAAATAATAATTCCTATCGTTTAGTTTTAAATAGTTGTAATATAAATTGTTTTTATTAGGTACTTTAGTTATAATTTTGGTCAGTAAAACTAATGGACAAAATTAACAAAAAGAAGTGGTCATCGCTGGCTCTACGAAGGCTGAATAAACAAAAAAAGTAAGAAGGCTTTGACAATATATAAATATTTAGACCTATATAAATATTTTTCTTTACTAACTAGGTTCTTTCTGTATTCTGAGGTACCTACTTAGCTACGCGGAATAGATTTCGAAACCACAAAATAATATATGTGACTATGTGTAAATAAACACGCCACGCGCGCAAAAGCTGTAATAGTTTATTTTTCTCGCGGAATAGATTTGCCAACCGCAAAAGTATGTGAAACAATTGAATTTGAACCCTATGTCAAAGCACATAAAGCCGCCACGTGCGCAAATGTTATAATGCTCTTTTCAAATGTCAGACTCAAAGGAAACTTTGACAATATTATTATAGGTACCTATAATTATACAAATTAATATTTTACTTTACTAAGTAGATAAGTACCTACGCAGAATAGATTTACAAACCGCAAACATGTGTGTAAAACAAAAACATTGTTGACTTTCTTTCTCCTATAAAAAAATGAAAATGTTTCTTATTTTATTCAAAAAAATATTTCCAAAAATATCTAAATATAATATAAAAGTACTTTCAATAAAAAAGAAATCACAAAAAGATGTGATTAGAGCCTGGGTTTGATCCAGAATACTGACGGTTATGATTCCGATTCTTTACTAAACGCGCTAACAGAACGTCAATAACCACGGTTGAAATAACTGACCGTATTCGACTGTATTAGGTTTTATTTTCGTAAATGTAATAATGGATAAATGGTACAGTCGATCATTCGTCGCTATGACCACAGTATAAAGATCATACAGTAGGTCGACGCCTTTGATCTTGTGGAAAATGCCGACAACGTCTAGCTCTAGACAGTATCGCAACGGCCAGGGTTGTCACAAGTCAACAATATTTATTACACGCAGCACACTCGTGCCATAGTGTAGAAATATACAACATGACCACGGTAATATTATGTATACAGTATTCCGACTTCATTCAAACGGACGAAGCGCGAGATATACCTACGCGCCTCGATTTCGGTGTGCGCTCGGTTTGATGACAGTCACGACCGGCGACTGTGCCGCAGTGACGAACGGACGGTGTGTTGTTTTTTTAACAATAACCGCGCGATTTTCGCTATAAATAAGTTCAAGTACATATTTAATATGACGAGTAGGATATATTGTGCTGTTTTTGGCTGCATGAATTCGTCAAAAACGCATCCAGAGATAACTTTTTTTAGATACCTGGAAACTTTGAAAGGTACCTAAGACTAAAATAATTTTACTTACTAGTAGGTATGTACATAATGTGTTTCTTTTTAATGGATAAGTATTTCCTTTTATATCCCTGAAAAAAAGATGTCTGGATTAAGAAATAAAGTGAATAGAGTAAAGGAAAGTGATTGACACGAGTGAAATAGGTAGTTATAGGCGGTTCATGAATCATGATACGGTAGGTACGCTTGTGTTAAAACCTCGGGGCATGTGTGTTTTGTTTTGTTAGTTTGTATAATTCAAAGTAAAGACGTGTTATTTTATAATTAATAATAGTTGTTTATTGTACTCTGTGTATGAATAATACTAGAAAAAAATATAAACAATTTTTTTTTAAAAATTAAATCTACCAATCAAAAAACAACACTCATTTTTATTGAACACTTCCTATTCAATTTACAAACTATTTTATTTGTTTATATAAAATAGTATATTTACAATCGCAAAACTAAATGGAAACGCAAAGTAGGCAAATGTGATTAAAATGCTGGAGGTGGGCAGCCCTATCGCATGTTTACGTACCGCGCGGCTGTAGGCATTTATTTCTAAGATACGGCCGAGTTACAATACTGTATGATAATATTACCGTGACATTTCCATTCCATTTCCTACGAAAATATCATTTATTATTTTCGGTAAAGTTTATAACTCTCTGTCTTCAGTGTTCGTATCAACTTTACGCTGATGATCTGCAGTTGTATGCATCTACGCGGGTGGAAAGTTTGTCAGACGCTATAGGAGATGTAAACCGAGATTTAGATGCTACAAAACTGGTCTGATTGATTTGGGGTGACTGTAAGCCCCTCAAAGTGTCAGGCCATTGTGATCAGAAGCTCACGTATGATCATTAGAGTGGCAACTAGTTCACTCCTTCCTATCATTTTCAATTAAAGATCTCGGTTTGCATCTTGACTCTGCTTGGCTGGCAGAGTTAGGTTTGTAGTGTACTGTGTAAGCCAAAGAGTCAACGGGACTATGCGATGCCTGTATCGTCTGTACGGCACGGCTACTTTTTTGAATACTGGTTGCACATTACCTGGCTTCCAGGACACTGGCGCCACTCCGGTTTTAATAGAACGCGATACAGGCGAGTACGCGATACAGGAGACAAATCCGGGGTACAACTCTTTAAGACTCGAGCAGGTATTCCTTCCGGTTCACTGGCTTTGTTCACATCTTGACTGGAAAGGGCTTTGCGGACTTCCTTAACATGAAATGCATTTTCCAGCATTACGGAGCCAAAGTGAGGTATTTTAGGTGGTAAGTTAGACGCCGTGTCGAGACGTAAACTTACCGCAAAGACGGAGGCATTTAAATTTGCTTTTTCTTGTGCGGTGTGAGCCAGTGTTCCATTCAGTTTTATCATAACTAGGAGGCAGCGAAGGACGGTAAAAGTTCGAGTTTCACTTCGCAGTTTCGGAGTCTGCAAACCCATACTTTCATACTACCGATACCGTTACCGGTAGATACCGTTTTCACCACTAGGTCCAAGTCATTGGGCGTGTGGCCGTCGACTTCTGGAATGCAGGTTGCTTGGTGAACCAGCTGGTCGAGATCTAGCGATAAAAAAACCTGCGGGCCTCTACCAGCGTGCTCTGTTTGTTGGTACGGGAACAACCATTCTTTATGGTGGGCATTAAAATCTCTTAGAAAAACAAGCTTTGCCATCGGATATATGTGCTGGGCCATTTCAGCTCCTGCAGCTGCCTCCGTAATGTGGTCGAAGAGCCTAGTCGTCTCCTGTTCACCGTTATGCAACCAGTAAACAAGACCAACAACGAGCATAGATGGTCTTGAGAAAAGTGCTTACATTTCTTTTTCATGAAAATGATTAATCAGAAAAAGTTTCACATCTTTGTGTATGTCTACTTTTTTAAGAGTTTTTCAATAAAGTATTCATGTACCAAAGGGAAACAGATAATATGTTGTAAAATGTCAAAAATGTGACATATCGTGTCAGGATGTCATCTATGGCTTTTTACTGCATTTCGAATCACGCGCATCCCCTAATGTTCCCCGTCCAATCTCCATTAAATGCCTTATCCCTCTTGTATTTACTCGATTTGTTTATGATCTATGTAGGTTCATTGAGATAAATAAAACAAAGCTGTAGCGTACTGTATTATCGTTTTAACATTTCTATGCCATATTTCTAATTTTCTCTTGCCACTGGTAAACTGGTAACACATTGAGTGATAACACATTTGACATTGCAAAAGCTGTCATGTCATGTTTGCGTACAAAATAATTATGTTTTTTTTTTACTTCAATTTTAATACTTTTCATCATCCAAAATACTTTACCAAACAACCTCCAGCGTTTATGAAATTGTGGTGGGTCCTCCACAAAAGCCGCAAGAGTTGAAGTTGAATCACGGCATTAGCCAGTTGTGCATAAATGATTGTAGTTTTTAGAGAAAAAAAAGTGTGCGGTTGACCCTCGTCGTCTCTCTCGTCAGAAGACAGTCGTAAGTATTAACACTTTTGCGTTACAATTTCTGCCAGTTTAGAAGCCGCGTAAAATAAATACGTTCCAAAAAGTGTTTGTGTGTTGCTTTTATTGATATAACTATTTAATTGAAAAATATTTATATTTATTATTTTTTAAACATAATATTTCACACAGAATACGTCTAAGCCCTCTTTCAATATAACAATTGAATTGTAATACAATTCTCCTAATGTAAGTGTGCCTACCTAATACTTGATTTTTTATACTGTGCCATGAAGATTTCGCACCCTTTGGGAAAGTCGAATAGCGCGCGGCGTGTAATTTTGAATCATACCCGTATTCATGATCTACGTGTCAGTCAGATTTTTTATACACCTTATTCACAAAAATAAATAAATATACTTATTTTTAATTATTACCAATTAGGTTCAAGTTTATACAATATGTACCTATTCTATCTATAATAAACTTGAAAATACTTACTATTAAAACAAAACAAAATAAACATAAACTAATCAATTCAAGTTGATCTACTGAATTGCTCTATTCTGTGACACATCTTCGTACCTACTTGAGTTCGTGAACTCATGAGCGGTGCGCTTGGCGCGCGCGTCGTAATTTGTTACGTTTTGCTATTCGTTGCGGGGGCTGGGGTAAGCGTCAAATACCTACGGTGCTCGGGACAAGCCGGCCTTAAGGTCATATTATTTCGCTGCTGTTAGACGAGTGGTGTAAACTTGGCAATACGTCATGAGCGAGCACATTTAGTACAAGCGTCATTTAGCTCCGCTCGCTCTGTGCGCTCAGTCCGCTCAGCTGCGTTTTACTGCTTTCCGGAAAATAAACAGCTAATGTATTCTACATGTATTGCTACTCAGACACTCAGCGGCAACATAATACGGAGCGTCATGTAAATAAGTTGCCATTAATGGATTCAAACCTTATAACATTAAGGAAATTATTTAAACACATGCCTACCACAAAGTGATCTCATATGTTAAGAAGTCATAAAGTCTTTAGATGTTATTTCATGAATGATATAATTTTATTGTGGAAGAAACTACTAATTTGCAACACTTTATTAGGGTTCGGTATCATTAGGGTATGTAATGAACACCATTATTAAGACTGCACTCTGGATTCACCTGTCACTGGGCTGTATCTCACAAACGCCTTATAGGTTAATAACTTTGAAATACCTGATGAGAACAAAATTAAATAGGGACAATTGCTTAAAGTAAAAGCATCACCAGACACATGACTTTTTCTTCGTTTTTTATGATTAATTTTTGCGTACAATGTTTTTAAATAACATTGTGACGCAGTAACACATTTATCAATCAATCCAGTTTAAAGATGAGGTTAGTGTTCCCTAGCTGACTGCCTTGAGAAGCAAAGCCGAAACAGAATTTTTATGGTACGAAACCATTCATGTACAAAATACAATACAACAAGAATACATTGCTTCATAAGTTTATATAAAACTTTTTGGGATGCCCTGCTCTGCCATAGCAAAGCAAAACGAATTTTTCAAACTGGCTAATTATTTATGAGTCATAGGCAAAAAGAATTTTTCAAACTGGGTAATTATGTGTGAGTCAGAGTCACACGTAGCCAGTTTTTGGAATTCTGTAATATTAGGTTCTAGAATGCAATACAAAATAGGTGACATACTGTTCTCGTAGCTATGCCAAAAGATGTCCTGTGTAAAGGAGAGACACTACCGATCCCCTGATTGGTCGATTTATATGTATTAATGTAATGTAATAGTTTAATACAATAGTTATTTTTACTATTTGTTAATTTTTATTTTATTTTATTCATAATTATTCTACGCTTAGGTTATTCTACGCTCCTTGCTTTTTCATTCCAAAAATATACCTGTTAATAATTTCAACATCAACGAAACTATATCAATATAATATTCAAAACACTTTCCCCAAACCAACCCCAATTTCCGTTTTACCCGCCATAAACTCGATTTACATAACTCGAATTAAAAAGGTCACATCTCGCTTTAAGTGCGGATTTTTACTGAGTCTTATCGGGTCACGACAGACGTTCCTCCGGCTTATCTCGTGTCCGCCATCAGCTGGAGCCGCCCGCGATGCCCCACTAACTATTAGAGCAGTGGTACCCAAACCGGCAACTGCGAGGGCCTTTCCTCTCTTTTTTGTAGTACTAGGCTCGCGTTTAACCACCATCTCACCTGATGGTAAGTCTTGTGATAATTTGGTCGAAGATGTAGCACGTTTACCTGAAAGTAACCTATTCAGTCTTGATTTAAAAACCCCCAGGTTGTAGCTATCGGGAAACACAGACTCCGGTAAGGAATTCCACTCCTCAACCGTACGCACAATGAAAATATTCCCAAAACGTGTCTCAAGAAGAATAATAATTCAGACTATTACGTTCCAACAGCTGGGATACTGGACTCCACTCTATGAGTAAGAATGGGCATTAATCCACCTCCCGGGCCTAGTGTGGGTGAATGTCATATGCCTAGTACTTGTTGGTTTCTTAACGATATTTTTCTTCACCAATTTGAGAGTAAATAATGTAATAGATTACACATAGCAATAAGCCTGACTGTCGAACCCACGACGCGACGTGCAACTCACAAGTTGGGACCGTACCACTGAGCTACCACTGATAAAATCGTCATTTATATTATTCAACTACACCAAGTGGTATTTTCATGACTGAAATTAGAATATAGAGGCAATAAGAAATATAGATTATGAGAGAGGATAAGAGATTTAGGTACATGAACAATATAACAACAACATAATAATATATGCGTTTATTTCTCCTCACAATACAGGTATATACATTTATAATATATAATACAAATAACTTAATATATTACAGCCTCGTATATGTGAGGAGCTTGTGTCTGAGTTAGGTTTGGCCCTGTATTACAGATCACCAGGTCTCCACCCCTGAGAATTTACAATTTGGTTTAGCTAAGTTATATTTATATTATATAAATACAATTCATTCTATGTATAACTCCATGGGATTATCTAGGTTCCCTTTTGTCGCTTAACAATTTTTAATTCGATTGACGACACCGCAAGTTTGAGTACCCCTGATATAGAGGAAGGTACATTCATTTAGCAGCTCCAACATTCACTTTTATGGTTATTTGAATGACGTACCGTTCATAAAGTCGTCGTAAAACAAGTTAAGGTCGCGATAAAGGATCAGTTAATTTCTGGACGAGCATCTTGTCTTCAAGAGGCGTGCGCTATGTTTTGGGTCTTTTAGGAAAATGGTTTTAATGTCCCGCGAGGTCCCGCGACTACCATCGATTTGGATATATTGCTGGCTGTCTATTAGTGTCTATCTGTTATGGGGTAGATATCATTTCAGTTTTTGAACCGAACTTCGTTGTCTTTAGTGTCCTGTTGTTTTATTTTTTAGAAGTATAGATATATTGCTGAGATTAGTACACTTTTCCTGCTAGGATTTCAGAAATGATCTAACGAGATATCGCAGCCTCGGAAAGCAGAGGCAACTGATAGAACAGGGTAGATTTTTAGTCAACAGAAGTCTGACACTCCCTCTCGTTCTACCCAGACTGGGAGGAACAGAGGAATCATTTGATGACTTTGCCTACGACACAAAAAAGTGTCACTTATACTTTTTCAATACACTTCCTTGAAAACTGGCTCTTATCGAACTACGATTAAGTTCAACATGCAATGTATTTCACACTCGTGGATTTTTTTCATTTTTCACACACGAGGGTTTTTTTCATTCCAGATTTTGGCACAGATAACATAATAACTATTATAACATAGTGTATTACATACTCTTTGCAGTCAGCCATATATTATGTTTACCTGTCGTGTGTCTTGTAGTATTTTGTAAGATTGTGCTTATTAATTTCTGGCAGTTAGTTACGGTTAATTTTTTATCTTAATTTGTTAAAAGTGTGATCTTGTTCAGTAAACATAATTGTACCATAATGCCACCTAATAGCCGATTTATAACTTGTGAAGTATCGTACTTGTGAAGTCGTAAAGGTAATGAAAAAGGAAGTTTATAGCAAAATTTCCATTAGATGAGGCTCGGTAAGTATTGAATTAGATATTTGATTCTATATTTTATTTAAAATATGGTACTACAAAGCTTAATCGTTCTTTTAATTTTCAATTTTATTTTGTGATAGTGATGTGCTGTAACGCAAATGGCTCTTATCAATTATCGATAAATGGTGTGTCTGTATGTAATTGTTTATAAACAACGTTAATAAAAATTAAAATGATAATTAATATTATATTAATATAATTGATTAATGCCTCTCGCTTTTGCGAGAGGCATTAAATGAAACCGCATTTGCGTTATGTATAATTTTCAGGCAACACACCAAAAATCAGATCACTAGTTTAGTCACAGGACATTTTTGAAGTTTTTTCTTAGTTAAAACACAAAGTATCTTCCCGAGCACCTGACTATAGAGGGCGCGTCTCATATCATATAAAGTTATTTGGTATATTTTCATTTTAATAACGTTGCAGTTAATGATTATCAAATACAAGAATAAAGAGGACATGGTCACTGACGTTCTGACGACGGAGCTCCATCGAATGAAATATGAAATGTTTATGACCGCTATGTGTTTGCGTCCAGAAGAAGATCGGGATTAAATTACTGCAATCCTTGACATAATTATATTATTTAGTCTAATAATCTGTAGTAGTTTTATAATTAAGAATATACTGGATTTCTAAAAACTACAATCCTTGCTTTATTTTAACACAAATCCTTTCTTAAATTTAAAAAGTTAAAAGAAAGCGCGTTACCGACCTGTATACTTTATCGATATCGATAAAGAAGTTACTACCATTGCTCAGCACTATTTAGTCTGATAGGTTGGTAGTACTGTTGTATGACGTCTTGTTCCCCGTGTATGTTCGTTCAGTTGGTATTGAAGTGAACTGTTACCTGTTTTTATTTTTTTACTACCATTCCTGTTCTGAATTGACCTTTTGTCTTTTTCCTTTTCTAATTTCATTTTGTCTCTAATCATACACACTTGCTTTTCCAATTTACTTTAGACATTGGCAGAATAGTCGACATCGGCTCCACTTGCCATTTACAAAAAATAGAATAGTACTAAGTCCCGTCTCTTAAAACATAGTGTATTACATACTCTTTGATAACAATTCTGTTTATTTTTTTCACAGCAAAGAGGCGCATGTTTTTAAGGCCTTATATTTAATAAAAACTAAAATTATGTTTAAAAATAAACATTATTATTTATGAAATAATTTTGCTTTTATCAACAAATTAACATTTATTTGTGTTCTAAATAAAAAAAAAATATTATAATATCAGGCAGGTAATATGTTTTGCGGCTTCATACCATTGCTTCTCCTTTAACCCGCGAAGGTAAAGCGTGGGGAAAAAGTGAATTAAATCTTATTAATTTGTGTTTTTTGCGTGAGTATATCGAATTTAAGTTTTGATGACAACAATTTAGATGCTGCGTGTGATTGAGGCTCAAAATGCTTGCGATAGCCTGTTGCCATCTAAATCAAAGCTAAAATATATGGTAACTTTGCATAATTTTCTTCAATGGAAAACAAATAAAAATGCGTCGTCATTTTCGGAGCAAGTATTTTTCTTCAAAAGTGTATTGAAAAACGTCATTTGATACACGTGGCCATTTGTTACTGCAGTACTCGGCTCCATAACCCCCTCGCCTTGCGGCTCGGGCGTAACTCCGCCTCGGCCGAAATAACAAACTTTCTCCACATGTATCAAAATGTACCTACTACACTCGGCGTCACAAAAATCGCACCTCTCTGAAAATATGTTTCAAGCATGTCCCGCCATCAACGAATACATTAAACCCAATTAATATTGGTATCGATTGAAAGTATGTTTATCGACCTTTAAATTAACAACAGTTAGAATTCCTAAACACAACAAATCACATTAGCACGTAACGTTAAAAAAAGAGTTCTCAAAATACACATTACAACGGTCACTAGTTGCACCACCCTACAAGGGTTTAAAACGGGCGACCCGCGTCAAATGTGGGTTCCTCAAGGCTCCGTACTATCCCCCCTCGTTTTCACGCTATTCACTAGTGATATTCCCAAGCATAAAAATACCCAGCTAGCCCTATTCGCCGACGATACGGCTATCTATTATACCGGTCTTAAACCCGATGCCATCGCTCGCACTCTCCAAACTTCCGCAAACACTCTGGCCAAGTGGTTCCGGAAATGGAGAATCGAAGTCAATCCAGATAAAAGCCAGGCAGTCCTCTTTTCTAAACCGCGGATAAACCCACCCTCCCCCCGTCCGATTACCATGTACGGCAAGCCGATCCCTTGGGAAAAGCAAGCCAAATACTTAGGCGTGGTCCTCGATAGACACCTCTCCTTCGCTGAGCACATAAAGCAGGTACGTTCGCGCGCCGCTTTCGCTCTAGGTAGGCTCCACTTCATTCTTAGTTCTCGCAGCAAGTTATCACTCAGGTGCAAGCTGCGTATTTTCACCGCGGTCATCCGTCCCATCATGACCTACGCCTGCGTTGTTTTCGCACACGCAAAGCCCTACCTCCTCCACAAGATGCAGACCCTCCAAAACCGATTCCTCCGTAGTGTCACGGGAGCCCCCTTTTATGTTCGAAATGAGCTTCTTCACGTAGATCTCAAGATGCCCACCATCCAGCAGTTCATGAAACGTGTCTCCAAGCGTTTCTTTGAAACTTCAATCCAACATAGGAATCCCCTTATCGTATCGGCCGCCCAATACGAACCCTCGCGTATCTCTAAGATTCGCCGACCAAGGCATACCCTAGTCACTCCCGATGACGCAATCACCCTGCTCCAAGAGAGCCGTAGGGAAACAAGTACAGTGGCACACAAACACAAAAACCGACCGTCCTTCCGTCCTCGCCGCCGAGGCCCGCCGCGACGTCCCCGTAATAGTCCATCCCGACCCTTGCCAGAGCCAGCCCGCGACGCTGAGCCAGTAGCTTTAAATTCCCTTTTTAATAATAATAATGATATGATCCAGCCTGTCCCTAGCTGCCCTCCCCTGCGACGCCCTAAGCCGAGGTCCGTACCCCACAGGGGGTGCCCTTAGCGTGTAGTCGCCTAGTTTGTAAGTTTTTTAATAAGCCCTGGCTGGAGGCTTTAATTTATTTATTAATTAAGGCAACCACAGGCAAGTCCGGTTAAGCAGCCGACAACCTCAGAGGTTGACCTGCGAGATGCCATACACAAAAAAAAAAAACAAATGTGGGTCATTCGCTATCCAACCTTTGAAGTGAACACACATGAACAGCTGCAGCAAGAAAATAACCTTGAAGATCGATACAACTGCAGATGAAGCCGCTCAAATCATTGCACTACTGCAATCAGGGATGCGGCAATGTGATGTTGCTCGGCAACTGAATTTGAGTCGTTTTTCCGTTCGACGAGTGTTCCAACGCTTCCAAGAGACTGGTGGCTATATCCGAAGACGTGGATCTGGAAGACAACGCTGCACATCCGAAAGAGACGATCGCTTCATTGTTTCGACGTCTTTACGTAATCGGTTCTCCAATTCTGTTTAGCTGCAGCAACAACTCCGATCAGCTCGCAGAACTTCTGTAAGCGTCTCCACGATAAGAAGAAGATTGCGGGAGAAGAAAATTGCAGCTCACAGGGCTGCTACAGGGCCAAAATTGACTGCACAGCACAAGAGAGACCGGTTGGAATTTGCCCATGACCATGTGGATTGGACAATGGATCAATGGAGGGCTGTGCTCTTTTCGGATGAGATGAGGGTTTGTCTTTTTTGCAACGACAGGCGTAGAAGAGTGTATAGGAGGCAGGGGGAACGATTCGCACATGCCTGTATTCAAGAGACAGTGGAATACGGGGGTCGCTCGTGCATGTTCTGGGGCGGCATGTCAATCGACGGCAAAACGAACCTTGTGTGTGTTTCTCGGACTGGAAGTGCTCGCGGGCAAGGGTCGCTGACTGCTCATCGGTACATAACACAGATCTTAGAGGAGCACGTGGTCCCTTATGCGGGTTTTGTTGGCAGTGCGTTCATGTTAATGCATGATAACGCCCGCTGCCACACCGCATTAATTGTAAGAGACTACCTGCAAGAAGTTGGGATCCCTGTTATGAGCTGGCCAGCGCGAAGTCCAGACCTGAACCCTATTGAGCACCTTTGGGATAATAATAAATAATAATAAATTTGTTTATTGCATTAAAAAGTGATTGTAGTA
This sequence comes from Tholera decimalis, assembly GCA_943138885.2. Taxonomy (NCBI): domain Eukaryota; kingdom Metazoa; phylum Arthropoda; class Insecta; order Lepidoptera; family Noctuidae; genus Tholera; species Tholera decimalis. The sequence continues at coordinate 1,196,165 of OW964550.2, forward strand.
CATGTGATTGTCGTATACAAAGTTGATAACATAATATTATTTGTACCATGTCGTTCACAATCTAGTGGGTGAAGTCCTGCTATCCTAGCTAGGTTAAAACATAACCTGTATTAAGGAATAACAGTTCCTGTCCCTTACAAAAGTTACAATAAACTAGCACAAGGATATATAGATATACTTTTTTTAATTTACCTTAATTTTAATACAACTATTATGTTTATATTTGAATACTTGCGTGTATGTGGATGTGTGTGTGAGAGAGTGTGTATATGTTTGTCTACGTGTGTGAGTGAGTGATAGAGAGAGAGAGTTTGTGTGTTTGTTATGGTTGATATTCGTTCGAGGTATTTATATGATCTGTCACTGTAACTTACCGAGATACTTCTCAGTTTCATCATACGTTTTATTCTGAAGAAATGTTCGTAGAGTCTTTTTACAATTAAAGTTAGATAATCCGTATATCAGACATATTTTGTTAAATTTTTTGTACAGAGCGGGGCCTAGATAGTTATAAAATCTGCTTGCGAATGCTGTGCGTACCTGTGGGATAGTGCAAATTAGGTCTTTCCTACGCTTTGTTACTTTTATATGTGGAGTTTTGCGATGCTGAAGAAGAACTGTTTGCATGATGAATTGTTGTCGAACATTAAGAACATTACAACTACTATACAATACATCAGTAGGGAACATGATAGGTCTTGAAGTAGCTACTTTTAGTATCGCTCTGTGTGCAACCTCAAGTGGTTTTAATATAGTTTTCGCAGCACCACCCCAGCATGTGATACAATATGTAATAATAGATAAACACAAAGAAAAATAGACTACACGTATAATATTTGGATTAGCAACATTTCGGAGGGTTTTAAATATATAAATTAATTTGCGTACTCTACTAGTAAGTTGGTTAATTTGGGTTTTAAAATTTAGATATTTATCTATATATACTCCTAGGTATTTAATATGGTCGACTACATTTAGAGATGGGCAGAGGCAAGAGGAATTTCCTTGTAGACACTTGTATTTGTGGGCTTTAATAGATACAGGAAATCTTGGCTGTGTGGTGGGACTAATTGAATAGGTAATAATGTTAGTTTTGGAGGCGTTAAGAGTTAGTGAGTGAGAATAGAGCCAATTTAGAGTTACGTTGAAACCAGACTGTGCTATGTGTTCGAGTTCCGACCAGGTGTCGGCAACAAAGGTTAAAGCGGTGTCATCTGCAAAAGTTACTATCTTCGTATTTGTAATGTTTAGGTTACATAGGTCGTTTATAAAAACCAGAAAAAGCGTCGGACCCAATATGCTTCCTTGGGGCACTCCGTAATAGACAGGCAGCTCGTTGCTTTTATGGGTTTCTATTGTCACCATTTGAGACCGATCTGAGAGATAGCTTCGGAAAAGTTCTAACTGCAAGCCCCTGACACCAATCCGTTCCAGTTTTTGTAAGAGAATATAAACTGGAACGGTATCAAAGGCTTTCGCTAGATCTATGAATATAGTTAGTACCTTTTTGTTTTTATCTAAATTGTGTACTATATTGTTAAGTAATTCGTGCACTGCATCTGCGGTGGATTTACCTCTACGGAAACCGAATTGCTGCGAAGATATCAAGTGATAATGTTCAAGGTAATTTGTGAGTCTTTTATTAATAAGACGTTCGAGTACCTTTGATATGGCACTCAGAACAGCTATTGGGCGATAATTACTAGGTGCCTTCTCGTCCCCTCCCTTAAAAACTGGGTGTACTATAGCCTTTTTGAGGGATATAGGAAAAACACCCGTTTCAAAGCACAGATTAATAATATGGCTCAAAATAGGCGCCAAAATAATTGCGTATTTTTTTAGAAAGTAAGGTGAGATGCCATCCCAACCAGAAGCAGCATTAGACCGTAACGATTTAATGACCATAATAATTTCTTCGGGATCTGTAAGGTCCAGAACGAAAGACGAACTGAAACGGCGAGTACGGGCACGTGATCCTGCTCCTACCACTCTCCAAGACCTCCAAGATGCCGTCGTTGCAGAATGGGACAACATTCCTCAAGAGACTGTTGTTACATTAATTAGGTCCATGAGAGAACGCATGCAAGCAGTCATCAGGGCTAGGGGGGGTAACACTAGGTTTTAAGTTGTTTTTAAGGACTAAGTTGTAATTTTGTATGTAAAAATAAAACGACACATTTTATTCATTTGCATTAGCTTGTTTTTTTTTTATTCCCTGGTAAACAAAAACCAAATCTGTTACTTTATTATGAAATTTAATGAAAGTGCCTTTCCAATGATATCTTATAATCATATGTCTATCAATGTTTAATAGGGTTAAAATGACTTTGAAGGGAATTCTTAAAGACGTGCGATTTTTGTGACGCCGAGTGTATTAACGTGTAGGTAGGTACACAATGTTTGAATATTTTTATTGCTTTACAAGACCGTCTCAAAAATGTTTCTCAGCTTAATAATCTAAGCTTAATATAAACTGAAGTTACTCGAGTTTCAACTCAACAACCGGAGTGGAAGAAATGACAGATAAATTAAAGTCGTACATCGCTGACATTGTTCATCGCTTCACAGGCAGATACTTTACAAATTTTACCATAAATTACTCTCAGAAGTAATTTAACAAGTTTCCGAACGAAATTAAAAGTAAATCAGATTTTTTCTTATTTTATTCAAGAGTGAGTTCTCTTGTCGTTAATGGCCTACTTGTGTCTCCGCTAAATTAAATTTCTTCAAAAGAAACTAACTTAAATAATAAATTAATATTCATGATTCTCTTTCAGTACTCGAGAAAGTAATAGAAACTGGTGGTAGGTCCCGGCTTCTAGAAATTGTAAAAAAATATTTTAAGTAGATAGGTAGGTAATTTTAAATAATTCGAATTCGAGAGTTCTCAACAGTTTTCTTAAACTAGGATAAACCGGTTCATAACGTCAGTAGGACTCTACTCTAGGAGGATAACTAAGTTGTTACAGTGAACGCCAGTACGAAGGAAGTGCTTTAATATTATAATCTGTCACCATTTCATTATATAACTATCTTTGAAACCCTTCACCACGTCGTCACTCAAATCTCACTTGGAATAATTTAAAAATCTCACTTATTAGGTACCATACAACAGAAAACAAAATAAAATAATTAAAATTTTCTACCTTTAAAGTCTACAATAACAAGTTCACAAGTTGATAATGTTCAGTTTAAAATCGACAATATTTTGGCACAAAGGGCTCAAAAGGGCGTTAATTAAAACTTCGTTATACTGTTCCGCGCCGACGGACAAGGAGACATATTGTATTGTGACGTCACAAGGCAGCCAAACTCAATTGTCTGTTACTGCTCATTCAAAGCAAACGATGCAATTATTTTTTCGATGATATAGAGATTGTTAAGTTTGTCTGTTAGTTCGTAATGAACTATAAACCGCAGGATTTTACTTACACAAATAAATGAAGGTTGTTTTGTATTAAAGAATCAAGAGAGAGATATTTGAGACATTTTAAAAATGGAGGTATTTATTCAGTTATATTTATTTAAGTTAAATCAACTTCATCGCAAATGTTCCAATGTATATAGTTACAATTCGTAAAGTAAAAATTATGATATAAAACATATGTCAACACAACCCTACGCTCGTAAATATGAGAAAAAAAAACGTTTAAAAGCTAAAAAGAGTAACAATAGTATCGACTGGATCAGTTAAGAGTCGACAATCGTGAAACAAAGCGCTCAAGCGCGGAGGGGATCGTCGAGGTAGTCGCGCATTTAGAATTCATTGAAAAACTCCGCTTGAAACTTATCTGATCGTAAACGGTGACGACCGGCGAGACGCCAGCCCTGTAAGCTTGCGCACTCAAGTGCCTGGAAACGGAGGAAAAATTGAGAACTCGCGTGAAGCGTGTTGAAAATTTTGCCATTTCTTTATATAAGATAAGATAAAACTACTACCGAGGAACTAGCTGTGCCTGCAACTTTGTTTACGTGGATCCGCGTAAATCCCGATTTATAACCGCGTAAATCCCGATTTCTAACCGCGTAAATCCCGATTTCGTGGCATCTCCGAGATAAAAACGTGTCCTGTATGTAGGCCCATAACCTCTTCTATCTTCCACTGAAAGTCCCAATAAAATCATTTCAGCCCTAGAACGGTTGAATTGATACACCCGAACCAACGGAAAGACAGACAGAAAGATAGATAATATCCTTAAAAAGTTTATTTTGTGTTTAGTGTCGTATAAAACTATAATCTGAGAAATATATAACTTGAGAAAACATACTTTGGAATAACAGTCTTCAACATTTATAAATCGAAGGTATAGTGCTAAAATCCAAAGGACAAAAATAAAAAAATAGCCCGATATACTTACTTAATAATAGACACCAGATTCATGATATGAATTAGTAAAACGTGACCAGCGAAGAGTTTAGCTGAAGTTATTTTATCAAAGCAAAAATATAAAAGGGGTTCCACTTTGAACTCTCAAATAGCTTTTCCAATTCATTTGTCTGTGTGGCTTGCAATGCTTCATACAATTTCCATGATGTTAGTTCTGGCTGCGACTGTCCTATACAAAGAGTAGGTACGTCGCGCCACGTCGGTCAAATGGTGTCAACCCCACGCTATAAATGGGTAAGTGCACTCGATCGAAGTTGTCTCCTAATTTCAAAGTCATGAGCGTTTCACTACCTCCATGCAGAGGTTCAGAAGCACCATGGTATAAAACTGGCGTCCCCAAATGTACATAAACATCAGGGATCATGTAGTTAGGTAGGTATACATATAACGGAACAAACAGGAGATAAGGATATTACAATTTATCCTAGAAACAATTTTCTTTCAATTTCAGTTTTATTACCGTAACCTTCTTTTTCTTCGATAGGAATATCATCTAATGATTCCTCTCGTTCTGGATGGAGGGGAGGGGGAGTGTCAGACTTCTACTGACTAAAATCCTACACTTTTCCTTCAAATGACCTCGTTAGAACTTTCTCGCAACCCCACCATAACCTCCTACAGGACTTATTTGTGACTTTCATTTCATGCTCATCTCTAGTCTGTAGGTACTATAGGTGGTCCTCATGGAGGGTCAACGTCGTTGTGTTATGAAGAACCTGTTACGTCCTATAGAAATAATCGATTTTGTCCGAAGCATCCCTTCTGTTTCAAATTTCTTTGTCATCTCGCCCCCTATTCCCCCTCTCCCATCACCCACCAGTCTATGTCACTTGAACTTCCTAGTAGGATGTTGATGAATGTACCTAAAGCAAAGTTTGCAGTTCAATCAAATAGAGAGCCTGTTCGTTTGCTCTACCATGCTTTGACTTGACGGTATGTGGACGATATGGACGTTGTTACCAACAAATACTACGTCGGTCCCAATTTATGTGAGGAGATGAGTAGTCGCTAGCCTTTTGTTGCAATTGTTCAGTCGAGAATACGAAAGGTTTTTGATTTCTTTGGTCATCTAGGTAATAGGTAACAATAAAGCAAAACGTATATGTTCATTGTGGTGTTGCCATTCTGTCCACTTATCTTTACTAGTACTCAAGGTATCCCATCTTTTAGCGCCATTTGCACATCGAACACATGAACCACCAGACCACGAACTCGCATTGAGCCAGCTTTTATGTTTATGACCTAATTACAGAGGAGGCTCAAGTCCCAGCAGTGTCGACTCTATGTCTCTCTGTGTGTGCTATGCGCCTGGTAATTTAGCCCTAAAAAGTGCATGGAATTTTTACAAAGATCTTTTTCCAGGTGGTCGCTACATCGTGGGAGGCAGCCGGAGCGATATCCTAGTGGTCCGAGACGCGCGGCCTGATGATGGCAGCTCGTACTCCTGTGAGGCACAGCATGCGCTAACTGGAGAGAAGAGACGGAGTCTCCCTGCTATGGTTACAGTCTCGCGTACGTATTACCTGAGCTTTTAACCCACATTAGGTACTTTACTACCAAATTTTTAAAACTCAGAACAATGATTTGAGCTCATTCAGCTGGCCTTATCTGGTTTAAATTTAAGAAAAACATTACGTGTAGGTAAAAGTGTTAATTAATAATCACTTTGCAAAGATCATTATTTATTATTATTCTGTGATTTATTTTATAAAACTAATATAAATCAGTCCCTTAAAGTCAGTGGGACATCCAGTAGCAATTAAAAGCCGATGTTTACGGTAAAATAGGTACATGGAACATTGCGACTACAATGAAACAAGCCTTGGGATTGCTGGATGTCATTACATACACAGCCTTTTGTGGCAAAGTTTACTGGAATAAATGAGTGACGAAACCTTTTCTTACAGACGCATCATCCAGTATGGCGCCGAGAATGCTGTCCGTTTCCGAAGACGAAATGGTCCCTCAAGGAGGTGACATTAGACTCGTATGCTGCGCAATTGGAAGTCCGCCACCCACTTACAGGTAGGTACCTAGTGAAACAGATTACACTAAAACTTTGAGTTACCTATTTTAAGTAACATTCAACCCCATTACCCCATAAATGTAATCATTCCAGTTCTACAACGCCGCTTACCTACCTACCTGTAGCATCATTATTTGACAACTCAGAGAAACTCTCAGGAGGTAATTTTCAAAAGTGCTCAAATCCAAATCCATGGATTCTAAAGTAAGAACACAACATTTTTCTTTACAGAATTCTTCATTGCCTTATAAAATTCGTAACTAGAAATATTCAGCCTAAAACCCTTAAAAACAAAAAATAAAACTAACCTTACTTTCAAAATATAAAGAATAGGCTATATTCCAGACCAGCTTACTTTCAAACATGGTCAAATCCGTATGAGCCAATCACGTCGCTCCAAACCTCAACCGCCAACTTGCAATCTCCATACATTGAGGCAACGCGTGGGTGCCTAACGTTTATTTTTTGTGTCGTGTTAATTAGTGATTTTCTATTAGAAAAACCGAATAAATACGTGAATAAAATGGAGAAAAGTGTTGAGGAAGTGTCTAGCCATCAGGCCAATAATCACTTGATTTTCATGTCAACTGTTTTTTTATTATTTAACAACTTTCCTTATAACATAGAACCAATGACAATCCTATATGAAACGTTTAGTCGGATTGTTCAAAAGTAGTCAAAACCTGACGGCTTTCTAACAAAATTAGTCAAATCCACACCTTGGAAACAAAAGAAGTCAAATCCGTTTTTTAATTTCATTTTTCTCTATAAATAGAAGCATTTAATTTATTTCTGTTATTGTTTAATACTCCTGAACTCCACAGTAATCAATACTCACTATCCAAACCGTCACAACAGCATACATCATGACGGCATACAAAAGTTCACTTTTCTCAATTTGGCATAAAATGGATTTGACTGCTATTGAAAATTACCTCCTGCTCTATACATCGTGTCCCAAAAAACAATGAGAGTGCTTGTTCGTGACAATAGAGAAAAATACAAGAAGAATATCTCAGTTTTCACTTTGCGTAACTACACTGCTGGGATTCTAGGATTTTAAGCTAGATAGATGATAGTTAGCATTAACTGCCGCATTGAACAGTATTAATTCCGTCAAGCCCGTTCCATCATCGGACTATAAGACAAACGGCGATGCACCATCGTTACATGGTGGACATCACACCCATACGCACTAAACGTTTTGGGAATACTTTCATTGTGCGTACGGCTAAGGAGTGGAATTCCCTGCCGGAGTCTGTGTTTCCCCACAGCTATAACCTAGGGTCTTTAAGTCAAGAGTGAATAGGTTACTTTTAGATAAGCGTGCTCCATCTTCGACCACATCATCACTTACCATCGGGTGAGATGGTGGTCAAACGCGAGCCTATTATGAATAAAAAAAATAATTAAGTACTCCCGCAGCCCCCAGCGCAAGGCAACTTGTGTAGATATTACTTTAAGTCATTTAGTGTGTGTCCCTTCGACAGCCCTAGGGTGAAAGACATCCATGAGGATTTCAATCCCGTCAAAAAAAGGATGCAGTATGAACGAACTGCTTAGGTTGCCGATACAAAAAAAAAACAATATTATTTGAAATATTGAGTTCATGGCAGTTAAAATTACAAAAAAGGTGTCATTTTGGTGGAATACAGAATTCTTTTATTAATAAAAACAAATGAGATATTTTTGGTTACGTTCAATTATAATTACAAATTCTTAGGTCAAATATTATCTGTGGCAATATAGCCAACAGCTGTTATGGATGTTGATGTTAGGATTAATTTTCTTATTTGAATTCAAAATATGATATTACTTTATCAATTGTAAACCCTATTTCTACTTGAGCATCGAGTAAATATTAAATAAGATACTAATGTGTAGAAACTAATGTGTAAATAATTTGGTGTTAGATTGATGTAATCAAGTGTAAAATAATGTTGAAATTCGAATCAGTGATAAGTTTGAGGTTACCGGCTCAAGAGAATTTTGAACTGTGTCAGGTATAATTTTGTTTTATTACATTGTGAACGTTCTACAAATTCAACGCTAATAACATCCTAAGACGACCCACTGACCCATTTTGGTAAAACTTTCCTTTATGGCCCGTCGATTTTTGGGTCGGGGTGGGAGGGGAGGGGTGGGGGGGAGTTGTGCTACACCCCTGTACCATCCCCCCCCGCGCAACCCCATGGTTATGGTGATATCCATGGTTAAAGTTTTTAGGTTAGAATAAAATTTCGGAATAATTTAGTATTGTTTGGCAGGAGGAAGGCAGTGGGAGTGGAGTGACGGGGCAGGGGATAGAGGAGAGGAGAGGAGCACCGCCTCTCCTCCCCGGCATTACTCCAACAAAAAGGTTTTCAAAAAACTCAAAAGTTGGCTAAAAGGTGTAGTCGGAGCCCCGCTTCGCGGGGCTCAATGGTTTAAAACCCCCTTCTAACCTAATCTGTCCGAGTCGGGTTGCCCCAAGTCCCGAGCTCGCTTCGCTCGCTATTGCATCCTAACTTCTCCTAGTAACAGTTGGAACTACCATGAATATTATTTATCATACATTGCCTACTATTGCCCAATTCGTATGTAAACTTTAAATATTATATCTCGTAAGCCGTGAATTTCCGCAACTTTAAAATTTGTAATAGATTTCTATGTATTTATGAGTATAGGAACGTCCAAATCAACGTTCACGTTCCGTTCCACAGTATAAACAAAAATTCGTAATATTTTTGTGTAAAAACGTCAACGTAATTACATAATACAGCACAGCTATAATGCCCACTAATAACACACCAAATTTAATACGTGAATATGTGAAAATAAAATTATTTTTACGTAAAAGTATGACATAAAATTGAACAAAATACACTTCTTCTGTCAATGGAACGTGAAATGTCAACTTTGACGTCTACCATGACCATAAACAACCTAAAAATTTGCAAATGGCGTGCTATTTTTCAGTATTAAACGAAACTTTAAAAACTTATATCTCGTAAACAGTGAATTTGCGCATCTTAACAATATGTAAAAAGCTTTCTATTTATGAGTACTATTTACAGTAAAACTATGAACTTCCAACTCAACGGGCCATAAAGGAAAGTTTAGCCCCCATTTTTCTATACGGCTACGTGTCAATAACATAAACCTTAAAATCATAAACATATCCTTTGGTTGGTCACAGTCACAGAACTTCGTACCATTAGAATAATAACGCATAGAAACCTAGTACGAGTGTAAAAAGTGAGGCAAGTAAAACTTCGCAATTATGGCTAACTTTTCTCGGTGAGCCGTCAGTACTAGTTACAGTATCAGTACTCAAGGTCACATTCCGCCGAACAGAGCTCGCAAGTAAATATTTTAAAACGACTATTTGTGGCGTAAATGGATGTTATAGTCCTTCAGGAAAACAAAAACCGTGTAATCAAATTACAATAATGTATAAAATGTAAGTATTTTACAAGTAAATACTTACATAATTACATTTCATACATTATTTTTACGTAAATCGATCATCAAACAAAAATTCTGATAAATTAACTTATCGCAATTTAATGTTGCTATCAGTGAGGTAAAAAATACCCATATTACTTTCTTTTGTGCTTATTTTTGTTTTAAAAAATATAGTTTTGGCAGCGATCATGTGTGCATTTATCCAGTTTCATAATATAAAATACTCGATTTGATCCAGCAACATAATAGTGCGTTATCCCATTTATGTGGGTAATGGCCTGGTAATGGTATCACTGAAAGCTATATTTGTGTGCGTTCGAGGAACATAGACACATTCGGCTCACGCACACAAAGAAAATGAATTGGACACACAAAATCGCTGGTGTTTTGTTCTAGACGCCGTTTCTATGTGTTATTTTTCTAAGTTCTTACCTATCTAGTAAGCTCTAGTTAATACCTATAAACATTGATATACTAAAAACCCAAGATGCACAGTCTCGAAGAAAAGTGACGCTCGAAACTGTCGCCAAACACTCACCACCTACGTAGTAATAGTAATGCTATAAGTATAAAATATGTTTTTGCAAATCCCATCTTATGAAAAGTGTTTAAAGTTGTTTTTACAAAGCAGTGTGCGAAAGACAATCAAATTTTACGACTGACGTTGCTCGATAGGAGGTCTTGAGTGGAGACTTACACCTTATACAATTTCTTTTTTATAAGACATTTGTGTTAGTATTATAAGTTTATTAAATTGTGTTCTGAAGACGTAATTATAGCGTAAATGTTTTTGGGTAGAACATGTGTATATCAATGAAACAAATGTCACTGCGGTACAGCTGTTGACAGCCTCGGGCACCATGGTCTGTCCTGTTACAAGAGTGCAGGGCGCATAGCTCGGCACGCCAGCATTAATGACATTATTCGTCGAGCTCTTGCCACCGCCAGTACACCTGCGATATTAGAACCAAGCGGCTTAGTACGTGACGATGGGAAGAGACCAGATGGTATGACGTTGGTGCCTTGGAAGATGGGCAGGCCTCTAGTGTGGGACGCAACTTGTGTCGACACTCTTGCACCATCTCATATTCCAAGTACGGCGAGCTGTGCTGGTGCAGCAGCCGCGACTGCTGAGGCCCTCAAACGGCGCAAATACTGTAACCTTTCTAGTAATTACAGTTTCGTGCCGTTTGGGGTCGAAACGCTTGGGTCATGGGGCCCGAGTGCGCGTCTCCTTTATAAGGAATTATCTCACCGGCTGATCGATTCCTTGCGTGACCGGAGGGCCGGCTCATTCTTTGCCCAAAGAATAAGCCATACAACGTGGCAATGCTGCCAGTCTTCTGGGTACGTTTCCGGACGACAGCGATGAGGAGGAGTACTTTGACGCCTAAGCTTGTTTCTTTTTTATTTTATTTCTTTATTTTATTTTTTTATGTACATAGTTAGGTTTAGTATATATGTATATATATGGCGGGATTGTTACTAGTTTAATTAAATAAAATAAAAATTTCTAGTAAATTGAAAAAAAAAAAAAAATGAACCAAATATTAACTGTTAAAATCGATAATATTTTTTTTTATTCAATAAAGCTTAATAATATCTTCGTCAAAATAATTATGGCAATTTTTTTTTTTTAATTTTGGCTGACTATTGATGTCTGGTTCTCCACATCGTATTTGGTCACGAGAAAAACCAAAGTACAAAAATAAGAAGTTTTTAATGAGATTGGTGTTGCGCCAAAGCAACACTCACACACACTTTTATCGCATGTCGTGAACCCATAAGTTATCCCATGATGAATCGATATACTTAAAATATATTTTTATTCTATTATTAAATCATTTAAATTATTCCAGTATGGGGAGGGACGTTTAAAATTGTAATACTAAGAGCGGAAGGCGCACAATGGGCAATACTGAAAGTCATGTCGTTCAAAAAATGAATTTATCCCACTGGACTGCTATACTCGGAAGCTCAAGTACTTACAGTTCCCAATATATATCCTCCGTACCATACTACGTAGAATCTACACAGATAGTTACAAGTAAGCCCAGATTTAATAAGCAAACGGACTGGGTTTCCCGTTTTGTAAAGTTCCTAAATGTCACACTAAACTTACGTCTAGATACTTTAAGGCATTAAGTTTTAGGATCTACAATAGATCAAATAAAACTATCCCAATTTAGAAGCTTATGTGACATAAGGTCAAACAAATTTTAAAACCATGGCTTCAGTCTTTGAGCTATGACGATATTAAAAAATCATTTCGTCAGTACAGTAAATTAAGCTATTCAAAACACACACTCATCAATTATCAGTGACAATGACAACTACAAGATTAGGTGTTACCAGCACTAAATAACTATTCTAAACTGTATCGATAATTGCATTGAATTACTTTAAATTATTATAAGATATTAAAAAAATATAACTAAATATTATTAATTATTATAAGAATTACGAGTTGACTTTAGTAACTAATAAATTCACTTACGTAGGTTCATAATGATATTAATGTAATCGATTTGCAAGTGCAATTTCGTATCGATATTATTTTATTTTGGTATTGGCAACATTTCTAATTGAAATTGTAGATAAAAAACGTGTTGATAAATTGAATAACTATTTAAAATTACTTTTAAACGGTGTACTTCTACAGATTTTATTTATACTGTATAATTCTTACAGTTTTATATAATGAATTATCATTAATTTAGAAAGTCTGTCGGACACTACATGATTTGAGCCGAAACTTGGCATTCACCTTTAATCTAAATCGGTTCAGCAGTTTAGGCGTGAAAAGGTAACACACAGACAAACAGAGTTACTTTCGCATTTATAATATTAGTATGGACAATATGGACAATAAAGCATAAACTTATTAATAAAAAATAAATATTTACAATAAAAAAAAATCGACTCCATTATTTGTTCAACAGGGTAATTTTTATTATGCGACTAAAATAAAAAAGATGCCATAATACATTGCTTTGGCACTGAAAACGCGGCCATTGAAATTTGACGCGATACTATTTGAAATGAGCGCATCATTTAGAATTAAGCACTCATTTTATGCGGACGGTTTTGAGACGTTGAGTGTGCATCTTGGGTTTTTAGTATATCAATGCCTATAAAGCAAAAAGTTTGTTTGTTTGTTTAAACGCGCTAATCTTCGACAGTACTGGGTGGATTTGTATGAAACTTAGTATGGAAGTAGCTTGAGGATGGTTATTTTCTACCCGGCTGTAAAAGGCAAAAGGAGTGTTACCTATGTTTTTAACGTGATAAAGTCCACGGGACTGAAGCCCTTCACGACTTAATTGTACAATTGTTGATCGAAGCGTTTGTGTCAAATGTCTTATTTGATTTCGATCATTCCGTTTCTCTTCAAGTTGCGTGAATGTGTTCTGTGTGCGCCATCCCCTTCGCGGTTATTTTTTTTAAACCATTGAAACCATTCCTATTACGCTTTTTAGGCAACACAGCGAACACAGCGTACAGCGAAGCGAGCTCGGGACTTGGGGCACCCCGACTCGGACAGGTTAGGTTAGAAGGGGATGGCGAGCCATTCCCTTCGTGGTTATTTTTTTTAAACCTTGCTCCCACTACGCTTTTTAGGCTACTGAGTGTTTTGAGGTTAGGTTACAAAAAGTAATTTTTCTCAGAAAGGTGAGTTACCTTTTCATGGGAGTGGTGCCACAGACGGGGCACAGAACCCCCCTCACCCCCTCCGCCTCCAACCCCTCCTCCTGCAGCCGATTACTAAACGTTTACCCATTATTATATGTAAAAAAAAAAAATTTAATTAGGAGGTTCATAGTTTTTTCAATACACTTCCTCGAAAACTGGCTCTTATCACACTACGATTAGGTTCAACATGCAATGTATTTCACACTCGTGGATTTTTTTCATTTTTCACACATGATTGTATACCATTCCATACCATTCCCATATTGCAACAGGATGAAAACCTTATTAGTTATTATATTTATAATGATATTGCACAATGTGTCATTTGATAATTATCTTTTATTTTTAATTTATTTGTATTTTTTTTATTTCTATAAAATAAAAAATAAAACATATTGATTATTATTTTAGTTTAAAATAAAGGCTAAACAATTAATCTCTGGCTCTAGAGTAGTAAAAAGTAAATAAATAATGGATGATATTGTGAGTCTCTTTGTTGAAGTGGTAATTGACTGTACCTGTATTATATTGGAGCAGTTTATTATCTATATAAATAAAAATGAATCGCCGAAATGTATGATGATATCTGAATATATGTACCACAATCGACAATTTCTTTTTTGTTTTTGTCAGAAGGTTTGTATAAAAGAAACATGTTTGGCAATGTGTAATAATAACGCACATACGCAGACGAAGTCGCGGGTCGAAGCTAGTAATTTATAAATTATGTTTTACAAACAGATCACCTTCAGAATTGTATGATTATTTTAAAAAGTATTGGATGAACACTTTTTAAAACAAGCATATAAATTACTTACTTTAATTTTAATTTATTTGAAAATTCTGGTTTGGTCAAACAATCTTCTTAAAATAAGTATTTATGAAGCCCACTAATAGCACTTGCATAGATAATGTAAAAATGTTGTACCTACCCTCAAAATAAATATTAATTTCATAGACTGATTATTGTGGGCCATCACAAACACTTCACAGCACTTCACTAAATATAAGCAATAAATGACACAAAAAGTGGCCAAGTGCGAGTTGAATTCGCCCATGACGCCATGCCCATGACCCGCTACTATGGTTAGTAGCAAGCATCGATTAGCGAAAAATTACTTGTGTTTGTATAAAATTACAAAGTCATATTTTGTGTAAGTTAAGTTTTTGAAAATGATATATCTCAAAAACTTCTGAAGATATCTTGTTCAAAGCAATTTTCTTTTAAAGAGTTCATTAAAATCTATAGCATATTTGTTTTTATTTTACATTCTCTGATTTGGAAGTTAGAGGGGTTGGGGGTGTCACGTTTTACCACTTCGGAAGTGTCTATCTTTCAAACAATTTACTTTGAAAGGAATGATTTTTGGAAACCTCAATTTAATCTTTGAAAGCTTATCTATAGACACCCATAAATGAAAATTATTTTTTTAGTTTTAGCTCCATAGTTTTTTTATTTTGTATAAAAATCGTAAAGCAGTTCAAAGAATACATCTGCCTACCTAAAGTTTACTTGAAGAAAATGTGCCAGTATGCGGATCCGAATTTAAATTCCAATATGCCATTTGGGGTCTTTCAGGGCTCTATTCTAAGGCCTTTTTGTTTATCGTTTAATATCACGTACTTGCTCATAAGGGATAATCATGATATACCTACTTACTCTCATAGTATTTTACCAGTATGGATTGTGAAGAAAAATAAACTTTGACCTCCGGTGTATCGGTATTTCTTCTTTTTAACTTATGAAAATATATTTAAGTACCGATTAGCAAAATAAATACTATTTATCATCAAGAAAGAAAGTACATATATCACAAAAACTTCAGTAATGGATAGTTGCAATGGGAAGCCCACTTGGCATCGTTCCCGTTATGGTAGCCAGCTGTTTAGGCGGGCCACACGAATTTACAAAATAAATACATTCCTAAAATTAGTACTTCCGGTGAAGTTGGAATAAATTCAGCTGATGGGTTGTGGGGTTATACTATATGACTTTTGGAATTTACTTTTAACCATCGTTAGCCTAGTGTGTACCAAGTGTAAGGTTAACAGATGTCGTCAGTATGGGGTTTATATGATAATGCGGATCTCGAAGTACACCTGATTATATTTCATTAAATTTTAACTTTTCGGATCACTGTTTCAAAAAATGTTACGTAAGGGAATTAATATTTTTTTAACCCACGGTATTGAATATGGACAAAAGTTAATAAAACCTACTTAATATGGCGACGCGAAAAAGTATTACATTTAGTTTCGAAACTTATTGTTCTTCACGTCTATAACACTTGCTTGGATGTAGATACTGCTAACTTAGCTCGTCCTTATTCTATGGCACAATACAATTTTTATAGCACATAGTAAAAGAGTAAATGTTTTTTTTTAAAGAGATCTAGTAAAGTGGGTATAGAATTTAAATTATTAGCAATGATGTTAACCCTTCCAACTAAGCTAAATATTCTTGTGTCTGGAGTGGGTTCACGGCAATAGTGTAATTAATGGGTGGGGTTCGAACTCGTGACGTTTCGATCAAAAATCCGACAACTTAGCCATTAGGTTTTTGACTCTCATCATCGCTTTACTGCTACTCTGTATGTTCCCCAGCTGGTTCCGTCACTCCAACGGGCGCCTGAGCCCTGTGTCCAACAGCATCAGGATCTCCGTGTCGGAGCAGGTGCTGATCATCCGGCGCGCGCAGCTGTCCGACTCTGGCGTGTGGACGTGCCGGGCACACAACCAGTTCGGGGAACAGAGGAGAGATGCTCGGCTCAGGGTGAGGTCCAGGCTGGTGGTCAGTGTGCATCCACAGTTACAGGTGAGTTTTCTTTTGACTAGTCGTAGCTTATGATAAGTTATAGTGACAGTGATGCATGATAAATGTGGAAGAAATATTCAATTTTTCGCGAGACATATTACTTAATGACCATATTAAATGACCTACAGCAAGAAGTTAGAAGTCACAAGTAAGAAGTCAGACCTTATTTGAATTTAATGGAACATAAAAGCCTAAGAGATCGAGCACAGGCTCGATTAAGGGCACTGAAATTAAGAGCAGGTTGAGTGGTAGTTGAAACCACGACCATTGGTGCTGGGTGTTGTTTCACACAACACCAAGGATTGAGGAAACGGTATAACTAACAGGAGGCTTAGTATGAGTTTGCAATATTATAATTGTTTTCGAAAACTATCACTTTGTCTCTTTCACACTCAGATGAGTGAAAGAGACAAAGTGATAGACAAGTTTGATACATGTGAACGAAAAAAAAACGATAGTTTTCGAAAACGAAAAAGTATTTAAAATTTATACTAAATCCATAAGAGACACTCCTTGGATCTGACTGTTTACGTGTCGCAGTGGCACGTAACATTTGCATTTCAATTCGATAAACACTCACTAATCAGGTTTGCATCCAAAAGTGTATCTACTCACAATTTACGTCATGTTCTCCAAATATTCTACAATTTATTCAAATGCTATCTTTTGTACACCAAACGTGACCAAGACGCTCAGCTCGATCGCATTATTCCGAACTTGTCAGAGGATAAACAGCGTACGTTTCAGGGCAAGAATAACCTACCAACATTTTCTTTTATTACATAAGGAGGGTTAACAGAAAACACAATTGTCCCGAACGCCCGACGTCTGTGTTTGTATGAGCGGCTAAATTCGTGTCAGCGCCGGGTGACGTTGCAAAAATTGAAAAATAAGTATTCAGATCACAGAGACATAGGACACATCTCGCAACGTGATCCTGGTGGCGCGCTCGTCGAATATAGACAAGTTGGGGAGGCGGTGTGTTCGCAGGGATGTTGTGTTCTTCTGGAGTTTCGTTATTTCCAATAGGTTGACGAAACATCGCATTTAGATAAAATCAATTTAAATAGAACACTGTCTATGTAGGTAATTATTAATTATCTGGGTTTTAGTTTAGTACGCCTTTGACTATTGAAGCTCTGTACAAAGCCGTACCACCACCACATGCCTTGATGTTTTTTTTTTAAGTATAATAATAGCAGTTATTTACCATTTATTAAAAATGTTCAAGTTAATACAAAGTTCAACTGTAGAAAAACTGGACTTCAAATAGAAAAAAAACTAATAAGTCTGAACGAGCCGGTTTAAATTCCACTGAATTCATTCTGTCAATAGCAGGAATTTTAAAAATATTCTCATAACTCAGATCGCTCACAATTGAAGCACGTTGGGAATTTGTGGGGTTTATTTAGTGGACAAGTTACTACGAGTAATAAAATAATAACAGAACTGTGTTGAACATTCCGCCTGAACTATGAATGTCAGATCTTTTTTATTGAATGGTGAACTCGAAATGTGGATACAATCCTAAGACTAGCTATCCTGTTAACCCCTCCAACTAAGCTAATAAATATGCTTGTGACTTTTTTGCGGTGGAAAGACATCAAATGACTCCTCCCACTCTGGGTAAAGCGGAAGGGAGTGTCAGACTTCTACTGACTAAACACCCACCCGTTCAGTTGCCCTTGTGGTCCGGGGCCACGGCTTATTAACGCTTATATAGATATTAGGTACCCATTTTTTGTAGCCTCAATTAACAATCTAATTTAACTGAGAGCCAAATTTAGCACTATATGAACAAAAAATACTAACAAAGTATGGCCTCTACTAACTGTCTAACAATGAATAAAAGTAACCTTACTTAAAAATCTTGTAAGTTCTGATTGTAATATTGAAACAACAACATTACGAATTATAAAGAGGCTGTCTATACATTGGTCACAGACCACAGATATGTAGCTCACCGTTCGGTAGGAACCAGGCTCATGTCAACGGCACGTCCCGTTCCACGCGCGCCTCAGTCAGCAGCATTGACGGTGCCCGACCTGGGCAGGACGGGACAGGGGGATACCGCAGCCCAGAAACGTAAGAGTTTTTAGTCAGTGGAAGTCTGACACACCGATCTTCCGCTCCGCTCAGAGTGGTAGGAGTCACAAGATGATTTACGCCCCGAAATAATGAGGTCACAGATAATTATATAAATATTAATTTACTCAACAAAGCTTTTCTAAAGAGTTTCATACACAATCCCACAAATAAAAAATTGGGATAGAGTGAGAAATTACCGTTTCAGATTTCATATGTAAAAATCGTTTTCAACTGAGCAAACTTTGAGACGATACTAGCAAACTTCTCTGTCATGTAAAATTCGAAATGTTTTAAACGTTTCAATGTTGCTGCTGTATGGCTGAGCTATGTAGTTGCATTGTGCTGCGATTCAATGACACGCTTTGCTCCAGTATTTCACATATTCCTGGAAATGTTTTGAACAAAAAAAATAAATAACTGGTAGCTTCAACGTTCAGCGATTGAGTAACAATGAAACTGTACACATGACACAGTTTTTATTCTCACAGTTTTATAACTTTCCAGTTTAGTGTAAACTGATGTTACATAATATCATTTTATGTTTCATTTTGTATATCTATTTATACTTTAATTTCCATTGAACATTGCTGTAAATTTTATAGATTACTTTGATAAATTAATTGTAGAACTAAGTGAACAATAAATCAGTCTATCTTTAATTGGCTTTCCCAACAGACAGAGGTCTTTTATTTCAGACATAAAACGTGTATTCTGATTTTTAATTAATTCTGAGACTCAGCCCATCAAATTTAATAAAGCAATGTTGATTCGCTGTAATTTAATTCACAAGTAAATATTGCTTGTACATAATTTGATTACGAACTGAACAAAAGTGTTTTCATTAGTTTATCCTAAGATCAGAAGTTTGCTAATAGCTCTTGACACGCGAAATTGGTGAATTTAAAACAAGGCATCTTCAGTTATTTATACCTATAATCTTGAATAAACTGTCTCTTGTCCTTCTCCACGTGTACAACAGGAAATCTTTATTTCATTAAGAATACTGTTACGCCAGTCGCTTAGTGAAAGTACGTCGAGAAACTTCGACAGAAATCTAGAATGTTCGAGACACTAACGCTATCTAGCGGCGAGTAGCAGTACTGAGTATATCGAGTCGAGACACTAATGCCATCTAGCGGCGAGTAGCAGTACTGTGTATCTCAAGTAGTTTCTGGAATATTCTTGGCAGTATAAACAGTGAATCGATTTTACAAGAATGTTCTAGAACTCATAGACTGGGGTATAAATAGATTAAATATTAATAGAATAGAGCACAGACACAGAGAGTCAGTCTTATTACGAGGCGAATACGCGATATAATCGAAGCTCTACAAGTGAATTTCAGTGCGATTTAAGTGTTAAGTGACAAGTTTTGTAGTGTGAATAATTGTGTTCATTTTATTTTGTGTTTACTTAATTAAAGTTTTAATTTTGGTCTAATTGGCGTTAATTGTTTCTATCCCGAACCCCAGCTCGTAACAATACTTAATAAAGGAGCTTGTGGCTAAATAATAGTACGAGGTGATTTTCAAGTATAAGCAACGCTTAAAAAAGTCGGTTTATGGATGGAGATACCTTCATGCCTCGGAAAACACGTTAAAGTCGTTGGTCTCCGCTGTCATATGTACACAGTCGTTACGAGTAGACAGCAGCGAGAAAAACTGACATCAGTCTTATCATTTTATTATCTCATGGGGTATCGCATTATCCAGGTATAGGGTACAACACTGGTACTCAGCTGCGTACGGTTAGTCTCGAAGCCTATCCTAACATAGTTACGAAAACGATGATTAAGATTACTTACTTAAAGCCGACCTACTCTTTTTTCAAAATCAACCAGAGAATATTTATATCAGACCCATATTTTGTATAAAGTTATTCCTCTAGAGCTTGTACATTATGTAACATGTATATCTTTGGCCAACACAATAAATTATTCACGAACTATGTTGAATAGTGTTCCTAGCTCTCCCTTGTCATAGGGTTGTCACTGGGCCGGACATGTCATCGATATAAGCCGTTTGTGAGCATTCTCGACTATCAATGGACCGCCCTATCACTTCCTTATTGCTGTGTAGCTTCCGACATAGAATGGGTCAACGTCTCACACACCGCAGTACGTGTTGCAGGAGAGGTATTACACTAGATGGTTTGTTAAACAATTGTTGTGGCTCTAACCTCAAACAAACGATTAAGTAAATGAGAATATGAATATTCGGTTGAATATTCGGTTGTCAAGCTTGGTTCTGGGCATCAAATGGGGTTGACACGTTCTTTACTCCGTATTCTTAATTTAGAAGGTGGGGTCCCATTTTCAATTTAACAAAAGTGCAAAGGTATTTTTAACCGACTTCAAAAAAGGAGGTTTACAATTCGTCTTGAACTTTTTTTAACCGACTTCAAAAAAAGGAGGTTTACAATTCGCCTTGAACTTTTTTTTTTTTTTTTTTTTTTATGTATGTTACCTCGTAACTCGGAGACGGCTGGACCGATTTGAAAGATTCTTTTTGCGTTTGAATGGGTATAGTTTCTAGTTGGTCCCATTGTTACGAAATCAGGATCTGATGATGGGATCCTGGAGAAATCGAGGGAACTCTTCAAATATTACAGGCACACCTATAGCGTTTTGGGTATTTCTTGTAGTACCTTGAGCAGTTGCTTCTGAAAAGTACCATTTGGGGAAGTTGAACTGATGATGAAGACCACAGATGGCCACTGAAACTCCTCAGTAATAAGTATTTCGTGGATTGCGATTCGATTACTTGAGTACCTACGTATGTTAAACACTTTATGCTCGTCACAATACATATCGTGATGTAGAGCTGATGGTCAAGTACCAGGAGAACTCCTCAAAAATTAACGGCTATGCATCGGGAAAAGCAAAATTTTGTAAAAAGTGATAAGTTGTCGACATTATGGCTTTTGTAACTAGATAAATTACAAACCGACCCACTAAAAAGCGTGAAAAAAATTTTTTTTTTCAAAAAATAGAACCGACTTCCATATCAAAACACTACAAAGGCAAAAATAACTTTGATTTCGGAAGGCGGTGTCTTTAGTTTTGTATATATTTTCGTTTTTGACACCGCCTTCCGAAATTAAAGTTATTTTTGCCTTTGTAGTGTTTTGATATGGAAGTCGGTTCTATTTTTTGAAAAAAAAATTTTACTTTTAGTTCACTGGTGTAATCGGCTTTAGTATGCATTTAGTACTATTTGTTATTCTGCCAGAGCTTCGCTCACGTGAAAAATCTTTTATTTTTCAGCGATAAAGAGTAGCCTATTCTAGGTCTAATCTACGTCTGTCTGTAACATATTTCATTAAAACCACGTTAAACTTCAAAGTGTAACTGCAGACAGACATAGTTACGTTGTTTATGTATAGTGCCTATTAGTAGGGATTAGTAAGAAAGATTAAGTTTCACTATACTACCAAACAAATTAATGCAAGCGATCGAATTCTAACTTATTATATCAGAGCTTGAGCAAATACTAAGGGGGAGTTATGTATGTGTTCAGCTAATACTCATTCGTCGTTATCTTTTTTAGTATTCGATGATCTTAAAACGTCTCTTGATCCTTAAACGTCTCATTACCGACCGAATTTCATTACATTTCGAGCAGATAAATGCTGCGCCAATACTCAATGTAATTGAAAACTCAACACGTCGGAACAAAGCCTGGTAGCTGGGTGTAAGTGCCCCTACCATTTGCCCGCAGCCCTAGTAATCCAGTTTGATCAACGTGACGTAGTCACTAGGTGATGCCCTGTTAAATAATTCATGCGGCGAATACGAAGGATCGTCTTGAGTCGCCTGCGCTCGTATTTGTCGCTTGTTTATCGAGTTTCAAAAGTTGCGATAATTGAATTAATTCATCTATTTTCTGCCACCTGCCACCGTGGGTGTGGACGGTTTGTTTGAACTGAATAACAATGCAATGCAGGCTGAATCCAAATATTTGATTTCAAACTAAATAAACAATAGATTTTTATGTTACGTTTGGATTTGTACTACGTATTCACGAATGAAATATCCACTCTTATGTTGTTTGTAAAAAACTGTTTTCCCAGACTTTAGCCCAGATACGATTGCCCGTAACCCTTAGGGGTAAGCCGTAACAGGCGTGCACAGAGGGAGCTCCGAAGGACCATTTCTATGTGTTGTTGGTGATCACCGGGGTGGTTTTAGTGAGGAAAGAATCCCACACTCCCTGGTCATCTCCCTGAAAGTCCAGGCGCCTTTTGAAAGTTTCCCCTTAACAACAAAAAGGTACCATTGACGTAATGCTGACCCTAACGATGCCACTACAATATAAGCGATATTTTTTTATCAATAAATCTAGTCCTCTTTTCTAAACCGCGGATAAACCCACCCTCCCCTCGTCCGATTACCATGTACGGCAAGCCGATCCCCTGGGAAAAGCAAGCCAAATACTTAGGCGTGGTCCTCAATGAACACCTTTCTTTCGCTGAACACATAAAGCAGGCACGTTTGCACGCCGCTTTCGCTCTAGGTAGGCTCCACTTCATTCTTAGCTCCCGCAGCAAGTTATCACTCAGGTGCAAGCTGCGTATTTTCACCGCGGTCATCCGTCCCATCATGACCTACGCCTGCGTTGTTTTCGCACACGCAAAGCCCTACCTCCTCCACAAGATGCAGACCCTTCAAAACCGATTCCTTCGTAGAGTCACGGGAGCCCCCTTTTATGTTCGAAATGAGCTTCTTCACGTAGACCTCAAGATGCACACCATACGGCAGTTCATGAAACGTGTCTCCAAGCGTTTCTTTGATACTGCAATCCAACATTGGAATCCCCTTATCGTATCGGCCGCCCAATACGAACCCTCGCGTATCTCTAAGATTCGCCGACCAAGGCATACACTTGTCACTCCCGATGACGCAATCACCCTGCTCACAGAGAGCCGTAGGAAAACAAGTACAGTGGCACACAAACACAAAAACAGACCGTCCTTCCGTCTTCGCCGCCGAGGCCCGCCGCGACGTCCCCGTAATTGTCCACCCCGACCCTTGCCAGAGCCAGCCCGCGACGCTGAGCCAGTAGCTTTAAATTCCCTTATTAATAATAATAATGATATGATCCAGCTTGTCCCTAGCTGCCCTCCCCTTGCGACGCCCTAAGCCGAGGTCCGTACCCCACAGGGGGTGCCCTTAGCGTGTAGTCGCCTAGTTTGTAAGTTTTTTAATAAGCCCTGGCTGGAGGCTTTAATTAATTAATTAATTAAGGCAACCACAGGCAAGCCCGGTTAAGCAGCCGACAACTTCAGAGGTTGACCTGCGAGATGCCACACACAAAAAAAAAACAAATCAATAAATCTATCTTTATTAGCAATCTAAATACCACAAATAAAGGATTTATGTGTGTTGAAAGTTCATTTTACTCTGCAGGTAGCCAACTCAGGAAGTTCAGTAACCTTCAACTGCTCGGTGGAAGGTGGCGACGCTCGCGTCAGGTGGTTGCACGACGGTGTGCCTGTTGGGGGAGGCGAGAGAATGCTGAGGGTGCACGGAGTCGTGAGGGCGCACAGGGGAATGTACCAGTGCTTTGCTGAGAGGGACCTCGACAGCGCACAGGCCGCAGCAGAACTGAGGCTGGGAGGTAAGAGGAACACGCTTTACTCAAAAATCAAGCGGTAAAACTATAAGAGTTCCCAAAAAATCTACTGAGTTTGTGGTGGAGTACTCATCCAGATAAGAAGGGCAATTGTGTTTTTCCAAAAGCTCTCCGCTAAAATAAAGCTTGTGTGTCCACGTAGCTTGGTCCATGTGTACACATTCCTAAACCAATATATTGTCGAATGAGAACAAAAACAAACGACAATTCTTTAGTTGTGCAAAGTGAGATTAAGGTAGATATTACTTACGAGAATAATTATATATACAGGTATTTGGATGGAATAGTGTCTTTGTAACGGAAACCAATATTTTAAACCCAGCTATCAAAATATTGACAATTAGCTTTTGACTTTCATCCCCTATTTCAACCCTTTAGGGGATTATTAAAAAAACCGGTCAAGTGCGTGTCGGGCCACGCGCAGTGTAGGGTTCCGTAGTTTTTATAACAGCCAAGTGCGTGTCATATTCGCTGACTGATCGTTTCGTACCATGCTCTAACTAAAAGCCAAACATGACTACCTAACTAATTTGACTTCCAATACAAATCCTCACCTGATACGACCATTTTGCACGGAAAGTTTTAATTTTTTTTAGAGATTTGTATAAAACTTGTCATAGCCCGTGTTTTGAATTTAAATACTTTGACTTGAATGCGGTCCTGCTGCATAAGCTCGATAGGGTTCTTAATAGCTGTATCCGGTTCATATTCAATTTTTAAAAATATGACCACGTATCGAGGTACAGAACCGAGCTCAAATTGATGCCCATTTGCCAGAGAAGTTTGCGCGCCTTGACTACGCTTTTCTCTTTGCTAAGCTCTCCTAACCCTCCCTCTTACCTTATTTCTCATTTTCAATTTCTATGTGCTTCACACGCTAAAAGTCTGCGCTCTTCCAATAATCTTCTCTTACTCTGTCCTTCTCATACTTCTGATTTTATTCTTTCTTCCTTTTATATACAGTCTATTCTTCTGTGGAATGCACTACCTCTTGGTACCAGGACGGCCACCAGACAATATGCGTTTTAGATAAAGTTGCGGGATTATTTTCAAAACAAATAGTGGAAGCAAAGTTTTCATAACCCCTTTCTATGGATTTTTATTAATATATATTATGGTATGTATTATGATAAATATGTATGTAAGTTTATTTTAGTTATTTGTGTATATATAGCTGTAATAAGACTTACTTTACATAGATTGTCTACTTATTTTTTTATGCACCTGCCATGTTATCTATTCACCACCCATGGTTGACTGGTAGAGAATGCCTATGCCATTAAGTCCGCCTTTGTACATTTTGTGTTGCTTAAAGTTTTAATAAATAAATAAATACAAGACACAGAGCTACACTACTCAATCGTCACAAAAAAATAAAATTGGCGAAGTAGTTTGCTGGGGGAGCCTTGTGTTTGATATTATTATAATAATAAATAAAAACATATTAATTTGAATTCACTCTAAAAACCGGCCCACATAGGGCGATGGTAACTGAAGAAGGAATTACAAAATCCAACTTCACAAGGAAGTTTGGAAAAATATGATCTGTTTGAGTACCACCGCGTGTAGAGGGAAGTGGTTGTAATAAAGACTGGGAACCAGCGTCACGTATTAATTTGAAAACTGGTGCTGTCGTTACGGAGATAGTCTTCATTAAAATCTCCAAATATTATGCAAGGACTGTTATGCGATAGTAAATTACTTACAAAACCTACTGCGCGACTGTTCGGACATTTGCATGATCTATAAGAAGCTATCAAACTAAAATACAAAGACACCATCTTTTGAAATTATAGTTATTTTTTACATTGTACCTAGTGGTTTTTTTGAAGTTTGTTCTTTTGTTAAAAAGTTTTTTTTTTTTAATAAAACTTACCTAAATATGAAACTACCGCGATACAACTGACGCTTAGCGCCATCTATCGACATTTCTATGGAGTTGTTCCAAATTTTCGAGTCAAATACAATTGGTCGACTTTTACTCGTAAACTTGTAAAGCCCACTTATGTGTGATAGTTTTCCTTTAAACTTCGTTATATATAGGTACAACTGCCGTAACATCTGAATTTCTAACTACAACCGTTTAGTTGGTAGAGGGGGAAGACACTTGACTCTAACGAAAATTGGTACTTTAAAGCTTGATATGTCACGAACGATTTACTTAATCAAAAAACGGTCTTCCCAAACCCCTAATATTTTTGAAAGACCTATCCAACGATAGTCCACACTATGGGAAGGACGAAAAAAAAATTATCATCCCACTTTAGATGTAGAGGAGGTACCCTAAATAATTGTTTTTTTTTAAATTTAATTTTACCCCTTTTTCGGCGTCATTAACGTGTATACTCTGCCAAATTACAACTTTCTAGTAACAATAGTTTTTAAGCTAAACCGCAGACAGACAGACAGATGGACATGGCGAAACTACAAGGGTTCCTTGTTGACTACGGAACCCTAAAAAAGGTTGTTTGTCCCTTATAATGTTAGTATGGATGTTTCTATACTCCTAATTTTTATTGACACAGAGCGCTTATACCAAAGTATTCTGGAGAACCGTCAATCAAGTATTACCTACAACCTGATTGAATTTCGTGACAGATACTAAATCCAGCTCGTAACATTTGTGTGACACCTGAGTCCCTCATTACTTTCCGTCCCAGTTCCATCATTCATTGTTAGCCCAACTCGCCGAGTGTTAATTCTACTTGAAATGTTTTTGTTCAAAGGAACCTCTACAAGCACTTTTGAGTGTTCGTATTTATTTTAATTTCGCTGTTAGTTTCGAAGAATTCTCCTTTGGAAGTCGATCTGAAGTTTTGACTGTGAATGTGCTCTAGGTTGGCAAAAATAATAATAGGTAAAATATATCTGCCATTTAAGTGTATAAGCATGCTTTGGTTGGTTACGCCCTGAGTACGTTACGGAAACATATATACGATACTTTCTACGATACCTTAATTCATCCTTTTCAACCCTGCATATCCTAGCTACCTACGCGATCGTTTTTCGTTCACTCGTCCTACTGATTCCACCTTAAACTCCATCTTAATATCACATACCATAAAACCCAATTCTATTCCCACTCCCTCTCCTTTCATCCGACTGTGGAACTCACTTACACCTAAAATCCGCGAAGCGAGATCCGCGCCTAAGATCCGTAAATCCATATTTTTAACGAATTTCAAAAAAGTATTGTATTCGCCTGTAATTATAAAACTAAATACAGCATTTATTTTAAATAGAACCGAATCTCAAATAAAAACACTGAAAAGTAGCTTAAATTTTAAAAGTAGGTACGTTTAAAAAATTAAGAACAAAATGTAAAAACACCGACTTGCGAAATTAAAGTAATTTTTAATTTGGTAGTGTTTTTTTTTCTGTTGTAAAAAGTTATGTATTTTTTAAGGATTATATTCCTTTCTTTTAGGTGTTAATAAGTCATTTCTTTTCTGAGAAAATAGCAAACATGGGCCGCTATCCTTAACAGCTTTATTTATTTTATCTTCGGTCCAGAAAAACTCGATAGTCCTTACAGAATTAATTCCCTTCAACAAATGTTTAGTCCCATGCCGAGGGTCCATTTGGAATTAATGGACGGTTCAAGGCCATTCCCTCGTATTTGTTTAGGACTTGCCAGTTTCGCCATTGTGTTTTTGGGATTACCCGATCACTTTTATTTCTACCTTTTGTTTTTATTTTGTTCTAATGATGTTGAAGAGATCATTTGGACTTAAATGTGTTCTACGACATATAGTAGAATTAGAATCATTTCATTAGTGTGGTCAATCAGAACCCACGATCATTGTAGGACGTGTATTCAATGTGGTTTGGACTTCTAGTCTAGATGTTTCCACACGTATTTTAATTGCCTCGCCTCCACTTTCCTTCAAAACTGTAAGCTACAAAAACGTAACAACGTGTAATAAATTTAAAAAAGAAACGGAACGACCAAAAAATTTCGTTTCTCACAACGAAAATTGCTTTCTGATTGGTCGATTAACATCCTTTGAGAGTCGATTGGCCAATTGAAGGCCACTCCGTCGTGTAATTACCAATGGTATAATTTTGCGGAGTGCAGTGCGGTGCGATTTCGTGTGTCGTCGGGTTATTGATTAAAGGCACAGTAATGACTGCACCTGCCATGCGTCACCCGCCGCGTGACCGCGCGTGCAAGCTCAGGGAGAAAGCGAATTCTAGACTCCCTTTGTAGGGAACATTATTATTATGCGCGTAGGTTAATGGAGATGACATACATAGCGCGAATAAGAACCATCTTTTGATAACTTACGGACTATTTACCATGTGTATTTATTGTTTCAAATTTGCGATATTTCGGCACTGTTGAAAGTGCCATGATCACGGAAGGACTGCACTTAGATACATACTTAGTGACCATGTTAGCTAAAAACTTATAAGGCTGTAATAAAAACATAATATATGGTTCGCCATATATTATGTTTTTATTACAGCTTGCTTATTATTGCGGCTTTCTCCAATCCAAAGGTTATTCCGTAAGCAAGCAGTTCGCTGCTTGCTTACGGAATAACCTTTGGATTGGAGAAAGCCGTCGGTATCTGTCACACAGTTCAAACAAGCACAGACATTGACGTTTCACTTTATGTTTAGAAACTTTAACTTATATTTATTTACACGTACTGCACATAGGCACAAATTACTCAATGACTATATCTTTATACTTTGTGTTTTAGATTAAGATAGACGATTCGTACCAAAATTTTATTTATAATTAAATTAATATTAAGCCTCCGAAGCGAAATGGCTTCGCAAATAATTATCCATCACAATACTTTTTCTCGGTATGAATAAAATTTCCTTCACTCATCATTTTGCGATTTTTGGTGACTTTCCACTAAAGAAATGCAACAATAATCCAGTATATTTTGTGACTAACATCAGCTTATAACTTACCACGTCCATGCTAGACAAGATATATTGCAAGCATCAACCACTGGATCCGACCCACAAAGACACAGACTACTATGACACACCTAAAACCTTCTACCTACTGTATTAGCACTAGGACAGATAGATATTGCCTGCAGGCAACTAGGTCACGTACGATGTACATCAAATATCACAATTGAGTGACGTAGTTTAAACGTTGTTGTTCAGGAGTGCAATAGGCCAGCCAACGGTAACTGGACGTGTCCGGAACTTTTCCACGATACGTGGAGACTACCGTTGTTTTCAAAACTATAAACAGGGTTACACAATGGCCTGCCTCTACTAGGCTTCGGCCTACAACAATAAAAACAAAAATGTACCACTAACCTGAGTGCTGGGGACGCCAAGTTCGACCTTCAAAGGTCACGCCCTAAGTGTGGTTTGTATGTGATATGAGGTGAGTAATTGTAACGTGTGATGTAAGTTACGGGTTCTAGGACGGTCCCAAGGCGTCGATCTTCAGATGGCGCAGTCCCGACCAGCATCACACCCAACTCGTTTCCAGCAAGCGCGCGCTACGCGTGGTAGACAATAAGGCGATGTGTTCCGAGAAATATCACTGGATTCTTGTTAATCCGAGATTACAAAGTTCAATCAATCACTGAACACAATTAATCTGTTCATATCTCGTGAGATCCAATTCGATTTTCCACAAATTCCGCGTGCCAGCTCAACCGACGACAAGGCGGCGTACGATTCAATAATATCCCGGGGTTTTTCGGCAAATGGGGAATACACTTCAACAATTAGATAATTCGCGACCCAATTATCGGTCTCGACAGGCGAATCCAACAATATTTTACCAAATAATTAACTCAACAGGGTCCCGATGACCGGCATTTTTTCCAAGCAAGCAAAGTCAATCTGTCAAGTCAGAGAGGTTATGTCAAGTCCACAGATAATTAATGTTGCCGGCCAAAAGGTGCGTTCTGTTTCACGTCGGACCGAACATCTACCCCCCCCGGACGGGCCTACCCGTCCGCTAATCAATTGGAAGTCTTGACAAGGTTGCAAATTCAACACAGCTTCAATGCGGCCAAATACCGTAGCTAGTTCCTCTAAGGTGAGAACGGTGTCTCCCAACAATCTCCGCCAGCGTCCCTTTGCCGCTTTCACCGCGGCCCCAAAAATACCCCCCCAATGGGGGGCAGGCTGGCGGGTCAAACAACCAAGTGACCCCTCGGCGGGCCAAACTATTACCAATATCAACCTGGCTCTCATTAAGGAAGGCGTATAGCTCCTTCAAATAGTTACTTGTACCCTTGTAATTCGTACCGCAATCAGACCTAATCAACGAAGGTAACCCACGGCGAGACACAAATCTTTCCCAAGTCGCCTCAAAGGCCTCTGTCGAGAGGGAGGTTACCAGCTCCAAATGTATTGCCTTGGTTGACAGGCAGACAAACACACAAATAAGCTCTAACAATCTTGCTATTACGAAGGGTGGACGTCTTCAACAAAGGGGGACCAACAAAATCCGTTACGACGCCAGCAAAGGGCCTCGCCTCATTGACGCGATCAGCCGACAAAATCCAAAATTCTCGCTGCAGAATGGCCAACAGCGCATTGCAACCGGCATGCGAGTTCTTAGTGTGACGATCAGTCACCAACAATTGTACCAAGTTCAGTTACAACAAGGGCAGGAGCACCAATTTTAGGGTAAGGACAACTCACAAGGGTGACCTCAAACCAGGTCCTTCCCTCAACAGTGGTGTCAGCCGGTTCGCCAATTCCCAAATCTTGCCTGAAAGGTCGTTCACCTTCAGGCCAACCTGTCCCGCTAACCAAGACGACAAAGGCAACCCCGGACTCCCGTTTCCAAAATGGCACAGACCACAATCGAGTCACCCAAGGGTCCCCAGACCGTGACCGAGGCCGTTGGCAACAAAACCGTCTTGATCGGGGGGTTCCTTTAGCGGGGCAGGCGTCAATCTCTTAGTGATGCCTGGGCGGCGACCGATCGCCGCTTCCAGGCTGCCTTCGTTCACGACGAGGCCAACAATCAAACCATTCGTCCGCGCGGTGTCCCAAGCCGCTCGCCATCACTGGAGGGGCATATCCCACCGGATGCCCGAATGGCGGAGGGCGCGACTCCAGCCGGGGACGTTCCGCCAACGGAGGGGAAAGGGAGCGGCGCCGACCCGGCCACTGCTGCCTAGCAGCCAATGCGCGTTCTCCCTGACGAGGGAAGACCAAATGGCGCTCATGGGGCTCC
The DNA here is from genome assembly GCA_943138885.2 of Tholera decimalis. Lineage (NCBI taxonomy): Eukaryota > Metazoa > Arthropoda > Insecta > Lepidoptera > Noctuidae > Tholera > Tholera decimalis. Next base: position 1,227,434 of record OW964550.2, read on the forward strand.
CGTTCAACTTGCGCGGGGGGTGGAGTGCGGCGTACAGAATCGCGGGTCTCAGCCCGGTGCTCGTCTCCGGGGTACCCCCCCTTGCGCGAACCCCCCTCAGAAGCTGGTCTGCTGGAGCGGTTCGCGTTGGCGCACAAAATCTCCAAGTGGGACCCTTCACAAATTCTACACGGGCGGGGGTCGGGGCAGTCCCGATGGAAGTGGGCCCCCAAGCACGAAAAGCACAAACGGCGTGCGTTGACAATACGGCGGCGGGCACTTACGTGCAAATTCAAAAAATCCGGGCAACGCGCCATGACATGCCCCGTTGCCTTACAAAAGTCACAATGATGAGGACTCCGGGCACCAGCAAAACGGGGGGTGGGGCGAACATCAACAGGCCCCCTAGCCCGAGGACTCCGGGCGCCAGCCAAACGGGGGGCGGGGCGATCATCAACAGGCCCCCTAGCCCGCGGACTCCGGGCGCCAGCAAAACGGGGGGCGGGGGGAACATCAACAGGCCCCCGGGCCCCAGTCCGTCCCTGGTCTCTGGGCTGAGAAGGTAGTGGGGGCGACCCCGTAGCGCCACGAGTGTTATCCGCAAACCGACACTCGTCTTCCAAAAATTTGAGGAGGTCGTCAAAGGGGGGAAGATGGGTGGCACCATCCCCACCATACTCCTGCTCAAAACGTGACCTCAACTCCGCGGGGAGCAACTGCAGCACTATGTGCACCAACAAGTAGGACCAATGTTCTACCGGTAACTCCAAGCGTCTCAAAGCGTTGGTCGCTGAAACCAACGGGTTCAGCAAGTCAGTGCGCAACGTCGACGTGCTGACAATGGCCGGTAGCCCCAAAATCTGGTCGATGTGCACATCAGCCAGGCAGCGCTTGTTCTGATACCGTCGGGAGAGAAGCTCCAGAGCGGTCGGGTAAGAGGAATCCGTCACCGGCAAGTGCTGCACCAAGGCTCTGGCTTCGCCCTCCAGGACAGACAACAAATAGGCCAGCTTCTGGGCAGGTCCGAGGTCCAAACGTGCATCGACAAGACTCTCAAAGAGATCTAGGAAGCCCAGCCAGTGGTCCAAGCGACCGTCAAAATGTGGCAGCTCCAGGGTGGGCAGCCTACTCAATAGTCCAGGGCCTGCAACAACAGGGGTCTGCGGCTTGGCCGCATCAGGCACCCGGCTCCTCAAAATTTCCCGCGCTCGTAGACATATGACATCCCCCAGGTGGATAATCTGGTCATAGTCACCCAAAATCTTATCGCGGGCTGTCTGATCCATCACCCCCAAATCCACGTCCATGATGTACTCGTTGAAGCGTATGAGCGCAGCATCAGCTGACTTGATCCTCTCAATCACTTGCCCATACCGAGCAAGGGTGAGCTCTTCCAATTCTACACGCTCAACCGTTGCAGCTGCCGATGTGAACCATCTCAACTGTGAGGTCAATCCCGCAGCAGCCTCCCTGACTGCCCTTAATGAGGCCATTGCAACAATCAAATATTAATACAAAACAACAATCAACAACCAACAATCAAATATTAAACAAACAGCAATGACTTGTTAGCCGGCCAAATATATTCAACAAAATAAAAATTCTAATTCAATTATTTCAAGTCCAAATCCGACCCTGCACCCATTCCAGGTATGAATCTAGCTTGCTAAGGATGGCTAGTTACAAAACAAATAACAATTCAATGTATCTATTGTGCAGGATCAACTCCAATTAAACATCAATAAGCACAACAATTGTCTGTATAATATTGAGCCGGAGAATCTCTAACAAAATCCAATAAATACAAATAAATGCAATAAGCAATACACACAATTCAAGTCCTATGTTGTTAGACTATGTGTAATTATTATTTAGATAACCTTTCAAATTCAGATCAATGACATTCAATTATTAATTGCCACAAATACCAAACAACTTTTACAACAATATACCAACTTATGTACCAAATACAACCAATTCCTAATTTCACAAACAAATCTTGTTTGTCAATTCAATTCTAAGGGGCTAGCACTACAAATTACAGTACAAACTACAAGCACTATTTGAGCCCGGCTGACAAAGCAATATATTCAAACTTATCAAGTTATAAGTTGTGTTAAGTAATTAAACTCAAGTTTTAAGTTTTCAACAATATTCAAAACTTCCAATTAAACCAGTGGATCTTATATTATAAGAGCCGCGCTTCTGCTACCAATTTGAACTATGTGGATTTTATATTAAAACCCACGCTCTGCATACCAATTTGTTCAGGAGTGCAATAGGCCAGCCAACGGTAACTGGACGTGTCCGGAACTTTTCCACGATACGTGGAGACTACCGTTGTTTTCAAAACTATAAACAGGGTTACACAATGGCCTGCCTCTACTAGGCTTCGGCCTACAACAATAAAAACAAAAATGTACCACTAACCTGAGTGCTGGGGACGCCAAGTTCGACCTTCAAAGGTCACGCCCTAAGTGTGGTTTGTATGTGATATGAGGTGAGTAATTGTAACGTGTGATGTAAGTTACGGGTTCTAGGACGGTCCCAAGGCGTCGATCTTCAGATGGCGCAGTCCCGACCAGCATCACACCCAACTCGTTTCCAGCAAGCGCGCGCTACGCGTGGTAGACAATAAGGCGATGTGTTCCGAGAAATATCACTGGATTCTTGTTAATCCGAGATTACAAAGTTCAATCAATCACTGAACACAATTAATCTGTTCATATCTCGTGAGATCCAATTCGATTTTCCACAAATTCCGCGTGCCAGCTCAACCGACGACAAGGCGGCGTACGATTCAACAATATCCCGGGGTTTTTCGGCAAATGGGGAATACACTTCAACAATTAGATAATTCGCGACCCAATTATCGGTCTCGACAGGCGAATCCAACAATATTTTACCAAATAATTAACTCAACAGGGTCCCGATGACCGGCATTTTTTCCAAGCAAGCAAAGTCAATCTGTCAAGTCAGAGAGGTTATGTCAAGTCCACAGATAATTAATGTTGCCGGCCAAAAGGTGCGTTCTGTTTCACGTCGGACCGAACAGTTGTATTAATACAATTTTAACTCAGTTGCTTTCTAAAACGTATTGACATGATAAATGATCTTTATTTTGCAAATTAGTTATGAAATAACACTTTTACACGTAATTTTTTCGTAAATATTAACTAGATGAGGCCGGTGTTTCCTAATTGACTACCCTGAGAAGAAACACCGAAACAAACTCAGGGGTCCGTCTCTTTTAAAAATCCAAACAATCTACACTGGTTTAATTATATGGGAAACTTGTAGTTTTCAGTCTGAGGCGATCTTTTGAAGAGATGCTCACAGATTTGAGTGGGCCTGTTCATTAGGCTGGGCCGTTTTTACTTTTTTCGAATTTTCCGGGGGGCTTATTGCGGAAAGTATGCATAATGGCTTCAAATTAACGTGTGTAAAATATTATTCCTTTCCGATAAGTACTTCTGCCTCCGGATTGTACTCAAAGTTTCGATTTTGGTAGTTTATAGGGCAGTCTGCCGTAAGGACATTATGTACTAAAAATCAAATTAAAAGATTTTTTAAAATTAAATTACAATGGTTTAATAGTCTACTTAACAAATTAAATTTTGTTAGGTAACGCCACTCACAGGGGTGAAGCGAGGGAAGTAAAATCAGCACGTCGTAACGTAACACACCTTGCGCACCCGCGCGGCCATTTTGGTAGCGCTGCGGCTTCACGAGAGAATAAATTATCCACAAACAGCAAAAAGCTATGACTGCACAATGACGATCGACTGGTCACAGATCAAAGGAACTGTCAAAATTTTAGCAGATTACCGCTTAAGTCAGATATTCATTTGTCATTATGTACGAGATTACCAATATAGGCCATTTCGTTCAATGAAGTGTCAGTGGTTGACAATTGGAAAGCCATTATATTAGTAGATTACCAAACTTGTCCAAATCAACAATTTTGAAATCAATGATAGACCATTTTGACACTATTGTATAGCAGACTTGAGGCCCAGTACAGAAGTTATTGTTAAAAATCAGATTTGCCGAAAACGTGACCTCTCAAGGAAATGTTATGTGAAAAGAGCCAATATCTTTGAAGTACCAGCTTTATACTTTGACGGAAGAAAAGATAAAATATTACTTGTATCCAAAAAAAAACGGAAAAATGTATAGAAAGAGCATTCTTGAAGAACATATTTCCGTTGCAGTGGATCGTCTGCCTTCTTCACATGAACGAACTGCCTTTTTATCACTTGTTCCTGTACATAGACGAAAAAAATTCGGGACCCCAAACGCTTTCAGGGCCAATCGGCAAATATCTAGAAAACTGTGAGAAGAGGCCTATTGTTAAATTTCAAACCATTCACGTAGTGTTACATGATGCATCTGAAAAAAATATGAGTGCTGACCAAAAATGCCTCTACAGAATTGTGTTAGTGGTAACAACAGGTGAATTTCTTTCTCATTTAGCAAATAAATCACCAGGAAAAATGTCCCACGCCAGATGGCTCGCGCTAACAGAATTATGCGGTTATATGTTTCAATGTAATCTTCTTCTCAAAACCTGATTGTTCTTGCAACGTACGTCGTCAAAGCTTACTCTCCAACTTGGTTCGCAATCAAAACACATTCATCAACACGACACCTGTACCATCTCATAGCTGCCACTAGGTATTTACCTACAGAACTGAAAATAATAGTTGATCGGGTAATTAAAAGAAATGGTTACTTCGCCCAGCCTGAAAATATATTGTTGGCTATGTTAACCGATTCACGTCGCACACATCCGAGAACTTGGGGCTCGTCGCATTTTGAAAGCTCCAAGCAACCAAGAAAATGGACTACGATTGTTCCAAATTCCGTCTTTGAACCTCGATGCATCGTCCTACATCAAACTTATTGACTGGCAGAATAATATCACGGAACCACCTATATTAAAACTGATATCCAATGAAGACATCGAAAATCTTATCGTACAAAAAGGAGATGGTGACTTGCCTGTTTTACGTCTGTCTTACCACTCACAAGCAGTTGAAAGAGCAATTAAGACTGTTACCGAGGCTTTAGCCAAGCGAAGCACAAAAGAGAGAGAAGGTTATATAAAAGCCCAAATTGAGTCGCGAAGAGCTATGCCAAAGTTTGAAAATAAACAAGATTTTCATACTAACTAAAGTTAATTTTATGATGTCTGTAAATATTTTTTGTTTTATTTATACGTGTAATACATAAATAAGTACAGCTATTTTTGTGTTTTATTGATAAATCCGTATTATTCTGCCTTTTACCACGCTGTAATAACTTATTGTAAATCAGGCTTTTTTTTCTAAATTCCATTTTTTCAGGTCCCATCCGGAGGCAGAAGACGAAATTCTATCGTTACCATATTTTGTATACAATCAAAATACATCATTTGGCACCCTTTTTGTGATAAGCCCGAAAGAAATCAAACAATATTTTTTCCCCATACAAAAACGGCCCAGCCTACTGTTCATACAGTGCAAGCATTTGTCAAATGACGTATAGCTCAACTTAGAACAAGGAGCTTAACGATTTGACGAACAATACCAAGGTAAGGACGTTTGGGTAGGCCGCAAAAGCACTCAAACTGCCAGACAATTATGTTTAACTCGAAGAAAATAACCTGCATAGTTCACATATTCACAATCGTTTATGAGGATTATGTAGATTAGTCTGAAATGGCCTTTTGAGGAAAGACCACATTTACATTTAGATTTGAGTAGATCCGTCCCGTCAGTGCAAGCCTTTGTCAGTTAGTCTGTAAGCTCAACTTTGGACTACTAAGGAGCTCAACGACCTGACGAACAATGCCAAAGACCATGAATTTGCCTTACCGTGCAGTTAATGTTACTTGTAAAGTTCTTTAATATTCGAGTCTATACGACAAATCCATGATTGAGTTCCGTAACGTAATTAGGAAAGAAATCTCTATCTTCGATTTTCGGTGGGAAAATCATCAAATTACTCCTACCACTAAGGTTGGAGCAGAAGCAAGTATCAGATTTCTACTGACTAAAAACCTACTCTGTTCCTTTAGTTGAACTTAATTAAACATTCCCGCAACCACGGCCGAAAGTAATCTCTGCCATCAACCAACATCCACATCATACAGATCCGTATCAATAGTTAAATCAGGCCATGTATATTGAGATACATCAGTGGTAAATTAGACTAGTTGCCAGGAAATGGCTTTGTTCGGCCACCATGGGACATGTGCCATGTTGATTCAATAAGTTCTTCGTAGTTTTACTATGTTAATCGTCAGCTCGTTCAGCAACAGGAAAAAATAGGCGATACCATAAATACCAGTCTGACAGCATTAATACCACGAAGTAAGATATATACGCGCGCCGCGAGCCTATAATCCCATTCAAGCCTTGCTTCAAAAACTTTGCGACTTCGCTGTTTATGAATATTACCGACGGAACCAGAATATACGACGAATGGAAATGAAAAGCCGGTGTTATTACAACGTTAATAAATATTCTTCAATTTACTAAACTTCTGTCCGCTATGTACCTATATTCTTGGTGCTGTAACAGGCATTGCTCGTAGGGGGCTCAAGAATGTTCTTTTTAGAGGTGATAATGATCACTGGGATGGTTTCAGTGACGTAAGAATCCCATACACCGTGGTTTCTTCCCCAAAAATCCAAGCGCCTTTTGAAAGTTTCCCACGATAGTAAAAAAAAATTGGGCAAGTGCGAGTCAGACTCGCCCATGAAGGGTTGCTAATACACACATCAAAAGTGTCTAGGGATCAAGCATTTTTATGCGGATTTCTTGAGATTGAGATGTGGCTTTGTAATAAATTTATGATTTTATAAATTTATATGGACCCTTTTTGGTGCATTTCATAATTTGAAACAGGAACTGTTAATCAAATTCGAGTAAAAGATGAAAATCAGCTGTCAATATTTTCCCTATAAAAACATACAACGCATTGAAGACATTATTAGTGCTACTGTTTCCCTACTACTGATTAAAACCAACGTTATTATGGAGCGGCGACGTCATTTAAGCAGGGAAGAAATGCTCAGAGCCGTGGGAATGATAGAAGCTGGTTCCCGGCAACGTACTGTGGCTTTAGCTCTGAATACAAGTCAGAGTGTTATCAGTCGACTTTGGACACGTTACCGAAGCACTGGTACCGTGGCTGAGCGCCATGGAGGACGGTATCGCTGCACCACACGGAGACAAGACCGATACATTCAAATCTTAACTCGAAGAGCTCCAACAATAACCGCCATGATGTTAGCCGTGAGGCTTCATCACTCTTCAGGGAACTTAATTAGCGACCAAACAGTCAGAAACCGCTTGCATGAAGTGAACTTTCATTCCCGAAGACCGCTACGGGTACCACCTATAGCAATGCACAATCGTAGGATTCGATATCAATGGGTTCTTGAACACAGAAATTGGGCAGGAGAACAATGGCGTTTCGTGTGCTTTTCTGATGAGTCTCGTTTTGGTATGAGACCGGATACAAGACGTATACGACACTGGAGAACCCCTGGACGCCAACAGCGATTAAAATCCTGCCAGGAAGTCCATCCTTATAGTGGTGAAACCATCATGGTATGGGCGGGTATTTGGATCGGCGGAAGAACTGAGTTGATTTGGATCAGAGGCAACCTCAACGCTCAAATTTATGCTGAGACGATTGTATCTGACGTCATCGTTCCTCTACAAGTGCAAATCGGTCCCTTATTTCAGTTAATGCATGATAATGCACGACCGCACACCGCAAGAGTTGTAAGACAGACTCTCGCCGCAGCTAACATCAATGTCCTGCTCTGGCCTGCTCAGTCGCCAGACTTGAACCCGATTGAGCATGCATGGGATATGCTACAGAGAAGAGCTCTGCCGAATATGGAGGGTATCCAGTCGCAAGAAGACCTTTTTTTGTTGTTGCAACGAACATGGGCGGCCATTCCACAGCGTGATTTGGATGAACTCATTTTGAGTATGCCAAACCGATGTTCTTGTGTTGTTAGTGTTCGCGGTAGAAACACGGATTATTAATTGTTTAAGTTACCCAATAAAATTTTAAAGAAAACTGTTATTTCAGTCTTTTTTTCGAACTTTAATGTTAGTGGTTCAAATGTCAAAAATCCCTTTATTAGGAAAATGGCAAATTTCTTTATTAATGCAAAGGTGACTTGGTTTATCGTTACTGTGACAAACGAAAACACTTTAATTGATGAATCCTTATAGAAAATTTTAATTAATATCAATCAGGAGAAAAGTTATTGCAAAAATATATGTTGATCCCTAGACACTTTTGATGTGTGTATATAAGGTGCTATATCTCAAACACTGCTGACTCTATCTCGTTCAAACTACACTTCTGGACACATCTATTGGCCCACCTTAGAGTTTAGGTTTCGATGGCCCCTACCGAAATATGATTGCTAGATTGAACAAAAACTGTTGATGCAGTTTTAAACCTGATACATTTTCCCATCTTTTTCGATCGTATAGTTTTAAATTTGAATTCAGAATACCATACGACATGGACCTACGCCTAACAAGTCGGATATGCGCCTTGTTAAAGGCAATTAATTTTTGAATAAAAAACATGTTTTATCAAATAAAGGTTTAATTTAATAACGCGTGTTGCCTCCATGGGTATCTACCACAGCTCTCATACGATTAGGCATAGAGTTTATCAACCGCTCTATGAAATTTTGAGGGATCATCTCCCATTCCTCTTCTATGGCAGTTTTCAACTCCTGCATCGTCTGGGCAACTGGCTGACGAGCCCTAACACGCCTTTTTAGCTCGTCCCACATGTGCTCAATGGGGTTCATGTCTGGGCTTCTGGCTGGCCAGTCCATAACTGTGATGTTCACATCCCGAAGATATTCCCTGACGATGCCGGCCGCATGGGCTCTTGCATTATCATGCATAAATAGGAAATTTGGGCCCACATAGTCCGCGTATGGTATCACGTGAGGTTCTAAGCACTCACGAATGTATCTTTCAGCATTTAATGTTGGCAGCCGTGGTCCTGTAACAACCTCAAGTTGAGTTTTGCCGCTCGCGGATATACCGCCCCAGACAGTCCATGAGCCACCGCCATAAGCAACCCTCTCTTCAAAGCAGCATTGTGCGAAACGCTCTCCCTTACGCCGGTAGACCTTCTTCCTTCCATCATTGCCATGTAACACAATTTTAGACTCATCAGAAAAGAGTACACGGCTCCAATCTTGCTGTGTCCAATTTAAATGACTGCGTGCGAAATGAAGGCGCGCTGTTCGGTGGGCTCGCTTTAGTTTGGGCCCATTAGCTGGCTTGTGTGGTACCATATCGCGTTCTTTTAACCTTCTCCGAACAGTTTGAGCGCTCACAGATACTCCGTGGAAGTCGCGAAGTTGGTTTTGTATCTCAATGGAGGTAAGGTGACGATTTCTCAAGCTGGTCGTCACGATGAATCGATCCTGCCTTTCAGTTGTGACCCGAGATCGTGGCCTTCCTTGGCGACGAACAAAGCCGCCAGTCTCTAGGTACCTCCGATAAACATTCCGGACAGGACCGCAGATCGACTTAAATTAAGTTGAGCACTCACGTTTCTTTGGCTGTGTCCGGCCTGAATAAGTGCCACAGCTTGGGCGGCGACTTCAGGTGAAGTATCCATAGATTATTGATAGAACCTCACCTTAATGTTAAGAATAAGTAATGTTTGTTGCAAAAGCAAAGATATCAATCACTTTTTCAAGAATTAAATCCAAGTAAACCAATAAAACCAAGTTTTCTTAGTATTCGATTGTTTGATATCAACAAACAGGCTCCAAATTGTCTTTTGTTTCTTTAAATTCTGTGTTCGAAATTCAAAAAAAGACTATTGAATGAAATTGTGAATGTGCCAGGTTCAAAACTGCATAAAAACTTTTTGCTCGACATAATATAAAATTTTAGCTAGGACCAAACGAAACTGAAAATACAAGGTGGGCCAATAGATGTGTCCAGAAGTGTAATTTACTTTGAAAGTTTTTATTAAGATCTACAGCATATATATGGCTGTGATATACGGATGCACGGACAGACAGACAGACAGACAGACATGACGAAACTATAAGGGTTCAGTTTTTTGCCATTCGGCTACGGAACCCTGATAATCCCTTCCACTCCACCCAGAGACGGAGGAGTAGTTATATTATTTTCCCACCAAAACAAAAGATTGTGCAGACATATTATGCGTTTTGCAGATATTGAAGATAGCCATTGGGCGGAATTTATAAAACTCTGCAGCAAGTTTTAATTGAAATGCGCCACGTAAGGATTAATACGAAATATTTTCACGTGGAAATTTACGTCTTAAATCGCAATGTAATCAACAAAATTTGCTGAAACACTATTTTACGTAAAAAGCACCTGATACTTTCCTACAAAAGCTTCGTAGCTTCATAGCTCTAAACAGCATATTTGCAGGTACTCCAGACTTTTGCTCATATAAAGGAAAAGAGTGTGGAGCACTAAGACGGTCTGAGCCTTTAGTTAAGTGAAAACTGCTCTGTACTGCGCCCGCTACAATGCAACCACTGTGTATTCTAATGAAATGTACAGAAAAATACACAGTGAGCAAACATTCTTATTTAGTTGGAATTTTGTCATTCGCTTGCAAAGGAATGGAGAATGCTCGGTACGAACCTACAGCGACTGAGCGTTGCGGGAAATATTTGAGAAATAAATGTGGCCAGGTCTGGCCGGGAATGTAACGAACGAATGAGATATCTGAACGAGCAAGAAGATAGCCAGTTTAAATACAAAGTACAATAAAATATAATGGCGGTGTAGGTACAGGACAGTTACAGGTAGTCAAAAGCCAGTAAATCTGACACTGGTCTAACCAAGGGGTATCGTGTTACCCAGTTATTGGGTTGTGGAGGTCATTTAGCCAGTAGCTCCATGTAAAACAATAATACTCAGCTGCATCAACTTAGACTGGAAGCTGACCGACATAGTGCCTATTCATTCTTGCTTCATAAACAATTGTTGGGATGAGAAACAGAACACCTTACCACTTTTATGTCTTTTTGTCTGTTTTTCTTGTTTTTTTTTTTTTGGCACAGGCTACTCTTCTCATTCGTATGGGTGGTCTCAGCGTCCGCAAAATTACTAGTATCAGTCTACCGGCTTTTATATCCTCGGTACACGGCACTGAGAAATTAATCAGGAATCCTAGCTCCGTCGCTGGTTGATTTCAATGTCCATGCTTCACCGAGGCTATAGATACCTGGAGACTCGCTTGCCCGAACGTAAATCCACCCGACAACCCATCATCTCAGAGGCGGTGGGATGAGCCGCTCTGTAGAGCAGTTCAGAGTGACCTTATTGCCACATCTGCTTCGGCTGCAGAGCGTGCGCGCCTGCTGGCTGTGGGTGAATGGGAGTCGGGTCTCTGGCTCCATGCACTACCGTCGTCAAACATAGACACCTTGTTCGATGATACTACTTTCCGCCTCGCTGCTTCTCTTCGATTAGGTGCTCCCTGTTGTTCTGCTCATCGCTGCCACTGTGACGAAGTTGTCAACAGCCTCGGTCACCACGGCCTTTCATGCGGCCGCAGCGTGGGTCGCATAGCATGGCACGCGAATATTAACAACATTATCCGACGAGCTCTTGTCACTGTCGGCGTTCCAGCTGTATTAGAACCCAATGGCCTGGCATGCGACGAAGGCAAAAGACCGGATGGCATGTCTTTATTTCCTTGGAAGATGGGTAGGCCTTTAGTGTGGGACGCAACTTGTGTCGATATTCTTGCGCCATCCCATCTTCCTAGCTCATCTTGCTGTGCTGGCGCTGCCGCTGCGGCTGCTGAGAACCTCAAGCGGCGGAAATATAATAACCTTGTTGGTAGTTATATTTTCAAGCAGTTTGGGGTTGATACGTTGGGGTCGTGGGGTCCGAATGCTCAAAAATTATTTAAAGATCTATCCAGACGCCTAGTTGACACTTCGCGTGACCCAAAGGCTGACTTTTACCTTGGACAGAGGTTAAGCATTTGCCATACAACGTGGCAATGCCGCCAGTCTTTTGGGCACATTACCAGTGGACAGCGATGCGCACGAATTTCTGCCATATTTTAGTTTATTTTTAGATGTGTATATGTAGTTTAGGGTTTTTATTTTAGTGTTTAAAGTGTTAAAAATGTAATGTTTAAAACTAATAAAATTGTTATGTTTAGAAAAAGGTTTTTAAACGGTAACATGTGACACACTCGTAGATATTTAAGGAACTATAAAATTTCTACCACTAACTGTGTTACTCTGAAAAATGAAGCCCAAAGTTTTGTATATAATGCAAAGAATTTGTTACTTATAGATTATAGGAATACCTTTAAGCAAAACTAGTTTCTGCTTGCGGATTCGCTCGCCATGTCACTTAGTGACAACGTAGCACTGGTTAATTTTTTTAAGTTCGGATGTGTAGTTTCGACGATAACCTCTGTCTACATACAAACTCACTCAGAAACAGTACTCCTTTATATAAAACATAATTATCTAGATGGACAGATAGATAGAATATTCTTTATTGTACACCAAAAATTTAAACACACTTAAATAACAAAATTTCTAAAACTTATGTGATTTAAAATTAAAGTTTGATTGTTAAAGTACCTCATGAAATGGCTGAAGAAGTCGTTGGAGTACCTTAAATAAATAAATAAAATATAGTTCGTTCAGAAACCTTTGCACTGAAGTCGGCCTCACCTCTGCATATTCTTGATTTCATAAAATGAAGACAGAGAGAGAGAGGTCAGATATAAAAAAAGCAGAAATATTAATTTGCCAAGAAGCTAGCAAAAATTGTTATGATTGCCGAAATATATAATTCCATGGTGTAAGCACCATGACTAATAACTTACCTATAAGTCCAGGTCGGGCGCGACGTGGTGGCCATAACTCCGGCAATAATGTCGCGGACGCCGCATAAGTCAGCTCCGGGATAATCCGAACCGTTCTAATGGAATAATAGAGACGATCTATGACGTCATATATTTTGCCAACTAGCTGGATTACTTCAGTGACAGATGCCCTTTATTATTAGGTTGTTGTATTGCTTAGTACGTATAGAGCTGTGAAAAATATTAATGATCTTTATTGAAAAGCGATGCGGTTTATGCATCCGGAAAAAATCAAATTGTTTAATCTATGGTACCTACAGACTCGTAAGAATAAAATTGTGTCTATTGAGAATAAAAAGTCTCTGTGTGTGATTTCAAAATAACTGTTTTCTTACTTTTTGTAAATTATATCAATACCAATCCTCTCAGATTGGTGAAGAAAAGCATTGTGAGAATGTTCTAGGACAATAATTTTGACTTTGTTATTGGAAAATAATAGTAAAAGTATCAACTCAAAACCCTGTATTTATTACAAAAAGGTAAATTTTACAATTTTTCTCATTGAAAACTCTGTAATGTAGGGTCACTCGCGGACGCTCGTCTTAAAATACCTACTTCAGACTTTTTTCTTAGTGCATAATGAATTTCGTGATCGGTGACGTGTTCAAAATATTATGTCGTGTGCCATCAGTTGCACGCGTACCATTGGTTCGCTATCCCTGTTCTACGACCAAACTAGACCAATTTGAAGATGTGTGACATTTCTCAAGCCACACTAGGCCCGTCTGCTAGATTAGGGCAATTTTGTCTCTTAAAGAGGACGCCTGTGCATCGGCAGTGTGAACTTTATAGGTTGAATGATTATCGTTTTCTAAAATGCTTATTGCTTTTTACATAATAAAAACAACAAACAACTTTAAAAAAATTGTTGTTTGTCTGATAGGCTGTTAGACCTGTCTTTCTGTTTGTCCGGGCTACACTCTGAAACGGCTTAACCGATTTTAATGGTACTTTCACTGGAAGTTTGTTTTATTGAAGGACTAGCAGTTGCTCGCGACTTCTTTCGCGTAGGAAGTTTTTCCCGTGTAAATCCCGATCCCGTGGGAATTTTGCAAAATTCCATCTTAGCAAGCATCTACGTACTAAAAGGACACAAGAGGAGTACCCCGTGCAAAATTTGAGAGCCCTACTACTTGTAGATTCTGAGATTTCGTGATTAATCAATGAGTGGTATTTCGCTTTTCAACCGACGACAAAAAGAGGAGGTTATCAATTCGACGCGTTTATATATATATATATATATTTTTTTGTAATGTATGATCATCGAGTACTCGAAGACGGCTGAACCGATTTGGAAAATTCTTTTTTTGTTCGAATGGGTATACTTCGAAATTGGTACTATTATCACCAAAGTCAGGATCTGATGATGGGATCCTGGAGAAATCGAGGGAACTCTTCAAATATTATAGGCACACCTATGGCGTTTTCGGTATTTCTTATAGTAACTTGTGCAGTTGCTCTCAAAAAGTACCATTTGGGGAAGTGGAACTGATGATGAAGACCACAGATGGCCGCCGAAACTACTCAATAATAAGTATTGAGTGGATTGCGATTCGATTACTTGAATATGGATGTTAAGCACTTTATGCTCGTCACAATGCATATGGTGATGTAGGGCTGATGGTGAAGTACCAGGAGAACTCCTCAACAATTAACGGCCCAGCATTGGGAAAAGCAATATTTTGTAAAAAAGTTATAAGTAGTTGACATTTAGGCTCTTGTAACTAGGTAAATTAAAAATCATCCAACTAAAAAGAGTGTAATAAAAACTTTTTAACAAAAAATTAAACTGACTCCCAAAAAACACTGCAAAGTGAAAAATAACTTTAATTTCGGAAGTCGGTGCCAAAAACGAAAAAACAAAACTAAAGACCGACCCACTAAAAAGCGTGAAAAAAAACTTTTTAACAAAAAATAGAACCGACTTCCATATAAATACACTACAAAGGCAAAAATAACTTTAATTTCGGAAGGCGGTGTCTTTAGTTTTGTATATATTTTCGTTTTTGACACCGACTACCGAAATTAAAGTTATTTTTCACTTTGCAGTGTTTTTTGGGAGTCAGTTTAATTTTTTGTTAAAAAGTTTTTATATATAGTATACTTAAAACCGGTTTAAAGTGTGGCAATGAATGCTCATGTAGTCTCAGTATGAGATGAGGCATTCATCCTGCTCTGGAAAAGTTACCACTACAGAAAATTTATAGAAAATGAAGCAAGAATTTATAAGCTAGAAATAAGCAAGTGTTACCACATGGGCCGTTTCTGATAAACTTAGCTAGACAGATAGAATCTAGAACACAACTTTTCTTTTAAAAAGAACTAACCATGTGGGTAGAATTCACATTACTAGCATTCTTGTTAACCCCTCCATCTAAGCTAAATATGTTTGTGCCTGGAGTGGATTCACGGCAGCATAAAGTTTGGTGTTTAAACCCGTGACCTCTCGATCACAAATACTACTAGGCTATACTTCTTACCTTTTTTCTACAATGGCGTTATTTTACAACTTAATCATATTTACACAAAACGAACGTAATAAAAACAAGCAAATCTAATCCCTATTACAGCAAGCCCCGTGTGATAATTTTGAATTGTGTTACTGTAGGATTTTAATCCTGTTGGTGTTTACAAAATACCATTAAATTGTTCTATCATTTTATGTGCGTCGAAATAGCAGAGTTATCGGACGTGGGATTTAGTCTTTATAATGCTACAATTGTATTAGAACTCTATACTGACTAAAATGTACAATGATATTTGGTGGCTATTTGCATATAGCTATAAATCCGGTCGTGTTGCGTTTTGGGCGACTATATCCAATTGATTTGTAATGGTATTCGGATGCTCTGATAGTTTTGACATCCTGAGTAGTTGAGAGTAGTGTAAGGGCCTAACTTTTGCCTAATTAAGCTTATTTTTGCTTCACTGGGTTTATATTCACGATGAAGCCCTTGCGGTATCCCTCGACATCTCAAAGGCCTTTGACAGGGTCTGGCACGCTAGTCTGCTGAGCAAGCTTCCCGCATTCGGTGTCCCGGCCGGCTTATGTAACTGGATTTCCGACTTCTTGAGTGAGCGGTTGATCCGAGTGGTCATCGATGGCTGCTCATCGGATCTTATGGCAATTAATGTCGGTGTTCCTCAAGGGTCTGTTCTCTCTGCGACTCTTTTTCTGCTGCATATTAATGACCTACTTCAGCTGGGAGCAGTTGGGTACGCGGATGACAGCAGTCTCAGAGAGATACTTATCCAGTTCTAGAGCTGACAGGGACGAAATTTCCACTCTCAGAAAGGCCATGGTAGAGCGCATGAATTTGACCTTAAATCTCGTTTCCCAATGGGGTGACGACAATCTGGTCAAATTCAACGCTCTGAAAACACAGGCTTGTCTTTTCAGCGCTAAAAGGAGCCCTTTTGAATTGACCCCTACTTTCCGAAGTACATCTGTGCCAGTTATCAATCGCCTGGAGCTTTTGGGCATGGAGTTGACGTCAGACCTCAACTTCGGCTCAACCATCGAGTCCAGAGCTCAGACTGCAGCAAAAAAAGCTGGGAATCCTACACAGGGTGAGGCGGTACTTCACGCATGGACAGCTTCTAAATCTGTATAAAGCACAGGTTCGTTCCTGGGTGGAGTATTGCAGCCACTTTTGGGATGGCTCTACAAAGTACCAACTTGCTGCATTGGACTCGATACGAGCGCAGAGCTAAAAGGCTTATAGGCGACGAGGTGCTGGTGGACAAGCTTTATAGCCTGGCTCATCGGCGAACCGTTGCTTGCCTGTCAGTTTTCTACAGATTGTACTTCGGGGAGTGTACGCAGGAGCTCCATGACCTGATTCCTCCATCTCCCTTTCACTACCGGTCTACCAGACGCAAGGCTGGGTACCACCCACACTTGGTTGATATACCGTCTTGTCGTACCAAGCGCTTCTCCTCCACATTTATTGTGCGCACAGCCAAGCTATGAACTTTCAGCCTTTAAAGCACGAGTAAATAGGCATCTTCTGGGCTCGCTCGTCTCATCTTAGACCTCATCTATCGCTTACCATCAGACGAGATTGAGGTCAAGAGTGGGCCCATCAGTAATTAAAAAAAATATATATGGCACAGCCAACCATTAAGTTTTAGTAGAAAAATTAATTTAGTTCCTTTCCTTCTAAGTGTAAAAAGTTAAAATTCCTGTTTTGTTATTTACTTGGCTTTCTGGTCTTAGTGAAACAATCATACTTATCACACTTTGTATTAAATTACTATAATGCATTGCAAGCTCAGCAAGCAACAGGGCAAGGTCTAAATTCCGTCTGTGATTTTTGCGAGACTTATTGAGAAAAAACTTTTTAACAAAAAATAGAACCGACTTCCATATAAAAACACTACAAAGGCAAAAATAACTTTAATTTCGGAAGGCGGTCTCAAAAACGAAAATATATACAAAACTAAAGACACCGCCTTCCGAAATTAAAGTTATTTTTGCCTTTGTAGTGTATTTATATGGAAGTCGGTTCTATTTTTTGTTAAAAAGTTTTTTTTCACGCTTTTTAGTGGGTCGGTTTGTAATTTATCTAGTTACAAAAGCCATAATGTCAATAACTTATCACCTTTTACAAAATATTGCTTTTCCCGATGCATAGCCGTTAATTTTTGAGGAGTTCTCCTGGTACTTGATCATCAGCTCTACATCACCATATGTATTGTGATGAGCATAAAGTGTTTAACATCCGTACTCAAGTAATCGAATCGTAATCCACGAAATACTTATTATTGAGGAGTTTTAGTAGCCATCTGTGGTCTTCATCATCAGTTCAACTTCCCCAAATGGTACTTTTCGGAAGCAACTGCTCAAGGTACTATAAGAAATACCCAAAACGCTATAGGTATGCCTATAATATTTGAAGAGTTCCCTCGACTTCTCCAGGATCCCATCATCAGATCCTGATTTCGTAACAATGGGACCAACTAGAAAGTATAACCATTCAAACGCAAAAAGAATTTTTCAAATCGGTCCAGCTGTCTCCGAGTTATGAGGTAACATACAAAGTTCAAGACGAATTGTAAACCTCCTTTTTTTGAAGTCGGTTAAAAAGGCAGACGTTATAGGTGAGCATAGTTGCTTATATGATATTTCAATTTTGAAATTTAATGTCTTTTTTTATTGAACTTAAAAAATATTAAACTTACTTGTAGGTGCAGTGGTCGCAAACGCGACTGCTGAGTACGACGTCTCGGGTTCGATTCCCGAGTCGGACAATTAGAGCTATTAGGTTTTTTGAAAGGTATTTTTCCGTTGTATTTTTTTTATTGATAATAGGTTCGCGTTTGACCACCATCTCACCTAATAATAATAGTAATATTTCACGACTTTCACACAACGCCATCTAGTCCCAAACTAAGCAGAGCTTGTGCTATGTACAACTGATAAACATACATATATATATATGTATGTTTATCAGTTGTCTAGTACCCATACCACAAGCTCTGCTTAGTTTGGGACTAGATGGCGTTGTGTGAAAAAGTTGTGGAATATTGTGGAATATTAAACATCAATGTATATATATTTATAAATACATACATATTATAGATAAATTACACCCAGACAAAGAACAAATGATCGTGCTCATCTCACAAACATTTGTCCTGAGTGGGAATCGAACCCACGACCTTGCGCATAGCAGTCAGAGCCACTGACCACTAGACCAACAGGCCTGTCAAGATGAACACCTGATGGCAAGTGATGATGTGGTCGAAGATGGAGCACGCTTACCTAAAAGTAACCTATTCACTCTGGACTTAAAGACTCCTAGGTTATAGCGATCGGGAAACACAGACTCCGGCAGGGAATTCCACTCCTTAGCCGTATGCACAATGAAAGTATTGCCACACGTAGCTGGGAGTTTGGCAGTTGGTGGTGTGATACGAGGTATGTGGCACGGGGGGTGCCTCGGAAAGCACGTTAAGCCGTTGCTACCGGCTTTCATTTGAACATCTTTTACAGTCGTTCCGGGTAGTCAGAAGCCAGTAAGTCTGAGACTGGTCTAGCCAAGGGGTATCGTGTTACCCAGCTACTGGGTTGTGCAGGTCAGATAGCCAGTGGCTCCATGTAAAACACTAGTACTTAGCTGGATCCAGTTAGACTGGAAGCCGATAATGCGAAGCACTATGATGATTTTTTTATTTCTCGTATATGATAAAGTTTCATATTCAAGATGTATGCTTTCTTGCGGGACATTGTTGAAACATATATTTGTCGTTTAACATGTACCAACAAACCATATTCTTTATATAAGGTAATTTTGTTTTAGATTTTGAAAGTGGTTTAAACCAGGGTTGTAACGGAACTTCGCCTTCGCCTCCGTTACTGCGGAAGTTCCGCAAGAAATCCGCCTTCGCCTCCGTACAAATTTTGCGGATTTATAACGGAGGTTTAGGGTCACAGCACACATATCAACTCGGGAGCACATCGTCACCGCCTCGCCTTTCCCCTTGGCTTCAAACAGGCGTCCACGTAACGTAACTTCATAACGTAAGCGGATCAGAAGCTCCGGCACATCGACTCGGCTACAGCTAGGCGACGCCGCGTTTATGGCTCGCCGACCGCTGGTTTAGAGTCACTTAAATCATATAAACATGGATGTTTTCTTACTTCATCCATGAGTTTCTTTCTTTTTTTGCAAAATGTAAAACCTGTGGGAAATATTATTCAAGTAAAGGTCCGACTACGACATCACTTAGAGGGCATTTAAATTTCAAATGCCAAATGAACCACAAATTAAAATTTTTCTACATACACTTTCACCTCCGCCTCCATTAACCTCCGCATCCGTGGAGTTGAATCTCGTCGCCTCCACATCCGCGTCTGCGTTCGCTAAGAAGGCCTCCGTTACAACGCTAGTTTAAACGTTTATTTCTATTCGTACCCACTTTTTGAATTAAAGATTTCTATCTTAACCCAGCCAAGCAGTTTGGCAATGACCCAAGAAATTATTGCGTTAAAAATATATTTTGTGAAATAATTAAATGGGAAAGCAGCGCGCAGCTAAGCCCGCGTTAATTCTTCCGGCTACTCGCGAATAGTTTCCATCGCCTGCAAACTTCCAGGGCATGCTTTAAATATTTTCATTCGCGGACTCAGCTTCAGTTTGGTAACAGTTTAATACTTATTAAAGCAACTTTGTATTGAAATAGTTGCAAAGGATATGATCGCCTCATTACTGGAAGATGTAGATTTACTTTTGAAAGTAATGAAAGCTTAATATTTCTCAACGTTTTGAATAGATTTAAGTAACTCCATCTAGTACATCAATTAGGCCTTCTTGTTAGTACCACTATTCTTATAAACCTTTAGCAGTACCTCGCGGTTTCACCCGCGTTAATTTGAAGAAAAAACAAAATTCATTAAAATCGGTTAAGCGGTTTATTTCAACCCAATCACCTTCACGATTTGTTTACGTTGATTTTAAACTTCTTAAGCATAATTTGAATTCATACTAAGGTCTTAAGCATTTATCTACCCCATTTTACTGAATCATGCATGTTATGATAAAATATACACAGCTTGATATATTATTTTCAATCTGCGGAGAGCATGCGGTCCAGTCAGGACATTTCTAAGGCTTCTGGTCTAGAATCTTAAAGGGTTTCTTGGAGATAGCCTCTAATATTGCTGGCAAGTAGCTCATATATTTGTTATAATATATTGTGTAAGTTTACGAAACTCTTGTTTAAATACGTCGTTATATTTTCCTCTCCATTGTGTGCTTAGAAAGTTTTGTTGCTTTGGACGAAGGTATACACATATCAAAAGTTATCTATACACACAATTTTTAGAAGATGTTTTGAGTGTGTGGTTGAGCAATTAACTGATGCGCTGCGGGTCGCGGGTTTGATTCCCGCACTGGGAAAAAATATGATAATAACACATTTATTTCGGGTTTGGGGGTATGTAAATATGCACTTACGATACGGGAGAAATTATTAGTGTGAGACAATGTGTAAAAGAAAAAAAAAACTACAATTTCATCATATCAATTTATTTAAGCGTCAATAGCATAATGGATAAGGTGTCGGACTTGTGATGGAGAGGTCCCGAGTTCGAATCCCACCCATTACACTATTGCCGTGAACCCACTCCAGACACAAGCATATTTAGCTTAGTTGGAAGAGTTAACAAGATTGCTAGTAATGTGAATTGTACCCACATTGCTAGTTATAAAAATTATCAAACAATGCATGTACTTTATTGCCTATAGAAACTTTTCAATGAACCCTAAATTAATCTATACAATAACTAATACATTACTGGTTATTCCTGTTTGCATTACCACACAAGGCATGCGGTGTCCAGCGGCTGTTAGCGCACCGCACACAATTATACAATTAGCCGACTATCAGCGAGCATCTGATATAAATTCGCGCAAAACGATGCAACGTTTACAAGAGCTAGCTTGTGAGCGGGCGCCGTGCCAACTGGGGTGAGGACTGAGTGACAGCGGGTTGACCACCAAAATTAGAGTAGCCTTACAAAAAACTTACCTTAAAGTTATAGTAGATTTCACACGTACTTGTAATTTCTGTATTTTTGTCCGTAATTTATATATTTTTAAATAAATAAATAAAAAAAATAACAAAAAAAAACTTTGTTTGATGTTAAATCAAGTATAAATAGAAATCATTAAAACTGTATGTTGATGTTCTAACAATAAAAGAATGAATTAATCAGAATGACAATATCTAAAATTTAAAAACTACTGAAGGCTATTCCTCTAATGGATATTTTATTTCAATGATTTTCGAGATTTTTCATCTTTATTTTTTTTTAGAAATCGATGACACCATTCAGCACCAGAACAAAAGGTCCAACTAGCCACTATATAGGCTACATAATTATATCAATAAAGTTGGTTTATCATTATTCAAGCCAGATCCCCAGCGTGTCCCCTTGTCCTCACTTGCGCCACGCGCTGACATATTGTCTGTCAGGCGTCCAGCGTCCGGCACGGCCTGTAATAAAGCTCTCAAAAACGCTTGCCGCTCACAATTTAGACCCTTATAATTCCGGTGGCCATTGTATTCATTCGTTATTATGTTAGTGTAGCGGCTAATTGAATTTATTTGCCAAGATTTATGACTGGATGCCGACTGGGTTTACAGAATGTTTTGGATGCTGCATGCAAAGAGATTAAAGGAATGTAATGAGCAAGCTACGGTGTAGTTCTGTGGTTTATGTTAGGAAAAGATATTACTTAAATAAGCTTGTAGGAGGAGGAATTGGCACTAAGCTTTGTCTAAGTGTTGACTGACTGTTTGTACTTATACTCAAGTATCTATAAACCCTTTATAGGTAACTAATAAGAGCCAAACATGCTACATTATTAAATAATCCTGCAAAAAATATTACAGACTGTAAGCGGAATTAGTATCTAAATTCCTACTCGTATTGCACCACGTTTAGTGTACTGCATTAAGTACACGTTTTATTACTGGTAACAACTGCAGTAAACTGCATGAAATTATAAGCAATGAATATTATAAAATATGCTGAGTGACTGCTTATAGTGGCCATTGTAGTTTCCACCTGTGACCAAGTGTAGTGTAGTATAGAATATTGTTCTAGTTATAGCAGCGTTTATTAAGGCCCGTTTGAATTGAATATAATTTATATTCTTTAATAAACAAACAAAGGACTATCTCGCACAACCCATTGCTCTCCCGCATCACTCAGTATCTAACATATCACATAAACAATGATGTGTCGGCGTCATGTGTGCGATAAATCCACAGCTAATGGCAGATACCCCGTTATGATCTGTGATAAACGGCCGCCATACATTCGGCGGCACACTGATTGGATTCTGTTGTGACGTAAGACTGTTGCTGGCCCGAATATTTGGAGTTTACTTATTATGAGACGTGCGGTTATTTGTAATCAGTGCGTGGAATTATTAGGATAAAGGCTGAGGAATAATTACACGTTAATATTGAATGTGGGTTTCTTGTGGCCCGTGGGAACACCATCTAACGTTAAACGAAAACGTAGGCTAAGCTGGGCCTTAAACATAGCCCAAGGTATCAATCTGTTTTTTACGACAAGTTGCGGACATAATTATGCTTTTGAATTCCCTATAGTGTAAATGTATTTTAAAACAATTTGAGGATCTATTTATTGCAAAGTAGTTTATTGTAAAGTAAGTAGTATAAGTGAGTTCACAGATGAGAAATGACATTCTCATTGTTGGTTTTAAGAGAAAGAAATTGGTAAAAAAATAAGCGTGAAAAATAAAGGAACTATAAACTAAAACTAAATAAATATATAACTTATGACCTATTGTACCTACTAACAGTGCTAAACCTAACTATGTAGAAATATAAACTTAGGCGTCAAAGGAAACGTGCCCAGAACACTGGCTGCGAGTGAAGTTTAATAAATTTCAATTTTAAAGTAATTTTTTATACTTTCAACACTATTATTCTGAAAAATATTGTTATTAAACATTTTACGACTTAGTATTCGTAATCGTGACAATTCAAATCAAGCTGCATAGGTGGGTTTTAAATCAAATCTAGTCTAAAGTCAAATGTGTAAAAAATATGTTTCTTTATAAAAACATCAACATTGTAGGTTATCTATTTATTGTTGGTATCTGTTTTCAGACACAGCGCCCGAGCTGCACTACACGTTCATAGAGCAGGCGCTGCACCCGGGGCCCTCGCTGGCGCTGCACTGCGCGGCGTCCGGCAGCCCGCCGCCCAGGTTCACCTGGCTGTTGGACGGACAGGCCGTCGAAGAACATAATACTCCGCAAAGGTATACGCTCTTGTTTATAAAGTTATTTCACAGATCTTATTTTCCTATTTAGTTAATTAAACGGTTCCACCGAAGTCCCTGAGCTGGTGGCCAAGATTTGATTTCGCGTACCATCTGTGTTTCTTCGACAACCACATATACTTCATGTACCACGTATAAAAACTGCTTATAAGCAAAATTCATTTATGTTAGGTACGAGCTGGTCGAACTTTCGATATGGTGTGCCAGGACACTGAGTTAGATTTATTCACAACCAGTGTCCAGCAATTAAACGCTTGTAGCCTTTTTTATGATGATGGTCACAAACTCGCAGGGCCGGATTAACCATTAGGCGGAGTAGGCAACTGCCTAGGGGCCCCGCATCAACTAGGGGCCCAGGCCCAATGCACGCACCAAGAAAACATGTTTCTTCGAACGAGAATTTGATGTGCGTGTGAACTAAGGGACCTCACTTTTAACTCACAAAATACAAATTGTTAAAACAATTGTAGAACAAATCTGGGAATAAGTAAACAAATATATTAAAAACCACAGCCCTTAATGTGCGTTTCCTCAGCTCCCACAAATTTGGTCAGTCAAAGTAAGAAAAGGGGCCCCGAGAATGACATTGCCTTAGGGCCTCTGACAGGGTTAATCCGGCTCTGCAAACTCGTCAAATGTCATGGGAAGTAGCGGAGAACGGAAGAAGAGACAGAGTGTGGACACTTGCCACACATCATGCTCTTCGTCACACCTACGGCTCTCAGTTTTGTCGGTTTTTTGGACGCGAATTAAAGGACCGGTAATATAAATGGTAATATAGTACGGAGCAGTGCTAAAACTGTAGTGTAGCAGGCATAATACTACACTGATTCATTGGTGTGTCACTCTTGGTTGATATACCGTCTTGTCATACTAAACACTTCTCTACATTTATTGTGCACACATCCAAGCTGTGGAACTCTCTGCCGGCTTCTGTTTTCCCTTTTTTTTTGTGGCGTGCCCAATCTGTGTGACGTCATATAAACCATCTAATAAATTAGTCTTTATAGCAAGAGTGAACAGGTATTTTCTGGGCTCGCTCGTACCGTCGTAGACCTCACCTTCCGCTTACCATCAGGCGAGATTAAGGTCAAGAGTGGGCTCATCCCGAATAAAAACAAACATTAGTTCCACCCGCATGGTCTCGGCCTTCGCATTGCCAACACCTCGGTCGGTAACAGCTACAATGATGACCAGGCTTAATGGCCGAGAGCAGAGTTAAAAGCTAAGCTTAGCGAGTTCATCATAGCGTTGCTAGCAATGCGTTCATTGCACCCCAGCTTATATAGTGCGTACAATAAAATACATATTTCATTGAAAAGCCACAATTATTACAAAATATTTTCCAGCACTTTTGTTTGTTTTTATATACTCTGCAATGACGCTATATTATATTCATACCCTTGTCCCTATTTCGTATAAAATCACACCGACAGTATATTTTTCACAATACTCGACGGCAATGGATCTATAATTGAAAATTACTTGCAAAATCATTTTACATTTATGAAATCTTATGAAATATTCTGACTAGTTTTCAAGGAACGCCGCCAGGTTTTTCTTTCAAGGGATGTGGTCAAAATAATAAAGTAAAAGCAAGCATATATAATGTATAAATTAAAACCCTATTCATAAAAAGCTGTTCAAACAAAGTGCACGAAGACGTCACATTCTATCAAGTACCTAAACATAACTCTTCTGGATGTGCAATATTATTTCCCGCTATTGGTTTTAATTTGGAACCAAGAAAAATATCGTAGTAGCTAGAACTCATTAAAAATCGAATGTTATCATGTACCTATTTATTATAGCTTATATATGTATTTTAATAGGTATCTAATTCAAGCAAATGGTTAGATTTAAGTGCATTCGAATAAATTATTGATACAGATACATAATCAATATAAGCGCCAAGACCTAGACGGCAG
Organism: Tholera decimalis; assembly: GCA_943138885.2. Taxonomy (NCBI): domain Eukaryota; kingdom Metazoa; phylum Arthropoda; class Insecta; order Lepidoptera; family Noctuidae; genus Tholera; species Tholera decimalis. Next base: position 1,253,102 of record OW964550.2, read on the forward strand.
CGCACCGTGTTCCACTCGCGCCCCAAAGAGCAGTCAGCAGCATTTCCGACGGGGCCATTGCCTGCGGGGTCGCGGGTATGTTATAATGAGATACCGTGGCCCCGGCACTCAAGGTCAACTTACAGAGAGAAGTCTGACACTACCTTCCGCTCCACCCACAGCGGGTAATTTGATGATTTTCCCACCCAGAAAAAAGTGCAATTGTCATGATTGTAGGTATAATATCAATTCACTTGCAATCAGTAAACATATTTGCGGATAGCGATCAGTTTTATAGGTGAAATCCACCCTAAAAATATGTACTTGTAGGCAATATCCAGAAGAATTCTAAAATGTGTGCGTGCGACATGGGACGCTCTCATAAAGATTGAAGAAACAATTTGGGCAAGGGATCGTATATTGCGACTTTCCAATCTTCGGCCTACGATCCCCAAGGGTTTTTAACTTTCCTATTTTAGACATACAATTATGCGTAGATACTGTCATATCGATATATTTGCGAAGACACCTGTAATTTTATGGAAAATATTATACCTTAGAAACTTTCGTTTTTATTATTGAGTTTGACTTTTAAAACCAGGTTTTTTCTACTAAGAATCTATTTTTTTATTAATTAATATGTTGAGCAGTTGTGGCACATTACTTTGTGTAATTTCCATCATCACCACTACTCTTTAAACATTAAAAGAAATCATCGAGAGGAAACCGGGTTGTCCTCGGACAAAAAAAAAATCCGAAGAAATGCGACAAGGAATGCGCGATTAAGGTTTATTCACATATACAGGAAGTCTGTTTCCTAGCGATGGAAACATTATAGGCTAATTATTATATTATGTTATGGTTTTCTTGACAAGGTAGGAGGATAATATATTACTAAAAGGAAAGCCGGCCCTCTCTTGAACCAAGTAGCAAAGTTCAGAGATAAATGGAATTTCTTAGAGGAGATCTTTAACCACTCTGGAGTTCCGACAGTTTGGGTGTGCCTGCTCTTAACCTCGACCACGTCTAATGGTAAGCGATAGATGACGTTTACAATGAAAGGAGCGAACCCAGAAGATGCTTGTTCACTCTTGCTCTTAAAGCTGACGGGTCATAATTATGTGGCAGGGAACACAGAAGTCGGCAGAGAGTTTCACATCTTGGCTGTGCGCACAATAAATGTAGAGTTATTGTTATTGAGTTTTTGGGTTAAGTTATTGCTTTCTCTTTAACACTAGTACTATATCTATAACAGGAGTATCAGTCAGTTCATGAACTCTAACGGTGACGTGGTGAGCTACATGAATCTGACGTCAGTGCGACCAGAAGATGGCGGCCGGTACACGTGCAGGGCACACAACTCCCGCGGAGCTGTGGAACACTCCACCAGGCTCAATGTTTACGGTAAGGACTACTTCTAAGTTTCCTTCACGATAAGTCTCTCAAAATTGTCGTTGGAATTTGTATGTAATTTCCGGGATAAAAACTATCCTATGTACTTCCCAGGGTCCTAAATTATTCCCATGCCAAATTTCGGCTCAATTGGTTCAGCGGTTTAGGCGCGAAAAGGTAACAGACAGACAGACAGAGTTACTTTCGCATTTATAATATTAGTATGGGTTGTACACCAACAATTTAAACACACCTAATTAACAATATTGCTTAAGCTATGGTTACAATGACGGTCTTATCGCTGAGAGCGATATCTTCCAAGCAACCTTTGGAAGGACTATACAAGTTTTAATTAAAAATGGGATGTCTAAATTAGTACAAATACTGATCAAATCTGAAAAAAAAAACGAAAGAAAATATATAAATAACTATATATATTTATATAAATACATTACATAAGATATATTTTGTCTCAGATTTTTTTACCTCTACACAAGTAAATGGGATAAGGGTAGGCAGGTGAAGATGATGCCTTAGAGTTTTTACAAAACCATGTCAATAAGGTATTAATGTCAGGCCTGTTGGTCTAGTGGTCAGTGGCCCTGACTGCTATGCGCAAGGTCGTGGGTTCGATTCCCACCTAGGACAAATGTTTGTGTGATGAGCACGATCATTTGTTCTATGTGTGGGTGTAATTTATCTATAATATGTATGTATTTAAAAATATATATGTATGTTTATCAGTTGTCTAGTACTCATAGAACAAGTTCTGCTTAGTTTGGGACTAGATGTTGTGGAATATTATTATAGAACGTGTAATTTAAAGGGTGTATACATACCAAATGCACGGCTTGTTTAGATGATAACAAACGATATGGCAAGGGTTTTCTAATCCTATGTGTACATGTGTGGAGCATATTAGAAATTTCAATACATTGATACCAGAGACCGAATTTTTCAAATTAAGAAGAACGAAGAGAATTATTGTTTTATTGGCAAGTGACGTGGAAGTGATGACCCTCATAGTGCTGTGACACGTTTGTTATTATTGGTATTCAAGAAACATATGAAACCAATAATTTGGGGTCAATTCTGTGAGTCACTTATTTTGAGCTGAAACTTTGCATAGAGACTCCATATCAGATGTTGTCTTCAGTCCTTTAGGATAGATATGGGGTTTCCGTTACACGTTGTATATTATTATATTAAGTAGTTGTGTAATGTTGCAGGAGCGCCGTCGATCCGGACCATCGGGCCCACCCGCGTGGTGGCCGGCGTCAACACCACCATCTTCTGTCCGTTCTCCGGATTTCCAATCAGGTTGATGGAGGTGCATTTGCTTAGTAAAATTATAAGTTTCATTTTTGTTTTGTTTTCGTAGTTCCATGTTAGATTACCCTTGAAAGTAGTGTTTCTTGAAAGTACCTGTATCTCTGTTGCAGTTTTCTCCTAACTTAACCCACACTAGACTAGTTATAGGTGTATTGATAGACTTAAACTAACTCCCATTAAATTAACTCTCACCGTTTCTTTCAGTGAGATCCGTTGGCAGCGAGGGGGTATGGACGTGAGTTCCACCGGAGGTCGCGCTCTGTCAGGGGTGGGGGGGGAACTGCTGCTGTGGCCGGCGGAGCCTGCTGATGCGGGAGTGTACTCCTGCCGAGTGACGTCACCGTCGGGGCAGTACGCACAGAAGGACGTGCAGATCTTTGTCCGGAGTGAGTCGATCAAGCAAGAAGCTTTGTTTAGTTAAACGACTTCTGTACCACCTGTATTCTCTACTTCTGTTTGGTGCCAAGCACCCGGCAGACGGGTCGATCGAGTCGTCGTTTTATGTCGCTATTGATGATTTGTTCATAGCCAAAACCCGAATAGCGGGTTTAGCAAAAGAGTCTAAGTAAGCTTCAAGAGTTGTCGATAATCCTTACATAGTATAGAACATAGTTGCTCTCGCTGTCTGTCCGCTTAGATCTTTAAAACTGCGCAACGGATTTTAATGTAGTTTTTAGCAATAGATAGAGTGATTCAAGAGTAAGGCTTATATTATGTATAATACATGCATATTTTAGTAGACAAAAGCCAAGAACTTGAAAGATTTGTAATGTGATGTCTTAACAAAAAATTTTTGTGTGCGTACATTGCAAACGCTGAATAAAAAACATAATCATGATAATTATTATTAGTCACTCCACACTAGTGCGAAACCGGGGCGGAATACAATTCAGTTATTTGTTCACTTCATAAAAGTGTTAAAGCCGATAATAATAATACCGTTTATCGATTTCAGATCCACCGAAAATAGCAGGATTCTCGTTCCCACTAGACTTAGTTGAAGGCAGTTCTATACAAGTGCTATGTGGGATCACGTCTGGTGATAAACCAGTCTACTTTTCGTGGCTCAAAGATGGACAGCACATACCATCAGGTTTGCAGGTAAAAGGTTTATTTATTTAAAATCATTTGATAAAAAAAAATAACATATTTAAAATTTCCTTCTTGAAATGTTTGTTTTTTTTTTAATTGTTTGTAATAAAAAAAAACAAAAAATCTACTGGACGGATTACAAAAAAATACTCCAATATTATAAAGCTACATTATAAACGATATTTTAGTTAAAAAAAAAATAAGATTAAACACATCCATGGACCGAATCGGCAGGCGTTCCTTAACTTTGAGGGTAAACCCTTACTTAAAGCTGTTACTTTTTAGCCACGAGCAAGTCACGTCATTACAAATTATATGGTAAAACGCTAAATATTTGTATATTGTAGTATCACGCAGAAAGCCGCGAGCAGAATTAAACTACAGTACAAACTAAAATGGTTACAGCAACGGCTAATTGTGACGTTCTATTGTTTATTAGCCTTTTTTTTCTTCTCCCGTTTTGGGTTGAACGGAAGGGAGTGTCAGTCTTTTACTGATTAAAAACTCCATCTATTTCCTTCAGTTGCTCTTACGCTCTAATATCGTTTGTTATCCTTTGATAAAGTGAAATAAAATAAAATAATTTGATTTATACTTCAAATGTTCATTCACATATTGCTTTCCTTTCCAGGTGCAGGAGAAGTCATTGGACGAGTTTAGTTTTCTAATATTCTCGCACGTGACGTCTAAGCACAGCGGGGACTACACGTGTGTGGCGAGCAACTCGGCCGCAGAAGTCAACCACACTGCTCGCCTGGCTGTCAAAGGTAATCAATCTGTAAAAGTTACTGAAATTGAAACCATTCGGAGATAAACACACACACCAATATACAATAGAAAGGAAAAAATAATACTAAGGATCTCGATGAGCATGGCCACACCGAAAGGGCTACCAACTCAGCATTTAGCGATGTGTTATAGCAACGACCTTTTGGGTTGGATGATATTTGATTGATTTAGTATTAGAGTAGTTATGGTTCGATTGGTTAAAGATTATTGGTTTAATTATGCGAATAATATGTAACCTGGGGGTCTTTAAGTCAAGAGTGAATGAGTTACTTCTAGGTAACCGTGCTACATCTTCGACTATATCATCACTCACCATCATCAGGTGAAATTGTGGTCAAACGCAAGACAATTATAAAAAGAAAATATATATTGAAAACTGCAAACTACATTAAATTATCGTATCATAAATTAAAATTACTATAAGTATCATTAGAACTTAAAACGGGATAATTATATACCATGTGCACTTACCGTTTCGAGTTTCCGATATTTCGGCAAAAACTCGTAACAATAAGTGCACAAGATAAATATCTCGTTTTAAGTTCTAATGATACTGTTAGTGACCATGTTAGCATAAAAACTTATAAAGTTACTCGACACTAAAAATATGGTTTGGTTTATTAGTTGAGTTACGCGATTGGTTGTCGGACACGTACTAAACTCTCTTAATTATGATCGATGTATTTATGAGTCTAAGTGCTGAGTTCATCATCAATCTATAATCATTATCTGTAGTCTTTTGCCAACTATGTCAGGGTCGCAGCTAAGTAAGTAAGTACAAGTGTTTTACATGAAGCGACTGCGTATCAGACCTCCGCAACCCAGTAACTGGGTAACACAATACCCCTTGGCAATACTGTCTGTCATTTTTTATTTTTTTTCTGGGTGGGAAAATCATCGAATAACTTCTCCCGCTCTCGGTTAAGCGGAAGGGAGTGTCAGACTTCTACTGACTAAAAACCCACCCTGTCCCTTCAGCTGCCAGTAAGTTCCGGAGCAGTGGTATCTTTTTACTACATTTCCGCGACCCCGGCAGGCTATGGGGTTATGAGGTCCCGTCACTAATGCTGACGGCTCCATGAGGCGCGCGTGGAACACGACGCGCCGCCGACCCGAAGACTGTCTGTCTGTGGTTTCAAAATAACTGTTTTCTCAAGCATTATTAACCCGATATCAAAACACAAAAAAAAAACTTTTTTTTTGAATAATGTTGTCATTTTGGGTTCCGTACCCAAAGGGTAAAAACGGGACCCTATTACTAAGACTTCGCAGTCTGTCCGTCCGTCTGTCTGTCACCAGACTGTATCTCAAGAACCGCGATAGCTAGACAGTAGAAATTTTCACAAATTATGTATTTCTGTTGGCGCTATAACAACAAATACTTACTAAAAACAAAATAAAATAAATATTTTAGGTTTTTTATTTTTGGCTGGGCTAATCTTTGGAAAGGCTTAACCGATTTTAATGACACTTTCACTAGAAAACAGAGCAGGTTACTGGGCTTCATATTCAGAGAGAATATGAAGCCTCATGTGAAAGAACTCGCGGGCACTGCTAGTTTTTTTTTTAATATATATATAAGTTCACAATTTCCGTGCTAGTCGACTATTGCACTATCTTGAAAAGGACGTTGGTTGTCAGTAGTGTGTCATTTTAAACAATTTCGTTTAATTTCAGTGGCACCATCATGGGTATACGAGCCGCAAGACGTTTCAGCACTTCTAGGGACTCAAATCTTAGTACATTGTTCCACTAAAGGATACCCTGAACCTAGAGTCTCTTGGCTCAAAGGTCATGGTAAGTATAGTTATATTGTCCGCCTTTTTTAACTGTTCTGCTTAGTAATTTTACTATTATAATATTTATTTCTGTCAGAAAGTATATAATATGTTTTTTGTTTTAAGGAGAATTAGCAATGTCAGTAGAATTCACATAATTAGCAATCTTGTTAAGGCGAGGTTATTCGAAAAAACGTCGTTTTCAATTGTGTCTTATTCGTAGATAACACGGATTTAAATTTTGAAAAAAACATATTACATAATTCATACTTTGATCTTTCTATTTCGGTCATCCGATACACGATTACTTGCATTTCACTGCAACTAATTAAATCGCAAAGACAAGTCTAAATTACGGTCTTATTCTTATTTTATTTGAGTTGTATTAAGCTTTGAATAATAAAACTTATACCATAATAAAGGTCGTAAAAAATGTCATATATGTCTGTCGTCATAATGTGAAATTTGAAAATATTAATACCACTAATTTCAAAAATAAGTGATTTCCTATTATTTTGATGCGCGCGGCCACGCGCCCCGCGTCCTTTAGTCCCGAGCGGAACGTGTTGGAGGTCGGACGTATGCCAATTTTTAGCGAACCTGCCACCCCCGCTAAGTTTGGTTTCGGTCGAGCCAATAAATCATTATAAAATAATAATTCCTATCGTTTAGTTTTAAATAGTTGTAATATAAATTGTTTTTATTAGGTACTTTAGTTATAATATTGGTCAGTAAAACTAATGGACAAAATTAACAAAAAGAAGTGGTCATCGCTGGCTCTACGAAGGCTGAATAAACAAAAAAAGTAAGAAGGCTTTGACAATATATAAATATTTAGACCTAGGTATATACATAAATATTTTTCTTTACTAACTAGGTTCTTTTTGTATTCTGAGGTACGTACTTAGCTACGCGGAATAGATTTCGAAACCACAAAATAATATATGCGACTATGTGTAAATAAACACGCCACGCGCGCAAAAGCTGTAATAGTTTATTTTTCTCGCGGAATAGATTTGCCAACCGCAAAAAGTGTGTGAAACAATTGAATTTGAACCCTATGTCAAAGCATATAAATTAATTAATATTTTACTTTACTAAGTAGATAAGTACCTACGCAGAATAGATTAACAAACCGCAAACATGTGTGTAAAACAAAAACATTGTTGACTTTCTTTCTCCTATAAATAAATGAAAATGTTTCTTATTTTATTCAAAAAAATATTTCCAAAAATATCTAAATATAATATAAAAATACTTTCAATAAAAAAGAAATCACAAAAGGAAGTAATTAGAGCCAGGGTTTGATCCAGAATACTGACGGTTATCAATCGGATTCTTTACTAAACGCGCTAACAGAACGTTAGTAACAACGGTTGAAATAACTGACCGTATTCGACTGTATTAGGTTTTATTTTCGTAAATGTAATAATGGATAAATGGTACAGTCGATCATTCGTCGCTATGACCACAGTATAAAGATCATACAGTAGGTCGACGCCTTTGATCTTGTGGAAAATGCCGACAACGTCTAGCTCTAGACAGTATCGCAACGGCCAGGGTTGTCACAAGTCAACAATATTTATTACACGCAGCACACTCGTGCCATAGTGTAGAAATATACAACATGACAATTTCCTAAGAAAATACCATTTATTATTTTCAGTAAACTTCGGTAAACTTTATAACTCTCTGTCTTCGGTGTTCGTATCAACTTTACGCTGATGATCTGCAGTTGTATGCATCTACGCGGGTGGAAAGTTTGTCAGACGCTATAGGAGATGTAAACCGAGATTTAGATGCTATAAAACTGGTCTGATTGATTTGGGGTGACTGTAAGCCCCTCAAAGTGTCAGGCCACTGTGATCAGAAGCTCACGTATGATCATTAGAGTGGCAACTAGTTCACTCCTTCCTATCATTTTCAATTAAAGATCTCGGTTTGCATCTTGACTCTGCTTGGCTGGCAAAGTTTGGTTTGGTTTTGACTGGAAAGGGCTTTGCGGACTTCCTTAACATGAAATGCATTTTCCAGCATTACGGAGCCAAAGTGAGGTATTTTATGTGGTAAGTTTGACGCCGTGTCGAGACGTAAACTTACCGCAAAGACGGAGGCATTTAAATTTGCTTTTTCTTGTGCGGTGTGAGCCAGTGTTCCATTCAGTTTTATCATAACTAGGAGGCAGCGAAGGACGGTAAAAGTTCGAGTTTCACTTCGCAGTTTCGGAGTCTGCAAACTCATACTTCCATACTCGCTATATGACCCTGGGGCATGTATCTGGAGGAGAAAAGGTAGATACCATTTTCACCACTAGGTCCAAGTCATTGGGCATGTGGCCGTCGACTTCTGGAATGCAGGTTGCTTGGTGAACCAGCTGGTCGAGATCTAGCGATAAAAAAACCTGCGGGCCTCTACCAGCGTGCTCTGTTTGTTGGTACGGGAACAACCATTCTTTATGGTGGGCATTAAAATCTCTTAGAAAAACAAGTTTTGCCATCGGATATTTGTGCTGGGCCATTTCAGCTCCTGCAGCTGCCTCCGTAAGGTGGTCGAAGAGCCTAGTCGTCTCCTGTTCACCGTTGTGCAATCAGTAAACAACACCAACAACGAGCATAGATGGTTTTGAGAAAAGTGCTTACATTTCTTTTTCATGAAAATGATTAATCAGAAAAAGTTTCACATCTTTGTGTATGTCTACTTTTTAAGTTTTCCAATAAAGTATTCATGTACCAAAGGGAAACAGATAATATGTTGTAAAATGTCAAAAATGTGACATATCGTGTCAGGATGTCATCTATGGCTTTTTACTGCATTTCGAATCACGCGCACCCCCTAATGTTCCCCGTCCAATCTCCATTAAATGCCTTATCCCTCTTGTATTTACTCGATTTGTTTATGATCTATGTAGGTTCATTGAGATAAATAAAATAAAGCTGTAGCGTACTGTATTATCGTTTTAACATTTCTATGCCATATTTCTAATTTTCTCTTGCCACTGGTAAACTGGTAAAACATTGAGTGATAACACATTTGACATTGCAAAAGCTGTCATGTCATGTTTGCGTACAAAATATTTTTTTTTTTTTTTTTTTACTTCAATTTTAATACTTTTCATCATCCAAAATACTTTACCAAACAACCTCCAGCGTTTATGAAATTGTGGTGGGTCCTCCACTAAAGCCGCAAGAGTTGAAGTTGAAGTCGAATCACGGCATTAGCCAGTTGTGCATAAATGATTGTAGTTTTTAGAGAAAAAAAAGTGTGCGGTTGACCCTCATCGTCTCTCTCGTCAGAAGACAGTCGTAAGTATTAACACTTTTGCGTTACAATTTCTGCCAGTTTAGAAGCCGCGTAAAATAAATACGTTCCAAAAAGTGTTTGTGTGTTGCTTTTATTGGTATAACTATTCAATTGAAAAATATTTATATTTATTATTTTTTAAACATAATATTTCACACAGAATACGTCTAAGCCCTCTTTCAATATAACAATTGAATTGTAATACAATTCTCCTAGTGTAAGTGTGCCTACCTAATACTTGATTTTTTATACTGTGCCATGAAGATTTCGCACCCTTTGGGAAAGTCGAATAGCGCGCGGCGTGTAATTTTGAATCATACCCGTATTCATGATCTACGTGTCAGTCAGATTTTTTATACACCTTATTCACAAAAATAAATAAATATACTTATTTTTAATTATTACCAATTAGGTTCAAGTTTATACAATACGTACCTATTCTATCTATAAACTTGAAAATACTTACTATTAAAACAAAACAAAATAAACATAAACTAATCAATTCAAGTTGATCTACTGAATTGCTCTATCCTGTGACGCATCTTCGTACCGACTTGAGTTCGTGAACTCATGAGCGGTGCGCTTGGCGCGCGCGTCTCCCGCGCGTCGTAATTTGTTACGTTTTGCTATTCGTTGCGGGGGCTGGGGTAAGCGTCGAATACCTACGATGCTCGGGACAAGCCGGCCTTAACCCATCCAACGAAGCTAAATATGCTTGTGTCTGGAGTGGGTTTAGAGCAATAGTGTAACGGGTAGGGTTCGAAGCCGCGACCTCTCGGTCACAAGGCCGACGCCTTAGCCATTCAGCTGAAGCTTTTGTAGCCGAACTAGGTCATTCCCCACCCCACCCCCTCATTAATCAACCAAGATAGCATTTTAAATAAAAATTTTACAGAAGTATTAAATTTTGAATTACTCAGTGTTTGACTATATGAGTATATTGTATGCATGTGTGAGTGTCGGTATATGAGTACGTATATGTGTATTTCTTATGTGTGGGCTGTATGGTCGCCGACCACAGACCACATATCCATACAACACCACATCACACATCGTTTACTTGGCACTGTACTGAGTTTTTATTACCACCAACCATAAGAAATGAGTTTTTTTTGTTGCAATAAATTTCTAACTTCATTCTAATATAACATAAATCCACGGAAACAAATATTTTAATTTTAAATTCGCGATTTTCCCAAAATACTGATTTTGAATTTTCCCCTAGGTTCAGGAGTAAGTGATTTCCGACCGGTATCGAACCTGGACCTCCAGTTTTCCATGCTACCCAACGGATCTCTGAGCATAGCCCCGGCAGCCCATCATCACGAGGGTCAGTACATGTGCCGCGCAGAGAACGGAATTGGGAGGGGGCTGTCGAAGATTATTGCTGTTTCTGTTAATGGTAGGTAATTGGAATTATGGCCGGTTATATTTATAGTATAAAATTTGTACTATAATTATGTTCATTATACTCATAGTAATACGCGAAGCAAAAATATTGTACCCTTTTTAAGGAAAATTACTCAGATGGAGGGGTATGGAATTTGGCAGTTTAAGTTACATACGTAGAAAACTAGATAATATATGTTAATGTGACTGGAGGGCTGGCTCGTTCTTTGCCAAAAGAATAAACTTTGCCATACAACGTTGCAATGCAGCCAGTCTTCTGGGCACGTTTCCGGACGACAGCGATGAGGAGGAGTACTTTGACGCCTAAGCTTGTTTTTTTTATTTTAATTTTTTATAAACATGGTTTAGCAGTGTTTTTTAAATTTAATGTTTTATTTTGTTCAATAAATATCTTTCTTCTGACTATTCGTAACGACTGTCAGAGATGACCAGGCGACAGCCGAGACTACCAGTTTAGCGTGCTTTACGAGGCTCGGGGTATCACACCGCCAATATCCAAACTCCGGGCTACTACTGAGAAATTATTCACAGAAAACAATGTTTGTCACAATTATTACTAGGTAATTCATTTATTTTTCAGAACCAGCTCATTTTGAGTTCTCTTCCCGCAATATGACAGTGAAGAGAACTGCGCAGGCGACGCTCCAGTGTGACGCACGAGGCGACGCGCCCATTCAGCTCCAGTGGACACATAACATGAAAAGAGTGGACCTTACTACTTACAGGTGAAAAGCAAAGCTTCCCGTTTAATATCGAATATAGATAGTATACAGTATGTTAACTAACAGAGGGCGTTCCCGTTAACCCACAATAGTATAACATCCATACATGCTAAAAAAAATTACCATTGGAAAACAGAATGTTTTTATTTTTTTTAACACGCTTTTATTAGGTCGACCTGTATGTAACTAACTATGTAATGGAATCTAAGGTAACTAATTTAACCATCTTCCAACGGTTGTAGCGTAATGAAAATTGGCAGCTGTATGTAGTTCTGATGACAGTACAATAATATGGTATTTTCAAACTGATCTGTTGATGAAGCCGGAAGATATGAACTGGAACTTCATGATGGAAAATCGTATCATAGCTGTTTTGGATTTCTTAGAAGTCTTGTAATGAACTTTGACCACGATTAGGTTTCAAGGTCTGATGATGAAGCCGGAAGATAGGCACTGGCATTCCATGATGGAATGTCGTATCATAGTCGTGTTTGCACTTGTGAGAAAGGCCACGTAATGGACTTTGAACACGATCAGGTTTCAAGGTTATAATAAACCTAAAGAAAATCCGTTATCCGTTTTCTTAACCTTTTTCAATTACCGCGTAATTCATAGATTTATTATTAGGTCGATCTGACTTAAACGTACTTCTAATTGTTGTATGATCATGAAACGGCAATTGTGTGTAGATTACAATACTATTGTATTGTCGTCGACTACTGTATTATGGTACCATCGAGCTGGTCTGACGATAGAATTGGAAGGTGACTGATGGAACCTTGGACTGCCTACTAGTAAACATTTCTAATTTCTGCTCATTACATTAGTCTTAAAAGCGTGTTTTTGGTTTTTTAAACTATTAATTTATTTTAATATTAAAATATTCACTAAAAATGTTAAATTTATACGTAAAAGAAATACTCTGTACACGCGTACCTACTTGAAGGACGGCAATGTCGCAATTTATTTATGAATGCGTACATTTTTAGTGAGTATTTAAATACGAAAAAAAAACATTTTGTTTTCGAATGGTAATATTGTTTTTAGTTTTGAGTTTATGCCGACATCGACACGCAACAAAATTCATGTTCAAGCAGCTGCAGAAAACTGTCACGATTAACACATTCGGGCAAAATACTAATCAAAGACCGTTCGCAACGTATTGATCTTTTATCATTTGTTTATCAATTTTACCTTTTTTTAAGTTGTGTATCTTTTAGTATAGTTTTAGTTTGCCTCGTTTCAGTTTATCATTTCAAATAACCTACCTGTACAAAATGAATGACGAAATGATACTTTGATAATCAATGTATGATTGATGAAAGATTTCTTTCAATACGTTATAATACCTAGGTATATTCAATTCATTTAAATAAGTTTTTTGTTTGATTTTCAGGGTGTCAGTTTCGGAAAAACGATCAGAAAGCGGTGTAAGTTCGCAACTGAGTATCGCGCACGCCGAGCGACACGACTCGGGAGTGTACCGCTGCCGCGCGGAGAACGCGTATGGAAGGGATGAACTACTTATTTACCTCGCAGTGCAAGGTAACTTACTTCGAATAACACTTTACATAAACACAAAATGGACCGTTTTTCTGTCCTCGCCGCTGAGACTTGCTAGCCCCGACCCTTGCTAGAGCTAACCCTTGACGCTCTACGATCTGACGTATCCGATCGCACTACTATTCTGCCCTACACTAACTAAAAAGCCGCTAACCCCCAAAAGTATTTTTCGAGTAAACGTAAAAATAAGTCGGAAATGATTTTTCTACAAAACTACGCTAGCTAGGACGATGGTAAATTATTTTTGTGGACATAGCTCTATTCACAATATATGTGAGGTTTTTTTAAAGTAAATAAAAGTATCATTTAGTATTGTATTATATTTTAGTATTGTATATACAAGTATTGTGGTTTAGTCACTTTTTAACAAAGGATGTGAAAAAAATATTTTGTGTAACTGCTCAGCAAAATTGCTATATCTCGAAAAGTATTAATCATAGGAAAATGATTCTTAGACCAAAAGATAGAGAATCGAAAGTAGTTTAAGTATACATTAAAAAGTGAAAAATGACCTTTTGTGGCTTAACGGCCTTTTAGATAGAGCAGGGCAGTATTGTCATCAGTACTTGATATAAAATTATTGTATTTGTCAAAGAAACGGGTACTGCACCATATAGAATGTGATATTGTATCTGAACTACTTGTAATTTAGCAATTATTTATCTCACTAGAGTTGTTGAAGTTCTCAATAAAATAAAAGTCATTAATTTCACAGGTCTGTGACCCATGTTAAATAAAAATATAATTTTGAACTGTGTTCGGCTTGCTAGATTTAAAATTAAAATATAAATAGTGTCAAAAGCTTAGAGTAAAATTCTATGGTCAAAAATATATTCAGTGTTAAATTATCAAATTGAATGTTAAATTTAGCATAAAATTATTATTTTTAAGAGGCTCCGTTTAGGCATTATTTTTTTTATTCTGGATGAGCTCGTTCTTAACTTCGATTACGCCTGATGGGAAACGATAGATGCGGTCTAGTATGGAAAGAGCAAGTGTGTGCGTGTTCACTGTTGCTTTAAAGATTGTCGGTGGAAGGTATTGAGGCAGTAATGTTGTCCTCCGGCAGAGTTCCCGGAGGCGCCGCGGGGGCTGGGCGTGCGCGGGGTGGAGGGGCGGGCGGCGCGCGTGGTGTGGCGGTGCGGCTACGACGGCGGGGCGCGCGTGCTGCTGTACCGCCTGCAGTGGCGCGTCGTGGCGGCCGGCCGGGGGCCGCGCGCCGGGGACTGGGCGGACGCACCCACCAGGGACGTGCCCGCCAACCACGTGCTCGAGAGGTATTTCTCTCCCCATCACATTAAAACACATATACTTATTTATGTATTGTATTGTATTATATACAACGTGTAACGGAAACCCCATATCTATCCAAATGGACTGAAGACAACATCTGGCATGGAGTCTCTGCAAAGTTTCAGGTCAAAATAAATGACACAGAATTGAACCCAAATTATTGCTTTCATATGTTTCTTGAATACCAGTAATAACAAACGTGTTACAGCACTATGAGGGTCATCACTTTCCACGTTATTTGCCAATAAAACGATAATTCTCTTTGTTCTTCTTAATTCGAAAAATTCGGTCTCTGGTATCAATGTATTAAAATTCCTAATAAGTTCCACACATGTAGACATGGGAGTGTGGAGTGGAGTGGAGTTCGGGATAGAAATAATTTACACCAATTAAACCAAAATTAACACTTTACTTAAATAAACACCAAATAAAAATTAACACAGATTCACAGTACAATACTTGGCACTCAACACTTAAATCGTACCGAAATTCACTTGCAAGGCTTCGATTATATCGCCTCGTATCTTGAAATAAGACTGACTCTCTGCGCTCCTCTGCGATCCATTTATACCCCGGTGTATGAATTCTAGAACATTCTTGTAAAATCGACGCACTGCCTATATTGCCAAGAATATTCCAGAAGCTACTTGAAATACTCAGTACTGCTAATCGTTGCTAGAGGGCGTTAGTGTCTCGACTCGATATACTCAGTACTGCTACTCGCCGCTAGATGGCGTTCGTGTCTCGAACATTCTAGATTTCTGTCGAAGTTTCTCGACGTACTTCACTAAGCGACTGGCGTAACAATATATTATTTACTTTAGTTTTTGTATATGTTATATACTTGAAATAGGTACATTGACTTTCCTTTCCCCTCTTTATTTATCTTCTTAAAGTCCATGCAAAGGTCCGCCATTGTAAGTAAATATTGAGCAATATTGTAATCAGGTGTGTTTAAATTATTGGTGTGCAATAAAAAGTATTCTATCTATCTCATACATCACCCTACTCACTCTTGAATAGCTCAACTACATGCTCATTATTGTAATTTAAAAACTGTTTTTCCTCATAAAGTAATTACTTACCAAGGAAATGTTTCTGATAATTGTAGTAAAGGGTGTGGCCAGCGAAAATTATTCATATACAACTATACTATTACTATACTAGATCATTAATACGTATACTATTTATGTAAAATTGAATATAAAAGGTCCCAATATTGAACCTTGAGGCACACCGAAAGTGACAGGATTAAAAGGCCTCTACTACTAACGTATATTGAGTATTTGCTAAATATTTAACTTTCTAAATATTACAATCTAAAGATCTGTAGTGATTTTCTTGTAATACCGAAATTAGACAACTTCTACACATCCGGACATGCATTAATATAATCGTATCAAAAGCTTTTAAAAGGTCGATAAAATACCTAATGCTCTTCGTGTTTGATGAATTTTGTTTTTAATTTTGGTAATGAGATCATTTACTGCTGAAAGAGAATATGATGAAGTAGAAATCCGTATTGTTTCCAAACGATTACTATGGACCTCATAAAAATATAAGATACAAGATATATATTTTTAAATGTGTCTGGTTTACAAAACCTACATTTATCTATACTATCGCTTAACAGATGACCACCACAAAGCAACTTACTCAAAACTATTACCTTGCACCATCCTAGTGCTAGGCAAAGTATTTTTCTACTTAATTTCTCCGACTGATCTTGTGTATTGTCTAGCTGATCTCGCCATGCTTGTCAAGAAAACCCGTCTTTACTATGACTTCCACCACCTCATTATCTACTTGCTTTCTAAATTGTAACATTTTACAGACATGACCCAGATGCTACTAATACGGAAGTGTATCTTGAATACCGCGTGGAAGGTCTTCGACCAGCCACAGCATACGCGCTGAGGCTTGCAGCGGTTAACGCTATAGGCGATAGCGACTATTCCGATCCAGTCATTGTACAGACTTTGGAAGAAGGTATGATGACACTTTCTCTGTCTTTCAATTTTTAGCAGTACTTTTTAGTAGTTTTGCCCGTAGGACCAAAACATTTTATAGGACCAAGTTGTTGCAGTATTATATGAGCTAATTAAAACTTTGTTTATATTTGCAGCTCCATCAGAACCTCCACATAATGTCCAAGTTCAAGCAACGGCACCTGGAGAATTACTCGTCAAATGGCAGGTGAAAATAGTATTTAGTCCTTTTGTATTACACCTTTTTCCACGATTTTTATACCTTACATGCTGATATGGAAGCAAAAGGAAAATACAGAGTGTATCAGTGTCTAATCATCCCGCATAGGTCGTACAAGTCGACTTAGGAAATTTCTTTAGTTTTAACATCGTTCAGTACACAAATACCAACTTGAGGCATGCGAACTACCACAATATGCAAATAACTTAAGTTGGAAGATTGACGTTAGAACATGACCCTAATTTTGAGTGGTTTCGGTGAATATAATTTTTTAATGTTAGTCGCAGCACTCGCGAACCGTTAGACAATCCTTCCAAAAAATATGATGTTGAAGACCCAGAAAATAGGCTTAAAATGCTCGGCGGCGTCAGTGGTGTTACTACAGATGAAGGTAGGTAGGTTCACTCTGGTGTTAGAATTGCCAAGATTTGTGGGGCGGGAGAGTAGAGGATCAGCTAGTTGATCTCGACAATGAATTAAATAGGATATTGTAGGACTATCTGAAGTGCAAAGAAGCGCCGAAGAAATATTAGGAAGAGAAGATATTGTCTTATATTACTGAGGCCAGACTGGGGAACGTCAGAAGCTAAGGTGCGGTCAACGAGAAGCGATACCAATTAGACATAAAGACAGAGAGGGAAAGACATAATTTATAGATTCGCTGCTGCAAATTTGTAAGATTATACGATACTTCGATTATAGCGGTTCACCGAGGCTACGTATAGAGAATGCAATAAATTACGTTTATTCGGTATTAAGATATAATTTAGAGCAAGCTATTTTTTTTTGTTAAAATAGATAATTGTGCCCTTTGGTAGGTTTCGCTTCAAGTGTCACCGTGCAATGTCAGAGTGGTGTCATCCGCATATGAAAATATTTTGCAGTTTTCTATATTAATTAGTGTTAGATTATAAATATAAACCAGGAACAATGTGGCACTTAGGATACTGCCTTGTGGCACTCCATGGGTAACAGGTAAGCTTTTGCTTACATATTTGCCAATTTACACCCTTTAAAATCTTCCAGATAGATATAATCAGACAGTAGTTTGAGATGATATCCAAGAACACCGAGTTGATATAGCTTAAGTTTACTAGGGTGGGTATGGGGAAGAAACCGTGTCCAAAGCCTTTACTACATCGAAGAAAATAGTAAGGCATTTTTTCTTGTTATCTATGGTTTTGATAATATGATTAGTAAAATCATTCATAGCTTATTCCGTGAACTTGCTTGAACGGAACACAAATTGAAATTTCGCAAGTAGGTAATGTTGTATTCATCGATTTTTCAAGAGCGTTTGACAGCATTACAAACCTCGATTTATGATGCCTGTTGCGGAAAATACTTGAAGGACCGTGGCGGGTAAAATAATTTGCGGGCAGTGAAGTATGGACTATACAGTATTGAGTTGACCAGGAGTAGGAAGAAAGGTTGATGGACTTACTTGGATATTCTGGAGCTGGTTAGTTTGAGTAGAAGACGCACGTGGATTGAATCACTTTCTTCTTCGTTGCTGCACTTTCACTTTAGTCTTTATTTTGTCACACGTGTGTGGCCAATACGGATTTTTTTTGATAGTTTTAGATATATAGATATATAGCGGTATTTAGTTAATCTCGGCTAGACGCGGGTGATAACCTGCTTAACGGGCAAGTCGCGTGGTGGTAACTTCACGATGGTTTCTTCTGGAATCCTCCGAGACACAATAAAGCGTGGGTAATTATACCCTCGAACCACCGTATCTGTACGGTGATTGGTCGGCATTGAATCCGCCTACAAGCGGCGCGTGCGATGAGCATTTCTTCTCTGATTTGTGGGAATTGGATATTGGAAGGAATGAACATGATTGGTCAACTCAAAACCGCGGTAAAAATATGAATTTGTATTCTAATATGTGATACGTTCGGATATATGTTAGTAGAAAGTTACAAATCAAATAACATGCGCAAGCAATGCTTTTACGGAACAAAAGATAGAACTAACCCCCACACAACTATTGCAAAACACTTGCATCTATAGCACTGTGTTATCAAACTAAAGAGATTAGGTCCCCAGATAAACATTCTTAGGGAAGTCAGACGTTTCACCCTGAACCGCTATCTCCAAAGTTGTTCACCCCCTGTAAGTATTCACCCCCCTGAAAAAAGTATTACAGACTATTGTAATGACTATAGACTATGACAATGAGAGAACAAGGGTAATATCATCCGTGACGCGAGATTGAAAAATTTACGTATCGCTGAAAATATTGTCCTTTTCTCACCCACAGCCACGGCTAGATCAAATTGAGGTTGAACTTAAGATGATCATGACGTCAAAGAATAAAATCATGACCATCAGTTACAAAAGAAACATAAACGTAGGAGGCGAGAATATACAATATGTCCAAGCATATATCTATCTGGGCCAAGTAGTCTATTTCCAGGAAAGGCTAGGTAAAGAAATTACACACGGACATCTACGGAACTACTGGTCCAGTACTACTGTACTAATACTGTAATGTACTGTGGTGGTACTGAAGCGTAAGCTGATGGACGTGTGTATTTTCCTCATTTTGGCTTATGGTGCGTAGATTTGGTCTTTGACTAACATACAAAAGTCCGAAACGCGCCAACCAAACAAGTTGATGTGGTTCAAAATACTGCCTAATTTAAATGGGTCTAGGCAGGACATGTCTGCTATAAGCCTTGGGCTTGCAAAACAGAAGATTGGTGTTCTGAGACAGCAACAAGGACCACGGCAGACCGCGAAGAAGATGGCGGGATGACCGGGTGGCTTTCGTAATAAGAAATGAAAAGGATCGAGGCGTATCGTCGACACCATTGGAATGACTGTAGAGAGGTCTTTGCCCAGCAGAAACACTTACTAGCTACCCTAACCCATTTGCTACGGTTGACGTTTTTTGAGTGCATTCGCTTGATATAGTGTTTAACCCTCCAGCCACCACCTCAAGAGTCTTGGAACGGCGAGCTGCTGGGCTACGTGGTAACGTGGCATGAAGCAACAGGCGGCGCGGAGAACCAGACGGCGGCGCTGACGGCGGCGGGCTGGAGCGCGGCGCAGGTGCAGCTGGCGGCGCTGCGCACGCACGCGCGCTACGTGCTGCGCGTGCGCGCCTTCAACGCCGTGGGCGCCGGGCCCGCCTGCGCGCCGCTCTCCGCCACCACCATGGAGGGAGGTACGTGTGACGCGCGCTACGTGCTGCGCGTGCGCGCCTTCAACGCCGTGGGCGCCGGGCCCGCCTGCGCGCCGCTCTCCGCCACCACCATGGAGGGAGGTACGTGTGACGCGCGCTACGTGCTGCGCGTGCGCGCCTTCAACGCCGTGGGCGCCGGGCCCGCCTGCGCGCCGCTCTCCGCCACCACCATGGAGGGAGGTACGTGTGACGCGCGCTACGTGCTGCGCGTGCGCGCCTTCAACGCCGTGGGCGCCGGGCCCGCCTGCGCGCCGCTCTCCGCCACCACCATGGAGGGAGATACGTGTGACGCGCGCTACGTGCTGCGCGTGCGCGCCTTCAACGCCGTGGGCGCCGGGCCCGCCTGCGCGCCGCTCTCCGCCACCACCATGGAGGGAGGTACGTGTGACGCGCGCTACGTGCTGCGCGTGCGCGCCTTCAACGCCGTGGGCGCCGGGCCCGCCTGCGCGCCGCTCTCCGCCACCACCATGGAGGGAGGTACGTGTGACGCGCGCTACGTGCTGCGCGTGCGCGCCTTCAACGCCGTGGGCGCCGGGCCCGCCTGCGCGCCGCTCTCCGCCACCACCATGGAGGGAGGTACGTGTGACGCGCGCTACGTGCTGCGCGTGCGCGCCTTCAACGCCGTGGGCGCCGGGCCCGCCTGCGCGCCGCTCTCCGCCACCACCATGGAGGGAGGTACGTGTGACGCGCGCTACGTGCTGCGCGTGCGCGCCTTCAACGCCGTGGGCGCCGGGCCCGCCTGCGCGCCGCTCTCCGCCACCACCATGGAGGGAGGTACGTGTGACGCGCGCTACGTGCTGCGCGTGCGCGCCTTCAACGCCGTGGGCGCCGGGCCCGCCTGCGCGCCGCTCTCCGCCACCACCATGGAGGGAGGTACGTGTGACGCGCGCTACGTGCTGCGCGTGCGCGCCTTCAACGCCGTGGGCGCCGGGCCCGCCTGCGCGCCGCTCTCCGCCACCACCATGGAGGGAGGTACGTGTGACGCGCGCTACGTGCTGCGCGTGCGCGCCTTCAACGCCGTGGGCGCCGGGCCCGCCTGCGCGCCGCTCTCCGCCACCACCATGGAGGGAGGTACGTGTGACGCGCGCTACGTGCTGCGCGTGCGCGCCTTCAACGCCGTGGGCGCCGGGCCCGCCTGCGCGCCGCTCTCCGCCACCACCATGGAGGGAGGTACGTGTGACGCGCGCTACGTGCTGCGCGTGCGCGCCTTCAACGCCGTGGGCGCCGGGCCCGCCTGCGCGCCGCTCTCCGCCACCACCATGGAGGGAGATACGTGTGACGCGCGCTACGTGCTGCGCGTGCGCGCCTTCAACGCCGTGGGCGCCGGGCCCGCCTGCGCGCCGCTCTCCGCCACCACCACGGAGGGAGGTACGTGTGACGCGCGCTACGTGCTGCGCGTGCGCGCCTTCAACGCCGTGGGCGCCGGGCCCGCCTGCGCGCCGCTCTCCGCCACCACCATGGAGGGAGGTACGTGTGACGCGCGCTACGTGCTGCGCGTGCGCGCCTTCAACGCCGTGGGCGCCGGGCCCGCCTGCGCGCCGCTCTCCGCCACCACCATGGAGGGAGGTACGTGTGACGCGCGCTACGTGCTGCGCGTGCGCGCCTTCAACGCCGTGGGCGCCGGGCCCGCCTGCGCGCCGCTCTCCGCCACCACCATGGAGGGAGGTACGTGTGACGCGCGCTACGTGCTGCGCGTGCGCGCCTTCAACGCCGTGGGCGCCGGGCCCGCCTGCGCGCCGCTCTCCGCCACCACCATGGAGGGAGGTACGTGTGACGCGCGCTACGTGCTGCGCGTGCGCGCCTTCAACGCCGTGGGCGCCGGGCCCGCCTGCGCGCCGCTCTCCGCCACCACCATGGAGGGAGATACGTGTGACGCGCGCTACGTGCTGCGCGTGCGCGCCTTCAACGCCGTGGGCGCCGGGCCCGCCTGCGCGCCGCTCTCCGCCACCACCATGGAGGGAGGTACGTGTGACGCGCGCTACGTGCTGCGCGTGCGCGCCTTCAACGCCGTGGGCGCCGGGCCCGCCTGCGCGCCGCTCTCCGCCACCACCATGGAGGGAGGTACGTGTGACGCGCGCTACGTGCTGCGCGTGCGCGCCTTCAACGCCGTGGGCGCCGGGCCCGCCTGCGCGCCGCTCTCCGCCACCACCATGGAGGGAGGTACGTGTGACGCGCGCTACGTGCTGCGCGTGCGCGCCTTCAACGCCGTGGGCGCCGGGCCCGCCTGCGCGCCGCTCTCCGCCACCACCATGGAGGGAGGTACATACGTGTCACGCATTTTTTTTAAATTACGGATGAACCCGCTCTTGACCTCGATCTCGCCTGATGGTAAGCGATAGATGAGGTCTACGATGTGACCAGCGAGTCCAGAAGATGCCTATTTACTCTTGCTTTAAAGACTGAAAGGTCAGAAGTGGCAGGGATTACAGAAGCCGGCAGAGAATCCCACAACTTAGCTGTGCGCTCAATGAATGTGGAGGAGAAGCGCTTGGTACGACAAGATGGTATCTCAACCAAGTGTGGGTGGTACCCAGCCGTGCGTCTAGTAGACCGGTAGTGAAATGGAGATGGAGGAATCAGGTCATGTAGCTCCTGCGCACACTCCCCGAAGTACAATCTATAGAAAACCGAAAGGCAAGCAACCGTTCCACCACGATTTCCTGATAAAGAAGCTGAGATAATTGGGCATTCGTGGAGACCTGCTAAGGTGGTTCTTTTCTTATATTAATAACAGGTAACAGCAATAGTAAAAAATTAATATACGTCTAGCTAGGTACATGTGCCTGTGGGGTGCTTCTTTGATCGGTCCTTTCCTGTTTGTAGTTTATGACTAAGTAAAAGACATCTATCAGAACTTTAATTTATCCAAACTATTATGCTTGGCCGATAACATCAAAATCTGTACCACTATTGCATCGCTTAATAATATGTTAGCACTTCAGGCCGAACGAAATACCTGCTCGAGTCCTAAAAAGTTGTGTCCCGGAGTTGTCTCTTGTATTGACTCCTCTATATTGCTCCTCGCTTAAAACTAGAGTAGTGCCAGGATTCTGGAAGCCTAATATGCAACCAGTTCCTAAAAAAAGTTGCCGTGCCGATCCTGTCAATTATAGACCAATCGTTTTAACTTCCATACTCTGTAAAGTGATGGAAATGGTTCTTAACAATGAGTTGCTAGCATACCTTGAAGATAATGAGCTCCTTAGTGACCACCAGTATGGCTTCTCCCGTGGTCAGTCGACTGGAGATCTTGTGCATGATACTCACTGCTAAGGCGAGGCCATTGAGAAACAACACAGTGAAGCTCTTGCTGTGTCCCTCGATATAGCAAAGACCTTAAACAGGGTCTGGCACGTTTGTCTGCTGAGTAAGCTTTCGCATTCCCTCTGCAATAAGCGATGGGCGAAAGAGTCATCTTTCTATCTATATCACTGTCATCCCTGTTACATAAAATCACAGTGCATAACTAGATAAATTACAAACCGACCCACTGAAAAGCGTGAAAAAAAAACTTTTTAGCATAAAATAGAACCGACTTCCATATAAAAACACTACAAAGGCAAAAATAACTTTAATTTCGGAAGGCGGTGTCAAAAACAAAAATATATACAAAACTAAAGACACCTCCTTCCGAAATTAAATTTGTTTTTGCCTTTGTAGTGTTTTTATATGGAAGTCGGTTCTATTTTTAACCGACTTCAAAAAAAGGAGGTTTACAATTCGTCTTGAACTTTTTTATTTTTTTTTATGTATGTTACCTCATAACTTCTACACCTCTATAACTTAACTTTCTAAATTTTATTTTAACGTACCTAACAAAATATTGCGCTTTAATCCTCCTATATGTATACCTCATTCATCATCTAATTATAGGCAAAATAGCTATATTGTGCGCGCAAGCAGAACTTTTAATGAGATATGCAAGCAGTATGATTTGGATCCTTTCACAACTAGTGTGAACTCAGCCAGAAGGTGCTTAAGCTTAAACTTTTTCAAGCGGTAGTGGTTATGTTATGCTGTTGACTCATTGCAAGCAAATCTTTATATATTATGTATTCTTACAGTGTAAATTGTATCTTTAATTTATAATTAGATTTATTATTGCTTGTTTATTGCTTATAACTTTATTTTAGTATAAGTCTAAACGTGAGGACTTGTTATTGGCTCTCTGGCGACTATGTATTCCTTTTTTTATGGTTTTATTAGCTGTAAGTCCTCCATAAAGTAAATAAATAAATAAATAACTCGGAGATGGCTGGACCGATTTAGAAAATTCTTATTTTGTTTGAAAGGGTATACTTTCTAGTTGGTCCCATTGTCGTCACGTTTGGATCTGATGATGGAATCATGGAGAAATCGAGGGAACTCTTCAAATATTATAGGCACACCTATAGCGTTTTGGGTATTTCTTATACTACCTTGTGCAGTTGCTCTTAAAAAGCATCATTTGAGGAAGTGGAACTGATGATGAAGACCCCAGATGGCCACCGAAACTACTCAATAATAAGTATTTTGTTGATTGCGATTAGATTACTTGAATATGGATGTTAAGCACTTTATGCTCGTCACAATGCATATGGTGAAGTAGAGCTGATGGTGATGTACCAGGAGAAATCCTCAAAAATTAACGGCTCTGCACGGGGAAAAGCAATAAGAAATACCCAAAACGCTATAGGTGTGCCTATAATATTTGAAGAGTTCCCTCGATTTCTCCATGATTCCATCATCAAATCCAAACGTGACGACAATGGGACCAACTAGATAGTACACCCTTTCAAACAAAAAAAGAATTTTCCAAATCGGTCCAGCCATCTCCGAGTTATGAGGTAATTATACATAAAAAAAAAAAAGTTCAAGACGAATTGTAAACCTCCTTTTTTGAAGTCGGTTAAAAAATCACTTCGACTTTGTCACGAAATTTGATTCCTTAGAAAAATAATTACCAACAACCTTCACACTTTTACAAGCTTAGGACTGTCGTACGTCGTTGATTATTAGAGAATGCCTTGCTGCATTAAGTCCGCCCATGGAACACTATTGTTAATAAAGTTTAAATTAATAAATATTTACCTCTATTATCTATATTTTTCATCGAATTATCGGCACTACAGTTATATTGTACTCGATAGCAGACATTTTAATGAGATATGCAAGCGGCATTATCTGAATACTTTCAAATTTTGAAATTACGGTGTTTATATGTATAAGTTTTTAAGCTAACATGGTCACTAACAGTAAGAACTTAAAACGAGATATTTACTGACATGTTAAGACACCGGAAGTGCGAGTTGAGAAACAACCGGCATTTTGCCGTAAGTACATGAAAAGAGTGATATGTAAGGTTCCAAACATTCTTCGGAAATATGCCGTGAAGACATCTTTACTCCGTTCTGCCGAAGGACAACTTTCTTCTGGGTAAACCCGGAGTCTATAAAGTGGACTGCAGCTGTGGAAAGTCATATATCGGTCAGACAAAACGTACCGTAGCTTGCAGAATTTCGGAACACATTAGGAGTTAGGGACGGGGAAAAATAGTGACGTTCAAAAATTGGCAATAGTCCGACATCTTTTAGAAGCAGGATCAAATCATTGGGTTGAGTTACCTAACCCTTAGGTCGTCTCGACTGAACACCGCTATATGTTGGTAAGTACTCGTTCACGTTGACTCACGGGCGCGGTGGCGGGCGCGGTCACGAAATATCAAACATATGGCGTAATATCCAAGTGTTCACGTACGAAACGCACGTGCGGTCTAAGTAGCGGGCAAGCTAGCGACGCTCGCGGCTATATCACACGTGTGAGTTGTTTGTGTGTGTTCACGTCGAACTAGCGGCGGAGCGCGCGATTCACCCGCGACGTCAGGTAAGTTTAAACAATTTGAACTTGTCGCTAGAAACGGTAGCAAGTTTTGATCATGTTTTTCAATACAGAAGAGTTTATTAGTGCCGTTTAGGCTAGAACTCCGATTTGGAAAAGTAAACACAGGCATCATATGAACAGACATTTCTCAATAAGTTATGGAAGGAAATTTCGGAATGATAAAAAGGATGTTCTTTCAAATTATTAGGAAAAGTATGAAATTCACCATACCATTCTCTTTCTTTATTAATTTCGTGCACACCAATTCAAATTTTTATCATCTTCCACTTTAGGTATGAATTTTCGGTTAAAAATAAAAGATCGTCGTCCATGTTTACAACCTCTGACAACACATCACAATCGCGCAAACACCTGGCGGCCAAGTGAACATGAACTCACCGCGTCTCCGCGCCTGCACCCGCTGCCGCGCCCGCGCTTTCCTACGTGAACAAGTACTAAGGGAAGCTATTGATATTACCAAATACGAGACTTATAATTAACATTCTGGCGACTGTTTTCCTTTCTTGTATGTATGTTTTGATTCGCTATAAGATCTCCATTCTAAATAAAGACAAAATTAATAAGTCTTCAAGTTAAATGACCGTAGTATTGCGGTGTAATAATGATGTGTTTTTACGTGTAGCCCCCGAAGCCCCACCGGAGCGAGTGCGGTGCGAGGCTCTGTCGGCTGTGTCCATCCGCGTGTGGTGGGAGCCGCCGCCCGCCGCGCTGCGCGGGGGGCTGCTGCTGGGGTACGAGCTGCTCTATGAGGTGGGCTCGTTTCTATCCGAAAGCGTCCTAATCTAGTGGCTAAGATGTCGGAATTGTGGTCGAGAGATCTATTCCAGACACAAGCATATTTAGCTTATTTGGTGGGGGGGGGGTTACCCAGATTTTTTTTTTCTCTGGGTGGGAAAGTCATCGAATGGCTCCGCTCTGAGTGGAGCGGAAGGGAGTGTCAGACTTCTACTGACTAAACACCCACCCTGTTTCTTCAGCTGCCCTTAAGTTCTGGGGCCGCGGTATCTCGTTAGAACATTCCCGCAACCCCGGTAACCAGATTACTAGTAATGTGAATTCTACCTACATTGCTAGTTCTCTATATACAATATGATTGCAAATACGATACATTCCTGGTAACGGATTAGAGACGAAACATATTTGGAGCAAATCCAGTCCCGGGATACTATGTTCAATACCAGGTTATTCTTGAATTATTGCTTCCGGTATTGTATTACTTTAACATCTTACGAGTACCAGGATTGTATCGTATTTCTACTCTTATTGTTATACATTACACACTATTTGTTTTGAGTTCCCTTTTTCCTTTGTTGTATTTTACTTATTTACCGGACTGTCGTGTAATCAATGGCTATTCTTTCTATTTCACTTAAAAACATCATACTAAATGGCGATGGCAATTCAAGCTTGATCACTAACATGATCATTAGAACATAAAACGGGATCTTTACCATGACATGATATTTATGTTTAATTGTAAATATGCCATTTTAAGTTCTAATGTTACTGATGGTAATTCAGTTCAGTAACTATTTGAATTGCTGTAGATCTAACTTTTTGATTGCTGATATGGCCACTATTCACCTGATGATATGCAATGATGTGGTCTAAGATGAAGCACGCTTAACTAGTTTTCTATTTTAACTATAGTGATTAATATCACGCATTGTCCACAGACAGTCGACGAGCTAGAAAGTCAAGTAGAAACTCGTCGCTCAGGAGGTATGGATACCATCCTGCAAGCTCTACAGAGAGCTGCCAACTACAGCATAGCGGTGCGCGCCAGGACCGCCGCCGGCACCGGACCTACGTCAGAGCCTGTGTATTGTGTCACACATGAAGACAGTGAGTAACTGAACACAACTCAAGTACTAAAACACGTAATTAAATATACAGTATGTTAGTTTAAACGAGGGACATATTCAAACCTACAATAGTGTATGCTTACATGATACTAATAAAAATATTAACACAAAAAAAAAACACTGATAAATAACAGACAGAACCATACCAAAAGTACTCGGAGG
Organism: Tholera decimalis; assembly: GCA_943138885.2. Taxonomy (NCBI): domain Eukaryota; kingdom Metazoa; phylum Arthropoda; class Insecta; order Lepidoptera; family Noctuidae; genus Tholera; species Tholera decimalis. The sequence goes on from OW964550.2 coordinate 1,281,063, forward strand.
GACTCCCGCGGAGGCGGAGTTTACACACGAACTTCCTTTTATGGCAGGATCGGGCCGTGTTTTGCCACGTGATTACTTTAGGTACTGTTTACAAGTTCATTCACCTCTTGCGCCTCAGTGTACATGATAAATGTATTATATTGGACAATTACGTCAAAAATTTAAGTTATAGGTTTTTCACATATTTGGGACGAGAATCGAATACTGAATATCCTCCCTCGATAAGTCCCTCGTTTAACCTAACACACCTCAAAAGCCTAGTGGCTAAGGTGTCGGGCTTGTGATCGAGAAGTCGCGAATTTGTATCCCACCCATTACACTATGGTCGTAAAACCGCTTCAAACACAAGCATATTTAGCTTAGTTGCAGGGGTAATCCAAATTGCTAGTAATGTGGATTCTACCCATATTGCTAGTTCTCTTTAAAAATAAATCATTACTGTCTAAAACCGTGTCTTGAGCGACTGATTTGGAATGATTTAATATACTATTAGTGAGATTAGTTTTATGTGGGTTTGTGTATAGTTGAGTATGTGTGGAGTGTCGCTATTGAAAGAAAACTCTTGCAACTGTCCTATATTTATGCTTGACTAATATCTTTACAAGCTACAAAAACATTTCAGTACCGGGAGCTCCGATGGACATAAAAGCGGTGGCGAACTCAGAAGATTCGGTGATCGTGAGCTGGCTAGCACCGCTGCAGAAGAACGGCAAGATCAAGCACTACACTGTCTACAACAGACCACAAAGGTTGGACTTTCATTATTTTATTTTATTAGATGGAACAACCAAACAATTATCTTATGAGCCTACTATTTTGTATCTGGGGCTCTATTATGTTGTATTAAAGCCATCATGGTTCCAGTGTGAGAAAGGCATGGAGCTATATGGGACAAGAAGCGTTATCCCTTTGGCACACTTGGTATAAGGGTGCGTTTGCACCAGAGATGTGCGATAGAAATGTGTCATGCGAGGATGTCTAGCTGTGCTGTGAAAATGTGTGGTGGTTTCCACCAAAGCTGTGCGATGAAAAATGTGCCTACGAGGATGTCTAGCGGAGCTGTGACAATGCGCATTAATGTGTGGTGCGAGTATGCGCAAACCTCGCAACACATCCTTCTCAACACACATTCCTCGCAACACATCTCTCGCACACATCCCTCGCTTGTTTTGTATGCGCAAAAATCTAGCTCCGCTGAGCCGTTTCCACCAGAGATGTGCTGACCGAGGCGAGGTAAATGAAGCGATTCTATTGGTTCTTTACAAACACGTCCCTCGCTACGCATCCTCGCACATCTCTGGTGGAAACGCAGCCTAAGTCAGTGTTTTGAAACTGTCTGATTGCGGGCGCATCTTCACACATTTTTCGGGGTTTAATTATTATTACCCAATGAATGTTTCCGCTCTCGGTGGAGCGGAATGTAGTATCAGACTTGTACTGACTAAAAACCCACTCGGTTCCTTCCGTTGCTCTCGCGTTCCGTGGCCGTGGTATCTCGTTACATCATTTCCTCAACCCTGGCAGTGACCTTATCTGGTCTTGTTATTGCTGCTGACGGCTTTTTGAGACGTGCTGTCTCGCTGGCCTGGACCTTACCGGTTGGTGAGCTACACCTGTCGTTCGCAAGCTCGTCCGGAGTAGTGAGAAACAGAGTCGTGTCTTTACCTCTGTATAGTTTGCCATGATCATTGCCAACAATTCTCTTAATCCTGCTAGAAAGTAAATCTCTTTACTTTCAAAATGATCCTAAATTATTCTTAATGGAATAATGAAAGAAAAGAAACTCTTCTTTGAATCTGTTTATTCTTGTTTTATTTAGAACATTGCTTTTTATCAACCGACGACAAAAAGAGGAGGTTATCAATTCGACGCGTATATATATTTTTTTTTATGTATGATCATCGATTACTCGAAGACGGCTGAACCGATTTGTTAAATTCTTTTTTTGATTGAAAGGGTCCCATTTTCATATACGTCAGGATCTGATGATGGGATCCTGGAGAAAACGAGGGAACTCTTCAAATATTATAGGCACACCTATGCGTTTTGGGTATTTATTATAGTAACTTGTGCAGTTGCTCTCAAAAAGTACCATTTGAGGAAGTGGAACTGATGATGAAGACCACAGATGGCCGCCGAAACTACTCAATAATAAGTATTGAGTGGATTGCGATTCGATTACTTGAATATGGATGTTAAGCACTTTATGCTCGTTACAATGCATATGGTGATGTAGAGCTGATGGTGAAGTACCAGGAGAACTCCTCAACAATTAACGGCCCAGCATTGGGAAAAGCAATATTTTGTAAAAGGTTATAAGAAGTTGACATTTAGGCTCTTGTAACTGGGTAAATTAAAAATAGACCAACTAAAAAGAGTGAAATAAAAACTTTTTACCGAAAAATTAAACCGACTCCCAAAAAACACTGCAAAGTGAAAAATAACTTTAATTTCGGAAGTCGGTGCCAAAAACGAAAATACAAAACTAAAGACACCGACTACCGAAATTAAAGTTATTTTTCACTTTGCAGTGTTTTTTGGGAGTCGGTTTAATTTTTTGGTAAAAAGTTTTTTTTTTAACTTATTTCTTACACACTACATATTCGCCATGAGAATTTTCCATAATCAATTGGCCACAGATACAAAATAATGTTGCCATTATAAATGTAGGGACGGTTTTCCCGCGTAAATTCTGATTCCGTAAAAAATTCTGGAATAAAAAGCAATATATGTGTTATTCTAGGATGTCAACTATGTACAGACGCCAGCACATGAAGCTACCCGAAACTGTCAAATTTCCCCAATCAACCTTGAATTTAATTTCTTTAACAATAAAGTTGAAAATCTATTAAAGAAATTTGACAGATTGTTGTAGCTTGATGTGCTGGCGTCTGTACATACCAAATTTCATTCAGTTTCGTCCTGTAGTTTGTAGAACCTGTAGAACAAACATCCATACATCTATACATCCATCCTCACATACTTTCGTATTTATAATATTAGTTACTAGCTTCTGCCCGCGACTTCGTCCGCGTAGAAGTCGAAAATATTCCACGGGATCCCGTCCCAGGGATAAATAGTATCCTATGTTTTATTCCAGGACATATTTATCTATCTGTGTGCCAAATTTCCTTCAAATCCGTTCACCCGTTATAGCATGATTTAATAACAAACATCCATCCAAACTTTCGCATTTATAATATTAGTATACATAGATATAGATTTACAATCCCATTTTTAAATATGAAAGATTTCACCTATGACTTCGTCCGCGTGCAATTTTTACAGACGGTGTTTTTTTTCTAATTAAGAGCGCGCCTAAAGCCAGCAAAATTTTAGAATTCACCCGCACTGTCCTACCCGCTCCTCACATCGAATACGATCGCGCGTGTACCTACGCGCTCGCTCGACGCGTATCTTCTGTAGTAAGTATACGTATAATATTCAGATGAAACAACTGTATTCAAAGTATGACTGCGTTATACAATATTACGAAATGTTATTATGTGTACGCGAATAATACGTAAATAGTAAGTTAGTAGGAGGTGACTATACCACTGGTATATGACTATACCAAAAGGTAATATTATATTATGTATAATATAATATTATTTTGGCGCGTGATTTTGGTGTGGCGTAAATAATGGATAACTCTGAAACTGTCGATTGGCCAGATAATATCTATCATTTACCCCACTTATATCGTCATATGCCCATGGATGACCAAATTATTGATATTTTTAATATTTTAAATAAAAATCGTACTTACTCTTACAAAATTAGGTACCATTTCTAAAATTGGTGATATTTTTTTCATTTTGTTTTTTTTTTTTTTATATCAGTCCTGAATATTTGTATTATCAGATCAGTATCAAGATTTTTTATTACATTCTAAATCAATATTGCAAAAAATAGTTATTCTTAAATTTTAACATTTTTTTCTACGGAATTACGCAATTTTGGGCCCCTGTATCTATAGTTGCAAACCTTCTGAAAAATTCGGAATAATTCCGGAATACTTCTGGGAAAGTTTCTTTAAATCAGAATTATTCAAAATGAATTTAAATAAAGCCCTCTGTGCGCCGGCCGCTGCCGCCGCGCTGCGATGGCGGTGCGGGGTGCGGTAAGAGGGGAGATGCTCCCCGGAGAAGTTTTCCCCCCGCGAGAAAGATTCGTACCCCGCAATCGAATGTTTCCGAATATTTCGCCCGAATAATTCAATCGAAATTAACGTGTTTGTTTGTTGTGTGGTGGGTGGGTTAATTATTGTTCAGTGCGAGACTACGTACGATACAAGAGTAAAATATAAATGTTTATCTATACTAATATTATAAAGCGGAAAAGTTTGTTTGTTTGTTTGCTTGAGCGCGCTAATCTTCGAAAGTACTGGGTGGATTTGGATGAAATTTGGTATGGAAATAGCTTGAAGCTTGAGGAAGGTTATAGGCTACTTTTTACGCGACTGCAAAAAAGGAGAGTTATGTTTTTACCGTGATAGAATCCACGGGAGCGAAGCCCCGCGTGAGTACTAGTTTTATTATAAATGGGATTGATTAAGTATATGTTGATATTTTTATAGGTAGATATGTTAGCCTGCGATTAACAGGATTTTTATTCTTTTGTTTCTAGGTAGGTACTCTACTTATTTCGAAATTGAATGCTATTTTTATAAATGTCAGTAGTTGAATAAAAAACCAGGCCTAGCATATTTTATTTATTTTTTGAAAAAGGGTTACCTATGTTTTTGGTTAGTTTGTATGTAGCTCTGTACGCATCGCGAGTATTCGCGAGTCGCATAGGTAGGTATTAATCATTACCTACCTACTTAACGCGTTTAATAGCCCAGCCAATAAAAACAATCAAAGGCAAACCTTGCAAGCAAACACGTTTTGATGCGGTTTTCAGAAAAGTATTTGTTATACTTAGTTAGGAGCAGGTTTTGGTATATTAACCGACTTCAAAGGTCGATTTTCCTGGTTTCTTTTGGCAGTTGAAATATTCCCAAAGTTTCGGAATATTTCGAAATACTTCCGAAGTATACGACGGGAATGATTCGGAATTATTCCCGCCAGACTATATCGAAAAAAATGTACTACACTGCGGTGGCTCATTATTTTAGACTAGCTTTTGCCCGCGACTTCGTCCGCGTGGAATAGTTACTTTGGGCTAACGTTAAATTTAAGCCCGATTTTGAAGCATTCTTCATTGGTGCTCCGCTCCTATTGGCCTTAGCGTAATGATCAGTGATCGGTGTAGGTAGATTGATTTTTGGTTCTTGTATCATAAATGCACACAGAAAGAATAACATGGATAAGCCATTTTCCCGGAAAGTAATTCCGGTATTTCCGGATTCAATTAAACATTGTTAATGTTGGTAGTGATATTATTCCTACTCAATTCAAAATTTAAAGGAAGGTATAAAAACTAAATTAATTCATTATTTATCTGTAATTTTTATTGTTTATATGTAATTTTATTTTTATCTGTAATAATATTGCTCATTTTATTACAATTCCTACCTTTTTTTTGAGGATGGCAAATCATCAAATGACTCCTTTCACTCTGGCAGAATAAAATTCCTACATAAGTTCCGGTTTTTTTTTAATAATCCACCAATTCCGGAGGAATGTCCATATTAATATATACGTTTCGGATCAATGACCCCATTTCAGTCTACCTACTCCGATCACTGGTAATGATATATATAGCCTATAGCCTTTCTCTATAAATTGAGTATTTAATTAAAAATATTTTTTTCAATTCGAACCTGTAGTTCCTGAGATTATCGCGTTCAAACAAACAAACAAACTCTTCAGCCTTATATATTAGCATAGATAGCTGTTGCCCGCGACTTCGTCCACGTTTCCGTCGTTTTTCGTAAAAAAAAGTAGCCTATGTCCTTCCTCACGGTTCAGTGATTTAGATGTAACACACAGATTAACTTTCGTAATTTAGTAGGGAAATATAATATGTCAATCTATAATACTGTTGAAAAATATATTTCATGTACAGAATTGACCTCTCTACAGATTTATTATAAGTATAGATAATTGCCTATTTAATGCAAATTCTAAAATGGTATAATAATAACCAGTATCTTGATAAAGTACAAAGTTATTGCTGTTCGAATCTTAAAGGAGAATTTTTATACAAATTTGATTTCAAAATTAAATTACTTTAACACTGCTGTAACTAATTTTAGACTCAAAGAGAATGAGAATTTCCTTAAAATTTGATCACTATGGGTTTGTTGGCACCATAAAAGACATTAGTAATTAAACAAATTTATTGAAAAAGAAAATATACAAGATGTTCGAAGTGGGCTCCTTCAGCTGCTATACACGCTCTACACCTTCTTATGAAGGACCGTCTCAATCGGCGCGCAAATCCTGCCGACGATATTTCGTCAGCAGCCGAACGTATGCGTTGTCGCAGCTGTTCAACTGAAGTGATTTCTTCTTTATAAACTACCTCCTTTAAACAGCCCCAGTAAAAAAGTCCAATGGGTTTAAATCTGGCGAGCGAGGTGGCCACATTCTGAAAATAAAATATTATTTCAAAACAAATTCCTTGTTATACAATCACGTCCACAATAAATTGATCTACAAAAATAGGGTTTAAATACCTAATGGGCATACTTAAATAGGTTCGTAATCGATATAAATATATTTCATCGAACAAACACGGATACCAACTAAAAGCTTGTGTTTATTTTGCATATACTATTCTGCCCGCGTTACCTACGACTACGAGTGACCATAAAAATATTAAATAAGAAGTGGTATAGGTAGATATTTTTTTTTTTTTATATAGGATACTCGCAAGATCATTATTGTTGTCCATCCGTGTATCTAGATTTTTAGAAGATCTCATAACTACCTACATTATGGGAAAATGATCATAAAATTGTATCGTGAAGAATAACATAACAAAATAGCAAAAGTAAATAGCTACCTATTATGAATGTAATTTATTACCTATTATCCTAATAATCTAATAAAGTACCTACCACGAATTTTTGATATCGTCGTGTCTGGGTGTTGTTTATCTATATATGTATGTATTTAAAAATATATTTGTCTATGTATATCAGCTGTCTGACACCCATAGTACAGGGTCTTCCTAGTTTGGGGTCAGACAGCCGTGTGTGAAATGTCCCCACATATTATTATGTCTAGTTACCTACTCGGCCCACGAAAGTGCGTAGGTAAACGAATTTAGATCTTGTGTCTCTCAAAATAAAATCTAAAATCACCTGCATAAACTTTCTCGAAAGTATAAAATGTATTTTTATTTTTTCAGTATATAACAAACAAGTAACTCACAAACTTACCTTCGACAATTAGCCATCCTGTCAATTTGTAACTTTTTTAGTTCTCTTTCAATGTTTTTTTTTGTTTCCCATTTCACTATTTAGTTCGAACAACAACAACAATTACGATTGAAATGATTATAACTCGGCGCAGCTAAAACACTTGAGCGTAGTCCTCTCGTCTCAACAGAGCGGTAGCGACTGATGTGTGAAATAGAAATATGCTTGAAGCTCCCGCAACGAGCGACGGAAGATGACTTCTTGCGCGGAATAAAAACGTAGTATGCGCCAAAAGTGTTTTATCGTAATAAATCCAAAACTAAAAGGAATTACATAAAATGCCTAAGCAAAGCCTTTACTCTTGTTTAAATATAATTATTTATCAAATTTTTGTCGCAATAGGCATTACCATATCGAGTACAAAACGGAAAAACATGAGAATTAGAGGTTATTTCGTGATTTTTTTCTACCAAGGAAATGTTATTATTTTATGTTTTTGATCAGAGAGAGCCCTTGAAAATATGATGTAGTTATTCATATATTTTTATTTTAAGATTTGGTCTGGAATTTTTCATGTAAAATCAAATAGAAAATTGGTAATTTTGCTTTATACGCGCTCTTAAATGCAATACTGATCTAAGAGCTTTCAGCTCTTTAATGTCCCACGGCTGGACAGGAGACTCAAAGGTAATGTAGGCAAATTATTTCAATATATCCCGCTGGCTAGATACATTTAATCCCCATTATGGAAATCCCTTATTATGAGGGTTATATAATAAATTGTAATAATAAATAATTGTAATAATGTGTGTGTATCTGTAATTTGTGTTGTAATCTTTGTGTATGATGATAATTTAATTTAATTTTAATTTTTCTAATTTGTAATTTTAAACAATGTAATATGGATCTTTGGAATCTGAATTAAATGATTTTTTTTTTTATACCGTAACTATACGGATAATGATATAAATGTAGGTAATATTTAATAACATAAAATTTAAGTAAGGGCCCTGTTTAATTTAAAACTTCTCTGTATACAATATTTGAGGTTGTTTTATTTTCCGGTATCAAAATAATCTGCTTTTCAGATGTTCCAACTCGTGATAGACGAACATATAATTGCCCATTGGCTTATATTTATTAGTTTTTAACATTACATTTTTAACACTTTAAACACTTAAATAAAAACCCTAAACTACATAGGTAATACATCTAAAAATAAACTAAAATATGGCGTCCAGAAATTCGTGCGCATCGCTGTCCACTGGTAATGTGCCCAAAAGACTGACGGGATTTGCCCATGGGAAAAACATTGTTTTCGTAAGTCAATGCCAACTAAAGAGAATGTTTGTCCTTGGGACTTGTTTATAGTCAGGACAAAAGATGTTTTTATGGGAAACTGGAGTCGCTTAAACGGTATAGGCAGGTACGCAGGAATCATTAGAATTTTCGGGATGTAAGCCAACTGGCCAGCTTCTGGTCCGATGAGAATAGTCGCCACAATTAAGTTATCTTTTAAATCTTTAATAAGTAGCCTTGTGCCATTATACAGGTTGGGCGGGCTTAAATTCCTTAAAAGCATAATAGGCGTTCCAGTTTTCTAGAGCAGTTCGTGAGGTGGCAGGCCAGGTGGATTCAAGGAATTTAAAAATTCTTGCGGATAATGGACTACATCCTCGACATTGCACACTGTATCAATGGACTTGTAAATTTTGGATTGATCGAAGACTTTTAGTAAAATTAGGTTATTGATTTCATTGAAATGAAATTTTAAAGGCTAATATGCATGATATAAAGATAATTTATAGCCTATAGCACTCAGGGATAATGTAGCTACATGTAAGCGAAAGAATTTTCAAAATTGGTCCGGTAGTTTCAGAGATTACCCCCTACATACAAACTTACAAATTTTACCTCTTTATAATATTAGTATAGACTATTAGCCTGCATCATCCCACTGCTGGGCAACGGCCTCTCCTCATGATTTCCAGGTGGTTCTATCCAGGGCCAAAGTAAACCACTGGTCGTTAGTTTGATCCAGATCGTCCCGTCATCTACGAGATTTACCGCGACTATAATATTAGTGTAGAAATGTGTGATAGTGGATGTGTAGTAAGGAAAACAGCTAGCTCTGGTAATGAGGTTTATTGGCACCAACCAGTAATTTTCACACCGTCAATCAGTCAGGCGGGAGCACGTTGCGTCGGTGCCCGACCGTAGGAATAAGTGAATGAGATCAACGAGACGTTCAATAAAAAATATGGCTGCGCTAGCTTACGCTAGTGATGCCCTTTTAGTAATATTTTAGTGAGTGTTGTGGTTCCAGTGTTGGGGTTCCAACAATTAGTAATGAACAATAATGTGTCAGGACGGGCCAGCACTCGCAGCTGACGGTCCACCACACGGAGGACGAGGAGGAGTACCAGGTGGAGGTGCGCGGCCTGCACGAGCACCAGCTGTACGAGTTCTGGGTCACCGCCGCCACCGCCTCCGGGGAGGGCGAGATGAGCGCCATCGTAGCCAGGAAACCCAATGGAAGAGGTGAGTTATCTTACTTCCTAAAAATATTTCCTTTCCTATTAATATTATTTATTACATTAAGTTACGGTTAAGGATATTAGACAAGTGGTCTAATATCCTTAACCTAATTGATACCTAGTGTACTACCGTGGTATACTGGTTCTAACATATATTTTTGTAAAAAATAACAAATAAAGCACTCCTTGTGAATTCACCTAGTGAACAAAGAATAAGTCCAAATCAGGCGCAATAAAGTTAAGAGTGCAGAGTGCACGCGTCAGTGGCACTTCGCTCAACAGAATCTATTCTCGCAATCTGACCTCCATCGCACCTAATCAATAAACGAATAAGTGATCCCAGAACTTGTTCACTCTTGCTATAAAAGCTGACGGGTCATTTATAGTAGGGAACACAGAAGCCGACAGAGAGTTCCACGCGGTGGATGTGTGCACAATAAATGTACAGGAGTAGCAATTAATACGACAAGATGGTATATCGACCAAGTGTGGATAGTACAGTACCCTACAGTACGTCTGGTATACCGGTAGTGAAAGGAATAGGTCGTTGAGCTCTTGCGCACATTTTCTTAAGTACTATCTGTAGAAAACCAACAGGCAAGCAACGTTTTGCCGATGAGCCAGGCTGTGAAACTTGTCTACTAGCACCTTGTCGCCTATGAGCCTAAAGCTCTGCACTCTGAGTAAACTAGTATTTTGCAGAGCAATCCCACAAGTGTATGCAATACTTCATACAGGAACAGACTTGGACTTTATTCAAATTCAGAAGCTGTCCAGGAGTATCGTCTCACTTTATGTAAGATTCACAGCATTTTGGCTGCAGTCTACGCTTATCATTTCAAGTTTAGGATATTTTGGCATTGTTCCAAGCGCCATGATCACGAATGATCTGAAGCCATTGCGGGTGGACGTTTATGAGAAGATGAATCGCTCTACCGTGCTGCGTGAAGCGTGCTGGGCCCATAACCCAGAGGTCCATTGATCGAAACCACGCTCTGCTACCAGTTTGTTCGATCCCCAAGCCAGCCAACGGTAACTGGTATGTTCGAACTGTCCGCGATTGCACGGAGCTTTACCGTTGTCTTTCAAACACAATATGGGCTCTCCGGCCTTACCAATACATAATTAAACTTTACACAGTTAGATATTCCAACATGCACACTTACCTGCGGCTGGTTGACGACAGCGTGTGACCTTGGTAGATCGCGTCCGTGTGTGTGTATGTAAGTATGAAATGAGTAGGTGAAACGTGTAATTTGATCAAGTGTTGATGGACGAAGGTTCCCAAAGACGCAGGTCCTCACAATGTGGTCCCGGCAGCATTCACAGCACCACTCTGCTACACTTTAGCACCAGATTGAAGCAGCTATTTATCACTAATTCACAATTATTTTCAACAATTCGCGTGCCATTCGGTTTGGCGTCAATACGGCGTATTGTTCAAAATATCCCAGTATGTTACTCACTTCGGGATTCCAATATCAATTAATCGTTAATCACACCCAATTTGTTCTTAATTAACTGAGATTCAATAGGATTTTTCAATTACACAATAAATCGATCTCACCAAGAGCGGACATTTTTTCAACGTAACAAAGGTTATCTGTCAAGTCATTTTCAAAGACAACAGAACGCACCTTTTTGTTTGGCAACATTATTCTATTGTCTTTGATTTTGACTTGACATATAATTTTCCTTGCAAAAGCAACCGCCTTGTTTGTTGAGATCGATTCATTGATTGTAATTAAAAAATCCTGTTGAATCTACGCGGTTAAAAGATAATTTGGTCGCGATTAACGATAAGTGTAATCCCGAATTGACGAAAAATCTGGGATATTTTGGAACAATACCGCCGTATTGACGCCAGACCGAATGGCACGCGAATTTGTTGAAAGTGATAGTGAATTGGTGATAAATAGCTGCTCCAATCTGGTGCGAAGTTTGTGCTGCATCCCGGCCCGGACCACATTGAAGCTTGCGTCCTTTGTGACCGCCGTGACACCACTTTGACACCATTACACTTTCAAATATACTCACACACACACACACGGACGTGATCAGAACAGATCCTCGCTTGGCGTCTACAGCTCAGGTAAGTCTAGGCTATAAGTTTACCTATTTGTTAGTAAGGCCGGAGGGCCTATTGTTTGTTTGAAAAACAACGGGAAAGCTCCACGTACCGTGGACTGTTCGACATACCAGTTACCGTTGGCTGGCTTGGTGCTGAAAAAACTGGTAGCAGAAGCGTGGTCTTATAATATAAGATCCACTAAGTAAATTGGAAGTCTTGAACATTGATAAAAATAACTTAATAATTTTGAATATATTACCATGTCATCCGGGCTATCAGATTGAAATGGTACTTGTAGTTTGTACTGTAGTCCCTGCATTGTACTGACAAAGTAAGATTTATTTGTGAAATTAGGAATTATTAGGTTGTATTTTGGTACATAATTTGGTATATTTGTTGTAATTAATAATTTAATGTCGGTGATCTCAATTTAAAAGTTTATATAAATAATAATCACACATTTGTTAACATAACAAGACTTGAATTGTGTATATTGATTTATTGTTTAGTGTGATTATTGGATTGTGTTATTGGACATTGTCCGGCTCAATATTATACATTCAATTGTTGTGTTTCATTGGTGTTGATCCAGCATAATATATACATTAAATTGTTATTTTTTCTGTAACTAGCCATCCTTAGCAAGCTAGATTCATACTTGGAATAAGTACAGGGTCGGATTTGGACCTGAAATAAATTGAATTTAAGTTTTATTTTTGTGAAATTGTTCGGTTGGCTAACAAGTCATTGTTTGTTTGTATGATTAATTTTAGCCTGTTGGTATTGATATTTGATTGTTGCAATGGCCTCATTAAAGCCAGTCAGGGAGTCTGCTGCCGGATTGGCCTCACAGTTGAGATGGTTCACATCGGCAGCAGCAACGGTTGAGCGTTCGGACTTGGAAGAGCTCACCCTTGCTCGGAACGAGCATGTGAATGAGAGGATCAAGTCAGCTGATGCTGCGCTCACACGCTTCAACGAGTACATCATGGACGTGGATTTGGGGGTGATGGACCAGGCAGCCTGCGATAAGGTTTTGGGTGACTATGACCAGATTGTCCACCTGGGGGATGTCATTTTATTTTATTTTATTTTATTTATTAGGGACAAAAAACAGTTACATGCCAAGCTTAATAATAGATTCTTAAATTAACACAAAAATGAGATATACTATTATACTTAATCTATTCTATATCTATGTTACTACACATGTAACCCACACCATTGTCCACGAAATCACAAAAAAATATTAAAAGAAAACAGACATATAGTTTGCATCATAGGTAAATGATAATTAAAAAGAAGGATAAAAAGGTTATACATACTTATGAAGTTAGTATCTCTATTGCTCTTGCCTTAAAACTATGTTTAGAAAGAGTAAATATGTCAAGCTCCATGAAGTACGTGTTGTATGTATCAACAAGGCGACGAAGAGGCACGCGCACCCCGGCATTAGTCTTACACGAATTTGTATGGAATAATCGAGGCACACGCACCCCACGACACATGACAGATCTAGGTACTATATAATGTAAACCATTTGACAATGGAATGCAGTCGAATCTGTTAGTACATATTCCATGCAGCATCATTACACCCAGTAGAAATCTTCTAGATTCCAGACTAAGAATATTATAGCGTTTCAATAATAGTTCATAGGAGACTTTAGGACGATAACATTTATAATTCATAGTACGTAAATACTTTTTCTGAACAATTTCTAGCCTATCTTTGTACTTATCATATAGGGGATCCCAAATTTGGACGGCGTATTCTAATTGCGAACGAATTAGAGTTGTATATAATGTTAAGAATGTAGAGGGTCGTACAAAGTTACTTGAAGATCTCATCACTAGTCCATACATCTGAAATGCTTTTTTTACAATATTGTCAATATGAACATCAAAATGCAGTCGAGAGTCAAGCGTAACACCCAAGTCGCGGACAAATTGAACTTCTTTAAGTCTAATATTATTTATTGAGTAATTAAATTTTATCTGATTTATATTTTTAGTAAAAGATATTGTGTAACATTTAGGAAGGCTGAGGAAGAGTTTATTTTTGAGGCAGTATTCATAAAATCTATCAAGGTCGTGTTGTAAATAATGGCAGTCACGAATGTTTTTACAGGTAGTATAAATTTTCATATCGTCTGCATACATCAAGAAATTTGTGTTGATAAAACATTGTTTTATGTCATTGATGAACAATACAAAAAGAAAAGGGCCTAATACTGATCCCTGAGGTACCCCGGATTGAACAACAATAGAGTCAGATTCATGCCCATTAATGACGATCTTTTGAGTCCTATTGTAAATATATGAAGCAAACCATCTCAATAAATTGCCGCGAATGCCATTAAAGGCAATTTTTTCCATAAGGAGGGTGTGATCCACCTTGTCAAAGGCCTTCTGAAAATCCGTGTAAACTGCGTCAACTTGTACCCTGCGATCCATATTCTCAAAGAGGTAATTCACAAAAGTCATCAGGTTAGTGGTGGTAGAGCGCCGTTTCACGAAACCGTGTTGTTCAGGTATAATAAGATGACGGATATGAGGATATAGCGTACTGTGCACAAGTCGTTCAAAAACCTTTGACAAGGTGGAGAGAATGGAAATGGGCCGGTAATTTTCAACATTATTTTTATCACCACTCTTGTAAACAGGGGTGATAGAGGCTCGTTTCCAGACAGTAGGAAAGATCCCTTCTTTCAAACACTTATTGAAAATTATATGTAAGGCGGAAGATAAGTGGTCAGCTGTTTTTATGAAGAAGGAAGGTGGTATGCCATCGGGTCCAGCTCCTTTATTAGAATCCAGTGATTTTAATGCTGTACGTATTGATTCTATTGACAAGTAAATATCAGAGATACATGGGGAATTGTCTTCATAGCAATTAGATGGTTGCCATTGGTCTGGGTTAAATGCAGAGGGTTCGTATACCGAACAAAAGAAAGTTGAAAACAAATTGCATATTTCCTTGGGGTCATCGGAAGAAACATTTTTGTAAAACATAGTAGCCGGGTACTTAGCTTTGCCTTTTTTGGAGGAGACATACGACCAGAAATACTTACTAGATTTAGAAATACTGTCTTCAACTGATGTCATATACCTCTTATAACATTCAACGGCCTCACTATGAAATAATTTGCGATAATTTGAAAATTGAATATAATCAGAGTGATTGCCATATTTCTTCCATTTAATCCATGCGTGTTCTTTAGTTTTAAATATTTTTATTAGAGAGGGTGAAAACCAGATCGGAAATTTTGAGTTTTTAGTATAAGTTAATGGAATATGTGACCTCATAACTCTATATATAGTTTCATAAAAAAAATCAACAGCCTTCTCAGAAGAAAGGCGAGAGAGTGACTCTTCCCAGTCTATATCACCTAAGTCATGTTTAATGCAATCATAGTTTGCTTTGTAGAAGTTGTATCTGCGAACCTGGTGGCATTTCATTGGTTTGTTATGCACATCTAGGTGAGTTAGTATAGAAAATGGAGGGTGGAGGCTATCAGGATTTACCAACACATTGCAAGGCACCGCTTGAGGGTCAGCGTTAGAGATTATCAAGTCTAGCACACGACCTAAACTATTTTTTGTGAAATTAAACTGTATACCATTTATCATATTTATAAAATTAAGTAATATACGTCCTATAGAGTCCGTGTGACGTGCAATGGCATGGTTGCCTTGTTGCACCCAATCAATCTCAGGTAAATTATAGTCACCAAAGAAATGATATGTATTGCAATTGGGATTATTAGCTAACACTTGCAGCATGTCTAAGTACTGTTCATATACCTCTGCACTCATCGCTGGAGGTATATACACGACACCAATAATGTGACGTGTGTGCTGCTGGGTGGCAGGCAACTGTACCAATACGTGCTCAATTTCAGAGTTAAACAATTGAGTTGTCAATATTGTAGCTCGCAATACACGAAGCACCGCAATCAGAACACCACCTCCATCTTTTTTGTGAGTCGCAATACGGTCACGGTCACGTCTAAAAACAACATATCGATCGTCAATAAATTCATTATCACGGATTTCAGGAATAAGCCAAGTTTCAGTCAGAACGATAACGTCATAAGAGTTACTCAATATGTTCATATAGAGTGTTTGCAACTTTGTACGAGTACCTCTACAATTCTGATAGTAAAACGTAATGTTATTAGTAGCCATTAGTAACAGTAATATAATAAATCTGTATTACGTAACACTTACTACCCAACTCATAATACGTAAGCCCGATGTCTACAGTTATATAATAAGTTAAAGATAAGCCAGAACTACAAATGAGTTTATGTATGCTGCAGTGTTTATACTCCAAAGTATTATTCAATATTATACATAAATGTTTAAATGGCACAAAAAGATTCGACAGTATTAAATAAAAAAAAACTAGAATTAAATTTGAGATATTTTTAAATTTAAGCAATAACAACCAAAATATATTAATATAACATTTGAGACTGACATACTCATTCACTAAATTTATAAACCTGTCAAATAAACATATAGAGAAGGAATAAAGACAAAGCTTAGTATACCTAGATAATGTAAACAAACTGTGCGAACATAGGCATAGCTATGAATCTGGGTTTTCAGTACACTTTTTCTCATTCAAAACAATCTTTTTAAGATCTTCCCCAGAACGTATAGCAATTGATGAAAATCCATCCCGCTCTCGTACAAGCACTGTCCCATTCCTGACCCAAACGTATTTAAAACCGATTTCATTAGCAATCTTCTTGGCTTCTCGAAATAATGATTTATTATTTAGGGTTAAATGTTCATTAAAATAAACCTGTACTGAGGCACCAGAGATGCCTAACTGATCCGACTTCAGCCCCTTCTTTTGACGACAGGCACTTAGAATGTTATCACGAATAATACGTGTTCTAAATTTTATTATAATATTTTTAGGTTTTCGATCATGTTGTTTGGCATGTGGTACTCTATGTATCGATATGATATCATTATGAGACAGGGGTAAGTTAATAGCGGACCCAATGGAATCCACGATGGCAAACAAATTTTCATTTCGCTTCTCTGGTAAATTACAGATTTCAATGTTACATGAACGTGCCTGCTGCTCCATTGCCTCAATCTTAGCCTCAAGTTTAGCCACAGCTTGTCCATTCATACCATTTCCCATGTCATTCAAGCGTTTAACATTCTCTCTATGTTCTATTTCCAGATTTTCCAGACGAGACTTCATCTCCTCATAATTTAAATTAAAAAATTGAATTGATTTCTCAATCTCAGAATATGACCTCTGGATATTGAGATTTTGTTGTTTTAATTCTGATACTTCTGCGGCTATTTTGTTAAGAATCACATCCTGATCATCTTTCCATGACTGCAACATAGTCCTCAAATCCTCGAACCTGTCAGTCTCCGTGCAGTCGTCGTCGCCCCTGAAGCGTTTTTTGCTCTGCCGTGTTGTGACGTTATCCATTTTATCGATATTTAATTCAGGAACAGATGCAGCAGAAGACAAATCAGGCTCTGAGTGAGTCTCAAGTAACGCGACGCCGGAATTCTGGGGGGGTGACCGCAAAGTGCGAGGCATTGTTGCTCGACGTATTTGCTATACAGAACGAGTAAAATAATTCGGCAGAGTTGCAGTCGATATAACTCGGATATTTCGTAAAGGCGGCTAGATGATAACTTGGCCCAGCGCGCAAACACTCCGCCTCCGTTTATCTGGCGACGCAAGTTCGATCCGGGCGATGTGCAAAACTTTTTTCGATTGTTTAAAAAGAGTTTTTCAAATAAATTTGAACATCCATGCAATGTAGGAGCTCACAAAATGTTCTGTCCTGCCTTAACTCCTCCCAGTGGGCGTAAGCCTCAGGTAACAGCACCGCAGGAGTGACAAGGAATTGAAAATGGCAAAAACAACCAATTGTAGCACAACAAATCACAAGTACACAATATTCACAGCGCGATGCGACACACGTCTGTCCGCTTCCAATAAAAGAACGAAACTGAGTCATAAGTCAACGAGCCCGGGAAATTTTGAGGAGCCGGGTGCCTGAGGAGGCCAGGACTCAGACCTCCGTTGTCAAGGGCCCTGGACTATTGGGTAAGCTGCCCACCCTGGAGTTGCCACATTTTGACGGTCGTTTGGACCACTGGCTGGGCTTCATTAATCTCTTTGAAAGTCTTGTGGATGCACGCTCGGACCTCGGACCTTCGCAGAAGTTGGCCTACTTGTTGTCCGTTTTGGAGGGCGAAGCTAGAGCCTTGGTGCAGCACTTGCCGGTCACGGACTCCTCCTACCCTACCGCCTTGGAGCTTCTCGCTCTCTAGCGCTTCTCTCCCGACGGTATCAGAACAAGCGCTGCCTGGCTGATGTGCACATCGGCCAGATTTTGGGACTACCGGCCATTTCCAGCACGTCGACGTTGCGCACTGACTTGCTGAACCCATTGGTCTCAGCGACCAACGCCTTGAGACGCTTGAAGTTACCGGTGGAACATTGGTCGTACCTGTTGGTGCACATAGTGCTACGGTTGCTCCCTGCGGAGTTGAGGTCACGTTTTGAGCAGAAGTATGGTGGGGATAGTGCCACCCATCTTCCCCCCTTTGACGAACTCCTCAAGTTTTTGGAAGACGAGTGTCGGTTTTTGGATAACACTCGTGGCGCCACGGGGTCACGCCCACCATCTTCTCGGCCAAGAGACCAGGGACGCACTAGGGCTCGGGGGCCTGTTGATGTTCGCCCCGCCCCCCGTTTTGCTGGCGTCCGGAGTCCTCGGGCTAGGGGGCCTGTTGATGTTCGCCCCGCCCCCCGTTTTGCTGGCGCCCGGAGTCCTCATCATTGTGACTTTTGTAAGGCAACGGGGCATGTCATGGCGCGTTGCCCGGCCTTTTTGAATTTGCACGTAAGTGCCCGCCGCCGCATTGTCAACGCACGCCATTTGTGCTTCTCGTGCTTGGGGGCCCACGTCCATCGGGACTGCCCCGACCCCGCCCGTGTAGAATTTGTAAAGGGTCCCACTTGAGATTTTGTGCGCCAACGCGAACCGCTCCAGCAGACCATCTTCTGAGGAGGGTTCGCGCAGGGGGGTATTCCGGAGACGAGCACCGGGCTGAGGCCCGCAATTCTGCACGCCGCTCTCCACTCCCCGCGCAAGTTGTACGGGATCCCCGCGAGCGCCATTTGGTCTCCCCTCGTCAGGGAGAACGCGCGTAGACTGCTAGGCAGCAGTGGCCGGACCAGCACCGCTACCTCTCCCCTCCGTTGGCGGAACGTTCCCGGGTTGGAGTCGCGCCCTCCGCCATTCAGGCATCCGGTGGGATATGCCCTTCCGGCGATGGCGAGTGGCTCGGGACACCGGGCAGCCTGGATGCGGCGATCGGTCGCCGCCCAGGCACCGCTAGGAAATTGGCGCCTGCGCCGCTAAAGAACCCCCCGGATCGAGTCGATTTTGTTGCCAACGGCCTCGGTCAGGGTCTGGGGACCCTTGGGTGACTCGATTGTGGTCCGTGCCATTTTGGACACGGGAGCCCAGGGTTCCCTTTTGTCGTCTTGGTTAGCGGGACAGGTTGGCCTGGAGGTGAACGACTTCTCAGGCAAAATTCAGGGAATTGGCGAAGCGGCTGTCACCACTGTTGAGGGAGAGACCTGGTTTGAAATCACCCCTGTGAGTTGTCTGTACCCTAAAATTGGTGCTCCTGCCCTTGTTATGCCGACTATATTGGATAGCCATCCCGATTGTCAGTTGCCTTTGGATGTTCTACGGTTGACGTCAGGTCTGGATTTGGCTGACACCCGGTTTGATTCCCCTTGTACGGTGCATTTGTTGTTGGGTTCCGATGTTTTAGGGAAACTATTGTTGTTGTGTTGGGAAATATAACGGTCTTGCAGCCGGAGACCTCATGGTGCCACCCGAGGGGCCTGGTGGCGGTCTCAACCATCTTCGTCTTTGCGATTATGGGCCCAGTGTTGAACGTGCCCCCTCCTTCTGAACCTGTCTTTGCGTTGGT
This sequence comes from Tholera decimalis, assembly GCA_943138885.2. NCBI lineage: Eukaryota > Metazoa > Arthropoda > Insecta > Lepidoptera > Noctuidae > Tholera > Tholera decimalis. Next base: position 1,300,989 of record OW964550.2, read on the forward strand.
GTCCGGCTCAGTCCTCTCTGACGCCGTTCAGAGGTTTTGAGAGGTTGAAGAGCCCCCTCAGGTGGCCCGCTTGAATCCGGAACACGAAGAGTGCGAGTTGTTCTATCAGAACAACACCAGTCGACTCCGCTCCGGTCGGCTTGAGACCCGGCTGCCTTTTGTTGCGGTGCGACCACCTCTCGGCCAATCCAGACCTCCAGCTGAGAAGAGATTGTTGGCAATGGAGCGCCGCATGGCCAGGGAACCGGTGCTGCGGCAAAAATATGTAGATTTTATGCGTGAGTATGCAGACTTGGGACACATGTCGGTTTCAGATTTGGATTGGCGCTCAGTAGAGCATTTCTTCTTGCCACATCACGCGGTCCTCAAGCCATCCACTGGTAAACTGCGCACAGTGTTTGATGGGTCTGCGAGGACTTCTTCCGGCGTCTCCTTGAATGATTGCCTGCATTCCGGCCCCAAATTGTTGAGGGATTTTTGTGACGTTATCACATCTTTTCGTCGTCATCAAGTAGTCTTTGTGGCCGACATCAAAATGATGTTCCGGCAAACGGTTATTCACCGGGATGACATACGTTATCAGTTGATCCTGTGGCGGGAACATCCCCAGGATCCCATGATTGTGTATGAGCTCAACACGAATACGTACGGCCTTCGATCAAGCCCCTTTGTTGCTATTCGTTCGCTTTGGGAGCTTGCGGACCGGGAGCGTTTGAGGTTCCCTCGTGCGTCCGCCATCTTTTAAACGGACCTGTACGTCGATGATGTCTGTACTGGAGCTCCTACGGTTGAGGAAGCTATCCTGTTGCGTGATGAGTTGGTCCAGATTCTGGCTTCCGCTGGCTATGAGTTGCGTAAATGGGTGTCCAACTCGCCAGCGCTATTGGAAGGTGTGTTGGAGGATCATAAGTAGGATCCTCATTTGTTTGAGAACGTTGACAACCCCGCCATGATGGCCGTCCTCGGCGTTCAGTACCGACCAGTTCAAGACACCTTTACGTATGATGTCGACTTGGAGTCTCCTCATACTTGGACTAAACGACTGGTGTTGTCTACTGTAGCAAGGACCTTTGACCCTAATGGTTGGATCTGCCCGGTATTGTTTTGGGCGAAATGCTTCCTTCAGCGCCTTTGGACCGCTGAACTTGTTTGGGACGAGCCACTTCGGGAAACCCTGTTGGAAGACTGGCTCCAATTTGTATCCGTGCTCCCTGTGGTCAATGAGGTCGCGCTGCCACGCGCCATCCTCCCCCTTGGGGTTTATGCTGCCACCCTTCATGGGTTTTGTGACGCGTCCTCTCACGGTTATGCCGCCGTTGTTTATCTGCGCACCGTCAGCGCCACGGGCTAGGTGAAGTTGTCACTGATCATGGCCAAGAGCAAGGTGGCCCCCCTCCGGACGGCATTGACCATCCCTAAGTTGGAGTTGTCAGGGGCGGTGCTTCTTGTGCGTCTCCTAAACCACGTTGCGCACACTTTGGGTGGAACTTTTGACATTCGGGCTTCTTACGCCTGGACGGACAGTCAAATTGTTCTGTGTTGGTTGAAGACGTCCGTCCACTCTTTGGAGGTCTTTGTTGCGAACCGAGTGTTGCAGATTCAAGGTTCTGAAACGACTTTGATTTGGAGGCACGTGCCTGGTGACCTGAACCTGGGCGACGTAGCCTCACGCGGGTGCATGGCCCCCCACTTGATTGCTCACCCCCTCTGGTGGGGACCGGACTGGCTGACTCGCCCCGAGGACGATTGGCCTCGAACGCCAGTCTTGATGTCAGATCCTTTGCCCGGACTTAAGGTGTTCGCTGTTGGGACGAAGGATCCTCCGTTTGATCCTGAATTTTTGTTGAATCGATACAGCTCCCTCGACAAATTGTTGAACGTCACCTCGTGGATCAGGCGTTTTGGTCATAATTCTAGGAATCCAGGGGACAAGCGCCTGTCACCAGTTCTCTCTCCTCAAGAGCGACAGGAGTCACTCCTCCTTTGGGTCCGCTCTGTGCAGGCTGCACACTTTGAGAAGGAGATCGAGGTCTTGAAGTCTGGTAGGGTTAAGTTGTCGGGAGCCGTTAGTAAGTTGAATCCCTTCTTGGACCAGACGGGTCTTTTGCGTGTTGTAGGACGGTTGAGGCACTCTAACCTTCCTTATGGGGCCCGTCACCCCCTTTTGTTGCCCAAGGAGGGCCACTTGGTACAATTGTTGGTGACTGATCGTCACGTTAAAAACTCGTATGCCGGTTGCAATGCGCTGTTGGCCATTCTGCAGCGAGAATTTTGGATTTTGTCGGCGCGTCGTACTATTCGTAGCATTGTCTTCCGTTGTATGCCGTGTTATCGGACTAAGGCCTCCACTATGCAGCCCCTAATGGGAGACTTGCCGGCTGATCGTGTCAATGAGGCGAGGCCCTTTGCTGGCGTCGGAACGGACTTTGCTGGTCCCTTTTCGTTGAAGACGTCCACACTTCGAAATAGTAAGATTGTTAAGGCTTATTTGTGCGTTTTTGTCTGCCTGTCAACCAAGGCAGTACACTTGGAGCTGGTAACCTCCCTCTCGACAGAGGCTTTTGTGGCGACTTTGGAAAGATTTGTGTCTCGCCGTGTGTTACCTTCTTTGATTAGGTCTGATTGCGGTACGAACTACAAGGGTACAAGTAACTATTTGAAGGAGGTATACGCCTTCCTTAATGAGAGCCAGGTTGACATTGGTAATAGTTTGGCCCGCCGAGGGGTCACTTGGTTGTTTGACCCGCCAGCCTGCCCCCATTGGGGGGGTATTTTTGAGGCCGCGGTGAAAGCGGCAAAGGGACACTGGCGGAGATTGTTGGGAGACACCGTTCTCACCTTTGAGGAACTAGCTACGGTATTTTGCCGCATTGAAGCTGTGTTGAATTCGCGCCCATTGTGCCCGCTCTCTTCGGACCCGAATGACTTGGAGGCTCTAACACCGGGCCATTTCTTGATTGGACAGCCACTTGTCGCCTTGCCGGAGTACCCCTTTGTTGATGTGAGCCAAAATCGGCTTTCGCGGTTTCAGTTGGTGCAACAGCTCGCTCAGAACTTTTGGGAGCGTTGGAGCTTAGAGTATCTGCACATCCTCCAGCAACGCGTCAAGTGGACGGATAAAACTCATCCGCCCAAGATCGGAGACCTCGTCCTGATTAAGGATGCCAACCTTAAGCCTTTGTATTGGCGCAGGGGGCGCATTCTCAATTTAGTGGCTGGCACCGACGGAGTCCCTCGTTTTGCTGAGGTTTTGGTGGACGGATCCATCATAAAGAGAGCGGTCGCAACCTTGTCAAGGCTTCCAATTGATTAGCGGATGGGTAGGCCCGTCCGGGGGGGGGTAGATGTTCAGTCCAACGTGAAACAGAACGCACCTTTTTGGTTGGCAACATTATTCTATTGTCTTTGATTTTGACTTGACATATAATTTTCCTTGCAAAAGCAACTGCCTTGTTTGTTGAGATCGATTCATTGATTATAATTAAAAAATCCTGTTGAATCTACGCGGTTAAAAGATAATTTGGTCGCGATTAACGATAAGTTGAAATTGCAATCCCGAATTGACGAAAAACCTGGGATATTTTGGAACAATACCGCCGTATTGACGCCAGACCGAATGGCACGCGAATTTGTTGAAAGTGATAGTGAATTGGTGATAAATAGCTGCTCCAATCGGGTGCGAAGTTTGTGCTGCATCCCGGCCCGGACCACATTGAAGCTTGCGTCTTTTGTGACCGCCGTGACACCACTTTGACACCATTACACTTTCAAATATACTCACACACACACACACGGACGTGATCAGAACAGATCCTCGCTTGGCGTCTACAGCTCAGGTAAGTCTAGGCTATAAGTTTACCTATTTGTTAGTAAGGCCGGAGGGCCTATTGTTTGTTTGAAAAACAACGGGAAAGCTCCACGTACCGTGGACTGTTCGACATACCAGTTACCATTGGCTGGCTTGGTGCTGAACACTCTTTCTTTTTTGTTTTTTGTGATGTTATCCGCTTTAGAGGTGAAATGAAGGTGAGATAATTATGTAGACCGGGTTGTTCTGCTTAGTGGCACTTACGTTATCAATAGCGGCAAGTACAAAGATGTTAGGATCTACAAATGCTAAATTGCAGTAGTTCTTGATGTTTCGCTGACGGCGCTTCCCTTTCTTTACGAATAAGTGAGATATTTAAAGGACACGTTCGTTCTGTCTAAAGGCCTTTTTTTCTCTCGAGGTGGGTATTCTCTTGGATGTTTTTACTCTATCACGGGCGAAGTAGATTAGTCAGATTCTAACTAATCAAAACTTGTGTTGCTTTGTATTCTTGCGCCCCAAGCTGCAAGTCAAAGTTTAGATTTTGACACCCCCGCGATGTGTTAGAGGGGTGCGCGAGGAACATTAATGGTTGCCACCTTAGGTCCCGAGTTATAGGGGGCAGCGAACGTCCCTAAGTCCGCCGTCCCTGAACCTTTCAATGGGTTCGTTTTATATGGGATGAAGGGTTGAACGCATCATCTGTCTCTATATAGTTGCATTTAAATAGAATCTAATTAGAACATTGCTTCTGGATCTATCATGGAAGATGATAGTTGTCGAATATCTTCACAAAAAATGTCATTATCTGCAGTTGGGTATCAGTGTTTTGCATGGAGCGACTGCTCATTTTAACCTTCATAACCTACTACCTCTTGACAAGAATTGTGCAGATAATCTAATTTCTGACCCATTCACGAACCGACTTCGACAACATAGTTAAAACTTGAAGATGGACATGTATGACTGTTGTTATTTAGCCATGATATAGCTCGTCACATAAACACTTATTTTTTATGTTTTCAGCGCCAGCAAAAATCACATCGTTTGGTCGTCGTGTAGAGGCGCACGAGGGCGCGCGTGCCTTCTTGCGCTGCGGGGCGGGCGGCACTCCGCCCCCGGTGCGCGCGTGGGCGCGGCGCCGGCCTGCGCCCCCACTAGCACACGACCACAACTACCTCATCGACGGCGCGCACCTCATCATACTCAGTAAGCACACCTACCACCCCAATAGGCGTGCGGGGCGGACGGCGCTCCGCCCCCGGTGCGCGCGCGGTCGCGGCGCCGGCCTGCGCCCCCACTAGCACACGACCACAACTACCTCATCGACGGCGTGCACCTCATCATACTCAGTAAGCACACCTACCACCCTACTAGGCGTGCGGGGCGGGTGGCGCTCCGCCCCCGGTGCGCGCGTGGGCGCGGCGCCGGCCTGCGCCCCCACTAGCACACGACCACAACTACCTCATCGACGGCGTGCACCTCATCATACTCAGTAAGCACACCTACCACCCTACTAGGCGTGCGGGGCGGGTGGCGCTCCGCCCCCGGTGCGCGCGTGGGCGCGGCGCCGACCTGCGCCCCCACTAGCACACGACCACAACTACCTCATCGACGGCGCGCACCTCATCATACTCAGTAAGCACGCCTACCACCCCACTAGGCGTGCGGGGCGGGCGGCGCTCCGCCCCCGGTGCGCGCGCGGTCGCGGCGCCGGCCTGCGCCCCCACTAGCACACGACCACAACTACCTCATCGACGGCGTGCACCTCATCATACTCAGTAAGCACACCTACCACCCTACTAGGCGTGCGGGGCGGGTGGCGCTCCGCCCCCGGTGCGCGCGTGGGCGCGGCGCCGGCCTGCGCCCCCACTAGCACACGACCACAACTACCTCATCGACGGCGTGCACCTCATCATACTCAGTAAGCACACCTACCACCCTACTAGGCGTGCGGGGCGGGTGTCGCTCCGCCCCCGGTGCGCGCGTGGGCGCGGCGCCGGCCTGCGCCCCCACTAGCACACGACCACAACTACCTCATCGACGGCGCGCACCTCTTCATACTCAGTAAGCACGCCTACCACCCCACTAGGCGTGCGGGGCGGGCGGCGCTCCGCCCCCGGTGCGCGCGTGGGCGCGGTGCCGGCCTGCGCCCCCACTAGCACACGACCACAACTACCTCATCGACGGCGTGCACCTCATCATACTCAGTAAGCACGCCTACCACCCCACTAGGCGTGCGGGGCGGGCGGCGCTCCGCCCCCGGTGCGCGCGTCGGCGCGGTGCCGGCCTGCGCCCCCACTAGCACACGACCACAACTACCTCATCGACGGCGTGCACCTCATCATACTCAGTAAGCACACCCACCACTCTACTGCCTTCCACAGCCTTATTCTACCAGCGCTTATAGGAATCGATCCACGCAGATAACCGGCGGACGCATGAACAGGCGCCGATAAGCACCGAACGTCGCCGACAAGTTCCAACACTTCGACACGTGCACAGCGCTGGTGCCGCTGATGAGTACGACATTTTGCTCTCACTGCTTCAATATGCTTGCTTTATGTAACTGTTACCAGAATGGACCTGCGCCGATAAGCGCTGATAGATCGCCGCCGACTACCAGCTTTCTTTCTATATACGACCTTAGCTTTTTTAACGGAACCTCTACATACATAATTGAATATGCCCGTTCCATCATCAGACTAAGACAAACGGCAATGCGCCATCGTTACATGGTGGACATCCCACCCATACGCACAAAACGTTTCTCGGGGAATACTTTCGATGTGCGTACAGATATAAGGAGTAGAAATCCCTGCCAGTGTCTGTATTTCCTAATAGCTATAACCTGGGAGTCTTTAAATCAAGAGTGAATGTTCATCAAGGGACGCAATAATGACAAAGGTTTTCATGTCATTGGCAAAGCGTAATATTTAGTTTGATACCTCCCTCCTGATCGATGTCGTTCGAATAGACTATAAACAAGAACGGACCTAGCAACGAACCTTGAGGCACCCCACTGGCAACGTTTACACAACTGAGCATGTTGTTATTTATTACTACAGCATACAGCAACATATCATAATAAATGTTATTAATGTAAGAAAAGAACCACCTTAGAAAGTTTCCACGAATGTGTATGTATCTCATCTTCTTGATCAGGGAATTGTGGACGATCTGATCCACGAAGATTAGAAAAACTTGGTAACACGATACCCCTGAAATTACAATATTGTTCATATGTTATGTATACATTTTTCTACAGTATAAAGGGTGGAATTTTTTAATGCCACCTGAAGGGAAAGTACTCTTAATACTGTAGATAGAAAATTTTACTCAAATAAAACATTCCCTTATTTTTGAATAGAAATAAAACTGCATTCAAAGATTTTCGAAAATTCGCTTGCCACACCTGGGAATCGAACCGACTAAAATCTGTAAAAAATACACACTGTACTTTTATTGCATTGATCGTTAGGATCAGGATGAAATCTCTCTAACAAACTTGATAAATTAAATGATAGGTAAACTATGAAATCTTAAATTATTTCAATTATTTACAAGAAAATGGTAAACTAACTAATTAGCTCGAAATGGGCTCCATTTTCTTGGATACACAAATGTATTCTTCTAACCAATTCATTTCTAGTAACGTTTAATAATGTGTTGTAGTGAATATTATAAATCGTATTCGGAACTTCAACTCTCATCTCGTTTACATTCGCATAAGATTTCATGTAAATTAGATTTTTCATATATCCTCACAAAAAAAAAATCTAAAGGGGTGAGATCTAGTGATCTCGCAGGCCATCTGATTGTGCCATTTGTACCAATCCAGTTATTAAAATGGTTATTAATGTAGGCAGTAGTGATTCTGCTGTTATGGGCTGGAGCACCATCTTGCTGTAGAATTATTTGGTTTCGCTCTTGCTCGGGGAAACCATTTAACTCATGTCTTAAGAGATCCAGTATTTCAAGATACTTGACAGTGTTTAAATGACCTTCGTACACGTGTACTAATACAACCAAATTTCTCATAATTCCGCACGAAACGTTGAAAGAAAATTTTATTTGATTGTTACTTTCATGAACACGAACAGGATTCACTCGAGACCAATAGTGGTTATTGCGGCGATTGTACATGCCGTTATTGCTGAAGTTGGTTTCATCAGACCATATAATGTTCCTCAAAAAATTAGGGTTACGGTCAATTTCTCTCAGCATATTTTGACATAACTGTAACTGTCTCACAATCCCCAGGATGCAATTTTTGCACCAACCGACCTTCACGATAACATTTATACTTTTACTTTTTCAGCACTTTAAGTACGCCGTTAATGATAAATGATAAATGATCTTTATTTTGCAAATTGGTTATTAAATAACTCTTTTACACGTCATTTTTTTCCTTAAATATTAACTAGATGAGGCCGGTGTTTCCTAACTGACTACCCTGAGAAGAAACACCGAAACAAACTCAGGGGTCCGTCTCTTTTAAAGTCCATACAATCTACACTGAATTAATTATATGGGAACCTTGTAGGTTTCAGTCTGAGGCGGTCTTTTGAAGAAAGATGCTCACAGATTTGAGTGGGCCTGTCCATACAGTGCAAGCATTTGTCAAATGACGTATAGCTCAACTTAGAACAAGGAGCTTAACGATTTGACGAATAATACCAAGGTAAGGACCTTTAGGTAGGCCGCAAAAAGCACTCAAACTGCCAGACAATTTATTATGTTTAACTCGAATAAATAAATAAGAAAAAAAACCTACATAGTGCACATATTCACAATCGTTTATGAGGATTATGTAGATTAGTCTGAAATGGCCTTTTGAGGAAAGACCAAACCACAGAAATCAAAAATACAGAGAAGTGGTAAGGGGGCGTAACGGTGTCCGCGCGACATGGCCACAGGGCTCATGTCACAGGCAAGTGGCCGTCTCCGCGAACTAGTGCGCTTTCGACGGCGATCGTGATAACATATATGAATGCCGAGTTGTTCTGTGGTATCTTGTAAAAACCGAAGCCAAAATCAAATCTATGTGAATCATGGAATCACTTACCATATGTAAGTACAAGTATTTTACAATATTTGTCTTTAAAATCATGAAAAACAATAAATCGTAAAATATTTCTTGGTTTTACTATGTTATTTTTGTTTTCAAATATCAGAGCGACTGTACTCCTTTTGCTATAAATACATTGCTCCTTAACCACTACCTGAGTTCGTCACTAAGTAACTGGACAAGCAATGTAAACATAACATACGAAACTGTATTACGCGGATTCATCGCGTAGTGAGGCCGCCACTTCTTGCGACGAATTAGTGATGTGCTTGTGCAGATCCACTAACGTAAGCTATCGACAGCAATGTCGATTGACGAATGAAATATTGCTATTATAGTTTAGGGGTTTTTCAACCGATGACATAAAAAAGAGGAGGTTATCAATTCGACGCGTATATTATTATTATTTTTTTATGTATGATCACCGATTACTCGGAGACGGCTGAACCGATTTGGAAAATGCTTTTTTTGTTTGAAAGGGTATACTTTGAAATTGGTCCCATTGTCACCAAGTCAGGATCTGATGTTGTCCCATCATCAGATCCTGACTTGGTGTAATTTTTTGGTAAAAAGTTTTTTATAACATACGGAAACCTCTAAGAAAATATGTTTAACTTTTATTTTACATGAGATGACAGAAATAAAAATACGTTGAAAAGTCAAGTGTACAAAAAAGTAAAAAAAAATAAACAATTTATTTTACGCCCGCAGCATGCGTAAGGAGTTCCGACGTCGCCGTCGCTACAATAGTTTATTTTTCAATCTGTCAACCGTTTTAGCCCGGTTGGAAGATCGATGTAAATAATGTTTTTTTACTTATTTTGATTTTTTTACAGAGTAGTAGAGAAATGCGTAACCAATATTCGTAAAGTAAGTTACTTTAATTTTAGGTTAATAATCGGTGGTGTTTTTCGGTTTAGAATTATCGTATGTTATGCCTTATCCTCATGCTATTTCTTTATTTTTTATGGTTTTTGTATTTTGCTTCCATTGAAGCTTCGAATGCGTTATAATAATCGGCATGGTTCAGATAATATATTTGTGAATTGAGCTTAAAATAAGTCAATATATTCATGCTATTTATTTGTTATGCATGGATGTGTGTTTGTTTTCATATATTTAACAATTTCTCTACTAACTAGGATTTTTCTTATAACAAAAACCTATTATAACCTACTAAACTATTACCTGCGGTTACCCCGCAGGTAATAGTTGCGTAACCCACTTACAGTAGGAATCGGTTTCATTATGCTAAATCAACAACACTCACTGCGGTATTTACGTTGTTGAGCAGACCAATATTTCGAACATATGAAGCAATGGATTAGCAATATACGTCAAAATCATTCAGATCTTGATTTATAGTGTGTTACGTAATTATTGCGATGCTTATTATATGGTGACGTTTAGAAGTAGCTTAGGATGTATGTAAATGATAAATAAGTGCTTTTCGTACTTTTCAGCTTCCCAAAAGATGGTAACATAATAAAGCAATGGATTGATGCCACAGGCATGCCACCTAACTGGTACCCTACAAAAAATAGCACCATATGCTCGGTTCACTTCAACGCAGAAATTCTAGTCTCTAAAGAAAAGTCGCAGGCTTTTTGAATGGACAATTCCAAAATTAAGAGTACAACTGATATTTGCAGAAGTGTGTTAAATTTTATTTTATTACTGAAAGCTATTCTCATGATTTTAGGGTATTCATAAAATCAGTCATTCAACTTTTCAGGATTCTATACAACCTATACGGCTGGCATGTTCCGATCAAGAGCGTAATGTAAGTTAACATCGACTTCTATTTGACCTATCACTATGATAATTAAATATTAAGATTTAAGTCGAAAGCGCCAGGGTAGCCCTTAATACTTAGTAGGTAGTACTTAATAATAATTATGTAATGTTATGTTCTTAATAATATGTTTATTGTTATTGTAATATTTTCTGGACATGCCATTTTTTATTTGGTTCATTTTCAGGTGCCCAAAAAAAATTGTACAATAATAAATGGAAGAATCGATAACTTTCCGATTTAGTCAATCACTAGCGTATATGTAAAATAAATTGCTTTTGCACAGCACAACGATAGCGACCGATGTTTTTGTGTGGGTAAATTCTACGGTGCATGGTAAATACACGCTGTGTTTGACGGAATAAGGTTTATTATTGATTGTATAGTACGTTCTGATTTAAGAAATGCGGGTGTGTGCGCGAGTGCGTATCTATTGATTTTATTAAACTGCATGTGTACTTGTTGCCCCGCCCAGCGCCTAACTGGAGACACACGGTTCCGATATAATTTCGTCTGTTGACCAAATCTACTTATTTATTTTATCTATGGACCAAACAGATTTGAGTAGACCCGTCCCGTCAGTGCAAGCCTTTGTCAGTTAGTCTGTAAGCTCAACTTTGGACTACTAAGGAGCTCAACGACCTGACGAACAATGCCAAAGACGGTACATTTGAGTAGGTCACTAAAATACTCAAACTGTCAGACAACGTCGTAATAAAGAGAGAGAAAAGAAAATGTAAATGGATATTTAAAAAAAAAAAGAATACCACATAATCCTCGCATTTAAGTACATAATTAAGTAAATATTCAAAAAAATACATATATTATACTTTACAAAGTAAGTAAATATTCATGTCAAAATAAATATTAAAAAACAAAAAAAAAATGACAATTTGTATAAAAAAATAAAATACAAGAAATTGTGATTGTAAACAACACTAGTGCTCCCTGTATATCATTGGAGCAGCTCAATCCCAAGCCTTTTTATCCTCAACATAGTCTTTAACTGTGTAAAAAGCCTTCTGGCAAAGCTTGCGTCTTATGACTAATTTAAATTTGTTGAGGCTCAGTTCTTGCAAATGGCAAGGTAGTTTATTATAAAAACGTATGCACTGGCATTTAAAAGAACCACCTATTTTCTTGAGCCTTGTTTTTGGAATGACAAAGTTGTGTTTATTTCTAGTATTTACGTTATGGATATCACTGTGTTTTTTAAAGAGATTAATATTTTTATGTGCATACAAGAGATTCTCATAAATATACTGAGAAGGCACAGTCATTATATTAATCTCTTTAAATTTATCTCTGAGGGAGTGCCGTGGACTTAATTTATAAATAGCACGAATGGCTCTTTTTTGTAACACAAATATTGTATTTATATCGGCGGCATTCCCCCATAGTAAAATGCCGTATGACATTACACTATGAAAATAACTAAAATACACTAAACGGGCCGTCTCTAAATCAGTTAGGCCACGAATTTTTCGGACGGCAAATGCTGCAGAGCTAAGTTTTTTGGACAATTTATCTATATGGGGGCCCCACTGAAGCTTCGCATCTAAAGTAATGCCTAAGAACACTGTGGTGTCTTCGGGTTTTAAGCTTTCGCCCTTTATTGACACACTTGTGTTTACTTGTTTCACATGCGGTAATGTAAACTTTATGCACTTAGTTTTTTTCTCGTTAAGCATAAGATTATTGACATTAAACCAATTCACTACCGTTGCGAGGGCACTATTAACATCGTCAGTAACCATCTGCTGACGTTTGAATTTAAATAAAAGTGAAGTATCATCAGCAAACAACACTATATCATGATTATCCTTTATGAGGAATGGCAAGTCATTAATATAAATAAGAAATAGAAAAGGACCTAAAATTGATCCCTGGGGGACCCCCATTTTGACTATAGATCCGGGAGATGTTTTACCGTTCACATCAACTCTTTGAATCCTATCACTTAAATATGAAGTAAGAAGATCCAGAGAGGTATCCCGGATTCCGTAGTAGTGTAGTTTCCTGATCAATGTTTCATGGAGAACACAATCGAACGCCTTCGACAAATCACAAAATATGCCCAAAGCATCGCACTTATCTTCCCATGCACTATAAATATGACTTAAAAGTTCAACACCGGCATCAGTTGTTGAACGACCCCTAGTAAAACCAAATTGTTTGTGATGCAGTAACTTGTGCTTATTAAAATACCTCTGCATTTGATTTAAGATAATTTTTTCAAAAATTTTACTAAAAGTAGGTAGCACTGATATAGGTCTATAATTTGTGGGGTCTGAAGTGCTACCTGATTTAAATAATGGTAGTATTTTACTATATTTCATTAGATCGGGAAACTCACCATGATCAATACATTTATTAAAAATAACAGCTAATGTAGGTGCTACAATGTTTATAATAGACTTGGTAACATCAACTGAATTACCCCATAGGTCTGCAGTCTTTTTAACATTCAGAGATTTAAAAGTTTTTATTATATCATTATAAGTTACATATTGAAATTGAAATTCAGAGCCACAAACTGGCACATTTTCTTTGAGTAAAGTTTCTGCAGCAATGGGTGACGCATTCAGAGATCTGGTTGTCAATATGGGAATCTCAGCAAAGAACGATTCAAAAGCCACGGCAACTTGCGAATCTAATTTAATTATTTTATCATCAATAGCAAGGCTGTAATCGTTATTTCGTTTGCAAGACCTGCCCGTTTCACTATTAATAATATTCCAAGTCATTTTTATTACATTATTACTATTTTTAATTTTTGAACTCAAGTAACGTGATTTGGCAATATAGCACACTTTTTTAAATAATTTTGAATAATTCTTAACATATAAATTAAATTCTACTGTGTTGATATAAGTCCGTTCCTCATACAGTTCATAAAGCCGTTTTCTACTTTTATGGATACCAACGGTGGCCCAGTCGCTAAAGGAAGTGTTATTATTTACTGATAAAGACCTGGGAATAAATGTGGTATCAAATTGTTTACAGTACATGTTAAAAAAATCATTATAATGTTTGTTCGGGTCACCATTAGTTGACAAATATGGCATTTTGTTTAAAAGTTTAGTTTTAAATGTTTCCATGCGATATTTTGATTTAGGGTTTACAGTGATATCTTTTTTTGTCTTCATCTTACCCACATTTGATAGAGTAATTAGTTGCCCACAGTGATCAGAATCTAATAAGTTTATTATTTTTTTGTGGGTAGGTAAAACATCTGTATAAATATTGTCTAGGCAAGTGGCACTAGTGGGGGTTATTCTAGTAGGCTCCATAAACAGGTTAACAAGATTGTATGACTGGAACAAACTCAAAATTTTAGTACTCAAGCCAGAATTTTCTAATAAATTAACATTAAAGTCACCACAAATAATGATAGACTTGTTCAAATTACAAATTTTATTCAAAACTTCATCCATTACTGACTCAAAACAGTCATACAATCCTGAAGGTGGTCTGTACACACTTAATATAACAAACTGCTCCAATTCAATACAGGCTATTTCAATTATCCGCTCAACAGAGAGACCCACAATATCCGTACGATCCCTGAATTTTAGTTGATTACTTATTAATATCAAAGAGCCACCATGTATGGCTGATACTCTGCTGAACGAACTACCAACCTGGTGATTTTTAAAATTGAAACTAAATTGATGGTTTTTTAACCAATGTTCTGTTACACATAGAATATCAATACTATTAATATTAAGAAATAATTCTACTTCTAAATCCTTACTTAAGAATCCTTGAATATTTTGATGTACCAGGTTAATAGTAGTTGTTGATTTTAAAACTACATTTGTTTTATTCTGATTATTTACAATAATGCTAGAGTTTGTATCTGTTGTCTTAATTTTTAATTTAAATCACAATTCATAATGTCAATATTTGATGCCAAGTGATTGGCAGAATATTCCAACATGTCATGGCATTGCTCAACAGGAGCAACTTGTTTAGCCAAGTTCTTGGCTGTAATATTAAAGTAATATGATAGCGACACAGCTATCTGTCTTTTACAATACATAGAAAGATAGTACCTATCAACAAGATATCTATCTTTTTTCAAACAAAAAGTATGTCCAACATAAGTGTTGGTATCAATTAAATGAAATAAATTATTATTTATTGTCACATTGTGCAAAGACATGTTAATATTAAATCTAAAAAGGTTTTCTTCCTGTGGCAAACTTTGACTATATGGATATGTGAACATAACAATTTTTTTTACTTGTAAGTTACTCAGAATCCTATAGTATTGGAGCAGCTCTCCCTTGTTCAGCGTCCCCCTACTACCAACAAAAATGACAAGTGTAGTTTCTTGACAAACTTTACAATTTATTATTTTTTTCATTATATCAGATAATGAACAGCCAGGCATGCAATTGTTTATTATTGAATGCCCTGGATATTCATTGGTTAAAAGTTGGCCTAAACTTTTCCCAATCTCATCACAAAAAATAACAATATCATTATTTACACTCTTTTGTGACAAACCATCAGAATTATTTGAATTTTCTACCGGCAAACTGACACAGGACTGCAGTAAATTGCTATCATGCATTGACAATAAATGGTCTGGTGTAGATATAACAGATTGACAATGCTCACAGTTGCTGTTTTGGGAGCTTATCAGATCATTTATTGCCAACATATATTCCCTCACTTGGTTTTCAGAGGCAGAATATTTGATTGACACGGAGTTAAGTTTTTGCTGTAACCGATTTAATTCACTCTGTAAGTCTTTGGTGTCAGTTTGGTATTGTTTAGTACATTTTTCTAAGTTCGAAGAATACATATCTAACAGTTTTAATAAATGTAACCTTTCCCTGTTTAATTTAACATTTTTAATAAAGAATTTTTGTTTTTTGACCATTTTTCTTGTTTTAATTATGTATTTATTTATTCTTATGTACTTTTTTAATTTATTTTTACTATTGATAACTCTCATAGGTTTAATTGATTTACAGTCATCCTCATTCGTTAAATCTATTACATGAGATGGGTTAATTTGCGAAACCATTGATGGGTCAACAGGTAATAACTCATTAAATAAACTTTGATTTAGTGAGGCGGTGATGTTTTGAAGTTTGCAGTCTCAAGTTCAGATATATGAGTCTGAGCCTCTTGCAGTTGTTGTTGCAACAAATATTTGTGATCCAAGGCTTGCTCATATTCTGTGCTACATTGGCTAAATCTATCTACAACAAGTTGGAGCCTATCCCGGTCTTCCATAACTTCAGTGTATTGAATGTACAACTGAGACATATCATTTTTTAACTTCCTATTCTTTTCATGGGCTTCTACTAGAACTCTTTCATTGTCATCCATTTCCTTTATTAGTTGATCACAGTACTCCTTGGACGCCTTTAATTCGCTCAAAGCCAGATTGAGCTTAGACGCTTCTTGGCGAGCATAGACACTGCGAGTGACAGGCATGATTAAAAGAAATAGAAAGTAGCTTGAAAGAGACTAAGTGTTTAGAACGATGCTTAAAAGATAATAAAAACGAAGGAAAAATGAAATTAAAATACAAAGGCAAGAAGTTCTGTCATCAAACTAAACAAGGTTATGTTTAGGTATGTCAGGTCAATTTTATCAACACGTAGCCGTATGGAAATTAAGTATAATATAACTAAAAGTAAAAATTATACTACGTAAACAACATAAAAACCAGTTAAATATAAAAAACACAGGTACCTGATATCAAGATGACAATGCAAAAATTCACTTTAGCCGGTAACCTCAAACCTGTCACCGATTCACTACAATAAAACTTTAACTATTTTGCACTTAATATATCAATTTATCACAAAATACACCTGAATATCCTATTTACTCAGTGAATGATTGGAAGTAGACCTCACAAATAAAGTAAATTAATTTTTAAAGTTAAAATAAGAGAGCGCTACAATAAATCAGCTGTTAGCTGTAGTGTTGCCACAGGCAACGTTGAACATACTCTATGCATTTTTACTAGTTAATTCATCGAAGTCAACGGCCAAGTCAAATAAAATCTAACTATATTAATAAAGAAATCGCAGTAAAGATCCTTAGACTTGGCTTCGCTTTGCTTAGAGATTTCATTACTTTTTATAGAGAAACAAGCAGCTTAGGCGAGACTTGGCTAATTTTTTACAGGATGTTTTTAGTGGGATTTCACTTCTTTTTGCAGAAAGCTATTTTTGACTTGATTAGTTTCTTAATTATTTATACCTTTCATAATTTTAGGTTTTCTTATAAGAATTTTTTTTTTCATTTTTGGTGTAGATTTTTTTTATTAGTAATCTTTCTTTTCTTTTTTTCCGGTTCCGATTCTTGTACAAGTTTTCGTGTTGCCCATATTAATTTATAAGAAGGGGCTCGTCACATTGAATAACTTTTGTGAAGGCGCATTTCCATATCTCCCATAGTTCAGCTGAGCTCTAAGGCTTCTTCATCAGATACTTCAGACCTTCAATGTTTTATACTTATTAGTAGAAGGGACTCAACACCCTGAATAACTTTTATCAAGGCGCATTTCCATATCTCCCATAGTTCAGCTGAGCTCTTAGGGTTCTTCATCAGATACTTCAGACCTTCAATTTTGTATACACATCAGTAGAAAGAACTCATCACATTGAATAACTTTTGTCAAGGCGCATTTCCATATCTCCCATTGTTCAGCTGAGCTCTTAGGGTTCTTCATCAGATACTTCAGTCCTTAATTTTTTTTAACTTCAAAAGAAAGGGCTAACCACGCTTAATAAACTTTGTGAACATAGCATGTCGATAATTTCAATAGTTTGGCTGGTCTGTTACGGTTTCTCCTCAGGGTCATAAGGTACTCCAGATCTTCCATGATCCTAATACTGATAGTTTTCCCTTCATAAATCAAAATCAAAAAATTGATTTTATTTTACATAGGCCTAAATGGGCACTCATAAAACGTCAGAAGTTAGTGCACGGTTCGAAATTGGTCGTTTCCTATGGAGAAGAACTGGCAAGAAACTCCACGGTTACTCTTTTAAAAAAATTCTTGATTTTCACAATCTTTGCATAACAGATACAATTTTTTATTTATTTTTTTGGTATGAGTGGACAGTATAGACTAATTGACATAATAAAATGTAATATAACTAATCAGAAATGAATCTCAGAGTCTATAGTGTTCACACATTTACATAAAAAATTAACTTTACAAAACTGCAAATAAACTAAAGCAAATGACATAAAAATAAAAATTATATACAAGTAAAATAAAATGTACGGTGAAACCATACATCAATAATGCACTCGTGCAATTTTACCTTATTTTACGCATTAATAGCAGTCGACTATTCAGTACACGATTGGCGGTCATCGCGTGTGCTCCCTCGCTCCTTTGTATATACCTTTGGTCCGAAAATATATTTAGCTTATTTATAATCATCCGCCGTATCATTTAGCCATCTTCCTAACTTCTACATGGTCCTTCGAGCATCCGGGCGGGACCTCGCGAGTTTTAGTATTCGTTTTTCTTTAGGGAGTAACGTGTATTTAGTAACTTGTGAGTGAACTCGTTCAGAAATCAGCATATTGGAGTGTAGCGATACGTGTGAACTGTTGACATACTTTCGTGATCGCGGAACTTTAGCAAAGCGTTTGTGACAAACCCTAGCAGCACAGGGTGGCGTTGCAAAATTAGTTAGCAAGTGCACCGTCCTTAAGCATCCCAAGCAGCGGGACATCAGCGCCTTCAGGTCGGGGCAATCAGCATTTTGAGCAGCAAGCAGCACATCGGTATTTGAGCAGCAGCACTCAGGTTCTACAGCAGCAAAGCAGCAGTGCCCGGCTACACCCGAGCACCAGCATTTGGAGTGCATCAGCAGATCAGCGGCAGTCGAAAGCCAGTTTCGTACAAGTAAGATCTTTCCTTTTTTATACTAACTAGCAGCATAATGGAGGATCTTTACTACCAACAACTTGAACTTAGCGAGTCAATCAAGAAAATACCGATAAACATAAAAAAGGATAGCGCCGATAGGAAATTGGACGACTATTTTAAACGACGACTGGAGTTGTTAGAGAGGTATTGGTCAGATTTTCAGAACAATCATTTAGCTATATGTCAATATGGGGTCAAAGATCATCCATATTTTATAAATTCCGAGCATGAAAAGGTTAGCAAACTTTATACAGCAGCCAAGTCTCTCATCAATGAACAACGCCTGCAGTTGTCAAGCAAGCTAACTCCTATGAAATCTATTAGGGGTACTCAACCAATACAGGAGCAGCAAGAGGACACCAATCTAGCAAAAGCAGGACCATCGGGTTATGAGCAGCCAGCAGAAGCCAGCATGTTACGAACAATGGAGTCAAAGGGCTGTACCAGCAAATTAGATGACATGCTGCGAAAGCAAACAGCAAATTTCAAAGCATTCAAGAGATCAGCAGGAAATATCGACTTAGACTCCATGTCAGAAAAATGGGAGATGGAGGACGCCTTGAGAACACTTCAAGCGCGCTGGGCGCAAATTGACTCCCTCCACTTGGAGATAGATAGCGAGATGGGCGAAGAGGAAGCAGATTACGAAGAAGTGTATACTCAGCATGAGCGATCATACATTCAATTAAAGCGAATGATCAATAAAAAGCTATGGAGTGTATCGCATAGAGAGCACTCCACACCAAAAATGGATATACCTGTGTTTTCAGGCAGCTATCAACTTTGGACGTCATTCAAGGACCTCTTTAGCGAAGCTATTCATAATAACCCTACCTTGTCCCAAGCTCAAAAAATGCAATTTTTAAAAGGGAAGGTTAGGGGCGAAGCAGAAAACCTTATTCAGCATCTTCCTATAAGTTCCGACAACTATCATACCTGTTGGGAAATTCTAAACCATCGGTATAACAATAAAAAGCTAATATTTACGTGTGTTATCAATACTTTACTGGGTTTACCGAGTACGCAGCATCAAACGTTAGGTCATATTAAGAAACTGCATGACGTAGCACTAGAAAGCTTGCATGCCATACGGAACTTAGGAATAGATATCAGCACCTGGGACCCGCTTCTTGTGCATTTATTAGCGCAGAAGCTGGATAGCGAAACGTACGGGGATTACATAGACTCTCTTAAAAATTCTAGGGAGCTCCCGGTCCTGCAGGAATTCTTAGACTACCTAGAAAGTAAGTTCACGAGCCTCGAGACTTCTCGCAGGAAGCTAGATCAAGCAACAACAAAATCAACTAATCAAACTAATAGCGATGTTCCTGAAAACCAAAAAACAAGACGTCATAACTTTTCGAACAAACACCATAGACCACAATCATATTCAAAAGCTTTACACGTGTCTACAACAAAATGCCAATATTGCGGTCAACAACATGCTATGTTTAATTGCGTAAAATTTTTGCAATTGCCTAATGAAGCAAAACTAAAATCAATAGCAAAATTGAAATTACGTCGAAATTGTTTATTTGATCATAATGGCCAGCAATGCATTTCCGGTAGGCGATGTCGCAAATGTGACGGAAATCACCACTCCGTTTTACATGATGCTTGCTCAGAAAAAATAACGCATTCGAGCAACGTAGCAACAACAGCAACTGACCCAAATCCAAAGGACAATGTCGCAATTACTGCGCATGTGTCTCAGCATGATCCAGGAACGAATTAAGTATTGTTAGCTACGGCCTTGATAAAAGTCGCAACGATGGATGGATCGTGTCACATTTTAAGGGCTCTCATTGATCCTGGATCACAAGTATCTATAATAAAATATAGTGCAGCAAAGAAATTAGGATTGCGTAGGTGTAAATTCAATGGATTGATATGCGGAGTAGGTGAAGTCGAACATAATTGTAAGGGTGTGATCACACTAAGCTGTTTCTCAACGTACAATGAGTTTTCATTTGCCATTGACGCACTTGTCATGGACAACATACTCAAAGATGTTCCCTTTAAATCCTTTGACACATCGAAGTGGTCCTACATAGAAAATCTTAAATTAGCTGATCCCTATTTTAACATTAGCCGTCCAGTGGACTTGTTACTAAGCGCTCAAGTCAATGGCTTGATATTAATGGGAGGATTGATTAAAGGAGAAAGCGAATCGCAGCCAGTGTTGCAAGAAACCCAGCTTGGGTGGATCATATACGGTGGTGGCCAAATGGCGTCACTACAGTGCAACGTGGTCATGAATAATATCCATGATATTCAGCAGTTTTGGGACATCGAGGATATAAGCGAAAAATCTGACTTTTCCCTCGAGGATCAAGAATGTCTCGACCTTTATTCAGCAACTACAAAACGTCGTGAAGACGGCCGGTATGTAGTAAAATTGCCGCTAAAAGCAGAATTCAATGAAAAACTAGGCTCATCTAAAGAGATGGCAATAGCACAGTTTCAAAATCTGGAGCACAAATTTAGCAAATAACCTATTTTAGCAGAACAATATAAAACATTCATCAGTGAGTATATAGCCTTAGGACATATGGTGCCTAGTTACAGCAATAAAAACAAACAAGCGTTATCGTGTTACTTGCCGCACCATTCCGTGCAACGAGCAGAATCAGCTACAACTAAGCTACGGGTGGTGTTTAACGCGTCAGCAAGGACGTCAAGCGGGTATAGTGTGAATGACCTGATGTATAAAGGCCCTAATTTACAACAGGATCTACAAGAACTAATACTGAAGTGGCGGCAATATCGTTATGCTTACACCTCAGATATTGAGAAAATGTACAGGCAGATTATGGTGGATGAAGCAGATCAGCAATATCAGCGAATTATCTGGAGATTCGCACCAGATCAATCACTACAAACGTACAATCTCACTACCATCACATACGGTACAAAATCAGCACCATTCCTAGCGATGATGACTTTAAAACGTCTAGCATCAGATGAACGAAGTGCATTTCCGGAAGCAGCAAAGATTCTAGAAGAATCATTTTATATGGATGATCTGGTCCATGGGAGTCACTCTAATGAAAGAGGAAAGCAGCTCATCGAAGATCTCAACAGATTATTAAAATCTGGAGGGTTTACTCTCAGAAAATGGTCTGCAAATCATCCGGAACTTCTACAAAATATAGAGCAGAGCATCAGCAGTGGCGAAATCATTTTTAATTTTAAGTCAGAAAGTATGTCAAAAACATTAGGCCTTCGCTGGAACTCTTGTGATGATATGTTTACTTTCAAATACAGCATAGCTAATCAAAACGCCAAAATTACCAAACGACTACTTTTGTCAGAGATATCAAAAGTATTCGACCCATTAGGATGGTTGTCCCCACTCACAACGAAATTAAAGCTAATATTCCAAAATCTGTGGTTAAATAAAATGCATTGGGATGAAGAAGTACCTGTAAACATCAGAGATGAATGGGTGCAGATAAAAATAGACATGGAATATTTAAATCAATATAAAATACCACGCTGGATCGGGTATCAACCTCACAACGTCATAGAACTGCACGGTTATTGTGACGCATCGACTAAAGCCTACGCTGCAGTTATTTACGCGCGATTACAGAAAAATGATGAGCAATCTATAGCTCTAGTAGTTGCTAAGACTAGACTAGTACCTATTTCTAAAAGCATATCTTTACCAAGGTTAGAATTAAGCGGAGCGTATTTACTAGCTAAGTTAATGAATAAAGTTATTGGTTGTTATAGCGAAATGGGAATTCGGATATATGGGTGGACAGATTCCATGGTGGTCCTAGGGTGGCTACAAGGCGATTACAGCCGATGGAAACCCTTTGTTGCAAACAGGACTAAAGTTATCACAGCAACAATGAAACCAAGCTGCTGGCGATATGTAAAGTCGGAGGATAATCCGGCAGATGCAGCCAGTAGAGGCATCACAGCCTCACAATTGAAAAATCAGACCCTGTGGTGGCACGGACCGCAGTCATTGCAAACGTTTGATGAAAAATTAGAAGCAAAGCAAAGCATTTATACCACAGATCAAGAAATAAGGGGAAAGTCAACACCAAGCAAAGTGAATGCTGCCCAAACAGATATCAAGGAAAGCATCATATTACAATTGTTATTAAAATTCAGCTCATTTAACAAAATAACTAAAATAGTAGCATGGCTTTTACGAGCCATTAAATCGATACAATTTAAGCAGAATACAGTCAGGTTAGGTAAACATAGCGGTTTGCCTGAATTTCTCACCTTGCATGAACTGCGTCAAGCAAAATTACTAATTATAAAGTATGTACAAAGAACTGAGTTTGCAGAGGAAATCATATCATTACAAAAACGTAATAAATTAAGTAACAGAAGCAGTTTACTAAAATTAAATCCTTTCCTTGACCACGAGGGGATTTTACGAGTTGGTGGCCGATTAACCAAAGCAAACATGAGCATGGAAATGAAACATCCAGCCATATTACCTCATAGCAGTCGGTTTACTACTTTAATAATTCAGCAAGCTCATCAACTCACCTTTCATGGAGGACCGCGATTAACTTTATTTAATCTTAGGGAGAGATACTGGATAATCGCGGGAAATAAAGCAGTAAGGAAAGAAGTGCGAAACTGTGTCACCTGCCGTAAACATGAGCCCAAGTTACAGCATCAATTGATGGGAGAATTACCCGTAGCCAGAAGCAATCCTGCCCCGCCATTCTATCACACCGGAGTGGATTATACAGGTTTCGTAGATGTTAAAAGCAACAAGGGGCGCGGAATTAAGACCACAAAAGTATACATTGCATTATTTATTTGTCTAGTGACTAAAGCTGTACATTTAGAGCTTGTATCCGATCTTAGCAGTACTGGGTTCTTAGCAGCATTACGGCGGATGGCTGCCCGAAGAGGAGCGCCACGTCATATGTTTAGCGATAATGGGACGAATTTCGTAGGTGCAAACAGAATGCTACAGGAAAGCTTTCATGATTTCGAAAACATATACGATCGTAACTTTTTCGCAGAGCTAGCAGATTTGAATATAGAATGGCACTTTAACGCACCATCTTGGCTTAATGCAGGAGGCCTATGGGAGCGAGCCATTAGAAGCTTAAAACATCACCTCAAGCGAGAAATCGGAGAGCAGAAATTGACGTTCGAAGAGTTCATTACTATACTAGCACAGGTAGAGGCTTGTCTGAACTCCAGACCTTTATGTGCCTTGTCTGAAGACATCGAAGATTTGAACGCTCTTACTCCAGCTCATTTCTTGACCGGGAGGTCTGGAAATACCATAATTGAAACGGAGACAGATGCCCGAACTAGATGGCATTTATCAGCTAAGATTGTAAGCGATATATGGAAAAAATGGAGATCGGAATACCTAACTCAGTTATCTATCAGAAGCAAATGGCGAAGCACTGAGTCAAATATCAAAGTCGATGATTTAGTAACCATCCAGGATGAAAATCTGCCACCTGGAAAATGGGTGATGGGTAGAGTAGTAGAGACTCACCCAGGCCAAGATGGTTTAGTTCGGGTGGTCACACTAAAAACAAAAAACGGAATAGTTAAAAGGCCGGTTGTAAAACTCTCAATCTTACCGCTATCGCCTACTTCAAGCAATATGACGGAAGATAACAAGGTTTGTCAAGAAACCAATATCAACCTAAAAGAACCTAACGAGCGAAAAGCGAGCAGTAAAATGAAATCTAAGCTGGTATCAGTAGTTATGTCGCTTATCTTTTTTATGTCATTGATATCATCATCTCACGCAGGTTTTAAAATTTCCTCGTTGCCAAACAACAATTCACTGTACTTCGAAACAGTAGGCAAGATGCAAGTTATTCGAGACAAATGGAATCTTATCGTTTACTATGACATGAGCCCTTACTGGGAGGGAAATACAGCTGCCATAAAGTTTTTGGATTATTTACAACGACTTTGCACATCCCTAAATAATACCAGCCAATGTAATATGATAACTCTTCAATTAAATCACGACTACAAAGAAATACAGCATTATAATCAACTTATGATAAATCAGCATTTTGACGCGCGCGCCAGACAGCGGCGCGGGCTCATTAATGGTATCGGTTACGTGGCCAATAGCCTATTCGGAGTATTAGACGAGCGATTCGCAGAACAGTACAAGAAAGATATACAACTTTTAAAACAAAACGAGCGTCATCTGGATAGCTTATTAAGAAATCAGACTTCCATCATCGAAGCTGAATACAACGTATTGAAAAGAACCGAGCAAACTATCCAATTACAACATAAAACTATAAACAAACACTTAAATCAATTAGATAATGCAGCCTTAATCATTAAGCAAGAAGTCGAGGGCTTAGCTAAAACACAAGACTTTGCCCTATCAGCGCTCACGACCATCAACTTGCTCCAAAACCTAAGAAGGATTCAGGATACTCTCTTAGATATCGTCACAGATATCTACCACGGGAAATTTAACGCTCATCTGTTAACACCGAATCAGTTACTACGCGAGCTACAGTTAATTTCAGGACAATTGACAAAGGATACTACATTGCCCGTGGACAACCTACAGTCTGATCTGAAACATGTTTATAGTATGCTGAAAGTAAAGGCGAGAATGATGCAAGAATACTTCATATTCGAGATTACCTTTCCATTGACCAGCCGAGATAGCTATAAAATCTATAAAATTATACCAGTTCCACAGCAAATTCAAAATGATATGATTAGCGTAGTACCAATTGCAGACTTCGTAGCTATTAGTTTGAAAAAGGATGTTTACTTCACCATATCATTTATAGAGCTTCAGCTATGTCTGCGTAATGATATCTCATATTTGTGCCAAGCTAACAAACCGATTAACCATTTAAGCATTGATGAAAAATTCTGCAAGCGCGATAGCAATTTAAAACAATGCATTGTTTTGAAATCCCCTTGTCAAGACAGCTGGCTCGAATTAAATGAGCCAGCGCGGTTCATGTACTTTTGCTGCAATACCTACGCGGTGAGGATTATATGTCAAGATCAAGTTGCCTCTAAACAGGTGACAGGAGTCGGTATCATTGACCTAGATGCTAAATGCTTTATAAAAAGTAATGAGTTTACATTGTATTCTCATACCCGATCAGCAAATACCATTAAATCTAACTCCGACATTGTGACCCCTCAAATAGCCGAAATAAATCACATTATCAATATTTCGTTAGCCCATTACACCGCGTACCAAGACCCCATAAACAGCACACTAGTCGATCTGGGAGAACGAATAAAACAACTGAAATCTGCCAATACCTACTCACCAGATAACACTTTATCTACGCATGACATTCATCAGTAGACTATTTGTTACTGCCTGCTGGGTGTAGCCATTTTGGTGGCAACGTACTTCATATGGAGGAGGTGCCGAGCAGTCTCTACCGTGGAACTATCCCCAAGTGTATCAAATAGTGTTGTGTTCTCGCGAAAGCAGAGTATGGCTGACCGTCAGCCAAGTGAAGTGAGCTTAAGTGCAAACACCGAAACTAAACGGGACATAGCTACGTCACCTAAGCCTAGAACGTGTCGTTTTAGATTAGAAGACGTCTAAAATTTTGTATCTTTTTGGCCCGGGAGCATGTACGGTGAAACCATACATCAATAATGCACTCGTGCAATTTTACCTTATTTTACGCATTAATAGCAGTCGACTATTCAGTACACGATTGGCGGTCATCGCGTGTGCTCCCTCGCTCCTTTGTATATACCTTTGGTCCGAAAATATATTTAGCTTATTTATAATCATCCGCCGTATCATTTAGCCATCTTCCTAACTTCTACATAAAATAAAAATAACAACAAAAAAAAAACAAAATAAAAACAAATAATAACAACAACAAAAAAAAGTGGGGTTGTAATAGACCTTTATACAATAACGCAGTCACAATAAGCCAGGGAAGCCACATGTGCAGAAGGAATCATTGCCAAGCAGTCTTATCTTCAACGTAGTCCTTAATCTTATAATATGCTTTTTTCAAAAGGACACGTTTAATATGGGTTTTAAATTTTCCCTCGCTAAGATCTGTCACATACTTTGGCAACTTGTTATAAAAGCGTATGCTGTTTATAAGGAATGACTTGTTTGTCTTGGCTAATCTCCATTTGGGTATAACAATTTCATGTTTATTGCGCGTGTTTATTGTATGGAAATCGCTTCTAATCTTAAAAAGTCCTATATTTTTGCGTACATACAATATGCTTTCTAATATATAAAGAGAAGGCAGAGTCAGTATATTTACTTTAAATACATTTCTAAGGGATTCGCGGGGACCCATTTTATAAATTGCCCAGATTGCCCTCTTTTGTAGTATGAAGATTGAATCTACGTCAGCTGCGGATCCCCACAGTAGTATACAATAAGACATAATACTGTGGAAATAAGCGAAATAAACTAATCGAGCTGTCGCTGTATCAGTCAAGTGCCTAATTTTTCTTACTGCATATGCAGCTAAGCTTAATTTACCTGAAAGAGTCCTAATGTGAGGGCCCCATTGCAACTTTGAGTCAATAGTTACACCCAAAAATACAGTTTCAGTAATAAGATCAATTTGTTTGCCGTCAAGTATCAAACTGAGTCCAGCTTATGGTAGCATATAAGTACTAAACCCTATCTTTATGCGAAATTTCAGCTCTCTAGGTTTATGGGAAGTACTAGTTCTATTTTGATGATCAGTGAGTCAGTGAGTCTATATACATATGTCGAAATAGTACAACTTTGCTTTTGCATAACTTAGGAAATAAACAAGCTACAAACATGAAATTTTGTGGTTTAAGTGTGTGTTGGTAGCTTATTTGATAACGATAATTTCAGCGTTCTAAATCTATCCAGAGGTCCCCAAATAGGGGCCTGAAAATACGCCGAAATGGTTCCAGAAAAGGATGGTACGGCAGTGTTTGCTTTGCGCTCGACTTGGCGGGGGCACTGCCGTGCCCCCAGATATGACAATCTATTTTCAAATGTAACATTTCATATTTAAACTACACGCAGTTATGTCACATCTAAGAAAGGAGTCTGCATTACAAACACGTGCAAATTGCAATCGTCTTAGGGGCCATCTCCACGAGCGAGAGAATCGCGACGGATCCGCGCTTCTATCATCGGGTCGTCTCCACGAACGAGCGATTATTCCGCCAGCGTATCGTCGCGACTGGTAACGGAATCGCCGCGTGCCCGCGACGACTCGTAACGGAATCGCCGTATTTCCGCGACGAGGCGCGAAATGACGCTGTGTTTGACAGCGCGCCCGCCGCGCGCTCGCTGCGAGAGCGCCGCGTTCTGCGGCGAGCGCGTGGCATGCGCGCCACCAGTAGCGACGATACCGCGGCGATACGACGACGTTACGCGCGCACATTGCCACTCGTCGCATCACCGCGATAACATCGCCGTGTGGAGACGTGTTCATAGAGAGTGTATAGAAATACGTGGCACGACGATATTATCGCCGCGATTCTCTCGCTCGTGGAGACAGCCCCTTGTCTAAATAGTAATTTGTCATTTTAATGAATAAATAACGTCAATGATAATTATTAATTACTAACATAAGTAAACAGCTTTTGTTTTGAGTTAAAGAGCTTTATCTTGACTCATTGAATTTATAAGTCCAGATTTCATGGCTTTCCTTTCATTTAATTTATCAAGTTTCTTAGAGGGATTTCATCCTTATAATTGATCCTAAAATCCTAACGATCAATGCAATAAAAGTACAGGGTGTAATTTTTACAGATTTTAGTCTATTCGATTCCCGGGTGTGCCAAGCGAACTTTTGAAAATCTTTGAATGCAGTTTTCTTTCTATTAAAAAATAAAGGAATGTTTTCTTTAAGTAAATTTTTCTATCTACAGTATTAAGAGTACTTTCCCTTCAGGTGGCATCACAAAATTCCATCATGTATATTGTAGCCTGCTTGGTGGTGCTTGGTTTGGTGCTGTTTTTTAATGAAAATAAAATACACACATCAAAAGTGTCTAGGGATCAACATATATTTTTGCAATAACTTTTCTCCTGATTGATATTAATTAAAATTTTCTTTAAGGATTCATCAAATAAAGTGTTTTCGTTTGTCACAGTAACGATAAACCAAGTCACCTTTGCATTAATAAAGAAATTTGCCATTTTCCTAATAAAGGGATTTTTGACATTTGAACCACTAACATTAAAGTTCGAAAAAAAGACTGAAATAACAGTTTTCTTTAAAATTTTATTGGGTAACTTAAACAATTAATAATCCGTGTTTCTACCGCGAACACTAACAAAACAAGAACATCGGTTTGGCATACTCAAAATGAGTTCATCCAAATCACGCTGTGGAATGGCCGCCCATGTTCGTTGCAACAACAAAAAAAGGTCTTCTTGCGACTGGATACCCTCCATATTCGGCAGAGCTCTTTTCTGTAGCATATCCCATGCATGCTCAATCGGGTTCAAGTCTGGCGACTGAGCAGGCCAGAGCAGGACATTGATGTTAGCTGCGGCGAGAGTCTGTCTTACAACTCTTGCGGTGTGCGGTCGTGCATTATCATGCATTAACTGAAATAAGGGACCGATTTGCACTTATAGAGGAACGATGACGTCAGATACAATCGTCTCAGCATAAATTTGAGCGTTGAGGTTGCCTCTGATCCAAATCAACTCAGTTCTTCCGCCGATCCAAATACCCGCCCATACCATGATGGTTCCACCACTATAAGGATGGACTTCCTGGCAGGATTTTAATCGCTGTTGGCGTCCAGGGGTTCTCCAGTGTCGTATACGTCTTGTATCCGGTCTCATACCAAAACGAGACTCATCAGAAAAGCACACGAAACGCCATTGTTCTTCTGCCCAATTTCTGTGTTCAAGAGCCCATTGATATCGAATCCTACGTTTGTGCGTTGCTATAGGTGGTACCCGTAGCGGTCTTCGGGAATGAAGGTTCACTTCATGCAAGCGGTTTCTGACTGTTTGGTCGCTAATTAAGTTCCCTGAAGAGTGATGAAGCCTCACGGCTAACATCATGGCGGTTATTGTTGGAGCTCTTCGAGTTAAGATTTGAATGTATCGGTCTTGTCTCCGTGTGGTGCAGCGATACCGTCCTCCATGGCGCTCAGCCACGGTACCAGTGCTTCGGTAACGTGTCCAAAGTCGACTGATAACACTCTGACTTGTATTCAGAGCTAAAGCCACAGTACGTTGCCGGGAACCAGCTTCTATCATTCCCACGGCTCTGAGCATTTCTTCCCTGCTTAAATGACGTCGCCGCTCCATAATAACGTTGGTTTTAATCAGTAGTAGGGAAACAGTAGCACTAATAATGTCTTCAATGCGTTGTATGTTTTTATAGGGAAAATATTGACAGCTGATTTTCATCTTTTACTCGAATTTGATTAACAGTTCCTGTTTCAAATTATGAAATGCACCAAAAAGGATCCATATAAATTTATAAAATCATAAATTTATTACAAAGCCACATCTCAATCTCAAGAAATCCGCATAAAAATGCTTGATCCCTAGACACTTTTGATGTGTGTATTTGCTTAAAGTGCTCATCAAGCGACGCAATAATGACAAATATTTTCATGTCATCAGCAAAGCATAATATTTAGTTTGGATGAATGGTGCCTCCATCCTGGTCGATGTCGTTCATAAAGATTATAAAAAAGAACGGACCTAGCAACGAACCCTGAGGCATCCCACTGGGCATGTTTATACAGCTAAGCATCTAGTTACTTATTACTATAGCTTGTGATCTGTTATTAATGTAAGAAGAAAACCACCTTTGCAAGTCTCCAAGAATGTGTATATATCTAATTTTCTTGATCAGGGAAATGTGGACGATCTGATCAAAGGCCTTGCTGTAGTTAGTGAAAACCACATCGTCCTGCTTTAAATGGTCTTCTTTCGAAATAAAATCATTAAACATAATCAAGTTTAGGAGTGGTAAAGTAACCTATTCAAACGTCCATGTTAACGAGCAAAAGAACTGAACGTGTTAAGAAGGGTGAAGAATAAATGTTTAAGGATTTACTTACTGGAGTAAGTATAACGTTTCAGAGGTAGACCGTGGGTCTGCAGACAACTACACGTGCACGGTCCGCAACCCGTGGGGCGAGGAGCGCGCCAGCTGGGAGCTGCGCGTGCTGGGCGCGCCCGCGCCGCCCCGCCCGCGCCTGGCCGCCGCCGCGCCCGCGCGCCTCCAGCTGGAGTGGGACACGCCGCACTCGCCCGGCTCCAGCATACACGGTAACCTAATGTCCTAAATACATGAACTTGCAGATAGTTCCACGCCTTGAATGTGCAGAAGCTCTTAGTATGATAAGACGGTATATCAATAGAGAGAGGGTGGTATCCTGCAGTAAGTCTGGTAGACCAGTAATAAAAGGGAGATAAAAGGATCAGGTCGCGGAACTTCTACACACACTCTCCGAAGTACAAGCAATAGGAGATCGACCGGCAAGCAATGCTTCTCCGATTAGCCAGACTCTTTAAAAATCGATAGTGTTTCATGCACCGGTTCGATCCTCCACGGGATTAAAACGATCAAAATTTAACCGTGTATACTCCTGTGCAGTTACACACAACCACTCACCCTTTTGCATCTGCACATATTCACACACACTCTCACACAGTTGGACAAACTCACACACACACCGCTCTACATCTTCGAGTTAGTCTTTCCTTCTTTTCATATTTTAATTAATATTTATCTATTTATTATAAATATTTACGGCTTACTCCTTTAGCGGTAGACCGATACACTTCGCTCAAGTTATGTATTTTATGTTATGTAACATTTATTCCGATGACTGCCTCTTAAGTCACAGGTAACTCTAGTTTAAGAGGCAGGGTCCAGCGACTTTGAGTACAAATGTGGTATTATATAGGTAAAAGCCATGTATTGATGAACTGACCATGTATCAACAATACGTATGTATCAACCGTGTACTGTTTTTATTATAAATAAAGGTTTATTATTATTATTAATGTTGTGGGCTTGCTCACTTTATTGACGTCATGGTTGAGTGGAAGTTTTCTTCAGCCTTTCTTTAATAGTAAGTGCGTTGTGCCGCAGGCTACGTGCTGGAGCACTGTCGCGCGGGTGGGGCGTGGGTGGCCACGCGGTTGCCGGGGGACGCGCGTGCGCACACGCTGGAGCGGCTGGCGTGCGGCTCGCTGTACCGCATGCGTCTCACCGCGTATAACGCCGTGGGATCCTCGCCGCCCAGCGACGAGCTCGTGGTCTCTACTAAGGGAGGACGTGAGTGTCTCGTAGCATATTCAGTCAGTGCACCGAAAGTCTAAACAGTTGAAATAGTTCCTGTCCCGTAAACTAGATGGCGTTGTTAGGCGACTTGCGTGTTCTGAATGGCGCTATTAAGATTCGATGTTGATGATTTATATTTGTTTCTTAAAATCCAAGATGAAAATGGGACACATCGTTCTCATACCCCCTACTATACACCGTGAAATTTGCATGGTTGTTTTCCCACGGTAGAACAAATTGCCATAAAGAGCAATTTCGAAGCAGAGTAAAATTAAAAAAATAAAGATTTTTTTTAATTTAAAATAGGATCGCGTTTGACCGCTATCTCACCTGATGGTAAGAGATGATGTGATCGAAGATGGAGTACGCTTACCTAAAAGTAACCTATTCACTCTGGTCTTAAAGACTCCTAGGTTGTAGCTGTCGGTAAATAATTAAAAAAATATTCATCAACTCGAAAAACGTGAGAATCCTTAGTAACACTAGAGGTAACTTCTACTTACTTCTTTCACTAGAGGTAGGTTCGGTCGTGTATGGAGTACTGCTCTCATCTTTGGGATGGATCTGCTAAATACCAACTGGACGCGCTTGAGTCTATCGAGAAGCGGGCCAAAAGACTCATTGGCAACGATGCACTGGTCGAATCAAAGCTCCAGAGCCTTGAACATCGACGACGAGTTGCAAGTCTATCGGTTTTCTATCGGTTACATTTCGGGGAGTGTGCGATGGAATTACACAATCTAATTCCACCAAGCCCGTTCCATCATCGGACTACGAGACAAACGGCGAAGCGCCATCGTTACATGGTGGACATCCCACCCATACGCACCAAACGTTTTGGGAATACCTTCATTGTGCGTATGGCTAAGGAGTGGAATTCCCTGCCGGAGTCTGTGTTTCCCGATAGCTATAACCTAGGAGTCTTTAAGTCAAGAGTGAATAGGTTACTTTTAGGTAAGCGTGCTCCATCTTCGACCACATCATCACTTACCATCAGGTGAGATGGTGGTCAAACGCTAACCTATTCTAAATAAAAAAATAAAAAAAAACTTGTAGGTACTACTCAAATGCATGCGGCGCAAACGAAGAACAGCTGTGCATAAAAATGTTTTTAGCAAAATAAACTTTCGCACGTGGCGATATGGCATAAACTAGTTTGCACGCAACAACACAGAGTACAAAAGTAAATACGCTCTGTGTTTAGTGATACGACTTAAATTACAAACTAACAACAATTACAAACGATGCCGCGTGCCGACTTCCTATTGCTTTTGTGTGACGTCGAAATTAGTCTTCCCGTGAATGTCGTACGCGCAGCGC
This sequence comes from Tholera decimalis, assembly GCA_943138885.2. Lineage (NCBI taxonomy): Eukaryota > Metazoa > Arthropoda > Insecta > Lepidoptera > Noctuidae > Tholera > Tholera decimalis. The sequence continues at coordinate 1,334,160 of OW964550.2, forward strand.
GCCTTATCAGTGCAAAGGATCGTCATTACAATTATTGCAATTTGAAGTGCGTCGCTATGGTGCAACTGTATGCTAGAGCTGATTATGACTCCCATGCTGCCCGGAGAATTTACGCGGAGCCGCAACACTTGGAGTAGCTCCGTCTTCGCGGGGTTCTGAACCCCCAAGACCCATCGGCCCGGACGATCGTAGCGGCGATACAGCGGCTACTAGATCATGGGCAGTTCCAGACATCAGCACATGCGCAGGGCAGAGGTCGATCGGTCGTTATTTCGCCAGAGCTCGACGAAGAAATCATCGAGTACTTTGAACGGGATCTAACCTGGGATCTAGCCCGGACCTAACCCCGTTAGACTTTTACTTGTGGTCTGAGCTGCAGCGCTTGGTGTATCGTGAGCAACACGAAACTCGCCAAGCGTTAATAACTGTGATAGTGGACGTTTTCAATATCGTAAAAAGTGACAGAGACACCTTAATAAAATTGAAAGACAATCAATTAAAACGTGCTTGATTGTGTATTCAACGCCGTGGCTTGCACTTCGAACAATTACTCCGTTACCGGGAAGTGTAGGTAAGTACTTACTCGTACTTTTGTAAATAATGAACATTTTAAAGTAGTTAAGTTAGTTAAAATTATTGTAAATAAGTTGATTCAAATTTATGAAATACGCCTCAAATACTTTGTTAGGTCTCTAATTCAGAAAATAATTTTTCTTAGATGATAAAATTATTTTTATTTAATTTCGTATTCATTAAATTGCAGCAAAAAAAAAATTATGACGGTCGTAGGTCCGTAAAATTATTAAGGAAAAATTTGAATAACTTTTTAGGTAAAGCTTATTATTTATCAAGAATAGGTTATCAGCTGATTGAAAAGCACGCGGGTCAACGGCCGCGCGGACGTTCGGCGCCCGGCGTAGGTATCGGGGAGGATAACTATGGATTCGTAGTCGATTTCGACTTTTGTTTTTCACAATGGTAAATCTGCCATTTTCTGTTTCTAATATTTTATTTGTTTATAAAACGATTGTATTACCAAGACAAAGCCATTTTGCTGCGGGAACACTACCATTCAAATTTCACGGTGTAGGTTGTCATTTAAACATAGGCCGGATTAGAATAAAACTATATCTAATACACATTATACTAATATTTAAAAATACCTAATCTGAATATTTATTTAATATAGCCGCTGACCTGTTACCAATAGTATACATAATATATCGTATGTGGATTAGGTACGAAATATTAGGCATGGACGTTCCTTTTCCGATATATTGTGGAATAGTATATACTCGACGCATTGGATTAGGTACGGACTCGCATCGAAAAATACCCAGTCCAATATTTATGCGTCACATCTCTCAAGTCATCATATAGTTAAATTGAAGTGTCTGTCTCTAATTTCATAATAACTGTATTTTGGTGTTTTCTCAAGTGCTTATAGTTTCTTACACAATACATTACACAACTATATTTTTTAAATCTTTATTTTTTTCTGGAATTTCGTTATCTCTGGAACCAATTTTCAGATCTTCGCCAATTGTATTATTTCGCAAATGTATATATTTTTTAAACATTCAGCATTTATTTTCAGCATCAAAAGCTTCACCAGAGAAAGATCTGATAACAACAAACAGCTCATGCGTCCGTCTGAACTTGCTAACTTGGGACAGCAATGGCTGCCCTCTGACGCAGTTCGAGGTGTCTGTGAGGAGCTTCGAGGAGTCGTCGTGGGTCACCCAGACGGTGTTCCCGGCGGCCCAGCCCACTGTGCTGTGCGGGCTGGCGGTGGCCACGTGGTACCACCTGAAGGTGGTTGCCACCAGTGCTGCTGGGACTACACTGGGAAATTATTACTTCTCGACATTGACCGAAAGTGGAGGTGGGTTGAAACTTTTAAGCTTTCCTATTGTTACAAGCTGGGGTTTGGGATAGAAATAATTAACGCCAATTAGACCAAAATGAACACTTTAATTTTATAAACACCAAATAAAAATTAACACAGTTATTCACAGTACAATACTTGTCACTCAACACTTAAATCGCACCCAAATTCACTTGTAAAGCTTCGATTATATCACCTCGTATCTTGAAATAAGATTTCCGTCTCCGTTCCTCTTTATCTATTTATACCCCGCTCTATGAGTTCCAGAACATTCTTGTATAATCGACTCACTGCCTATATTGCCAAGAATATTCCAGAAGCTACTCGAGATACTCAGTACTGCTACTCGCCGTTAGATGGCGTTAGTGTCTCGAACGTATTAGAAGTCAGTTGAACTTTCTCTATATACTCAGTACTGTTACTCGCCGCTAGATGGCGTTAGTGTCTCGAACGTATTAGATTTCTGTCGAAGTTTCTCGACGTACTTAGCTAAGTGACTGGCGTAACACTATTTTGCACTGGCTCGATACTTCATTTACTTAGTCTTTTCCTTACTATGTCATGGTCGTGGAGTTGGTTTCCAGTCTAACTAGAGGCAGCTGAGTACTAGTGTTTTACATGGAGCGACTACTTATCTGGGCTCCACAACCCAGAAACTACTAATATAATAGTTTTAAGAAATAGTTAAGTAAGTATAAATAAGTTTAATTAGGGGATTTCAATGTTGCAAATGTTTGGGTCATAATTATTGTAATGACATTAGAGTGGGGAGCCACCGAATCCCGAAATACGAGTTCGTCTCAGTTTGGGAATCAGTGTGCTATGTTTGGTTGCTACACTGTACAAAGATTTAACCATATACTGTTTGCCATATAATTTTGTTACATATATACTTGTTGTACTTTTTGATGAAATTAATTTATTATTATTATTATTAACTAGGTAACAAGATACCTCTTTGCAAGATCAGTGCCAGATTTTCTGGTTTCCGTAACGACTGTCAAAGATATACAAATGTAAAGATGAGCAATGGCATGACATGCTTGCACTTGCTTAATACTTTACTGTAGTAAAGTTAGTGTTTCAGTGTCGGTAGTGACCTAATGGTTATAAGCATGATATACAACAGGTTGTGGTTACGAAACAAGACAGAAAAAAAAATCATGCGCCATCCGCCAACACACTTAACATGGCATGTGCCTTCTCATAAAAAGCAGGTCTGTGTATGTCAGTGGAATCGTTATAAGCTGGTTATGTTGTAGCGCAGATGTAAACTCTTCCCTTCCTCAATATCATAATTGAACCTTGCTACGTAACGTAGTTTAGTGACCTATGGATATATGATTGAAATTCATAATACAAAAATATTTTATTTTACATAGGCCACCTGTACGGATCGAATTTGTCGATTCCTATGGAGAAGAACAGGCAAGAAACTCTACGGTTTCTCTTTTCAAAACATAATTTATCTTAACAATGTTTCCATTATACAGTTTTATAGGTATGAGGAACAGTATAGACCAATATTAACATAGTACAATCTAATTACTACTCAACAACTAATTCGTTATGAGGTCCGTATTACCTACAGAACTAAACTCTAGCACTGATCTCTGTTTTAAACTAGTTTTAGAGTCGAGATTTAATTTTAGAATGTTGCTTAAGTCGTTAGCTCTAGTATTGATGTATTGATTATTATGGTTCGTCGAGTACGGCTGTATTCTAGGTCGTTCTCAGTGTTCTAGATTGAATTTTAAGTAGACATTTGATCTAAGATCACACAAGTATGGTCAATACCACGTTTGAGCAGAGATTTCCATGTCAGTTAGCAATTACTTATTCGCTTTTCAGTTTATTATTTGATACAGAAATGGAAATTTTGGGCGAATAATGATGAAATGATATGGACTTGAGTAACATTGTGTAATATGGATCTTACAGTTTACAGAATCTAAAACAATGTTAATAAAAGAGTTCGAGACCAAAGAGCATGTGGTTAATTCCAGAGAGGATCGCTGCGCCGGCGCAGTTCCCCCCGGGGAGCGAGCCGGGCGGCGAGCGAGCCACCGCCGCGCTGGCGGCCGCCGCCTGCGGCCTGCTCGCCGCCTTCCTGCTCATAGCCGCCATAGCGTATAAGCGGAGGTGAGCCATATGATTACCATGCCATTTTATTACCCGACTGCGGCGAAGCCCGGAAGGAGGAGGGTTATGTTTTTAGCGCGTATGTATGTATGTCCGTTCCTTTGTTCCCTCGTAACTATTAAACCAGTGAACCGATTGTGATACATGATACGTTGTTGGATTTGTCTTAATGGTGCCAGTGTTACTGGGTACATTAAAATAAAATAAAATTACCACGACCATAACCAGACGCCATACAAGGCATGCCTTTTAAGTTCTGTCGTTTCCATATTTCCCGGCAATTTTGAATTTAGAACTGTTCTATATTCGAATGTATTTAAATGTTGAATCTCGAAACAGTTGAAAGTATTAGGATTGATGCTATTGTTTAGTCACAGCGTCGATTGGAATCTGTCAGGTTACGTACGAAAATGAATCTTTCTGAGGAAAATGTTCGTGCAATAATTTTCTACAACTTTAGAAGAGGCCGGACCATAGATGATGCATATTAATACTGGGCCGGACACGGCAACAGTGTTTTGAAGAGCTAACATCTGTGTTCAGTGATGAAGCCCCATGTCTGCGGACTGTCGAACGTTGGTATTTAGAATTCCAGCGTGGACATACTAGTGTTAGTGACAAATCTCGCGAGGGCGCCCAAAATCCACCTTCACTGAAGATAACATCATTGCTGTGAGACAACTAATTCTCGAAATTCGTCATGTGACATATTGAGAGATAGAGGTTCTATTAAGCATCTCACAACCATTCCGAAGATCTTGCATGAAGCGCTTGGTGTGAGAAACCTAGTTTGCCGTTGGATACCGCATATGCTTTCCGACGATCACAAGGCGGCCCGCGTCAGATGGTGTAAGAAAACTCTGCAAAGGTTCAACCGAGGAGAGTCAAATCACGTCTACGACATCATCAGTGGTAACAAAATAAACAATCTACAATCTGGGTCTTTCAAGACAAGCCAAAGCCGACTAAAGTTTTTCGTTCTCGAAGCACTTCAAAGAAGATGGTGGCCACGTTCGTTGGAAAATCCGGCCTTGTTGCGACTATTGCACTTGAAGATCGTAGAACAGTTAACGCAGAGTGGTATACCACAGTTTGTTTACCACAAGTCATCGCCGAACTTTGAAAATCTAACTCAAAGCGACGCATCATCCTGCACCACGACAACGCAAGCTCACACAGCGCTCGTCAAACGATTGAGTATTTGAAGCAGGAAAAAGTAGAAATTCTTGACCATCCCCCATACAGACAGACCATCATAACAGACCATCCATCATACATACATATTACATTTCCTTAAATTAAGAAAAGTCTTCGTGGTCAAATGTTCCATTGTTTATTGACCTCTTCCTTATGACATTCTGGAAACCTATAACTCTTGACCGCAATGGGGGTTTCGGAGGTAACACAAATTTTGTGTTCTAAAGTATTAGTATGTGTAAGTTTGTCTCCTTCCAAATAGAATATGTCTTGGAACTTTGAACATATATTACGTAGGCGATTTTTTTCTTCTAAATTAATATGATCGCATCTAATCATGTTTTGAACTTTTGAATCCCGATCAGCTGTGTACGGGTATGTTGACTCAGAATAGGTTGCGGTTGTATTGATAGAAACAGTGTTCTCATTGTGTTCCAATATTTGTGAGATAGGTTCTAGGGTTACTTCGAGATCTTTTAAAGTTATGTCTTGATCTGACGTGTTAAGCACAGAAATAGTAGTTTGGTTATTAGGATCAACACGAACTAAGCACCGGGAAATATATAAACGAGGGTGATCTTTTAATTTAACATCTAGCAAAAGTCCCTCTTTAATTTCGGGGTTAGTGACATTGCAACGAATAAACATTTCGCTTCTAGAAGGAATAATCTTTACCGTAGGCGTTACTGTTGTTTTTAAATTGAAGTAGTATAATGGATTATCTTGAATGAACAATTTAGAATTGCCATAACTAATTACGGCTTTATTCCAGTCTAGAAAGTTTGAACCTAGGATGCCATCATACTCTAAATTAATTTTGTCTACGATATGGAAATAATACGGAACTGACATATCTCCGTTGTGCAGTTCCAAAGATAAAATAAACTTGCCTTTAGTTTCGGAGAATGAATCAATGTCGTTAATACCCTTGATTTTTAAGATATCTTTTTCAACCTGAGGTAGCTCAGATAGGCACTGTTCTTTAAGGATGCATATGGAACTGCCAGAATCAACTAAGAGACGAATAGGCGTTTTCGTATGTGAAGTTTCTACTACAATGTAAGGTAAAGTACGCCTTGAATTAGGGAAAACATCGTAAATCGTAGAATAGCCACCTGGATTTTGGATAAAATTATCTAGTATTCCTTTTGGTGGACTCGTGTTTATCATTGATTTAGTAGAACTAGTAGGGATTGAGTCGTTGTATATTTTAGAATTAATAATTGATTTAGTAGAACTAGTAGGGATTGAGTCATTGTATATTTTAGAATTAGTAATTGATTTAGTAGAACTAAGTAGAGATAGAGTCATTATATTTTTTGGAATTAGTATTTGATTTAGTAGAATTAGTAAGGATAGAGTCATGATATACCTTAGAGTTAGTACTTGATTTAGTAATTGGGGAATTGGAATTTTTAGTGGCTTCGGAATTAGTAGTACATTTGTATTTAGAAATATAATTAGATTTAGAAATTGAAGCCTCTAAGAAAACTTTCCCACGATTAGTGCCTATATTAACAGAGTTACGGCGGCACCGGCTCGTAATCTGATCATTTAGTTTAAATCATCGTCGTCATCGGTAGGTGTTGAAATCTGATTACACTCGACGCTCTTTTCATTTATTGTGTTCTCACGATTTCCGCGATCGAAGCGGGAATTATTAAATAGTCTTTTACGACATTGTGAAATATCATGCCCGATATTTTTGCAATAGCGACAGATTAATGGTTGAGAACTAGAAGTTGAAGGTTTAGGTCTGTAATTTGACTGCTTTGGTTTAGACGAAAACTGAGTTTTATTTTGATTGTTTTTCAATCTACATTCTAACTCAGAGTGGCCTACTTTATGACAAACTTTGCAAGATGATCAAACCGAGAAGTTGTAAATTTTTTCTTCTTCCGTAGCGACACTTATAGCGGCATTAAGGTTTCGGGGATCTCGACAACGAACAATAGTACTTAATCTAGGATGTAGTCCCAGACAAAACGTATATAAAGCTAAATCTTCTGTCATAGCAATGCGTCCCGGAAGTTCTTTTTTTAAGGAATCTGAATTATGTAAAAAAAAAAAAAAAAAATGTTGACATTCAAACGATAACACTTAAATCGATACATAATCTATGCGTAAAGGACGAGTGTAATCAAATCATTAATAAAACAGTTTTCATAAAGTTAAATAGTGCGTCTATAAACATTAAAGAACGAAGCAGTAAAATCCAAAGTTAAACAAAGGACTTGTGAACCAGTGACACAGTGTGACTCATTACGGAGTGCGTGATATACATATATATATTATTCACATACTTATTTGTGTTATCATAAGTCTAGTGGGCATAATAAATATAAAAATAATAAGATTAAATTATAAAAATGTCTTCTAAAAATAGTCTGAAAGGAGACCGCAAGATACCAGAAAAAGTTATTTGCTTTAAATGCAAGAAGGCAGTCGACATTAAGAAAACAGCTTTATGTTCAGTGTGTACCAACCGATATGAACCAGATTGTGATGGATTTCCGGAACAAACCTACCGTCTAATGGACCAAGAATCCAAGAAAAAATGGCGATGTAAAACATGCATTAAAAGTAAAAAAGCTCTAACTATCAGCAACGTAACTAATGTATCAAATATTACAACGAGAAAACGAGCAAACCTAAACCTGAACAGCCCATCGCCAGGACCTAGTGACAGCTTCCAGGAAAATAAACAACCCCTAACAGAGAAACATGCCGTCCAGGGGACTTCTGATATCTTGGATTCGCACATACTGTCTGAATATGAAACTTCAGACGAATCTTTTGAAACATCTAACAAACTATCTCATAGTGTTGACGGCACAATATCTGAAATATCTGAAACGTTAACAGTTTTAGAAATGAAAAACACCATAAAGGAACTCACGCTTAGGCTAAATAGCGCAGAAAATGAGCTAGAAAATACTATACTAGAAAATAGCAACCTCCACCAACAAATAAATAAATTAACAGCAGACACAAAAATGCTGAAATCACTTTGTTATTCCCCAGTTACCTCTGAAAATAGCCCAGCCATCAAACATAAGAGAAAAAGACTCTCTCTACTACCTCAACACACGCTCTCCACACCTTGTACTCCATTGCCAAATAAGTCGAATATCGATTGTAACAAGAGTATTGAAATAATATATCTTCAACAAAAAATCACGGATCTTCAACAAAATCTGAAAGAAGCAAAACATCAGATCGAAGCTCTCACAAAAATAATAGAAACGATGAAAAGCAGTAATAAAATACCACAAACACCTCTGGTATTAAAAATTAACGCAGACACGCCTACTTACACCGAAGAGCAAAAACATGAACCGACGAGTAGAGTATTTATCTTTGGCTCTCAGCGATGCGTCGGGCTAGCAGCAGCAATGATACACGCAAGACAAAGTACAAGGTATGAAAAGTATAGGATTATCGCGAATACGAAACCAAATGCACTCAGTAATCAAATAATAATGAGCTGCCGTTATGCTAAGTTGAATCCTAATGATAAACTTGTGATATGTGTAGGAGAAAACGATTACAATTTAAAATATACCTTATCCCAATTACAAACTATACTCGATACATTTTGTAATAATATGATCATTGTACTAAATGTGCTTAAAAATGAGTATCTAGATGTTAATAAACTTAATAATCGTATCAAAAATTTATGTATAAACTATAAAAAATGTAAATTTCTTGAAAGCCAATCTAATAAGATATCCGAATTGTGTATAAAAATTAATTACATAATTGACTGTAACGATTATAATGAAAATTATTTAAATCCTAGAAATCTTGTAAAACGGACACGGAGTAACAAATCAAGTCTTAAATTAAACGTCAAACTTAATAAACCTAAAAAAGGAACAATTCCGTTCTATTTTGATCGCATTAGCCTCAGTCAACAAAAATCAGAAATAAATGCGACTGAGAAACCCCAAAAAGGAACTATCCCGTACTATTTTCCGGTAATAAAAAATAATTTAAAGTTTTTTCGTGCCCATAACTCCGCCATCTGTAATACATCATAATTTTAAAATATTGCATCAAAATATTGCCAGTATCCTATCCAAAAGGGAACTCCTTGAACTAATCTTGCAGGAACTCCAGGAGATGAATAATAGTCCAGACGCAATATGTCTTTCCGAGACATTTATAAAAAAAGGTAATGAATCCCATGTTAAAATCCATGGTTACAATATGACGGCTAACTTCTGCAGAGATAAACAAAGGGGGGTACGTGTATTCTGCTTAAAAAAAACCTCGTTTTTAAAGAGTTACCTTTTATAAATACGTATGCAACACAAAATATTTTCGAAGCATGTGGCATAGAACTGACACATCTTAAGCTGATTATTATTTGTGTATATAGGACACCCCAGTCAGACTCCATTCAATTTTTGAGTAAGTTAAACAGTCTTTTATATCACGTATTCAAAAAATATAATTCCAAAATAAATGTGGTCTTGGCAGGTGACTTAAACATTAATACTCTCCAGAACAGTAATATTACTATTCAACTACAAGAACTCGCATATAATTATAACCTAAAACTACATATTAATTGTCCAACTCGTAAGTCTTCCTGTATTGATCACATTCTCAGTAACATTCCTAATGCTAATGCTACTGTAATGCCTCTTCACCTGTCAGATCATGACACAGCACAAATGTTGAGTTTTCCCTTGAAACATAAGATACAAAACCAGACAACATATTTTTTCTACAAAAGGGATTATAGCTTGATTAATATCCAGAAATTTAAGGAATGCTTACGAAACGTGTCATGGTCGGAGGTCTATGGTGAGAAAGACTTAAATATAGCATTCAATACTTTTCACGAATTGTTAGGCTTATTCTATAATTTATGTTTCCCAAAAATAAAGGTGAAAGTAAATGCTAATAGTAAAAAGAAACAGAACTTGATAACCAAAGGTCTAAAACAAAGTTGCAAAACAAAAAGATCTCTGCGCTATCAATATTATAAGAGCAAAAATTTACGAAATAAAACGAAATATTTACAATATTCAAAGATCTTACAGAAATGCGTTTACATTTCAAAAAAGAAAGCAAACATCAAATATATAAACAATAGTGAAAACAAATGTAAAGCTGTCTGGAGAGTAATAAAGGATGAAATCGGGAACAATAACGATAGGGACAACATAGAAAATATTCTACTTGATAACACGGTACTTTCAGATCCTGTAGAAATAGCAACAGCTTTCAATAACCACTATACTAATATGGCACAATCTTCGAGTAAAGGAGTAAAAATAAACAGTAACGAATGTTCAATAGTCCATTCGATGTTCCTTAAACCTGTGTCCAAAAACGAAGTTAGAGCAGAGATTATGTCACTGAATAACACAAACTCCGAAGGTTATGACGAAATTAACACTAAAATCATTAAAGCATGTACTAATGAACTAATTGAAATTTTGACATATTTAATTAATTTATCATTCTCACTTGGCATTTTTCCTGAAGCACTAAAGCTGTCAATTGTTAAACCGCTTTATAAAACCGGTGAAAAATCAGACGTTACCAACTATCGCCCAATAACTTTGATACCTATTCTATCTAAAATCTTCGAAAAGTGTATGTATAAAAGACTGATTGAATTTTGTAATAAATTTAACATTATTAGGAAAGAACAGTTTGGCTTCCAAAAAAATAAATCCACAACGTTAGCTATCTACAGTCTCATAAAAATAGTATTAACGAATATTAACCAGAACTATCTTACCACAGGGTTGTTCTTCGACCTATCTAAGGCCTTTGATCTAGTCTCTCATGACATGTTATTACAGAAATTAGAGGCAACTGGGATTAGAGGCATTACCCTTCAATGGTTAACATCATATCTAAGTAATAGACAACAACGCGTTACTATTACTAAAAAGGATACAAGAAACAATATGACATCTCACTATTCTGCATTCAAATTCAATAAACAAGGTGTCCCACAAGGAAGTATATTAGGGCCCATTTTATTCCTATTGTACATAAATTCTATCACTACTATAACTAATCATAAATGTATACTATTCGCTGATGATATTTCTATTATTGTGACATCTGATAAAAAAAGTAATACAATTAAAGACCACGAGACAGAAATTAATAATATTATTGAAAGACTGATAAAATGGCTTAAGGAAAATAACTTATCCATAAATCTAAAAAAGTCCGTTTATATACAATTTAATAAATCAAATAATGCAAAACATAATATTAAAATGAATATACATAAAATTCACGAAGTAACGCAAACGAAGTTTTTAGGAGTAACCTTAGATCAAGACATCAACTGGAAAGCACATGTTGATACAGTATCCAAACGAATTAATAAGTTTGTATATGCAAAAACGTCTATAACAACATATCATGCATATGTTGAATCAGTGCTACGCTATGGCTTAATTATGTGGGGAAACAGCACTGATCAAAATAGAGCATTTGTCTCACAAAAGAGATGCATAAGGGCGTTATGTGGCCTTAAGCCCGACGAATCTTGCAGGCCGATGTTTAAAAAACTTGATTTGTTACCACTACCGTCCCTTTATATTTTTGAAATTTGTTTTGTTGTGTGGAGGCATAGGGAATTGTTTGCGAAAGCAAGCGAGGTGTATTCTCGCAGCAGGCGCGACCCCTACAGGCTCGTGTTAGATGTCCTTCCAAGGCTTGCGAAATATAATAAAAGCTGTATGTTTATGTGTGTCCAGGTTTACAATAGAATACCAAATGAATTAAAAACATTAAATACAAGAATGTTCAAAAATAAATTATACAAATGGCTCTCTGCTAATAGTTTTTACAGTGTTAAGGAGTTCCTGGAACATAAAATCGCATGATGAGTGATAGTTTCATTATGCATGTATTTGCACGCTTATATCTATTAAGCAAAACATGTTTGTACACATTATTAACATTACCATCTTTTATGCCATGTTTTTAGCAAATAAATGATTATGATTATGATTATGATTATGTATTTCGGATTGCAAGTCCGTCAGGCAGGTCTCAATCCTGAGGGCATATTGTGCGACGGATTCGTTTGGCAACTGTTTACACGATTGCAGCTCTAACAAAAGGTGATTATAATGTTTTCTTTCCCCGAAATTCTGCCTTAAGAATGTTCGTAATTCGTCGAAGCTATCAAAAATTTTATTTGAACAAGCTACCTGTGCTTTTCCTTGTAATTTTGATATTATGTATTTGAGCAACAAGGACTTTTGACCCTCAGATGCTAAGTCAAGAGCGTTTTGGCAATTTGTTAAAAACGCCGATAAAGTTTCGCGCTCCCCTTGGTATGGGTTTATAAAGTTACACAAGACTTGGATGGGGTATGGCTAGGGCTTTCAAATACCGGATTTTTTCAATACCGGTATCAATACCGGTATTGGAAAAGTCAATACCGTGATCCCGGTATCAATACCGGTAATCCGGTATTAAACGCAAGTTCAATTAGGACATCAATAAAAGCAATAAATACGTGTTTTTTATTTTCAAATCAATCTTTATTTTTCTCTTTTATTGAATAATAATAATAATTGAGTCCGCTTTGGTTTTGCTTAGCCTTGAATCCTCTAAGCACACTGCTGGAGAATTCAGGCCTAGGCTATAGGTTGAAAAGAGGTGGTCAGGTTATTTCTCACCTCCTTTACATGGATGATTTAAAACTTTTTGGCGCCACTAGTCTACAACTGATGGAACTACTGAAGGTAACTGAAACTTTCAGTAGTACCATCAGGATGGAGTTTGGTGTCGACACATGTGCGATTATGTATGTAAAGCGAAGGGAGATTGTGGAATCCGTGGAATCTCAACCCTCGAATTTCATAAACCTGAGATCCCTCTCTCCAACCGAAACCTATAAGTATTTGGGTATGTCGGAAGCGTTAGGTACCAATGTAGTTGACATGAAGCAATCGCTGAAGGAGCGCTTCTTTGGTCACCAAAAGAAGGTATTTAAAAGCCTTCTATCAGGTGAGAACAAGGTGCGTGCCTTCAACGGTTGGGTCATGTCAGTGTTGATATACTCTTTCTGCGTATTCAAATGGACTCAAACTGAACTTGACGCCCTGGATAGGAGAGTTCATACATTGCTGACTGCATATCGAATGCATCACCCACGTTCGTCGATGATGAGGCTGTATATCGCGCGGAAATGTGGAGGTCGAGGCTTTTTGAATGCTAAAACTCTCCACAACCGCGAGATATGCAGTCTCAGGGTACATTTTCTTGCTTCCGAAGTGGGTATGCATCGAGACGTAGTAGCGGTGGTCAAAGGACTCACCCCGCTCTCCTTGGCTAATGAGAACTGGCGCGAACCTGCAGTACTGGACACTAACAATCGGAGGGGGATATGGCAGAGTAAGGCGCTTCATGGACGTTTTTTCCAGGCCCTACATGGGTCCGACGGAGACCAAGTGGCGTCCGTAGCTTGGATGCGCTTCGGTGACCTCTTTGGGGAAACCGAAGGTTTTGTCTGTGCAATTATGGACGAACAACTACCGGAAATTAATTGTGAAGGATGGCACGGTTGACATAATTATGTCGGGCATGTCACCGTCCGGGTGAATCAATCCGCCACATTACCTGTGGTTGTTCTCGTCTTGCTAATGGCGAGTACTTGCACAGGCACAACCTTGCAACCAAGATAATTCATCAGCAACTTGCTCTGAAATATTCTCTTGTGGAATCGGAAGTGCCGTACTATAGGCACAGATTACTAAATAGTTACTTCATAATAGTTACATCACTCTCATACAAAAGCGAAAATACCTACGCTATAATAGCCTACAAAATCTTAATAATAATACCAGCTGTTTGCAGCGAGAAGAAATGTACCATAAGTATGCACACAGAGAGTTGAAATTGTTTTGCCCGCCGCGCGACCCACGTCATCGAGCGACATTCGCTGTATATGATGATATTGGTAATAAAACGAATATAGAAAAACAATTATTTTATATTTGTTGATCAAATATGTTTCAGTTTAATAAAATGATAGATGCATTTTTTCCTTCCCTGAATTCCCTATGATTAAATTTTAGTATAGAAAATATCTGTTACCGCGTAAATAATTTTAATTTTAATAAAATTCCGCGCAAATAAATAATCAAAAGGGAAACAGGAGCAAAGCTAAGGAAAATCAATTGTTTTTAGGTCAATCCATTATGACGTTGTCAAAATTATTTAAAAAGGCTCAGGCAGGCGTGCGGCAGCCCGCTGTTGAATGTACCGACGGCGATGCGCGAAGCGGTAGGCATATAACGCGTAGCCTTGAGCGAGTGACGGACGCCTGCCATAGGTATGCTCCTAACTCAGTTCTCGATAACGGTCATATCACATTATACTGGGATCAGTCCATTATCACTGACAGGACTATTGTAGCCATTAAGCCTGATATAGTGGTGGTGGACCGAATCGAGAGACGTGCCATGATTGTCGACATGTGGAATGTGAACTCGGCAATTATTGTACCGATAGTCATCTTAGCCAATGGCGTAATAGCCAAGAGCCTCGACCAACACCTCAGGAGGCTCTCGTTAGGCGGTTGGATCAAAGGCTTGCTTTAGAAAGCGGTACTCCTGGACACGGCGCGTATCATCAGGAGGTTCCTCTCTATGGAGCCCTGACTACCGGTAGCTTGGACCCTATTCCCAATACCGGTGGGCTACTATTTATTATATTATGAATTGTTTTTTTTTATAGAGAATGTTTAAAAATGTACTTTATATGTATGTATTGGAAATAAAGAATAAATAATAATTAATACGTTTTATACATAGCTCTCTTATATAACAATTTGGTAATGGTTGATTATTTAAGTAGGACTAGGAATTAGGAACATAATGAAAACTGAAACTTAATCTACTATTTTTGCAGGAAGGCATTTCACTTTGTGTAGTACAATATAAAAAAGCTCATGTAAAAATTAACATAGGTACCATTATTTTCTGAAATGTAAGTAAGTAAAGTATAGCTTAAGTAGTTAGCTAGAAATCATTTGGTGATCATTTTAGTAACATTCTTAATAATGATGTAATATAAAATAATCAAAAAATCTAAAACTAAATAAGTAACAAAATAAATCCAGCGTTACAATTTAACATAGTAATAATATGTAAAAGTATACTAATAACACAATAATACAAAAAGTTTTAATTCAAATTTCTGAATTTCAAACGCCAAGAACGTTTTGGGTAAGACACGAAGTGGCAGCAACGACGGCAATCTAATTAAACTAGCAAAAATACGCGCTATTATATCACAACTTAACAGTCACAAGTTAACACAACACAATAACAAAAACTATAATATATATGCATTATCCCGTTGCCTTTGCGAAACTGACTGACAATAACAAAAACGACATAAGTACAGCTCGATTTCGGCTTAAGACTACAACGAGATGCTTGCGCTGGTGAAAACTAGTATGAGAATAAGATCACATACATTTTCAGATCTAATGTTTGTAATACCGTAATCACGGTATTGGGGCGTCAATACCGGTATTGTAAAAGGCCAAAATAAAATCCGTGATCACGGTATTACGGGATCCCGGAATACCGGTATTGAAAGCCCTAGGTATGGCTCAGAGATAGTAGGAGTTACTTGTTTTCTTTCACTTGTCATGGTAACGAGTATTTAGACGAATAAAGGTAATTATTTATCAAAAGGATTTAGGAGACAAGGATACTTATGCGGCAATAACGAAATTGTATATTCTACTCACAGCAAAATGATGGTTTGGACAGGATGCATCACGTAGACATGGACAGGATGCATCACGTAGACCTCGGTGAGTAGAGCACTTGACACCAGCGCAGACGTGCAGCAGCAGCAGTCAGCAGCAGAGACAGGCGACACTTGGGTGATCCGTAGACAGCGTTGGTTGGGGTTAGCTTAGCTTGAAGCTTACCCAGGCAGGAGACGAAAGGCTTCGTAGAGGCGTTGACTACTTTGGCCAACTCAGTTGGACTCGGTGTGATCACGATCGGATACCGTGATAATAACGTGGTTTTGACGACAAAATGACACACACGTACCGGATAGAGACAGGATAAAGTCACACTGGATAGAGACGATAGAAATAAGATAGAGTCACACTGGATAGAGACGATAGAGTCACACTGGATACCGATTTTTAAGGTTGATTTAGAGACGAACAAAGCGGGCGGGCACCGAATTTAGTTTTATATTATTTTATGAATAGCCAGCAACGACTTATACTGACTATCCCACTTCTGACACCACTGTTACGGGGCCGGTTCTAAGTCCCTTTTAAAAAAAAACTATTTTTGAACCTTGAAAGAATTTTAATTAGAATTAGTACAACAATACAAAATTAATGTGTCCGCCACGAAGTTCAAAGTATGACTGCCGGAAATTACCAATAATTACGATTCGGAAAACAACAACTGTGGGAAACATTATATGACACCTAAGAGGTGTCACCGTTTATATTTTATATGCTTAGGGCTGTCTTCTAATTTATAACAGAGGCCAATCGTCCTCAGGGCGAGTCAGCCAGTCCGGTCCCCACCAGAGGGGGTGAACAATCAAGCGGGGGGCCATGCACGCGTGTGAGGCCACGTCGCCCGGGTTCAGGTCACCAGGCACGTGCCTCCAAATCAAAGGCGTTTCAGAATCTTGAATCTGCGACACTCGGTTCGCAACAAAGACCTCCAAAGAGTGGACGGACGTCTTCAACCAACACAAAACAATTTGACTGTCCGTCCAGGCGTAAGACGCCCGAAAGTCAACAGTTCCACCCAAGTGTGCACAACGTGCTTTAAGAGACGCACAAGAAGCACCGCAGGGAGTGCGGATACAAACTGGAGCCAGTCTTCCAACAGGGTTTCCCGAAGTGGCTCGTCCCAATCAAGTTCAGTTGTAACAAGGGCAGGAGCACCAATTTTAGGGTAAAGACAACTCACAAGGGTGAGTTCAAACCAGGTCCTTCCCTCAACAGTGGTGACAGCCGTTTCGCCAATTCCCAAAATCTTGTCTGAAAAGTCGTTCACTTTCAGGCCAACCTGTCCCGCTAACCAAGACGACAAAAGGCAACCCTGGGCTCCCGTGTCCAAAATGGCACGGACCACAATCGAGTCACCCAAGGGTCCCCAGACCTTGAACGAGGCCGTTGGCAACAAAACCGTCTTGATCGGTGGGGGTCCTTTAGCGGGGCAGGCGCCAATTTCTTAGCAATGCCTGGGCGGCGACCGATCGCTGCATCCAGGCTGCCCTCGTTCACGACGAGGCCAACATTCAAAATATTCATCCGCGCGGTGTCCCGAGCTGCTCGCCATCCCTGGAGGGGCATATCCCACCGGATGCCTGAATGGCGGAGGGCGCGACTCCAACCGGGGACGTTCCGCCAACGGAGGGGAAAGGCAGCGGTGCCGATCCGGCCCCTGCTGCCTAGCAGCCAACGCGCGTTCTCCCTGACGAGGGGACAGCAAATGGCGCTCGCGGGGCTCCTGTTCAACTTGCGCGGGGGGTGGAGTGCGGCAAACAGAATTGCGGGCCTCAGCCCGGTGCTCGTCTCCGGGGTACCCCCCCCTGCGCGAACCCTCCTCAGAAGATGGTCTGCTGGAGCGGTTTGCGTTGGCGCACAAAATCTCCAAGTGGGACCCTTTACAAATTCTACACGGGCGGGGGTCGGGGCAGTCCCGATGAAAGTGGGCCCCCAAGCACGAGAAGCACAAACGGCGTGGGTTGACAATGCGGCGGCGGGCACTTACGTGCAAATTCAAAAAGGCCGGGCAACGCGCCATGACATGCCCCGTGGCCTTACAAAAGTCGCAATGATGAGGGCTCCGGGCGCCAGCAAAACGGGGGGCGGGGCGGACATCAACACGCCCCCTAGCCCTAGGACTCCGGGCGCCAGCAAAACGGGGGGTGGGGCGAACATCAACAGGCCCCCGAGCCCTAGTCCATCCCTGGTCTCTAGGCCGAGAAGGTAGTGGGGGTGACCCCGTGGTGCCACGAGTGTTATCCAAAACCCGACGCTCGTCTTCCAAAAACTTGAGGAGGTCGTCAAAGGGGGGAAGATGGGTGGCACTATCCCCACCATACTTCTGCTCAAAACGTGACCTCAGCTCCGCGGGGAGCAACTGCAGCACTATGTGCACCAACAAGTAGGACCAATGTTCTACCGGTAACTCCAAGCGTCTCAAGGCGTTGGTCGCTGAGACCAACGGGTTCAGCAAGTCAGTGCGCAACGTCGACATGCTGGCAATGGCCGGTAGT
Organism: Tholera decimalis; assembly: GCA_943138885.2. NCBI lineage: Eukaryota > Metazoa > Arthropoda > Insecta > Lepidoptera > Noctuidae > Tholera > Tholera decimalis. The sequence continues at coordinate 1,352,668 of OW964550.2, forward strand.
CCCAAAATCTGGCCGATGTGCACATCAGCCAGGCAGCGCTTGTTCTGATACCGTCGGGAGAGAAGCTCCAGAGCGGTCGGGTAGGAGGAATCCGTCACCGGCAAGTGCTGCACCAAGGCTCTGGCTTCGCCCTCCAGGACGGACAATAAATAGGCCAGCTTCTGGGCAGGACCGAGGTCCGAGCGTGCATCGACAAGACTCTCAAAGAGATTTAGGAAGCCCAGCCAATCAAATATTAATACCAATCGGTTAAAATTCACTAACTAAACAAACAATGACTTGTTAGCCAACCGAGCAATCTCAACAAAATAAAACTTAATTTCAATTTATTTCAGGTCCAAATCCGACCCTGTACTCATTCCAAGTATGAATCTAGCTTGGTACAGATGGCTAGTTACAAAATAAATAACAATTGAGTGTATAATACACAATCCAATAAATACTATAAGCAATAAATCACACAGATCAAGTCTTGTTATGTTAACAAATGTGTGATTATTATTTAGATAAACTTTTAACTTCAGACTAGTTATATTCAATTATTAATTACAACAAATATACCAAATTATATACCAAATACAACCTAATAATTCCTTATTTCACAAATAAATCTTACTTGTCAGTACAATAGCAAGGGACTGCAGTACAAGTTACAAATACACTTTTGAGAGCCCGGCTGACAAGACAATATATTCAAACTTATTAAGTTATTTTCAACAATGTTCAAAACTTCCAATTTACTATGTGGATTTATTTTATTGTAAAATCCACGCTCTGCTACCAATTTGTTCAAGACTACAAGAAGCCAGCCAACGGTAACTGGATGCCGAACAGTCCACGGTACGTGGAGCTATACCGTTGTCTCTCAAACACAATATGGGCTCTTAGGCCTTACCAATAAATAGTTAACTTTACACAATTTGACTTACCAGTTCTAGACGCCAAGCGAGGATCTGTTCTGATCACGTCCGTGTGTGTGTATGTGAGTATATTTGAAAGTGTAATGTGAGCAAGTGTGGATGGACGAAGGTTCTCAAAATGCAGGTCCTCCCAACGCGGTCCATCAGCAATCACAGCACAAACTTCGCACCAGATTGAAGCAGCTATTTATCACTATGAACAATTTCTTTTAGCAAATCTCGCGTGTCAGACTGGTAGACGACATTCGGCGTTATGCTCCAAAATATCCCAGGGTTTTCGTCAATTCGGGATTACAATTTCAATTAATCGTTAATCGCGACCCAATTATCGTTTACAACGGGCGATTCAACACGATATTTCAGCAGCGGACATTTTTTCAACCACACCCAAGTAATCTGTCAAGTCAAGTTATGTCAAGATCAAATTTCTTTATGTCAAAAAAGGTACGTTCGGAAACACATATCGGACGGAACAAATACAATAGTGATAGAATTTTTTATATTTTAAAAGTTTTATTTATTTAGCAGTTCACAACATCTGTTTTAAATCAGTTGGGAGTAAGGGCAAAAATATCGTTACTAAAAATTTACTCAAAATTATTTACTTGCATAGTTGCAAATCAACAGCTGCACAGCCATTTCCAAACAGTAACGGGTTCCAGTCTAGCCACACGCTGCTGAATACTTACGTGAAACGACTGCGTGTAGAACTGCAGGCTTCTGTGTACCCACACATGACCTGTCAGCCTTTAAAGCAAGCGTGAATAGGCATCTTCTGGGCTTGCTCATTCCATTGTAGACCTAATCTACCGCTTATCATCAGGCGAGATCAAGAACAAGAGAGGGCTCATCCGTAATAAAAAACGGTACATTGTAATGTTGCGGTTCTTGGTTTCAAAGGAAACAACTTTATCAGTTACGTACTATGTAATGACTATTTGTTTTAACAATATAGTTATAATAAAGAAATGTTCTTACTAAAATAATGGAGTATAATTATTATATCTGTTACGTACTATTTAATGACAATTTTTTTTAACAATAATTATATTTATAAAGAAGTGTACTTACTAAAATAATGCAGTATAATTATTATATCTGTTACGTACTATTTAATGACTATTTTTTTGAAAAATATAGTTATAAAGAAGTTACTAAAATAATGGAGTATAATTATTATGTTCTGAGGTTTCAACGTAACTGGCTTTCACAATACAGTTATTTTACTTACAATAAAGAAAACATAAAATACAATAGGTATTCATGTAGCACACATACTATTTCTGCCACAGTAAAACAATGTGTAAAGATTAAACTTGTCGTGATTACAGTCCAGCAACGACATGCTTCAGAAAGGGTTACGAGCAGGGAGACATCTCGGAGGAGGAGGACAAGTCGGTGGAGAAGCGAGACAACCGGCGGAACTGCCAGCAGGTGTACACCTCCTCGCCCATCAAGCATCCCGGCGGGAAGAAGGACCAACAAGGTACTGCTTCTCATCATTTCCCAACTATGTTAGCCTTTACAGTTTCGGTTGAAGCTTACCGTAGTGAAATTGACAACTATGGGCTTAGTATAAGTTTGAAGTACTTTGTCAATTTGGATACTATCGCTTTATTTCATTTACATGAACCAATCATAATCATTTATTTGTCAGAACATGGTCGGTATGCATAATTACATGGAAATTTACATATACGTAAATTGTCTCATCATATTCTACCACATGGACGTACAATAATGTCAAGTTGATTAGATAAATGCTAAATTATTTTTTATTTTTTTAATAAATAATGGTTCAAATTTTAATAAAGAATGTCTGAAATAAAGTAATATAAAAAATAATTAAATTAAATTAATGTGTCATTTAAGTAGTCATTCAAACTATAGTAGCTATTAGTCAGGGGCGGGCACAGGATTATGACACTGGTAATGCGGCTAGGGTTGCCAACTTACTTTTTTTGACGAAAAAGACGTATAAAATTGTTTGAATAGGAAAAAAAAAGTATTTGAAAGAAAAAAAAAGCTTTTCAAATTTTATGGTTTTATTGCCTAAAAACGTATTTTTGTGTGTGTTTAGCACAAGCTAAGTAACAATTTTTTACTATTTTTAAATATTTCAAAGCTTGTTTGACAATCAATATTTAAAAATAAATAAACCATTCTATTCTAATTAAATTTATTGACGCTCTATTTCTCTCTTCTCGCCGTTTCAGATACATTACTGAAAAAACCTTCTCAGTGAAAGCTTTTACTTTTGTAAGACTGGTCATTTTAGCTTTTTTAGGAGTCACTGGAGTATCACTATCAGAATTACTCGTCTATATAAGCATTACATTTCACTTATAAATAATTGATTCTTTAATTATAAACCAAAACAACGGACAATTTTCATACAATTTCGTCGATACGTCGTTAGTGAAATCTGTGATTCTGTGATAATGTGACCTGTCACTCTCACATTAACATCTGACATCTAACATTTCGTTCAGTAATTATAAATCGTTTCCAGCATCTGTTTTAACTTATATGTACCGTTAAAAAGTTAAGTACTTACCCATAAATCTCATAATGAATGTTTTGTTCTATGTATCGCAGTAAAGGTTGAAAATAAAGCATTTTCACATACTTTGTTTTATTTTGTATGAGAATAAATACGAAACATATCAATATAAAAGAAAATCAATATATCAATATAAAAGATATTAAAAATAAAATTGTGTTTTTTATGAGAATAAATCAGTGATTCCTATTATTGTATTTATTAATCCAAATTCCTTAATAGTTAAAAAATTGTGGCAAAAGCCTAAAAAATTCAAAACTTAGCAAATTCACAAATTCTTTCTGAATTTTCCCTTTCTAAAATACAAAATTAAAAATCTTATCATTTATAAAAATAGAAGTCTCGAGGAAAACAGTAATAAAACAAGACGTCTTTTTTGTTATTGGTATGCAATATAAATTACCATAAAAATAATAACACTTCGAGTCCTGTAAATTAATAAGTGCACAATCACATCATCAAGTATTCTTAGATAATGAAACAGCAATCTCTTTAGTCAAAATTTTTCTTTTTTTTTTAAGTATTTATTTAATCACATTTCATCTTAACTTAATCTTAACATAACATCTGCCAAACTGCTAAGCAGTTTGTCGGCAGTACGTTCTCGTGAAATGTATGATTAATAATCATCAGTTCAGACGGCGCTGCTGTCACGTACAGATCGACTCCGTGTTATAACGCAGTAAAAATTGTTATTCGTTCGCAATCGTGATTTGTTTATGCTGAACGTTCCTAATTAGAAGCAGTGACCCAGTATATATGAAATCAAGGACTAGCTATACTGTTTATCACAAAGACTGCCTAAAAGTAAGATACTTAGTGAACCTAAACAGAGTGACTTCGTAAACATTTCGACAAGAAACCATTAATTTGATCAACCAACGATAAAAATACTAATTTCCCAGTGCAGTGCATGTGCAACAATCAAGGGTCACCCATAAACAGTGTGTCTAATTGTGCAAATAGAAAGCCGTTTTCTTTTTTGTAAAAAGTGGCGGTGGAACTAAAATAAAGGGAAAGATCAAAAACAGCTCTTTTAACGAGGAAATCCGCAGTTCGATCCCGACCAACAGCTTACACTTTTTGTAACTTCAAAGTAATTGCATACAATTTTTAATACTAATTTGTGGTCAAAAACTTTAACTTTAATACGAACACAAACTATCTATCGCTCTCAAACATTTTTTTTTCAATGTCGAACTTTTCGTTCAAGCTACTCAAGATGTTCACGTGTAAGAGTTGTGCAGTTAAAGCTAGAGATGGCGTCACGTGTAGTTTATGTGAGGGGCAGTTTGACTACCCTTGTGCAGGTATTTCGGAGCTTGGATGGAGAAAGCTTGGGGACCGCAAAGCAACATGGAAATGTGCCAACTGTAAATCATCAGCGGCAGCCAGTCCCCGCATCGACTCTCTGAAGATGTCACCTATCGACTCAGAGACCATTTTAACTGAGATCAAAAGGCTGTCAACCCAAATGGAGGCATTGCCAGCGCTGGTTGAAACCATAAGGGAAATCCAAATTGAGCTCGTAGAGTTAAAATCCATCAGGTCTGATTTCTCAGAGATGAAGTCTTCCTTTGCGTTATTTTGTGATGATGTGAGTGCCTTAACATGCACGGTATCGTCACTGGAACAGGAAATTGAGTCTATGAAGAAGGCAAAAGACGAAGTATCTGTCTTACAAGATCGTGTGGAGAAGCTCGAGCACCAGCTATGTGAGAGTGACCAGAGATCACGAATGAACAACATTGAGATCAAAGGAGTACCTATGTCTAAAGACGAGAACCTGTTCACATTATTGGCCAAGATCGGGGATGTTATCAAATATCATATTCCAAGAGAACAGATGAATTATATTGCAAGGGTGCCAATGCGTAACGACAAGCAAAACAAAAATATAATATGTTCGTTACACAACAGCTACACGAAAAATGATTTTGTAGCTGCCGCGAAAAAACACAAGTCACTGTATGCTGCTGACTTGGGACTGCGTGGCGAGAACAAGATCTATATTAATGACCACTTAACACTCGAAAACAAAATCCTACTTAATAAGACCAAAGCCATAGCTAAAGAACGCGGATTTGAGCATGTGTGGGTGAGAGGGTGCAAGATAATGTTACGGAAGAATGACGCCTCACCAAAATACCACATTAAATCTGAACGGGATTTAAAGAAGTTTTTATGCTAATGACGTCGTCTCAACACTCTGGCAAGTTATTTGTTTACATTAGCTCATTAAGGTTAAGTAACACCTGTATTATTTTTTTCTACGCATTCCATTCTCGCCGGCCTATTGTTCGCTTGTCGCTTGGTGTTAATTACACCTCACTATTATTATTTTACGATTTTAATCGCTATTTTGCTACTCCTAAGGATATTTTTGCCAGTTAATTAAACAACACTGAGTTTTTTATAACAATATTTCTTATTCTCTTCCCTACTCATGCAGAATGCTAACCGAACTCTATACATATGTCGTTAAAATGCTAATTTGCACACTCACAGAGATTGCTCTTAATTTTGGACTTATTATTAATTGTTCCCAGGAATTGAATGTACCTTACACTCTTATTTGTATTATTATCTGCGTTTGATTTTTATTATAATTTACAATGGTTCCCCTTAATATTTACTATCAAAACGTGTGGGGGCTACGAACTAAAACAGAACTTTTCTTTAGAAATATATGTTTCAATGGTTATGATGTTGTTTGCCTGACTGAGACATGGCTAAATGATGGAATATCTGACTCCGAAGTATTTGACGACATATATCTCGTATGGAGACGGGACCGCGACTATGCTAATACTAATCAAGGTTTAGGAGGAGGTGTTTTAATCGCGGTGCGACGTGAACTAGTGGCGGACTCTCGCAGTGAGTGGTGCTCGAGTGCTGAGGACATGTGGGTTACATTAACACTGTCGCGAAAGAAACCAAGGGCTTCATATAAAAAACTTTTTACCAAAAAATTAAACCGACTCCCAAAAACACTGCAAAGTGAAAAATAACTTTAATTTCGGTAGTCGGTGTCTTTAGTTTTGTATTTTGTTTTTTGGCACCGACTTCCGAAATTAAAGTTATTTTTCACTTTGCAGTGTTTTTGGGAGTCGGTTTAATTTTTTGGTAAAAAGTTTTTATTTCACTCTTTTTAGTTGGTCGATTTTTAATTTACCTAGTTAAAAAAGCCTAAATGTCAACTACTTATAACCCTTTACAACATATTGCTTTACGTTAATTTTTGAGGAGTTCTCCTGGTACTTCACCATCAGCTCTACATCACCATATGCATTGTGACGAACATAAAGTGCTTAACATCCATATTCAAGTATTCGAATCGCAATCCACGAAATACTTATTATTGAGTAGGTTCGGCGGCCATCTGTGGTCTTCATCATCAGTTCCACTTCCCCAAATGGTATTTTTTGAGAGCAACTGCACAAGTTACTATAAGAAATACCCAAAACGCCATAGGTGTGCCTATAATATTTGAAGAGTTCCCTCGATTTCTCCAGGATCTCATCATCAAATCCTGACTTGGTGATAAATGGTGCCAATTTCGAAGTATACCCTTTCAAACAAAAAAAGAATTTTCCAAATCGGTTCAGCCGTCTTCGAGTAATCGGTGATCATACATAAAAAAAAAAAGAGAAAAAAATAAATATACGCGTCGAATTGATAACCTCCTCTTTTGGTCGTCGGTTGAAAATACATATATGCGTTGCTTACATGTGCCGCCAGAATCTAGGAAACTCTTTAGCAGTCCAGCTGCGCAATTTTTCCGATAACCTAGCCGACAATGTTCTTAAGCATTCTGCCGACAAGTTTGTGATCCTGGGGGATTTTAATCAACCTAATATAATGTGGCAGCCGGCTGCTGATGGTTATTCGTTTTATCCAACTGGGGTGTGTGGAGATGTGCAAACTAACCTAATTGACAATTTAAATATATGTAACCTTTCACAGTATAATAATCACCTTAATAAGAACAACAAGATTCTGGATCTGGTGCTATCCAATGACGTTGTCACTGTCACACATTGTAGTGATCCACTGGTACCTGAAGATCCGCATCACGGGGCATTATGTGTGACTGCGGACTTTGTAGAATTGCATTGTCTCCCAGTTCGTCAATATGTGAAACTTCTTTATCATGTGGCTGACTATGTTGCAATAAACAGCGAACTTAATCAGTTTGATTGGCAAAGTGACTTGAGCTGTCGGTCTTTAGAAGACGCCGTTAAATATTTTTATTCTATTATTGATAGGCTATGCAATACTTATACACCAAGAAAAACAGTCATTTCAAGTTCGAAATATCCACCACAGTTTTGTTTTATTGCGACAGCGGGCTAAAGACATCGAAAAAGTAATGTTTGACGATTACGTGAAAAAAATAGAAATGGATATTAGTAAGAACCCTCGAGCCTTTTGGAGTTACGTTAAAACAAGGAAACATTCCAACTCATATCCGTCTGTATTACACTTTGGGCAGCAATCTTCTGGTGATGGTGACGTAATTTGCAATATGTTTGCTGACTGTTTTCAGTCCAACTTTCTTGCAAGCACTAATGCAGACAATAGTGATTTTCATCGTGATATGGGCCATAGAAGTGCGGTACAGAGTACGTCAGATATCAGTACTATTGAAATAAATGTTGATGAGGTTTATAGGCTACTTAAACAAGTTGACCTTAAGAAGTCCGCGGGACCAGACAATATTCCACCGGTTTTTATAGTAAACTGCGCAAAAAGTCTCTCTTTCCCTCTCTCGATCCTCTTCAGAATATCACTAGATACTGGTGTTGTACCTGCGATATGGAAGTCGGCATACGTAACACCAATACACAAAAAAGGACCTAAAACTTTTGTTGAAAATTACAGACCGAACTCCAAACTGTGCGTGTTTGCAAAAATACTAGAGAAATTAGTCTATAAACAAGTTTATTCGGCTCTTCAACATAGTTTTAGTGAAAATCAGCACGGATTTTTAAGAGGTCGGTCTACCACGTCCAACCTGGTTCTCTGTGGTGAATTCCTTTCGGAGTCCATGTCGCATCGGTCCCAGGTCGATGTTATTTATACCGATTACAGTAAATGTTTTGATAGAATAGATCACGCTATCTTAATGCGTAAACTTTTATCGATGGGTATCAGAGGTAACCTCTATAGGTGGTTCATGTCGTATGTTGAGGGTAGATGCCAGACTGTGGTGCTGAATGGTTACTCGTCTAGAGCTATGCGTATTCCCTCGGGAGTTCCCCAGGGATCGTTATTAGGGCCGCTCTTGTTCAATATTTTCATTAACGACGTAATATTCTGTTTCCAGCACTCTAAAATATTGATGTATGTAGACGACATGAAAATCATGAAACAGATTACAAGCCAGACAGATGCTCTTCTACTGCAGGCAGATCTAGAGGCTTTTCAAGCATACTGCAAATTAAATAAGCTGGACTTAAACGTCGCCAAATGCTATGTGTGTACTTTCACCCGCAAACCGCACCCTATATCTTTCTCCTACAATCTCTTAGATACACCAATTCAAAGGGTCAATGTAATAAAGGACCTTGGGGTTACTTTCGACTCAAAATTTATTTTTGACACACATATTGATAACATTGTCAACAAAGCGTCGAAGGCGCTAGGTTTCATTTGTAGGGTCTCATCAGAGTTCAGGAGCATCAAAACTATTAAAATATTGTATTGCTCCTTTGTTCGTAGTCACCTCGAGTATGCCTTTCAAATCTGGAACCCTAAGTATAATTTGTATATCAGTCGATTAGAGGCCATACAAAAGAGGTTTTTAAGGTACATTCAATTTCGTTCCAGAACATATCTACCAAACTATCTTAAACGATGCAAAAGATTTCATATTCTCCCGTTATACGAACGTAGAAAAATATCCGACTTGGTCTTATTAACTAATATTGCGAACGCATCCAGTGATGTCCCTGAGTTGTTGGGCAAAATTGGGCTGCGTGTACCTGGTTCGTTCTTACGTACATCCCGTTTATTGCACACACCAACGACAAGAACTAACTATAGGCAAAACTCGTACATGGTTAGGTCGAGCCGTGTGTACAATGCGACTTGCCAGGAGGTTGATATCGACATCTTTAATACTAGCGTATCTAAGTTGAAGAAGACTCTATGTAGGCATTTCTTTGAAAATATTTAAGTTTTTTTTTTTAACAATTTGTACTTATTTATATTTTTTTTTCTCTCTGTATCTCAGCTAACCTGTCTGTATTATTATATTGTATATCTAGTTATTAGTGAGAACTTGTAATTGGCCATATTGTATTTATTATCCTTGTTATTTTCTCTGTCTAGCTGTAAGTTTTCCAAACATAATAAAATAAAATAAAAATAAAATAAATTAACTTTTTCTTTAAAATGAAATTGTGTACTTACCCTTTTCACTGGTGACAATAGGATCTGTTAATGTGCTTTTATTTTGTGTTGACTGTGATTCTGAAAAGAATTAAAATTATAAATACAAACAAACGCATAGTTCACTTTTCAGTTACCTTTTTTTATCCTTAGTTATGTCTACATACCTGTTGTCATTAAAACTACTTCTTGCACAGGTGTTGTAGTCGGTTGGGTGCTAGATGGGCTGGGTTCACTTAACACTTCCTGCATCATTGTGTCTTGGCACTCTTGAATGAGTTGGGTTTTTTGTTTTTTAACAAATACATGTCTAGAAGTACTAGCATCACTCATCCTTTTTCTGCGGTCTTCCTGGCAATAATTTTTTTTGGCACAACTGCTACTCCATCTACCATGATTATGCTCTTGCTTAACACGCTCAGCGCCGGTGTATCCTTAATGATACACCATAGGGTGTTTTGTCACAGGCCAGTGTATCCTTAATGATACATCACACTGCCCCGTCTTCGGAGGCTGATGTATCCCTCAGTATACACCGTTTCATACATTTTAGTAGGGCGTCCAAAAGCGTTTGCTCTGGAGAATATGCCTGTGTTATTGGGGTGTAAATATCTTAAAAAATGAAGAAAATATGGGTTTTTTTTTAATACCACAAAGTTATAGATTTGTTTTTATAATTGAGAATACTGAAAAATCTTATTATAAACATTAATTTCTAATTACTGTTATTAGTAATACTTAGTATTTGTAAATTTAGTTCACATCACAAATTATTTTGAAATTGCATGCATTATTTTTTTCATTTTATAGGTGTGCTTTATTGAAGCAGTTTCGGTAGAAGAAGAATTTACAAATACTGCAAATAGTTTTGCAAATGCAAATACTGCAATACATGGGATGCATATTTCCTTTTACCAGCAACTATTGTGCCCTTTTTACCATAAATTTCATAACAACCCCTACAACGGCCTCTCTTTGATTTTGGCGAGTTTCCGGAAATATGGTCTATTAGTTTGTGTGTTGTCGAGCTTGAGTTTCTTCTCTCTACTCGTTCTGGCTCGGTACTTATTACACGTGTCTTGTATTTATCTATCACCTGTTCAATGACTTTCTCTCGAAACTCTGTGATATTTAGTTGCTGAGCCTGATTTGGAATACAAATTGTACCCCAGATCAATTCAAATACCAGCTTTCTGTACCATTTCACACATCTTCTCAGTGCAGAACTGTATGATGCCATTTGGTCGCTTAAGTCAATAATACTTGATTTACCACTATTGTAAAAAAAAAACACTATTACAAAGGAAAACTTAAAGAAAACAGTAAAAACAAGGAATCTTTCAATTCTACGTTCCCAGGCCAGTGTATCATAAATGATACACCTCAAAAAAGGGGGTAAAATTCTACTTCGTAAACGCGCCTCACACTAAGATTTAGACTTGTCAGTTACTCCGGTTTTAATAAAATAATTTAGCTACTTATAAGTGATCTTTGGCTGATGATTGTTGATATACTCTGTGTAGTAGTGAGTGTGAGTGTAGTACACTAACAAAAACAACAAACAGAAGTGATTTAAAACATTATTGGAAACAAGTGCAAATCACGGTGGGCATAGCGTCATAACGGCCGCTGCGGCAAGTGCACGGGAGTATCGCGGTTGTGCGTACTGCGTAAGAGCGAAAACGGCGTGCGATGGAAGTCAGTGACGTATCGCTGTCTAGTTACTGCAAACGCCCGGTGTGTTTATGAAGAACGCGGCGAGAGTTTTATGTCAGTTACGTGTACATTAACGATTTACTTGTAGTTTTTGCTCATTCATCATCATGTTCCATTGTCATCGTTGCCAAGCCGAAGTCAGGGATGGAGTGCAATGTACACTTTGCCTCAAAAGCTTTGATTACCCTTGTGCCGGGATTACCGAGGCAGGCTATCGCAAACTTGGGGACAGGAAAACTACTTGGAAGTGCAGTACCTGCAAAGCTGCGTTGGCGAGTCCTTCTAACCCACCCCCTGGGAAAGCTACACAAGGTGATTTGGATAACATCCATCAGGAGCTCCGAAAACTCACGGAACAGTTAGCATCGTTACCTATTTTGGTAGAAAAGGTAAAGACGATTCAAGCGGATATTTCTGACCTCAAAAACATGAAAGATGAGATAGTTGGACTTCAAAAATCCCTAGACTACGTCCATGTTACGGTTGATGAGCTCACGGTCAAATTAGAGGATGTTGACAAACAAATCGAGTCCCTACAAAAAGCGAAGGAGGATGTCACACGCTTCGAGTTGCGATTTGGGCGGTTAGAATCAAGCATGCGCGAGAGTGAGCAGAGATGGCGGCTAAATAATATAGAGATTAATTTTTATTATTTAATTTTTATATTTGAATTGAAAAACCTTTTAAAAAGTATTTTCTTCGCAGATTGTTTCAACGTTTGCGTAAATTACACCGTTTACTTAATGAATCACTATAATCTTCGCTTGTATATTATTTCATCAGCTAGTCAGAGTAGGGAATCTAGTTTAGTTTCCGTGGTGAGTAGTGACATCTGCATAACATTCCATATTAGCTTATACCAAATTATGACACCGCACTGTGTTTACTACAGACTTATTCTAGTTCCGCCGCACTTTATTTATCAGACGCTTTTTCTGGTACCAGTATTCTTTGTCTTACTCTTAATTCTAATTATTTTCCCGTTTAAATATGCTAATTAATACCTATTTATCACCAAAATGTACGTGGCTTGCGGACTAAAACGTCAAGTTTCCTTAGGAATGTATGCTTAAATAACTATGATGTTATATGTTTAACGGAGACGTGGCTAAAAGAGGGCTTTAACAATAGCGAATTATTTGATGACCGCTATATTGTTTGGAGACGTGACAGGGATTATTTAGGATTTAGGAGCGCATTGACTGGCGCTCGTCCGCGGAGGACCTATGGGTAACTCTAACTCTGAAGCGTTCCAGACCCACAGTATCATATAAATTGCATATTTGCACAATTTATCTTTGCAAGCAAAACAGAAGGTATTCATTGACTGCACAGCTTACACATTTTTATACTAATGTAAATGATATTATATTGAATAACTTAACGGACACTTTTATTATCTTAGGAGATTTCAATTTGCCAAATTTATCGTGGCAACTGACTGATGATGGATGCTCTTATCGCTCGGTAAATATTTGCGGTAATATTCAGACGGAATTTTTTGATATTTTAAATACATGCGATCTGGCCTGGGCCAGATCGCATGTATTTAAAATATCAAAAAAATATTAAATATATTAAATATTAAGATTCGTATGTCCGTTGTACTGGTACAACGAACATACGAATCTTAATGAACGGGTACTGGACTTAATTTTTTGTAACAATCACCTAACCGTTGATAAATGCTCTGACTCTCTTGTTCCAGAAGACCCCCACCATATGGCTCTTAGTATTTTTGTAGATTTTGTTGAGTATCATGCGCTTTCATCACAGCAAAGAAAAAAGTTTGTTTATCAGTCAGCCGATTTTCCTTCAATAATGAAAGAACTTGATGAGTTCGACTGGCGCTGTGATCTCGCCAAAGGGTCAGTGGAGGATGCCTTGTCTTTGTTGTATGTCAGGCTAAATAAATTGTGTGAAACTTTTATACCAACGAAAATCATTAAATCTATGTCTAATTATCCCCCTTGGTATAAAACCCCTCTAATCAAAATACTTAAAGAAAAATTTAAATATCACTCCAAGTTTAAGAAATACGGCAACTTATCAGATTATGATTCATTTATAATTTTGCGAAGTCGTGCTAAATTATTAGAAAAAGAAATGTATGACGCTTACATTGAAGTAATTGAAAATAGTATTAATAAATCGCCTAAAGCTTTTTGGTCTTTCGTCAAAAGCAAGCAACGGTCTTCATGTACATTTCCATCGATTATGAAGTATGGACATAGTTCATCGGGACAGGGGGATGAAATATGCATCATGTTCAGTGAAGTTTTTAAGTTTAATTTTCTCCAGAACACTGTCCCCGATGTAACTCAGTTGGACAGTAACATGCATTGTCTTTATCAAACGTCTGCCTCTGATATAAGCTCTATTGAAGTCTCCGAAACTGAAGTACTGAATCTACTAAAGGCTATTGACGTAAATAAGTCGGTGGGGCCTGATGGTATTCCTGCTATACTCATAATTCAGTGCGCACAAAGCTTAACTTTACCACTTACCCTAATATTTCGACGTTCTCTTAGTGAGGGAGTTGTGCCGCATGTTTGGAAGACAGCTTTTATTACCCCCGTGCATAAAAAAGGTCCTAAAGACAATGTAGAAAACTACAGGCCCATATCTAAGCTTTGCTTGTTTTCAAAGGTTTTAGAAAAAATTGTTTACTCCTCAGTTTATAGTGCTATTAAACAATCACTTAATAACTATCAACATGGCTTCTTAAAAAACAGGTCTATTGTGTCGAATCTGCTCGTCTGTTCTGACTTCTTGTCCTCCACCATGTCTGAACCATCTCAAGTGGATGTGGTCTATACTGATTACAGCAAGGCATTTGACCGTATAGACCACGGTGTCCTTTTACGTAAGCTGCTGGCAGTGGGTATCAGAGGCGATTTATTCAGATGGTTTACATCTTATATTGAGAATCGATGTCAAACAGTTGTACTGAATGGTTACAGTTCTGTAACCGTTAAAATACCCTCGGGAATACCACAAGGATCCCTTCTGGGTCCTTTACTTTTTATTATTTTTTTAAATGACATTGGTTCATACTTTACCCATTCCAAAATACTTCTGTACGCCGACGATATGAAAATTTTATGCCCTGTATCGGAACTTTCTGACTGTTTTGGTTTACAGCGGGACTTGGACGGACTTCAAAATTATTGTCTCCTTAACAAACTTGAACTGAATGTTTCTAAATGTTTTGTTAGTACCTACACTCGTAAACCACGTGCAATCGAGTTTCAGTATAAGTTACATAATACTGTTATAAACAGGATAAGCGTTATTAGGGACCTGGGTGTAACGTTTGACTCTAAGTTGCTTTTTGATGCACACATCGATAACGTTGTTAATAAAGCTTCCAAAGCACTTGGATTTATACTTAGGTTGTCAGCTGATTTTAAAAACGTAAAAACGTATAAAATTGTTTATTGTGCTTTTGTCCGTAGCCATTTGGAATACGCCTCTCAAGTGTGGAATCCTAGTTACAATATTTATATTGACAGAATTGAGGGGATTCAAAAGCGCTTCCTACGTTTCTTGCAGTACAAGACTAGGAAATATACTCCCAATTATATAGCGCGATGTAAGAGGTTTCACATCTTACCACTACATGAGCGAAGACGCATTGCGGATATGGCGTACTTATTTAAGATTGCGAATGGTACTGTAGATTGCCCTGAGCTGTTAAGCTGTTTGGGATTAGTTACACATTGCAAAATGCTTCGTAATCCTACCTTGTTACATGTCCCTCATTCCAAGTCAGCGTACAGGCAGAATTCTTATTTAATCCGTGCGAGCAGAAGTTTTAATAAACTATCTGGTGAACATGATTTGGATATATTCAATACCAGTGCTTCTCGACTTAAGCAATTGTTGGTGAAAAGCTTTTTTATGGAAAAGTAATGATTTGCGTCTAAATGATTTTCTGTTTGTATGTATTTGTCGATCGTGTTCTATTTACTTCCTAATTTATGTTATAGGTATTTTGTAACTACCTTTCTTTTATTATTTTTTTCTCTTCTTGTTTTTGTTTTTAGTGTTTATCAGTGGAAACTTGTAAATGGCCTTCGATTGTATATTGCTTATTAACATAGTATAAGTTAGCTGTAAGTTTCCCGAATAGAATAAAATAAAATAAAAAAGAATAAAAAATATTTTTATAGTAAGTGAAACCAGTAGAATTAGATTCTGCAATAAAAAAAACGCAATTCCAGCACTCTTTTTCAAAAATTGCCTTGGTGCTGAGCGTGTTAATCCCATATTATATTGATAATAGTTAGCCATATCTTTCTCAATCTGAAATATTTTTAAATGTTATTTTAAAGCCATAAATGTTGATGTATTTAGTGGTAATAAATATCATTGAATATTAAAATATTTGTGGCTATTCAGGTATAATACAAAAAAAAAAACATCTCAGTTATCTAACCTTAAAACAGTAGAATAAATATATGGTAAAAATGTTTTAAGTTAGTAATAATAACATGTTTACTTATGTTCCGTCCAACGAGAAACCGAACGCATATTTTTGGTATGGCAATATTCTATTGTCTTTGATTTTGACACTTGACATAACTTGACACTTGACAGATAACCTTTTGCTTCCTGTTAAAAGAACCGCTTCGTTGTTGAGATCGATTTTATTGGTTTGTAATTGTATCCGGGTGAATCTGTGTTTTTATCGACAAGTTGGTCGCAATTAGTGATTTATTGGAAATTGGAATCCCGTTTTGAGTACCACACTGGGATATTTTGAACAATAACGCCGTATTGAAGTCAGACTAACTGACGCGCGAACTTTGTTGCAAGCAATTGTGAATTGGTGATAAATAGCTGCTCCAATCTGGTGCTAAAGTGGAGCAGAGTGGTGCTGTGAATGCTGCCGGGACCACATTGTGAGGACCTGCGTCTTTGGGAACCTCCGTCCATCAACACTTGGTCACATTACACGGTTCAAATATACTTACACACATACACACGGACGTGATCTCAGGAAAGGTCGTAGCTTGTCGTCTCTGGAGCTGGTAAGTCTAGTCTATAGATTTAACTATTTATTAGTAAGGCCTGAGAGCCTATTGTTTGCAAACAACGTTAAAGCTCCACGTACCGTGGACAGTTCGACCATCCAGTACCGTTGCGCTGATTTTAGGACCGAAAAAACTGGTAGCAGAGCGTGGGTTTGATAATATAAAATCCACTAAGTAAATTGGAAGTTTTGAACAATGGTAAAAAGAAACTTAATAAGTGGAATATATTGTTGTGTTAGCCGGGCTCACAATTGATGTTTGTAGTGTAGTCCCTTGTTATTGTATCCAGCACAACATTATACATTAAATTGTTATTTTCTGTAACTAGCTATCTGTAGCAGGCTAGATTCATACTTTAAATAAGTACAGGGTCGGATTTAGGCTTAAAATAAATTGAATTTAAGTTTTATTTGTTTAAGTTTTTTCTTGTTTTGTTTATTTGTTATTTGATTGTTGCAATGGCCTCATTGAAGGCCGTCAGGGAGTCTGCTCGCTGCATGATTGACCTCACAATTGAGATGGTTCACGTCGGCAGCAGCAACGGTTGAGCGTTTGCACTTGGAAGAGGTCACCCTTGCTCGGTACGAGCACTTGAATAAGAGGCTCAAGTCAGTGGATGCTGCGCTCACACGTTTCAACGAGTTCATCGTGGACGTGGAGTTGGGGGTAATGGACCAGGTGGCCCGCGATAAAGTTTTAGCTGACTATGACCAGATTGTCCACCTGGGGGATGTCATCAGTCAGCGAGCCCGGGAAATTTTGAAGAACCGGGTGCCTGAGGTGGCCAAGCCGCAGAACTCTGTGGTTAAAGGCCCTGGGCTATTGGGTAGGCTGCCCACCCTGGAGCTGCCACATTTTGACGGTCACTTGGACCACTGGCTGGGCTTCATTAATCTGTTCGAGAGCCTTGTGGATGCCCGCTCGGACCTCGGACCTGCCCAGAAGTTGGCCTACTTGTTGTCCGTTCTGGAGGGCGAAGCCAGAGACTTGGTGCAGCACTTGCCGGTGACGGACTCCTCCTACCCTACCGCTCTGGAGCTTCTCTCCAGACGGTATCAGAATAAGCGGTACCTGGCTGATGTGCACATCGACCAGATTTTGGGGCTACCGGCCATTGCCAGCATGTCGGCGTTGCGCTCTGACTTGCTGAACCCGTTGGTCTCAAGGACCCACGCCTTGCGACGCTTGCAGTTACCGGTGGAACATTGGTCCTACCTGTTGGTGCACATAGTGCTGCGGTTGCTCCCTGCGGAGTTGAGGTCCCGCTTTGAGCAGAAGTATGGTGGGGACAGTGCCACCCATCTTCCCACCTTTGACGACCTCCTCAAATTCTTGGAAGACGAGTGTCGGTTTTTGGACAACACTCGTGGCGCCACGGGGTCACGCCCACTACCTTCTCGGCCAAGAGACCAGGGACGGACTAGGGCTAGGGGGCCTGTTGATGTTCGCCCCACCCCCGTTTTGCTGGCGCCCGGAGTCCTCACGATTGCGACTTTTGCAAGGCCACGGGGCATGTCATGGCGCGTTGCTCGGCCTTTTTGAACTTGCACGTAAGTGCCCGCCGCCGTATTGCCAACGCGCGCCGTTTGTGCTTCTCGTGCTTAGGGGCCCACTTCCATCGGGACTGCCCCGACCCCCGTCCGTGTAAAATTTGCAAAGTGTCCCACCTGGAGATTTTGTGCGCCAACGCGAACCGCTCCAGCAGACCATCTTCTGAGGAGGGTTCGCGCAGGGGGGGTATTTCGGAGACGAGCACCGGGCTGAGGCCCGCAATTCTGCTCGCCGCACTCCACCCCCCGCGCAAGTTGAACGGGAGCCCCGCGAGCGCCATTTGATCTCTCCTCGTCAGGGAGAACGCGCGTTGGCTGCTAGGCAACAGTGGCCAGACCAGCACCGCTACCTTTTCCCTCCATTGGCGGAAGGTCCCCGGTTGGAGTCCCGCCCTCCGCCATTCAGGCATCCGGTAGGATATGCCCTTCCAGCGATGGCGAGCGGCTCGGGACACCACGCGGACGAACCATTCCAATGTTACCCTCGTCGTGGAAGAGGACAGCCTGGATGCGGCGATCGGTCGCCGCCCAGGCGTCGCTAGGAAATTGACGCCTGCCCCGCTAAAGGACCCCCCCCCGATCGAGTCGATTTTGTTGCCAACGGCCTCGGTCAGGGTCTGGGGACCCTTGGGTGACTCGATTGTGGTCCGTGCCATTTTGGACACGGGAGCCCAGGGTTCCCTTTTGTCATCTTGGTTAGCGGGACAGGTTGGCCTGAAGGTGAACGGCTTTTCAGGCAAGATTCAGGGAATTGGAGAAGCGGCTGTCACCACTGTTGAGGGAGAGACCTGGTTTGAAATTACCCCTGTGAGTTGTCTGTACCCTAAAATTGGTGCTCCTGCCCTTGTTCTGCCAACTATATTGGGTAACCATCCCGATTGTCAGTTGCCTTTGGATGTTCTACGGTTGACGTCAGGTCTGGATTTGGCTGACACCCGGTTTGATTCCCCTTGTACGGTGCATTTATTGTTGGGTTCCGATGTTTTAGGGAAAATATTGTTGGGAAATATGACGGTCTTGCAGCCGGAGACCCCATGGCGCCACCCGAGGGGCCTGGTGGCGGTCTCAACCAACTTCGGCTTTGCGATTATGGGACCAGTGCTGAACGTGCCCCCTCCACCTGAACCTGTCTTTGCGCTGGTGTCCGGCTCAGCCCTCTCTGACGCCGTTCAGAGGTTTTGGGAGGTTGAAGAGCCCCCTCAGGTGGCCCGCTTGAATCCGGAACACGAAGAGTGTGAGTTGTTCTATCAGAACAACACCGGTCGACTCTTTGTCGGAGGTCTTTGTTGCGAACCGAGTGTCGCAGATTCAAGATTCTGAAACGCCGTTGATTTGGAGGCACGTGCCTGGTGACCTGAACCCGAGCGACGTAGCCTCACGCGGGTGCATGGCCCCCCGCTTGATTGCTCACCCCCTCTAGTGGGGACCGGACTGGCTGACTCGCCCCGAGGACGATTGGCCTCGAACGCCAGTCTTGATGTCGGATCCTTTGCCCGGACTTAAGGCGTTCGCTGTTGGGACGAAGGACCCTCCGTTTGATCCTGATTTTTTGGTGAATCGATACAGCTCCCTCGACAAATTGTTGAACGTCACCTCGTGGATCAGGCGTTTTGGCCATAATTCTAGGAATCCAGGGGACAAGCGCCTGTCAACAGTCCTCTCTCCTCAAGAGCGACAGGAATCACTCCTCCTTTGGGTCCGCTCCGTGCAGGCTGCACACTTTGAGAAGGAGATTGAGGCCTTGAAGTCTGGTAGGGTTAAGTTGTCGGGAGCCATTAGTAAGCTGAATCCCTTCTTGGATAAGATGGGTCTTTTGCGTGTTGGAAGACGGTTGAGGCACTCTAGCCTTCCTTATGGGGCCCATCACCCCCTTTTGTTGCCCAAGGAGGGCCACTTGGTTCAATTGTTGGTGACTGATCATCACATTAAGAACTCGCATGCCGGTTGTAATGCGCTGTTGGCCATTCTGCAGCGAGAATTTTGGATTTTGTCGGCTCGTCGTACTATTCGTAGCATTGTCTTCCGTTGCATACCGTGTTATCGGACTAAGGCCTCCACTATGCAGCCCCTAATGGGAGACTTGCCTGCTGATCGTGTTAATGAGGCGAGGACCTTTGCTGGCGTCGGAACGGACTTTGCTGGTCCCTTTTCGGTGAAGAGGTCCACTCTTCGTAATAGTAAGATTGTCAAGGCTTATTTGTGTGTTTTTGTCTGCCTGTCAACCAAGGCAGTACATTTGGAGCTGGTAACCTCCTTCTCGACAGAGGCCTTTGTGGCGACTTTGGAAAAATTTGTGTCTCGCCGTGGGTTACCTTCTCTGATTAGGTCTGATTGCGGTACAAACTACAAGGGTACAAGTAACTATTTGAAGGAGGTATTCGCCTTCCTTAATGAGAGCCAAGTTGACATTGGTAACAGTTTGGCCCGCCGAGGGGTCACTTGGTTGTTTGACCCGCCAGCCTGCCCCCATTGGGGGGGTATTTTTGAGGCCGCGGTGAAAGCGGCAAAGGGACACTGGCGGAGATTGTTGGGAGATACCGTTCTCACCTTTAAGCTACGGTATTTTGGCGCATTGAAGCTGTGTTAAATTCGCGCCCATTGTGCCCGCTCTCTTCAGACCCGAATGACTTGGAGGCTCTAACACCGGGCCATTTCTTGATTGGACAGCCACTTGTCGCCTTGCCGGAGTACCCTTTTGTTGATGTGAGCCAAAATCGGCTTTCGCGGTTTCAGTTGGTGCAACAGCTCGCTCAGAACTTTTGGAAGCGTTGGAGCTTAGAGTATCTGCACATCCTCCAGCAACGCGTCAAGTGGACGGATAAAACTCATCCGCCTAAGATCGGAGACCTCGTCCTGATTAAGGATGCCAACCTTAAGCCTTTGTATTGGCGCAGGGGGCGCATTCTCAATTTAGTGGCTGGCACCGACGGGGTCCCTCGTTTTGCTGAGGTTTTGGTGGATGGATCCATCATAAAGAGAGCGGTCGCAACCTTGTCAAGACTTCCAATTGATTAGCGGACGGGTAGGCCCGTCCCGGGAGGGTAGATGTTCCGTCCAACGAGAAACCGAACGCAAATTTGTGGTATGGCAATATTCTATTGTCTTTAATTTTGACACTTGACATAACTTGACAGATAACCTTTTGCTTCCTGTTAAAAGAACCGCCTCGTTGTTGAGATCGATTTTATTGATTTGTAATTGTATCCGGGTGAATCTGTGTTTTTATCGACAAGTTGGTCGCAATTAGTGATTTATTGGAAATTGGAATCCCGTTTTGAGTATCACACTGGGATATTTTGAACAATAACGCCGTATTGAAGTCAGACTGACCGACGTGCGAACTTTGTTGCAAGCAATTGTGAATTGGTGATAAATAGCTGCTCCAATCTGGTGCTAAAGTGGAGCAGAGTGGTGCTGTGAATGCTGCCGGGACCACATTGTGAGGACCTGCGTCTTTGGGAACCTCCGTCCATCAACACTTGGTCACATTACACGGTTCAAATATACTTACACACACACACACGGACGTGATCTCAGGAAAGGTCGTAGCTTGTCGTCTCATGAGCTGGTAAGTCTAGTCTATAGGTTTAACTATTTATTAGTAAGGCCTGAGAGCCTATTGTTTGCAAGCAACGTTAAAGCTCCACGTACCGTGGACAGTTCGGCCATCCAGTACCGTTGCGCTGATTGTAGGACCGAACAACTTACATCAAAATGATCCTGACAGAAGAACATTACCTGGTTATGATGCGGTATAGCGGATAGGTACATGCGGCTTCCGAAGGACCATAGCGGGAATGTAATTTTAGGCGAAGTGGAATATTGACCACACACAGTAATGAGCTGACCAGGGTAGGAAGAAGGTGGTGGAGGACTTACTTGTGTATCCTCTGGATGAAGCGCGTTGATGCAAAGGACAGCATGAGATGTTGTTGTTGTTGTTTGTGTTTTTCGAATTACAGCGTATGTGCGGTGATTGGTTGCGGTGAATGCGCCCCTGATTGGCACGTGCGGTGAGCATTTCTTCTCTCTCTGATTTATGGGAATAGGATAGGAGGAAAGGAGATATGGCTAGCTCAAAAACTGCGGTCAAATAAGAATCTGTATTCTAATATGTAAGATGCGTTCGGAAATATGATGATAACAACATAATTATACCATTATAGTTGCGTTCCGAAATGTGACAGTAGAAAAATTATAAATTAAATAGAACCTGTGCAAGCATCCTGCCCGGCTTTGAGGATACGTAATATTCTCAAAAGGAGAGAAATTATATTAAAGCGTACTAAGAAAAGAAAATATTTCAAGTATGTTAACTAAAGCTAAAATTGGTTTATTACGCGGTGATGTTATTGAGAAAGTAAAGGACATAGTTTGACAACGGGTCTCTTGAAAGAGCCACTGCATGTCTTCACCATAGCAACGCGGGTTGTCCCATCCATGCCAGGAAAAACTTCGGTGATTACACCCATTGGCCAACGTAAAGGAGGGACATCATCCTGATGTATGAGAACCACTGTACCAATCTTAATATTGTCTGCGGCATTCAACCATTTTTATCTAACTTGAAGATTATGTAAATATTCTATACGCCATCTCCTCCAGAAACTACAAATCATCTGGTCAAGTAATTTTTTGCGGCAAGTTAGAGTCGTTTCGGGAACATTCATGACAGGCAACCAAACCATTAGTAAGCTGAATCCCTTCTTGGATAAGATGGGTCTTTTGCGTGTTGGAAGACGGTTGAGGCACTCTAGCCTTCCTTATGGGGCCCATCACCCCCTTTTGTTGCCCAAGGAGGGCCACTTGGTTCAATTGTTGGTGACTGATCATCACATTAAGAACTCGCATGCCGGTTGTAATGCGCTGTTGGCCATTCTGCAGCGAGAATTTTGGATTTTGTCGGCTCGTCGTACTATTCGTAGCATTGTCTTCCGTTGCATACCGTGTTATCGGACTAAGGCCTCCACTATGCAGCCCCTAATGGGAGACTTGCCTGCTGATCGTGTTAATGAGGCGAGGACCTTTGCTGGCGTCGGAACGGACTTTGCTGGTCCCTTTTCGGTGAAGAGGTCCACTCTTCGTAATAGTAAGATTGTCAAGGCTTATTTGTGTGTTTTTGTCTGCCTGTCAACCAAGGCAGTACATTTGGAGCTGGTAACCTCCTTCTCGACAGAGGCCTTTGTGGCGACTTTGGAAAAATTTGTGTCTCGCCGTGGGTTACCTTCTCTGATTAGGTCTGATTGCGGTACAAACTACAAGGGTACAAGTAACTATTTGAAGGAGGTATTCGCCTTCCTTAATGAGAGCCAAGTTGACATTGGTAACAGTTTGGCCCGCCGAGGGGTCACTTGGTTGTTTGACCCGCCAGCCTGCCCCCATTGGTGGGGTATTTTTGAGGCCGCGGTGAAAGCGGCAAAGGGACACTGGCGGAGATTGTTGGGAGATACCGTTCTCACCTTTAAGCTACGGTATTTTGGCGCATTGAAGCTGTGTTAAATTCGCGCCCATTGTGCCCGCTCTCTTCAGACCCGAATGACTTGGAGGCTCTAACACCGGGCCATTTCTTGATTGGACAGCCACTTGTCGCCTTGCCGGAGTACCCTTTTGTTGATGTGAGCCAAAATCGGCTTTCGCGGTTTCAGTTGGTGCAACAGCTCGCTCAGAACTTTTGGAAGCGTTGGAGCTTAGAGTATCTGCACATCCTCCAGCAACGCGTCAAGTGGACGGATAAAACTCATCCGCCTAAGATCGGAGACCTCGTCCTGATTAAGGATGCCAACCTTAAGCCTTTGTATTGGCGCAGGGGGCGCATTCTCAATTTAGTGGCTGGCACCGACGGGGTCCCTCGTTTTGCTGAGGTTTTGGTGGATGGATCCATCATAAAGAGAGCGGTCGCAACCTTGTCAAGACTTCCAATTGATTAGCGGACGGGTAGGCCCGTCCCGGGAGGGTAGATGTTCCGTCCAACGAGAAACCGAACGCAAATTTGTGGTATGGCAATATTCTATTGTCTTTAATTTTGACACTTGACATAACTTGACAGATAACCTTTTGCTTCCTGTTAAAAGAACCGCCTCGTTGTTGAGATCGATTTTATTGATTTGTAATTGTATCCGGGTGAATCTGTGTTTTTATCGACAAGTTGGTCGCAATTAGTGATTTATTGGAAATTGGAATCCCGTTTTGAGTATCACACTGGGATATTTTGAACAATAACGCCGTATTGAAGTCAGACTGACCGACGTGCGAACTTTGTTGCAAGCAATTGTGAATTGGTGATAAATAGCTGCTCCAATCTGGTGCTAAAGTGGAGCAGAGTGGTGCTGTGAATGCTGCCGGGACCACATTGTGAGGACCTGCGTCTTTGGGAACCTCCGTCCATCAACACTTGGTCACATTACACGGTTCAAATATACTTACACACACACACACGGACGTGATCTCAGGAAAGGTCGTAGCTTGTCGTCTCATGAGCTGGTAAGTCTAGTCTATAGGTTTAACTATTTATTAGTAAGGCCTGAGAGCCTATTGTTTGCAAGCAACGTTAAAGCTCCACGTACCGTGGACAGTTCGGCCATCCAGTACCGTTGCGCTGATTGTAGGACCGAACAACTTACATCAAAATGATCCTGACAGAAGAACATTACCTGGTTATGATGCGGTATAGCGGATAGGTACATGCGGCTTCCGAAGGACCATAGCGGGAATGTAATTTTAGGCGAAGTGGAATATTGACCACACACAGTAATGAGCTGACCAGGGTAGGAAGAAGGTGGTGGAGGACTTACTTGTGTATCCTCTGGATGAAGCGCGTTGATGCAAAGGACAGCATGAGATGTTGTTGTTGTTGTTTGTGTTTTTCGAATTACAGCGTATGTGCGGTGATTGGTTGCGGTGAATGCGCCCCTGATTGGCACGTGCGGTGAGCATTTCTTCTCTCTCTGATTTATGGGAATAGGATAGGAGGAAAGGAGATATGGCTAGCTCAAAAACTGCGGTCAAATAAGAATCTGTATTCTAATATGTAAGATGCGTTCGGAAATATGATGATAACAACATAATTATACCATTATAGTTGCGTTCCGAAATGTGACAGTAGAAAAATTATAAATTAAATAGAACCTGTGCAAGCATCCTGCCCGGCTTTGAGGATACGTAATATTCTCAAAAGGAGAGAAATTATATTAAAGCGTACTAAGAAAAGAAAATATTTCAAGTATGTTAACTAAAGCTAAAATTGGTTTATTACGCGGTGATGTTATTGAGAAAGTAAAGGACATAGTTTGACAACGGGTCTCTTGAAAGAGCCACTGCATGTCTTCACCATAGCAACGCGGGTTGTCCCATCCATGCCAGGAAAAACTTCGGTGATTACACCCATTGGCCAACGTAAAGGAGGGACATCATCCTGATGTATGAGAACCACTGTACCAATCTTAATATTGTCTGCGGCATTCAACCATTTTTATCTAACTTGAAGATTATGTAAATATTCTATACGCCATCTCCTCCAGAAACTACAAATCATCTGGTCAAGTAATTTTTTGCGGCAAGTTAGAGTCGTTTCGGGAACATTCATGACAGGCAACGAAGTCAACGGAGGAGCCATTATAAAATGAGCGGGAGTAAGCGGTTCTGGGTACGGATCCTCATTCAGGACACAGAGTGGTCTGGAATTTAGAACTGCCTCAATTTCAGGGAGAACAGTCGAAAGCTCCTCATAGGTAAGAAGTTGAGAACCAATAACACGGTATAAATGCGTTTTAATACCTTTAATAGTTGATTCCCACAACCATCCAAAGTGGGGAGCGCGGGGTGGAATCATTTTCCACTCTATGCGGTAGCGGTTAGCAAGTAGTTCTTGCAACTGAGTCAGACAGGTCCTCTGCGGGAAATAAATCTTTTAAAAGCGGAAATAAAAGTGTCCGAGGACACGTCGGTAACCAACTCAATATGAACTGCTTTCGTAACGAAACAAATGAATAAACATATGTAAGCCTTCTGACTTCTTTGACATCGGCGTCTACATAACGTTACTTTAATGGGTCCAGCGTAGTCCACACCCGTATGAAAGAAAGCTTTAGTCTCCTGTACGCGACAAGCGGGTAAATCAGCCATCTTTGGGCTAGCGTGAGAAGGAGAAACTTTAAAACAAAAGTTACAAGCATGTAATATTTGTCTGATTATACCTCTAGAAGAGAGGATCTAATATTTTTGGCGCAACAGAGAACTAAAAAGGCTTACACCGGTATGACAATAAATGCGATGATAATAATCTATTAGAACATGTGTAAAATTATCATGTTTAGGTAAAAGAGCGGGATGCTGAGCTTCATAAGGAAGGTTCGCATTTGACAATCTGCCGCCGATTCTAATTATATTATGCTCGTCTATGAAGAGATCGAGTTTTTAAGTTGTAAGCGAAGCTTTTTACTTTTAATTTCGTCATAAATATCTTTAAAATAAAATTGTTGAATACAACGAATTAAATAAATTTCAGCGGTAGCTAATTCACGGACAGTAATTGTTTTGTGTAATTTATCATAAGGAATAAATCTCAGAATGTATACAATTATGCGAAATATTTTATTTAATGATGCAAATTTTTGAGAATGACTATATATTAAGTTAAGTTCTAATGCGGTAGATACCAATGTTAGAGATTTATTATTAAATTCAAGCAATTGTTCGTTGCATGAATATGATGATAGGCCATGATAGGCCACTCAGCAGTTGGGCGCAGAAGCCACTCAGGGCCATGCCACCATAAATCGTGGTTTAGTAACTGTTCAGGTAGGAGACCTCGAGACAGACAATCACTAGGATTTTCCTTTCCATTAATATGATAAAAATGCTTAGGATCATGATTTTCTTGACATTTAGCGACGCGGTTACTAACAAAAATGTTCCATTTGTGTGGTGAGGAATGAATCCATGAAAGCGTAATAATTACGCTTTCATGGATTCATTGTAGATTTAGGATTTGCCTTTTCCGATTCTACAATTATTGTAGAATCGGAAAAGGCATATATATTATTAATAGCGGTACGAGAGCGGTGTCATAAACTAGTTTAATTAATTTAGACAAAAGAACAGTAGCACAGAGCTCTAGACGAGCTAGGGATACGACCTTAACAGGTGCAACTTTGGATTTAGCACAAACCAAATTTACATGTGTGTTACCATTTGTATCAGTGACATGTAAGTATATGACGCAGCCATATGCATTCAAGCTGCCATCAGCAAAGCCTACTATATTTGTCACGCAACCCATAGAAACGGCTACATGACGAGGTAATTTTAAAGAAGAAAGTAAATGTAGTTGCTCTTTAAATTTTTGAAAGAGAAGTACAATCGAATCGGGTGGAGTTTCATCCCAATCTGTATTTAATTTCCATAATTTTTTATGAGTAATTTCGCGAATAAAACTACAGGACCTACAAGACTGAGAACATCCCACAGACGGGCAATAGTAGAAAGTATGGAGCGTTTAGTACAACGTTTATCCAAATTAGATGTGGTAAAGGTGAAACAGTCTTCAGAAGGAATCCATTTGGGTCCAAGAATCTTTAAATTATCCCCATCAGAGAAATTAATAGAAGAGCGGTTGGAATGTGGAATGGCCTCTAGTAGTTCCGACGAATTATTTGCCCATATAGTAAGGTCAAAGCCCCCAGCCTTAAATAAGGCGATAAGTTCAGCGGAAAGAACCTTGGCTTCCTCCAGAGAAGGGACCGAAGTAGCCAAGTCTTCCATGTATAGCTCATGAGAAGCAACCATGGATGCTCGCGGGAAGTGATTTTTTTTAACTTCTGATAGCTGGCGCACAGTGCGCATGGCTAGAAAGGGACTGAACTTGAGACCAAATGCAACTCGGTTAAATTGAAATTCGCGAATAGGTTCAGCGGTATTAAATCGAAACAATATTTTTTGGTATTTTCGATGCTCATCAATAATAGCAATTCGAAGATACATCTGTTTTATGTCAGCTGTAACTGTAATAGGGAACAAACGGAATTTTAAAAGTAATAAAAATATGTCAGCCTGTAAATTCGGCCCTATGTGTAACAAGTCATTCAATGACACGCCATTATGAGACTTAGCGCTCGCGTCAAGAACGATGCGAACTTTAGTGGTTTGTTTATCATTCCTAATAACAAGGTGATGCGGTATGTAATAACCTACAGTCTGATCAACAGAACTAGGCGTAATTTCAGTTAAATAATTTTGATCGATATACTCTTGGATTATTTCATTATAACTAGCGCGCAAAGCAGAGTTGCGAAGCTTAGTTTTTTCCAAATTGATTAGACGTTGATAAGCGACAGCATAAAAATTTCCAAGTGAATCTGGATTTTTACAGAATGGTAACGCGGTACAATACCTACCACTGGAGTCACGTGACACAGTAGAAGCGTACAGCTGTTCACACTCCAGTTCCGCAGGGCTCATAAAAAGTTTTGAAGGTATTTCTTCGATATTCCAAAATTTGTGAAAAGATTCGTCTAAAGACAGAAAACAATGAGAATTATCTATATTTAGCGCGGTAGAAAAATATGAAGTGGTAATTACTTCAGCGGGACTATAATTATTATTAGATAAACTAGCGGGTACCTCACCCATAAGAATGTAACCAAACACGGTTTCAATAGCGGACGGAGCGGTAGGTGAGATAATTTTATTGTGAAGTAAGTTTTATTGGGAACAGTTTTGCCCCTAGAAGCAATTCAACCTCACCAGGTATATGCCATAGTGGGTCCGCGAGCGGTAAATCAAACAAATGTTGCACTGCAGAAGGCAGAAGTGTCAACAAGGTGAGATGGTAAGTTATCCGTGATACAATCGACAACAAGAGCGGTAATTTTAAAAGAATTAATTTTATTGTTAGCAGTAGCTGTAATCTCAACGTTATCTATGATAGGTCGCGAAGAAGTTCCGACACCCTTTATAAACGAGTTTGAAAGTGGTATAATGTTTAATTGTAGTTTTTTACAACATGCGGAAGTAATAATATTATTTTGCGAAGCGTTATCTATTCATTTAATTCTAATTCCATTCTAAATATCTCACAGAAACGTGTTTACAATATTTGTTATCAACGTAGACTTTCGCAGTTGATAGAAGTACTGTAGTACGCGGCGTGTTGGTACCTACACGAGAGCACGCACACAGCGCCACCTGTTGCGAATTCGCGGCAGCGTCATTTGAGACCGATCGAGGCGGCTGAGAGCTATTTTCTAGATGTAAAAGAGAATGATGCCTTTTGTTATACGTCCTACAAGTATGAATAGATTTACACTGTGAAGCAGTGTGCGTTAAACTAAGCCAGTTTACACATCCACGTTTGTTTTTAATAAAGTCCAAACGCGAATTTGCTGAGAGTGATTGAAAGGTTGGACAAGTGTAAAGTTTACAATGATCACCTTTATTGCAATACAAATAAGTTTGGTTATTATCACAAGCAACAAAAGTATGTACTGTACTATCACGTGACTGATTGCGAGAAGAATTATTATTTTTATTAGGGTTGTTACTCACTAACGCGGTTCGAGATTAAATAGTGCGATCTAATATCTTAACTTGCGATTTTATAAATTCAACGAAATCCGTATAAGTAGGAATTTCCTCATCCCTTTTATGCATTTCGAATAAATGTACGGTAGCGGGTTCCAACTTTCTCAAAGCTAAATTTAACAAAATGAAATCCTTTAAATCGTTAATTTGTAATTGTTCTAAAGCAGAAACAGACGCGTGAAAACTTTTAATGAAATTATTTAAAGATGCTGAATTATTAATTGCGGGTTTAATATTTAATATATTAGACATGTAATGTGAGCCTAGTGGTCGTTTATCCTGATACTTTTTAACTAAACTGTCCCAGATAGCGGTATAATTATCACCTGACGGAATAATTCCGGCAGTAATTTGAAATGCATTTCCCTTTAAATTATCGATCAGATACTGCACACGTTGAGAATCTCTAAGGTTTAAATTACTATGGATATTTGATTTAAATGATTCATAGAAAACAGGCCAGTTATCAATCCTACCATCAAAGGACGGAATTTGAATCGGTGGGAGTTTGACCGCACCTTTATATTGTTTTACTTTATCATTAGACGCAGACACGGTCGATGACCTTGAATATTTCAAATTCAAATTCAAATTCATTTATTGTTTGTTACATGTCAAAAGAAGATCTTATAATTATCATGTTTGTATCAATGTAACATACCTATAAGGTGTCTTGTGTCTGTGATTTCGAGGCAATAAGAGATCGCATTCGTTCCACGCGAGTGAAAACACCGTCAAAAGATGTAAATGTGTCAGGATTTAATTGTAAAGAATAGGTAATTATTTTATCTAAATTGGAACTAAATTCTTGACGAATAACTGAGAGAATCTCCGTGTCCGCCATGAATGTTTCCACGAAACGAAGCTCAATACTAGTCGTATTTATTTTCTTAGAAGTTTCATATAATGACGATAAACGTTCAAAGATTGCTTGATTTTTAGCTTGAAGTAATTTGACTTTTATTTTAAGATCTTCCATGTTGGAATATTAACAGAAAATATTGCGGATAAATATTAGGTATAGCGGGTAGACTTAGAATAATAATATTATTTTAAGCGGGTATAACAAAAGAATACGGTTGAATATAAGTTGTAGGTAAGTTAGCCGAGATAACTCACGATAATAAGCGGTTAGAATATTTACCTATGCTATTTCAATGCAATAGGAGAAATATTAAGTTGATACAGTAATTCTCAATGAATTATGTATTTAGCGGGAAAGGTTTTTTGTTTTTTTTTTTTATATAATTATTTCATTATTGTTAATGTGAGGACAATGTAGGTTATTCTTTCTTCGTTGTTTTTACTTTCACTATAAGTTATTTAATGATGTCAAGCAGTTTGAGTACTTGTGTGGCCTACTCAAACGTTGGTATTTTTTGTCAAATTGTTATGCTCCTTAAGTTCTAAGTTGAGCTACACGATAACTGACAAATGTTTGCACTGTCTGGACAGGTCCACTCAAATTGCGTGGTTATTTCCTCAAAAGAATACCACAGACATGAACCTACATGCTTCTCATATAAAAATACAAATTGTCTGGACTTTAAAAGAGACTATGACCTCTGAGTTTGTTTCGGTGTTTCTTCTCAGAGTAGTCAGTTAGGAAATACCGGCCTCATCTAGCTAAACTTAACACGAAAAAAAAACATGACGTGTAAAAGTGTTATTTATAACCAATTTACAAAAAAATATTTCATTATATTTCAAAGTAAGTACGAACCACCGAACGTAGGTACGCGTCCAATATGGCGGTTTTACGAACTTTGTATTTTAGGTATTTTGTCCTAAATCTTAGGTATGAGACCTATATAATTATGTTGCAGTAAACTTATGAAAAGTGCAGAAGATCGCTGATTCTTTGAATCCGGCTCGATTGGACTAAAATTTTGGTTATGATGCGGTATAGCGAATAGGTACATGCGGCTTCCGAAGGACCATAGCGGAATGTAATTTTAGGCGAAGTGAAATATTGACCACACACAGTAATGAGCTGACCAGGGTAGGAAGAAGGTGGTGGAGGACTTACTTGGGTATCCTCTGGATGAAGCGCGTTGATGCAAAGGACAGCATGAGATGTTGTTGTTGTTGTTTGTGTTTTTCGAATTACAGCGTATGTGCGGTGATTGGTTGTGTTGAGTCTCTTCCTCTTATTTGCTGAGCACTTCACTAATTGGTCTGTATTTGTCACACGGGTGTTGGCCAACACGGATAATTGATAGTTTTTAGATTTCTAGATATATTAGAGGTTTTTATTATTTCGGCGCAGGCGCCGACTTGTAGTTTCGGCGGTGGTTTTTTAACAGAACACAATATGGCGATTTTTCGAATCACAGCGTATGTGCGGTGATCGGTTGCGGTGAATGCGCCACTGATTGGCGCGTGCGGTGAGCATTTCTTCTGTCTCTGATTTATGGGAATAGGATATGGGGGGAATGTATGATATGGGAATTAGCTCAAAAACTGCGGTCAAATAAGAATCTGTATTCTAATACGTAAGATGCGTTTGGAAATATGATGATAACAACATAATTATACCATTAGAGGTGCGTTCCGAAATGTGATAGTAGAAAAATTATAAATTAAATAAAACTTGCGCAAGCATTACCGAACTATCCTTTATTTCTTTAGTATTTCTGCGTGCAAGTTGTAACTACTTATTACGAACTTTAACATTTTTTGGAACGGTTATAAATAGCTTCTTCGGTTATAAATAATCTTTATAGTTGTATTTGTGCACCCTGGTACTGCACACCATTTAAAACTCATTTTTACCAGTAAATTACAGCCAGAAACTTTATTAAACTACATAAAACGACAAAACTCTCGATTTGACTTCGCCAATGTTTATATACAAACGTGTGACATTACTCGAATGATTCGACGCCATATTGTTGGACCAAGCGTTTTGAAAGCTTATATAATCACTAAATTTTGTAATGCCTTTTTTTTAAACGAAATATTTATAAAATATGAAAATAAATATTATTTGTAGGGTCCTTATACACCAATAAATAATATGAGATGGTTTTTAGAAACCAGTCAAATAGCCTATTCTGTCTATTATTTTTACTCGGAACGGCAACGAACATTTCCGATGATTTCCGACATCTGCCGAAGTTTTGTATCATACGGCAGGACGCTCGGCTTTCGACATTCATGGGTGTGTGCGTTTGCGAACTTGTACGGACAGTAAAATTACTTCACACATGCGAACAAATTTCCTGCGTGAATCCGTGGCATGACTTGGGAATTAGGTACATTAATTCGCAGCGCCTGGTAAACATAATGTTTGTGTGCTTGCAAATAGGCACTATTATAAAATATTAGGCGTTTTTAAGTTATTATATTTTTGTTTATTCATTTATTTACTATTGATTAAAGTCATCTAAAACGTACGAATGTTTTATTAAAATATCTGTGAATGGCAAGTAAAGCATTGCATTTCTGCCTTCAAGGAGCGCACGCCCCTGCTATTAGTGCATTGAAATTCTTTAAATTGCTTCTTAAAACCAGCCAAATCTAACTCCCTAATTGATTTTTTAATTTTATTATAAATTTGCGGGGCTCTGCAGAATATGCTTTTCCGCATGAGAGCTGTCTTGGCAAACTTGTAGATAAGTTTGAAAGCTACAAAACGATAGTTTTTGAAAACTGTAATGGTATTGCAAACTCATATTAAGTTCCCTTCTTTTCGGTGGGAAAATCATCAAATGACCACTCCCATTCTGGGTGAAACGGAAAGGAGTGTCAGACTTGTACTCTATCTCGTTAGAACATTGACTTAACCCCTACAGGCAATAACCCTGTCACTAGTGCTGACGACTCTTGAGGCGCGCGTGGAACACTCGACGCCGTCGACCCAGGCCTGGTCCTTACCGGACGGTGAGTTACTAAGTCCCCTGGCTTTGGTTCCAGAAATGTACGAGATAAGCCCGTACGCGACGTTCAGCATGTCGGGGGGCGCGAGCGGGGAGGAGGGCGCGGGTGCGGGGAGTGCGGGGGGCGGCACGCTGCGCACGTTCGGGCGCGCCGAGCCCGCACCACTGCAGGCCGCGCCGCCCCGCCACCACCACCCGCACGACAACAACGGTACGCGGGGACACTCATGTAGCAACACTGCGATTCTACTTTTTACCCCACTGCAATGGAAGGATTGTTTTTGACGCGTATCTTGTATGTATTTATTTAATATTCGTTATAACCTCATATTTCCAGAACTGCTGAACGAATTTACATAATTAAGGTATCATTCAATTCGTCTTAGCAGCGTGGGTATTTATCATAGCCATCAGTGTTTTTTTGGAACACTATAACCAGAACACTGTAAAGTAATGTTGCTTACTTAGGTTAGGTCTAATTTCAACAACAGACTAACTTGAACTGGAGTAACTAAATAGGTTAAGCTGTTCATAACTTTCTAATGAGTGGTTCTTACGCACCCAACAGACGAGTACACGCTGTCCCGCGCGATGACGCTGATGGTGCGGCGCTCGGAGTCCGACTCGGACTCCAGCGGCTCACCGTGCGCCGAGTGCAACTCCAGCGTGTCCTACAGGATGCCCGTCACGCCGGGGAAAGGTACATATACATCACTTATGTACCCAGCAGACGAGTACACGATGACGCTGATGGTGCGGCGCTTGGAGTCCGACTCGGACTCCAGCGGCTCGCCGTGCGCCGAGTGCAACTCCAGCGTGTCCTACAGGATGCCCGTCACGCCGGGGAAAGGTACATATACATCACTTATGTACCCAGCTGACGAGTACACGATGACGCTGATGGTGCGGCGCTCGGAGTCCGACTCGGACTCCAGCGGCTCGCCGTGCGCCGAGTGCAACTCCAGCGTGTCCTACAGGATGCCCGTCACGCCGGGGAAAGGTACATATACATCACTTATGTACCCAGCAGACGAGTACACGATGACGCTGATGGTGCGGTGCTTGGAGTCCGACTCGGACTCCAGCGGCTCGCCGTGCGCCGAGTGCAACTCCAGCGTGTCCTACAGGATGCCCGTCACGCCGGGGAAAGGTACATATACATCACTTATGTACCCAGCTGACGAGTACACGATGACGCTGATGGTGCGGCGCTCGGAGTCCGACTCGGACTCCAGCGGCTCGCCGTGCGCCGAGTGCAACTCCAGCGTGTCCTACAGGATGCCCGTCACGCCGGGGAAAGGTACATATACATCACTTATGTACCCAGCAGACGAGTACACGATGACGCTGATGGTGCGGCGCTTGGAGTCCGACTCGGACTCCAGCGGCTCGCCGTGCGCCGAGTGCAACTCCAGCGTGTCCTACAGGATGCCCGTCACGCCAGGGAAAGGTACATATACGTCACTTATGTACCCAGCAGACGAGTACACGATGACGCTGATGGTGCGGCGCTCGGAGTCCGACTCGGACTCCAGCGGCTCGCCGTGCGCCGAGTGCAACTCCAGCGTGTCCTACAGGATGCCCGTCACGCCGGGGAAAGGTACATATACATCACTTATGTACCCAGCAGAAGAGTACACGATGACGCTGATGGTGCGGCGCTCGGAGTCCGACTCGGACTCCAGCGGCTCGCCGTGCGCCGAGTGCAACTCCAGCGTGTCCTACAGGATGCCCGTCACGCCGGGGAAAGGTACATATTCATCACTTATGTACCCAGCTGACGAGTACACGATGACGCTGATGGTGCGGCGCTCGGAGTCTGACTCGGACTCCAGCGGCTCGCCGTGCGCCGAGTGCAACTCCAGCGTGTCCTACAGGATGGCCGTCACGCCGGGGAAAGGTACATATACATCACTTATGTACCCAGCAGACGAGTACACGATGACGCTGATGGTGCGGCGCTCGGAGTCCGACTCGGACTCCAGCGGCTCGCCGTGCGCCGAGTGCAACTCCAGCGTGTCCTACAGGATGCCCGTCACGCCGGGGAAAGGTAGATCCACCATTTTTGAAACAGTTATCTCAATTTTTGTTTAGTATTGGCATATTAACCACCCGCCATTGTAACCATAGAATAAGCAATATTGTTAAATAGGTGTGTTTAAATTTTGGTGTACAATACACCTACATATCTCTGAACAGACAGTGCCCTCCAGTGCTTTTTTGTGTTTTTTGATTCACAAGTGGACGCGCATTATTCATTCGACCGACGTGGCACCAGATGCGACTAACTTTAATTCAGGAGGACCTATGCCAGATTTTAGCTTTTTAAACAACCTTGTTGCTAGTCACCTTTACAGACTATGCATCTGTTCCCCAAAACTTTGTTCGTTAACTGCAAATTCTATCTGCATACTAAATCTATTACTGTCATTACATAATGCCCAAGTGTACCATAATGCGGCTGATGAATAATATTGAACCTAAAATAAAAAACTTTACCTTAGACTACTATTGCCTACTTTTCCTTGGAGAAAATGAAATTGCAGATGAAAGAAACTATTTAGAAATAATCAAAATATTAAAAGAATCCCTAAAAAAAGTGTAAAACACCAACATAGTCATCTGTCTTCCAACGTATAAAACCAGATCACCAATTTACAATTACAAAGTTGAGATGTTTAACAACCTTTTTTATTTGGTCAATCAAAATTATAAATACACATCTTTGACAGCAATCGTGATCTAACACATGATATGTTTTCCTACACCACGGGCAGAATGAATAAATATGGACTATTGAAAATCTATGAAAGTATTATGAGCAACATTCTCATAGACTTTAACCTATACTGTCAGACAAACAGACAGCCAAATGGCAGAAACACTCAAAAGGAATACACGGAGCTCATCAATGGTACAATTAATACAAGCCAGAAAGATAATTCAACTTTTTTCGTGTACAATAATATATATATCCTACATCAAAATATCGCTGGACTTCTTAACAAAAGTAATGCTCTTAATGTTTATTTGGAAGAATTGGAAAGTGAAAGAAAGCGCATAGATGCTATATGTATTACTGAACATTTTATGACACCAGAACAGGAAGAGTTGTTGAGAATACTTAACTACAGCTTAGCAACCAGTTTTTCTAGAGGATGTAAAAGAGGTGGCTCATGTGTTTTAACCAGGTTTGGCCATAAATATCAGGTTTTAAAAATAAGCAATTTCTCTCTAAAAAATGTAACTGAATGCTGCGCGATAGAATTGACAGATCATAACATAATTATCGTGTGCATATATAGGGTACCACAATCTAATTTGGATAAATTTCATGAAAATTTAAATAACATATTACATTCGGTTTGTTTAAAACTTAGTAAAAAGGTAATTTTATGTGGAGATTTTAATATTAACATCTTGAAAAGAAATAAACAAACCTTAGACTTTGAATATGCTCTGTTAAGCTATAATCTAAAATTACAATTCTCTCAACCCACTAGGCTAAGCAGTGGGACATGTTTAGACAATATTGCACATAATGTAAAGGGCTGTAAAGGGGAAATTATAGAATTTCGTTTGTCTGATCATACGGCGCAACTTTTGAAAGGTCCAGTTAAAAAGACTTGTGCTTTAAAGCGTTGGCGTATAAAAAGACGAAATTATTGCCAAGAAAATATAGAAAAGTTTGGAAAATGCATAAAAAATCTGTCATTTTCTGACATATATAGGACTAGTGATGTTGACGAAGCGTACACAAATTTTCTAGACCTGTTCCAATGTTTTTACGATCTCTGTTTTCCTAATGAAATGCGAACAATATCGGTCACTAAAAAAGCAAAATGGATCTCTAACGGAATAAGAAAATGCAGCAAAAAGAAACGACACTTACTTTGGCAATACAGAATAAACCCTACCCTGAAAAATAAAAACGCGTTAAAACATACGCCGCTAGATTTAAAAAAATTGTATTATTGACACAAAAATCACAAAATAACTATTTTATTCAGACTTCTCAAAATAAATCAAAAGCAGCATGGACAATAATTAACAACTCTAAGACCTTCTTTCCTAATGAACCTATAACGGAAATTCAAACAGACACAAAGCAAATTACAAAACCGTCAGAAATAGCCGAGAATTTTAACAATTTTTATGTTGATCAAGTTGTCAAACCAAGCAACAAGGAAGTACCAAAATGCCCGATATATTTAAACTCCTCCAATCCCTTATTTACGGAGCCAACTATAGCACAAGATATAATTAACCATATCAAGTCACTGAAAAATACATAGATTATTACTGTTATCATGACATTTGAGTGATATTATTCCTGGATTTGACATTGCATGTTGTAATTTTATATTTGTATCAGAAATTAATTTGACATATTTTTTGTTCATTTTATTTTAATTTATTTTAAATAGTGTTGACAAATTATGTGACTTGATTTTTTATATTATATATTATTTTTGACATTAAAATTATATTGCTCTGTATACCTACTATTGTCACCTCATAATATTATAATTAATTCGTTACTTAAATTCATT
This sequence comes from Tholera decimalis, assembly GCA_943138885.2. Taxonomy (NCBI): domain Eukaryota; kingdom Metazoa; phylum Arthropoda; class Insecta; order Lepidoptera; family Noctuidae; genus Tholera; species Tholera decimalis. The sequence goes on from OW964550.2 coordinate 1,390,863, forward strand.
ATTAATATATTTGCACGCCATATTATGTGGCAAACATGATTGTACTTTATTTTTATTATGATATCTTGCATGCACGATTATTTATTCTTGTATGTATACACATGTTTACGCAAATAAATAAATCTGAATCTGAATCTATATTTAAAATTGTATCTAACTTTTGAGGACTACTCAGACTGCTATCATTTGTTTTTTACACTTCATGCACATAGGTGCAAAGGTGAACTTAATGCCGTTAATCAAAAATATGTAGCAATAGAAGAGTAGTGGTTGTTCCAGACGAGGTGTTCCGCGCGGCGCCGGCGGCGGGCGGCGAGGCGGCGCCGCGCGACAAGCGCCGGCGCATGCGCAGGCAGCACACGCCCACGTCGTCTAGGTAAACTATGCAATGGTAAACCGCTTTCTGACTAGGTACCCACAGGATCTTTACAACTATTCCCTTAGTTCTACTCTCCCAAATTACCCATCAGGTTCAATAAATCACTCAAAGCTCCTTTGACCTTACTTGTAACTTTGAGCTTATTTTTGAAACGTTCGTCGAAGTTTTTAAACTGACACTATGGTTCAATTTACACCGCCGCGGAATGGAATGGAGGCGACTTTTTGCAACGAAATTGTACACAGCATAATGAACTTTGTGTCAATTGTATAAGATACAAACTAAATAGGAGCCAAAAATTCTCGAGAATGCGCGAGGATTCCCCGGAAGACGCGCGACTTTTTTATGGCTATTCTATATACTACAATTGACATAAAGTTCATTATGCTATGTATAATTTCGTTGCAAAAAGTCGCTTCCATTCCATTCTGCGGCTATGTAAATTAAGCCTATCACTAACTTAAAATTGGACGTTTACTATGCACTGTATCCAAGTTCGCGTGTGTAACATACCGAAATGTCGGAACCTCGGAACAATAAAGAGACAGGTTAAATTATCCAGGTTTAAGTTGTAATGATACAATCACCAAAGGTATTTGAAAACCAAAATATTTTCAATGGCCTTCTAGAAACGCCATCTATCCCATAACATACGAAAATTATTCAACAAACGTCTACCTCGTATTACTTTATGCTTGGCCGTCACTAGATGGCGTTAAATTATGTCACTTATTAGCTAGTACTTCAATAGATTCCTAGATGGCGCTTTTTTATTTTTCAGATACCAACAGCGACAGGAGCAAGAAAGGAGAGATTTTACGATACACGTATAAATACGACGACAATAAAGACTGCTACAAGCGAAATACTATTAAATTGTTACCTAGCTAATTTACCGTTTTAGCTTTAAGAGATTTTAACACGAAAAATAAGAATGTAAATATTTTAGGATGTTTTGTACTATGTTGGATTTGACAAAAAAAAAACGCGGCCTATTTGGTATCACTAAAATGATCATTTTTAATACTATTTAAAACGAAGTGTTTCTTCTAAACTCCTTTTGTAGTAAATCCATAGCCGGTTTTAAATCATAATTATACTTTAATAATACAATAGTTAATGAATATTATACAAACCATGAATCATATCTGACGAATTGTAAAAAGTAGAACATAGATTTATATTAAGAAGTCAATAATAATAAGTACAAGAAGATTTTATTATTAGTGTTACAGTATGAGAAAAGCGAGCGATTTTCCTGTTTACTAAGAGGCTAGAAAGATGGAGTTGTTTTCAATTACATGATAGGTTCATGTTATTCACTATGTTGTATTTATTTTTAAGATGCTCAAGAATACAATTAGGTTTACAATTGTACCATATTTGTATTATGGGTTTTATATACCTTTTTTGGAGTGATGATTTTAGTCTATGTTATGCGTACAATTTGTGAGCTCTATTAGTAGAGTTTTAGTTGAACTACAAATTTAATTAAGGAAATGTGCCAATTAAACTGATAACATTTGATGACAAGCTTTTTAATGAAGAATCTTTTTCTGTGAAAAAAAAAAACAAATATGATATACACTTTGAATCTCCAATAACATTTTCTGATGTTTTGTACTGTGCACAATTTACTCGAGCCATGTATCGTTCACATTAATTATTATAACGTTGGTTTATACTGTTGTAATAATTTATCTGTAGGTTAACAATAATCATAGCAATAAACCAATCTACTCAAGTCTTATGTTTAACTGTCACTGCCTACGTGTTTGCTAATGTAAATATTTTAAAAGAAACGAAAAATAAATCGATTGATTCGTGTATTTGTATTTTGTATTTCACCCAATAATATGTACCCCATTGTATAACTTACTAGTTTCTGACCACGGCTTCACTCGCGTGATAAACGATGTGACGATATTTATTTTTGCAAATTGGTTATTTAATTACATTTCTGTAAATTCATTCCAGTGTTTCCTAACTGACTATCTCATGATGAAACAACGAACTAAACAGGTGAGATTTTTTAAATTAAAGCAATGTAGTCTATGTCATTCCCCAACCCTGCCTTTTACCAACGATTCTATCGAGTGAAAGAACGACAAGCAAACACACTTTCATATTTATAATATTACTAGCTTGTTCCAGCGGCTTCGCCCGCGTGGGAAGTTTTTCCCGTTTAAATCTCGATCCCGTGGGAATTTCGCAAAATCCTTTCTTAGCGGATGCCTACGTCATAACATCTACCTGCATGCCAAATTTCAGCCTGATCCGTCCAGTGGTTTGGGCTGTGCGTTGATAGATCACTATGTCAGTCAGTCAATCAGTCACCTTTGAGTTATATATATTTAGAAGTACGGATAATTAGCTACTTACATTATTTTTATGATAAAGCTACATTTATTATGTAATTAGTGTAAAGTTTCTTCAAAATCCATTCGATAAATTTTGTATCAAGTTCATTTTTTATATTGAATCATAGATTTCTGGTATCACATCCCTTCAAAGTAAGTAAACAATAATAATATTATACTAGGGCGACGATGAAAATGGCGGCGCGTCGTGTTCCACGCGCGCCTCAAAGAGTCGTCAGCACCAGTGACGGGGCCCCATAGAGCCATCGCCTGCCTGTATTGCAGGAATGTTCTAACGAGATACCGCGGCCCCGGAACTTAAGAGCAGCTGAAGGAACAGGGTGGGGTTTTAGTCAGTAGAAGTCTGACACTCCCTTCCGCTCCAACCAGAGCGGGAGAAGTCATTCGATGATTTTCCCACGCGGAAAAAAAGGGCGACGATAAAGAAAATTTATTATCATGCTCCCGCTATTATTATTATTTATTATATATTTTATTGTACACAATACACTTAAGGATACAAATAATAAAACTAGTGTACAATGCACGGTCTTATCGCACACGGCAATCTCTTATAGACACAGAAAAATAAAGGAGATAGATTTAGGGCTGTTAGTGTACAACATCATAAATAATGTTATTACATAAATAATATAAAATATTACATATACAGATGTAATTGTATGTTTGTTTGTAGGAGATATTTCTTTAAGCACTGATCCGATTTTGAGATATCTTTATTTAAACGAGAGCTTTTTTCTCGGTTCACGGAAAAAGCATGATGAATTATCAGATACTGTGAAATAGACCACGAGGGCGACGCCGGAGGTCTATGATTTGCAAGTCTATCGGTTACATTTCGGAGAGTGTGCGATGGAATTACACAATCTAATTCCGCCAAGTCCGTTCCATCATCGGACTACAAGACAAATGGCCATGCGCCATCGTTACATAGTGGACATCCCACCCATACGCACAAAACGTTTTGGGAATACTTTCATTGTCTGTACGGCTAAGGAGTGGAATTCTCTGCCGGAGTCTGTGTTTCCCGATAGCTATAACCTAGCTGTCTTTAAGTCAAGAGTGAATAGGTTACATTTAGGTAAGCGTGCTCCATCTTCGACCACATCATCACTTACCATCAGGTGAGATGCTGGTCAAACGCGAATCTATTATCAATAAAAACAGATAGTTTAAGATAAGATTATTAAGTTCATCATCTGCTTGCAACCCGATGCAGCCTGCTTACCTGTCTTACACAACCCTGTAGCCGGGTAAAACAATATCCCTTAGCAGGACTATTGTCAAGCTATTTGGCTTCTGAATACACGTACCTAACGACTAACAAAGATATTCCAATGACATTCGGGACTTAACGAGCTTTCCGAGCCACAAAGGAATCTCGATATGATGATACCCATCGAAAAAAGTTCGCAAGCGTTGTTTACCCTTGAAGACTGACTCGTGCAGCTGCTACTAATAAGCCACAATCTCCGAAATAAAAACATATTCCTAACTTATTCACAGCTAAATTTCCTTATCCTTGTTCATAACAAAAGAGAGGACAATAAACTTGGCTTAGTTGTATTTTTTCGCATGCTGTGGTTTTCTGTAAGTGTGTGTGAGGGAGTAAACTAAAGTAATACCCTTACTCCTGTAAGTACCTATGATTATGTGAGATTATGAGTCTCTTCGATATGAGTACCCAGCGCGCCGGTTCAGACGATATTTCCTCCAAGCTTCACCAGAAGAGAGAGATTGAGGATTCACTACACAACACCAGTACCTAGTTTATCACTTTTTAGAGATTTGGCGGGGCGCGGGTGCACGTTATACGTGTAGCCAGTATGCGAGCTGTTTTGCGAGTGGGTGAGGGAGGGGGTTGTTCCGAATAGGAAAGAGTGAGTCAATGAGTGAAGTGTAATATAAGTTGCAAGTACGCGTTTATGATAAAATACTAATAATAACAAGCATAGACCAAATAATACGAATAGCGCATACAATGTCTTTTGTATATCTTTTACTGGAGATACTAATAAATAATTAATCAAAAGATAAATAGCGCAGTAAATATTCTTTCCAAAGAATTACTGAGACTACAATAATGTCTTGTTCCATAACACTAGTTCACATAATGCCTCCTTGATCAATAGTTTTCTTGGCATTGCCATGCTAGCTGGTGACTTGGAGTTTAAGTGTGTCCCCTCGCAGCAAGACGTTTCAATTCCCTGGCTGGCAGGCGGCCATTGCATTATTATCTATACAATCTTTGGCGATCATTTTGCACAAAATTGAGAGCACTAGTGTTATAATACGTTATGCGTTTAAAGCTATGTGTCGAGGTTGTTATCTTATTGCCGTGGTAAAGCAATTAAGTCATAGATTCATTTCATTATCATTCTTATAGCGTTTGCAACATTCCCTTATTGACCATTACATGATTTTAATTCTATAAGGTTATAACTTTGTCACTTGGTTCGGCTGTTGTTACCATCTTAAAGAATCTTCAGTAATGACTACCACTTTTGAAGATGTGCTGCAATCACTGGCTTATTTTAGGTCCTGTCGCAATTATAGCAAAATTAGTATTGTAATATAATCGCATTGTATTACTAAATAAATATGCTTGAAATTGTACTTATTAAATATGACTTAAAAATTAAATTAGCTATTTGGAATAAGTCCATAAGTTATGAACAAACAGAAAAGATCATATTAATTGTCAAGTAAAATATGTATTCCTTGAAAATAGTAAAATATACTTAAGTAAGTATAGATTAATTTAAATTAAGTGAAATCGATATTTTACTTTTTTTATTGATGGTAAGTGATGATGTGGTCGAAGATGGAGCACGACTTAATATAAGGTAATAATGTAAGGACATTGGTACGGAGAGCCGCCGAATCCCGAAATACGAATTCGTGTCAGTTTGGGAATCATTGCGCCACTACACATTATACAATCATTTATTAAGTATGTGTATATTTATTAAAACACTTTTTGAAAAAAAGCCATATTGTATGGGTGTGGACTGTATTTATATGTTCAATTCGACATACGTCGATAGCTCTTGCAATAAAACTCAATCTTCAAACACTGATTTATTTTATATCTTCATAAATTCACTTAATGTCTACTTATACTAGTCTATATACATTTAATGTTCACTATAAAGTCTTAATTCTTGATTGTTCTTTACACTTTCATAACGTTTCAGTACTTATACACTTTAAACTATTTACTTGGACTATTTATTTCACTGTTTACTTTCACTACTTTGAACTACTTATTTCACTTCAGGTGTTTCTTATTGTCCGGATGGTTGGATACTACGATTATTCGATTTTTTTTTTTTTTGTGAGTGGCATCTCGCAGGTCAACCTCTGAGGTTGTCGGCTGCTTAACCGGACTTGCCTGTGGTTGCCTTAATTAATTAATTAATTAAAGCCTCCAGCCAGGGCTTATTAAAAAACTTACAAACTAGGCGACTACACGCTAAGGGCACCCCCTGTGGGGTACGGACCTCGGCTTAGGGCGTCGCAGGGGAGGGCAGCTAGGGACAGGCTGGATCATATCATTATTATTATTAATAAGGGAATTTAAAGCTACTGGCTCAGCGTCGCGGGCTGGCTCTGGCAAGGGTCGGGGCGGACTATTACAGGGACGTCGCGGCGGGCCTCGGCGGCGAGGACGGAAGGACGTTAGGTTTTTGTGTTTGTGTGCCACTGTACTTGTTTCCCTACGGCTCTCTTGGAGCAGGGTGATTGCGTCATCGGGAGTGACTAGGGTATGCCTTGGTCGGCGAATCTTAGAGATACACGAGGGTTCGTATTGGGCGGCCGATACGATAAGGGGATTCCTATGTTGGATTGCAGTATCAAAGAAACGCTTGGAGACACGTTTCATGAACTGCTGTATGGTGGGCATCTTGAGGTCTACGTGAAGAAGCTCATTTCGAACATAAAAGGGGGCTCCCGTGACTCTACGGAGGAATCGGTTTTGAAGGGTCTGCATCTTGTGGAGGAGGTAGGGCTTTGCGTGTGCGAAAACAACGCAGGCGTAGGTCATGATGGGACGGATGACCGCGGTGAAAATACGCAGCTTGCACCTGAGTGATAACTTGCTGCGGGAGCTAAGAATGAAGTGGAGTCTACCTAGAGCGAAAGCGGCGCGCGAACGTGCCTGCTTTATGTGCTCAGCGAAGGAAAGGTGTTTATCGAGGACCACGCCTAAGTATTTGGCTTGCTTTTCCCAAGGGATCGGCTTGCCGTACATGGTAATCAGACGGGGGGAGGTTGGGTTTATCCGCGGTTTAGAAAAGAGGACTGCCTGGCTTTTGTCTGGATTGACTTCGATTCTCCATTTCCGGAACCACTTGGCCAGAGTGTTTGCGGAAGTTTGGAGAGTGCGAGCGATGGCATCGGGTTTAAAACCGGTATAATAGATAGCCGTGTCGTCGGCAAATAGGGCTAGCTGAGTACTTTTATGCTTGGGGATATCGCTAGTGAATAGCGTGAAAACGAGGGGGGATAGTACGGAGCCTTGAGGAACTCCTGCGCGAATGGGATGGGGGTAGGAAAGCTCCCCCTCAATTCGGTAACGAAAGGTGCGATTCGATAAAAAGTCCCGTAAGATGAGCACGAGACGGTCAGGCACCCCGAGTTGGTATAGCTTATAGATTAAGCCATTGTGCCAGACTTTGTCGAACGCTTTCGCTATGTCGAAGAATAAGGCTCCCGTTATTGCGCACGATTATTCGAAAAATCCTGCCGTCTTATATCCCTTGGCACGAGGGTCGAACTCGTGTGGGGGTCACGATATGTTTTTGGAAATCTAATCGCTTGTCGTGACCTTGAAGTTGTTTACGCACAAAACTTTCTCTTTTCCGACAGGTTCCGACCTGTCGGCCTTGGTACATCGAAACTCTCTCGAAGTTTCTCTTACAATAGGTATGATGAATTATAACGATTTTCACATGTGTTTCATTTACCTACGTACATATTCCTATTTCCTACTTACATATTGACCTAACCTATACTGATTTTAACTATCCTACTTATGCTAAAACTTATTCTAAGTACATTTAGCTCGGCGTCCATTACACATATTATTAAGCCAAACCAATTTGCTCAGTATACAAACTGGAAAACTAATGTTAACAAAGAAACAAAACAACTATAATATTATATACCACAGGCATGGAGTAGGAGTACCGATGCCCCAGTACTTATGGGACCGTCCCAACTGTCTGGTATAGTGTTCAGGATACTATTGAAGCTGACGAGTAACCTACACATCATATAGGTTTGCCGTAACTAGTGGCATCGTAAAGGATTTGCGCAAACAGGCCGCAGTGCGTGGTGCAGTTATTGAAATTAATTTGGTCAAAGAAACCAAACCCATTAATGACGGAAGATATACCGGGTGCTTCAAAAAAATTATTATCACTAAAACGTTATTTTTACTATATTTTGAGATAGTTTTTTCAACGTTTTGCGTATTGTTTTAGAGGCAAAATAGGAGGCCGTCAATAGAGCGCCAGTTTTGATTTAAAACCCGATTCTCAGCCGTGGCCGACTTAAAGTAAATGCAGTCTGTTTTATAAATTCCAATTCTACCAATTCCATTGGTTTAACAAGAGAATTTGCAAAGCTTACAGGCGAATAAATCTATTTTACGTTTAATTGCCAAATACCGGCCGGGGTGATATTAGTTGAATCTCGAGAAATAAGATACACGAAATAGAGGCCAACATTAGAAATATTAAAGATCGTAATGTCGACCAGCCTCAAATTCGGACGCCACTATACAGGCTGATTACTTTTGTATTTTTTCATTGATTGGGTGGGAAGGTAGTAATTTTTAATTTATTATGTAACTTATTTTCTCAAAATTAAATATGTATTATGACAAGTATATTGTATAAAAAAAAACAAAACTTTCTCTTTTCCGACAGGTTCCGACCTGTCGGCCTTGGTACATCGAAACTCTCTCGAAGTTTCTCTTACAATAGGTATGATGAATTATAACGATTTTCACATGTGTTTCATTTACCTACGTACATATTCCTATTTCCTACTTACATATTGACCTAACCTATACTGATTTTAACTATCCTACTAATTCTAAAACTTATTCTAAGTACATTTAGCTCGGCGTCCATTACAGCTGGAGAGCTAAAGAAAGAAGAGGCTACGCGAGCTTCGCCGGGGGGAGCCCCGGCGAAGCTCGCGTAGCCTCTTCTTTCTTCAAAATGACGACGAGCTTGCTCACTGGGCGACGAAAAGTTCCAGTCCTGGTCTTCACCTCGACGATTCTGATGCCTCCATCTGGTCCTTGGTGCGTTCGTTCTACCACGCCCATCGGCCAAATATTACGTGGTAGATTGCTGTCCACGATGAGGACCACGTCGCCGACTGGCACGGGTCGTGCTGCGTTCTTCGGCTCGCCTCGGGGAACCAACAATGGCAGATACTCCCGGACCCATCGTGCCCAGAACTTGTCTGCGAGAGCTTGACTGGCTCGCCACGTTCTTTTGTCTGCTTCTTCACAAGGCCCTGTCGTTGGTAGGCCTGTCGAGGACCCAAGCAGGAAGTGGTTGGGTGTAAGCGCTTCTGGATCTTGAGGGTCTACGCTGACGTGAGTCAAGGGTCGCGCGTTGATTGAAAACTCTGCTTCCACTAGCAATGTTTTCAGCACTTCTTCTGACGGTGCCTTTTCTTTCAGCGCAACGTTGAGAGCGGTTTTCACGGAGCGTATCATTCTCTCCCACGCTCCTCCCTGGTTCGGTGCACCTGGTGGGATAAATCTCCACTCCATGCGGTGGATCAGCCCTATGTTCTTCAAGGCTGGCAACCATTCTGCGTATGCCGTCTTGAGTTCTTGGTCTGCTCCTCTAAAGTTCGTCCCATTGTCCGAGTACATCACTCGCGGCCATCCTCTTCTCGCAGCCATTCGTCGTAGTGCCATTATCGCTGAATCCGTTGACAGTGATGCAACAAGCTCGATGTGGACAGCTCTGCAGGTGAGGCACGTAAAGAGTGCGCCCCATCTCTTCTCTCGCCGCCGACCGATCTTCACCATCATTGGTCCGAAGTAATCCACCCCACAATTGGTGAACGGGCGATGGAATGGATCGAGGCGGGCTCGTGGTAGGTCTCCGGTGGCTGGTACTTGCGGTGTGGCTCGACGTCTCTGGCAGAGGGCACAGCTTTTCTCCGCGGCGCGCACTGTGGGTCGCAAGTGAATGATCCAATATCTTTGTCGCAGATCGTTGGTCACGCGTTCTCGGTTGGCGTGACCTGCAGCATAATGTTCTCGCATCACTAGCAACTTCGTTATTTGGTGTCTACCATCCAAAATAATTGGCCGTTTCACTTCCGGGGCCGCCGTAGATGCTTCTATGGGGCCTCTTACTCGCAGGAGGTCGTCTTCTAGCACAGGATCTAATTTGTATAACTTGCTCGTTCTTGGGAGTGACCGAGATGACTGCATTCTCTTCAGTTCTTCGCCGAAGCTTTCCTGTTGTGCTCGTTGCAGGAGCTCCTTCTCTGCTTGCTCTATATGGCGGAGTTCTAGCCCTGTTGCGGCGTGTCGACACATATCGATGAAGGCAAGTACTCTGGCCGCGGCTCTCACTAACGTTTCAAACTTTGAGAAACGTGCAGGGTCTGGCAGCCAGCTATCCCGTTGGTTCTCCACGATGTGTAGTACTTCCTTATCATCGTCTTCCTCTTGCGTCTTCTTCTTAGGCCATTGTTCTTCAGGTAGTTTCAGGAAGGTAGGGCCCTGAAACCACCTATCGCTGGCGTCGATCGGTGCATCGGTGAGTCGGGTGGCGTCATCAGCTACATTATGTTCAGTAGGTAGCCAACGCCATTCTTCCTTGGAGGTAAGCTCGGCGATCTCTCCTAGTCGATGCGCGACGAACGGCGTGTAGCGTCGCATGTCATGCTGTATCCAATGCACGACTGTGGAGGAGTCTGTCCAGTACACTGTTTTGCTTACTTCGATTCTGTGTTCTTTCCGGACAGTGTCAGCAATCCTCGCTCCTATGACTGCTGCTTGTAGTTCCAGTCTCGGAATTGTTTGTACCCGCCGCGGTGCTACTTTAGCTTTGGCGGCAACCAATACGACATTCACTGTTTCGTCGTAGTTCGTTATTCTCCAGTAGGCTATGGTCGCGTAGGCCTGTTCGCTTGCGTCGCAGAAGATATGCAGTTCGATGTCCAAATACTTCTGTGATATATAACTTCTGGGCAACCGTAGCTGAGCGATGTCGTTGAGTTGAGCGAGCCACGCTGCAAATAGCTCGTTTTCATGTTCTGGAATTGGCTCGTCCCATGGAATCTGCAGTCGCCATAAACTTTGCAGAATTATCTTCGCTCTTATGGTGAAGTGGCTCAGCAATCCGAGCGGGTCGTAAATAGACATCACTGCGCTGAGTGCTTCACGTTTGGTAGGCGCGCGTGTTCGTTCTCGTACTGGGGCGGGAACTTGGTTCATGGCTGTGTTGAACCCTAGTTCATCTCGTCCGGCGCTCCAGTATAAACCTAGTATCTTGTTCTCAGGTTTATCTCCCCCCAGTTGTGTAGGCGTGGTGGCGTGCAGCTCCCGGGGTATGTCGCTAAGCACCATCGTGTTGTTGGCGCTCCAACCTCGCAGTGTGAACCCGGCGACCGCGTGCACTTCTCTTATTTCTTTCACTGCCTTCTGGGCTTCATCTAGGTTCTCATAGCTCGATACTAGGTCATCCATGTAATGACTGTTTTTGATATCTTCTAGTGCTCGAGGATATTCTTGCTCATGTATGTCCGCGTTATAATTGCGGACGTGATGAGCCATGTATGGTGAGCTGGCCGCGCCGAATATCATGCTCGTCATCTTGTAACGACGCGGGGCACTCGTTCTATCGCTGTCTCTCCACAGGAACTGCTGCGCTGGTTGATCCTCCCTTCTGATTTTAATACGCAGAAACATTTCCTGTATGTCTGCTGTGACGGCTATCGCTCTTTCCCGGAATCGGAATATAATACCCGGGAGTGATAGGAGTAAGTCTGGGCCGTCTAGTAATTTGTCATTCAGACATACACCATGACTCTTGGCTGCTGCGTCAAATACCAATCGTTGTTTGCCGGGCTTGTTTGGGTTCTGCACGGCGAAGTGAGGCAAATACCAGCAGACAGGACTTGCTTCTTCTGTTCCGTCGCATAGCACTGCGTATCCTTTTTCGATTAAATTATTCCTCTGTGCGCAGTATTGCTTCGCAAATTCAGGATTAGTATCCATCTTCTGTTCGATCTTCACTAGTCGACGAAGCGCTGCGTTGTAACTCGGTGGCATAGTGACGTCATCATGGCGCCATGGTAGTCCGACTTCATATCCATCGTCGATCTTCTTTGTAGTTCTTTCGACGATAGCCATGGCACGCTGGTTCGCGTCGCTTATGCGTAGTTCTCGCGCAACTCCCAGTGCTTCGATTTTAAAGTGAGCTTCAACTAACTCGTGAAGCCGCTGATCTTCATGAAAGTGTTTCTCGTGTTCGTATATGTGTAACACATTGTTCTTCAAGGTGAGAGCGTGTCGTGGTGCGGTCCCATGCACTACCCAGCCGAGTTGCGTTCTAGATGCAGCTGGTTCATTAGGGCCGCCGATCCGGAGCTCTCGAGACACGATGTGCTCCCAGTGGTCTGTCCCCACTAGAAGTCCGGGGCGTGTCGGCTCGTAACATACTTCGTTCTTCGGGAGGTCGCGCAGGTGCTCATACTTCAGCAGTGTTTCAGGAATTGACTGCTGATGAAGCTTCAGATCCTTCAAGGTTTGTGCCTGGAGCTTGTGAGTCACGCTGTCCTCGCCCAACCCTCTGACTTTTACTGTGACGATCTTGCTTTCATTTTCTTTTGAAGACATGTTGACCCCATGAATATGCAGCGGATGTACTGTCCCTTCTGCACCAATGCTTTCAGCCAGGTCTTCATCAATGAGGGTGATGGTCGCTCCTTCATCGAGTAGTGCGTGCGTCTTAACCTCCCCCCGTGGGCCTGTGATTACTATAGGGCACATCTTCAATAGTACAGTTCTCGTGCCAGGGGTTGTTTTGGTAGCCACTGACATGACTGCTTCCTTAGGCTCTTCTGCCTTTTCAGTCGCTGTCTTGATCTCGGGCGGCTCTCTCCTTTCCTGGTGTAATGTTGCATGATGAGGCCGGTGACATTGATTTACACCACATAACTTTGCTCTACACGTAATGCGCCTGTGTTTCTTATTAGCACATTTAAAACATATCTTCTTATCTTTCACAAATTCCCATCGCTGGTCCACGGTCATTGACTTATATTTCGGGCACTGAGTTAGCACATGTTTCTGTTTGCAATTAGGGCACTGATCTTCTTCTTCAGTTTGCTCGACCGTGTTGTGTATTGTGTTGGGCTTCTTCTTCATAGTTATAGCAGGCCTGGTTTCTCTTCTTGCAGTGGCGGTGCTTGTTGACGGGGCGTATGTATAGCGTAACGCCCTGTCTGCTTCACGCATTAAGAAGCGAGACAACATTACTATCTCTGGCTCCGCTGTTCCCTCGTTATCGCAGGCAAAGTCGCACCATCGTGATCGCAGGTGTGGGCACAACTTTTCCAACACTTCCCTTGTGAGCATGGGATTGTATAAGTAACCACGTTTGTCTATTGTTTTCAACACGTAGATAATGTTCTGAATTTTAATCGCAAAGTTATTTAAATCACTGGCTGAGGTACCCGGTTTTGGCATCTTCTTTAAATCTTCAAGCGCTTTGTCTATTATTACTTCAGGACGCCCGAAACACTGTTCTAACGTTTTCACTATGACGTCAGGATCTGTAGCCGCGTGTAGTAAGGCTGCTACGGCGTCACGTGCTTCGCCCTTGAGACAACTTCGTAGTCGCTGAAGGTTCTCTGCCGGTGATACACTATACATGTTCGTAGTGTCGCTATAAGCCGCTTTAAATGGCAGCCACTCGCTGACAGCGCCAGAAAAAGTAGGCAAGTCTGTGTGCCTAACTCGCGGCCGGGCCATCTTCTCCAGGGTCGCAGCTAGTTCGTCAATGCTGTTTCTGGCTCTCGTTGGCGTCGGCGATCTTCCTCTAGGGACATCAAATTTAATTTGCTTCGGATCTTCTTTATGTTCAGTATGTTTGCCCCCCTCCCCCCGTGAGCTGAGGGGATTGGTGCGCAACCATTGATCGACCTTCTGATGCTGACGTTCGTCTTGAAGTGGATCTTCATGGATGCTTTCTTGGTCGTCTTGTATCACAGACACCTCAGCAGCCAGCCTTTTCTTCACTAGGTCCGCTTCAAGCTCCAGCTCTCTTCGTCGAATGCTTGCTAGTTTTTCAGCTGCTTCCAATTCAGCCAACCTTAATCTTGTCGTCACGCTGGTAGTTGACCTTATCGATCGCGGCGGTGATCTGACTTGTTGCCGCTCTGATGAAGGCCCAGCAGTGGCGAAATCTGCAATGGTAGTAGGTCCAACCATACTTTCCACCTGAGGTGACGCTGGCGGATCAAGTGATATACGTCGCAGTCGTTCTTGTTCTATGCGTTCAGCTTCCCGGCGGCGCACTGACGTACGTAACTCTTCGTCCCTCCGTTCTAGGACACGCCTTTGTTCTTCCATCTCTGCTAAATCACTCTGACTACGTGTGACAACCATCGCGTTCAGTTGACGGCGCACAGTAACTTATTAGCAGAATAAAAGCGCTGAGTTACACAATCGTTACCGGTTAGCACACGGGTTAGCACTTAGTTTTCACAGGTTTTCAGACTTTTCTTCGTATCTGGCTCTCGAACAACTAACTGGATCCGGCTCGAAGGACCAAAACTGTATGGATGTGGACTGTATTTATATGTTCAATTCGACATACGTCGATAGCTCTTGCAATAAAACTCAATCTTCAAACACTGATTTATTTTATATCTTCATAAATTCACTTAATGTCTACTTATACTAGTCTATATACATTTAATGTTCACTATAAAGTCTTAATTCTTGATTGTTCTTTACACTTTCATAACGTTTCAGTACTTATACACTTTAACTTTTTCACCGTTGGTATTGCTCAGAACACAGACGTGTTGTTCATTTAGCTAATAGTTCGCGAATCGCCGTAACTACAATTATAGACGTTATGCCCCAAAGTATAAGTGCCATAATACTGTGTATGTGACGATCAAAACCATATCCATAACTTAGTGCAGTGTGACCCTTTACCCTGGCGGTTAAAGAAACGGGCTATTATTTTTAACCCTGTCTTGGCAACGGCTGCTAACAGCGCGGAATTCGGTAAACATCGTAGATACTCGTACGAAGTGTCGGAGCAGAAATATTTCAACCTACCCACCATCACCAATAAATTAGTTATTTCTAGTACCTCTTTTTCGCCATGGATAAAAGAATGAATAAATGCACGGAATGCAAAACCTCAATTTCAGCGGCGGATAAGGTTACCTGCTCAAAGAAGCCCTGCGGTAATCACTATCATCTGATTTGTGCAAACTTAACAGGTGATGTGGCTGCGTCTGTACTCAAGACTTGGGTCTGCACCAAATGTAACAAAGGTCAATTCAAAACTCAGGACACACCTGCAAAAACTTTTACAACGCAAGTAACAGACTGTAATCAAGGACAGAATGTAACCGTTAGGAAAGCGAGCGCGTCATCAGACCTGCAAGTTCAGTGCAGCCCCTCTGCAGGGTCAACTGAAGTACTTGATGCTATACGAACGGAACTGCCTATTATTATTCGCGATATGTTAACACCAGAGTTTCAAAAAATGAGAACACAAATTGCTGATCTCGAAAAGTCGGTTAAGTTCATTAGTTCTCAATATGATGACGTCATGAAACATGTAGCATCCAATAACGCTGAATTAAAATCAATACAAGAGGACAACCAGAAGCTACGTAACAACCTTCACAATATCCAGACACGACTTCATCGTTTGGAGATTCAGCAGGTTCGACAAGATCAATGGGTTCGCTTGCAAAACATAGAGATCTCCGGGCTGCCCGAAAATAAGGAGGAGCAAACCGTGGATTTAGTATTGAAGATTGCGGAACATGTTGGAGTACCTATAAAAAGCGATGATGTAGAATTCGCCCACCGCGTACAAACTCAGCAAAACAGTAGCTCCAACCTCCCCAGGAATATAGTAGCACGACTCAAGCAACGTAGCACCAAGGACGCAATAGTGGCTGCAGCGCGGAAGTTGCGAGGCATCAATCTGCATGACCTGGGTCTTCAAACAGCGACTGCTCCAAAATCTAAGGTATATGTTAATGAACACCTTACCAAATATAATAAGAACCTATTAAAACAATGTAAGCTCAAAGCTAATGAATTCAACTATAAATACATATGGACAAAAAACTGCCGAATCTATTTAAGGAAGGAAGATGGGTCCAAACATATTCTTGTGTTATCAGAGGAAGATCTAAAACACGTTGTATAGTTTTTTTCTTATTACTTAATAATCGGCTATTTTGTATTAATTTTAAAATATTAGATACCACTTTGTATTTATACTATAACTCGTACCCTAACACTGATCGTCACATAACTCGATTCCAATACACTATAATTAACTGTCAACATCTCATTAAACACTACACTCAACAAGTTAACTCATTCACTACAACATACATATATATATTACTCATAATAGCATACACTGCCTTTACACATGGTGTACCATCTATATCATCTGTATACATACTTATAATTAGCATACATCATAAGGTAATCCAACGAAACGGTTTTAACGACTTACATTTAGATGTCATTATCTTAACTGATGAATCATCACGGCTTATACTCATTAGCAATGGCCAGGTGTAGCACTAACTATTTACAATTCTATTATCAAAACGTGCGGGGTTTACGCACTAAAACCAATACGTTTTATGAAAACATATTATTATCAGGTATTGACATCTTGATGTTTACCGAGACATGGTTACATGATGGCATCTTAGACTCAGAGCTATGTAATGACATTTATGATCTGTTTAGACGTGATCGCGGCTCGTTGGGCGGTGGAGTAATGATTGCTTGTGCCTCGCGACTTCAAGCGCGCGTACGGACCGAGTGGGACCGTCCTGATCTTGAATGCATTTGGGTAACTATTCCGGCGCGAGTGCTTGGTGTACGTCGTAATTTGCACATAGCGACTGTTTACCTGCCCCCAGACCGCGCGATACCGGAACGTATTGAGTCATTAACGCAGATACTATCGGAAGTAATTGACCAGAACCCCAATGATTATTTACTTATGTCTGGCGACTTCAACTTACCTGGTGTTGAATGGACAAGTGGACAACCTGTATTGCTAAAGAAGGGCTCAGTTGAGGTACAGAACTCCGCATCTCACCTTATAAACACAATGCAATATTGTGGTTTGAATCAATATAATTTTCTCACTAATTCTCATGATCGTACTCTGGATCTAGTTTTTTCTAATTTTCCAAGCACTACTCTGAGATCACACTGTCCATTAGTACCCGAAGACACGTTTCATCCTGCATTCTTAGTCAAAACTACTGATATCTTAGTTCCTCCTTTGAAACTCAAGTTATTTCAAAAACACGTTTTTAGGCGGGGGAATTATGAAAGTATTAATAATGAATTGCTGGAGTATGATTGGGGATCAGTGTGCAATAATGCTGTTAAACTTGACCATGTGATAGAAATGTTTTACTCCGTGATTAATTCACTTATAGATAAGTTTGTTCCAAAAATCTCAGTCGGGGGTGCCCATAGCTACCCAGTCTGGTACAGCCGAAGTTTAATTAAGGTAATCAAGGAAAAGTCTAAAGCACATAGCCAGTGGAAGAAATATTCAAACTCTCATGATTACGCAACTTTCGCTCTGTTAAGAGATCGACAAAAGAAAATGCAAAAAGAGTGTCATAAAACCTATATATACAGGTCACAAGAAAACATAAAAACCGCACCTAAACAATTCTGGTCATACGTAAAATCTAGGAAAAAGAACAAAAATAATTACCCAAAATATATGACTTATAATAAAAATATACTATCTAGCGAGGCCGAAATATGTAATGCTTTTAATGATTATTTCTACAAGAATTTTAGAAGTAGGCTTGGAGCCTATATGCCTTTCTCAACTGACTATGAAACATACGGTGACACTCTACACAACCTAACTGTAGACAATGCGAGTGTCCTGAAACTCTTGCAGAATCTAGATATATCAAAGGGACCAGGAAGTGACTGTATACCCCCTCTTTTTTTTCGTTAACTGTGCTAAATCTCTCTTTTTACCAATCACTTATATACTTAACAGGTGTTTCCGTGAGGGATACTGTCCATCTATATGGAAAACCGCTCATATTGTACCTATACATAAAAAAGGTTGTAGAACTTTTATAGAAAACTATCGCCCCATTTCAATATTAAATGTTTTAGGAAAAATAATGGAAAAAATTGTTCACAATTATGTCTATCCAATATTATCGAAATTAATTCCGCAACAACAACACGGGTTTATCAAAGGCCGATCTACTAACACCAATTTAGCAGTATTTATTGAGAGTGTTGGCCGAGATATGGATGGTGGTGGACAGGTGGACGTGATCTACACGGATTTCGAGAAAGCGTTCGACCGTGTGGATCATTTCATCCTTCTGCGCAAGCTGCAAGAGCTTGGGATTCGGGGTAACTTGCTTAGATGGTTTGAGTCGTACCTTAGGAATCGATCTCAAATTGTTATAATAGGTGGAGTAAGGTCTGACTGCGTAACCGTACCATCTGGTGTGCCCCAGGGCTCAACTTTGGCCCCTCTGTTGTACTCTGCCTACCTATACGATATAGGGGGGCATGTCCTGAACGCACGGTTTCTAATGTATGCTGACGACACCAAGATTTTTATGACCATTAAAAATAAGGATGACTGTGAGAAGCTACAGCAAGACTTAAATAGACTATCTGAATACTATAATATCAATAGAATAAATGTTAACGTTAACAAATGTCAGATCGTAACATTTACTAGAAAGCGAAACTTCACTAAATACAGTTATAATCTTAATGGTGGCAACATTGTACGTTGTGATGTTGTTAGGGATCTTGGTGTCGTCCTGGATTCAAAACTGTTGTTTTCGGAGCATGTGTCTCATATCGTCGGTAAGGCATACAAAAGTCTGGGATTTATTATGCGAATATGTAAATTATTTACCGATATAGATTGCATTAAAATACTATATTTTGCATTCATACGCAGTATTTTAGAATACTGCAGCTGCATCTGGAATCCACATTACTTGGTTTATATGCAGCAGATTGAATCTATACAATCTAAATTTGTAAAGTATATTAACTACCGCACTGGCTTTAAACAAAAAGATTATCTTCTATCATGTAAACATCATAACATTCTTCCTTTGCAGGACAGACGTACGATTTTGGACATGCTGTTTCTTTATAATATTTGTAGTGGAAATATAGACTGCGCTGATCTAAGTAACTTAGTTTTGAGATTGAGCACACCGTCACGACGGACTAGGCACACTCAGCTTTTCGATGTACCACATGCCAGTACAAACTACGCTCAGAATTTAGTTATTAGTAGAATACTAAGGACTTTTAACAAAAACTTCTCCCATTTGGATATATTTAACTCCAAAAAAGGTATGTTTAGGAAGCAACTTTTATCCTCTGTACATGTCGATTTACCTAATCAGATCCTAACAGAAGTAAAATAGTACGAGATTAAGTATGTACACTACATGTATGAGTACACTACAGGCATTCATCATACACCATATACCTACACACACACATACACACACACACGCGCGCACGCACCAAGACACAGTCATTTAATACTCCCCATGCACACTTCTTAATACTGTATAATAATGTTAATCTTATAAAAAAAATATTTCCTACATGTTTGTTACTAGTGAATAAATTGTAAATCCGTAATTGGCTGTAAGATTAGATTTAAGTTACTATAAAACATTGTTTTAAGAGCTGTGGATTTTGTTATAAATAAATAAATAAATAAATAAATAAATAAATAAATAAACTATTTACTTGGACTATTTATTTCACTGTTTACTTTCACTACTTTGAACTACTTATTTCACTTCAGGTGTTTCTTCTTGTCCGGATGGTTGGATACTACGATTATTCGCAAATCTGGGCAGTCGCTGCGCCCCGTTAGGGGCGCGGCAGGCGGCCTCAGGGCTTCGCCCTCTGACCGCAGGAGCTATGCCGTGTCCCGTCAATACGGGACCGTCCTTGGGTTGCCTATTGTCGGCGTAGATGTAATTCGGGTGTGCGTTAAGTGCCTGTTCAAAAGTGAACGGCAACGCACACCCGTGTGATTAATTGCTATTGTGTTACTATAGGCGCGCCTCGACGCCGACCTTTAGGTATTTTCGGCGTCGTTTCTTCACGACACCCCGGCGATCTAACCCCGCCAGGTGAGACCCCTATTTAGGGGAGGCCCAGCGGGAGCTGACCAGCGACAGGGGTGCCGACTCCGACGCACCTATAGTGAATGCGGGGCTCTCGGCCGTACCGCTTCCAGAGCTAGCCGGTTGCGTTTCGACCGCAGAGCCGAGTATGTATGTGTGAGCGGCTTGTATTGTGAGTCGCCGCTCAGTGCGTCTGCACCGAATAGCGTGCGCTGCTATCCGGTGCTAGTTATATATAGCGCATGTAGAGTCATGAATGTATGTTTATAGTACGCAACGTGCCTATATTAACTTAGAACACGTTACGTACTAGGTGAAGTGTAGTTATGAGTAGTATAACTGTTTGAGTAAGCCGCGTGTAAAGTGGGGCGACTTACCCAGGAGTCAAGTCCGGGAGGGATGCGGCCGCGACGTCTGTCGGGAGCAGATCTCTGGGGAGCCGCCTCGCGTCAGGCGGGCGCGCATGCCAGGGCGCCAAGTGCTTGACGTGGGGCCAAGCAGAGGCGTCGGCACGCGCGAACATTGCCCTCGCGAGGCGCTGCACAAACTCTTCCAGGCTCTCAATCCCGGAGTCCCGCCTGATGACATCGTTCCTCACATAGCGAGGGGCGTGGAATATGGTGCGCAGCGTCATGTTCTGCTGCGCACTGAGCTTCTTACGCGACGACTCGCTAGTGAGGGCGAATCAGGCGGGGGCGGCGTATGTCAGAAGCGGGCGTATGTACAGCTTGTACACGCCCAGCCTGACACGCGCCGGGAGGCGGGACGAGAGCACCGGGTAGAGCAGTGCACGGGCGACCCTTGTCTGCACCGCGACCTTTTTGACGTGCGGCTGCATCGAGAGCCGACGGTCGATGGTGACGCCGAGGTACTTGACCTGCGACGACCACGCGACCTCGGCTCCCATGAGCTTCAGGGGTGGTGGAGGGTGTTTCTGGCCAGTGAGCATAGCCTGCGTCTTACTCACGTTTACGGAGAGTCGCCACTTGGCGAGCCATTCTGGGAGCATATTCAGCGCGCGCTGCATCTTCTTCGCCGCGTACTTGGGACTCAGCGAAGTGGAGATGTACGCGGCGTCGTCGGCGTACAGCGCGAGCGTCGTGTCCGCTGTGGTTGGGATGTCGTCGGTGTAGCGTGAGTAACACGCAGGCGATACGCAGCTGCCTTGTGGTACTCCCGCCTCAATGGGGCGGGGGGCAGAGAGTGCTCCGTCGACCAGCACCCTGAAGCTCCTGTGGGACAGAAAAGATTGGACCACCTTTACTACGCGACGGGGCGTGGCGGAGGTGGCCAGTTTGTATACTAGGCCGTCGTGCCATACGCGGTCGAAGGCCTTCTCCATGTCGAGGAGTACTGCTACCGCGTACTCTTTCTTGTTCATCGTGCTGGACAGCTGGTAGAGTACCCTCGACAGCTGGAGCGTCGTGCTGTGCTCCGCCCTGAACCCGAACTGCTCAGGCCTCGGCGTAATATGTGGCGTAAGGTGTCGCAGCAGGAGCGATTCGAACACCTTGGAGATGGTGGACAGCAGAGTGATGGGCCGATAGCTCTCCGGCTTCGACACATTTTTCCCCGCCTTGGGCAGCATGATGACGCGCCCCTCCTTCCACGCTGCGGGAAAGGCCCCCGTGCGCAGCACCGCCGTGTACAGGCGCGCCAGCGCCGCCACCATCCGGTGCGGCAGGTGGCGTAGCGCGGCGTTTGTGATGCCGTCGGCCCCGGGAGCCTTTCTAAGCTTCGTTCTTAGGATGGCGCGTCTGACTGCGCCCGGCGAGAAAAATATGGGGTCTTCTTCGGGAGCTATCGGCGTCGCGAAGTAGCCTCCAAGGTGTTGCTCGACTGCCGCGACGTGTGCGTGTTGGTCAGTTGGATTCGGGCGGAATTGACGCTCCAGGTGCTCGGCGAAGACCTCCGCGCGATCCTCCGCAATGTACTTAAGAGCCCCGTCGGTGCCTCGTAGTGGGCGCACCGGGGCTGGGGTATTCGTAAATGTGCGGCATAGTTTGTGTATTGACGGCCAGCTGTCAGCCGTGGCGTCAATGTGTTCCTCCCAGCTCGCGGTGGCCGACGCCTGTAGCTCGGCCTTTACCTTCTCCGCGAGTCGATTCAGTTGGGTCCTCATGGTCGGACATCTCGTTTGTTGCCACTGCTTGCGTAGGCGTCTCTTCTCGGCGATCATAGCACGAAGTCGCGGAGGCAGGGGCGGCAGTAGCCCTCTCCCCTGCGTCGGTGGTGGTATGACCGCCTCTTCTATCGCGTGTTGGACGCAAGCAGTGACTTCTTCCGCAAACTGATCGACGTCAGCGGCGGTAGTGACGGGCCGAGTTGGCGTCGTGGTCTCAACCTTTTCCGTGAACTTCTTCCAGTCCAGGAGTCGACGTGGCGTTGGCGGCTTCTGTCGGGTCGGCATTCCAGATATGACGACGAGTACAGGTTGGTGGTCCGACTGTAACTCGTCGTCTATCACTTGCTGTGCGATCTGGCAGCTTAGCCCTTGGTGGATCACAATGTCCAGCACGTCCGGCATGTGATTGGGGTCGTCCGGGTACCGGGTAGGCGTCTCTGGGCCGGACACTGTGTAGCCAAAGGCTTCCGCGTCCGCGAAGAGTCGTCTCCCCTGAGTATTCGTACTGTGTGAGTTCCACGCTGGGTGCTTTGAATTTAAGTCCCCGGCGAGGATAACTGGGTGTTCTGTGAGGAGAAGGGCCCGCAACTCAGTCAGGTCTAGCTGGGTTGCAGGCGGTTTGTAGGCGGCGTATACGCGCAGGTCCTCGCCGGCCATGTGGATCTGTACGCCCAGCGTGTACAGTGAGTTCTGCGACGTCGAGGGGGGCAGCTCTTGATGGACGACTCTTCGCCTCACCAGCACTGCCAGACCGCGATATCTGATATTGAATGCCGACCGTTCATCTTTGCGATACATGTGGTAACCTGGGATCTTCATCTTGTCTTCGGGTCCCAGGTGTGTTTCGTTTATCAACGCCACGTCGATATCCTGGTCCCTCAGAAGATGGCGGAGGAGGGCGACCTTGTTTCGCAGGCCGCGGGCATTCCAATTGATTACCCGCAGTGGCCTAGCCATGGGTAAGCGTGAGTAAGGTGGCTAGGCCATCTAGGATGACCTGTTGTGGGTCCTGCCCCCGTCCGATGGCCTGGATTAGGTCCATCATGATCTTTATGGCGCAGGTCATGAATTCTTTATTAACTGCCACTGAGGCGCCGGTAGCCTCGGTGGTCGTTGTTTGTTCCTTCGGGATCTTCTTCTTTGTAACACCGGCGCCTCTAGTCGCCGCGTTCTCAGTTTGTTTGACCTGCGCCTTGCTCTGGGCGGGGGCGGCCTGCGAAACCTCTGCCTTGGTCGTTCTGTTTGGGTTCTGTGCTGGGGGGGGGGGGGTTGTGCCTTTTCCTTCCCTTTCCCCCCTCGTTTCTTATTCCTCCTCCGCCTTGAAGAGGTGGCCTCTCCGCGCGTTGTGGGCCCATTGGCTGCCGCCATCAGGGTCGCGCCGCCGTGGCCTTCTTCCACCTGCCTGACGCTGTCTCCAGCCGGCTGTGTTGGGCGGCGCGAGTTGGTTGTCAGGGCGACAGTCCCCGCCCGCCTGTTCTGTATTTCCTTTTGGAAAACGGGGCACTTGACGTGACACGCCGGGTGCGGGCCACCGCAATTTGCGCAGGTGGCCGGCTCCTCCCGAGGGCGTGGGCAGTCTCTCGCTGCGTGCCCCTCTCCACATCTTACGCAGGCGAGCGGGCGGTGGCACTGGTGCGACGAGTGCCTAAACTTTTGGCACCTGTGACACTGTGCGGGCCCGCGTTTTCCACGCCACGCCTCTATTTTGACCCCCCGCATCATGAGGAACACGGAGGTATCATATATGCGGCGCACCTCTGGCGTCCGCTTAAGTAGGGCGTAGAAAACGCAGCCGGGTCTTCCTTGGCGCGCCCTTATGTGGCGCACGTACTCCGGCTCATACCCTTGCGCGCGGAGCTCTTCCTCAATCTCTGAGGGTTCCGTGTCAGCGGGCAGGCCTCGGATGGCCACCTTCATCAGCTTCTCCGCTGGTAGCGAGTACGCAAACCATGATATACCGTCTGTTTTTTCCAACTCGGTGAGGTAATGCTGGATCAGCCTATACTCTCCCTCAGACTCCGGGGTGAATCGTACGCCGGAGCCGTAAGGACGGGCATTAGGTGGCCGACCCAGCTGGGCCGCGATGGCCCGGAAATGTCGAGCCCAATTCGGTAGTTTTTCCACTACCAGCGGAGGGTAGCGAGGCCTCTTGGGCCGCTGAGCGTTTGTGTTATCTGTAGAAGGGGTGGCGGGGGCCGCACCAGAAGTGGTGGCGCGGGCCGCGTTAGAAGTGGTGGCGAGGGCCACTTTAGAAGTGGTGGCGGGGGCAGGTGTTGGCACTACACCTACCTCCTCTGT
Source organism: Tholera decimalis (assembly GCA_943138885.2). Lineage (NCBI taxonomy): Eukaryota > Metazoa > Arthropoda > Insecta > Lepidoptera > Noctuidae > Tholera > Tholera decimalis. Next base: position 1,415,497 of record OW964550.2, read on the forward strand.
AGCCATGGTTTCCTCTTCTGAAGAGTAGGAATCCTCTTCTTCTTCTCTTCTTCCCTGCAGTGGGCGCTCTCTTCTTGAGCGCTGTTGGTCGAGGCGGTACCTCTTCCTTTCCTCCTCTGCTGATTCTTCTGGGCTGCGACGGCGCCTCTGAGGGCGCGGTTCAGGTGGGTGGACGGCGTCGGAGTCGGTGTCCGACGACATCGGCGTGGGTGTGGGCGACCCTGCACGCGACGATGCGGTCGAGTACGTCGCGGGCGCATCGTACGCGGCGATGCGTGGAGGCGTTACGATTATTCGAAAAATCCTGCCGTCTTATATCCCTTGGCACGAGGGTCGAACTCGTGTGGGGGTCACGATATGTTTTTGGAAATCTACTAATAGCAAACAAGAATCGCTTGTAGTGACCTTGAAGTTATTTACGCACAAAACTTTCTCTTTTCCGACAGGTTCCGACCTGTCGGCCTTGGTACATCGAAACTCTCTCGAAGTTTCTCTTACAATAGGTATGATGAATTATAACGATTTTCACATGTGTTTCATTTACCTACGTACATATTCCTATTTCCTACTTACATATTGACCTAACCTATACTGATTTTAACTATCCTACTTATGCTAAAACTTATTCTAAGTACATTTAGCTCGGCGTCCATTACACATATTATTAAGCCAAACCAATTTGCTCAGTATACAAACTGGAAAACTAATGTTAACAAAGAAACAAAACAACTATAATATTATATACCACAGGCATGGAGTAGGAGTACCGATGCCCCAGTACTTATGGGACCGTCCCAACTGTCTGGTATAGTGTTCAGGATACTATTGAAGCTGACGAGTAACCTACACATCATATAGGTTTGCCGTAACTAGTGGCATCGTAAAGGATTTGCACAAACAGGCCGCAGTGCGTGGTGCAGTTATTGAATTTAATTTGGTCAAAGAAACCAAACCCATTAATGACGGAAGATATACCGGGTGCTTCAAAAAAATGTATACACACTTTGAACGTCCATAGAAAATTTATTTACCGTTCTACAAAGTTAAATTTCAGGAAATTAGAAAGCTGAAAGTCCAATGTAAATGAAACATAAATAACAAATGTTAATACTGTTCAAATTGGTGACCTCCAGCATCAATACAATTCTGAGTACGAGTCACCACTGATTCTGTACATCGTATCAAAACGTCCAATGAGATTTCTCTACACACGGCTTGAATCTCATTCCAAAGAATGTTAGGTTACGTGGTTTACGTTTTTACACCTCATTTTTTACTGTGCCCCATAAGAAGAAATCCAGTGGTGTAAGGTCTGGAGAGCGTGCTGGAAACTCGATTGGCCCCCTGCGTCCTATCCACTGGCCCGGCAAATTTTGATCCAGGTAAGCACGTAAACCACGTAACCTAGACATTCTTTGGAATGAGATTCAAGCCGTGTGTAGAGAAATCTCATTGGACGTTTTGATACGATGTACAGAATCAGTGGTGACTCGTACTCAGAATTGTATTGATGCTGGAGGTCACCAATTTGAACAGTATTAACATTTGTTATTTATGTTTCATTTACATTGGACTTTCAGCTTTCTAATTTTCTGAAATTTAACTTTGTAGAACGGTAAATAAATTTTCTATGGACGTTCAAAGTGTGTATACATTTTTTTGAAGCACCCTGTATATAAAGGTTATATTTAGTTGAAGCTGATAACGACACCCAGTAGCCAGATGTTTACCAATGCGAGTATGTTTAGTCTACATAAATAAAAAGTCCAAGTTGCTCATTTAATTCCGCTTAGTAGCTGATAATAAGCGATTGGCTACGAGAGCTACTACGTACCGCTACGGCGTAGACCTCGTAGTACGAAGAAGCTCCGGGCTACGAGTTCCTAATAATAGATTATGTGAGTTGAAACATCGAGTTAATTTTGAGCTAACGAGACGGTAAACATTGTTCAGTGTTCGTTTTGTTTTGTTCAGTAAATTGAACCTGATAGCCCGCGACTGTATTGAATTACAAGGTGAAATTGTTCAGTTTGTTCAGCTAAATAAACTTTGGGGCAAACAATACTTAAATGTTGCTTGGAGTTTGCTTTGTGTTGCTTTATGTTTGGAGTTCGTGAGAGTACGTAATTGATTGGCATGTAGGTACAAAACGAATAAAGAGACTGAGAAATGTGTCGACACTACGAACTATTTAATCACATTATCGAATTATTTGGAAAATGAACTGGAGCAGAGCTTGATAAATAACCCACCCATACTCACAAAACGTTTTGCGAATACTTTCCTCTTTGTTTAATAGTATATATGTAGTGATAGGCGTTTTGTCCTAAAATTTTCACCGGATTGATATAATACAGTACCTTCCTCCACGTCAGATGGATATGAAATTCATTGCATTTGCATTTCTTTTATTTATTTCCCTAAATACACTTTTTTTTTAACATGGTAAAATTATCAAATAAGTCCTCCCACCCCGGGCAAGGTGGGAGGGACTGTCAGACTTTTACTGACTAAAATCCACGGTGTTCCTTCAATAAAATAAATAAATAAATAAATAAATCTTTATTTCAGACCATTATCCATAATTATTACAATATTCTTTTTATAGCATCTGAATACGAATAAATTGTTTCAGGATATTTGAGTCCTGTTTATCCGCAATGACCTGTAGGATGCTGTTAGTGCTAGCCCGGACTCTGCTTAATAATGATGCGAGCCGCTTGCGTATGATGGCATGGAAGCTGTCTACCCTGGCGTCCGCAAACATACCGGAGGCACTACAAAAGCGGGGCAGCCCTAACAACATCCTAAATCCATTGTTATATTGGACACGCAGGGCATTAAGCGTCCTCTGCGTATACCTGAACCACAGGTTGCACGTGTAGAAAGTCTGACAGTAGGCTCTAAATAGTGTGACTTTAACAATAACCCTTTACGTACCGGGGTCACGGTAATGGGCACTTAAATAGTAATTTCACATTACATTCTCATAAAACTTATTCTTAAATTATGTTTAACGTACTAATGTCAATATAACGTTAGTCAGTTTGATGGCTGAACTCAGTTACTGGGTAACATAAAATTTTGGCATTCAAACTAATCAGATAGAGCAGCGTCATTTGAAAAACCTCATGTCCACTTCCCTGTCTATTTATTTATTTAATCATTTATTCTCAGGTTACAAATACCTCACAGCTAAGAAATAGAGTTCCCTGGCAGAGTATGTATTTCCTGATAGCTCTATTCTGGGGTCTTTAAGAAAAGTGTGAATAGGTTACCTACTTCTAGATAAGCATGCTTCATCTTTCATAATATCATCGCTTACCATCAGTTGAGATAGTGATCAGATCTTATCATCTAAAAAAAAGATAAGATCGATATGTTAGTTTGCGTACTGCAAACAACTACATACCAATGCACATACGCTATAACTATAGGTGGTGGACAATGTGATTGTCTTGCAATTACACCTATTTAATTACAAAATAGTATAAGCACGATCGAACGATGCACTGGTCGAGTGTTCGATGCTCCAGAGCCTTGAACACCGACGATGAGTTGCAAGTCTATCGGTTTTCTATCGGTTACGTTTCGGGGAGTGTGCAATGGAATTACACAATCTAATTCCGCTAAGCCCGTTCCATCATCGGACTACGAGACAAACGACGAAGCGCCATCGTTACGTGGTGGACATCCCACCCATACGCACAAAACGTTTTGGGAATACCTTCGTTGTGCGTACAGTTAAGGAGTGAAATTCCCTGCCGGAGCCAGTGTTCCCGGTCGCTACAACCTAGGAGTCTTTAAGTCAAGAGTGAATAGGTCACTTTTAGGTAGGTCAAACGCGAACCTATTTTCAATAACAAAAAAAATTGTATTTGGTAAATGCGCCACACACTTTTAAGGTATGAAGTTTGTAAATTGGAAAAGTAGTTCTCTGAAGTTCCCATACGTATTCAAACATGGATATGTTGCTGAGGACCTGTTTGTGCCACTTCACCTCAGCGCGAACATTAAGAAGTGGAGACGTATGGACGCTTTCAGGGCTATCTCTAAGTAGAATCTTCAACTTTATTCATTTCCCCGCGAGGTTCTCCCTGCGTTAATCCCGGTCCCGTAAGATTAAATGTTGCACACTAACCTTCTCTATTTTCTAGTGAAAGTTACACTAAATAATGTGTAGATAGAGAGACAGAGTCAATATATTTATTTACTTAGCTAAGTAAAAACCTTTAACATTGACGGATAGATCATCATCTCCTCAGCCTTTTCCCAATTATTTCGGGCTCAGCTTTTAGTCTAACCGAATGCTACTGAGTACTAGACTACGTGGAGCGAGTGTCTATGTGACTTCCACTAACCACTACTCAGGTAATACCCTTTGGCAAGACTGTTCCAGGATTTTTAGAAAGATTTGACTACTCGTAACAATTGTTAAACCGTTAAAATTGTCACTCATCCACGGACCGACTCTGGCTAGTGTTGCTTAACCTTAAGGGCCTATACTACTTCAGGGCTTCTCACTCTTTATCTCGCTTGCACACTACTGGCCACGGTCACGCGAGCAAGCGAGACAAACTCAACTTCATTTAGGTACCTCTCAATGTAGCTGGTGGCTAAATAACAGCTAAACGGGTTGATTTTTAAGGGCCTACACCACCTCAAATGGCTTAGAATGATCCTCCGTTATGACGAAAATACTGCAGCAATAATTTTGAAATAAATATATGGTAAAATTCAGGATTAATGTTAGGTACTATGTTTGACGAAAATACGATTGCATAAAATTTTCTTGATACACTGAAAAAAATAAAACGAGACTTTCTACTGTTCTTGTACAGTAAAAAAAAAAACGGTTCCGGAAACTTATTTTTACGTTAAAATAATTGATTACTGACAGTGCACTGAAAAGGGGAAAAACAGTAAAGAGCTAAACAGTTATTTCAATTGAATGAACATTAAAATTTACTGAAACAAACAGTTCCTTTTAAGTATTGCCGTTTTCAGAGCTTTACTGATATCGTAGCAGTTATTTTTACTGCTTTAGAACAGTTGTTGTAGCATACAGTAAAGAGCCAAACAGTTATTTCAATTGTTTGAACATTAACGTTAACTAAAACAATCAGTTTTTTTTTAAAGTATTGCCATTTTCAGGCTTAAATGATATTGTAGCAGTTATTTTTACTGCTTTTGAACAGTTTTTGTAGCATACATTAAGGAGTTAAACAGTTAATATCAACAACAACATTAACGTTTACTGATACAAGCAGTTACTTTTAAGTATTGCCGTGTTTAGACTTTACTGTTATCGTAACAGTTATTTTTACTGCTTCTGAACAGTTTCTGTAGTATACAGTAAGGATTTAAACAGTTAATATCAACTGTTTGAACATTAGCGTTTACTGATACAAGCAGTTACTTTTAAGTATTGCCGTGTTTAGACTTTACTGATATCGTAACAGTTATTTTTACTGCTTCTGAACAGTTTCTTTAGCTTACAGTAAGGATTTAAACAGTTAATATCAACTGATTGAACATTAACGTTTACTGATACAAGCAGTTTCTTTTAAGTATTGCCGTGTTTAGACTTTACTGATATCGTAACAGTTATTTTTACTGCTTCTGAACAGTTTCTGTAGCTTACAGTAAGGATTTAAACAGTTAATATCAACTGTTTGAACATTAGCGTTTACTGATACAAGCAGTTACTTTTAAGTATTGCCGTGTTTAGACTTTACTGTTATCGTAACAGTTATTTTTACTGCTTCTGAACAGTTTCTGTAGCATACAGTAAGGATTTAAACAGTTAATATCAACTGTTTGAACATTAGCGTTTACTGATACAAGCAGTTTCTTTTAAGTATTGCCGTGTTTAGACTTTACTGATATCGTAACAGTTATTTTTACTGCTTCTGAACAGTTTCTGTAGCATACAGTAAGGATTTAAACAGTTAATATCAACTGTTTGAACATTAGCGTTTACTAATACAAGCAGTTACTTTTAAGTATTGCCGTGTTTAGACTTTACTGATATCGTAACAGTTATTTTTACTGCTTCTGAACAGTTTCTGTAGCACACAGTAAGGATTTAAACAGTTAATATCAACTGATTGAACATTAACGTTTACTGATACAAGCAGTTTCTTTTAAGTATTTCCGTGTTTAGACTTTACTGTTATCGTAACAGTTATTTTTACTGCTTCTGAACAGTTTCTGTAGTATACAGTAAGGATTTAAACAGTTAATATCAACTGTTTGAACATTAGCGTTTACTGATACAAGCAGTTACTTTTAAGTATTGCTGTGTTTAGACTTTACTGTTATCGTAACAGTTATTTTTACTGCTTCTGAACAGTTTCTGTAGCATACAGTAAGGATTTAAACAGTTAATATCAACTGTTTGAACATTAGCGTTTACTGATACAAGCAGTTTCTTTTAAGTATTGCCGTGTTTAGACTTTACTGATATCGTAACAGTTATTTTTACTGCTTCTGAACAGTTTCTGTAGCATACAGTAAGGATTTAAACAGTTAATATCAACTGTTTGAACATTAGCGTTTACTAATACAAGCAGTTACTTTTAAGTATTGCCGTGTTTAGACTTTACTGATATCGTAACAGTTATTTTTACTGCTTCTGAACAGTTTCTGTAGCACACAGTAAGGATTTAAACAGTTAATATCAACTGATTGAACATTAACGTTTACTGATACAAGCAGTTTCTTTTAAGTATTTCCGTGTTTAGACTTTACTGTTATCGTAACAGTTATTTTTACTGCTTCTGAACAGTTTCTGTAGTATACAGTAAGGATTTAAACAGTTAATATCAACTGTTTGAACATTAGCGTTTACTGATACAAGCAGTTACTTTTAAGTATTGCTGTGTTTAGACTTTACTGATATCGTAACAGTTATTTTTACTGATAAATGATAAATGATAAATGATCTTTATTTTGCAAATTGGTTATTAAATAACTCTTTTACACGTCATTTTTTCCTTAAATAGTAACTAGATGAGGCCGGTGTTTCCTAACTGACTACCCTGAGAAGAAACACCGAAACAAACTCAGGGGTCCGTCTCTTTTAAAGTCCATACAATCTACACTGAAATAATTATATGGGAACCTTGTAGGTTTCAGTCTGAGGCGGTCTTTTGAAGAAAGATGCTCACAGATTTGAGTGGGCCTGTCCATACAGTGCAAGCATTTGTCAAATGACGTATAGCTCAACTTAGAACAAGGAGCTTAACGATTTGACGAACAATACCAAGGTAAGGACCTTTAGGTAGGCCGCAAAAAGCACTCAAACTGCCAGACAATTTATTATGTTTAACTCGAATAAATAAATAAATAAAAAGAAAAAAACCTACATATTGCACATATTCACAATCGTTTATGAGGATTATGTAGATTAGTCTGAAATGGCCTTTTGAGGAAAGACCAAACAGATTTGAGTAGACCCGTCCCGTCAGTGCAAGCCTTTGTCAGTTAGTCTGTAAGCTCAACTTTGGACTACTAAGGAGCTCAACGACCTGACGAACAATGCCAAAGACGGTACATTTGAGTAGGTCACTAAAATACTCAAACTGTCAGGCAACGCCGTAATAAAGAGAGAGAAAAAAAAATATAAATGGAAATAAAAAAAAAGAATACCACATAATCCTCGCATTTAAGTACATAATTAAGTAAATATTCAAAAAAAATACATATATTATACTTTACAAAGTAAATATTCATGTCAAAATAAAATAAAATATTATACTTTAAAAAGTAAATATCCATGTCAAAATCAATATTAAAAAACAAAAAAAAAATGTCAATTTGTATAAAAAAAAAAAAATACAAGAAATTGTGATTGTAAACAACACTAGTGCTCCCTGTATATCATTGGAGCAGCTCAATCCCAAGCCTTTTTATCCTCAACATAGTCTTTAACTGTGTAAAAAGCCTTCTGGCAAAGCTTGCGTCTTATGACTAATTTCAATTTGTTGAGGCTCAGTTCTTGCAAATGGCAAGGTAGTTTATTATAAAAACGTATGCACTGGCATTTAAAAGAACCACCTATTTTCTTGAGCCTTGTTGTTGGAATGACAAAGTTGTGTTTATTTCTAGTATTTACGTTATGGATATCACTGTGTTTTTTAAAGAGATTAATATTTTTATGTGCATACAAGAGATTCTCATAAATATACTGAGAAGGCACAGTCATTATATTAATCTCTTTAAATTTATCTCTGAGGGAGTGCCGTGGACTTAATTTATAAATAGCACGAATGGCTCTTTTTTGTAACACAAATATTGTATTTATATCGGCGGCATTCCCCCATAGTAAAATGCCGTATGACATTACACTATGAAAATAACTAAAATACACTAAACGCTTCTGCTACTGCTTCTGAACAGTTTCTGTAGTATACAGTAAGGATTTAAACAGTTAATATCAACTGTTTGAACATTAGCGTTTACTGATACAAGCAGTTTCTTTTAAGTATTGCCGTGTTTAGACTTTACTGACATCGTAACAGTTATTTTTACTGCTTCTGAACAGTTTCTGTAGCATACAGTAAGGATTTAAACAGTTAATATCAACTGTTTGAACATTAGCGTTTACTGATACAAGCAGTTACTTTTAAGTATTGCCGTGTTTAGACTTTTCTGTTATAGTAACAGTTATTTTTACTGCTTCTGAACAGTTTCTGTAGCGTACAGTAAGGATTTAAACAGTTAATATCAACTGTTTGAACATTAACGTTTACTGATACAAGCAGTTACTTTTAAGTATTGCCGTGTTTAGACTTTACTGTTATCGTAACAGTTATTTTTACTGCTTCTGAACAGTTTCTGTAGTATACAGTAAGGATTTAAACAGTTAATATCAACTGTTTGAACATTAGCGTTTACTGATACAAGCAGTTACTTTTAAGTATTGCCGTGTTTAGACTTTACTGATATCGTAACAGTTATTTTTACTGCTTCTGAACAGTTTCTGTAGTATACAGTAAGGATTTAAACAGTTAATATCAACTATTTGAACATTAGCGTTTACTGATACAAGCAGTTACTTTTAAGTATTGCCGTGTTTAGACTTTACTGATATCGTAACAGTTATTTTTACTGCTTCTGAACAGTTTCTGTAGCTTACAGTAAGGATTTAAACAGTTAATATCAACTGATTGAACATTAACGTTTACTGATACAAGCAGTTTATTTTAAGTATTGCCGTGTTTAGACTTTACTGTTATCGTAACAGTTATTTTTACTGCTTCTGAACAGTTTCTGTAGCATACAGTAAGGATTTAAACAGTTAATATCAACTGTTTGAACATTAGCGTTTACTGATACAAGCATGTATCCCATTTTATGCCCAGGATAATAAGGTATAATTATACCAAGTTTCATCGAAATCGGACCGTTAGTTTTCACGTGATGCCTGCATATACAGACAGACAGACAGACAGACAGATAAAAATTTTTTTAATCACATATTTGGGTTTGGTATCGATCCAGCAACACCCCCCGCTATTTATTTTTTCAATATTTTCAATGTACAGAATTGACCCTTCTACAGATTTATTATATGTATAGATGTCATATAGGTAGGTACACATGTAAATGAGTTGGCGTTTTAGTGTAAAGTGGAAGGTCGCACTTCATTTGCTCCTTTATGGACCAGGAACTCTTCCCGGTATTCTCGATACGACCCGACGTTCGATTTATTTTTTTATTATTTTTGGAAGATAAGTAACCAGGTAGTTAGCTGTTGTCAGCTTGCAAATTGGGGGTAAGAAAACTATATATAGTACCTAACTATATGTATTAAGTACCTAATAAATAACATACAATTTTGTATAATACCTATTACCTAACTCAAAAGTGAGCGCGGGTGACGGCGGAGCGGAGCACTGATATTACCTACCTAGGTACCTACCCGATGCATCTAAGTACTCCAGATTATCAGACTGCTAGGTTAGTACCTACATAACTTTGATTATATAATCAAAGCTACATACCTATAGGTTAAATAGGTACATATATCAGACCCTGCTCTTTAACAAGAGCAATTTTGCATCTCTGCCTAACTAAAGTAGCCACTTAAACAAAAGAAAAGTAATTTTATGGCCTTTCGCCATGTTTAAAACATTTAGTAGCATTAACCTAGCAAAACATTTAAAATAACTGTCTAACGTGGCGTGATTTTAAAAGGAGCGAGCGGGGCGCGGGGCGTGAACGCACGTTGCATCATGATAGTGATGTATCCACCTCAACTCAAGTTTCGATGATTATGACATTCTTGACAACTATTAATTTAGGTAGGTACCTATTTTCACGGCAATGCTATGGTTCCCAAAACTTGAACACGTTTTTTTTAAATAGTGGTCGTTTGTCTAGAATTTTAGACAGAAATAACCCAAGGGAACTAATCCTAATTACCACTGATGAATATTATAATGTTAAAACACCTATATAATCTATTGCAATGGGGAAATATGACTTCCAATAGATAAATAATTAATGAATAATTAATGATTTAATTTTATTTTATGAATGAATGCTTGTAATGAATAATTTAATGCTAATATTAACTATTTTAATTTAATGTGAAGTGTTATTGAAATGATATTTCTGTGGTGTCAAAGTAAAAGGGATAAGTCAAAAAACCCAATTTTTCACCAGGCGCATTTTACTTCTTTTTTCTTTTTTTGTATTTTGTTGTTTCTAATTCTAACTAGACTCGATTTGAAATTTGAGTTTTACGAAATTCTGACACAAATACTGACTCCTGTCTCCTGTGCTTTTGACTATAATAGATAATAATTTTTAATACCGAATCATGCAAATAACTCATTTTTCAATATTTATGACTACTTATTCTTATTCTTTATTGTACACAGAAAACACATTTAAACAAAACAGTCTTAAAAAGTGCAAGCACTTGCACTTACTACCTACTACTACTTTACTACTAGTACTACTACCCTTTTACTTTGACACCACAGATTTGTTCATTGTAATTTTCAATACAAAAACGCTAGTTTTGCTTATAAGCAAAATATACTATATTATTATGTTAAAAATATCATTGTTCTTGATTATGATATGTGATCTTATTAATTTATTTTTAAAATTATTTTATTTTGATTTTGCTGTGCCCTACAGGGTCCATATTGTACTTAGCTATTAAGCCTACATGTTTACCACCTAAACTCACATTGTGGACCTAACATGGACCATGTGTGATCAAACTAAATTAGACTCGAATTTTAATTAGATATCGCGCAACAGGAATTTGAATTCGGTTTGTTTATAAGTAGTTATTTATTACCTTGCCCTTACAATTATAAAATCGATAATGTTTAGTTTACACATCCCTAGCGGGGCACAAGGAAAGTTTCTTTCTGCGCGCCGCGCTATCCATCAGTCAGTTTGTTTCTGCTGTGTGGTACAGCCGTGTTTCGCATAGTTTGACAAAGCAGTTTACCAAGTCTGTGCGTGTTCCGTGAAATCCGCTTGTGTAAGTTATTAATATAAAAGAAAAGGAACCAATATGGAATCTCTTTTAATAGAATGGGGCTTTGAGAAATATCTCGACAAATTTATTGGTAAGTAACTTAGGTAAGTACTTACCTACTTTGCAGCGTACGTTCCTTACCAATTTAGTGCCAAATTGAATAAGATTTTATGTTTCAGACATGATGTCTTGTTGGAGTCCATTCACGTCTAAGAGAGTTTAATGGTAATAATAAATAACCTACACATTATTAGGAATGCTGTATGTTATTTTTCACCTTGTGAAGATTCACGTTACGCCGTGTCGGGGCAGGCTTAGTCAGATAATTTACTTAACCCTAGTACCTAGGTACCTACGCTTTTTGTTTGAAGTAGGATCTACCTAAATTGATAGTACTCGTATGTGTGTGTGTCCCGTGGACACGGTATTACATGAATCTTCCTATAAATGTTGGGGATGGGATTGCTTGTACCATTGCACCTCTGTGGCGTTTGTTATGTTTCATATGTATGTACGGTCTATGGCTTTATGGTTTATACTTTAAGGTTACGTCCGGCTTGCTTAGCGCCTAGAGCCTAGCGAGTCACCTAGCGAGTAGCTTAATAAAACGAACGTTCTAGAATGTTCGCGACCGGCTGCACTGCGCGCTTGGTGCCTAGCTAGTCGCTTAGCGTGTATCAAAGTAAACAAACGTGTTGGTTTTTTGTCACGAAGCGCGAGGCATTTTAAAAGAAAAAAATGGATGAATTTATTAATTGCATCAGTTTTTAAAAGAGAACCTCTGTGGAATTTGGCTGCAGTGCGGCCACCGTGTATCCTAGCATGTAGTCAGAACGCCAACTACTAGGCTCTAGTCGCTAAGCAAGGCGCTTATCTGTCCGGACGTAGCCTAAGATGTAGGTACGCTACGCAGTCGGGTAAAAACTGTTTGCATCGTGTACCTACCTAATCGTGCAGGTCAGTAGCTTAAACTGTTTATATTGTGTTGCGAGCTACTGACTGCACAGTAGGTAGACTGTCGGGGGCGTAACGTAAAATAAACTACCTACCTATACAGTAGAAACTCCATTATCTGGCCCTCAGTTATAAGTACGGATTCGCGATTATCCAGACTACCGATCGCAATACATAATTGTTGAGAAATCGTACCTACAAACGTAGGTAGGTAGGTACATAAATATTTAATTTCATTATTAAGGTAAAATTATTTTAATGGTAGGTACAACGTTTGTTGGATGTATCTCTTAATAATTTCTTAATAAACATTAATTTTCGTTAATATAATATACTTATTTGTTATTTTTAATGAACACATAACATTATGTAGGTAACCCGCTATTCTTCATACATTCGATTATCTGGATTTTCGATAATCCGAATGCCTGACGACAACAATTAGTCCGATTAATCGAGTTTCTACTGTCTGTACTAAGTAATAAATTTTGCTAATGAACGTCTGTGTTGAGAATGCTGTCTGATGCCGCTGTCTGTATCTGTATGCAAGACTAATTAGGTATTATAAATCTTTGTTATTTCAGAACATGAAGTTGACTAAGAGGCGCTGTCTTTGCTCGATGATGAGCAAATCCGGGTGCTAATACCAGCTATTGGCCCACAAGCCAAATTTAAAAGAGCGCTTCTGAAGTGGAATGCTTCTAAGCTAAATTCCGATGTAACTGAGTGTAGTAAAGTAAGCAACCAATAAATTATCTATACTCGTAAAAATGTAGGCATGCCTTGGCATAGATTTTTTGTGAACATAGGTAAATATTTTTTTACAGATTTATGACAATCTTGAAAACCTTGTGGAAGTGTACGGAGAGAATATTGGTGGACTTACAAATTCACCAAGAAGTTCGGCATTATCATCACCAAGCACCTCATCGTCATGCAAATCCATGTCCCTCGATGTAAGTTATCTATCAATTATCGAATTATTAAATTATAGATTTTTATTATTGATTATGTACCTATTATTATTTTAAAGTGTTGATATTCAATTTTATAGCTGTTTTTGTCAAATTTAAAGTGCTATTAAATACATCCCCTGGGTAACACGATAACAATTTTATTTAATTACTAGCTGCGTTATCAATAAATATTTTAAACTAAACTAAACACTAGGCCAATGAGGCGGTCTAAAACTAAAACTGAACTAAGTTTAAACTAAGACTAAACTAATTCTTAACTAGATCTTAATAAGGTCTTTTGTAAGTCTAAGACTATACTCTCATACCTATACATTAACAATCTTCCCTGTTTTCAGAGTCTCACAACGCTGCTCGAAAAGACTCCCGATGGCCTACAGCTTCTAAAAGAAAGGCAACAACCATTGGGAGAACATAACCGTAAGGTACTAGTTCGAGAAATAGCTACACACACACTTCGAGCAAATCCGAAGGCCCCCGTAACAGCCGAAACATATATTACTTGGATAAAAGAAATAAGTAAGTTTAAATTACTTACCTGTTAATTACCAGCACACATAATATGTACATAGGTTCATTTCATGCGTCAAATCAGTAAATCAGTTTTATTTATTTATTTATTTAAACTTTATGTACAATAGTGGTACATGGGCGGACTTAATGCAACAGGGCATTCTCTACCAGTCAACCTTTGGGTTAAAAAGACCACAATGTGGTAGGTGTACAAGTAAAAAAAAAAATGTCATTATCGAAAAAAAAAAAATGTATGTATAAATATATATAATAATAAAATACATATATATGCTAAAATAATAGACCATAATAATAATAAACCATATTAAATATCGACAATTATAACAAGTAGCGACTCCTATTTTCGCACATTTTTTAATTATGTACTTGTTTTACTTACAGAGAAAGTGTTTCCAAAAGAGAATAGCAGCATTTATTATACAAAACCCAATGGGTCATTGGGACGAGCTCACGGTCGACTCTTTGATGCCATTACCAATTTAAAGGCAAAATATCGCCGCAACAAAGTCTTTGAACCAAGGGCACGTCGTTCACTTGAAAAAACATTAACACCGAAACCATCTACCAGTTCATCTAGCGAGAGGTCTACAACTCATTTCGATGACTTGATTGCTGCTGACAATGATGATGACACTAACGAGGAGATACAGGAAATGATAGAATGGCTAAAAAGCAATGTTCATAATTACGGTTCATGTGCAGAAAAATGGAATAAAACTAATAAGGAACGACTAAAACGCATTTTATCAAATGAAAACGTATCATACATCCAGGAATTTCCCTGTATTCGACGCTCTTGGGGCTATACCTTGGTATGTATCATTATCATATTAATAATAAAAACGCAAAAGTTTGTGTCTGTTTATGTTTGTCACCTCGTTAAACCAAATCGCCCGAACAAATTAAGATAAAGTTAATCAAGATCCACGAGGGCCATGACCTACATAAAATTATGCATTAGTATAGGTACTAAAAATCTTAATATAATAATAACATAGGATCCTATTATCACAGTATTTTGGTTTCAGCTAATTGACGACTTCCATGCTTGGTACCCAGGAAACGAAACCTCATTCGATGACAAATTCCCTCTGCTTAAAGTAAAGTTGCTTGCGGCATTTGACAAGATCTCAAGAAAGAACACATACCTGGCAGAGTTGAAACAACTCGCTTGTGGTGAGTTGTTTTTGTGTAATTTTTATTTTATTACTGGACTAGCTGCACCCCGCGGTGTTAATCGAGCTTACCGGGAATAAAAGTAGCCTGTGTGAATCCAACAGGTCTAAGTTGTCTCCATATCAAATTCCAGTTTTTTCGAGTTGTTATATTGGTAGTAACTACTCGTATTTGTAACCATAAATACATTTTATTACTCCAGCTATTTTGGTATCAGAGTAAGAATCTGAGATGTTTCGAGTCGATCAAGTACAAAATAATAGAACAATTTTTCGAACATATTTTTAATTACTTTATTTATAAATGATTTATTTTTCAGACCCAGATCCTGAAACGAGCAATCTTGCGGTTCTTCTGCTAATTCCGCATTTGCTTGGACCTACTTATATAAAGAAAAAGAAAAGGTCAGCGGTAGAACTGCGCGATAACTTCATCCTTCATATTGAAGAAGAGCAAGAGCTTCAAGAACAGCAGCAAACGCGCCAGGAAAAGTACTTCGATCTAGGGTTAACAATTCAGCCATACATAATAGTTGCAGGCCCTCTGAAAAAAATTTCAGCTAGGTATGTGATTGTCGACAATATTGTTTATGAAATGCCAAACATTATTAAGGCTGTGGATACATGTTTCAAGATAATTTGGGCTCTCAATTTGGAATATCCTATTGAATGCTTGCCTGTTTGGCAGTTTTTGCAACGTGTAATTTACACATTTTCTGACAAAGCAGTCCCAAAGGACAAAGTTTCTGCGTCCGTTTTGGGCTTGATAAGTGATTGCGGTATCGATATAATATAAATTAAACAAAATGGTAACATGTTTTATCTGCAAAACTTCATTGACTGACTTAAGAGCGCTTCGAACACATTTCAATTTCTTTCATAAGTACCACACATTTAATCAATATCGCTGCGTTGAAAATGGTTGTTCCCGATCTTACCATCTGTTTAATTCTTTCCGTCGACATTACTTAAAAAATCACTGTATGCTAGCTTTCACGAACACCACAACCACGACTAATGAAAATAGACAGTGCTCTTCAACTTGTTATGATGCTCATTATGAATGCTCTACAAGTAATACTGTTGAAAATAATATCCTACCTATTTCCGAACCCACTTTGCAGCCTAACTGCAATGTACCTACTTTAGCACCAGAAGTGTCTGTGCCAGAATCGCGAAAAAAAAATCAGCTGTTCCATACATTTTGACGAGTTAATAGGAACATATTGTAGGGAACAGCTGATTTTTTTTCGCGATTCAGGGTTTGGTCCCATAGTAAAAGTTGTTCATACCTAATAATGAGTACAATGACCCCTTAAGAAATTTCGTGTATGAATAGATAGACCTAATATATATTTATGTACCTTTAAATTATCTAAGTGTAAATATTTTGGTTTGTATTCAATTTATAAAACAGAGTAAATATAAGAATTTTAGTAGTTTAAAAGTGATTATTTTCAGACTAATTTCAGTAGCAATTACCCTTGCCTCGAACCTTGTTTTAATTTACTTAATTCTAAATATTTTAGATATTATATTGTTTGGGTATTGTACCTACTTAGTTATAAATATTGTACTTAAATTTTGGACTGAATTGACTATGTGCATATAAGGTCTATCTGTTCATACACGAAATCTCTTAAGGGGTCATTGTACTCATCATTATAATCAACTTTTACTGTGGGACCAAAGCCTGAATCGCGAAAAAAAATCAGCTGTTCCATACATTTTGACGAGTTAATGCGAACATATTGTAGGGAACAGCTGATTTTTTTTCGCGATTCAGGGTTTGGTCCCCTAGTATAAGTTGTTCTGTTATTGATAATATGTATCTTTAAATTATCTAAGTGTAAATATTTTAGATTGTTTCCCATTTATTTTGCAGTACCTAAATATTTAAAAAAATATAAGTTTAATACATATGATTATTTTAGAATAAATAAACGTCTCAAAGAAAATATTTTTTATTTCACGCCACCTGCTACTGTACACGTACAATACTCGCTACTGTACCTGCACAGTTACAGGTAATGTGAAGGATAATATTTTTATGTGTATGCTCAGTTGCGGGTATGGTTAGTGCCCAGTTACAAGTAACGTGAATAATAGTACTTTTTAATGTGCATGCATATTAAAAAGTACTGTCCTTCACATTACATGTAACTGTGAAATCAATTACCCGCTACTGTGCATGCACATTGAAAAGTACTGTCCTTCACATTACATGTAACTGTGAAATGCATTACCCGCTACTGTGCATGAACATTGAAAAGTACTGTCCTTCACATTACATGTAACTGTGAAATACATTACCCGCTACTGTGCATGCACATTAAAAAGTACTGTCCTTCACATTACATGTAACTGTGAAATACATTACCCGCTACTGTGTATGCACATTAAAAAGTACTGTCCTTCACATTACATGTAACTGTGAAATACATTACCCGCTACTGTGCATGCACATTAAAAAGTACTGTCCTTCACATTACTTGTAACTGTGAAATGAATTACCTGCTACTGTGCAAGCACATTAAAAAGTACTGTCCTTCACATTACATGTAACTGTGAAATTAATTACCCGCTACTGTGCATGCACATTAAAAAGTACTGTCCTTCACGTTACATGTAACTGTGAAATTAATTACCTACTACTGTGCAAGCACATTAAAAAGTACTGTCCTTCACATTACATGTAACTGTGAAATTAATTACCCGCTACTGTGCATGCACATTAAAAAGTACTGTCCTTCACATTACATGTAACTGTGAAATACATTACCCGCTACTGTTCATGCACATTAAAAAGTACTGTCCTTCACATTACATGTAACTGTGAAATTAATTACCCGCTACTGTGCATGCACATTGAAAAGTATTGTCCTTCACATTACATGTAACTGTGAAATTAATTACCCGCTACTGTGCATGCTCATTGAAAAGTACTGTCCTTCACATTACATGTAACTGTGAAATTAATTACCCGCTACTGTGCATGCACATTAAAAAGTACTGTCCTTCACATTACCTGTAACTGTGAAATTCATTACTCGCTACTCTGCATGCACATTAAAAAGTACTGTCCTTCACGTTACATGTAACTGTGAAATTCATTACCCGCTACTGTGCATGCACATTGAAAAGTACTGTCCTTCACATTACATGTAACTGTGAAATTAATTACCCGCTACTGTGCATGCACATTGAAAAGTACTGTCCTTCACATTACATGTAACTGTGAAATTAATTACCCGCTACTGTGCATGCACATTAAAAAGTACTGTCCTTCACATTACCTGTAACTGTGAAATTCATTACTCGCTACTGTGCATGCACATTAAAAAGTACTGTCCTTCACGTTACATGTAACTGTGAAATTCATTACCCGCTACTGTGCATGCACATTAAAAAGTACTGACCTTCACATTACATGTAACTGTGAAATTAATTACCCGCTACTGTGCATGCACATTGAAAAGTACTGTCCTTCACATCACATGTAACTGTGAAATTCATTACCCGCTACTGTGCATGCACAGTAAAATCAACTGTTTGCTTAAAGTTGTATGACAGTTATAGGTACTATCATAGTTCAGTTATACCTACTGTTTTTTTACTGTCTGGAGGAAGGAGAAGGAAAATCTGAATTTTCCTTTTACTGTTTTACTTACTGTTTTACAAACAGTAAGAATAACCGGCCAGAAAACAGTAGCAGATGCACAGTAAAATCTACTGTCATAACTCAACTGTTTTTTTTCAGTTAATTTTACTTATTTGGACAATAGGCTCCATTTTTACTGACCAAAACGGTGAATATTACCGAAAAATCGGTTGGTATTACCGATTTTTTTTTTCAGTGTAGAAAAAAATCCAAAGTTACCTCCAAACCGAACAATAAACCGCTGGTATTAAAAAATAACTTCAAAATATATAATGAAACTTTGCATATTAATTGAACTAACTATAAAGTAGGTCTTATGTTATTTTCTTATGTTATTTACTTTTTTTTTAAATTACCATTATTTTAATCGTAAAAAGAAATAAACTAAATTATCGGTGTCTTGAGTCTTTTCCCTGCCACCCGCAACTTTGGATTTTTTTTTTTCTATCAAGAAAATTTTATGCAATCGTATTTTCGTCAAACATAGTAACAACCTAACATTAATCCTGAACTTTACAATATATTTATTTCAAAATTATTGCTGCAGTATTTTCGACATAACGGAGGATCATGCTAAGCCATTTGAGGTGGTGTAGGCCCTTGAAGATCAACCCGTTTAGCTGTTATTAACCACGAGCTACATTGAGAGGTACCTAAATGAAGTTGAGTTTGCTAATTCTACTACCTAATCATAGCAACACGAGATTTATTCTGCTTGCTTACCAAAAAGATAGACCATCCTTTTGTATGTTTGATATAATTTATGATAGAACCGCATTAGTAAACTATTTTAATCATACACTCGTGTCACAGTTATCGATGATAGAATTAAAATTTATCTTTGAACTGATCATCCTCAGTAACAAATAGTAGTTAAATCGATGGCCCCACCGAATAAACGTGCAAGAGCTCTTACACGAATTTAGGTTTTTTCTATTTTTCGTTTCTTTTGCCTATCCTGCACCTACTTAATTTTTTTTATTCTTTAGTGAATTTCTTTATTCTAGGGAAATAATTAATTTTAAAGTTATATAAATAATAGTTTATGCTATTATTACATGCTTTTTGAGTCGCCAAGTACACAAGAATAAACATGCTAAAACTTGAGGAGATTTGTGATTGTTTTCGAATTTCGGTAATGTCTTCTTACATGTTTATTCGTGTAGAAATGTACGCAAATTTTATTACTAATGTTTTATTCCACAAAATGGAAGTTTGACTATAAATAGGCTTTCCAATCATATAATCGTAGAACAATGTACTGTAAACAAGCGTGTAAATAGTTAAAGCTGGGTCAAAATTAAACTTGATTTACGGAGAATAATAGTGTAACATTACAGTATGTTTTATTCGTTGTGCATTATTACACGAATAAACGTATAATGATATATTACTGTGAACTAGTCATGCAAATTTCACAAGAGTAAAAACATTAAATAGGTTTTCATGAATTTCTTGAAACTCGCTAAAGTTTTAAAAAAAGTAAATATACAAATCTATAGTTTATTTTTCACCTATAATTCGATTAAACATTATTTATACATTTTTACATTGAAAAGAGCGTTATTGAAGTTTAAACGTTTTTATTTTTTGCTGAAAAGTTTTCACTTTTCTCTTACACGTTTATTCGGTGGGGCCATCGAAATAATGTTATGGTTAAAATGAAATAGTCAAATAATCTATTTTATTTATATATGATTGCGGTCTCCTATAACCGAAGAATCTCAATGTTAAATCCTTGCATATGTTTTGTTTTAGCTTGTAAGGTGTATTATTTTTTGTACACTCAAATTAAATGAATACATGACGTGATAGAAGTTTTTATTCAATTGATGACCTAAATGTATTGAACCATATTGTTATTGTACCTTTATTCTGGCAAATAAATAAATCATTCATTCATACATTCATAAACATAAAACGCATACATCTGATGATGTACACGCTCCCCCCCTCTGCCCCTCTACTTGTACACCTGTGTATGCACTAATTGGTCGACCGCAAAGCAGCGGCCGGCTGATAAATTGCTGCTGCTATACGCCACCGCAGGCTAGCTCCATATGCCACGGATAGATTAGTAGCAGTAGGTCTGTTCTTTATAGCCGAACAACATTGATGCACACGTATGCGTACCACTCATTAGTACTAATTCACCACCAAAGCTTACCTACATATCAGAGTGAGTTAAGTACGAGATCGTGTATAAGGTCGCTCCTATTATTGGTAAGGTGAAAGAACGCTGCTTGCGATTATATAGCCATATTCTTCTCGAATATCATATGGTTCATGTAGCCTTAAGTATACCCATGATGTTGCGACGTCGTGGAAGAACGGCGCGCGGTGGTCCAACAGACCTGAAGGAAATTGCAATAGACAAAGCATTAGCTAATATAATAGAAATATATGGAAAAGGACAGTCACTCATTAAGAAATGTACGTATCCAAACTAATGGCCAGACACATCAGAATATTTGGCTTTCGTATTATTTATACATATATATTAGTGATGCAACGAATACGAATACGAATATTCGTATTCGCCGAATAGTAGACATTTACCGATTATTCGTATTCGCCGAATACTAATACGAATATTTAAAAACTAATATTTTTGTACGCAACTCTATTTACTGCAGATTTGAAAAATTTCCAAGTCTGAAAAAACTCGCCGAAAAATATTTTTCACTGAAGCCATGTACAGTCGCCTCGGAAAGACTTTCTTTAACGGCTGAGAACACCCAGACTGAAAAAATAAATCGCCTAAAACCAGAAAATCTACAAATTTTATGTTTTTTAAATAAAAATTTGCCTGTCGTAAATTTTTATTATTAGAAATAACTCTTTTCTTACCATGGCGAGATATTCGTATTCGTATTCGCCGAATAGTAGTTTTGATATTCGTATTCGTATTCGTAAAAGTAGTATTCGTTGCATCACTAATATATATATATCAATAAAATTCAAGTGTAAATAATTGATTTCAAAATAAATAACTGTGCTTTCTTAAATACTTATAGTAAAATTTTGCGTCTGTCTGTCGGTATGTCCGGGTTAATCTCTGAAACGGCTGAACTGATTTCAACGGAACTTTCACTGTAACATTTTATAAGGTTAGAGGATAAAATATAGGCTGTTTACACATGAAAATCCCGTGAACAAAGTAGCGTCAAAATAAGGTAAAGTAGGTACTTTTATACAAAAAAAAAAAACTTTCAATAAGATTCATACTCAAGCTAAGATCAACTCCTATATCGAAGTTTAAGTTGACTTCTCACAGCTCTGTACCATAATCTAAACTACACATTGATCCCCGAGAGTCCAAATAAACACTCCGTTTAATGTCGTAATCTTGCATCTCCAATGGACCAATTTGCACGTTTGAAGAGTGCAGTATCTGGCATGAATGCTAAGATGCTGAGCGTCTGCACTTTTGCTGAACGCAAAGAGTGATGAGTGACCAACCAATGCTAGTGGTCATCTCAATTTGTGAAACATACCACGATACTAGGAGGAAAAGTGATTTGGTTTCGAGTTGAATATTTCATGTCATGAATTCCCGAGGGGTATTTAAATATGTATAAGTCAATACCACTATACCCTGAGGCATTAAACCCAACTTTGACTTAAAACCTTTATCGTTTCCTACCACTCGAGGTCAGGGTGCTACAGAAAACGAACATAACAGCTGTAAATAAAAGGAATGACAAACAACATACATATACAGGTACATACATATACAAGTCCATATACATATACCTATGTAATATATAGCCAAAATACTTGTAATCACTTTATCAAAAACAAATATTAGATATTACAGACAGGATAACTTCTTTTCATGCAAGTTTAATATAAAACTAATTTCAATTTTCCGCATACGACACTCACTCACATTTATCATACTCGCACAGTTACATACAACACACGCATACACACCTCAATCACACATAAATGGCATACGTTCACTTATTTTTTTGATTTGTAAAAGTAATAGCTTAATTTTTATTCTATTTTGCGATGTTTAATCAATCAATCAATCAATCAATCAATCAAAATATTTATTTGCTAGAATATGGTACATAAGGTGTTACAGTAAATAAATTTCAGCATATCCTGCCATAATATGGCGTGCAAATGTGTTCACAATCAGTGTTGTGTGATTTGTCTTCTAAATCGTCCTTAACGGTATAATATCTTTTAAATAATAGCATTTTGAAAAGTATGTTTTTAAACATCGTCAGTGGTAAGTCTTGTAAACTATTTGGTAAATGATTGTAAATAATAATCGACATGCAGTATACATTTTTCTTAAATAATTTTAGCCTTATTTGTGGCAGTCGAAGTCTGTCTTTATGCCGTGTTCGGCTATTTGGCCTGTCAGTGTTTGTCTCGAATACATTGTAGTTTTTCTTAACAAAAACACATATTTCAAAAATATACAAGCATGGCAAAGGTAAAACTTTAAGTTTTTGAAATAGTGGCTTACAGCTGTCTAAAAAGTGAGCTCCACAAATGGCTCGAATACATTTTTTTTGAGCTTTAAAAACTCTGTCAAAGTCTACTGAGTTACCCCATATTATAATACCGTACCTAAGTATGGATGATACATAACCATGGTAAGCCAGCATTGCAGTATCACAGTTTACCGTTTCTCTGATTCTTTTCAAGACATATATAAAACGATCTATTTTTATAAGAATTTTATCTAAATGTGCTTTCCAGTTGCAATTTTTGTCGATCGTTATACCCAAAAATACACAATTATCGAGAGTTATCAAGTGAGAATCTTTATAATTTATGTCAAGTTTATTTATATTTGAATTGTACGTCTGGAATTGTATGATGTGTGTTTTAGTCATATTTATTTTTAAATTATTTATTTCGAGCCAGTCGATTGCATTATCCAAAGCCTGAACGATTTCTTTTTTTAAATGTTTGTCAGTGTCACTCTTAAGCATTATTGTCGTGTCATCAGCAAATAGTATGCACATACACACATTATACTCTTTCAGAAAGGTAACTTTTGATCCAGTCGTTGGCTTTACCCCGGATTCCGTAATGCTCAAGCTTTGAGAGTAGTGTTTTATGGCAAACAAAATCAAAGGCCTTAGTCATGTCTAGGAACACGCAACTTATCTTAGATTTTTGATTAAGACTTTCAGTTATGTATTTTACTAGTGTAAAACATGCTAAAGCAGTGGAACTTCCTTTCCTAAAACCAAATTGTTCTTTTTTAAGAATATTACATGCTGTCAAAAAGTTCTCTATTTCGATGCACATAACTTTTTCAAATATTTTGGATAAAATTGGGATTAAAGTTATTGGGCGATAGTTGCTCATGTCAGTTTTTACTCCTTTCTTATAAAGCGGTTTCACAATCGACCTTTTCAGGCGTGTTGGGAATACTCCTTCTGTTAATGACATGTTGATTATGTGTGTTAACGGAGACACTAGACTTCTTGCACATATTTTTAACACTTTAGTGCTCAGGTCATCATATCCAGTCGAGTTTGTGTTTTTTAGACTGTGAATTATTTTGTAAACGTCTGATTGATCAACTGGTGTCAGGAAAATACTTTTAAAATTATGAGATGTCGTCATTTTTATGTCATTTTGCATGTTATTTTGAGCGGGATTAGTCGTGTTTGTTTGGGATATATAAAAGTCATTAAATAAGTCACATATTTCGTTTGGGTTGTCATAAACTTTACCGTTAGCATTAACAGCGTCAACTTCGGAGTTACTAGTCATATTAATTGTGTTTGTTTTAATTAAGTTCCAGGCCGCTTTACTTGTATTTTTGGCCTTACTAATATAGTGTAAGCTATTAATCTGCTGAGCCTTGTGTATGCATTTTTTCAGTATTCGAGTGTATTTGTCGTATCTTTTTTTGTTTTGTTTTTTATTATGTTTGTTAAGATGGTATTTTAAATATAGTATTAGTTTTTTTATGCAACATCTCTTTATACCCTTAGACATCTATTTTTCACTTGCTTACAAGTATTTTTTTACTTTAACTATAGGAAAACATAAATTGTAGAAAATAGTTATTATGTCGTGTAATCTATCGAAGGCGTCATTTGTTGCTTGAACTTCGTAAACTTCGGAAAAAGAGAGACTTGAGATGCAGTTATTAAATTTAATTATATTTTCGTCACTGAGCTCTCTTACATTTTTAAACCAAAAGCTATGAATATCTTTAACTTGCGAATTAGTTTGTAAGTTAACCGTTATCGATTGTGCTGTTTCGTGGTCTGACAGCGCTAGATAGTGAATTGCAGACTTAGCGTCGTGTATGTTACTTACTATTAAGTCCAAACATGCGTTTTTTCTCGTAGGCAGTTTTATGTGGTTTAGTAAGTTATTATTACTAAGTATAGATTTTATTCATTGGATATTTTATTTGTTTTCAGTGTATCAATATTCCAGTCGCCACATATGACGATTTGTTTATTACCTTTTTTACATAATTTATTGGTGACAAGTTCTAGATTATTTAAAAATATTGTGGCGTCACATGTAGGTGTTCTATATATGCACAATATAATTAAGTTAAATTTAATTATTTCGACGGCACAGCATTCGAATTGAAAGGGAATGGCTAGTGGTAGATTTTTTATTTCTCTAAATTGTAGGTTATGTTTTAATAATATACACGAGCCTCCACGTCGTTGGTTAGTTCGAGAGAAGAAGGATACCAGTTTATAGTTATTGAGTTTGAGGTTTTGTTCGCAACCACTTTTAAGGAAAGTTTCAGTTAAACATATAATATCTACGGACCCTAGTTCCTTTTGTAAATTTGAAATGGCCACCTCAATTAATTCCTGTTTGTTCAATACCCCAGCAATATTTTGGTGCATTATAGTTAGTTTAGTATATTTAGATTTATTTGCGAAAAAACCCAGTTTTCTTATCATTACACACTAAACTAAAATTACTACTTTCTTTAAGAAAATAAAATTAATTTTCTTAAAGAAAGTAGTAATTTTAGTTTGTGTAGTTTTTCGTGGTGTCGTATGTATGTTTGTTATGTTCTGGAAAACGTGCTTATTTTTAAAACGATTTAGAAACTCTGTTTCATATTTCGCGTAGTCAATGTTTGTGTTAAGCTTCAAACATAAATGTGATATATAGTGCTGGCGGTAACTTTTCATAGGCCTGTCATTGATGCTATATATGTATTCTAAATTGTGTATTTTTAAGTATTTACAATTTTTGTAATTTTGTATTATTAATTCTATGTTATAGTTAATTGTATTTTCGTTTAAATAAGGATTATATTGTACGTTAGTAATAAATACAGTATTGTTTCGCAGTTTATAAAGGACGTTACACAACTCAGTTATCAACAAGTATGGGTTTTTGTCATTAGATCCTATCACTAAAACTATAATATCGTCACTGGTCAATGTCTTTACAAAGTCGTCATTACAGCTGCTAAGAATTTGAGCACTTGTTGCATTGGGCTTGATGAAAGACATAATTTTGTAGTTGTTATTCCATTTGTGTAACCTGCTATTAGTCATCGTTTTATTGAGGCCGTAGGCCTGCTGGTCTCCAAAAATTATTATTCTATTATGTTTGTCCATTACACTGATTGGAGCTACTTCTTTTATGCTCTTGTGGGAGGGTTGTTTCTGATTAAAGAAATCCGTTTTCTTGTCATCATCTGTACTCTTCTGGTGGAATTTTTGTTTGTCAAACAAACCTGTTAAAGCGTCATTTTCCATGCCTTTATGTGGGGTTTGTCGATGATTGGGATGTATTCCCTCCAAACTGCATACTGAGCCGGCTGTGTTGAATGATAGATTTCCGACCTCACTTGGTGATTGTGTTACTACGGCCGTGTCAGATTGATGAGCCGTTGTAAGAGGAAGAATTAACTTGGACGGAGTGGAAAAACAGCTTGTTTTTATAGTATTTTTCCCGCGTACAGATTTTGGTGTTAGGCACTTTTTTTCTAATAAGTTAACCTTTTTATATGTATCTATAACTTTCTGGTATTGTCCGATATCCATTTTTAGTCGAAAATTTTCACTATTTAGGTTGTCGATCTCCTGATGAGCGCTTTCGAGTTCCATGGTGAGCCTTTTGATTGTATCCTTGTAGTTCTCAATTTCGTCGCTGTCATTTAGTGAGTTTGGTAAGCTCATCATGGTCGTGTCAAGTAATGTGGAATTATTTCTTCGGTTAACATAGAAGATGTTGTCCACTGAATTAGCCCTTCCTGGTTTGCGGACAGTAATGTTATCCATTTCAAGATCCATTGTATTGTCGTTAATAGATGAGAAAAAATGTTTGCAATTGTTTCTAGGTAAGAGTCAAGACCAAAAAGCAAGCAAAAATAAAAATAAAAAATGCAAAAAGAAACACCGGAACTCAGTATCGAACCAGCGCCTCCTTCACTGGAACGTAGCTCCAAGCCTAACTAAGCCACTCAGTCTTGATATTTAAGCGTTGAAATTAACAATCTGTATCTCATACCTGTGTCCAACAAAACGGGGCAATTGTGACCATATATGGTCGCGCGTCGAGCCGTTTCGTGTGTCTGACTCACCACCAATCAGCAAATAGGGGCGGTCTCGCAAAGCTGTGACTCACTGCTGCTTGGACTTGTGACGCTTTTGTTGTGGCCGTTGAGTGAAATAAAAAATTGCTTATTTCTTCACTTTTGATGAGTAACTTGTAGATATTAAATCGGTAACACTTTTATTGGCTTATGTACTATATTTCTAGTATAATACTAAATCGATATTGCTCTTAAAACAACTTTTTTAAAACAATTTTTTACGGAGCGACTTGCAACACGTCTTACTGTTTGTACGCTTCGCGCGTTATATGTAGATGTTTAGAAATTGTTCTAGAGCTGTAAAAATTTCTGGCTTGTAAAATTGTTGCGGAGGGACACTGATCTTCTAAGATACAGGTTCTAACGTAGTTTAGAGATCAGGGTTTCAATGTATTGCTACCTAGTATAAGCCTCTCAATGTATCTTGTACTATAACATTGTAATAGTTTTTTAAGGCTTTAGTTCAATAAAGATTTATTTATTTATTTATTTAATTGAAAAGAGATAATGGCTTTTATAAATCTGGTTATTACGTTAAAAATAAGGGCTAGGTATCTACTCACATGGCTGAAGTCGGTGCTAAGCCAATGAATAGTTTTGATAGGCAAAGAACGCCGCACTCTCGGGCACACGCGAGGTGATGTAACCTTCATTTATCTTGGCACCGACTTCAGCCATGTGAGTAGATACCTAGCCCTTATTTTTAACGTAATTAGACATCCAATAAAACAATATTTAAGGTTTTTTCCCTCTTTGTAGTGCAAGTCTTTTTTGTAAGTTTTAAAGTCGGTTAATTGTTTTATTTTAAATGTTTTTTTATGCTTTTTAGTGTATCATTGTTTGTGTTACTTGAGATACCTACATACCGTTCGCACTTAGTTTTTATAAAGAGATTTTGCTGACAACGTCATTTTTTTACCCACTTAAACCATATTTCAGACGTGATTCAGAAGGTCTGTGCCTCAGCTGTGTTGATATTAATAGGCTAATTATGCTAAACAGTACATAGATGTACGATGGCAGCAATCACGGGAAATTTGCTGTTTTAAATTGAAGAGTTCCATCACTTATCTGCGAAGGTCTTCATCAGAACCTTACCAGGTTCTGATGAAGACCTTAGTATACAACATACCTGTTATATACTAAAACCATTCTTGTAAAATATGTTCTCAAACAACGAAAACGCGATCGAAATCGGATCAGTAGTTTCTGAGAAAATCGCGGATTTACAAATATACATACATACTGATCGAATACAGAACCTCCTTTTTTGAAGTCGGTTAAATAAATATTAACAATACCTGAACTGGTTGGTTTAATGAAGAATTCATCACCTTTACTTTCTCTAGAACTATAAATCCGCTTATATCAATGTAGGTGACATACTACACAACAAAAGCTTCGTAAGACGTGCGGTACTCAACAAACGAAGTTCATTCAGTGTCGATACAAACTGTTCCTATGGTAGCGACCGTCAAACCATTTCTTCACAACTCGTTGAAGGGGATCAAACATAAAATTTTACAATCTCCGCTCCAATTCGTTTGTCGTCCGCTTTATGTGGTTCACTTCCACTCACATCTGTTTCTGTGTCATTTCCACTAATTAAATGCCTCGTGTTTTAATAAAAGTGGTATTTCAGTTGGCTGAATGAGATAATTTATTTATAAAATGCTCCCTTTTGTGCAATGCTATTGGCATTACGTCGCTACCAATACACGAGTGACAGTAACCCTAATTAACACTATGGTGAAGGCAGTGGCTTCTTACTAAAAGCTTGTGCATTTCTCGGTCAAATAATCATAACTACAAACACCACAATTAATTTTTAACAGTAGATAGGTTACTTCTAGGCAAGCGTGCTTTCTCTTCGATCACATCATCACTTTACACTTGGTGAGATGGTGGTCAAATGCGAACCTATCAATAATAAAAAAAAATACAATATACAACTACAATTCCCTTCATCCTATTACATTTCTACTAGGTATATTTAATAATTGACCTATGTAAATTGAATGGACTATGTACTCATTACAATGTACATCATTTATAACATACGGTGACAAGATGGATGACCTAACCTAGTCGCTAAAAGTGATCTTTTAAAGACAACCTTTAGTAATAGGGTAGTTTACTAAAATATTTTACTTAGTCCCTAGTAGGGCATCGAGAACCAGCCCTTTTTAGGAACCGGTTCTTTTGGTTCTAAACTCAAGCTGGAATCGGGTACCCGGTTGTTTCGGTTCTTTCGGGTTTTTTCATAAATTCATGTTGAAAAGGTATGCTTTTCAAGGCTATCTTTTATATAGAATTCACACTATCAAAACGAATAAAGGGAAAAGATCTACTTAAATAAAACACACTTTATTGGTAAGCAATAAAGTATAGTAAATATTTTTTTTAAATTATACTTAAATTACAAATTTACGACATCGTTTAAAGTATTTTTGGCAACAATAAGTTATTTAAAATTCAGTATTTTCACAACCAGTTGACAATCAGTTGTTTATAATTCACTACACTACAGAGATCAAAATGTAGCTATGAAATAATAAAAATTATACTTTAAGAAAATTAACAATCTTACAAGCTAGAAATAGGAACTTTCACAAATCCACTGAAAATAAATAAAAAAAGCACACAAAGGTCGTAAATAAATGAAATAAATTAAAAAAAAATATGTTCCATATGGACTTAACAGAAAACAAACAATAATATTAATTATTAAATTGAGCATTACGTATTGGGTTTCTTCTTACCTAAATAAAACGATCCCTCCAACGTAAGTTGCTGTAAACCACAAATAGCAATTTTAAAGGAGAGTGTTTCAAAGATAGGTACTATTAGCAATAAAAACTGCATTTTTCAATCAATCTTTATACAATTCAATATGTGAATAAAGTTAGTAATACTGAATTGTATAAAGATTAATTGAAAAATGCAGTTTTTATTGCTATTAGTATCTTTGAAACGCTCTCCTGTAATATTGCAATTTATGGGTTTCAACAACGTACGTGGGAGGCATCGAAAAGGAACGTAAAAAAATAAGTGCGTCTAAAGTTTTGTCGCCGACGAACGGAGTCTATTGAAGACTATCCCGGTGGAAGAAAATATACGTTCCGGCTCTACATTAGTGGGTGGAATTGATAGTAAATGTTGGTAAGCCAGCGATAGGTATCGTCCTCGCTGTCTCTGACCACCATTTTCAAACAGAGCCATTTCTACCCTTACAGCAGTGTTGATGTCATTTGATGTCGATTCAGGAGCAGAAGCAGTAGCTTGACTTATTTCCTTATTAAGTTCTTCTACATTTGTTAAAGAAGATACTTGTAAATCATCATGTCATGTTATTTATTAATTTAACAGTGAAATAACAGTATTTATTCTGTTTGGATAATAACTTGATATTTAGCATCAAGAGTATTATAGAGATAATATTATTTCTAAATTTATTACGAACCGAAAGAACCTAAACGACCGGTTCTCCGTTCTACAGAACCGGTTCTTTCAAGGACCCTCAGAACCGGGATTTCCCGGTTCTTCTGGAACCGGGAAAAACCGGTTCCGATGCCTTAGTCCCTAGGATAACAAAAAATATTGGACACGTATTTTTAATGTTTTCACGTAATTGAAAAATGAAGGCGATAAAGTGAGTTGAAATTTCGCGTGACGTCACGCTGTGGTATACTTCTTAGTACTCTGTGACGTCAGCAGCCCCCACTCCTGAACTTTGGAGCTTTCCATCTTTGTGAATTTTTATTGACTTGAAAGGGCAAAAAATTAGCGGACAATATTTTTTTGAAAATCTACCTAATGGACCAAATAAAAAAAATATTCTGTACCTGCATGGAGTACTGCAGCCACTTGTGGAATGGCTCTGCAAAATACCAACTTGCTGCACTAGACTCGATCGAGCGCAGGGCTAAAAGGCTTATAGGCGACGAGGCGCTAACGGCCAAGCTTCATAGCCTGGCTCATCGACGTACCGTTGCTTGCCTGTCGGTTTTCTACATATTGTACTTCGGGGAATATGCGCAGGAGCTCCATGACCTGATCCCTCCATCTCCCTTTCACTACCGGTCTACCAGACGCACGGCTGGATACCACCCACACTTGATTGATATACCGTCTTGTCGTACGAAGCGCTTCTCCTCCACATTTATTGTGCGCACTTCCAAGCTGTGGAATGACCTTTCAACTTTTACCCTGACCTCATCTATCGCTTACCATCAGGCGAGATCGAGGTCAAGAGTGAGCTCATTCTGAAAAAAAAAAAACAAAAACAACCAGAGGAAACCACCCTATTTAAGAGACACAAAAAAACTTATTATCATTATCATCTGCTTAGCCTAGTCTCAATTGTATGGGGGTCAGCTTGTAGTCTAATCGTATGCAGCTGAGTACTAGTGTTTTAAATGGACCAACTGTTCTCTCAGCAACTTTATTCTTGCTGCACATTAACGATCTGCTAATGCCCGGTACCTTTGGGTATGCAGACGACAGCACAGTTTCTGAGAGATATGTGTCCAGCGCGCGTGCTGGTGGGTCACAGATCCGGTCTCTCCGTGAGGACATTGTCGGATGCTTAAACTTGACCTTGAAGGCTGTCTCCGAATGGGGCGATGCCAACCTGGTCAAGTTTAATGCAGCTAAGACCCAGGCGTGTCTTAAGGCTTGCGGTACCGAGTCACGCCACCAATTTCTATGGTAAGTCGTTCGCAGCTCAAGCAGTACGGCTGTGGAATGCTCTACCCGTGTCAGTAAGACAAGCACAAACACTATCTTCTTTCAAAAACTTAGTAAAAGATCTTTATCTCTCTCCTTAAATTGTTATTATGTATGTCTTTGTTTCTTTCTGTTTCTTTTTTAATTTTTGTATGCATATATATGTTTTGAGAACGTTATTTATTGTTTAGTATTTTATATAGATAATTAGTACACCGTGGACTACCCGCGTAATTATTTTCTCCTTCTGTGTCAAATCCATCCAAAGGTTGTCTGTAAAAGATCGCTTTTAGCGATAAGACCGCCCATTGTATCACCCTTTTAATTGTTAAGTCCATAATTTTGTTTTTATTGTTATGGTGTACAATAAAGAATATATCTATCTATCTATCTATCTTCTCCGCAAAAAGGAGCCAATTCGAACCAGCTCCTACTTTCCGAGGTGTAACTGTGCCGATAACCGACCGTATCGAGCTACTGGGGGTAACATTAACTTCTACCCTCAATTTTGGCCCGTTTATCGAGGCTAAGGCTCAACTAGCATCAAAAAAGTTGGGAATCCTAGCAAAAGTGACACGGTACTTCACACCCGAACAGTTGCTCAATCTCTATCAAGCCCAGGTTCGGTCGTGTATGGAGTACTGCTCTCATCTTTGGGATGGATCTGCTAAATACCAACTGGACGCGCTTGAATCTATCGAGAAGCAGGCCAAAAGACTCATTGGCAACGATGCACTGGTCGAGTCAAAGCTCCAGAGCCTTGAACATCGACGACGAGTTGCAAGTCTATCGGTTTTCTATCGGTTACATTTGGGGGAGTGTGCGATGGAATTACACAATCTAATTCCACCAAGCCCGTTCCATCATCGGACTACGAGACAAACGGCGCAGCGCCATCATTACATGGTGGACATCCCACCCATACGCACCAAACGTTTTGGGAATACCTTCATTGTGCGTACGGCTAAGGAGTGGAATTCCCTGCCGGAGTCTGTGTTTCCCGATAGCTATAACCTAGGAGTCTTTAAGTCAAGAGTGAATAGATTACTTTTAGGTAAGCGTGCTCTATTTTCGACCACATCATCACTTACCATCAGGTGAGATGGTGGTCAAACGCGAACCTATTTTAAATTAAAAAAAAAACTGGCTATCTGACCTCCACAACCCAGTAGCTGGGTAACACCATACCCATTAGCAAGACTGGACCCGTAACGACTGTCAAAGATGTACAAATACCAGCTGAGAACAACGGATTAGCGATGTTTCCGAGACACGAAAGTATCTCGGTATCGTAAAGCCACCCATCACCGGACTGACTTCTGCAAGCGTTGCTTAACCTGGAAGAATGAACAGCGTGGCTGTTATCATTTAGCCAGTAAGGAATAATGTCAAATAGATGTATTTAAATTTTAGTGTATAATAAAGTATATTATATCTGTCTGTTTTTGGTTTCTTAACTGTCTATATTTCAAAATAGATGAAAAATTATACAAAATACTTATCTCAAGTTTTTTTGTCTATCTGTTCTCATTGTCCGGGTTTGTCGCTGGAAATGCTGAACCAATTTTAATACTATTTTTCGCGGTAGTCTGAAAGATGAGCTTCATCACGTCTGGGTTAAGGTAAATCAAGTAATGTTCGCGTGAACTGCGCTAGTTACATCTGAACCTGCATAGCATGCTGCTTCTCTCGCTATCCGCGCTTTAACTTGGTAGCTGTGCGAGCACTCATTTTAATTCTCTGTACGCCACCAACGTCAAGAAGTGTCCTTTACCTTCTCAAGTCCGAACTTCAAAAACCCGCCGTGTTTACTACCGACTTACTACATATCCCTCGAGAAAACACCTCGACCTTTATTCTTCATAGCATAAAGTCTAAAATCAAACAAGTTTCGAAATTCAAACTGCAGTTTCTGATGGTTTCCGGACGCATGCGCGCTTTCCACGGCGGCCATTTTCAGGGAAGCCAACACAGTGTAGCGTCCTGTATATACACAGACACTTCTTACGCACACAAACACGAATGTATCAAATTTTCCGAAGAATTGTGTCTTTGTGTGCACCCTGATTGTTGGTAATGTGTGCGTGGGATGCTGGGTAAAGCTACGTCCATACGGCTTGCTGATTGAGTTCGTACGATTGTTTACTCGAGTCGTCTGTGGATTATGTCAAGTGCGTGTGAACCAAAATTTGGATTACTTTCGATGAGTTGTTTCACACCGATTTAGTGATGTTTCATTGGATTTGATACAAGACTGATTCAAATAATTGTGAATTGTTTGAGTTGAGTGAAGTGAACAGTATCTGGCAATAATATGTAATATCATACAAATTTCGTTTACCTTTAAGGAAAAAGCTCAAACTCCATATTGCTCGTGACAATTTCATAACTATACACACACAATAACTACGATTTTTATTTACAATTTGATAAATTAATTTAATTATTAATTTGAGCTTGTTTAATTTTATACATGCCACTTATAGTACTAATTATTCCCTATGTGTCATTTTCCCACATAATCGTTTGACAGGCCAACGACCGCTGTTTACATTTCAATCCCAAATCTTTTGAAAATGTAATCTAAACGGTTAATCCTCTAAATTGAAACATCAAACAAAATTAGAAGAACGCGTTTGATCCCTACGTGTTCACACATGCGGCTAAATAAATCGGACACAATAAAATTCGTACCGACAGCTTCGAATTTGTTGGATCGAGCCGCGGCCCGTCAAATTGCCGCTGAAAACACGGACCCATGTTAAAATATTTACACGATTTATTCAGGAAATGTTCACCCTCTGGACGCGGCTCTAGCCTGACCTGACCTGGCTTGAGAGGGACACAGATTTAGTCAGCCTCGCGCCGCCACCGCCGGCGGGTGTTCGGCATCGCGCTCTGTTCCCATCCACTGTGTCCATCCCTCTCCAGCAAACCGATACCACCGTTTGTGCGAAAGAAAGGCACGAAAAAATCGCGTTTAAATAGGTACGTAGTAATTAAGTGTGACCGGCGGAATGCAGGGTTAAAGTCTTTATGAGTGCACCCGTCATAAAATTTTGATGTTGAGTTTATGTATGAGGAAATGTATTCGGGCGTCGAATGGTCACGGAAATGTGAGGTTACTTTTAATGTTTTGTACATTTTATCAGCTGACAGTAATTGTTTTCGATTGCTCTCGAAAGTAAGCCATTATTTTTGCAATATGTGTTTCTCGGCTGAATTTCAACTCGGATATTTTCCATTTTTTTTAACATCTGACTTATAAAACAAAGATTGTTGCCCAAATTCATCTTAAGCCCCTGTACCCAGGTGTACGTGGTGTGGAAGTGTGTCAGTCGCACAGCATCACAGCTAGAGCTACACGTGACGTCACTAATGACTAGGAATAGCGCAGCTGGCTGATGGTATGTAATTTGTAATCCTGCTTATACAGGGCGCAAGGGTTGACTAACTTTCTAAACATTGCACTAAACAATTGTTGAAATACGAGATATGTTTTCCAGATTTTGGCTGCTTTCAGTTTAAAACTTAACGGATTTCTTAAGAACAAATGACTATAAAGTATTGTGATACTTTTAATATGCAAAGTAAAAAAAACACGGGCGTATAACTTAATGCAAATTAAGAAATTACACAATTTTAGCATTTAGTGCTCACTAACGTGAGCTTAAGTAATGCTTTGACTTTAATTACAACACTACTCAACTCCTTAACAATCGCAAGTGTAATTTTATTCAGCGTGAAGACTGTGGAATAATAAGCC
This sequence comes from Tholera decimalis, assembly GCA_943138885.2. NCBI lineage: Eukaryota > Metazoa > Arthropoda > Insecta > Lepidoptera > Noctuidae > Tholera > Tholera decimalis. The sequence goes on from OW964550.2 coordinate 1,451,367, forward strand.
TAGACTAATTTATCTATAAAACTAACTTTATCTTTATCTTACGAGCACTTTATCTTACAAGACCATATTATTTCTCTTAAAATAGGATTATATTTCAGTTTAAGAAAATTTGAATCTTTTGCAATCTATTCAACTGTCCTGTTTTGATATCGCACTACAGTTAAAGTCTAAGATCTACACTGAATAAAATGAAAAAAATCTGTTATTCTTTAATTCAAGATTGCATGTTATATTACGATAAATTTTCAATTTTTTTTTGCAAGACCTGACTCCAATCTATCTCTATCTTTTAGTGTACAATTGTTAAGTTCTTCTGGTGTGTTAAGAAAGAAGTAATATAAGAATAACTAAAAAAAATTGTTTATTTGATTCAGCATAAATCTACGATTGAGTGAGTGGTATTTAAAATAGGGGTCTTCCTATACCCTTGCTCTTCTCTGGGATATCTAGTGTTTTTCGTACAGCAAGTTCTTCATTTCGCCTCATGATAAACGGCTCTCAACCTTTGCTTTGAAATAGCCTTTAAAGTACTCCTTCCGTACTTCGAGTCTAGTTACTCTCACTGCCCATCGCAACATCTTCTTTTCATTTATACTCATTCTTTTCTCGCGTACTTTTTGGACTAGTACTCGGAACCATACAGCGTCTTAGGTCTAACAGCCGTTTTGTAGAGTTTTCCCTTCAGTTGTATACAATATAACTTGCATGTTACATGGACCATACAGTTTGATATTCTGTTTTTCAACCGACGACAAAAAGAGGAGGTTATCAATTCGAAGCGTATATTTCTTTTTTTTTTTAATGTATGGTCATCGAGTACTCGAAGACGGCTGAACCGATTTGGAAAATTCTTTTTTTGTTCGAATGGGTATACCTTGAAATTGGTCTCAGTATCACCAAAGTCAGGATCTGATGATGGAATCCTGGAGAAATCGAGGGAACTCTTCAAATATTATAGGCACACCTATGGGGTTTTGGGTATTTCTTATAGTAACTTGTGCAGTTGCTCTCAAAAAGTACCATTTGGGGAAGTGGAACTGATGATGAAGACCACAGATGGCCGTCGAAACTACTCAATAATAAGTATTGAGTGGATTGCGATTCGATTACTTGAATATGGATGTTAAGCACTTTATGCTCGTCACAATGCATATGGTGATGTAGAGCTAATGGTGAAGTACCAGGAGAACTCCTCAACAATTAATGGCCCGGCATTAGGAAAAGCAATATTAAATATGTAAAAGTTTATAAGTAGTTGACATTTAGGCTCTTGTAACTAGGTAAATTAAAAATCATCCAACTAAAAAGAGTTAAATAAAAACTTTTTAACAAAAAATTAAAACGACTCCCAAAAAACACTGCAAAGTGAAAAATAACTTTAATTTCGGAAGTCGGTGCCAAAAACGAAAAAACAAAACTAAAGACACCGACTACCGAAATTAAAGTTATTTTTCACTTTGCAGTGTTTTTTGGGAGTCGGTTTAATTTTTTGTTAAAAAGTTTTTATTATAGCAATCTGAAACCAACATCCTGATTATAATTTGCTAAATGTACATATGTCTAATTAGTTAAATTTTCCCTGTACAAAAGAACAAAACACACGTGACCCTAATCTTGTCACTACAATATAATGCCGTAATAACTTGCACTTATTAGTGCTATAGATTGTAATCTAACAAGAGTAGCCACACTTTCACACCATTAGAAAACAGCCGGCGCGGGTCGGCCGGCCAGCCCACTCTTGTTACGTTACAATAAGTGGCTGATATGTTTCTTGTTTTTATTTGTTTTTCCGGTTGATAAGGAAGTATTCACACGACTTGACGCGATATTACTATTGTACCAGAACATCGATAAGAACGACCACAAATTACGACCAGTCGCGATGTTATGATTAATTGAATTTTAACAATACAATGTAGTCTAGTAAACATTCATTCAAGTTATGACAAATTGAGAGGATAAATTGTCTTGAAATGGTTACCTTGAAAGGGCTCTGTTAAATAATACTCATGTTGAATTTAGCTCAAACTTACGGATTTAATCCGACTTTTGATATTCTTGTTTAAAACTACTAACAAAAGATCACCTTAAAAATTGCTCAAACAGATAGGCATAGGATAGGTATATGCTCAATCCTATTTAGTAGATTTACGAGTTTCTAGAGACTGCATCATGACATCTAGCCAGTAACCAGCTATTCAGAGCGACGACGTAATGCTCGCTTTATTGGCGCACTGTACTTAAGAATCTGCTCACATCTTAAAACAACCATCTCTGGAGCAATCAAAACATTCCCCTGGATATAAAATGTTTGCAGAAGTGTTACAACAAATATTATGTTTCATATTTACTACGGAACCCCTAACTATTGCTTCCGTTTCTATTTTATGGACTCTCGTGTTTTCTTTGGTACTTAATACGCGGTTGGAATAACTTTCGTCTTTCTTCTCACTTTGTTCACATAATATTGATGTGCGCTAAGTGCTATACGTAATTTCACTTAAATCTAATTTGAATAATGTGCTCGGGTAAGAAAAACATCACATGTTAACCCTCCCACGCTAGTGATAGTCAGCCAAGTGAAATGGATATATATAATGGGCCGGGAAGGCTTACGAGTAATACTTGTGTGTATTTTGGATATCGTTAATATCATTTCATATTAGAGGGTTATCAGAATACCAAACGGTTTAAATAATAAATCAACGTTTGCGAGCGAGGATTTAAAACGAATGGATTGAGAATTGTTCAAACCAATTATTGTGTTAGTTTAATTAAAGGTTCAGGGTTGAGAGATGTTTCTCAGAATAACAAGCTCATTGTAATCTATCAATGAGTTTATCATCTGCGCTGATAAACGTTCAGCGTTTTTGGGAAAAATAAAATGTTGCCTTCGTTTGATTTAAAAAGCTATTTTAAAAAAAAAGTATTGGTATTGTTTTTCACATATATATATATACAATACACGTGAAACACTTTTTTTATTATAATTTTATATTTTGTTTACTTAAAATAACAACAGTTTGTTGTTTAATATATTTATCAAATAAAACACCAAATTTTAAAAAACACTGCTAAACCTAACAATGTACATAAAAAAATAAAAATAAAAACAAGCTTGCCAATACTACGAAATCTTAAAGATTTTGTAGAATAGGAGAACTTCAGGTGTGACTCTATAAACCTATTTCGCAAGTCGGAAAAATCTTGGAAGTAATGGCTCATAATTACAACTTTTCAAGAGATTTTTTTTACTTTTCGTGATAGAAGGTGCGTAACAATGATTGCCAAGGTCAGCGTGTGGATGGGTGAGCATCTTTACACATCAATATTCTTCCGAATCTCGGAAAATTTATGATAAGCTGTTTCTCCCGGCTATCATGAGTATATCTTTGACGGGAGTAATATGAAGATTCGTATGACGTTATTGCAACGCACGATATTTCGAAATAAATTAAGAGTGGTACGCCAGTTCGAAAACACATTAAGTCGAAAACCGCTATACCGAATGACGTTGTCGCGAACACGCTGATTCGAAAAACTGTTTGAATGGTACGCTAGTACGAAAGTCTTTGCATTGAAATCCACTGTTGCGAATAGCATATTCCAATCTGAATTAGTCTGGGGATCGAGTTTGGGACCCAGTGATTACCAAAAACTACGCTACGGTGATAAAACTGACATTGAGTTAGTTGTCTATACTACTAAGAAGTATAAATGATAGATATTAGTACTTATTAAGACTACTAATTAAGACTTTTGTACTAGGGTACCATACAACGGGCACGCCGCAATTGTGGCGGTAAGACCCCTCTTTGAGGAGTGGCTAGATCGGCGTCACGGCGTCCTGACCTACCGCATGACGCAGGTCCGCACCGGACACGGAAGTTTCGGGAGGTACCTGTGTCTGATGGGAAAGGAGGAAACGCCTGGGTGTCACCACTGCGAGGGTCGCCCTGTGGACACCGAAGAGCACACGGTGCAAGACTGCCCCGCCTGGGCAGAACACCGACGTGTCCTCACGGCGGCGATAGGCGGAGACATCTCGCGCCCGGCATTGGTCGAGGCCATGCTGCGGGGCGAGAGGGAGTGGGAAGCGGTCGCTTCCTTCTGCGAAGCAGTCATGCTTCCGAAGGAGGAGGCGGGCCGCGTGAGGGAGAGGATGGCGTCCTCCCTCCAGCCCAGCCGCAGTGTTAGACGCCCACGGCGTCGGACGTCGGCCGACGATCTCCGGCCACCGTAGGCGCGGGCATGCGGACAGCGAGTAAAGGGCAACTCGCTGTCCGACCATGGACCATGCCCGGGTCGACGGCGCATCGTGTTCCACGCGCGCCTCAAAGAGCGTCAGCAACATGACGAGGCCCCCTCTGCAGAGGGCCGAAGCCTGCTGGGGTCGTGGGACTCATCCCGTTACCGTGGCCCCGGTATGTAAAGGGTTATTGAAGGAACACCGTGGATTTTAGTCAGTAAAAGTCTGACAGTCCCTCCCACCCTGCCCGGAGTGGGAGGACTTATTTGATAATTTTACCACGTTAAAAAAAAAAGGGTACCATACAAACAGTTTTTCGAATCAGCCTGTTCGCGACAACGTCATCCGATATAGCGGTTTTCGACTTAATGTGTTTTCGAACTAGCGTACCACTCTTTATATTTTTTCGAAATAGCGTGCGTCACAATAACGTCATTCAAATCTTCATATCACTCCCATCTTTGACGTTGAGTCCTAAGCGTCATAAGCCAGAAAATGGTCACTTGGAAAATTTATAGAAATGGACACTGGTCTTGCTAATAAGTATCTGACTACATATCTGATCTCCACAACCCAGTAACTGGCAGTAAAACGAAAAGCTAAACAGATCATGGTGATGTTTCTAATGGACCTATGAGTCGGAGGCCATGTACTACTATATCCGCTTATCGCCAACAAGCACCACTTAAATATATAATACACATTCCTCTTTACGCGTTATTTCACTTTCACGGACACATATTACACACGCACACATGTACATGCCTAAAACACTGACGGACTCACACTCGCATGCATGCACACGCACGAACGCAACCACACACACACACACTACCTTACAACGCAAACAGGTCTTCACACGCATTCACACTCACATACAGCCACAGCCGTCCACTTCAAAATTCAAAATGACTAATTAGATTATTTAAATAATATTTAGTAAATTAAACTAATATAGGTATTGAATGTCAAATATGTTTGAATTCAATTAATTAGAGAATACTGATACCCATAACACAAGTTAAATCTTTTCCTGGGTACCAGAGTTCACTCAAACATTTCAATGAATGTCATTAATTAGTTTTATGTTAAGGTTTTTATTGTGTGTATATCTAATTGTACTCGTGTGTAAATGTTTATCTGTACATGCTTTTTAAGTCCAAATAAACGTATATTATATCTTATTATTATATTATATATTAAAGCGTCCTGCCATCAAGAACTAGACAAAGCATCTTTGTACTCATAATAATAATGATAGACACTAGCGACCACTAAAACAGCTTAGCAATTCACACAACATCAGCTTAACCCTGATTTAACCTCTCTTTCCAAACACCTTCAGCTAAGTGTCAAGTCAGTCAGTACCTACCAGTCCGGCCGTCACCAAGCCCAAGCGAGGACTACTATCGAGGATGTTACGTGATGTGATTGCGAACTAGTCCTGCAGGTAATCAGGTCAACGGACGAGCCAAACACGCAACAGGATGTCACTACGATAATAGAAGTTATAAGCTTTTGTGAATTTAGACAATGGAGCTGAAATGGGCTTTAATAAATGATACGCTAAGCTAAAAAGCTAAACCTTGCTTTGCTATAGTGTGGTTAATGCAGGCTATGTGCTGAATGGTTTTGATCGTATTAAATCAATTAAATACGGATATTTTTTTAGTTTTTTACGGGATGACAGAAGCACGCGCTTTCTAGCGTTTCTTTATAGTAATAGCTTGATTCGATTCAAGTCAAAGGTTATTTACTTAACATCCCATAAAAAGTGTCTCGAAATAAATAACTAGAAATTACATCATATAGGATGCTGTAAGAGAAGCCTATATTACTGTTTAATATTTATTTATTTGTTTTTTTTTTTTTTTACATATGAATATCTTTTTTATTTTGGAACAGTTTAACCTAAGTATTTCTATACATAATAAAAATATATACAGACGAAAATAAAGATAAATTATAGGGCATCGAAAAATTCGTCAACATCGCTATCAATGGGAAAAGTGCCCAGAACACTGGCCGCATTGCCACGTTGTTGTTGATATATATAAAGACACACATATTATTACTATTACTATATACATATACCAACTAAAAATCATACAAAACAAAATCAATTTACAAATAAGTTACTCATGTAATTAATTACTTTATTGAAAAGAACAGTACTGACCATGACTTGGTCACAATCATAGATCAGACACACACAAACCGTCAATTGCCTAATGACTATCGGCCTTGTGAGCGGGGATTCAAATATATATATATACTTAGCTTAGTCGGAGGGGTTAACAAGATTGCTAGTTATGTGAATTCTACCCACATTGCTGGTTCACTTCTAAAAAAAAAGAAAGTAACTGATATTAGTCCGTTTTTGAGAGCGAGCTTATTTTGTATACAATCTTTTTTCTTCAAGCAATTGTAACTTGTTGAAAGATGTTTAAAATCTATAAAAATAAAAATAAAATATCTGTGTACATAATTTAGTATATAGTTGCCCAAACACGAACGTGTAAGGTTATTTTTTTAATGCCATAAGCCCATAAATCGGAGTAATTAGTTTTAAAATTACATGGTTTAAAAACGGTTTAGTACTATATAATATCAAAAGAACTGATTAATCAACTCAAAGTCAAGTCTCTCTGTAAAATTTCCACCTACTCAAGAATCTACAAGATGTCTACGACACTCGTAGCACAGCTACGCTGTAGAGCTGCTACGCCGTAGCGCGTCTACGAGTTCAAATGAGTAATTAGGGAATTCGTCATGAGCCGAGCGTAGATTTTGGTAACTTTGTAATAAAATATTATGTATTTTGTATGAAAATACTTTCCTAGTGTACGCTTTAAAGCTCTTTGGAGACTCAAAAGAATGTTAGGAATGTTCAAAAATCTTTTTTTTTTGTTTACTGAAGGTGGTTTAAGTGGTATATGTACATTGTGTTTATTTCAACATATTTTGTTATTATTTTCGCTTGTTAGAATGCTATAGCGCTTGCGGGTAAGTCTCAATAAAGCTAGACAGGCAGATGTGTCAATCGATATTTTTGTTCTATATATTTTTCTGATTGAAGTTAATACGACAGAAATGTCAAATGAAATGAATGACAAATGAATCAACATTGTATGTCAACATCTTTTAAGTAATGATGTATTTTATTATAGTACTAGCCGCTGCCCGCGGCTTCCCTGAACAATATTGATTGTGATATCTCGTAGCTGTGATACATTATGTATCACAAAGTAAGTAGTAAGTATTCAGTTAAAATTGAATTTCGGTATAAATGGGACTAATTTGAAAGTACGTGTTCAAACAAAACAGAGGTACCTTATGTTAACATAATACACTCTTATTTTGAGGAGTCGTGTAAAAAACCGACTACAAAACAAACAAACACTAGTGTGTTTCTTTGTTTTGAAGTCGGTTTTTTTACTACACTAAAAATCTGGTTGAAGTCGGTACCGAGCCAATGAATACTTTTGATGGGCTTCGTACGCCAAATTCAGAAAAAATTCTGATCATCCAAAAATATTGTAATAATCAGTAATTTTTTTTATTAATAAGAGAACAAGCACAATGTGGGTAAAATTAACATTACTAGCAATATTGTTAACCTCTCTAACTAAGCTAAATATGCTTGTGACTGGAGTGGATTCATGGCAAAAGTGTAAGGGGTGGAGTTCGAACCCGTGACCTCTCGATCCCAAGTCCGATACCTTTAAATAATAGGTTATTGACGCTTAAAATGGTGAAGAAACCAGTGAACATACATAACAAAATCATACAGCCAAACATACATAGGACCTTCTACTTCTTAATTTTGAAGTTTGTTAAAAAAGCGCTCATTTAGCAGCTAAATCTTTCTTTACCAAGAAAACAATGAGTACATTGTGAAAAACAAACAAGTACATTACAGTATGTTTCGCTAAGATGAGATCAATATCGTTAGCGCACGTAATACCTTTTTGTCAAGGGACACGACATATTAATAATTTTGCGGCATCTAGCATACGGGTACATACATATGTGCGACCTTGCGCTTAATATCTGAGACAAGTTTGTGTTTATGTACCAGAGCTTGTTACTTGGTCGTCATATTGTGTGTGTGTGCACCTATCTCGACGCTATGTAATAGTATGTAGATATTACGGCATATTGTAGTTGTACAGTCAGTAAGATTAGTTTCTTGTCATATAAACTTGTGGAAGTATAAATCAAAAACTAAATAATGAATAGGTAGACACACTCTCATACATATTCATTTATTCACACATACACAACTCACACAAATACTCACGCAGCTACACAAATCAGTCACGGTAAATAATAATCTTTCGACTGTTTTGTTTTGTTTTGAACTGCTAGACGGATTTGAATAAAACTTTTTATTATATAGCTATGAAGTCTAGGCAACATATAGGCTACAATTATTTTCAGAAACTGGGACACCTGCTGCAGAACTATACATGCGAGTAAAGCCGCAGGTAGAATTAGTCTTTAAAAATAATTATATTTTCCTCCCCAAATTATCCTTCAAAGAACCATGTCTATTTACAGAATTAAACCAGCCTTAGACAAAAATAACAGTGTACTTTTTCTATTACTAAATGAAATCTCATAATAGATTCGGTACTTTTTAAGATTCAGCACTTAGTAAAATGAGTTTACAAGTACCTTTATGCTTATGATAGGCTCGAAAATACCCAAAGTATGAAAAATGAATTTGAAAAAAAAAATACCTACAAACCGCTACCGGCAAAGCACATTAAAACATTAAAAGACAAAGACATACGTAACAAGAAACTCAGTGATGTGCAAATACACCAATTAGCTCACTCTAATGCACCCTCACGTGAAGTGTGAATTCAGACTTCAATGGTCGTTCCAAACTCACACACACACCTGCACACGCAAATCTAACGCACACAGGTAGCCGCAGACAGTCTGTAAGACTTTTTTCCTTTTCCACTCCAATCTGCTTTTGCAGTGTCTCCTATTTGTCTAGGGTCCAAAAACAAACATATCACTCCACCCTATCTCAATCTTAATTCATCGTAATAAAGTTCAAATTACCCTGATCCAATAGTAAATGAAAGGCTATAGACAAACAAGCCACTCGTGAACCCGAGAGATCAATTATGCATGCCATGACAAGAGATGGGAGCTTAAATAATAAAGGAGATCTATTCAATGTGACGGCAGATTTGATACGACTAATTATTTAAGTCTGGGATTCGAGATCGGTATTAGTACTCCGTGTTCGAGCCTCGTGTACATGGTTCTAAGGAGTAGGTGTCATATTGTTCCCACCTTATGTGTGTGACGAAAGTGAAGAAACTCGTAACCCCTGTAACTTGTTATTCTGATAGAAACAGACCTTAAACGCTACTCTGAATACCCGTCGTAATAGTGATCAAAATTACGAGTTATATGGGGATAGTCTATACATAGTTCACGGGAGGTAGATATGAACATTTAAATTTACTAACATTGCTTTTGAGTTATGTCTAAGAGTGTGATATATTCCGACTGATGCCCACTACGCTGTACCTATGTTACCTACATTATCATAAAATATCTATAAATATTAAAAAAGCTTTGAGATAGGTTTCCTCTCTATATCAAAAAAGGTACTACATATAAGCAGGTACCAGCTAATACCACTCTTATTATTTTACTGATATTTGCGTAAATTTTTCAATTATTTTTCGGTACTTATTAGAAAGCAAGAAGCCCTATACTACGATAGAAATAACTGGTTAAGACGCCATAGTAAGCCTAGAGAAATTGCTCCGACTATCCCATGGGAACTATCCATTCAATGGGATAAAAGTAGCGTATTTCCCCTTTTCCAAAGCTTTCCATGGTTAAAAACTTCCCCTGTACAGTGCCCGCCGAGACTAAATAGAAACGGACTGGCCGGCTCGCATTCATGACAAGAAGCATGGCTCAAGTGGTGCCCGACGAGGTTTACTCGTCGATACAGTCGCAAACTTTAATTTAGTTTGCAAGCGTCTAACCCTTCGATATATTATTAAACTGTCAGCCATGGAAAGGTGAAAGTTTTAGTAACCGATCGCTTCAAATTTGGAAAAGGTAACGTTACCTTTTCCGTGGGTCACAACAGAATGAATCGGGTTATTCAACACTTAAAATTGGAGTAGAATTCCTTGTCGGAGTCTGTTGTTTGTGATAGATTTAACGGATAGTGAATGGGTTATTTCTAGACAAGCGTGATACATCATCAAACACATTGCCGTTTTTTATCAGAGAAATTTCGGTCGAGCTTATTAATAATCAAAGTACATAGGCACTAAACTCATTTTATAAATTGCTGAATCTTTTAAAGAGACAATCTTTTTAAGTACCGGGTCTATTATGAAAATTCTTTCAGTGATAGAAAAATACACCGGTATTTTTGGCTACGGCTGATTTAATTCTGTAAATAGACATGGTTTTCTGAAGGATAAATATTGGTGGAAAATACCTCATTGCGTTTTACATTGATATCTAAATAGTTAAGTGATAAACAAATTATACTTTACTTATCGTTAATTATAACAACTCGCATATCATGCACAATAAAAGCTTGTTTTCATTCATAATAAGAATAAAACATAATGTTTTCCTTGAAATGGAAATTGTATCAAGAAAAATCTCCTGGATTTTACTTTAGATTTTAATTAGAACACCTAGGCAACATTGCAGAAAAAAAAGACAATCAAAGTATCCATATTTTTTATTTTTTAAGTTCTCTGTAATATATATGAATATCTAGACGATATTAATATTTATGGTGTACATAAGAAAATAATTTCTAAAAATTTTATATTTTATTCAAACTTTTAAGAATACGAAATGGAGTAATATTTTTTGCTTTATACATATTTACAATACGTGCTGAGCAAATCCCGCTGAAATATGATGACCCTTGGAGATTTTTATTGGAGTGACGATACTGGTGATGATGATCTGATGAAATAGCAATAGGATAATTTAATCGTAAAAGTTTAAGTTCTTAATGGCTAGATAATGGGCCAATACTTATACTCGATTCATCGACCGAATATACCAACGAATAGACTATTAATAGAATTAGTGACTAGTTTATAGGGTTAAACTAGGCTGAATTTACCCGCCACCACAGTGACTGTAAGCTGATTACTGAGGAGTTGCGGTGACCAACTAGTTTTGTGGTATTTCTTTAGTTAGATTAACTTGAACTTTAGTTTGTGTAGCTACTTGCTGTTCTTGAAACTTTTTTCAGTTGAATGATTAAGACTTTATTAAATAGCGCAATGTGTAAGTTTTAATTATATTTATTTGGTTTAACTGATCAATATAACTTTTATTTTAGACTAGCTGTGCCCTACGGTTCCACCCGCATTAATTTGAGGAAAATAATAAAATTCATTAAAATTTGTTAAGCAGTTTAGATTTTTTATACTAACTTTCATCCCCTATTTCAACCCTTAAAGGGTAGAATTTTTGAAAAAATATTAACCTGTTCGACCTTGGCCCTTCAGCTATTTTCCGTCCAAAATCCGTGCTGTGGTTTAGCCGTGAAAGCATAACAGGCAGACAGATAGACTTACTAATATTATAAATGCGAAACATTTATAATATTAGTAAGGATATGAATCAGCTCGCTCTCGACTGATATTTTGCTGAACTGGGTCTATTTGGCACAGCCGTGAGGCACACACAATGCTATTTTATATTTAAAAAAGTTTTTATTTTAATTTTATTTCTTGTATTTTTGTGTGACTTTTTGTGTTTATTTCTTTCTTTCTCTATTCCTTGACAACATCTAGATCATATTATAATACTCAATATTCAAACTATATTTGCATACCACAATGTATACTTAAGTGGTAAGTTAAAAAGAAATTGTGATCATTATGGATCCTGTCGGGCACAGCAAATAACGAATATAATTATGTAGGAGAGACAAAGCTTTAAATAGCTAAACTTATATCTAAAATAAATCCAATAATACCATATTAGAGACTCTTTATACTGTTGTGTTTTATCGCTTAAATATTCGTTTATACTACACTGGCATTTTACGATGTTCCATCAAAAAACTACATTTTAATTATATCGAATCAAGCACGGAATAACTAAGTAGAGATAGCCAAACAGAAACCCTCAAGAAACAAATAGTCACCACGAGCAAAAACTATCATAATACAATTTCCTACGTTCCCAAATGGATTAGTTGGGAGATATCAAAAGCAGTTAAAACGTCTCGCCCCCAGTTCATCAAATGGATCTTATCAACGAGTTATAGGTTCAACCTCCGTCCAGCTATCACGTCTAAGTGCTAGAATTAAAACCGTCATCTTTTGAATACTCTGGAACTTTCAAATGGCTTCGAAGCGGTGACGTAATTATGAACCCAGAGTAGCTGGCTTTTAAATTTTATCTGCATTCACATAAGTTATGAAAACTTCAACAAGCTTTAAGTGCTGACACAAAAAAGAGTATGCATACGTTAGTTAAAAGTCAAACAAAGAAGAAGAAAAAATGTTTCTAATAAAGAGTATATCAAAGACTTGTTTGTACAGATAAAAAAAAGTATGGCATCAATTTAATTTAATATTTTTCGCCTTAATTTAATATTTTATTGAAATGTACATTGACGATGACGTAACCCCGGCCCCCGAGATACAGGCGCCGCCTAGTTCGGGGACCACTGTGCAATTCTATTTTATGCTTATCTGGTTACATAATACATGTAGGTAATATTAAGTAGCATTAAGAAGTGTTGTAACAGTGCTTGAATAAATAAATTGAAAAATTGAAATTGAATTGAAATTTCTTCTTAATAATATGGTTATTCGAAGGGTAGTTGTTGTCTTCTCTTATACAACGTGTAATTTAAAGGGTATATACATACCGAGTGCACGGCTTCTTTGGATAATAACAAACGATATAGCAAGGGTTTTGTAATCCTATGTCTACATGTGTGGAGCTTATTAGAAATTTCAATACATTGATACCAGAGACCGAATTTTTCAAATTAAGAAGAACGAAGAGAATTATCGTTTTATTGGCAAGTGACGTGGAAAGTGATAACCCTTATATAGTGATGTGACACGTTTGTTATTACTGGTATTCAAGAAACATATGTAACCGACAATTTGGAGTCAATTCTGTGAGTCAGTTATTTTGAGCTGAAACTGTGCATAGAGACTCCATACCAGATGTTGTCTTCAGTCCTTTTGGATAGATATGGGGTTTCCGTCACACGTTGTGTATAACTTTTTGAATCGCAGTTAATGAAACAAAATATTGTGACAGTTTATGATTCCAGAATTAAGTTTTTGTTTAATACAGGTCCCACACAGGTCAATCTTTAAGGTTAGGCAGAGATTGTCGAGGTTGGTTTGTGAACGGGCAACCATCTTAACAACGTCGAGATTATCTGTGCCTTGAAAGCAGGGTTGGATTTTGTACTATAATTATAGTATATATACAATAATTTCGCCCTTTGTATAGGCGCCAGCACATGAAGCTACCCGAAACTGACAAATTTTCTCAATCAACCTTGAACCTAATTTCTTTAACAATAAAGTTGAAAATCTATTAAAGGAATTTGACAGATTGTTGTAGCTTGATGTGCTGGCGTCTGTACTATATACTATCCACATCTAAGGATAATACGCTAAAATACTATAATTTAAAGTTTGCTCCCAAATGCTTAGTTTTACATCATATTATGAATATTCCAACCGACTTCCGATATTTCGATGTTTTCTGTGTTGGTGGCTGGGGATTCCCCGATTATCCTCCGAAGCACACTTGTCTCTTTCCCAGGGTTGGATTTTGTACTATAATAATTTATATTTATTGTCTTGTGATGCTATCAAAAGCAGCAGAAGTGGGAATTTTACTGACTTTATTCATACTGAGGATATGTTGACGAGATTAAATACCAAGGATGAAGATAGAACTAATAGTAATATTCAAGAACTGATAAACTTAGAAGAGGAGTAAATTTTGCCTTAACGGGTGTTGATTTTAATGACTAAATGTTAAATTAAAAATAATGAAAGTGTACTATATCTTTTTTATAAAAACTATGCTTTTAATTTTTTTGTACTATCTTTTTCAACATACATAAATCCAACCCTGCTTGGAAGACACGTTAAAGCAAAACTGATAAAATTCTCCACTACCACCACCAGCTCTTTGGTTGTGGAGATCAGATAGCCAGTTACTAAATGTAAAATACTGTTACAAAACTGCATTTTATTAGAGTTCTGCACTGAGAATCGATCCTAGCATAGTTGAGTAAAAGCGAAGCAGATAATGGTTGAATACTAGCTGACCAGATTCTAAAAACAAGTAAATTGTGTACAAGTTTTTTACTTCGTCATACACAACTAAGTTATCCTATTTCGGGAAGTTTTATCATAACATCTAAGGTCTCTATGAAGTAACGCGGACGGACATAAAGTAACTTTATTTTTATTTATTTTCTTTCGTCCTCCGGATATAAAAATACATTTCCTCTACGAATTACCATAAATTATTTGACTGTGTATGAGTTGCAATATAAAACAGGTTATATCACACCATAATCAAGAAACAAAGGAAAAGGAATTCGATCTCAATGATCGAAGCCTCTAATAAAAATACAAAATTATTAATAACTAACATAGTGGTAATTTATAGTGGTAAAAATATGGATAATGACGTCTGAAATAAACGATTTTCAACCGACGACCAAAAGAGGAGGTTATCAATTCGACGCGTATATTTTTTTTTTTTTTTATGTATGATCATCGAGTACTCGAAGACGGCTGAACCGATTTGGAAAATTCTTTTTTTGTTCGAATGGGTATACTTCGAAATTGGTACCATTATCACCAAAGTCAGGATTTGATGATGGGATCCTGGAGAAATCGAGGGAACTCTTCAAATATTATAGGCACACCTATGGCGTTTTGGGTATTTCTTATAGTAACTTGTGCAGTTGCTCTCAAAAAGTACCATTTGGGGAAGTGGAACTGATGATGAAGACCACAGATGGCCGCCGAAACTACTCAATAATAAGTATTGAGTGGATTGCGATTCGATTACTTGAATATGGATGTTAAGCACTTTATGCTCGTCACAATGCATATGGTGATGTAGAGCTGATGGTGAAGTACCAGGAGAACTCCTCAACAATTAACGGCCCAGCATTGGGAAAAGCAAAATTTTGTAAAAGGTTATAAGTAGTTGACATTTAGGCTCTTGTAACTAGGTAAATTAAAAATCATCCAACTAAAAAGAGTGAAATAAAAACTTTTTAACAAAAAATTAAACCGACTCCCAAAACACTGCAAAGTGAAAAATAACTTTAATTTCGGAAGTCGGTGCCAAAAACGAAAATACATAACTAAAGACACCGACTACCGAAATTAAAGTTATTTTTCACTTTGCAGTGTTTTGGGAGTCGGTTTAATTTTTTGTTAAAAAGTTTTTTATCGTATTTATTAGTCGATATGTGTCATAAAAATGCGTTTAAATGTCGTGACGACTTTTTTTATTTATTATTGGGCTAAACAATTGTACAATGTGTCTTACATCTAAATACATATTCAAAACTAGGTTAAAGTACAATTCACTACGTACTCACAGTTAAACGTCAGTTGGTCTTGAAAAAAATGCGCTGATATTGGTTCTTTCTCGCTATTTTTTTTTTTTTTTTAGTTTTATTTAGAATAGGTTCGCGTTTGACCACCATCTCACCTGATGGTAAGTGATGATGTGGTCGAAGATGGAGCACGCTTACCTAAAAGTAACCTATTCACTCTTGACTTAAAGACTCCTAGGTTATAGCTATCGGGAAACACAGACTCCGGCAGGGAATTCCACTCCTTAGCCGTACGCACGATGAAGGTATTCCTAAAACGTTTGGTGCGTATGGGTGGGATGTCCACCATTTTATTTTTTTACAAGACCGTATATAAAATACAGATTCAAAATTTGAAAACTTTGAGAAGATGTCTAATTAGAATTTTGTTCAAGTATTTATCGTACCTATAAGCTTTCACATTTGTAATTTTTTTTTATTTTTTCTTGTATAAAGTTAAATACTTAGGTACCTTATTTAAGGTGACCGGTTAGGTTTATTTTCGTGAGGACGAGCAAAGCTTCTACTTAATACCAAAACCAGTTACTTTAAGTCAACTATTTGCATTTGCTAAGATTAATGAAGTTGGAAAGTTTATGAAAACTTTAGTGAAATCAATTTAGCGATGCATTGTGTTTTGTACGATAAATTATTTCATATAATTCTCCGCTCCTCGCAGGGTCAGCGTCTCGGATCGTGTGGCTGTACTTAAAACTTTGCGCGAACTCTTACAACAACACTGTGAATTATTAATTTTACTTTTATATTTTGTGATGAATATTTTTATATTGTGTATGTTTTTATGTGAAGCTGCGGTTTATGGTTTATTATTTAGTAGTAATGGGTATATTCTTTAAAATGTTCGTCACAAAGTGTATCTTATTGAATTAAATATTTTCGTTGTGCATTAATTGTACACGAAAGTTAACTTACTAACTGACCCGTCGAATTTCACACCGCCATGCCTTTTTCTGTTCGTTTTTAATTTGAAAATGTTCTTTATGCAACCTTGTGTGAAATAACAAATACAAATAAATATTTTTCCAATTTGGTTCAGAAATTGTATGCGTATATAGATTTCGGCGATTCATATTTATTCATATATGGAATTCTTTCAGTTAAAACCCTGAATCTAACTATCACTTAACAAAAAATGAATAAATGTCTTTAAGACATCAGGAAAGGATAAAACGTGAACAAAACACTCTCTGGACCGTCGCAATTTGCCTATAAAATCTCATCAAATTAATACACAATACCCTGTCCGTACTTTGGCCTTTGACCTCATAATTGGCAACTCGCATAAACGCGAAAAGTAAAATAAATGAAGAGCGGTCTCCGAGACCCACCGGGGGGGGGGGGGTGGACAGGGGGCGGCCAGGGGGGGCGAGTAGCGGGGCATCATTTATCACCGCCACACCAACTTGTCCTTCAGATTTATGACCATCACGTAAAAATGTCTTATGACTTGTAATTATACTTCGGATGGAGGAAAACTGTATATGAGTAGTGTAAGTTAAGTAAAAGTTCTTGAGAAGTCGAGCGGTTATTGAGAGGTCAATGTCCGGCACTAAAGTTTTAACGATGGAGTTGTAAGTAAAGCATTTTTATTATTCATGATGATATGGTCGCAACAACTTCGTCTTATATAAAAATGACAAAAGTTGTAAAGGGAAAAATGCGTAGTGCAGTAACTCTTCATAAAGCTCCAAGTTTAGATGATATCAGATTGGAACGTGTTATTTTGTTGAATGTGCGCTTTTAGTATCAATCACTCTGATAGAATTCATCATCTGTTTAGCTTTTTCTACACTATGTTGAGTTCTGCTTGCAGTGTAACCGAAAGCAGCGGAGTTTTATACAGTATGTTAACTAACGGGCGTTCCCGTTAACCCGCAATAGTATAGCATCCATACATGCTAAAAAAAATTATTACAATTCGAAAACAATTATTTTTATTGAATATTAAAATATTCATTAAAATTGATACGTAAAAGAAACTCTATACACGCGTACTTGAAGGACGGCAACGTCGCAATTTATTTATGAATGACGGACCGCGTGTGCGGCGATCTAATTGATGTGCTTATACTATTGCGGGTTAACGCAAACGCCCTCTGTTAGTTAACATACTGTATAGAACGACTGCCTACCTCCACAACCCAGTAACACGACAAGACACACTTGGTAAGACCAGTGCAAGATTTTCTGGCTTTTGACTACCCGTAAAGATATATAAAAGACAGCTGGGACCCACGACGGGCACGGAGAAATCTCGTTATGTTAAGACGGTTACCCATCCATGACCCAACCTCGACACGCGTTGCTTAACCTTGCACATCGATCCTGCGACTGTTATTAGCCACGATAGTCTGACAGAATTAACCGTATTATAATGTCAAGAAAGCAAAGCCTCTGTAACTATTGCTGCGATTTACTTTGTGTGTAACACATGGGAATGAAAAACCTTATTACCCAACTTAATAGATATTCCCAATTTCACTTGCCCTAATAACATTAATGAGCATGGGGACTCAATCCCCGTAAGTCGACGGTAAACCTGCTTCACGCACGCGAAGTTACGGCCAAAAATAAGCTCAATTTTATTAAGTTTTATAAAACATCATAAACCATTGCTTTGTCGCTTTTGCAGGGGTTGTAATCAATTATGAGCCGGATAATCTTATTGGTATAAATTGAATTAATGTAATTGTTGTACAACTAAATCTGTTTGTTAATTAATTATAACCTTTGTTGAGTAGTTGGATTATGTTTGAAATAAATGCGTATATATTTATTTAGGTATACCTTCACTTTATATAGTATATCTGGGTCATAGCGAAGAGTACACACACACACACACACACTAATTTACGGTTGTCAAAACTTGATTGTTGGCAGTGACACGTTAGTCAGACGTACTTTTTTTTATTGATAATAGGCTCGCGTTTGACTACCATCTCTCCTGATGGTATAAGTGATGATGTAGTCGAAGATGGAGCACGCTTACCTAAAAGTAACCTATTCACTCTTGACGTAAAGACCCCTAGGTTATAGCTATCGAGAAACACAGACTCCGGTAGAGAATTCCACTCCTTAGCCGTACGCATAATTAAGGTATTCCCAAAACGTTTAGTGCGTATAGGTGGGATGTTCACCATGTAACAATGGCGCTTCGCCGTTTGTCTTGTAGTCCGATGATGGAACGGGCTTGACGGAATTAGATTGTGTAATTCCATCGCACGCTCCTCGAAATGTAACTTATTGAAAACCGATACACTGGCAACTCGTCGCCGATGTTCAAGGCTCTGGAGCTTTGATTCGACCAGTGTATCGTTGCCAATGAGTCCTTTAGCCATTTCGTTTTGGACTTTTCAACAATAGTTATCGCTAACAGAATGACACTGTCGAATACAAATGGAAATGATATTTCAACTAGCTTACTGCCTTGCTTCTGCGGATTCACTCGCGTGAATAGTTTATTCATCAAAAATAAAATAAATGGCTTAAGTGATTTAGACATGAAAGTGTAACAGATATACAGAGTTATACATTTATAATACTAGGTATACTCCGCGGGTTCATCCTCGTTAGTTATTATTGTAATAAAAAATACTGTAAAGTTTAAATCTAATTCCGTTCAGTAGTTTTTGCGTGAAAGGTTAACAAACATCCACACATATATCCATCCTCACAAACTTTTGCATTTATAATATTAGTAAGATTAGGATATCTAAAGAATTCCTGTTTCATAATTTAAACTTTACAAGAGCTAAATTAAAAAGAACAGAAAAAGTGTTTGCAAGAGTTGTGAACTTTTCTAAGACTTGAAGTAACTTTTTTGTTAAATCCGCTCAAGTTTCTCTTGGTAAATGTTTCACTCCTTCTTGAATGAATGTTAACTGGTGATATATGAGTTGCTGTTATCTTTATCTGTATCCGATATCAGATGACTAATAAAGAATATATAAATAAATAATTATACAGTAAATTAATACGACACGGTAAGCGCAGTGGCTTAAGCGGGAGCGATTGGCTGCAACGCTTCGTGTCGCAAGTTCGATACCCACAAAACAAATGCTTCTAATTTTAATAACATTTAGTTAAAAGACCTACAATACAGGAGAAAGTGCTGTATTATTAAAAATCATATTATAGCTCTCATGTAGGAGTATGGGTAAATTTTGCCACCCGTACTTATTTCAAACCCATTGCTCTTTTAGTCACATGCATTTCATCCCTCCTCACCAAATGGCCATACCACGATAGGTGACTTCCTTTTATCAGGCGGACTAATGAACAAGTACCTATATGAGGTGATCTATTAAGATGATGCTGTTTGTTTCAGAACTCAATCTCCCAATGTGAAGCAAGCAGGCCTACTAGACGATGTAACCGGAGCAGGCAGTTACGTCACGATGTGCTCCTGGGTGGTGTCGGCCCTCATCATCCTGTTTGCTATGGGTAAGTTTGATTACAAAACTGATTGTAAAACAATAAGAATTTTACAGCTAAAAAGGGTGATACAATGGGCGGTCTTATCACTAAAAGCGATCTTTTACAGACAACCTTTGGATGGATTTGACACAAAGGAGAAAATAAATACGCGGGTAGTCCACGGTGTACTCTTTATGTATATAATATATAAAAACAATAAATAACATACTCAAAAACATATGTATACATATAAATTAATCTAAAAAAGAAACAAAGGCATACATAATGACAACAATTTAAGAAGAAAGATAAAGATCCTTTACCAAGTTTTGAAAGACGATAGGGTTTGTGCTTGTCTTACTAACACTGGTAGATCATTCCACAGCCGTACTGCTTGAGCTGCGAACTACTTGCTATAGTTTTAGGTAACAAATAAAGCCTGGTTTCTTGAGTCTCGTAACAAATACAAAAGTTATATAATTAAAACAGACAATATTACCTGTTGTCCTAACTGGAACACAGGCATCCTATCTACGAGAGAGAATGGGCATTCGGGCTCTGTGCGGGTTTTCTGATAACACTCTCCAAGGATATCACGGTGATATCCTTTGCCGTTTTGACAGTAGTGGTGATGATGAAAATCACAAAAGATAATGTGCCTACCTGGTTTCGAACCCAGGACCAACCACGACTCGTAAGGTGTGGATATCCCACCCATACGCACAAAACCTTTTGAGAATACTTTCATCGTGCGTACAGCTAAGAAGTGGAATTCCCTGCCGGAGACTGTGTTTTCAAGTCAACAGTGAATAGGTTACTTCTAGGCAAGCGTGCTTCATCTTCGACCACATCATCGCGTACCATCAGGTGAGATGGTGTTCAAACGCGAGCCATATGTACAGAAATTCAGAAAATAAACATTATTACGCTTATTTTCAACATAAATTATGAATGTTTGTGTTAATTCGTAATGTTTACTTAATATTTATTTGACAGTGTTTGTACTTTTTGCCCGTTATTCTGCGAAAATCAAAGCGTGTTTGTGATCACTGACCGACTTCTTAATTCAACAGAGCCTGTACATTTTTAATTACAGGCACTTATGTAAACAAACGCTTTGAGTTTGAATTTTCTGGCAATAGGCACTCTTTGGGATTAACAATGCTTGAAGGACTCGATTGTTTAGGTTTCCTTGAGATAATCCTAGACGGGTAATTAGTGAAGAGGAGTAACTTACTAATTAGAGCAAAACATTATAAAAGCTATAGGTAATCGTGAATGTATCGTACACATTGTAGAATTTTCGATGGAAAATCCTTATTTTTTAGCGATAGAAGTTGTAGTTAGGTCATACATAATTTCATGATTTGATTAATCAGTGGAGCAATGAAGTCTCCAGTTTCTTCTCCGAGCTTACGGTTCGTGGGTCGTAGTTATACCCACACCTAGACAACTTTGTTTTGACCAAATATTTTATCACAGTGCTTCCAAAACGGTGGAAAAAAATATCATGAGGTAATTGACATAATTGTTCTTAAACCAGAATTCGAGTACATAAGTAATAGTAACACGTACTAATTTGCAATGATTGCTAATTTTAATTTTCATCACTAGAAGCGTATGACTCAGTAGGTATAATATACGTTATAATATGCTGATTATAATATTATGGTAGATACGTTATGTGCTGATTATTTATCAAATTAGGGTACATTACATAACTACACTATACCAAGTACCATTACAAATAATCAAATCTCAGTTGAATCAAATTAATAAACAATCTCTCGTAGCACAATGACACACTTAAAGGGATTTAGTGGCTTACACGACTACTGTCGCTTAGTATAATGTGCCAATTAATTTCAATCACACAGATTATCGGTGCTGGAGGCATTTTAATTCGTGCAGTAGTAAATATGTATATGTGTAGCTATGTTTGAATATAGATAGGTTATCTGTGAAGACAATGTGCCATGCCTCTTATTATTTATTTTTGGCTTGTTTAATCTCACTAGGAGATATGTTTTCTATTTCTTCTAGTTATTCATTTGTCCAAGCGTAGATATCAGGTTCAATTAAAGATGATATTTTTATCTTTGTCTATTTGCTGAGTATCTTCTGAGACCTACACTTTTGTAGCTGTTTTTACCTAACATCAACGGTTTTCACTTTTTACTTTCCTTTTAAGTCCTAATAGTCTGACTCCTAAAATGCGTTTAATAGGGTGCAAATCAGGATAAAGTCATATTCATAGGTGTTTATAAATAAAAACGGTACCAGGTAATAGGTGAACGGGAAAGTAAATCTGACTGTTACCTCTTCGAATCTGAATGGCTAAACTTTTTTGGGTGAAAATTTATGGTAGATTATCCATGTCCTGCTTTAGGACATGAGACCTATATACTTACTAAACTTAATAAACTTATTAAACGCTAGCGATAGGAATGGAATTATCTACGTATATTAAAGCTTAGTCCACGATTATCCTGATTTACAGTATTGTTTTAAACTTTAGTCTTTAGTCTAAAATGATGGCTTAGTTAGTTTAATTAAACCTCAGTATTGGAAAATCTATAGTTGCATGGCTTAATGGAGAAGTTCACAGGTTATAGGATTAACATGAGCTAAGATTTTGTTAACTTCATAACTTGCCACCGCCGGAGAAGTCTGGCCTGCAACTTACTTGAACTTGGTAAACACACGCCGCTTTTCATATGTGCTGAAAGAAGGTATGCGGCTTAAAGATATTAATTATTCTTTCAGATAACGAATATATATAGGTATATTATTGTACTATGAAATTAATGTCTTCATAATTATCATATTATTATTCAAGGTGCCATTACGGAGAACTCCAAATTTCCGTCATCCTGCAGTTACAGTTACGTATCAATCTATACTAATATTATAAAGAGGAAACCTTTGTATTTTTGTATTTTTGTGTGTTTGTATTGAATAGGCTCAAAAACTACTGGACTGATTTCAAAATTTCTTTTACCATTACTTAGAGGGATTCTTCGGAATCCGTATAGGCTATATTTTATCCCGGAAAATAGACAGGATTTTTCGTGGTAGTGAAAATTGTGGAGTAAGGCGTCGAAAAAACTGCCGCACGTTAACGATTCTCGCGAACGCTGCCTATCCTACTTCCTACTAATCCTACTTCCTACTAATGCTATCCTACTAATATTATAAATGCGAAAGTTTGTGAGGATGGATGGATGTTTGTTACTCTTTCACGCAAAAACTACTGAACGGATCTGAATGATATTTGGTAAGTAGATAGTTGACATTCTGGAATAACACATAGGCTACGTTTTATCCCGAAATTCCCACGGGATCCGGATTTGCACGGGAAAACCTTCCCACGCGTACGAAGTCGCGGGCAGAAGCTAGTGTCTTATATAAGGCGGCTGCTTTCTGCATGTTGTCTTAATAATACAAAATATACTGACAACAGGTATTACTTCTTTATTATTATTTAATTAAAATAAAATACATGAAAATTCCCCATTCTGAACTAAAATTGTGTAAAATTTATGAAAATACAGGCAATTTTTTTTTCTTATAGATCCAAGAAAACCATAAGAAGTTTATGATTGAAAATTAATTTATGCAAATATTATGGTTGATACGAAACTCTTTACGAGAGAGTCCCTTTGCATATGACTGGTGCTTTGAAGGGACTAGCTGCCAGAAACATATAAATGTAATAAAATTTGCCAAATGTATTTGGACCACAAATATTTTATTATGAAATTAATTTAATGAATTGTAATTTATTACACCGGCTTTCAAATGAGTTGCAACATTCTGCTAAGATTAATAAAAATACTCACTTTTCTCATCATCGCTCACATAGTAGAGAGATTTTGTTGAGATCTTATGCTTAACGAGAAAAAAACTAAGTGCATAAAGTTTACATTACCGCATGTGAAACAAGTAAACACAAGTGTGTCAATAAAGGGCGAAAGCTTAAAACCCGAAGACACCACAGTGTTCTTAGGCATTACTTTAGATGCGAAGCTTCAGTGGGGCCCCCATATAGATAAATTGTCCAAAAAACTTAGCTCTGCAGCATTTGCCGTTCGAAAAATTCGTGGCCTAACTGATTTAGAGACGGCCCGTTTAGTGTATTTTAGTTATTTTCATAGTGTAATGTCATACGGCATTTTACTATGGGGGAATGCCGCCGATATAAATACAATATTTGTGTTACAATAAAGAGCCATTCGTGCTATTTATAAATTAAGTCTACGGCACTCCCTCAGAGATAAATTTAAAGAGATTAATATAATGACTGTGCCTTCTCAGTATATTTATGAGAATCTCTTGTATGCACATAAAAATATTAATCTCTTTAAAAAACACAGTGATATCCATAACGTAAATACTAGAAATAAACACAACTTTGTCATTCCAAAAACAAGGCTCAAGAAAATAGGTGGTTCTTTTAAATGCCAGTGCATACGTTTTTATAATAAACTACCTTGCCATTTGCAAGAACTGAGACTCAACAAATTTAAATTAGTCATAAGACGCAAGCTTTGCCAGAAGGCTTTTTACACAGTTAAAGACTATGTTGAGGATAAAAAGGCTTGGGATTGAGCTGCTCCAATGATATACAGGGAGCACTAGTGTTGTTTACAATCACAATTTCTTGTATTTTTTTTTTTGATACAAATTGACATTTTTTTTTTGTTTTTTTTTAATATGTATTTTGACATGGATATTTACTTTTTAAAGTATAATATTTTATTTTATTTTGACATGAATATTTACTTTGTAAAGTATAATATATGTATTTTTTTGAATATTTACTTAATTATGTACTTAAATGCGAGGATTATGTGGTATTCTTTTTTTTTTTTTTTATATTTACATTTTTTTTTCTCTCTTTATTATGACGTTGTCTGACAGTTTGAGTATTTTAGTGACCTACTCAAATGTACCGTCTTTGGCATTGTTCGTCAGGTCGTTGAGCTCCTTAGTAGTCCAAAGTTGAGCTTACAGACTAACTGACAAAGGCTTGCACTGACGGGACGGGTCTACTCAAATCTGTTTGGTCTTTCCTCAAAAGGCCATTTCAGACTAATCTACATAATCCTCATAAACGATTGTGAATATGTGCACTATGTAGGTTTTTTTTTTTTTATTTATTCGAGTTAAACATAATAAATTGTCTGGCAGTTTGAGTGCTTTTTGCGGCCTACCTAAAGGTCCTTACCTTGGTATTGTTCGTCAAATCGTTAAGCTCCTTGTTCTAAGTTGAGCTATACGTCATTTGACATATGCTTGCACTGTATGGACAGGCCCACTCAAATCTGTGAGCATCTTTCTTCAAAAGACCGCCTCAGACTGAAACCTACAAGGTTCCCATATAATTAATTCAGTGTAGATTGTATGGACTTTAAAAGAGACGGACCCCTGAGTTTGTTTCGGTGTTTCTTCTCAGGGTAGTCAGTTAGGAAACACCGGCCTCATCTAGTTAATATTTAAGGAAAAAAATGACGTGTAAAAGAGTTATTTAATAACCAATTTGCAAAATAAAGATCATTTATCATTTATCATTTTGGAAATGTCTTATTTCTATTCACTGCAGGTACTCATGACAAAATTTATTTCTTAAAAAATACATTTAGACACATACGCCATTTCATTCATATAATGAGTATTGCTTAATTCTAATAACCCTTTCTGAAATTATTCCGCCAGAACGACCCAAAGATCGTAAAACAATTTAAACTGACCTTATCTTAGCGTCAGAGATTAATATCCTTTTACTTTTCTGTGACTTACTGTTCTACATTCAAAAGAAAAATGTTCCAAAAATGGAAATATTTCACTTGGGCCTTCCGCAGTGGAAAACAAAGAGTCATCTAGACAAAGATACAACTAAAATGACAACCTAATTCGCTTTCAATTTGCCACGAGACAATTTACTTGTCTAAATCATAGTGGACTCTTGAAGAGTTTGTAGCTAAATAATAAGTCACTAAGGTAGATCTGAGTTTAAGCAATGCTTACCATTGTCGGTGGATGCGCTCCATAAGATAAGATAAGATAATAACATAAGATGAAGACTATATAGATAAGATTTTAACATATTGTTACGAGCTGCGGTTCGGGATAGAAATAATTAACGCCAGTTAAGCCAAAATTATCACTTTAATTAAATAAATACAAAATAAAAATTAACACAGTAATTCGCACTACAATACTTGTCACATAACACTTAAATCGCGCTGAAATTCACTTGTAGAGTTTCGATGATATTGCCTCGTGTCTTCAAACTTCTAATAAGACTGTCGTCTGCGTTCCTCTGCGATCTATTTATAACCCGACCTATGTGTTCTAGAACTTTCTTGTTCAATCAACTCACTGCCTATACTACCAAGAATATTCCGGAAGCTTCTCGAGATACTCAGTACTGCTACTCGCCGCCAGATGGCGTTAGTGTCTCGAACATTCTAGATTTCGGTCGAAGTTTCACGGCGTACGTTAAGCGACTGGCGTAACAATATTATTATTATCGAGATTTCTTTTGTGCCTCGGAAGATATGTTAAGCCGTTGCTGGGTCCCGGCTATCATTTATACATCTTTTATAGTCGTCATGGATAGTCAGGGATCAGAAAATCTAATACCAGTCTTGTATAGGGGTATTGTGTTACCCTGTTTAAATTCTAAGCTATCTGCTTAGACTTTTCCCAATTACAGGGTGGCCCGTTCACAGTGGTCCAAAGATTTTTTCAGCTTGAGAGCATCATAAGTGATCATTTAAAACATACTTTAGTTAAGCGAAAACTTATGGTTTAGAAATTATGTTTTTTTTTTAAATTACCCGAAATTTTAATATTTTTTGACACAAAACCACTCTGTTATGAAAAGTACTGGACCGAATCGAATGAAATTTGGTATAGGCATAGTGCAATAATCTACCTATCGCGCTATAGGCTCATCTAGTGTAAATAACTTGACCAGATTATTAAAAAAAATCATAATTTCGAAACCATAAGTTTTCGCTTAACTAAAGTATGTTTTAAATTATCACTTATGATGCTCTCAAGCTGAAAAAAATCATTGGACCACTGTAAATGGGCCATCCTGTATATCAAGATATCATTTTTTATGATCAGTCGGTACTGTGTAGGTGTTGGCAGAGTATCTTTAGGTACCTACGCAGCGCACGCATAAAAGCATTAACGAACTCAATGATAAACAAAACACGACCGTCTCGCTCGAACGCACTTTCATCGACATTTTTTGCGCCATTCTTTAACCTTGATATTTTCATTAGAAGCCTTCTTCGAAATTATCTTTTATGTCACTACGCTGTTCTTTTATCTTTCCTTCGCCTTTGTCTCCGAAAACAGTTAAAGAAAAAATTCTATTATCATTTTTAAAACGGTTTAGCAATTATGGTTCCGTTTTCCTTTTGCGCTGAGGTATAAAGCAGGTGGATATTCCCCATGGGCGCTGTAGCCAACTAATGGATTATGGGGCTGCTTTTTCAGTCGCAATATCTTTCACCTGTGAACTAATGACGTTATTACGATGGTAGCGGAAACTGAGGAACTCTTTCGGGAATAGAAACCAAGTATTTGTGTAACTATTTGTTGAGGCTGGGATTGGAATGGTTATGGCTGGTTGGCCGGAATGCTGAATAAAAGAGCTTTTTCTCGTGTACTTGTGTAAGGTAAAATGGTTTCATAGCAAAAAGTAATCCCTGGGAGACTGATCGAATGTAAACGCTGCATAAGATTAGGTAAATTCCTTTATCTCATAATTTAAGAAGCGTTCCGGTGTAGAAATGCTTATCAAAATATAGGTACCTAAATTTATAAATAAAAATAGACTTTGCTTATTGTGAAATTTCATAGCTTTAGTTCAATGGAAAATATCATTAGGTACCTATATAGGTTTTAATTTATTTGTGATGTATCAAAATATATCATATTAATGTCTATATTTCTTTATTGCTCAGATCTAGCAGCCTAACTTTTAGGGCTTCCATGGGAAAACACTTGTATTTAATTTTAGAATATCTGTAACGGCAATTAATACAGCTTTTAAATAAATATTCATTCGCACTTTTTTATTCGGTTAATAAGTTATTGATAAAACGCCCAGATTATCATAATTAAACTATTATACTTTATCACAAAATTAATAATCAAGTTAAAAATCTTAGTAAAAATATTAACTACGGGAGTACAGCCGCGGGTCTATGTGAGACTCTTCCTGCTAATTCTCTTAATTTTAAAATAATGGAACATCTATTTGTACCTACAAAATTAGCTGCTGCGCTTCGTATCACGAAGTTTTGTATCATACAAAACTTTATTCACATATAATTATCATACTAAATTTATTTTGTGGGAATCGAACTCGTGACATGAAGCGCAACAGCTAATCGCTCACGCTTAAGCCATTGCGTCAAGTATTACTTCACTGTTTAATTACTTATTTATACATTCTCATAAACTTTAATCAGCATCAATAGCTTAGTGACTAAGGTGAGGTAAGGACTTGTGATCGAGACATCGTGGGTTCGAACCCCAATCATTATAACACACAAGAATATTTAGCTTAGTTGGAGGAGTTAAAAAGCTTGCTAGTAATATGAATTCTACCCACAATGCTTGTTCTATTTAAAAAACAGATTCAGCGGATCGAATTTTGATATACTTCCCTACAAATATAACTATATGTAAATCTATAGGTACACTTGAATTGTTCATGTTTTGATTCATAAGCCAAAACAACCGACCGGTTATTACTTAATTAAATCTTGCATAAACTCTGTTCACCCGCCGGGTAACGGATTTAAACAAATTCGATGTTTTATTAAGCAAATCCTCTTTGCCGCTTAAAATGTGTACACTGGAATATATATACGTACCTGTATACCCACTCGTGGCACCTATACGCAAGCCTGTAGGGATGTGTGTCCTAATATTCATAAAGATAATATAATTTGTTAATTAAGCATCTCGGATATCGTGTGTCTTGATACATTATATTATTACATAAACATCTGTTTAGCTTTTTATTTATTTATGGCACTTCAACGACGTATTCACTACATCATTAAAAAAAATATACATTGTGAATAAGTCTCTTACAGAAGTGCACAGCACTGCCAGATACGATAAAAAAAGTCAAAACAAAATTAATAGCAATGAATGGTAAGTAAATAATTACATGAAAGTTATCAAAATTACAAAAACAATTATTAAACAACAATTATATCGCTAAAATACACAATTATAAAATATACAATTATTAAAGTAAACAATTTATATGATTTACCATTATTAAACTAAATAATGATTAAAATATAAAATTATATTATTAAAGCTTTTTTCTAGTTTAACTAAGTAACTGGGTAAAATGATACCCCTTGGCTAGACCACTGTCAAATATAACCAAGTGACAGCTGGGACGTTGGGCCGTTAAGCCGTTGGGCATAACGTGCTTTCCGAGGTACGGGGTTATCACACCGCCAACTTCTAAACTCTGGTTGCAAACCGGCCAATTTCTATTAGAAAAAACCAATAACAGTTTTGGCCCGACCCGGGAATAAGACCCGTTACATGACCCGCAGTGTTGCGCTTGTGACAACTAAAGCAACGGGGCCGCAAATACAATTCACATGCCAACCGTATTAACTTGCAGTGCCCTCAGTGTATCAGATAAAATGTATATGTATTACATTTTATCAAAGTCCTGTGAAGATGCGTTTTCGGCCCTTATTGATGATTTTGTAAGGACACTTGATGAAAAATCTAAGAGCCTAGGCATATTTTTAGACCTATCTAAGGCATTTGACACTGTCTCTGTCCCTATCCTACTTATTAAATTAGAAGGGATTGGAGTAAGGGGACCCGCCCTTGCGATCTTCAAAAGCTACTTATCTGAACGAACCCAGTGTGTTAAAGTCGCTTCATATGTCAGTGATGAGTGTGTTGTAACCTTTGGGGTGCCTCAAGGTTCCATTTTGGGACCTACAATGTTCTTGGTTTATGTGAACAGCTTATGTGATCTAGCACTTCCGAATTGTTCGATTTACACGTATGCGGATGATACGGTCCTACTTGTACGAGCTCAAAATTGGGACGAAGCCCGAGAGAGAGCAGAGTCAGTTCTTGGCATTGTGATGTCTTGGTTAACAGCGAATAGCTTGACACTAAATGTGGAGAAAACCAAATATTCTCACTTAAATCGTCTTCTCAACCTGACGATACATTTTTAGTTAAAGCTCACAATTGTAGTGCTAGCCCAATATCGTGTTCCTGCTTTACCCTGACAAGAACAACTATTGTGCGATATCTTGGCATTTTAATAGACAATCTTTTGTCATGGAAAGCCCAAATAAGTTCACTCACAGCAAGGGTTAGAAAGTTGATAACCGTATTTAAAAATCTGTGCTATAGTGCTGATGTTGAAACCTTGCGTATGGTTTATTTATCTCTTTGCCAGTCTGTGCTATCTTTTGGCATCACGGTCTGGGGCGGTGCTGTGAAGACAAGTATGATGCAACTGGAGAGGGCACAGAGAGCTGTTGTTCGTTCAAACATTTTCGGTTCAGTACCATAAAATTGTACAAAGAATGCCAGGTCATGACCGTGCGACAGCTGTATGTGCGAAATTGTACGTTGCGCAAACATTCTTCTTTAAAGCTGGACCTCAATCTTCTGACAAAGCGTAGGACAACAAATATATGTCCTATAGAGAGACATAGAACAAAACTTGCAAAACGACGTTTTAGGATTCTTGGCATTCGTGTTTACAACACTGTTAATAAGCAATGTAACATCTACCAGCTTAGTAAATTTAAATGTAAAAGGGAGGTCAGTAAATGGATTATTAGTCTTAATTATGAGGAGGTAGAACAAATACTATATCCGTAGGACGTACAATTTACAACCAATACTTTGTCAGTTACATAAACAATTCAACACCCACTAGCATGTATACACATATCACACACATTCACACACAATCATACTCACTCATCCCAACACACACATACATAACACTGCACAGAAAGTTTTTTTTTTCTGTAATTTGCATTATTATTTTAAATTTTTGCTTGTATGGAATCTTTATTACTATTTATATTGTCTAATATGTGTACACAACTTAACTCCGAACATTTAATTAGTGTTAATAATGCCAGTTTGAGAGCCCTGACACCCATAACACAAGTTTAATCTTAGCTTGGCTGTCAGTGATCTATAACTCAGTGTAAAACTACAATTTATGAGATGAAATGTTTTGTTATTAGTGAGTAATGACTAACCACATGTAAATTGTAAACTGGAAATAAAGATATTATTATTATTATTTTATAACTATTTATTTATTTACACTTCATGCATATAGGTACAATGGCAGATTTTAAGTGGTACGCATTCTCTACCAGTCAATTAAGGTTGGCGATGATATAGCGTCGCAAGGGCAAAATTTTGCGTGGGAAGCGATAAATAAAAAAACGCTAAATTAATATAATACAATAAATACTTATATAAATACCTACATACACATAATTAACAAGTTATTGAAAAATTAATGAGCTGATTTTACTTATTTATTAAGAAAACAGATGCGCAATTTAAATTCGTTGGGTTTTTCTCTCACAACATTTTGTGTCATCTTACTTCCCCATTTATTAGCTTTGCCATCAAACCTGACGTTCTCAATAAACCTAGCTCCGGGCACTAAAGCGATTTTAGCTTTAAAATCCCTGTGTTCTGCAAAAAAACGACACCTCTATATCCTGCAGAACTTGAAAGGGGCAGCCCTACGCCGGGGACTCATCAGCTAGCGAGTCCAATTTACATGTTAATTGGCGTACGTCCGATGAAAAATCACGAAACATGACACCCTTTGTAGGGGCGCCCAGTGGTGGCAGGATATTAGGGCTAGCTTTGAAGGGCTCGTGCTGTAACGGACACGGTTGATTTTCTTGGTGCCTATCTTACACAGATCTATAGCTTAGTAAACCTAACTTATAAGTAGATAAATTAATCTACTCCCTTTTGTTTTGTCATCTGGTGAAACCTTCAAAAGCCGTCTGGATTTTTGGGGCCAGAGATTGTGGAATGTTTACCTCACTGAAACGAATCCTATGATCACCATCGGCACATAGAACACCGTTCGTAAAGAGCCGGCCACAAATTTTTTAATGATCTACATTTAAGCTGCTTGTAAAGTTTTTTGTAATAAAGATATTATATTATATTACTACTAGTTTTCTCATTTTATTTATATGCTATTTCTACGTTTTATATCCTGCTCTTATATCGTAGGTCCTGCTAAAAGGAATTTCTTTTGAAATAAGCAGTGCCTTTGTGCCTTAGTCTCGGTACCTTATTTTCCTTCTATAAGTAAATATGTATAATTAATTAAATTATAAACAGGGTCAACTAATGGAATTACTACACTATTAGACTATTCGTATCAGCATATTACATTTTTATTGATAATAGGATCTCGTTTGACCGCCATCTAACCTGATGGTAAGTGATGATGTGGTCGAAGATAAAACATGCTTACCTAGAATTAACTTATTCATTCTAGACTTAAAGACCCTCAGGTTATAGCTATCAGGAAACACAACACACTTTATATTCATTTCAAGGTTTCTTATCCGAAGCGTAACCATCGAAACTGTATTACTAATCTTCCGCTGTTCATCTTTATATCTGGTTGCATCTAAAAACCGTATTTCATCTACATTACCCTTTTAACCGCCCGACTTCATATCGATTGCCGTGCCCCCAGGGCCGGCACAGTGAATCGAAAAATAAATACCTACAACAAAGAGAGAAGTGCAATATAATTAGGACTTCTGATTAAGAGACTAAAGTTTATTAAACTGTAAATGATTACTTAATCAACTATTTACCTAATATAAACATCGTTTTGATAGAATACAGCGTAATTAAATAAAAAAGTACATTAAACGAACTGTGGTATTTTGGTCGTATATATACGACCCTGGCAAAATGGACCCGAACATATTAGTTGGATTAATCCGACGTAGGTGGTTAAAAGGTTAACGTAACTAGCCTATATTTCCCACTGCTAGGAAACAGGCCTCTCTCGTTTCTCTACATTAATTGTGCGCACAGCCAAGGTGTAGACCTCTCTGCCGGCTTCTGTATTCCCTGCCACATATGACCGTTCAGCCTTTAAAGCAAAAGTGAACAGGCATCAATGAATTTGTCCTTAAATCTTGTTTCTCAATGGGGTGATGACAATCTGGTCAAATTCAACGCTATAAAAACACAGGCTTGTCTTTTCTCCGGTAAAAGGAGCCAATTTGAATGGTCCCCTACTTTCAGAGGTGTATCTGTACCTATTACCTACCGCCTGAAGCTCTTGGGCATGGAGTTGACGTCTGACCTCAACTTCGGCTCAACTATTGAGTCTAAAGCTCAGATCACTTGTGGGATGGCTCAGCCAAATACCAGCTAGCTGCACTTGACTCGATCGAACGCAGAGCTAACAGGCTCATAGGTGGCGAGCTTCTGGCAGGCAAGCTTCACAGCCTGGCTCACCGGCGAAACGGTGCTTGCCTGTCTACCTTTTACAGATTGTACTTCGGAGAGTGTGCGCAGGAGCTCCACGACCTAATCCCTTCATCCCCCTTTTACTGCCGGTCTACCAGACGTACCGCAGGATACCATCCACACTTGGTTAATATACCGTCTCGTCGAACTAAGTGCTTCTCCTCTACACTTATTGAGCACACAGCCAAGGTGTGGAACTCTCTGCCGGCTTCTGTGTTCCCTGCCACATATAACCCGTCAGCCTTTAAAGCAAGAGTGAACAGGCATTTTCTGGGCTCGCTCGTTCGATCGTAGACCTCATCTTACACTTACCATCAGGTGTGATCGAGGTCAAGAGCGCGCTCATTCGTAATAAAATATGTGGCTGCGTGGGTTCGAACCCGCTTTCATGTAGACTCGTAAGTTGTTTCAGCAAACACTGGGCCACCGCTGCTCTTTCATCATCATCAAAAATTTCATTTATCTACGGTAAAAATTCTCGTAGGTTGACATTTCACTGAGACGATTAATGTATTACCCTGCCAGCCAGGTGTAAAAAAGTGGTTATCCGATCCCAAATTATTTCTAACTCGACGAGGAAAACAGACACCTTTTTACAACCTGCAAATATTTAATTTCATTTGGCTTTTATAACACGATCAAAAAGAGGAAACTTTATTAAAGTATGTATGTAGGTACCTATCTGCCATGTTTTACGAGTGACAATAAAACGGCTGTACAGAACAATAGGCAAACCCTTTTGTGAACGGTTCTGTTACGGTAAGATAACGGCATTACATAGCAACGGGAAATAAAATATATTATTTTATGAAAATTAATAAGCAATAATACAGTGCTTAGTAGTTAGAGGTAGGACTTTAGAGTTATAGGTCATGGGTTCAAACTCAGGC
Organism: Tholera decimalis; assembly: GCA_943138885.2. NCBI lineage: Eukaryota > Metazoa > Arthropoda > Insecta > Lepidoptera > Noctuidae > Tholera > Tholera decimalis. Next base: position 1,486,165 of record OW964550.2, read on the forward strand.
AGGCTAATCACTTTGTGTGACTTATTACATCACCACTGCTCCTAAACTGGAAATGAAAAAATTGTGATTTTGTATTTTAAGTCTTAGGACATACTGGTTATGTCCTAGGACTTAAAATCCAAAAACATGCGATATCCACCAATCAGCGCTGGGTCTGCGTGACGAATTCTAGCCCATTGCCCCTCATAGAGAGAATAGGTCTTTGTCCCCGAAGTGGGAAAGGATGATTATGTAAATGTTATAAGCAAAAAACAATTTTTGTGTCACAAAAACGTTTGAAATTGTCTGCAAAATATCGAAACAGAACTACGAAATATAAGTAAATTACACGGAACAAATGCTTGACCTCTGGAACCTAGTAACTGGCTACCGATACCTACCCTTTGGTCTGGTTGGAGTCAGTTGTTCTAACTAGCGTTACAACTGTTAAAATATTCACACGACAGGCAAGGCGGACGCCTTAATGTAATACATGTACTCTCTCTCTATTTATTTAAAAACTCTCAATACACGAACAAAATAAAAATACTAACCAATAAAAACACAAAGGTTCTGCTTATTACAAAGAAGAACGCTTCATATAGACGTCTGTAACTACATTATAATGTGTTACTGGCTGTGCCCGCTAGTTCGTTCACTTTTCCTATTTTTATTGTAAACTTAGCCTGTATTGTTATGCTGCTCCATAACCTCCTCTATCCTCCAGTGAAAGTTACATAAAAATCTGTTCTGACGTTTTAGAGTTTGGCCCGGACAAACAGAAAGACAGACAGATAAAAAAAATTGTTTGTATTTTAGTTTCGTGTAAATAATAGTTATTTACTCGTAATAAAATACAGTTATTTTGAATTCCCAGACAGATACATCATTTTTGTTATTATGTATTATCTACGCACCCATAGATATAGACGTATAGGAGATAATAATGCTGGGAAAAATAATCTTTTATATGAATGTCATGTCATAGTTTTGCCGAAGGCTCTGCTTTATTAGTTCCACTACTCATGTTAAGATTCTTAGAATAATATAAACGAGATTATTTTGTTTATATGTGTAGGTATATTCAGTATAAATAACAGTAGGTGTATATCTAGTCAGCAATTAGCAGCTCAGAGCGACGTGACTCACTCCTAGGTTTGCACCCAGTGCATTTTAAGTTCAAATTATGTCATGATTACTGCGTAAGAACAAAAACATGTGGTATCCATAAATCCGCACTGGGTCAGTATAGCGAACTTTGGTTCACTCCCTCTCATAGAAAGAGTGCCTGTGTCCTGTGAGAACTTTATAGGCTTACTAGCAGTTGCTCGCGACTTCATTCGCGTGGGAAGCATTTCCCGTGTAATTCCCGATCCCGTGGGAATTTCGCAAAATACCGTCTTAGCAAGCATCTACGTACTACGTAATTTCGTGATTAATCAGTGAGTGGTATTTCGCTTTTATATATTATAATACAGTATGTTAACTAACAGCGGGCGTTCCCGTTAACCTGTCATCGTATAAGCACATCAATTAGATCGCCGCACACGCGGCTCGTCATTCATAAATATATTGCGACGTTGCCGTCCTTCAAGTACGCGTGTACAGAGTGTTTCTTTTACGTATCAATTTAACATTTTTAGTGAATATTTTAATATTAATAAAAAAAATATTTTGTTTTCGAATGGCAATATATTGACAGGCCCGTTGGTATAGTGGTCAATGGTCCTGACTGCTATGCGCAAGGTCGTGGGTTCGATTCCCACCTAGGACAAATGTTTGTGTGATGAGCACGGTCATTTGTTCTTTGTCTGGGTGTAATTTATCTATAATATGTATGTATTTAGAAATATATATGTATGTTTATCAGTTGTCTAGTATCCATATCACAAGCTCTGCTTAGTTTGGGACTAGATGGCGTTGTGTGAAAAAAGTTGTGGAATATTATTATTATAATATTTTTTTTAGCATGTATGGATGCTATACTATTGCGGGTTAACGGGAACTCCCTCTGTTAGTTAACATACTGCATAGATTATGTTATGTTACGCTTTATCTTTAAACATAATAAGGTCAGGTGTAAACGTCTAAACTGTTAACAATTTCTTGCTAAGCTACTAAAGACTCGATATAAAATAACTTCTCTATTTCAATAATACGGGTAAACACGAGCAAGCTACGTTTTAGAGCCATTCCGTGCTCTCATTTGGTACCTATACAGCGTACCGAGGACGTTATTAAAGTAGTAAACATTCTCACACATTGTTGGCTATCTCTCTCGTGTTCTAGCTAATTTCCAAGCCGTTTTCTAACTGACAGATTTTGGCTATGAGATTTAATCAAATAGCATGGTTTAGTTTCCGTCATTAGGAATATCTAATGTTGTCATTTGTCAACTTTATTTTTATATTTTACAGGCAGTGCCCCGCAGTTTCACCCGCGTAAATTATTATACTTCTTACTTAAGTTTTAATTACACTACTTTTAGAAGCTGCGTAATCTCACAGAGCTGCCAGCGCCCTCCTCATAACCACCCACCTTGCACATCATAAATTAAAGATAAATAAATTAAGTTTTGAAAAGAGTATCCATCCATGGAGATTTTTGTTGGTTTTTTCTCAATAGAAAACGACCAATTCTATCCGTGCACTGATCTATTCTGACGTTTTAGAAGTGCCCATGTAGTTTTGAAGGTCGAGTAACTAATTATTATATACTGCTTGTTTCTAGACTTATTTGCTACAGCGAATTTCAAAATAAATTAGAATAGAATATATTTATTGTATAAACATGAGTATACATTAAATAATATGTGTCCTTCCTTACACATCTTAAAATAATCATTTTTTAGATCTGCATGTTTTGCTATTCATGGCGTACAAAACAAAATAATATCGGTTTAGAATAAACCAAAAATAACAGTTTGAATCTACACAGCTAGCTATGAAATAACTATCTTAATCACTTAGTTACTTACATCATAATTGCAGTTTAAAATGATATATTTTCCATGTTAAAATACCTTAATCATTTTATGACAATTCATTTTCGACCGAGGGGAACAAAAAGTCTCGTGACTTAATAAAAGCCTTACAAGTTGAACTGCAACCAAAGTTTGTCCATGTGTGTATTATTATCAATTAGGTGGTATGGTTTTTTTTCTTTCTGGGTGGGAAAACCATCGAATGACTTCTCCCGCTCTAAGTGGAGCGGAAGGAAGTGTCAGACTTGTACTGACCAAAAACCCACCCTGTTCCTTCAGCTGCCCTTAAGTTCCGGGGCCGCGGTATCTCGGTAGAACATTAGGTGGTACGTATCGAGTTTCCTACGCACCCCGGAAAGCATCCAGACCCGGCTATCACTTTAATATTTCTGACAGTCGTTATGTGTTGTCAGAAACTAGTAAAATAACACCAGTCTTGCCAAGGAATATTGTTACCCTATTACTTGGGTTATACAAGGTGTAACAGATTAAGCGCAATACCTCAGACACCCCAATCAGAATATTAAATTATAAGTCTAAAACAACATCCGTAACTAAATAAATCAAAACCAAATCTAGACATATTTTATAAAATAGTTATCCTTATTAAACGCAAAACGTATGTGCGTCATACAATATAAGCATTCCGCTTCCGACGCTCGCCCGCGACGGTCGTACCGCTCCGCGCTCTCGATCGTTCCGTGCCTGAGTCATCGCTACGCTTCGTCACGCCCGCCGTGACGTCACTCGTAGTCGCCGACTACGACGCCTGGTCCGGATCCGCCTTTTTCGAGGCGGTGAAGGATATCCTGTTTCTATAACAGAGTATCGTCAAGAACAATTTGGTTTGGCCCCTTCAGGGTAAAACCACAGTTTCTTGGTCCTTGGTTGGAAACCTCACGGTGTCAACAATACCAAGGGGGTGCTGACCCGACGCACCCGCTGATCCCCTTCAGGGTGAAGCAGTCAATTGGAGTCGAGTGCTAGGTTTTGGCCTTGGGGGATCTCCTAGTCAAACCTAGTTACTGAGTTTCCTTTTCAGCTACACACCTAGTGTCGGTTGGGTGTGTCTACCCCTTCGCACTAGACCCAATAGGGCCCCGGTTCGCACAATAAGACTGGCGACCGGTTACACGCTTAGGGCTCACCATTAGGTACTCACCTCCCAGTCTCTACCCGACTGGGAGGGTTACACATCCCCGGACCCATCCATCCGGGGAGTTAGGCCAGTTAGGCTTTAAATAGGTGCCCCGCGGGAGAGAAATCTCCAAAATTACCCCATTAAATTTTTAATTCATTCGCCAATCATGGCAAACTCCAATATTTTGGAGATATTGCTAGAAATACTTAAGGAAAACCCTGCTATTTCAGCCAAATATGGCGGAAAAATCCAGCGTGAAATCGCTAACTGTCCTCCGGCTACCGAAGCCAACGTCGCTGATTTTAGTGACGCGCTTGACAGCCCATTATCTCCCCCGCTTGCTGATCAAGGCATTCCGGTTGGTCAATTCACGGAAGTGTTTATCAACTCCGATCCCATTGTTCATCGAACAACGAACGACTTCCAGGTAGATAGCCCTCTATCGCTCCCGCCCGCCGACAATGTCGTGCCGACCGCCCAATTCCCGAAATCATCCATTGTTTCCGGCCCACCTACTAATCCTATTGTTCATAGAACAATGTACGCCGCGCAGGTGTGCGCTGCAGTTGAATTCCGTGAAATGGACACCACCGAACCTGTGTCCAATAACAACTCTGACAATGATTTGTCATCATGCCCCTCGTCCTCGGAAGACGACTTTCAAGTCGTCACCGGCGGCAAGAGGAAGAAAGGGAAAACCTCCCAGGCCAGCAAGGCCAAAAAGACCACCGCGTCGCCCCCGTCCCCAACTCAAACGCCCGTTCGACCCGCTAGCCCTGTCCCAACTACCTCTGCTCGCGCGCAGAATAGTCGTCCCTCCAGCCCGATAGCCCAAACTTCCTCAGCCCAAAGGAAGCAACGCCCTCCGCCCCCCTTTTACATCCAGGACAAGGGTAAATGGACTGATGTGTCCAAGATGTGTGTTGATCGAAAGATCAACTACACAAACGCCCGTGCCTGCCAAAATGGCATTAAAGTCACCGTCCCTACGTCGAACGACTATAGGGAACTATATCGCGCCCTCCGTGAAAGGAATATTTCCTTTCACACTTTCTCCTTCCCCGAGGACACGCCCACTCGTGTTATTATTAAACGTGTCTCTAAAGAAATCCTAGTACAGGATATTAAAGACGACCTTGCCGATCAAGGTATACCAGTGATCGCCGTCCATCGCTTACATAAAGCGAGAGGCGGTGAATTGTACGACATGGTTCTTGTCATTTGTGAACCAACCGAAGGTCATCACCCGATTTTCAAGATTAAGTTCATTTGCTCCCTATCCGGTATCTCAATTGAAAAGCCCTACAAAACCGTAACAGTTGGACAATGCCACCGTTGCCAACTGTATGGCCATGCGCAGAGCAACTGCTATGCGACTCCCAGATGCGTCAAGTGTCTTGTCGAGCACAGCACTGCGGACTGCCCTCGGCCCAAAGACCGAACCCTCTGTTCGGAACCACCCAGCTGCATTCTCTGCGGCCAGACCGGTCACCCGGAAAACTACCGCGGCTGTCCCAAAGCCCCCAAACTCGCTCCTAAATTAGCGAAGCGCGCCAACGCCCGCCAACAAAGAGAGGCACCTTCCTCTCAAATTCCCCAACGTCTCGCTCCTCAGAGACCATCTCCGTGGAACAGGCTAAACCACGAAAAAGCCTTTCCCTCCTTGGCCACTGCCAAACCTTTGCAGGCACTGATGGATATACCCATCGCAGCGCAGATCCTGCCTATAGCCATGGCTCCAGAGGCCACAGCTAGTCCCCAACCCGAGCCTCAAACCACTGCTGCTCCTGCAGCCAAACAACCGCCCAATCCCTCACCCATCGCGCACGGCGAGTCTTGCGGCCAGACTCTACTGCGCCACTATAGAATATTTATGACCCGCCAAGCCAGGTCTCTCCGCGATGCCCTTCTGGCTGCCGAGCAGCAGAATAACGGCAAAATTACGACGGCAATGTACAGCCACATATTCAGCACACACAGTGATCTCATGCTAGGCCTCGATCAGATGGATGCGATGGACTGATCCAATGGATTCCCAACGCACAAACCACACTAGGCCTCGATCCCTCAAATTAGGTTTTTTCAACGCCAATGGCATTTTCAACCAACGCGCCGAAATAACTAAATTCCTCCGCGACCACCAATTAGACGTCCTCCTTATACAGGAGACCCTTTTGAAACCCCACCGCGCTGAACCCAAAATTGCGAATTACCGTATAGTTCGCAATGACAGAACACGCTGCGACGGCGGCGGTACCCTTATTTATTATAGGAAGGAGTTATACTGCATCCCTCTGACCCCACCCGCGTCTCTCTCTCACCTAGAGTACTCTGCCTGTCGTCTAGGCATGACTGGTCTTCCTCCGATAACCATCATCTCTGCCTACCATCCCCCACCATCGGTCGCGTCACTTGCTTCAGACGATCCTATCGCGCTCACCAGCGATCTCACGAATCTCTTTGGCCTGAGTGACTCCGTCTTACTAGCGGGCGATCTCAACGCCAAACACCCCGCTTGGAACAGCAACACGACAAATGCCAGAGGCAGAATCGTGTATAACCTAGGCGCGACCCTAAACTATGACGTCATCGCTCCGATGACCCCGATAACCCCGATGTCCTCGATGTGGCGCTCCTAAAGAATGTAAACCTCCATTTACACTCCATAGAAGCGCTTCACGAGCTCAACTCGGATCACCGTCCCGTTATCCTACACCTAGGTTCCCGCTCGGGTAACCATGATCTTACCCAACCTCCTCCGACCCAATTGATCACCGACTGGAGGAAAGTAAGTGAAAAACTGAAATCCACCACGGCGGCGATCGACTCGCTTACAGATCACGTACAATCCGTCCTGAACGATTGTTCAAGGGAAATTCCTGTAGTGGAAGACCACCGCTGGAAACTCCCGGACGATGTACGGAATCTGATAACCGAGAAGAACGCAGCCATCCGTGCGTACAGCGCTTTTCCCTGCGCCGCAAACAAAGCTCACATGCGCAACTTACAGCGTGCTGTAAGGAAACGCATTGCTGAGCAGCGTAATGCGGGCTGGGACAAGATGCTGAGTGAACTTGAGCCCACCCATCTTGCCTTCTGGCAGCTTCAGAGGAAGTTACGATCCACTGAAGAGGCCACAATGCCTCCTCTCATTCGTCCCGATAAGAGTGTCGCCTTCGATAACTCTGAAAAATCAGAATGCCTAGCCGACAGCCTAGAGTCCCAATGTTCTCCCAGCTCTCAACCAGTAGACCAAGCCCACCTCGATATGGTGAACGCCGAAGTCGAACGTAGAACTTCCCTTCCGCCCGTCGAAGATCCCGATAATCCACTGGCCCCCATCACTCCTGATGAGGTCCAGGATATCATTAAAAGTCTCCAACCGCGAAAAGCCCCTGGCTCTGACGGCATCACCAATAGGGTTTTCAAACTTTTCCCCGCCCAGCTTATAGTGCTAATGACTGCCATCTTCAATGGCGCATTGAGCAATAATATGTTCCCCGCAACCTGGAAACAGGCCACCGTCATAGGTATTCCCAAACCAGGCAAGCCCAAGTCTGACCCGTCTAGCTACCGTCCCATTAGCTTACTCAACGTCCTCGGTAAAATCTATGAAAGGCTTATATATAAGCGGCTCAAAGATTTTGCCGAAGCAAAGAGTCTAATACCCAATGAGCAGTTCGGATTTAGAACCGAACACTCATGTATCCAACAAGTCCACCGCATCGTAGAACACGTCAGCGCCGGCTTCCAACGGGGCGCAATAACGGGAGCCTTATTCTTCGACATAGCGAAAGCGTTCGACAAAGTCTAGCACAATGGCTTAATCTATAAGCTATACCAACTCGGCGTGCCTGACCGTCTCGTGCTCATCCTACGGGACTTTTTATCGAATCGCACCTTTCGTTATCGAATTGAGGGGGAGCTTTCCTCCCCCCATCCCATTCGCGCAGGAGTTCCTCAAGGCTCCGTACTATCCCCCCTCGTTTTCACGTTATTCACTAGTGATATTCCCAAGCATAAAAATACCCAGCTAGCCCTATTCGCCGACGATACGGCTATCTATTATACCGGTCTTAAACCCGATGCCATCGCTCGCACTCTCCAAACTTCCGCAAACACTCTGGCCAAGTGGTTCCGGAAATGGAGAATCGAAGTCAATCCAGATAAAAGCCAGGCAGTCCTCTTTTCTAAACCGCGGATAAACCCGCCCTCCCCCCGTCCGATTACCATGTACGGCAAGCCGATCCCTTGGGAAAAGCAAGCCAAATACTTAGGCGTGGTCCTCGATAGACACCTCTCCTTCGCTGAGCACATAAAGCAGGCACGTTCGCGCGCCGCTTTCGCTCTAGGTAGGCTCCACTTCATTCTTCGCTCTCGCAGCAAGTTATCACTCAGGTGCAAGCTGCGTATTTTCACCGCGGTCATCCGTCCCATCATGACCTACGCCTGCGTTGTTTTCGCACACGCAAAGCCCTACCTCCTCCACAAGATACAGACCCTCCAAAACCGATTCCTCCGTAGAGTCACGGGAGCCCCCTTTTATGTTCGAAATGAGCTTCTTCACGTAGATCTCAAGATGCCCACCATCCAGCAGTTCATGAAACGTGTCTCCAAGCGTTTCTTTGAAACTTCAATCCAACATAGGAATCCCCTTATCGTATCGGCCGCCCAATACGAACCCTCGCGTATCTCTAAGATTCGCCGACCAAGGCATACCCTAGTCACTCCCGATGACGCAATCACCCTGCTCCAAGAGAGCCGTAGGGAAACAAGTACAGTGGCACACAAACACAAAAACCGACCGTCCTTCCGTCCTCGCCGCCGAGGCCCGCCGCGACGTCCCCGTAATAGTCCACCCCGACCCTTGCCAGAGCCAGCCCGCGACGCTGAGCCAGTAGCTTTAAATTCCCTTATTAATAATAATAATGATATGATCCAGCCTGTCCTAGCTGCCCTCCCCTGCGACGCCCTAAGCCGAGGTCCGTACCCCACAGGGAGTGCCCTTAGCGTGTAGTCGCCTAGTTTGTAAGTTTTTTAATAAGCCCTGGCTGGAGGCTTTAATTAATTTATTAATTAAGGCAACCACAGGCAAGTCCGGTTAAGCAGCCGACAACCTCAGAGGTTGACCTGCGAGATGCCACACAAAAAAAAAAAAAAAAAAGCGTCATACAATATCCTTACGCAGACGCATACACTCATACAATGCTAGTGGCCGATGCAACACGTACACAATTTCCTTAAATTAAGGATTGTATCTGGGGGCACGGCAGTGCCCCCGCCAAGTCGAGCAAAAAAGCGGCACGGCCGTACCATTCTTTTCTCGAAGCAATTCAGGCCATTTTCGACCCCCTATAACTTCGTTGTGGATAAAACTAGAATCCTGAATTTTCAGTAACCAAGCAGGCATTGTATAAACACGGTACATTTCAAATTTCATTCAATTTGAACTGGTAGTTTAAGAATTATAACGAGTCAAAGTTCCTTAATTTTGTTAATTTTGTCACTCACTGACTGACCGATCATCAAAAGTCTAAGGCACTTCTAGCAGACATAGAAGCTTCAAATTTAGAATACAATTAGTGTTTAGTATATGAATCAAGGAAAAACTATAATATTTTTCAATTTCGTTCCAGTTTTCTAGATACATCAACTGCATAAATAACTTTTTAATCCCATATAAATATATAGGATTACAAAGTTACATTTGCAGTTAATTAAAATAATTAATTATTAAAGTATCTGTATAATATAATCAAATAATAGGGATGGGTAGATGGGTACTTTTTTTTTCTTGGTGAAAAATATCATCGAATGACTTCTTCCGCTAGGGTGTATCAGAATTCTACTGACTAAAAACCACCCTGTTCCTTCGGAAGCCCTAAAGTTCCGGGGCCGTAGTATCTCGATGGAACTTTCCCGCAAACCCCGACAGGCAATGGCCCTATGAGGCCCCGTCACTGGTATTAACAGCTTTATGAGGCGCGCGTGGAACACAACGCGCCGCCGACCCGGGCCTGGTCCTTACCGGACGGTGAGCGACCCCTGCTCGCCATCCGCAGGCCCGCGCCTACGGTGGCCCGAAATCGACTCACGATCCACGACGCCCGGGGCGTCTCCCCCGGCGGCTGGGGCGCGAGGAAGAGAGTTGCCTCTCTCTCGCACGTTAGGCCTCCTCCTTCGCTAGCATGACTGCTTCGCAGCAGGAGGTGACTGCATCCCATTCCCTCTCGCTTCGCACCATGGTCTAAACCAGAGCAGGGCGCGAGAAGTCGCCGCCGCCGATCGCCTCTATGATACGACGATGCTCCACCCATGCAGGGCACACCTCGACCATATGCTCCACCGTGTCTTCCAGTGTAGATAGGTACCTAGATATAATAATTATGCTCAAAGGTAACTTGTTAAATGGTCAACGGAATAAAAAAGCAAGAAGTATTAAGAGTATTGGGGCGTATTAAGTAAATTGCCCGAAATTGCATAATTACTTACTTATGGATTAACTTTAACCGAGGCGTTTGACGAGTGCGGATTTAATTATTACTAACTAATGCAAAAGACGTACGTGCGTATTCATAAGTGCGTATCAAAGCCTCCGAAAAAAACCCATAGAGACAGGGAGTGGGCTTTGAAAAAAACTTTAGCTGAAGTTTAAGAAGGAAAATAAAAAAAGGAAGGCTACCTACAAAAATAAGAAAAGCTCATAAGACATGAGAGAGGGTTTTAAGAAAATTCGTTGTTGGTAAACAAGAAGTAGAAGGTACCGGAAAGGAAAAAGTAGGACTTTCTACAAAAAGCAACGAGATCCCATAAAAACAATACTTGTCAAAAACCCAAGTCTCGCAACTTAGTTGTTCTACCGTAAAAAGTTGTGAGATCCATGTAATACCAAGTCGGTTATTAATTTATTCAGTCCCTACTTAAGGGACCTTCTGTCTGAAGTTGTTACATAATTATCTAACCTAACGACATCTTATAGTGACCATATCAATATTAAAAATCTTTACCGTTTTAAATAAAAAGATTGACTTGGCAATCGCAATAAACAATTTAATTTATATATGTATTACTTGTGAGATATATTGTGTTTTCATGCGATGGCCGAGTCAATCTATTTATTTAAAAGACGGAAGAGAAGGAAGATGTGGTTTGAGCCAACTCTTAGAGACCAGGACGGCATGAACATTGGCGTCAGAAAATGTGTCAAACAGATCACTGTAATGACTTGGCACACTCTGTGCATTAATGTGACAGACATTAAACAAATGACCTTTATTTTGCCCAAAGTTCCGACGCACAAAATCACCCAGAGTGTCAGTAAGAGAGCTAAAACTTGCATTAGCAGATGAGTTGCGGGAATCAATAGCAGTGTGAAAAGAATCGTCATCAGATAACATAAAATACAATAAAATAATAAATAACTATAAAATTAACTGCGGCTAGAGTATAGCTTTACCCGTTACGGTGTTATAAAACTATCCATTCACCACCCACCAGCAGTTACACAAAATAATTAGATCGAACATAAAAAAAATTGTAAGTAATACAGACACAAGACAATAAAAGTTAGCGAAGAACGAGAATTTACTACACAAAGCTATGAGCAACAACAAAACGCAATTTTCGTAGACGTCAAACTGACGTAAGATTGAATTGTATTATGTATGTATATCCGGTTAGACTGGCAGCCGATCATTATTAATGATAATTATAGGTCTTCTAGCCGATTTCGGGCACGGCGACCAATCTGATAATCCATGAACAGAACATATTATAGTGCACAGGTATGTATGCAGGTGCACTCCCTGCTCCTTGTCCGATGGGACGGCAACCCGACACGACCGGAGAGAGCCGCAGGAACAACGACTTAACGTGCGCACCGAGGCTCACCACCAACTTCCATACTCCGGGCTACTACTGAGAAATTTCTAACAGAGATCTCTTGCACAGCAATCACGCTTGCGACGACTAGGCCACCGAGGCATTTACACTAAACCAACTTCTATACAACATGTAACGGAAAGGGTATACACATACCAAGGGCACGGCTTCTTTGGGTGATATCAAACGATATTGGAAGGGTTTTTTAATCCTATCTCCTTTCTCGCGCCGACAAAAGAACACCGCCTTTACGCTAGGCTACTACAGTACTAGGCGCACAGTATTACGGAAGAGATTTACCGTGATATTTGCAAGTAACGTGGAAAGTTATTTACCTACGTAGTGCGATGACACGATTGTTATGATTTCAATTTAAGAAACTTACGAAATCAAGAATTTGGTATCAATTTTTAGAGTATTTTATTTTGAGTTGAAACCCTTCCAATATCGTTTGATATCATCCAAAGAAGCCGTGCCCTTGGTATGTATATACCCTTTCCGTTACTCGTTGTATATGTAGTTGGGAAAATTGGCCAAGTGTGAGTCAGACTCGCCCATGAAGGGTAGTAACTACGCCAAATAACTTCGTTTTTCATAGTGTTTGTATAAATTACAAAGTTATATTTGCGGTTTTATAAAATTTGCTGTATATTAAAAACTGCTAACCTTATCTGGTTCAAACTAATTTTGGTTGAAAGTTTACATTAATATCTACAGCATATACATTAGATTTTTTCCTCCATTATTATAGAAGTTAAAGGGGCGGGGGGCACATTTTACCACTTTGGAAGCGTATATATTTTAAACGATTGATTTTATGTTTAGAGTGGTTTTAGAAACCTTAATATTATTTTTAAAGACCTGTCTACAGATACCACACATGCATAGGTTTCATGAAAAAATATATTTTCAGTTTCAGTTCCATGTATGGGGAGCCCCCCTTTATTTTTAATTTTTTTTTATTTTTTTTTTATTAAAATCGAAAGCGGTTCACAGAATACATTTATCTACCATGTTTCACATGTATAGTCTTAATAGTTTCGGAATAAAATGGCTGTGACATACGGACGGACGGACAGATAGACGTGACGAAACTATAAGGGTTCCGTTTTTTGCCATTCGGCTATGGAACTATAGTGATATATCTCATTTGAGCACTATAATACTTAAGTATTTATTGTGTTCTGAACTTTACATAGAAAACAGTTAGTTACTTGATAGTTCATATAGGTACGAAGGCGACCTTAACTCGAAGTTGAGTTTTCTCCATGTAAACCTTTGAGTTATAGAAAGCGGTCACATATAAGTGATCCAGGTTATGCAAGTGTACCAAGTAGGCATTTAACGTAAATTCCTTCAATACAGCTTAGATATTTAATTTAGTTGAATGTTTGTGGATGCTATACGTATTTATAGTTATAGCAATTTCACCAAGGATCATTCATATTAATGATTTAGAATAATTTTATGTGTTCATTTACATTTATATTATTTTCCTCAATGTAAACATACCCTTTACGTATTTACTCTTCTTTGCCAAAACATTAATCTAAACGAATACATTAAATTAATCTTAGTTATTTATTTTATGTATGACCAACAAGTAACGAGAAAATAATTTGTACAAGCTGTCTTATTTCATCAGTGAAATGGTTCTGCACATTTTACTAAGATATATAATTTCATTAACTGACTTCTTATTTTTTACAATCTAAACTAATATTATGAAGCGGAAAAGTTTGTTTGTTTTAACGTGAATAAATCTTGGAAAGTCCTGGGTAGATTTGGATAAAATTTGGTATGGGAGTAGTTTGTAGCTTGAGGAAGGTTATAGGCTCTTTTTTACCCGACTTCAAAAAACGAGGGTTATGTTTTCATCACGAAAAAGTTCACGGAAGCGAAGCCTCTGTGACTACTAGTTAATTATATTTACTGCACATTTCTACTTATTGGAGTTGTGTTTTTCACTTTCCCATACATATTTTCGAACATTTATATCGCCTACACTTATTCACATTGCCCCGCGTAATCTTGCTAACTACCGAGACACGGGCAAAGCCTACATTTAGGTACCGAATGTATAGAGCTCCGGAGTGGTCTTTTAAGTAGTAATTTGCTGATGGTGATCACCAGCCATTTAATGAGGAAAAAATCCCACACACCTCAGTCTTTTCCCCAAAAGTTCAGGCACCTTTTAAAGGTTGACCCCAGATAACAGAAAAAGGTATCGACTGTATAACTACTAGCGCCCCGCCTGCGCCTAGTGGCATGCTGTCAAAACAACAAAAGGTTCCCGTGCGCTACTCAACTAAATTATTACTTTCACGGTATTATGTTTATTTAAATGTTGTTTATTATTTGGCATACATTAATTCGTTAGACTATTAATTTTATAATTTAACGGAGAGGGTTTGTTTTGGTTCTACCGACCCCTCACGCGAATTCTTTTGTTTGTAGGTAGGTAACCTTTTCGTACTTTTGTAAATTGTATGTTAAACGTAAAATGCTAATTATTTTACATGCATAAAACTGCAGCAGTTCTCATATGATGTGCGAAAATGGTTTTGGTTTATATATGCAGGTAGATAGATGATCCGATTTTTCACTATTACTAAGATTTATTTTTGCACTATTTCTCTGAAAGCCATGTATTTATCTGGTCTCATATATAATTCCAATCTGTGCAAGGTTTTAGTTTCAACATCAGCATATATATTGCTGTAGTTTTCTCATATATCTTTCAAATTTTAATCCTCTTTCACCACGTTATTAAAATATAATGAGTTCACAAAACATTTTCATTAACTTTTGGATAGAAGTCTGTTGTCTCCTAGTATGTATGCTAATGTGTTTGCGTGCACCCCTAACGTTACCACAAGCTCTGCAACTTTGGATCTTACAGCTGCATCGTAAAGTTTAATTTCAGATGGCTGAGTCTCGAAATTAGAGGCACGATAAATGGCTGTAAGAGAATTATAAGGCTTTGGCGTATTTCTCCTTTTTTGTTTTTCTTTGTTATAAAGTGTCCCTCTGGTGTTGCTTAAGAGTAAATGTGTTGATTCCGGTTTTGAGTAGATTTTTATATGATACGTTAAAGTTTAACTGTAGTTAACTTGTGTAACACGTTCGTGACCAGTATCCAAGAAAATAGACACAGAAGGAGGATATGCATTAAATCTCAAGTAAATCATTCAGTACTTTTGTAATGTAGTAATGTCTCTGTTGATCCACAGGCTTTCCAACAATATTATTGCTACCACACTTCGCACAAAAATCACATGCATACATAATCAGTCTATAAAATTCCCACAGCTGGGCCTCCTCTATATGCGAGGTAAAGGACCACGTTCCACTTCGCAAGCCCAGTGAGAGTTGGTGAATGTGGCATGTTTCAAATTTTAGGTTCTAAGTCATGCCCGTCACTGATGTTTTCTTTTGCCGATGAGGATCAGCAGTGATGACATAAGTGACACAAAGTAATGTGCCTGACTGGGTTTGAACCTAAGATCTGCAACCTGCAAGTCTGGCCTGTTACTGCTTCTGTTTTTTTAGAGTTACTAACATTTTGATTACACTAGTACACGGCGAGCGAACCTTTATGTATCAATGTGCCACTTTTTCTAAAGAAATGTTTAATGAGATCATAGACGTGCCGTCAAATAGTTTTCACTTTATGATTATTGGACAATAATAATAATAGAACTCGAAACCCTACAAAAAAGGCACATTTTGCAATATTTCTCTTCGAATACTCTGTAGCTATAGGGTCACTCACGTTCGCTCGTTATAAAATACCTTCTGCAGACTTTTTTCTTAGTGGATAAGTTTTAGCCAATTTTCTTTGTTGTACTTTAACTGCAAAAAAATATTCTTAATAATTTCGTGATCGATGACGTGCCCAAAATATTATGCCGCGTGCCATCAGTGGCACACGTGCCATAGGTTCGCAATCCCTGCGCTAGTACAATAACATAAAACTGATAAACGCAAACTAAAGCATAACAAGTATAACTAACAATTATAGGTAACTACAACATTAACAAATACTATAAATGTCTTTGATAATGTTGCAGTTACCTTACATATAATTTAAGTTGTTGTTCTTAGTTAGTTCTTGATTGCCTAAAAATCTTATAAATACTGAGCTTTTAAAGGATACAAAAACAATAATAAACGTTTTTTATTATTGATTTTTGGTTTTTGGCTCGCGTTTCACCACCATCTCACCTGATAGTAACTGATGATTTGGTCGAAGATGGAGCACACTTGCCTAGAAGTAACCCTTCACTCTTGACTTAAAGACCCCTAGGTTATAGCGATCAGAAAACACAGACTCCGGCAGGGAATTCCACTCCTTAGCTGTAAGTACAATGAAAGTATTATAGTAGCTTATTCTACCATAGTTACAACATTTAGTTATATTTCATAGCTAAGATTATGTGAGGAGCTGGTTTCTGAATTAGGCATGAAGCCTGTGTTACAGATCACCATGATACAATAAGTACATTAAAACAGTGCTGTGGGTGAACCTTAAACACAAAAAAAAAAACAGTTTCTTACCTATTACCTAAAATTTATTATTACTTATTTAGTAACTAAAAAGCTTTTAAAATATATCAAAAGCCGGACTTATGCGGATAAATAAAGCATAATTGGGTAACATTCCCCTTTTATAAACAAAACAATAATCACACTTAATTCAAATAAAGTACATTACTTTCCCATACGTTTTATATAATGACAGACCCCTTGGACTGAGAAATTGTGAGCAACAGACAGTCAGTCGTAGGTGAGGCTGTATGTAGAGTGGACTCTGCCTGACGACCAATTGCGTTACCCACCGCCCGCCACCCGCCGGCCGTGTGCCGGGACAATCGGATTGCGTCGGTTCAACTCGCTTATTAGATCTCGCTGCCACTCGCTTGGGTAACCGTTGGAAAATATTAAGCCTATTTCTTGGAGGCTGGGTACCTAAAAGTCGGAGTAAAAATAGGTTAGAATATATAGAGGTTAAATGTAAAATGGAAGACTTAAATCACTTTCGACCTTGAAATGTTTTACTGTCTAGACACATTGATCGTTGTGCAAGTTTCTAAATATGACTTTCCAAATAATAATTAATTCATTTTTCTCCATATTGAGCTTATAACACGTTTGTACAGCATAATAGTATCACCATAATAGTAGTAGCATATAGTAGTACCATAAGATATGCAATATTGTGAATCGGGTGTGTTTAAATTATTGGAGTACAATAAAGAATATTTTATCTTTCTAGAGGCATAATTCACAAATATTAGTTTAAGCACGGTTTTTAAACATTTATAAAATAAAATGAGCAACTGCGCCTGAGCTAGGCCAAGCCTGTGGGTATTTCAGGACGCACTTCACTTTACAATATTTACAATCAGTTACAATGTACATAATAATATGAAGTGTGTTTGTTTTAGCCTGACTTACAAGTATACAAAATGTATAGTGTAGTAGTGTTATGTGTTGTATAGTGTGACTTTGTGTAGTTTAACTATGAATAGAATATACCTCAGGAATGAGAAAGGAAACAGAAGAAATGTTTGTTATCATCTTTCTATATCTTAAGCCATCGGAGCCTGATCCTTTATGTCCAGCACGACTCATCATATTTATAAGAATAAAAATGTAATTGAACTTTAGTTACAGAATTTCATAACTTAAATAATTAGCGTTACGGGTACATTGCAGTCTGTAGCAAGACAATGTTTAGTTATGTCATTGGAATTTCTATTTCATTTAGCAGCAGAACGTGTCCTCGCAATGCAGATAGATTTTTCACTATAGAAAAGTAAGACTCCTGTTTCAAACCAATAAAACTTTCACATGTAACTTGGTCTGACCAGTGACCCAGGGGTGATTGGTTCAACTTATAACTTATACGTCATAGGTTCTACCCAGGCAGACATATTTTTGTGAAATTTTTATCAACACCATTATTCTAAAAACGGCGAAGGAAAACATACCAACCCACACTGGGGCCGCGTGGTTGATTACGCTCAATTGTCTCTCATAAACAAGTGGCCTGAGACCCAGCAGCTGAAATGTTATAGCCAACCAATGTATTTAAATAACCCAAAATCTAAATAAATAAAGTACGTTACATGGTGGACATCCCACACATACGCACAAAACGTTTAGGAATACTTTCATTGTGCGTACGGCTAAGGAGTAGAATTCCCTGAAGGTCTGTATTTCCCGTTTACTATTCCCCTAGAGGTCTTTGTATCAAGAGTGAATAGGTTACTTCTAGGTAAGCGTGCTTCATCATCCACCACATCATCACTTACCATCAGGTGCGATGGTGATCTAACGCGAGCCTATTATCAACAACAAAAAAAAAATGGTGGGAGATACGGACAGACAGACAGACATGATGAAACTCTTATAGTTGCCAAAACTGAATGGCTACGGAACCTGTAAAACGTTTCATTAATATTATCATATACTCACATAATTTAAAAACACTTACATAAAACTAAAATTCAAATATAATAATAACACGGAACTGCAGCATCGCTTTAAATCGGATTTCTTTCCGATACGATAGGTAAGCACGTGGCGATAGAAGAACAATATACATAGTAACCACTTCAGCTACTTATAACTTGCACTAGCGCTAGCGGCTGGCACAAGTGCAACGAACAAGTACAAGTTAACTTTAGAAAACTCGAAGACATTACTCATACAGATAGTATAGAGGAGCGAGTGACTTCAAACTATTTCATCAAACTTTTATCGTTGCATTAAGGCAGTTGTCCGACTGTTTGCGGGAAAACGACTATCGGCGATTTACTCGCTCAAGAAACGCACAATAAAATATACATTCTAAGTAAACGAAAGAGACGCATATATTAATAGCTGCTCTCTGACTGTTCACACTGCCGGCGACGACTCGCTTCACTAGTTCTATCGCTGAGCGACAAGAGCTGTCAAAGATAATACTCGCTCAGCAATGCACGCTTGGCGGTTAAAACTCACGCCAAGAGTCCAACTAGCGGTCCAGCGGACCAACTAGCGAGTGGCGCGAGTAATCACCCGTCGCACTCGCACACTCGCTAACAGCCCAGCGACAAAACTATCGGAACTACACGCTCGCTGCTCGCTGCTCGCCAACTCGTTTTCAGATGGTAGCTCTACTCTAAAACCACTAAAATCGTGTGCTTCTAAAAAAAGCTGTAGTTCATTATTCTACAAAGCACGAGTAAATAGGCATCTTCTGGGCTCGCTCGTCCCATCTTAGACCTTATCTATCGCTTACCATCAGGCGAGATCGTGGTCAAGTGTGGGCCCATCAGTAATAAAAAAAAACTTATGTAGTACTACGCTATTGTTATAAAAAAATAAATATATCGTCCACGCTGCTGAACATACTTTGTTGATATGATTATTTGGATGTTTGACACATATACAGATAACTAGTTTCTGCCAGCGGCTTAGCTTGCCTGAAATTTTTTTACATAGCCCCTGTCCTTCTTCAAAGTCTAATCCAACTTTGTATCAAATTTCAGTTTTTTTTTTATTACGAATGAGCCCGCTCTTGAGCTCGATCACACCTGATGGTAAGTGTAAGATGAGGTCTACGATCGAACGAGCGAGCCCAGAAAATGCCTGTTCACTCTTGCTTTAAAGGCTGACGGGTCATATGTGGCAGGGAACACAGAAGCCGGCAGAGAGTTCCACACCTTGGCTGTGCGCACAATGAATGTTGAAGAAAAGCGCTTAGTACGACAAGACGGTATATCGACCAAGTGTGGATGGTATCCTGCGGTACGTCTGGTAGACCGGTAGTAAAAGGAGGATGAAGGGATTAGGTCGTAGAGCTCCTTTTTCACCGATGAGCCAGGCTGTGAAGCTTGCCTGCCAGAACCTCGTCACCTATGAGCCTTTTAGCTCTGCGTTCGATCGAGTCAAGTGCAGCTAGCTGGTATTTGGCTGAGCCATCCCACAAGTGACTGCAATACTCCATACAGGAATGGACCTGTGCTTTATATAAATTCAAAAGCTGTCCAGGTGTGGAAGTATCGCCTCACTTTCTTTAGGATGCCCAGATTTTTGGCAGTCCGAGCTTTAGACTCAATGGTTGTGCCGAAGTTGAGGTCAGACGTCAACTCCATACCCAAGAGCTCCAGGTGGTCGGTAATAGGTACAGATACACCTCTGAAAGTAGGGGACCATTCAAATTGGGTCCTTTTAGCGGAGAAAAGACAAGCCTGTGTTTTTAAAGCGTTGAATTTGACCAGATTGTCATCACCCCATTGGGAAACGAGATTTAAGGTCAAATTCGTTCGCTCTACCATGCCTACTACCTATTCTCAATCCTACCAAATATACACAAAAGAGATAATAAAAATCAGTGAAACCGTTTTGAAGGATTTCGATAGCAATAATACTGTGACATAAATAAGAAGTAGTTGGGTTGAAATTTTAACCGATTCGAGAAAATAAGCTTAAATATTTTTCAGCTTTGTAGTTTATAATATTAAAACTTATTCGGTTGAATATTCCACAAATCAGTTTTATCTTAAGGGATTATACCTACACGGGTTTAAGCTAACTTGACTCAAAAGACAATCAACCTTTGAACCAATTAGGCACTTAGCACAATCTACTTTGTCTGAGGTAACCTTAAAGTAATTAATTATTAAGACTTCAGGATTAATTTCATAGCTTCCCCACAGAGCTGCTAGCAGTCTAAAACCATTGATTTTACACCTCCTTTAGTTCATTCTCAAAATATTTGAAGGCGTTGTGGAACCAAGTTTAATTTAAACCCAAAATTACTTAAAATATTACCGCCGTTGATTAAACCCACCCTTTTTATTAAAATAAACAACGTTGGCACTACCACCATCGTAATTTCCCTTCTCTAAGTGACGGACGAGCGTCTACGCGACGCCATTTTGTTGCCAGTATATTCTGGAAGGAAGGAAATATTTTTAGGCTGAATAAAATTAGAGAAATGTAAAGCTCCGCGTGACACCGTTTCTGAGAATGGAGTTATCATGATAAACCTGAGACTAGACTAAGACGTTTGACGTCGAAAACATTTTGAATTATCATTATCTGCTGCCCTACTGCTAGCATTCTAACCGGATGCAACGGAGTCCTAGTGTTCTACAAGGAGAGGCTGGCTATTTGACCTCCATAACACATCAGCTGGGAACACGATACGCCTTGGCAAGAATGGTGTAAGATTGTCTGGCTTCTGGCTACTCGTAACGACTGTCAACGATGTCTGAATAACAGCCGGGACTCAACACACGGAGGAATCTCGATATATGTATTTGTAATGATTTTATAGTTTATAAAAATCTTTTACTGTTTATTATTCCCTAATAAATAAATAAATTTTATTAAGATGTCCCCTCTACAGACCGACATCGTAATAATTTTGAATATAAAAAAACATAGATTTTATTTAATGTTTCCGGTGTCCTTTCATACAAGTAAAGTAATAAAGCAGAGAGATGTGATTAAATAAAGAACAGTTATACAAAAGAAGTCAATGTTTTTTAGATTTATTGTTCTGTTGAACCGTCAGCCCACATTTTCTGAACTATAGAACACATTTTTATACATATTCTCACAAGTACACAACAAAGTCAATTCGCGGGGACAAAATACAAGATATTAAACAAATGCGTCTATCAAAATAAAATAAAAACTACGTAACCATAGTCGGTCTGTGATTTCAATATAACTGTGTTGCCGTAGCGAAGGCTCCATACAACTCGATTCCTACCGGCTTCTCTTTTGAAATATGGCAAATATTAGTCTTTTATTTTATATATGAATATATAAATAGTAATCTATTATTTTTAAATTAAACAAATAATGATTGATGATGAAGATGATGAGATGACGAAGTTACAAGATTTCGAAGTTAGCCACAGGGCCACAGTTACTGGAATTCACGCTTCACACTTGAGCAAGGTAAGCATTTTTCGGTCCGGGTGAATTTTCATAAAAGGGAATTTTATGAAAATTCACCCTTCGCCACTACTGTGTTGACTCTAAAACACAAACAAATTATTTTCGTCAGTCTATCTTTCTGTTTGTCCGGGCTTATATCTGTAACGGCTGAACCGATTTTAGTGGAACTTTAATCTTAAGCTATTATACTTGCTAACACACATACCTTACTAATACTTCTTATAAATGGATGCTTTTTAATCAATCACACCATAACGGCCGATCAGGTTTACGTGGAAAAGCCCTCCCACGCGAACGAAGCCGCGGGAATAAGCTAGTTTTTAATAATGCACCGTTATCGTCTATAAAAGCCATAAACCACTCCTGCTATATAAAAGCAGAGCTCTAAGATGGCGACGCTTGACTTGCTTATAAAAAACAAAGTAAACTTAGTTGAAATTAGTTTCCGTGGAGGCTTTAGATAGCTCCGTAACCCTGGCTGAAGGAGGCTTACCAGCTGCACACAGACAACCTGCGGTTATCAAGACAACGGCTCTTTGAGAGGCTTCTTCGTTATTAGAAGCCACCGTGTCAGCTGCATTCTTGAGAATTCTCCGCAATTTCATATTGAAGAGAGTACTTAAAAATTTGACAAATATTTATCGTTTTTTTTTTTAAAGATAGCTAGCAATGTGGGTAGACTAGCAATCTTGTCCCTTCAACCAAATTCAATATACTTGTATCTGGAGTGAGTTCATGGCAATAGTGGGTGGGGTTCGATTCCATGACCTCTCGATCTCAAATCCGACACCTTAGACTAATGGCTACTGACGTTTCATAATTAGTCCAGTAGTAAGTAACAGGCACGACTTGCAATGTTTAAGTCGTAGATTCGAATCTAAAAAAGCAAATTACTTTGTGTAATTTTCAACGTCACAATTTTACTCAAAACCATGAAAGAAAACGTGAAAAAATCGGCATGACGAAGTAGGCTCACGTGGTAGATAACGGTAGAACTGGTACTGGTACTCAAACCTCCTCTCGTAGAGAGGAGGTTTGAGTTGTTATCTATTATAAAAATCCACTTGATTTCGAAACTTACTAAGAAGTCATATCTGAATAAATAATTCCATGCTGTAGGCTATATTTAAACCGAAAAACATTAATACGAAACATTTATTACGATGCATGGTAAATACCCTGTATACCTTTATAGTATTAAAATATTTAATATAAATGTTCAATTTTGTGCCATAAAACAAGCTTAAAACAGTGTAAGCTACAAAATTCTGCGAAATAAAACGCGTTTCATTCAAACAGCGGGTTGTTTCTCGTTTTTATAGTTCCATTAAATTGTGCTTCACAACAAGCCTTATTTATTACTGTTATTACGATTTTGACGCAATAATGTCAAAAAGGATACAGGTTTTAATATTTTAAACAAAGTAAAGCGGTGCTTCGAAAACATGATTACGGAAAAAAGTCTCTGACTGCGAGAATCGACTTTGCATTTCTGTTTAAAGAAAATACGGCTAACAAAAACTTTATACAATCAAGTCTTTTTCCAATCAATATCTCCCAAAAATATTTGTCATGTCTACGCATTCACTATCTACAAAAACAGAGGAACAGAACTAGTCCAGTTTCAAATACATAATTCGAGACTACCGCTCGCCAAGCGCGCGCCCGCCGCCGGTCACATTTTAACATCGTTTTTGCCCATTTTTCAAACTCCTTAACTTTTATTTGGATAAAATATATGTTTTCCCATTGTACGCGGAGGTTTAAAAAAAATCAAAAACAAAAGAGCATAGAGTTATGACGAGCTGAATTGTTGCCCCCATTGTTGTTGTACTATTCGTTTCAATTTGAACTGTGGGTAGTTGAAACACTTTTGTTCACAATGCAAAAAAATAGGGCAAATGAAAAGTAAATAATGTATGGAGAAAAGTAATGTAACATTGTGGTAACGACTGCTTTGTTTTTCTTTATGGGGCGAGTTTGGAGCTTGTGTTTGTAATTACAATTGAATTCATTGTTATATTCGGGTTTACCGGAGCACACACAAAGTTTAAAGTGAATGCGTGAGCTTTATTATTCGATGTGCACAAATTCACATAAATGTATACCGAAGAAATAAAACAATATGTGCAGGTCAAGATGAATTATCTAATAACTTAGTTTATCACTTGGGTGACGATTTGTATGAAAATCTTAACATCGTCATCTAGAAAACCTACTTCATTACACAACGCCATCTATTGGTCATTAGAGGTACAAATGAACGATGTTAACAATTTAGAACTAAATTATCAGACCAAAGAAAATGATTGACACATTAGGCATTTAACTCATAGAACCTTGATATCATAATATGATATCAAGGTTCTATGCGAATGAATAAATCCCTTGTAGTATAGCTTCAAGGGATTTTTTCATAGCAATCTAATGGCAACGCAACCATATTCAAAAAATAATCTCAGAGAGTAGACGGCGCGTAATAATAATCTCTATTTTGCTCACAACAAGGTACAATTTTCTTTTTCATATTAGTACTAAACTCAAAAGAAAATAATGTAGAAAAAGTACTTACTTCAATAATAACAGTCATACTACGTCGTACTTGCGTACGAAACCTTTATCTGTACCAAATTGGAAAGCAAAACAATTCACTTTAACCCGAAAAAACTGAAAATATAATGGCATTGTTTTAAACGAGTACAAGAATGCATACAGTTAGCTTTAGTATTTAATAATGTTCAAACTTATACTCAAGTATTGTAAAGTCCAAAACTGGTCATCCTTTTTAGGGTTATATAACCAAATGGCAAACGACGGAACCCTTATAGATTCGACATGTCAAACAAAGTTATTTTTTGCTAATCTATGCATGCTACTAAGGACCCCTTCATGGGCGAATATAACATGGACTTGGCCGATTTTGAAGAGTATCAATTATATACAATGCTGATCAAAAAATCCATCCAGTTGTGTAGTCAGAAAGAGCAGTCAGCTCTACAGCAGCAGTGACGGAGCCCGATAAGGCCATTGCCTGCTGGGCTTGTGAGAATGTTCAAACGAGATACCGCGGCCCCGACCGGCAAGGAAAATTAAAGTAACTGTTTTTTTTTATTGATAATAAGTTCGCATTTGACCTCCATTTCACCTGATGGTAAGTTATAATGTGGTCGAAGATGGAGCACGCTTACCTAAAAGTAACCTATTCACTCTTGACTTAAAGACCCCTAGATTATAGCTATCGGGAAACACAGACTCCGGCAGGGAATTCCACTCCTTAGCCGTACGCACAATGAAAGTATTCCCAAAACGTTTCGTGCGTATGGGTGGGATTACTTGACAGCAATCTTTCTTGGCGAGCGCATGTAAGTGAGGTTAGTCGTAAGGTGCACTTTTCCTTCCACTCTTTAAAATCCCTACAAAGCTTCTTGCCTTTCAAAACTAAAATCTCTTTAGCTCAAACATTAATTCAGCCGATTATTGATTATGCTGATGCCTGCTATTTGGATGCCACTGAGGAGCTCTTATGTAAGCTTGAGCGCTTGCAAAACTTGTGTATTCGCTTTGTTTTTGGTCTGAGGAAATACGATCATGTCTCTCAGTTTCGCAAGGATCTCAAGTGGCTCCCTATCCGTCTTCGCAGGAACACTCGAATATTATTCCTTCTGTACATATATATGTATACGTGTGCCTTTTTTATTTCTTTTTAAAATTATGATTGATGATTTATTTTTGATTAATTAAAATTTTGCTTTCTCAAGTATTGTATATACCTATTAATTTTTGTTTTTGTTTGTTGTTTTTTTTTATATTGTTGTTTTTTTTTATATATATATAATTATTTCATTATTGTAAATGTGAGGACGATGTAGGTTATTCTTTCTTCATTGTTTTTGCTTTCACTATAATTTATTTAATGATGTCAAGCAGTTTGAGTACTTGTGTGGCCTACCCAAAGGTCCTTACTTTGGTATTGTTCGTCAAATTATTGAGCTCCTTAAGTTCTAAGTTGAGCTACACGATAACTGACAAATGCTTGCACTGTCTGGACAGGTCCGCTCAAATTTGCGTGGTTATTTCCTCAAAAGAATACCACAGACATGAACCTACATGCTTCTCATATACAAATACAAATTGTCTGGACTTTAAAAGAGACTATGACCTCTGAGTTTGTTTCGGTGTTTCTTCTCAGAATAGTCAGTTAGGAAATACCGGCCTCATCTAGCTAAACTTAACACGCAAAAAAACATGACGTGTAAAAGTGTTATTTATAACCAATTTACAAAATAAATATTTCATTTCATTTCATTTCATTTCATTACAAGGAATAATATTAGGATAGATAGGATATACTAGGATACTTTATAGGATGCTATTCAATCCTGCATATCCTAGCTACCTGCGTGATCGTTTTTCATTCACTCGTCCTACTGATGCCCTTTGTAGATCCCACCTTAAACTCCATCTCAATTTCCCATCCCAAAAAACCTGTTTCTATTCCCACTCCTTCTCCTTTCATGCAGTACGACTGTGGAACTCACTTCCCACTAAAATCCGCGAAGCTAAATCTATTACTATTTTCAAAAAGCAGGTCAAAGATCATTACCTATCTAACATCCCGTAATTTTATATATTTATTATAGGTATATATTTTTATAGCATGTATTTAATTCTATGTATGTATATATTTATTAAATATATCATTTTAGTTTAATTTTATAGCTAAGTATGTTTTATATCGTAATTAGTATTTATACACACTGTGTCTATCATCTCCTCTTCAACTCTCCTGTCGCAGGTCTGCTGGAAGAAATTTCTTAGGAAATAAGCAGCACCTTTGTGCTCTTTTGTCTGTATTTATTTTTGTCCTTTATAAGTGTCATGTGTGTACATAAATAAATAAATAAATAAAATAGATGGTGCATCGCTGTTTGTCTTGTAGTCCGATGATGGAACGGGCTTGGCGGAATTAGATTGTGTAATTTCATCGATTGTGCGATTTTAGTCTGTGGAAATGAAGAGGTTAGGCTAAGAGGGAAACTAACTCTGTTACTGTGCAGATATTAATTTGTTGAACAAGTTAGATCTAAATTATAAAGTGCTGTATTAAACGGTATTTATCGGTCTAGTTTGTTTTAAATTCAGCAAAGTGCGCCATTATGTAGGCAGCGTCACATAATATGAGGCTTAGAACATTAGGTATAAGATACAGGATCCAAATTTGTACGGCTACGTGTCTCGTCATCATTTGTTTAGCCTTTTTCCTACTAATTTGGAGTCGGCATCCAGTCTAAATGGATGCAGCTGAGTACAACCGACTTCAAAAAAAGGAGGACGTTCTCAACTCGACTGTATTTTTTTAATATTTGTTACTTCATAACTTTCGACTGTGTGAATCGATTTTGATGATCCTTTTTTTATTTGAAAGCTGGTGCTTCCCGTGTAGTCTCAAGTTGGGCTCTGATGATGTGATCCTGAATAAATCGAGGGAACTCTTCAAATGTTATAGTCACACCTATAGTGATTTAGTGATTTGAGTATTTAATGTAGTAACTTGTGCAGTTGCATTCGAAAAGCACCAATTGATGAAGTGGAACTGATGATGAAGACCACAGATGGCCATTGGAACAAATCATTCATTAGTATTTCATGGGTCACAATGCATAATAATATGGTGAAGTGAAGCTGATGGTGGAGTACCAGGAGAACTCCTCAAAAATTAACCGCCCAGCATCGGGCAAAGCAATATTTTTAACCGACTTCAAAAAAAGGAGGTTCTCAATTCGTCTTGAACATTTTTTTTATGTTTGTTACCTCATAACTCGGAGACGGCTATACCGATTTGGAAAATTCTTTTTGCGTTTGAAAGGGTATACTATCTAGTTAGTCCCATTGTTATGAAATCAGGATCTGATGATGGAATCCTGGAGAAATCGAGGGAACTCTTCAAATATTATAGGCAAACCTATAGCGTTTTGGGTATTTCTTATAGTACCTTGAGCAGTTGCTTTCGAAATTACCATTTGGGGAAATTGAACTGATGATGAAGACCACAGATGGCCACTGAAACTACTCAATAATAAGTATTTCGTGGATTGCGATTCGGTTACTTGAGTACGGATGTTAAACACATAATGCTCGTCGCAATACATACGAGTATGGTGATGTAGAGCTTATGGTCAAGTACCAGGAGAACTCCTCAAAAATTAACGGCTGTGCATCGGGAAAAGCAATATTTTGTAAAAGGTGATAAGGTGTTGACATTATGGCTTTTGTAACTAGACAAACCGACCCACTATAAAGCGAGAAAAAATTTTTTTAACATTAAATAGAACCAACTTCCATATCAAAACACTAGAAAGCCAAAAATAACTTTAATTTCGGAAAGTGGTGTGAAAAAAAAAGAAAATCCAAAATCAATAACACCGACTACCGAAATTAAAGTTATTTTTGCCTTTCTAGTGTTTTGATTTGGAAGTCGGTTCTATTTTTTATTAATTTTTTTTTTATAAAATATTGTAAGGAATTGATATTTAGGATTTTGTAACTAGGTAAATCACAAACCGACCAACTAAAAAAATTTTTAACAAAAAATAGAACCGACTTGTAGTGTTTTGATATGGAAGTCGGTTCTATTTTTGTTAAAAATGTTTTTTCACGCTTTTTAGTCGGTCGGTTTGTAATTTATCTAGTTATATATTATATATAATGTCAACCACTTATCACCTTTTACAAAATACTGCTTTTCCCGATGCATAGCCGTTAATTTTTGAGGAGTTCTCCTGGTACTTGACCATCAGCTCTACATCACCATACTCGTATGTATTGCGACGAGCATAAAGTGTTTAACATCCGTCCTCAAGTAATCGAATCGCAAACCACGAAATACTTATTATTGAGTAGTTTCAGTGGCCATCTGTGGTCTTTATCATCAGTTCAACTTCCCCAAATGGTACTTTTCGAAAGCAACTGCTCAAGGAACTATAAGAAATACCCAAAACGCTATAATAGGTGTGCTTATAATATTTGAAGAGTTCCCTCGATTTCTCCAGGATCCAATCGTCAGATCCTGATTTCATAACAACGGGACCAACTAGAAAGTATACCCTTTCAAACGCAAAAAGAATTTTCCTAATCGGTCCAGCCGTCTCCGAGTAATGAGGTAACAGACATAAAAAAAAAAGTTCAAGACGAATTGAGAACCTCCTTTTTTTGAAGTCGGTTAAAAAGATAGAAATAAAAACGGTGTCTTTGGTTTTGTATTTTAATTTTAGGTACCTACTTCCGAAATTAGAGTCATTTTTCTCTTTGCAGTGTTTTTTTTTTTTAAATCGGTGTAATTGGAACGAAGTTCCTTATCGCGCGTTGCGAAAGGGGGCTAGACGGAAAAAATTATGACGAAAAGTTGTAACGACACTTTTTGCTATAGTAAGCTATTGTAAGCCGTGCGGCGTGCGCATGTTTCTCTGTCTGTCTCTCTCTCTCTTATAGAAAGCAAGCCTTAAGTTTATATTACATTATATTTGTTAATAATTTAAAAAAAAATTATTATAACTTAAAAAAAAAATTATTACAATTCCTTCACTAATTAATCGAAAGGAACTTCGTTCCATCCCGGTGTCCCTTGACACCTCACGAGTTTTTTTGCTAAAAAGTTTTTAATGTAGTAAATGCCTATGTGACCTCCACAATCCAGTAGATAGGTAACACACTACTCCTTGCCAGACTGTTAGTAGATTTTCTGGCTTTTAACAGCCCGTAACGACTGTCAAAGATATAGTTATAACAGCTCAGCCCAGGACCAACGGGTTAATATACTTTCCGAGGAACGAAGAAATCTCAGTGTGTTATGATGGTCAATATCCAATCCCCGACCTCGTCGAGCATTGCTTAACCTGGAACCTTGACCCGTGAGGCTATTATATTATTCGCCACAACCTCCTCTGAAATCGAATAAAGCATAATATTATAGTGGTCAGTGGCCCTGACTGCTGTGCGCAAGGTCGTGGGTTCGATTCCCACCTAGGACAAATGTTTGTGTGATGAGCACGGTCATTTGTTCTTTATCTGGGTGTAATTTATCTATAATATGTATGTTTAGTACCGATCGTTTCCGAACGTACTCTTTTGACATAAAGAAATTTGATCTTGACATTACTCTGACTTGACAGAAAGACTTTGGTTTCTTGGAAAAAATGTCGGTCATGGGACCCTGTTGAGTTAATTATAATTGGTAAAATATCGTTTGGAATCGCCTGTTGCAACCGATAATTGGGTCGCGATTATCAATTGTTTGAAATTGTAATCCCCATTTGACGAAAACCCCGGGATATTTTTGGATATAACGCCGGTTGTGGCCATCCGCGTGGCACGCGCTCGAGTTGGAAAAAAGTAGTGATAAATAGCTACCACAGTGTTTAATTGAACTTTGTAATCCCTGATTGACGAGAATCCAGGGATATTTCTCGGAACACATCGCCTTATTGCCTCATCCGCGTAGCACGCGCTTGCTGGAAACGAGTTAGGCTGTGATGCTGTTGGAACCGCGCCATCTGGAGACTGGCGCCTTGTGAACGTCCACAAACTTGACTTGCATCACACTTTCATTTACTCACCTCATATTTACATACATACCACACTTGGGGCGTGACCTTGGAAGGTCGAAGCTTGGTGAACCCAGCACAGAAGGTTAGTGGTAATAATGTATTCATAAAGCCTCAGAGGCTATAGGCCTTTTGTTTATTGTTGATTGTAAGCAACGTTTATAGCTCCACGTACCGTGGACAGTTCAGACCATCCAGTTACCGTTGCACTGGCCTATTGTAGGACTGAACAATGTATGTATTTAGAAATATGTTTATCAGTTGTCTAGTACCCATACCACAAGCTCTGCTTAGTTTGGGACTAGATGGCGTTGTGTGAAAAGTTGTGGAATATTATTATTATTATTATATTATTATTGAGTGAATTTCAAATAAAGCTAACAATGAATATTCAGTGTAATTTAGTAATAAATAAATTAGTATGAAAGCTTTTACATATAAAATAAACTAGAATTATTTACAGTGCATCGCACCGTGAATAGTGTGAATTGTCACACTATCCTAAAATGCTGTTACATTACATTTCATTATCTTGGTTACTCGCACACATTGTCAATAACTTCGCTTCATTAAAACCTACTACTATTACTGTAATTTTAAAATTGGCTATTAGACAATTTTTGAAAAAATATGTTAAATTTTACGCAGGTTTATTTTATACCTCCTACACATTGATATTCTAAAAACCCAAGATGCACACTCAACGTCTCAAAACCGTCCGCATAAAATGAGTGCTTAATTCTAAATTATGCCCTCATTTCAAATAGTAACGGCAAATTTCAATAGCCACGTTTTCAGTGTCAAAACAATGTATTATGGCATCTTTTTATTTTAGTCGCATAATAAAAATTACCCTGTTGAACAAATAATGGGGTCGATTTTTTTTCTTGAATTTATTAATTTTTTATTAATAAGTTTATGCTTTATGGTCCATATTGTCCATATTAATATTATAAATGCGAAAGTAACTCTGTCTGTCTGTGTGTTACCTTTTCACGCCTAAGCCGCTTAACCGATTTAGATGAAATTGGGCATGGGAATAGTTTAGGACCGTGGGAAGGACATGGGATAGTTTTTATCCCGAAATTCCCACGCATCTATTTTACAATAATTAATGCTAATTTAGTTTTTGGCAAATATGTATACGTTATATAATATACTGAAGGAGAAGAGGTCGTCAATTTTACGGTTTTTTTAATGTTCATAAATAAAATAAATAAATAATTTATTGAACATAAAAATATTACATCTTTCAAGTGAAGCCCCTGATTCCTATGCTAAGCGAGCCTGTGTTACAGGAATCAGTGTCCTACGCTATACATTAAAACACATTTCAATTATTTAATAAATTACAAACAAAAAGTAACATTAGAAGGTATTGAGAACAAAAGAAATTGAAGCGAAACGTGTATGTGTGTGTAAGTTTGAGTATATGTGCGTAATTGCGCGTGTGTGAGTGTGTGTCTGGAACTCTGGACGCGTGTGCGTTAACATGAGTGTGTGTTTTGAATAGCTTAATTTACTGTACTGACGAAATTATTTTTTTAATATCGTCATAGCTCAAAGACTGAAGCTATGGTTTTAAAATTTGTTTGACCTTATGTCACATAAGCTTCTAAATTGGGATAGTTTTATTTGCTCTATTGTAGATCCTAGAACTTAATGCCTAAAAATATCTAGACGTAAGTTTAGTGTGACATTTGGGAACTATACAAACGGGAAACCCAGTGCATTTGCTTATTAAACCTGGGCTTACTGGTAACAATCTGTGTCTACGTAGTATGGTACAGGGGATATATATTGGGAACTGTAAGTACTTGAGCTTCCGAGTATAGCAGTCCAGTGGGATATATTCGTTTTTTGAACGACATCACTTTAAGTATTGCCCATTGTGCGCGTTCCGCTCTTAGTATTACAATTTTAAACGTCCCTCCCCATACCGGAATAATTTAAATGATTTAATAATAGAATAAAAATATATTTTAAGTATATCGATTCATCATGGGATAACTTATGGGTTAACGACTTATTAACACTTACCATGTGGTATGCTAACGATAAAAGTGTGTGTGTGTGTTGCTTTGGCGCAACACCAATCTCATTTAAAACTTCTAATTTTTTATATTTTAGTTTTTCTCGTGACCAAATACGATGCGGAGAGCGGACATCAATCGTCAGCCAACAAAGGCGAGAGATTTTTTTTGTGGCGAATTTATTTGACGGATATATACATATATCACGGCAAAAGGTATAAGTTTTATTTAATTAAAAAAAATTAATAAACGATTTTAACAGTTAATACTTGTTTCATTGATATACACATGTTCTACCCAAAAACATTTACGCTATAATTACGTCTTTAGAACACAATTTATTAAACTTATAATACTAACAAAAATCTCTTATAAAAAAATTTAGTATAAGGTGTAAGTCTCCACTCAAGGCCTTGTTCTATCGAGCAACGTCAGTCGTAAAATTGTCTTTCGCACACTGCTTTGTAAAAACAACTTTAAACAATTTTCATAAGATGGAATTTGCAAAAACATATTTTATACTTATAGCAGTTATAGCATTACTATTACTACGTAGGTGGTGAGTGTTTGGCGACAGTTTCGAGCGTTCTTCGAGACCGTGCATCTTGGGTTTTTAGTATATCAATGCTCCTACAATAATTATTTTTCTCAAAAAAGCGTTATTTAGTAGGAAAAAAAATGAATTTAATTTATGAATTTCGCGCCAAAACAGCCGGTTATCAGACACTTGCGGATGTGACATTATAATTCAATAAACAAAACAATGTGCAAAAGAATCTAATTACGAAGCTAGAACTCTGAAGCTCTTTTGTGGAAAACTAACGTCGTTTTCACTGGAATTGTGAAAATGACAAGCTACAAGACGTGTGCCGTGCCTATGTGTAAAATTACTACAATTAAATTTCCTGAAAAATTATTTATACACGTTCCTAAATGCCCTAAACGTCGAAAGCAGTGGTTATAACTAGCACGTCGAGACACAAAGTTTACATCTTATAAATCTGCAATATTCTTTTGTGAGGACCACTTTGATGTAAGCACTTAGAAGAAATCAACTTAACCTAATGTTGTTAATAAAACATGACAAAAATTGAAGTAATTAATTAATACATTCGTGTCACGAATTAAATCAAATTTACGACGATAAATGAATCAACCTTAGGCAGATTCGCACTATCAGCTTTTGTATAGTCTGACTCCATTTTACGAAACGTCTCAACAGCACAAATCAAAATATTTCTTATTACTTGTCTCAGTAAATTGCACATGATATGGATAGTACACAGTACACGAAGATTCATTTATTGAAATGTGACGTCATACGACGCTCAATCATGGCCGCCCGTGTTTTGGTTCTCGTATCCTCAGATAAAAAAACTCAAATCTATTTTTCAAAAATAAAAATATATACAATTTATTTATACTACACCTGCTTGGAAAGTACCTTGATACTTTATCAAATTTACGGTAGAAAGTACGTCATTGCATATCGAACAAATATGCGGGGAGAAAACGCATCTGATCGGGAGAGAAAAGTGTATGAAAATCCATTTCTTACGTGGTTTTTCTTTTTTAATTTAGGGTAAGACTATGCGCCGGTAACCTAAATATCAAAAGCCAAAAAGTTTTTACAGTGAGTTTTTATCTCCAAGTTCGCAAAATGACTCTGGCCACTAGCTGTGTGTTGGATGGTGTCGGGCTGGCAGTGCAACCCTGCGGCGGCAGGATAAACAATTTAAAAAAAGAACATGTGAAAATTGCAGACGCCATTGGCGCCATTTGTGAAAACAGTGTTACATTTAGCTTCACTAACTGCAACAATTTCAATATAAATTTCAATTAGTAAAGATTTAGTTATTTATTTTCCTCGTAGGTGTAGTATAAAGCACTATGTATCACTCGAGAGAAAGTGCGATTCCCGATCTCGGGTGTTTTAAAGCCCTCGCCTACGGCTCGGGCTTCAAATGACACCCTCGACGGTAATCGGTCACTTTCTCCTCTCGGTGAACAATGTACTATTTCATGCAAAAAACGTATTGTATAATTATTTTTAACCTATAAGCAACCATATTTAACACATTTCATATTTTACCGTGACAATAGTCAAATAGCCAATTATGTTATGCATTTAGTTAGTAAATAAATAATTCTTTATAGATAGCCTTATGGCTATCTATAGTATATGGACATTAGTAAAACTGTAGAACCTGTGTCTGTAGATTGAAAAAAAAAACATGATTAGGTGACTAAATTATAATTTAAATATAAATTAAATATGTTAAGATTTTTGGATAGATTAAATGTGGATAAAACATAATTGGTAGCAGAATAGCGGATTATCAGAAAAAATATTCTCTGCCCGCTGTGTTAACTACAAAAAAGTCTCTATCGATGGTTACTCAAAATTCTTGGCAGGAGTAGGGGAACAGGGGGCTAGTTGTAACAATTTTTCGTTTCTTGGCTACAGAAGGTTACTTGTGTGGTATTAAGGAAATTCAGCAATACTGTTCGAATGAGCTACTATTCAACTATCGATTTCAAATAAAAATTTAATCAAAACTGTGACGAGTTCTTGTCTCTAAAACGCATCAAAATTCCTAATAGAGGTTGTAAAAAGTCAGGACCCGACAAAAGCATAGAATTTAGTGACACACCCTGTACTTTAGCAGCTGCATCGTGGACAACTCGAAGTTTCCCCGGTTTGTTGGGACTTACCACTCCGAAATGCGGCAAGTACCAACAAACCGATGTGGACGGCTGTCCTGTACACTCTTCCGCATACCCCTTAGCCCGCACGTCGTTGATATTGGCCCTATATCGTTGGGTAAAATCAAAATCCTTTGTCATTTTTAGTTCTAGGCTTTTGAAACGAGACAGCGCCAAATGATAACTTTCAGGGACAGGTCGGTTATCCGCCTTCCACAGTAAGCCGACCTGGAAGTGCCCATCTGGTCGGCGTTGGGCAGTTTGTTCAAGGATGCGTAGAGCCCGCTGGTCATCCGCGCTGCGCGGCTCCAGTTTAGTTATGCCAATCGCATCTAACCTATACTGATCCCTGATGAGCACTTCCAGGTCATGCGCTGGACGCTCATGCAAGTGGCAAGGAGTTTCTACTAGACATGTCCGACTACTGGCACATCCGAACAACACCCATCCCAGTGGTGTTCGGATGGCGACAGGCTGGGACTTCGTTCCTTTTCTCACCTCAGATGCTATGATGATAGGCCAGTTGTCAATCCCTAACAAAATGGTGGGCTTTGCTTCGGCATAACACAGTTCCTCCATCACGTCCGAGAGGTATGGAAAGGAACGTAAAGACGCGCGTGTGACTGACTGACTTTGCAGCCCTAAGTTCTTAATTGCCCTAGCTCGCTGAATCAAAAACGTATGTGAGGCTGATCGGCCTTTTAACTGGAAGTCAACAAACTGCACGCAACTATCTCTAGACAATCCCCCCACACAATCCAAATGCAGACTGCCTACCGGACCATCGGCTCCAATTTTGGGGGCGATGTCAGCATCTACAAAGGTAGCCGTCGAGCCATCGTCTAAAAGGGCAAAGGTATCTACACTCCCAGCTGGTCCAGAGACTGTGACGGGTACTACTTTCAATAGTGGACGAAGTGTAGTTTCAGCCTGCGTGTTGTTGACAGCTACGAGAACCTGCTCCGGTTTTTCAAAATCCGTTGTTGTCGTAGGTTCAGGTTTGACCTCCTCCTTAACATGAGTGGATGTAGCGAACTTATCATTATGCAAAATAGTGTGATGCCTACGCTTACAATCAGTTATTGTGCAACTAACCTTATTTTTGTTACAATACTTAAAATTGTGCGGAACTTTTTGAAGGCAACGATAACAAACTTTGTTGTCTTTAACGTAACGCCATCTGTCATCGACTGTCAAAGACGTGAATGTCGGACAATTTGATAAGTGATGTCCCCCTTTGCATAAACAAATATTTTCCTGAAGGGATGTTTCCGCAGGTTTCTTTTTTGAATTAGATGTAGTTGAAGCCCGCGCTACCGACTCTGATACGGCATGCGCTCGCTGTTTCTGTGAAGGGTTCGTTGATGAAGATGGTGTTACCTCAAACACAGCGCCAAACTTCATTGCCAAATCGACCTCACGATTTAGGAAACGCGACAATAATTCCACCCTAGCCTGGCCTAGGTCCTCATGATTCGCTGCAAAGTCTAACCACCGCGCGCGCAATAGTGGAGAAAATTTGCTAAGCAGCACACCAAACAGTTCAGGAGAACGTAAATAGTCACTATGCTGCAGCAACTTAGCAACCTCGACACAATTGCGCACGCGAGAGGTGAAAACATGTAGGTCTCTTACCTCCGACCCAAGCTTGGGCAGAGCCTTGATTGCGCTCAGCTCTTGTAGCACAATTTGCTCAGGTCTACCAAAGCGTCGATCCAAGGCATCGATGACGTCATTGGCGTGCGGTGCCAACACCACGCATGCTCACGGCCTCCCGTGCAGTGCCTTTTAGGGCTTGGTTCAGGCGCGCAAGGTTTTCTGCGTCTGTAAATCCACCTACCGTATCCTGAAAAGCCCGCTTGAACATAAGCCAGTCAAGGGGAGAGCTTCCATCAAAAACCGGGAGTTTTATAAAAATTTTATTGGTATTGGGGACGTTACTCTTCACAAGTGCCTTTAGGGCCCCCACTAGCTGTGTAACGCCAATTGAGTCGCCGCCGTCTCCGTGAATATCAGTGGCAGCGGTCTTGTCCCCCCCGCGGAGATTATGCTGAGGAAAATGTTCAAGACTCTGTGCTGCGATATCATGAGAAACGACGTTACGGACGTCACGTAGTGGAAGCTGAGAACACAAGATAACGTTAGAATTATTAGCCCCTACCTCACATCTATCGTTAGATTGACACCCTTTTACGGATGGCTCCCTATCTTGACGTGTAGGTAATCTGGCAGGGAGGGCGGTAGTATCCACCCAATGTTCGACGCTGGCACAGCTCCACCCACTGTGAGAACCGTGGTTACTACCCTCTGCCTCAATTGCTGCGAGCTCAGCTTGATATTCAGCTTCAGCAGCTTTGCTCTCTAATTCAACCTGCCTAGCCTCTACTTGTGCTCGTAATTCTGCCTGCTTAGACTCTAGTCGTGCACGCATCTCTGCTTCCATTTGGGCAATTTCTAATTGAGCTACGCGACGAACATGTTGCGCTTCCGCTGCGGATTTTCTCACCGCGACCAACACGGAAGAGCGACTAGTGCGGCTAGTGCGAGTGGCGACAGAATGTGCGCTCGAGGTAGGCTCAACAATATCAAAAAAGGTTCCATTTGGCCACAGTCATATAAATAAAATCTTTCACAAATCAACCAATCAATGAAAGCTAGTAAGGCGTATAAATGATACGGAAACATTTGTGTGCGTGTCCTACTTACACTTGTCAAATAACTTCTGCTGTATGTTGTCAGAGTAGATAAATATAAATAAAATTGTTGTATTAGTCAGTGATTTCAAAATAACTAAGTATGTTTTCTCAAGTTTTTCAATTCAATTTACACGATATTTAAATATTATATTTATTTTAGTTTTCTCGAACAATCTCTGGAACAGCTGAACCTATTGTTATGGGACTTTCACTGGATGATAGTAGAGGTTACAGGGCAATAAATTTACTACTTTTGATCCTTGAATTCCCTTGGGATTGGGACGAGAGAAATACCTCCTACACGAACGAAGTTTCGGGCACTGCTAGTTGATATTTATTACAAACAAACTTACACTGCGGAGATGACACATATAATTATTTATACAACGTGTAACGGAAACCCCATATCTATCCAAAAGGGCTGAAGACAACATCTGGTATGGAGTCTCCATGCACAGTTTCAGCTAAAACTCTAAGAATTGATAACAAATTATCGGTTTCACATGTTTCTTGAATACGAATCATAACAAACGTGTCACAGCACTACAATGGTCAATAACTTTCACGTCACTTGCCAATAACATGATAATTCTGTACGTTCTTCTTAATTTGAAAATTTCGGTCTCTGGTATCAATGTATTGAAATTTCTAATAAGTTCCACACGTGTTGACATAGGATCACAAAACCCTTGCCATATCGTTTGTTATCATCCAAAGAAGCCGTGCACTTGGTATGAATATACCCTTTAAATTACACGTTGTATACAAGGTGTAATAGATTAAGCGCAATACCTCAGACATCCCAATTTGAATATTACATTATAAGTCTAAAACAACATGCGTAACCAAATAAATTGAAACCAAACCTAGACATATTTCATAAAATAGGTATCCTTACTAAACGCAAAACGTATGTGCGTCATGCAATATACTTACGCAGACGCATACACTCATGCAATGTTAGCGGCTGACATGCACACGAGCGCAACTCCTTGAATTGTTTTAATTTGTCATGATACTGTGTTTCCATTTTAAGTTAAATGAAAGATTTTTCCTTCAAAATTTAATACCAATTTTTTATGACGGAAATCTATTCCGATGCCGATTCTGAACCAACTACTTTCAGGAATTGCGTTTATTCTGTTACACATTGTATAATGCTTAACAAAAGTCTTAAAACTTAAGGTTTTAACATTGATGGAAATGAAGAATAACGTACCTACACATATCATTAGAACTTAAAACGGGATACTTATCACACATAACACTTGTTTATTTAGTTGAGACCATTTAAATGAAGGGCTTTTGTGTAAATATTTAATGGTCAATATTTGTCAATAATACTTCCATCATTATTTTGTTTTATTCAAAACGCTTCGAGGTAGGTATGTCCATTTAACTATTGAGTTTTGTAGCATACGGTAATTACACCAACAATCACCCCGTTTTAGTTAGTTATTTTCTACTATATTATTATGGTAATAGTATACAAAATTGTACACTATATTTGATATAATATCAGTGCATGAAATACGTAATTATACAACGTGTAACTTAAAGGGTATATACATAATTATCAAGTGCACAGCTTCTTTGGATGATAACAAATGATATGGCAAGGGTTTTGTAATTCTATGTCTACATGTGTGGAACTTATTAGAAATTTCAATACATTGATACCAAAGACCGAATCTTTCAGATTAAGAAGAACGAAGAGAATTATCGTGTTATTGCCAAGTACCCTCGTAGTGCTGTGACAGGTCTGTTATGATTGGCATTCAAGAAACATAATTATGATACCGATAATTTGGTATCAATTCTTTGAGTCACTTATTTTGAGCTGAAACTGTGCATAGAGTCTCCATACCAGATGTTGTCTTCAGCCCTTGTGGATAGATATAGGGTTTCCGTTACACGTTGTAGATTATATTTTTAACGAGCATATCTTTTTATTTTATAATACTTTTTGTAACGTATTTCCAATGCATAATGTTATTTAATGGAGTGAGCGTGTTCTATGGTTCATTTAATCAAATCCCAGAACCATATATTTAGCACATATGTACACATATTATTCAACTACGTCATATCTAACCCGCTTTACTCGGCAAACTCCGTTTCAAACTTCATTCATATTAAATCCGACTAAAACTCTCACAAAGAGAACAGCTTATTTTGTGTCCTAGATTTCATAGCAGCATCCAGACAATCGATGCGACAGGTTCTTTGCGCCGAACGTGCACAAAGAGTGACGTTGGCGATACAGAACATATTGATGCAGAAGCCCGACGTCATGCAATTTTTACTTTAATAAAAATACACAGTGAGGAGGACACTGGCGGCCTATGCAACGTTCCAAAACATTCATCAACAAAGTTTCAGTTTAAAAAGTTATGGAATAAAAGATTCATGGAAATCCTCCAAGTAATGGAAAAGTGGAGGAAGGCCAAGGAACAGGTGGATGGATTGTGTGAGGAATAATATGAAAGAAATAGGAGTAAATGATGACGTCTGTCAGAAGAGAATGGAAGAAGGTAACTTGTTACGCCGACGCCAATTCATAGGATAAGGGCAGGAAGATTATGGGGACGGGACCATGTTCCTCACGTCCAGTGAACACCTGCGACTCGCCAGGTCCTACCTAGATTGTGAAACCAATGTAGATTTGTAAACTTTAGAAAGAATAAATCATTTATTGATTGATTGTCTTTGAACCCTGAAAATCCGTCTGCTCATTCTTAATATACTACTACGCTCTTTGTGTACATCTAGAGACGGACAGACGGTCTATTTAATCATGCGTTTTCGTTTATTCTCGCGCACCAACCTTCTGTCTGTTTCCCTCTGTAGCACAACGCAGGTACTCGAAAAACTGAACAAAAGCGACACGGCCAAGATAAAAGTATTAAACGTTTCAAGTTCCAAGGTTTTTTATCCTCTCGTACAAAAGAACGGCCGCTATGTTTACGTTTTGCTTTTAAAAATATTGGGTCACTGAATTACGAAAGTTAAATCAGCTTTTTCGGTTTTTCTTTGTGCAAAATGAATCGGTTGTTGCCAGAAAATGATCACATGGAGACAGAGGTGGCAGTGGAGCGCGTACATCTTGAGTGTACAGGATATACCGGAATACGGACACAAACTCGCGATCACAGAATTCTCTTGCAGACATCCTGAATAGTCTGAAAGACCTGATTTGGTTCCGAAGAGAGGTTAGCTAACCTCTCTATGGAACCAAACCACCATAATTCAAACCAGCCGGTTGGAATATTGGCGGCCATGTCCGATGCACAACGATCCTCCATGAAGAATTAAGTGCGCAAACTAAGATCTAAGAAAAAGAGGTAGATGTCGCAATATGTTCCTAGCACACCTAGTTTATCTACCACTCTAAACCTAAAACGTATACACACTGTAGAAAGAAAATATCTGTCGCAAGTCGTGGCTCTTAGAATAAAGCCGACGACCGCTTGAGTGCGAGGGGCGCTGGATGCAAGCGGCACGGAACTTATTTTCATTCTAGGGGCCTTAAGCTATAGCTATTATTACAGCTGATATAATAAAGGTGGAACTCACTCCACCTTACTTTTACAAGTGTAAAGTATATCTATGTTTAAACCGTTTCTACCTATAACATCGAGAAAATAAAAACAACACAAAACAGTATCTACCAACAGCCGGAGCCTTCCTTTGTGTCGCCAGCCGCTTGAGCTTAATTATGTTAATACTTTCAAACTTTAGCGAGCTACCAAATCCGTATCAAGATTTAGCAATTCCCTTAACAAAAATAAAAATAAAACATCTGTAAAAAAGACTTTTCAAACATTCCTGGACGCCAATTTACGCAGTACATGTGTATAGCAAAATTAGATCATTTAGCTACAGGACGCTTCGAAACGTCGCGATACTGTGACGTCACGAGGCGCAAAACTGCATATTTCTGCACACAAATAGAAGCTGGCTGTGCTTGTATATTTGCCGATGGAACTAGGGAAATGCGAACTTAACGAATGGATTTTTTTAGATGATGGTCGTTTGAATTAGGGGTCATACTTCAGTAAGTTAAGTGGGTGTGCGTTATTTTAAAAAAAGTCAAATTTCCAAACCATTTGAAACGTTTTAAGAATTATATTAAACCTTAAATACATAGCTTTTATATTTTCTATTAGTTTGAAAGGTCCATGACTAATACGAAAGTAGCGCAATTTCCAAAAAGGTATGCAATAGATCCCAAACAAACTTGTGGCAAACTGATTTGATCCGTAACCAGTTCGAACCAACAATAATCCAATCCGAGTCCCCATAATCCAAAGTTAGTTAAATAACACATTATTATGTTAATTCCAACATAACATTGTGGCAAACGCTAGTTGAATCCAGTTCACGGAGGAATGGCGTTTGAAATTCAAATGGCGTATTATACGTATCAAGGCAGCCGTCTGTCTGTTGGTGGTAACCACGTTAAGTCAGTTAACCCGATGTCTAATTTGACAAATCTCGGTTTAACCCGGAATCTACAGAACGATAACAAGCTCCGGATTGAATGCAAACATTTTTACTTTCATGTTTCGACGGCAGGCGGCTATCTGGCGGAATGCAAAATACTATGAGACCTTCTTTTCGAGACTGACCTGTAGATGACCTGAACTCAATCTGATAATATTCAAAGCTGATTGAAAACATTTTTATTATAATAGGCTCTCTACTCACCACCATCTCATCTGATGTTTTTTTGGTCGAAGATGAAGGACGTTTGCCTAGAAGTAACCTATTTAGTCTTGACTTAAAGACCAGGATCCCAAACCCCAGGTTATAGCTATTGGAAAACACAGACTCCGGCAAGGAATCCCGCTCCTTTGCTGTACGCACAATGAAAGTATTCCGACAACGTGTTGAGCGTATGGGTGGAATGTCCACCATTAAACGTTGGCGCATTGCCTTTCATCATACAGTACTGGTATTACCTACCTATTTAAATAAATGTTAACTTAGAACTTGTCATAACCAATCACTCATTATTGCACAGTACACCAATCACATGCACACAATTTGCTTCAAATTCAAACTTTGTCTCCTTGTTTTGCTAAGTTCCACGCTACAAAGTCGCTGCAGCCAAAGTGTCAATAATCACAATTTGTATAATTTTCTCACTTATTCGCTCACAACGATATCTTGGTGCACACCCACAGAAACTAGAGTCCATTCCTGGGAATTCGTTTATGTATATTTCATTGTGACTGGCTCGCTTGACTGGCTTGGTATCTCGTTCCCAACCATGCATTCCAAATTAATCAAATTATTTTAAGCTAGTTTGAATATAGAAACGTAGAAAATCAAATGCATATATAGTGATCATTCAGTTAACTATAGATCACTATGTGTTATTTCTGCTGGGGCTGTGGGAACTTTCTAAGTAGATACGGCCGTCCCGGATCTCAAGAGCAGCTGATGGAACAGGTTGGGCTTTTTGTCAGTAAAAGTCTGACACTCCCTTCCGCTCCACCCAGAGCGTAAAAATGGATTATTTATGTACTTATCTATTGAAAAATAACTCTCTTTTTTGGTTACTTTAAACAAAAACAAACCGGTGTTTTCTATCTACAACAAAAGTAAGAGTCTCTTTTAAATTCCATCCAATTCGTAGTGGATAAATGTTATGAGATCACACAGTGCACCAATCAACAGTCCAAATACTGCACGCATTTACCTGACCTTAGAGCTCGATCTATGTATGGCCCTTATAACACAGGATTTTTCCAGGCATAGGGGCCATCGAACAAAAATAACATGAAAAATCATATGTACATCTTTCTAGATATGAGTTTGTAATTTTTTTATG
The DNA here is from genome assembly GCA_943138885.2 of Tholera decimalis. Classification (NCBI taxonomy): domain Eukaryota; kingdom Metazoa; phylum Arthropoda; class Insecta; order Lepidoptera; family Noctuidae; genus Tholera; species Tholera decimalis. The sequence goes on from OW964550.2 coordinate 1,529,989, forward strand.
CCAAATAAACTATATTATATTATTTTGAGAATTGTATTTGATGAATAATACAATGCGTATACAATGATATAAGAATACGATAAATGTATGGACATTCGCGTATGCCACGTAAAGTATTGTAAAATCTACGACCTACAGAGTCTTTACATTACAACAAGAAATTAAAATATAGTATAGTAAAATACTGTACAAAGTTTGTATTCATAGCAAAATGAAAATAGTTCAATTAATAAATATATCTGTAAACATAAATAATGGCTCCTGTATATAATTGTAAACATAAACAATGACTCCTCTATATAATTGGACCAGCTTTGACGGTGCTAAAACGCTGTGAGGCGCCGGTCGCTTATGTTTTAGAAATAATTTGTATTAATAAACTTTTAACGGTTAATTAATAGACAGCCTTACCTATGAAATTTGAGAAGTATTCATCTGAAAAGTTACAATGGGCAACTTAACCTTTTCGACAGCAGTCCCTGAAATTAAGTGTTCATTATCAAAGTTAGTTTTTAACAACTTATTTGATCTGGATAGCGGCCTCATTAGGCAGGTACGTCGGGAGCTCGGCCTAGTTTAACCTCGTGGCTAGTACCATTCTATTGCGTTTATGAAGACTGTAACGACTGTCTAAAAATTTGCAATCCCTTGGAGGGAACCCTTTGTAGAACTGTTATAGCTGTCTTTATATTTTCGAGTTTGCAGCAAAAATTGTACAGAGTACCCAATTACGATTACAAAGTTTCTAGAAGGTCCATTGGAGCAAAATAATAGGATTTCCTTCAGTGAAAATACAATACCTACAAATGGCCAAGTTGTAAGCATTGCTGAAAAGTAAGTTATCGTAACCCGAGCAGTTTTGCGGAAACAGGAAGTTTTCCGGAACATTCCTTCCTTTCTATTTATAGATGTTTTATTATATACGTATCTTTAAGGGTAAGGTATAACATCTTTAAGGAAAGGACGTTACTCTCTTCTTAATGTAAATAAGGCTGGTAAGCATTGTAATTCTCACTGTCGTTTCAGGTAATTTTAAAGGTAAAACAATATTAATATTTCACACATTTTTAGCTTATGTCCTATGATAACAGAAGTTTTATAGGGCTTCAAAGTGGCAATGTACTATTTGTATAGGATGTAACAAGTTGTTAAAATAAGGGTCCAAATTATTTGCCTACCGTTTTCTAAAATAATCAGGGTCGGTGAACTATTAGATGATACCAACGTGATCTCATTGTGTCAAATAAACACATTATCTTCTTTTATATTCAATATAGATTAAAGTTGCCACTAGCATATTATCAATGAAACAAATTGTTTAGAAGATATAAGCAACTCAAAATGACTTACAACCAGCTGATCGGTAAGTGAAAGAATGTACCTACTGCGTTTGGAATATGCTTCCCGTGCGCGAATTCCGGGTCCACCCCGGGTCGGGGTGCTAGTAAACATTAAGTTATTAACAGAATATTGATAAAGTTATTAACCTAATCTGTATGTTTTGTTAACAGGTGGGGAGGGTCAGGAGCACGGGCCGGTGTTTCTGATGGAGCCCCCCCCTCGGCTGGTGTTCTCCAACAGCTCGGGGGCGCGGGCCTCGTGCGCGGCCCACGGGTTCCCCGCCCCGCAGATAGCGTGGCAGCAGCCGGATGGCACGCAGCTCGATGATGTGCCAGGATTGAGGTCAGTGGAGTACTTTATAAGGAAAATTTAGTAGGCTGAAAATGATGACACACAAGTCTACAAGTTACTAGTTTAGTTCGACGTCATCTCAATTTCAATTTGGTGATATAATTTTGATTACATAACATAACATAATCTTTATTTATTTCTCTCAAATAGGTACAACATAGGTTTACAAAATATAAAGCACAACAAGATAATATAGACCTTAGTGAGAGCTGGAGTCTGGGTTCGGCACCTGTATTACACATCTCCAGGCTCACACCGTTTAAAATTGTAAAAATTGCATTTAGGTACTATAAATACAAACATCACAGCTCCAAGTACTGAGAAGAGGTAAATTAAAAATGATACGGAAAATAAGATAAGTAAGCATGCTTTTTGTGTTTTGAAGATTGTTGTGTTTCTGACTGTATAAGTCCTCACGCATTGAGTGTGAGTAACTACAGGTGTCCGAGAGTGTGTGTGTGTGTATGATTAATAAGATGAAAAGACGCGATATATGAGTTGAGTGTATTAAGATTCGGATCGAAAATGATTTCAAAATATTTAAGATATTTTCAGTCTCTGCATAATCTAATTCAAGGAGCCAATTTTTTTGATTGGTTTGTTTTTATTCATATATAGGTATTTGAAGTCCGTATTTTATGGATAATATTACAGTATACAACGTGTAATTTAAAGGGTATATACATACCGAGTACACGGCTTCTTTGGATTATAACAAACGATATGGCAAGGGTTTTCTAATCCTATGTCTACATGTGTGGAGCATATTAGAAATTTCAATACATTGATACCAGAGGCCGAATTTTTCAAATTAAGAAGAACGAAGAGAATTATCGTTTTATTGGCAAGTGACGTGGAAAGTGATGACCCTCATAGTGCTGTGACACGTTTGTTATTACTGGTATTCAAGAAACATATGAAACCAATAATTTGGGGTCAATTCTGTGAGTCACTTATTTTGAGCTGAAACTTTGCATAGATACTCCAAAACCGGTGTTGTCTTCAGTCGTTTTAGATAGATATGGGGTTTCCGTTACACGTTGTATTTACATAAACATGGATTTGTAGTAGAAGCAAAAAGAACACTTTTCTTTTCCTATACGAAATATTCTAGCAGTCAAACATTTGATCAATTCAAAAACAAATAAATGAAACAATAAATCTCTTCATTTCTATCGACTACCAGGATAACAGAATCATGTAGAAGTGTCTTCAGGTATGAAATTAGAGCGATAAATACTCAGATAGTACTAGGAATGTTTGAATAAGATATCGCGGCCTGATCGCGCAAGTACCCTTGGTTTATTATGACTAACCCGAAGCTTTAGTCAAAACAGAAGTCTGACGTAGTAATTTAATAACCTCCCAATAAAGATGGTATCTTTACTAATACTAACAATAGAATACAATTACGTATGTAAGTGCTAACACTATGGACCTATTAGTCTGCAATAAAATCGTAATATAATTATTATTAATATTGATCTCTGCTCTCCTATCGCACAACTGTTAACCTGCACATGCAAGAGTAGAAGTACGTGTCGAGAGGTGCAAGTGCTAAGCAATCCCAACACAAGTTATCTGGCCTTAGAGTGAATACTGACTTCATCATCAAAACCACTGACTTTATTTTGATCATCATTTCAGCAATAAGACATCAGCTTAGTTACACATAAGCTTCCCAATTGTCAGAGATGAAAGGCATTTCTGAATCTAGCGTTTAAGCGAATAAAAATCATTTAATGTAGACGTACTTGTGTGTATGATTATACCACATTCTTCTATCCCTAGGATTATTTGAACTACATTTATCAACGACGTGATAAGACTATGGTAGTCATGTATGTGTCAACTTATAGAATTATAGAAAAAAACTGACATTAAAATCTAAACTATCCTCTAATCTAAGCCACATATCCCCAACTTGAACGGAACTTTGCCTGGCTACAATATGTTGTGCAAATAACATTTCCTAATACGTAGTGTGCCCAACATGGCGCGTCCATGTTCACGCGTAGTGTATACGTACAGCTATTTATTGCACTGAATAAGAAAGATCACACCCGGACCAGATGCGGCTCTCACGCTACATTACGCCGCGTTACTGAAGAGATGTGCACTGCTGGTTGTACTCTTTTCGTACAAGTTAACCCAAAACCCGTTGTATTTGTTAAGAAAAATACATACATAATTATATCAGAGCGAGATAATGTATTTCAAAAACTTTAAACACCTTGTAATACTTCGGTATCGAAACTTTGGTAAAAATAATAGATTTATGCGTTGGCATCAAACAGATATTGAACTAGTTAATATTTTGAAAATTATATGGTTTTTTTGCTGGTGTTATGTTTCATGCTGTAATTTTTTACAAAGCAAATACCTTCCTTTCGATTAGGATCAACATCACATCTCACCTTTATTTTCCAAAGGGTCATGTCCATAGTACTGTGGCGGTCTGCTATGCGAGCGGTCAGCCTGTTGCACTGGCTGGTATAGTTTGAATTCAGATCGCAATGTTGGACATGCGAAGGAATTGTTTTTTAAGAAATGGACAGAGCGGCTTAGAACGCCGCATAGCAAACTCGTCATCATTTTAACTTGAAAAATATATTTAGATTGTCTTCCATAAATGTGAACATAATTATACAGGGTTAATCGTAAAACACCGAACACCTCTCAGGACTATGTTACCAACATCACAATCAACAACTTTTGTTCTATGACTTTTAAAAATTCGTCATATTTTAGTTCACCAGATTTTCATACAAAAATAAAAATATTTAAATTGAACGCCCTAAATGTTACGAAGTCTATGCGAAGCAAAAGAAAGCGATTTATACTATCGCTTTCTTTTGCTTTATACTGTTATTATTTTTACTATTTTTTATTTTTGTATGAAAATCTGGTGAACTAAAATATGACGAATTCTAAAAAGTCATAGAACAAAAGTTGTTGATTATGATTTTACAATTAACCCTATATACAAAGTATAAAACCTATAGTGTTTATATTGAAATTCCCGAGTACACACGCGCCCCCGTTACAGTACCTATCCACATTTCGTCATTTATGTTCCGATGATCTAATGAAACATTTACATATCAAGATTTCTCCGTGACTAGAAAAGTAAGTTAAGCTGTTGATCCCGGCTGTCATTGGTAGATCTATAAGGGTCGCTATGAGTACTCAAAAGCCAGAAAATCTGTCACCAGTCTTACCCAGTAGCTGGGTAACACAATAACCCTTGGTATTGTTTTACCCAGCTACTGGGTTTTGGAGGTCAGTTATTCAGTTGCTCCATGTAGAACACTAGTACTCAGCTGTATCCGGTTAGACTAGAAGCCGACACAGGGTAAAGCAAGGTATAACTGGCCACTATCAATAACTAGCCACTTAATACTTAATCTATTTTTAATAAGAATATTGTTTTATTTGTGCCATCTATGAATGTATCAAACGAATGCCTTGTCATTCATCATTCATAGTAGTTCAACTTTTTTTCGCTACACATCCCAGCGTCAAAGCAAACGGCCATTTTATGACAGTTGGTGTACGTGGCTTGACATGTACTGTACATGACTACGTAAATGTTAGTGGCTAAGTTTTTACAAAATTGAAATTACTGGTGGTAATAATTAGCATGTGTGAAAGAATAGGATATTTCTACGTGTTTGCATGGTAAGTTATATGAATCTTTATCTTAATTGTAATAAAATCTTAAATGAGCCGTTTTTAAGAGGGTGACTAGTTTCTGAAGTAATTTTTTGCATATTTTAGTTATTGGCCACAAGAAGAAGAAGAAGCTGCAAAAAAGGAAAGAAAGAGACTGCAAGAAGAAAAGAAGAAGGAAAATGAGTACATTATACCTAAGAAGAAAACCAAGAAAAAAAGTGATGGATAAAGTCAAATAAAGATAATTAAAGAAGATTTAAGTACAGAAAAGACTGAAAATACATATGAGGTTATTGAACAATTAGTTTTTTGTGATTTTTGTTTGAATCTTACGAAATTATACGTAGGGTTATTGAATGTAACCAGTGTAAAAAACGGTTTCATTTAAATTGTATTCCGTCATATGACAGAATCCATGTACCTGTAGAAGATGAGGATAAGTTTTTGTGCCACATCTGCTATTGAGAGAGTAACACTGACTCATCTGACGGTGATTGTAATGCCTTATTTAGTACTGCTTGTGAAGAAGCGCGAAAGCAAGGCTTCGGTTCTAACTTTATTCTATAAAACTATATTAATGTTAGATTTGTTGATTTGTTGTTCGTGTAAATTAAGAAAGTTCCTATGTCGTATTATTTTTGATCTCATATTAATATTACGGGTAAAATATGTCTAGTATGTCTTGTATATGTATAGTCTGACATAATGAATGTTGTTTTGTTTAAAGTTCATTTTTTTATGTTGCTTTTTTTTAGTAGGATGAAACTGAAACTTTTTTCATGTGGCCAATTAATAGTTTAATCACGGCCAGTTTCTAAAATTTGTGGCTAGTAACTACCAAAAAGTGATAGTTTTTTGTTTCTATTAAAATTTTATACAACATATTGTTTTGTTTTACTTCTTAAACCTCAAATTACATAAAAGAATATTCATATTATTGTGTATCATTACAATAAATCCAATATCATAACTTATTTATACATAATCCAAGTATGACTTGGCGAAAATGCTTAAGTGGCCAGTTACTGGTGGATTTACCCCAGTCGGGTAAAAAGGTAAGCAGATGATGAAAGTTGTATGAAAAAATTCAGAAGGAAATTTTGGATTTACCATCTGTGATTTTTCCTAACCTGGAATCTAACCAGCCAGCTACAAAAGCCAGACAATCAACCAACAGACTACCCAAACTCTTACAAAGGTAAATAAACACGTACTCGTATCGGAGTTCATGTATAATATAACAAGGAACACAGCGCCACCTGGTGCCAATGCTGCAAAGTACTTTGTTTTGTAGCAGTAGCGCGGCCAAGTACTGTGAGGTTGTTTGAGTGTATGAACGAAGAATAAGGGATGATACGGTAATACGTGAATTTTACTTTCAGATTGGCTTGGGAACGTTAATATGATGCGTGAGGAAGTACAATATTATATTGACTTTTAGTTATTAATATTTTGAATTACGAGTAAACATGAATATGTATAACTTGATTGTAATAATTTTTATTAAAGATGATTGTAGTAATGTCAGTAGATTTCACATTACTAGCAATTCTATACTCTCCACATTAGCGACCTGGTCCATTTGTTATAAACAAAGTCTCCCGCTGTTTGCGATAAACTCAAAAACTACTGAACAGGTTTTCTTATGGTTTTCTTCAACGTATACAACGTGTAACGGAAACCCCATATCTATCCAAAAGGGCTGAAGACAACATCTGGTATGGAGTCTCTATGCACAGTTTCAGCACAAAATAACTGACTCAAAGAATTGATAGGTACCAAATTATTGGTTTCATATATTTCTTGAATACCAATCATAACAAACGTGTCACAGCACTACGAGGGTCAATAACTTTCCACGTCACTTGCCAATAACACGATAATCCTTTTCGTTCTTCTTAATTTGAAAAATTTGGTCTCTGGTATCAGTGTATTGGAATTTGTAATAAGTTCTACACACGTAGACTTAACTTAGGATTACAAAACCCTTGCCATATCATTTGTTATCATCCAAAGAAGCCGTGCACTTGGTATGTATATACCCTTTAAATTACACGTTGTATAGTTCAACAAAATAGTTCAAACAAACGACAATGGCCTAATAGCAAAGGTGTCAGACTTGTGATCGAGACGTCGCGTGTTCGAACCCCATTATTGCCGTGATCCCACTCCAGACACAAACATATTTAGCTTAGTTAGAAGGATTATCAAGATTGCTAGTAATGTGAAATCTACACACATTGTTAGTACTATCTAAAAAAAAAAATTTGAACGCGTACTTGAGCCGTTTGGGGACGAATTCTATACACATTGGTGTTTCTTAAAGCCGGTACGAACCATATAGTTGTACTATAGTTCCCTAGATAGCATTGACATCAAAATAGATGGCACTATGATTTTGTTACCGGCATTTGGTTAGGATCTTTGCTATACAAATAAATGAGAGTTCCAACCTAGATCAATATACCTATTTAGTAGTTTAATTTCAAATTCTACTTTAATAGTATATACACAAAGTTCAACTCCCCTTAAGCATTGGACAATGTAGCTAACATGTTTTTTTAAATCTTGATGTACACACCGTCTAAAACGGGCCATGAATACAAGAATGAAGTCTCGCCTATGCCTCCCAAGATACAGGTGGTTGTTTTGAGAGACAGCAGGCTATGTATTATTCTCAAATTATCTTTATTGTAGCTACTAAGACTCCTTTAATCGTGTGGCTGTGTTATAAATAAAAATATTGTTGTTATTACACATGAGAGTGTATATAGAGGCTCGGTCAGATATGGCTCGCCACAGCTACTCAAGGAGAGCTCTTCTAGCTCGGCTACAAGTTAATGTAGGAACCACTAACAGAGCGCACTTCAGTGGAGAGTAGTGTAATGTGCTTTTAGGAGAAAAACTTGTTGCAGTTGATACACTGTCAAAGAGATAACGATATTATGCATCCGGTACCTAATAATATATTTATTGAAATAAAAAGTCACAATACCCCTTGTTTCAGCCGCGAACTAAGTTTTCAGCAGAATAAAACACCAAGATGGCTTTATACAAACATATGTAAGTTCAATATTTAATATGTAATCTCCATACAAAATGGCGCCTAATTCTCAATATACGATGCCCGTGGCACAGATACGAAGCACAATACTTCCCTAGAGGCTTGAATGGTGACAGTGAAAAACTATCGACCGCAATAAAAACGGATAAAGAGTTACAAAAACGTTTCAGTCTCTGGTGTTAGCATTAATTTAGTTTAATCAAAGACTTGATGTCGACAACTGCAGCAGACTAAGACCAAAAGTGATTTGTTAGGAACTTTCTGTAATTGGTTGTTATCACGACGCACTTCTGAAACACCGTATGTATTGATTAAAAAAAAATAACCTGTAAAATCTTATAGACAGAAGGTAAAAAGAAAAGGTAAAGTAAAGGCCTCCTCACATTTTTTATTGATAATAGGTTCGCGTTTGACCAACATCTCACCTGATGGTAAGTGATGATGTAGTCGAAGATGGAGCACGCTTACCTAAAATACCCTTAGGTTATAGCTATCGGGAAACATTGACTCCGGGAGGGAATTCCACTCCTTAGCTGTACGCATAATGAAGGTATTCCCAAAAGGTTTTACTGAAAAGGAATGGGCTGGGATGGAAAGCCACCACGCAGGCTCAGTATAGTTTGGTGGATAATCTAAATACAAAAATGCTAGTTTTTCAATAGTCGTGGCTTTTTCATTAAAAAGCCATTTTACATAACCAAAACAATTCCAAAACAGAATGATCACAATGCAAAATGCAGAATTAGTAAATCACCACAGCGTTAAACCTTGAATTTGAATTTATGGTTAGCGGTGCAAACGGTATATCTTTAAAATAATCCAAGTGTCGGTGGGTTCGGAGGAGCGTCATGAAATATGTATCAGACAGTGTGAATAGTTCTCCGTGACGGCGGTGTGACGGGGGCACACCGGCCGCGTGTCTACACGACCACTCTTTTTCTTTCATTTTCATTTGCCGTCTGTGCAGATATATCCTTTGTGAATTTTTTGAATGTTCGTTTGAGGCTCCTTTGTGTTGTATTTGAAAAGAAATATGGTTCTAGAGGTGGGTTATCCGTTTTATTTATTTTGATGACGACGTTAGGAATATTTTTCTTTCTGAAATTATGTTTGTTAGCTACTTATAACGCGTATAAGTTAGGAAAATCACGAACTACTTTAAAGTCTCCCCCTATGACAAGGCCTATAACAATTCACAAAAGGTTGAAGAACATGTTTTCGAACATAATTAAGTACTCGTACCTACCTAATATACCTAATACCAATACATGAGACCACTTAACGTTATCAAAATCCACATGATACCCTCCTTGCCCTTTAGGTACTCTAAACTATGTACAACTATTATTTTACGCCCTCACTGCTGACTGCCTAAACTAACATTCAATATTATAACAACAGAGGACGCAGGCCGGTTGGGGGAGTGGGAGAGTATATTAAAACCCAGGGCGGTCATAACTAAGTTTTGACGTACTAAGCTGATAAAATCCTCTTGTTCATCCTAACTCTGGGGTCTAATCGAGTGTGAAGAACAAATAGTATCACGCGTCACTTAATTTATGAGAACTAAAAGAGTTTTGTGTACTTAGGCTTGAATAGGCATATAATAATATAAATACATAGATAGATAGAATATATTTTATTGTGCACCAAAACTTAAACACACCTATTTAACAATATTGCTAATTCGATGATTAAAACGAAACGGTGGTCTTATCGCTGAAAGCGATATCTTCCAGACAACAATAAATCCAGATAAAAATATATTCGATTTTAACAAAAATGTTAAATTTTGCCACGAAGTTTTTAAAGACTTGACCGTATATATTCGACTTAATCGTTGAAAAAATTTTGTTTTTTTGTTTTGTTTATGGTGGCAAAGTCATTCACTAAATAATGTTTAATAATAGACATTATCAAACCCAAATAAAAAAGCAGTTTCAAAATTATAATTTCAGTGCAACAACGCGCTACTCTGAACAAATTCCCAGTGTGTCTTCCCCTTAACATCTGCTATCGATCGACCAGTTATTTTTATTCTTTGATTTTTAGCGACTTTCTGTAAAATAACTCGTAAATACCTATACGATACGACATGTCAGAACTTCAAAAGTCAGAACTATGACCAGCTTAGTTCCGCCGTGAATAGGCAAGGCGATAGAGATATAAAAGAAACGTCACGTTTGCACAAAATTTATGTGTTGTGTCCTCAGTAGTCGCGTGTCATGTAAGAAATAAAATGCGCTTTTATTGAGAGGGAATGAGCCGTGATCCTTCACGTGGGTCCAGTGTGGGTTGTCAGATATCGCATGTCTTTGGCAGTTTTATTTTGTGACAAATCTCTCCCATTATTGACGTGATTATTATTGAAACTTAGGATTAACTGATTACTATTTATTATTATATTGACATTTATTTCATTTAATAATACATTTCTCATTGGATAATTTGTTTAACAATTTCATGATCATGAGCAATAATAAACTTAAATGTAATATGTATTTTTATATTTGCACGCCGAAATTAAAGGCAGAATAAGAGAACAATATTGTACACTTTACCAACCTTCTGTATCTTATTTATGCAAATAAATGAATTTGAATTTCAGTTCTACGACATGTCACAATGCCTTCCTTTACCGTTTTATGTGCAGTTCCTATCTTGAATCCACGACTAACTAGTCGTAAGTACTTGGTTACTGAACTAAGTATTTTTTATAGTATCGTTATATGTATGTATGTTATTACGCTTACACATCTTGATTACCCATCTGATGCATTCTATAGTTTGAACTATGATTCATTTGGAGAGCGATTACAGTTGTAAAAATGACTACCCTCGACACAGCAAACGTTGAAGATCAACTCGGGCGGCTATTAAACCACAAGATCATTCATTCTTATGTTAACGGAACCTTATTTCGTATATATTGCGCTATTCCTTTCTGGATGTCTCTTTCGGCATTACATCACATTAAGCGCAGGCCATATTGCCCGCAGCATCTAAATATGGCGCCGCTTCCTGATCTCACTCGATCAATAGTTTATGCTATATTGAGAAACCGGGCCTAATACGACGTCTGTTTAAGTCCGAGAAATAAACATAGTTTAGAGTAGATCAAGCATATGGTTTGAGTCGCGATATTCTCGTCGAAAACATTTTGCCCGGATGAAGTTTTAAAACATATAATAAGGGTTTTTTGAGGGAGGAAAAAAACGGAACCCTTCTATGATTACTTAGTTGTTCGTCTGTCTGTCCCTCATGGCCCTTCATTTCGGGAACGCATGTAGATATTGAGTTGAAATCTACAGACTATCCTCTCCTTCAAGTTTTGAAAAAATCAAAATTATAAATTTACTTAAAAAGATGTAACCGTTTATGCCGCAAAATGCATATTTCGACACTCTAATTAATGATTTTTAATATAGTCCATTTTTTAAATTAATTCTTTAAATTATTTGCTTAATATAACTTGATAAATTGTAAGTATTCAATTTAGCACAACTGCCAATTCGTCCCTCTGTGAGTATTGTACGTGCCTTTACGTGACTTGTAGCGGTAACGATGAGGATGTCATGTGTACAAGGTGGTGAATGAATTATGATAATGATGATTAAAGATTTTATCAGAAATAAAAGAGATACATTATCTTATTACGAAACAAATTTTGGAAACATTACATGCAATTTTAAGTTTATGTAAGTTATGATTCCAAATTTGGTTTGTACAAATATCAAAGAGAGGTAGTGCGGGGAACAATATTAAATTAGCTAGTCGCGAACATTACAATATCGGTATGACGTTGGATCAAGTTTACTGTCTTGACTCCAAGATATCAGTCCTTGTTGTGCGTATATGCAATGGATAAGTTCACAACAGACTAACTACACAGTACTATCTAAGAATGTTTTATTTGCGTATTAATTTGTTAATAAGTAATTGGTGTACCTTGTGAATAATATAAATAAACTCTACAGTCATCCTTTCTCCAAGATCCTCAAGAAAATAACCAAATATTAACTACAATATCTCAAGGACCAAGCGAACATGCATTGTCAAGACGTGACACCAGTTTGAAACTAAACGTACGCGTACCGAGCCCATGTGTCGCAATAAATAACCTCTATTTTCTGTACAATACAAGTGATATTTTAAGGTAATATTCCCTGGAGGACGGCGGTAAGCCATCTAAAGCCAAGGTTTAAGCTTACCGACCCAACACCTGAATCAGGGCTAGGTTTTGAATTTTATCGTATATTCTACGACAATGAAACGATTAATCTGCGTTCACAGGGAAAGAAAGGCAGTCCGGTCAGACAGCTTAATTATACTTATCTCTAGAAACAAATCGCTGAATTCCTTGATCATTATTTTAAATGGAGTAAGCTTTTAAATGGCCAGCTAAAGTCTAGATTAGTCCTACACAGGGTGACTGTTAAGGCTTTGACAAGCTTTGAGGCAGTTATAGAAATGTTCAAAATATATAAAAAAAATATTCTCATTTGACCGATACATAATTATGTTGGTTCAATTTTTAAAGTTATTCTCGGTTCTAAAAAAGTTAATACATGTTTACCTCTAGTGCGTCATAAAAATAAATTAAATTTGTGTTTACTAAATCTTGTTTCCACATTTTATAAACATGATTTCTTAGTTTTTATTTGAAAGTGTTAAAATTATTACAATCTTTTATATAATAGTTAGTTCATTAAGCGACTACAAATGAAAGAGAATCTCGTATACTGTGAAGCCATTTTTAACCGACTTAAAGGGTATTCTTTCTAGTTGGTCCCATTGTTACGAAATTAGGATCTGATGATGGGATTCTGGAGAAATCGAGGGAACTCTTCAAATATTATGGGCACACCTATAGCGTTTTGGGTATTTCTTATAGTACCTTGAGCAGTTGCTTTTGAAAAGTATCATTTGACGAAGTTGAACTGATGATGAAGACCACAGATGGCCACTGAAACTACTCAATAATAAGTATTTCGTGGATTGCGATTCGATTACTTGAGTACGGATGTTAAACACTTTATGCTCGTCGCAATGTATACGAGTATGGTGATGTAGAGCTGATGGTCAAGTACCAGGAGAACTCCTCAAAAATTAACGGCTATGCATCGGGAAAAGCAATATTTTGTAAAAGGTGATAAGTTGTTGACATTATGGCTTTTGTAACTAGATAAATTACACACCGACCCACTAAAAAGCGTGAAAACAAATTTTTAACAAAAAATAGAACCGACTTCCATATCAAAACACTACAAAGGCAAAAATAACTTTAATTTCGGAAGACGGTGTGAAAAAAAAAGAAAATCCACAACCAATAACACCGACTACCGAAATTAAAGTTATTTTTGGCTTTGTAGTGTTTTGATATGGAAGTCGGTTCTATTTTTGTTAAATTTTTTTTAAATATAAATTTTTGCTTTGTTAAAAAGAAATTATGATTTTTTAAACTTTTAATTAACACTTTCACACTTATTTTCATTCAATTCGTATTGGTCAAATTATAATTATGAAAACCTTGACATATGTCTATGATGCTCTTTTGAGGAAAGCAACACACAGATTCACATTTCAAATAAACAAACGTTAGTAATCGTATCCAATGGAAGCACAAAACATTTCGTGTATCGCCGTCAAAGAGATGGATGGCTGTCTTATCTCGTGTGATAGGCATCACGTCGTAATTCTTACTTATCACCGCCATCACCGCGGATGGTAATCCTGGCACCATCGGCACGCGACCGGTGATGAGGGGGCGGGGATCCTTTAAAAGCTGCCGCTAATTTCAGTAGGTTGAGGTATACTTTGTAGATTTTTGTGGTACAAAATGTGAAGTGTTTTCAAATTGTTCGAATATACATATAAAGATTTTTGTTGTAATGAGATAGTCTGATAAGTCAGTTTCTAGATTCAGTGAAGATATTCTAATCTACATTGAAAATATTTTTTATGCACTAGCTAATTATCTCTTTCAGAGATTAACACGGATAAACAGACGGGCAGACAAAAAAACTTTTTTGCAAAAAATAAAACCGACTTCCATATCAAAACACTACAAAGCCAAAAATAATTTTAATTTCGGTAGTCGGTGTTATTGGTTATGTATTTTCTTTTTTTTTCACACCGCCTTCCGAAATTAAAATTATTTTTGGCTTTGTAGTGTTTTGATATGGAAGTCGGTTTTATTTTTTGCAAATAAGTTTTTATTTTCGCGCTTTTTAGTGGGTCAGTGAATTTTCCAAATCGATTCGTAAATGACGGAGTTATGCGCGAACAAAAAACGCAATGCACAGTAAACGAAAAGATCATCAAGGTAAATTATTTTTTTCGACTTTTTTTGATTTTTCAGAAACGGCTCGTCCGAATTCGATAAAATTTTCATGGGACCATTTGGAAAGTATACTCTTTCCAACAAAAAAAGAATTTTTCAAATCGGTTGGCAAGCGACGGAGTTATGCGTGGACAAACATAAAAAAAAAAAAAAAAAAAAAAAAAAAAAATACAAACATCCGAATTGAGAACCTCCTCCTTTTTTAGAAGTCGGTTAAAAATTAAAAATAAGTTTATTGGTATTTTAGTTTTGTGTGAATAATAAGCGCTCAAAAACAGAATGTTTAAGTCACAGACAGAAACTACAATTTTGTTATACAGTATGTTAACTAACAGACGGCGTTCCCGTTAACCCGCAATAGTATGGCACCCATACATGCTAAAAAAATATATTACTATTCGAAAAAAAAAATGTTTTTTTTTTATATTAAAATATTCACTAAAAATGTTAAATTGATACGTAAAAGAAACACTCTGTACACGCGTACTTGAAGGACGGCAACGTCGCAATTTATTTATGAATGCGTACGCGTGTACAGAGTGTTTCTTTTACGTATCAATTTAACATTTTTAATGAATATTTTAATATTAAAAAAATAAATAAAAACACTTTGTTTTCGAATGGTAATATTCTTTTTAGCATGTATGGATGCTATATTATTGCGAGTTAACGGGAACGCCCTCTGTTAGTTAACATACTGTATAACTTCAACATGCAAACTAATAAACAAGTAGATTATTTAACACAAGCAGCTTATGAATCAGTCTACAACGTTCCCACTGTTGGGACCCAGATCTCCCGCCACGAGGGCTCAGTGTGGGTTAGTGGATATCACATGAATATACAAATTATAATACCAATATAGAACAAACGTGTTCTAAAAGAAATCATACAGAATCAAACGGAAAATCCATATGAGCTCCTTAGTAGTCCAAAGTTAAGCTTACAGACTAACTGACAAAGGCTTGTACTGACAGGACGGGTCTACTCAAATCTGTGTGGTTCTTTCCTCAAAAGGCCATTTTCAAAATAATCTACATAATCTTCATAAACGATTGTGAATATGTGAACTATGTAGGTTATTTTATTCGAGTTAAACATGATTGTCTGACAGTTTGAGTGCTTTTTGCGGCCTACCCAAACGTCCTCGCCTTAGTATTGTTCATCAAATCGTTAAGCTCCTTGTTTTAAGTTGAGCTATACGTCATTTGACAAATGCTTGCACTGTATGGACAGGCTTACTCAAATCTTTGAGCATCTTTCTTCAAAAGATCGCCTCAGACTGAAACCTACAAGGTTCCCATATAATTAAACCAGTATAGATTGTTTGGACTTTAAAAGAGATGGACCCCTGAGTTTGTTTCGGTATTTCTTCTCAGGGTAGTCAGTTAGGAAACACCGGCCTCATCTAGTTAATATTTACGAAAAAATGACGTGTAAAAGTGTTACTTAATAACCAATTTGCAAAATAAAGATCATTTATAAGTTGGAGACAATCGTATAAATTTCTACGCAATAATCTGGCAAATGAAGGTAAAAGAATGTAAGTAGGTTATTAAGGTGCACAGGTTAAGTAAACTTTATTCTTATTGATGATGCTCTGGTTATCCACTATCTCACCAGATGGTAAGCGAAGAAGTGGTCGAAGATGAAGCACGCTTACCTAGATGGAACCTATTCACTCTTGACTTAAAGATCCCTTTAATTTTCTTTTTTTTTTTCTGTGTGGGAAAATCTTCAAATGAATCATCCCACTACTCCGGCTGGACCTTGGTTATAGTTATCAGGAAATAAAGACTCCAGTATTTAACTTACTATTGCGAATATTGATAAAAGCCAGATAGATCCAAACGGTTAACAGAGATACTATTGCCTGTCAGGGATAAGACTATGCAGAATATCACCCAAATAGACAAAGACTACTACGTAACCCGTGGGTATGTACCCAGAAAGTTCGATTAACCTCGCCTTGCTGGTGAAGGCCGCTTTCGAAAGCGTCCTTTGTGATACGACGGCTCCGCTAATTAATTCCCACCCCCATTGTCTTTGAATATTTTAGTTTTGTACTTGATTTATGTATGTATCCAATTTGTGAGAACTGGTTTTATTTACGATAATTTAGGTAAATTCTAGGTAAATTTTAATATGTTAACATGGACACCCATCCGTGAACCTCGACAAGCGTTGCTTAACTTTTAAGATCGCCCCACGGGACTAGTATTATTTAAACACGAGTTCCTCCGAAAAAACTCGAAAAAAATATATTCATTTATTTTTTTAATTACACTTATACAACGTGTAACAGAAACCCCATATCTATCCAAAAGGGCTGAAGACAACATCTGGTATGGAGTTTCTATGCACAGTTTCAACTCAAATTCAAAGACTTGATACCAAATTATCGGTTTCATATATTTCTTGAATACCAATCATAACAAACATGTCACAGCACTACGAGGGTCAATAACTTTCCACGTCACTTACCAATAACACGATAATTATTTACGTTCGTCTTAAGTTGAAAAATTCGGTCTCTGGTATCAGAGTATTGGAATTTGAAATAAGTTCTACACACGTAGACTTAGGATTACAAAACCCTTGCCATATCGTTTGTTATCATCCAAAGAAGCCATGCACTTGTATGTATATACCCTTTAAATTACACTTTGTATATGTAAGTGTCGTCTTATATTTATGTTACATGACGCTTAAGAAATTAGCATTCATCCTTATTATGTGTGCAACTAACTTATATGTGCTGCTTAAACATTGTATAGATTCTGACTTATAAGCTTTTAAACAAACGGTTGCTACAGAAAACGCACGTGATATTTCCATGACAATATACCATTAATTACTTACCGTGTTGCTGTAACGTCCGGGTGTAATCGGAACACGCAAATACTTTTCTAGATTAAACTCTATTATAGTAACGACGAAAGCAGTGTGGTGCGTCGAATCGAAACTTATCATCAACATCTTAGTCTTTTCACAACACAACACAGCGGCAAAAGCGTAATGGCTAAAGTGTTGTGAACGAAAGGTCACCGGTTCGAACCCCACCTATTACATTAATGCCGTGAACCCATTCCAGACACAATCATATTTAGCTTAACTGGAGTGGTGACACGATTGCAAGTAATGTGAATTCTACCCACACGGCTAGTTCTAATTTTAAAAAAATCTTTGAATGGCCTCCACGCCAATCGAATGAATACTAGTGTTTTACATGAAGTTACTTCCTATCTGATGTCCACAGCACAGTAGCGGGGTAACAGGATACCAAAACTGATGTCAGATTTTTGGCTTATGACTAACCGTAGCGACTGTCAAAGAAAAACAAATGACATGGCAACAATGATGAGGAACGTCGATGTTGATTGGCATGGAGGAATAATGTAATGTTGAGATACCATCCTCGAGATCATACACGAGATCTTCAACTCGAAACGTATCATTTAATTATCCTGTTTAGAAACGCCTGACTCAAACCGGTATTTAGATATCATTTCGTAATCCTCTGAACTGTATCGTTGCGAACGATGAAAGTGTATTTTATACAAAACAAGGATCTCCACTCCGATTCTAGCGCAGATTAAGGACTGTTATTTCAACAGTAGAATCTTTAGATAAAGATATTTAGGGATAAGCTGTCAGATTAAGTGCTCTTTAAATCAATGGATGTCTTATAAATTAGTTACATTCGTTTTAAAAGACAGGGCACTTAGTTTGCAAAAGACACATGATTTGATTGAAAGGTTCTCGCTATGCGCAACATTTTCAACGACCAAAGCTGCAGGCAATAGCTAGTAAATAGTTATAAGACATTTCATTTTAACCCCTCAAGTGTCAACGGTACACCGTTTTTACATTACGCCACGGCTCACATTGGACGATGTATTTTACGTTTATGTTGCAAGTAACACGATGTGGCTGTATCATTCGACTAATCGATTCATACTTGACCGGTTTTAGTAACATTTTAAAGGGAACACCACTAAAATGAACGAAAAAAATGTTTACAAAATGCATCTATGGTTTTTGTTGTGACGCCGCAGACTTTTTCGTTGTGCCTACACGTTATTGAGTTATCGTGTGTTATTTCATGTGTATGACTTCGAATGTGAGTGAAAATTATAAAAGTGAATACATATATGTGATATGTTTTCACTTTTGATATGTTTTAACACTGCGAGATAAGGTCAGTTTGATTTGCTTTTGAATTTGAATTTGAATATATACCATGATAATGGCCATAAATTGCCGATTTATCCTTTTTTTTGAAAACCTACCCAAAAATTGATAATATAATTTGAGAAATTGATTTTCAATATAAAACGCGGTAGGGTTACAATTCGTACAATAATATGTTTATATTTTTATGGAAGATTATTCTAATTACATTTTGACGTTATTTTAATATTGAGTCTGCTTATGCGGGTGGCCTCCCAAGCCGTTCTCTCTTTTGTTAAAAACAATTTCTTCGCATGTCCAACATTGTGATCTAAATTCAAACATTTCAAACTATGCCAGCCAGTACCGTATAGTACATTCTCCTCCTCCTGGGGGTTAAAAAAAATTAAGGCAAAAACAAATATTTTTTTCACATATACAAGATTCATGGTAACCCCCTAACTAGGGTCGGAAAATTCGATAATAATCCAGGGTGATCCAGAATAGACCCAGCTAGAGTCTAGCTTTTCGAAGTTAAGGTCTTAGAATAGCTTGAAATATCCAAAACCGACCGAAAAATTATATTCCTAATCCAGATTACCTGAATATCGCTAACTATCATGACCACTAAACATTACCCTTTATCATTATAATATTACTTATTCAATCAATAAAAAATTTAATAGTTGGTAATTGGGTAAAGAAGACATTAACTTAATCAATCGGAAAAACATTCACCACCAAATAATTAAAACTCATAAGAATACCAGAGTCTCAAATACAGGACGAGAACTATCATTCCAACAGACACGTTAACCCGTCAGCGTTATGACTTGATGCCAAAAGTTTACCATCGTGGCAAACCGCATAATTCATAGAATCTAGAAATTATCGAAACATTGATTTCAACCAGGAAAGATGATTCCCAAAAATCCACTTAATTATTTAGGTAGATTTTCTACCAAGTAATTCCGAATGCTTCCGTGAATGGCCGATCTATTCCACATAAGAAATTGCCTGCTGTGAGATATATATAATCAAAAAAGTACATTCAACATGCGACATTCGAGGGGTTAAAGACTTATCTTCAAAATTCCTTCTGTGCACGAAAACAACGTAATATAGCGCCGCCTGCTATTGTTAGATTTAAGTACGTACCCATATAAGGTAACAACGAGTTTTCTTCCTAAGTTTACTCTCTACAATTTGTATTACCTAAAATATGTAAAGAATATAAATAAAGCCATTTTATGTACCTACCAGTTCGGAATTTCAATTAAATACAGTCCACTTGCTACACCTTCTAATCCTAACTTCCAAAAATATATGTGAATTTCTGCTTGTTACAACGGGTAGACCTTTGCCTGGGTTAGGGTACTTATGGATTACCTTTTTGTTTTCCACTGGGTAAGAAGGCCTAATATTGTTCTACGGATTGGTATTTTAAGAAATTAGATTTGACATTCAAAGGTGTCTCATATAAAGTCTATTCCATATTATTAGAACTTAAAACGGGATATTTTTTTTTTACCATGTGTATCGTTTGTAATCCCGTTTTAATAATACTGAGTTAGTAACCATGTTAGCTTAAAAACTTATACCTATTCCATATGCCATAATTAGTGGATAATATTTCAGTGCACCTATTATATAAATTGTAAAAACACCCAAAATAATATGAACTAATTCCTTTACTCCCAAAAACAAAGTCAAACAATAGACCCTCAGTTTCCGTGTTAGTAAACAACTCGCACGGCTTTCAGATTAGCGTGCAGCATGTATAAGCGTGACGTCATCGCAATTACGTCATAAATAGCTGGAACAAAAGAAGGGGGCACAAAGATCGCCTTTGTTCGGTGTGAGCTTGTTTGTATGTTGTGACGTTTATAATAAGATGTACTAACACGGATTAGGGGTGTGTTGTAATTGTATGAACACTAGGCTCATATCTTACACAGGCTTTTTCCAAGGCTTCGCTTCTACTGCGATAAAATATACTTAATACCTAGTCTGTGACATACTTATGATACGCTTATCTAACAGCGTAATTGAAATGACATGAAATATTTATTTTGTAAATTGGTTATAAATAACACTTTTACACGTCATGTTTTTTTGCGTGTTAAGTTTAGCTAGATGAGGCCAGTATTTCCTAACTGACTACTCTGAGAAGAAACGCCGAAACAAACTCAGAGGTCATAGTCTCTCTTAAAGTCCAGAAAATTTATATTTTTATGTGAGCAGCATGTAGGTTCATGTCTGTGGTATTCTTTTGAGGAAATAACCACGCAAATTTGAGCGGACTGTCCAGACAGTGCAAGCATTTGTCAGTTATCGTGTAGCTCAACTTAGAACTTAAGGAGCTCAACAATTTGACAAAAAATACCAACGGACATTTGGGTAGGCCACACAAGTACTCAAACTGCTTGACATCATTAAATAAATTATAGTGAAAGTAAAAACAACGAACAAAGAATAACCTACATTGTTCTCACATTAACAATAATGAAATAATTATATATATAAAAAAAAACAAAAACAAAATAAGTAGGTTTATACAATACTTAACAAAACAAATATTTTAATCAATAAAAAATGAATCAACTATCAAAATTTAAAAAATAAAAAAGGCTCACGTATATCACTCTAGCAGCTCATTCCCAAGCCTTCTTGTCCTCAATATAATCTTTAACAGTGTAAAAAGCTTTCTGACATAGCTTATGTTTTATAAATAATTTAAATTTATTAATACTTAGTTCTTTAATATGGCTAGGAATTTTATTATAAAAACGTATACATTGGCATCTAAACGAACCACCTATTTTTTTTAACCTTGTTTTAGGAATGACATATGTGTCTTTGTTCCTTGTATTTACACTATGAATATCACTGTATTTTTTAAACAGATTAATATTTTTGTGTGCATA
Source organism: Tholera decimalis (assembly GCA_943138885.2). Taxonomy (NCBI): domain Eukaryota; kingdom Metazoa; phylum Arthropoda; class Insecta; order Lepidoptera; family Noctuidae; genus Tholera; species Tholera decimalis. The sequence goes on from OW964550.2 coordinate 1,551,863, forward strand.
CAAGAGATTCTCATTAATATACTGAGATGGCACAGTCATAATATTGATCTCTTTAAATTTGTCTCTTAAGGAGTGCTTAGGACTTAATTTATAAATTGCACGAATGACCCTTTTTTGTAATACAAATATTGTGTGAATATGGGCGGAATGTCCCCAAAGTAAAATGCCGTATGACAAGATACTGTGAAAGTAACTAAAGTAGACTAAACGTGCTGTTTTGATATCAGTTAATCCACGTATTTTTCTAACGGCATATGCTGCAGAACTTTGATCTGTCAATGCAATAATTAATTTCAGTATTATTAGATACCCTAGATAATACTGAATATTCACTTAACCTAGGATCTGTAAAATTATCAATAAATGAGTGTATATTGTATGCTAACAAAGTAGCCAATAAATGTCTATTTTTTGGGAAGATACATATATTCCCGAATCAAAACAAAATCTTTTTAATTCTTTGGAAATGTAACATTCATGTCACTGTATACTTATAAAAGTAACAAAAAATATATAATTTACTTCACTCAGATCATTTGACAACACTTTTAATAAAATGTAATGAATCTGGGTGATTTAAGAGGTGAAAAATAAAAGTGTTGTAATATTTAGTTCAAAATGTCCATCTAATATAAACCGGTAACGATCTTAGATATTCTAATACCAAATGACGGATTGATTTATCGGTATTGATCCAACGTATTTCACAAATGATATGAAAAGTCACGGAAATTACCAAATTGACCATCAATATAAAATGTCCATAATTCAAATAACATTTATGAGTTCTAAGTAATCAATATAATTTGTCATATTAGTTATTTGGTAATTTATTACTAAGCTATACCTATACGTTATTGTGCAGTCCCATCCCCCTCAGCAAACAAGGACAACTGAAAATACTGAGTGGCTTCTAGTCTGTAGAAGTCTGATACTCCTTTCCGCTTCACCCAAAGCGCGAGGAGTCATTTGTTGATTTTCCCCCCGAAAAAAAGGCCACAAAATCTCGGTTAACTTAAAGTTCTGGCAACCTTTTTATGCAAGTTAGGTTGTTGATGTATATACGATACCAAAACAAAGGGATTGTGTGTAGACAGAGTCTTTTGTCCCGAGTGCGCACGTCTCTATTAATTAGACAAACGTCATGCGACCATCGCCACGGCAAACACATTGTATTACTAAGGCAAGTAATAAAATCTCTGTATAGTCTAGGGCAGGGCTTCCTAAACTATGCGTCGCGACGCCCTGGTGCTCCACGATATTATCCCAGGGGCGTCGTGAGGCGATCTAAATGTATGGTTTTTATGATTTGTTATATTTTCTAATAAAAAATTAGATGCCATTTGGATTTATTCTGACAAATTGTTATTAAGCTAGAAATAGGTACAACTAGTAGGTAAATATATGGCAAGAAGGGCAGGGCGCCGCAAAAATATGGCAACTTCCCGAGGGCGTCACAGTTAAAATAAGTTTGGGAAGCTCTGGTCTAGGGGTTTGCTTATTACAGTATGCAAGGGCGCATTTTTTTATTTCTAAAGCAACAATGGATCTCTTATTGAGTAGGTATGAAAGAAGAATGTAACACACTATCACTAGCTTCTGACGTTTTATAAGTGTTCATGAAGGCCTATGTGAAATAACATATTTTGAATTTGAAAACACTAGTGGTTTTACTTGGCTTCGGTCTTCGGACCGATAATTTTTTTGCTCTGCAATTGTTTAATGGCTGGGGTACGAACCCGCAACCCCTCGATCACAAATCCGACAAAAACTTTAATCAATGATGTGTCTTAACTTGCTTACTTTATGTTTTAGTTAGAGTGTAGTAAGCTACACTCTAACTAAAACATAAAGTAAGCAAGTTAAGTTAAGTTAAGTTAAGGCTTTAGCGAAAGATTTTATATTTTAGTCATAAAAGAAAGGAAAGCCTAATGATATCATGTTACTGACGGAGATTACTTGAAGCAAAAAATATTCTGTATATGATGTGTTCTTTATGTTTCTTTTTGTTCGCTGTGTAAAAAATGTTATGTATGTTTCTATGTAGCTGTATAATATTAGGTTGATCAGAAATAATTCATTTACACACATATTTTTATTGTCTATCAGAAATGTATCTATTTTTCTGCTAATAAAATGTTCAAAATACCTGACCGAATGCTACCACTTTATGTTCGTGATTTCTACCGACCGTATATAGAACTTTTTTCGCGAGAAAAGTTCTACGTTCGGTCGCTTCGCTTTCACCCCGAGCCCCGTCATCTCTTTCGAAATAACCTTTCCGAATCCGGTTACACCAAATTTTATTTCTTATTAATTAATTGGTAAGTATTTATTCATTTAAGTTTTTCAATTATAGCCATTTTTTTATCTTTGATAACATTAGTTGTACCAAAGTTCAACAAACCTCGACACACACTCGTAGATGAAAATAAAAGCTTGTGATCTCACTTACTGCTCTAATGAAAACAACTACTTTCTTATATGAAATGAAAACAACAATAGAACGCTTTCTTTGTTTTCTAGAACACTCTGTCACCATTAGAACATCACAGTGTCACAATTTAATGATATCGTAGCCTCGTAGCGACTCGTAGCAAAACTCGTAGCAGCGTAGCCGCGTAGCACTTACACGGTGCTACGGGTCTTGTAACTACGTGATTCATTTATTTGTATCGTGCTTTCGCTGTCTAATTTTAAACAATATAATTATAGTAACACCATACCATACTTCATCGTCTTCTGCTTAGCCTCTTCCCCATTATGTTCAGATCGATTTCCAGTCTCAACGATTGCAGCTGAGTGCTAATGTTTATAGTTAATGGAGCGACCAACTATCTGAGTAACACGATGCCGTTTGACAAAAGCAGTGTCAGAGTTTCTGACTACCCGTAACCACTATCAAACATGTTTAAATGATAGCTAGGACCAACGGCTTAATGTCCACAGTTCGACGTTATTATATAGCCACGAACTCACGCCTGCCATACATAACATATCATAACCAGCCTGTAACCGTTCCCACAGCTGGGATACAGGCTCTATGAAAAGGAATAGACTCTAATCCACCACGCAGGTCCAGTGCGGGTTTGTAGATGTCGCATATTTTTGAAATTCTCGGTCCTAGGCTTCTTCACGATTTTTTTCTTAACCGTTTGAAGGGCAGTGGGGGTCATGTAACTTTACTAAAAGTAATGTAACTAAATTGGTTCGTAGTCCACTCATAAGTCGAATATAAATAAAGTTGAATTGAATAGAAGTTTTATTAGCTCAACCATGTGTACACATACAGAATTTAATATAATACATGCATGCAAGATCTTAAGGTTTGATTAGTTCACGTCATGTCTGCCATTTCTCATGGCGTGCAAATACGTTTACATACAGGCACATCAATGATTATTTCAATTCTACATACAATTTTACAATATAAATTTCATAAATTAAATAATTTTACACAAACAAATCATAACATTATTTAAATTCTATACTTACAATATAATTTCATAAATTAAATAATTTTATACAAACAAATCCTTAAACAAAACAAATCATAACATAATCCAATTTTCCTGATTAATTTATTATATACATGAGTCTTTTAAAAAATCTGCGATGCTATTATAGACTTTTTGTGCATAGAATAATTTCAGTGTTTGTTTAAACCTAGGTACTGTTATTTCTTTCCAACTTTTGGGCAATTTGTTGTGGACAATCAATCAAGAAAGTCAATAGAAATAAAAATGAATCACCAGAATGTATCATGTACGCGCATAACTTTCGAACGAAATTGGATAATAATTTTCTTCTTGTGATTCAGCAAGGATAAGGTTTCTTTAAAAGAAAATTAAAAATATAATGCGGTAAGAAGTTCGCCGGGCCAGCTACTTAATATGTATGAATAAAAATAACATTAAACTCCAGGTAATATTACTACCCTTTACTATAAAGATCCACAAAAGACAAAACGTTCGCTAAATTACACAGCAAAAAAATAACAAGAGAAAGTTGGTCCTAACTTTCTCTCATTAAAAACATTAAAATGATTTAAGTATAAAAATCGAAAAACAACAATCATACTCAACGTAATCGCTGTCGGATGGAGAGTAGACGGTAGAATGCAAAACTGCAGCGGTCGCGACAAGGCGAGGGGAGGGGAGCGGGCGAAATATTAAGAGCACCAGTAAATCTAAAGTTGTTCCACTACTTGTGTAGTAAAGGGCCTTGCATACTTTCAGCTCGTTTTTCAAGCGTCGGAATCACAGATCTCTAACAACTTTTAAAATATTATTTTCCAGTTGATTTGGATCGCTATTTTAGCTTTGCTTCAACATTCATTGTCATGTCAGTCAAATATTTTATTTTAGTTTAGAAGTTAGTTCTTTTGTTGCGTTATTTCTTAACTTCTTGTGTGACTTGTGGTATTTATCAAATAAATAAAAAAAAAATTCTTCGTTAAACCAACACTAACCTCATACCGTTTTTTTATTTGGTGATAGGCACGCGTCTGATCACCGTCGCATCTGACGGTTAGTGATGATGTCGAAGAAGAAGCATGCTAACATAGAAGTAACCTAATTACTTTTGAATAAAATAAAATAAAATAAAATAATCTTTAATTCGGATAAGTAACATCCATACGGGTTAGTAAAAAAACAAAAGATAACTTGTACCTAAACTTATGTAATATCGATTTCACAACAAGGCTGTTGTTCAAAATGCATCTTTGAACAACATCACCTAACAAAGGAGAATCGTACCTCTCCGCTATGGTCTTCACGATGGAGTTAGAGCTGCCCCGCACTCTGCAGAGCAAAGGGGCAGATTTCTGTCTGACGATGGCGTGGAAGCCATCGACTTGTGCTTGTGCAAACATATCTGATGCACTGCAAAAACGGGACAGCCCCATCAACATCCTGAACCCGTTATTATATTGGACCCGTAGGGCGCTGATAGCCCGCTGAGTATAGTTGGTCCATAGGCCGCACGTGTAAAACACTTGGCAATAAGCTTTAAAAAGTGTTATTTTGACTGCCCTGATACAGCGTGCAAACCTGCGAACCAACATGATGTTACATCGGACGGCCAGCGCCCTACGTTCCCTCTCAATATCCACTCGGTCATTAAGGTCGTCGGCTGCCCCAAGTACTTGAACTGGTACACTCGCAATATGTCATTCCCATTTAGTTTAATCGGGGGCACATACTCAGGACATTTAGCCCCGTCAGCCTTAAAGACCAAGAGCTCGCTTTTATTGACATTATACACTAGGCCATGCTCTCGAGCATAGCCCTCACAACAGTTAAGCAGCTCTCTAAGTGCCCTAACCGTAGGGCTCAGCAGCACCATATCGTCAGCATAGCTGATGTTGTTGACACTGACGTCATCAATGCGACATCCGATGCTCTTGCTACTGAGCTCAACGATTAGATCATTCATATAAAGGTTATAATAGATTAGTAGCCAAGGGCTGTAAGGCATCAATTGCAGCCCGAGATATTTAGGCGCACGAGCGCAGGGAGGGCGCCTATAGTTCGAGGGTGCAATTGATGCTTATACCCGAGGTAACTACTCTGCTTTACATCTTGATTGTGAGGTAAGTAGAAAAAAACCGGCATAACAAGAATAAAACATTTTATTAGTTAACATTTTAATTGCTGTTTCAGCTTCCATTTTCATTGAATCGGGAGTGCAGCTTATATCTTCATCACTTGCAGAACTCATGTTTTTTTCCTAATTAGCACGTAATTATAAAAAAATCCCAAAAACAAACAATATTTAAAGTAAAAGTTTTCTATCCCCGCCTTTTTTCATCTTTGTTTTTTAATTTTTTTTTTTCAGGAACGAAATTGAGCTTCGCCGTTCAATATTTAAAATTGATGACTATTATACTCATACGAAGACAAGGCTGAATAGCGAAGCGACCTCTTTTGTCATTGGGCTGAATGCATGATGTCTATTGCCAGTATGATGGTAAGATGTACGCGAACTTTTTGAAAGATTGAAGAGATTTTTTTAAATTACTTACCGCCCTAGGGCTTTTCTAGCTACATTATTACCCTGGAGCGCTAATTGGTTACCTACAAGCCCCATTTGGGGGTAATAAGGACCTACTTACCGAATATGAGAGATGTAAAATATTTTTTGTGACGTAATCCCACCTTGTCTCACCCCACACTCTAGCCCATAAGATACAGACAGCCCATCGGCCCATCTCACAATATTCGTTTGGTTACAGTACCAATACTGGAAGATTGGCAACAGCTCCGCTGGGACTTTTCTCGCCCGCAGCTTTTCCCACAAGATCTCGTAAGATACAAGGTCAAAGGCACGGGAGAGATCTAGAAAGCAAGCATACACTGGTTATATATACATTAAATATCCACAGGTTATAGCTATCAGCAAACACACACAGGGGTGTCTTTCCACTTCAAAAATATGAATTCATAAAATTTACAATTCCATATTCTTGCACTGATAGTAATTTAAGAGTAACAGATGACTTTAAAATTCTCTGAACTGAAGCCACCTATATCGTATTGTCATCCAAAAAAATTTACTTCTCAACATGCCAAGTACCGCGGCTCAGTGTGTAAGCACCGCAACAATACTACAGCGCGATGCAAATCCACAATAAAGAATAAAACTCGCTGTATGCTTTTGGCGACTTTCAAAATAAGAGAGGAAAAATTTAAAACTGTTTTAATAAGATAAATATATTTTTTTCCGGAGCTTACCTTTATAAGAGTTTATTTTTAGAAACAAAATATGGATTTTCTTTCAATAGGTTTCTATTTTTTCAATAAGTTTATATTATTATTTAATAGGTGCTTATTAAATTGGGAGCTCGTGTCTTGATAATACTAGCCGAATGGATCAGTTTTCGATGTTAAGCAACTCTTGCCGAGGTCGAATTAAGAATGGGTGACCATCGTAACATATCAATATTCCTCCGTGCCTTAGAAGGCACGTCAAGCCATTGCTCCTAGTTGCCATTTGTTAATTGATCTTTATTTTGCAAATTGGTTCTTAAGTAACACTTTTACACGTCGTTTTTTTCGTAAATATTAACTAGACGAGGCCGGTGTTTCCTAACTGACTACCCTGAGAAGAAACACCGAAACAAGCTCAGGAGTTCGTCTCTTTTAAAGTCTTTACAATCTACACTGGTTAAATAATGTGGGAACTTTGTAGGTTACCGTCTGACGCGATCTTTTGAGGAAAGATGCTCACAGATTTGAGTGGGCCTGTCCATACAGTGCAAGCATTTGTCAGATGACGTATAGCTCAACTTAGAACAAGGAACTTAACGATTTGACGAACAGTACCAAGGTATTGATGTTTGGTTTGGCCGCAAAAAGCCCTCATCTTTGACAGTCGTTATGGGTAGTCGGTAGTCTGAAAGTCTGACACCAGTCAGCCGAGGGATATGGTATTAAGTAGCTACTGGGTTAGTTTAGTTATTTGTCAGATAGCTACCTATATTTATGTAGAACTCAACTGTATCCGGTTAACCTTTTTTATCTGGGTGGGAAAGTCATCGAATGACTTCTTCCGCTCTGGGTGGAGCGGAAAGGAATGTCAGTCTTCTACTGACTAAAAACACACCCTGTTCCTTCAGCTGCCCTTAAGTTCCGGGGCCGTGGTATCTCGTTAGAACTTTCCCGCAACCCCGGTAGACAAAGGCCCTATAGGGCCCCGACACTATTGCTGACAGCTCTTTAAGGTGCGCGTGGAACACAACGCGCCGCTGACCCGGGCCTGGTCCTTACCGGACGGTTAGCTACCCCTGCTCGCCGTCCGCAGGCCCGCGCCTACGGTGGCCGGAGATCGACTCGTAATCCCCAACGCCCGGGGCGTCTCCCGCGACGTCTGGGGCGTGAGGAAGAGAGTTGCCTCTCCCTCGCGCGTTCGACCTCCTCCTTTGCTAGCATGACTGCTTCGCAGAAGGAGGCGACTGCATCCCATTCCCTCTCGCTCCGCAACATGGTCTGAACCAGGGCCGGGCGCGAGAGTTCACCGCCACCGATTGCCTCCACGAGGACACGGCTCCAATCCACCGTGTCCTCCTGGTGGTATCCAGTTAGCCTAGAAGCTGACCCAGACATACTTGGAAAAAGGCTAAGTAGATAATGATGAGGTGTCTATTATTACTTACGAGCAGTTTGTTTCATTAATTTCAGTTCAATCGCAGATATTAAATTTATCCAGTATTTTGCTACAGGTATTTTACTTATAAACCATTCAGTATTAATGCTCATAAATATTACGAAACTACAACAATACAATCGTTTTTGAAATTCCCAAAAAAGGAGCTTAAATGTAAAAATGATGTTCAAACATTTGCATGCAATAAATAGTAATGGCTGAACCACAAAACAGAGCTTACATTGTACTCTATTTACAGATAAATAATGAAATAGCTTTAAATCATAATGTAACGACAAATATGGTGTAGTAGTATTTCGGTAAATATCGGCGATTTGTACAAATATTCCCATCTCCCCGTGCAATCGGAACTGCGATACTAGCGCCATTGATTGAAGAACTACTCGTGGTCGAAATTGGAAACTGATGGGAGGCTGCAGTTAGTTATTGGTTGAAAATTATTTGATATTTTAACAGACTTGTTTAAAAATAGAATTTTAGAGGTGGGAAAATATAATTTTTGTACGAGCACTGTGTATGAATTACGTCGTTTAGCGATGCAATGCATAAGATCTACATAATTTTATACTTGTTCATATTTAGGCAACAAAAAAGAAAATTATGTATTATTCAAGAAATTCGGCTGCTTTATCACAATCCTCGATCTCTACCAGGAAACCAAGAATATAAAGAAATTGCCAGGACACAAAATAATGAGTTTGCACATGGTGCAAATATTAAGTAATCAATTAAGGAATAGGCAAATAGTACAAAACCAATTTACTACGTAAATAATATTCACAAGTACTTAAATACTTGATACATACACAAGGAAAGGAGTGATTAAGCAAGTGATCGCTAATTTTTCCTTACAAGTGTTTTACGACCGACGCAATGCATTCTATAAACAAGACAATTATATCATACAAAATATGAGTATGGTGTTAGTTTCTTTTTTGCTCTTGTTTCTCCCGGTCAAATACTTATATACATTAATATACATAATTATAAAAACAAATATAAAACAGGCGAAAATAAAAGGGAAATTATAGGGTATCGATAAATTCATCAACATCGCTATAAATGGGAAAAGTGCCCAGAACACTGGCCGCATTGCCACGTTGAATGGCAATGCTGATTCTCTGTCCAAAGAAAAGGCCAGCCCGCTGGTCACTTGTGGAGTCGACTAAACGTTTGCTGATGAACCGAAAGAGTCGATGTGCACTTGGACCCCATGGTCCCAACGTTTCAACCCCAAACGGCTCAAACATATAGCACCAATACTTATATTGGTTATTTTGTTTCGATGTAAGTTTAAAACAATATTTACAGAAGTCTGGAGCTTCCAATATCTACCTATAAAATATCTTTTTTTTTATAGTAGGCTCGCGTTTGAACACCATCTCACCTGATGGGAAGTGATAATGTGGTCAAACATTAAGCACGCTTACTTAGAAGTAACCTATACACTCTTGACTTAAAGAACCCCAGGTTATAGCTATCAGGAAACTATAATATCTATATCTGTCTTAAAGAAAATCTTGCTTATATTTTACTAAGCACCATCTTCTAGTAGTTTTATCTGGAATCTTCTAGCTCCTTCTCACTTTTCAAGTTCACATAAACATTATATACTAACATTATACTAATATTCTGACAAAGTGCTGCAGTAAAAATTAAAAAGTTTGAATGGAAATGGTCGCTCCATTTATGACTAAACTCTTCTTTAAAAGTGACCCAGTTTGCTCTCACAGTTAATGCTTATTATTTATTTTGAGAACTTACAGAGCGTTGTCACCGTTTATTAGCCGAACAGAATTGTATAAACAAATTTTGCTGAAACTAGGTTACAATAAAACTAAAGCTGCTGTTAGTATTTTTTACCAATTTTTAGTCATAAAACAATTGCCCGGGTCACGGGAACGCCGGGGTTACAGGAATATTTTAACGAGATACCGCGGCCCCGGAACTTAAGGGCAGCTGAAGAAACAGGGTGAGTTTTTAGTCAGTAGAAGTCTGACACTCTTACGTTCCACCTAGGGCGGGAGAAGTTATTCGATGATTTTCCCAACCGGCAAAAAAAAAAAAAAAACAATCAAATGAGACAAAACTGATAAATAATACACATTTTATATAAATTGTGCTTTGGGGAATGGGAGGATCTTCCTTTCACTACCGGATTACCAGACGTGCTGCAAGACGGTTAACCATCCACCTTTGGTTGATGTACCGTCTTGTCGTACTAAGCGTTTCTTCTCCTCTTTAATTGTGCGCACAGCGAAGGCATGGAACCCTCTGCCAGCTTCTGTGTTCCCTACCACATTAACCTGCCGGCCTTTAAAGCAAGATGAACAGGTATTTTCTGGACTCGCTCGTTTCATCGTAGACCTCATATATCGCTTACCATCAGGCGAGATCGTGTTCAAGAGCGGGTTCACCAGTCATACTCGTTCTTTACCTCTTCGATTTACACATGAGTGGAAGCGTTGATGTCGTGTTTTTAAATGTTGATTTATTTAGGTATTTACAAAGCTAGGGCTTTATATATTGTCTTGAAAATTATATATTGTATCCATACATAAAAATATTTTTCTTAATTGCCACGACAACAACTATCAAACAAAATATGATAATGGGAAATGGAGCGCTCACAAACGACAACCGCAACTGTGTATATCTAAAAACAAAACAATATCCAGTCTGAAAATATTTGCAGTTGATTGAAAGCCACTGATGGTTACACCATTCATGTTTGCATCATTATAAATATCGTTCATCCATTTTTTAACAAAAGAATCTTACATTTATAATACAAACAAAAAAATACTATCGCTTGTACCTGCATAGAGGTTTTTCATTTTGATGTGTTGTGACATAAATTGTTTATTTATTGCCGTATTACCTGTTCCATCTTCAAATTCTTCTAAACTCTATTAAAATTAGTTCAACCGTTCCAGAGATTATCCCGGACAAACAAGACAAGCAGCCAAAATTTTAAAAAAAGTTTGTATTTATGTATCGTTTAAATAACTTTCAGTACTTGAGAAAACACTGTTTTTTTTTTTGTAAACAGACACAGACCTTGCAATTTAATATATAAATATACATCTATAGGATATGAATTATAAGTGCATGTACGTAAAATATTATCACATTTTTTAAATCTTAAAACCTTCTGTATGCTACATGCAAGATTGGTATTAAATAATCTTTTACTTGCCAATAAAACAAAACGTTACTGTTCTATTAATACCACTCAATAGGTAATAAAACTTGCCTTGTCTAATAACCGGCCACTCCAGCATTTACGCTAAGTCATTAGGCATAAATTCATTACGGAGAAGACCTGCCCGCCTCACGTACGTCTAGCCGCAACTATCAGCTCATCGGCACGTCGGATGCGAGCAGATAAGCGAGTTACTGCACAAAGCCTATAAACCGTCTGCTAATGGTGTCATAACAGCGCGCACATTAACGGTAATGACACGGCCAGAGAGCCAGCATGCGGCCACTGACCTCGTTACTGCTCCTAGTGTCCTAGAGTTTTCGATAGGCTTTGTTTAAGAAATTAATGGAGGTGCTCATATATTAATGCTTATTGTGTGTCCACATTTCAGTTTCGTCGGTATCCTTTATGATAATAGCCAAGGCTAAATACGTACATATGTACTCATAGTAAACGTGATAATTAGCGAAGTCAATGACGCTTGTATACGGTAAATAACTGCCACTATTGCACTGATGTTTAGATTCAAACACATGTGTACTAAAAATATCAGACACTAGTCTTCCAACTTGAAATTAACTTTCAAAATCATAGTTAATGTTAAACATTAAGCGGAAAGAAATAGAATATAATATGATAATTTACTATCTAAACATTACATTTACAGTTATGTTTGACACGATCGTTACTAATAAATGTCTCCGTATTGCTAGTACATAACTTGTTTTGACCAAGTTTTCTGGTAGGCAGTAATCAAAGAATACGAAACAACGTTTACCTACACATTTTCATGACAGGTGGGCCACTCTCTAGTATAAATGAACCATTACTTTCCCTAAATCGGGGAAAACCATTTAAAACGAAATAGGTACATATTTCATGAACAAAATACACCTAAAACCACGAACCGCAGCAAATTAATTTGTCATTCCTCGTGCCCCGAAACTTAAAACCGCAGTGTCCGACATAAAGAAAATCACATTTGACATTATTTCATAGCACAAACTAATTTGTTTGGTGCGCGGACGTAAACTGAGGCTCCCGGCTCGGACCACGCTCCGTGCCGAGAATTATGACAATTCTCTTATTGGACCGTTCCTGTTTTGAGTGTACGTGTTTTGGAAATTCAAGGGAAATTTTAAATGTTTGTGTTTATTTGTTTTAGAATTTTCAAAGAGAGAATTCGTAGAAGCGGTAAAGACAAAACAACTTTTTCTCGATGCTCGTCGCGTCGTGATGACATTTGTACATTTGCACGTTTATTGTTCATGTAAATATTTCCAACTTCAATAAATACTGTCCAAAAATATTTGCGACAAAACTTCTAAAACACGTGACAGATATGTTAACACGCCACAACAGCGGCCTTCAACGAAAAACAAACAGATTTATATTTCCACAACACTAAAAAAATATTGCATGCATTTGTCACAAGCGCACGCCGATGTCCGGCAGCAAAAACCGTCCGGCGGGATGCAGCGGGCAATTTTGCTGGACAATAAATCAGTCATATTTGCCCGGGGTTTAGCATCCGCGTTGAATCCCGGGCTGCGGCAGGTGAGGGTGGCATTGTCCCACATAATGTCTTGTTTTGCCCCTCTCATGCATATTCATACGGTGTATCCTGCCCGGGCCGTCGTTGTCGAACGAATTAACGCTACACTATATTTTGGAAGGAATAATGGTATAATGTTTTGGGAGCTCGGGTTTGTTGGACGACTAAGAGTGTATTGTTACCTAAACAAGGATTACAAGATCTTCATAACTCTGAAAACTAGTACTTTCTCTCAAAAATGTTATTAGATTGTGATGTACATAAAAGGAGTATTATGCTGCAATACCGAGAGTACGATTCTCATAAATTATTATATCATAACATTCAACATTCGATGGATCCCTTTAAAATCAGAAAATTAATAGTTTATATTATAAACAATCTCACAAAAAGCTTTTATTAACTTTAAAGGTTTAGTTACTTTTTCTTTTATTATAATTGCTTTCGTGGTAATGTTTTATAATCTGAATAATGCTTGCATTCTGCTCTGTTTTATTTATAAATGCTTCATCCGCCCTGCATTTTTTATCTCTGCCAGCTCCTAGTTATTTTCTTATAAAGTGATTATAAAAAATATCTCATTATTTCACAAAAAGTTGCATCTCTGTAAATATCCTAATACATTCTACTTTAATCTTTATCAGAAGTGAATAAAGTCTACAATTAACGTAAAGATACATACTAGCATTAAAAGGACCGCAAAATTACGGGTTTCCGTAGAGATAATTAGCGAAAAGGTTCCAGTATTGTTTACGAAGAACTTTGTCTAGCTAGATTGAGTCTTACTGCGTGGTATTAGGATTTATTTTGTTTTTCATTGTGTTGTATCCAAAGTTGTAGCCTTTGTCACGTAGTTATTTCAATTTCCTTTTATGTTTGTGTTGTGAAGTTGTCAGAAGGTTGCCTCTGGAACTACACGGAGTGCACTCAAAGGTACCTGATTGCTTTTATAGTTCTGGGAGACACCAACCGCTTGATTTTTGGAAACTGTTTCTCAGTTGATATCCTGTAGGTTTAATTGGCTACGAGGTCACGCAAAGATAAAACCAATTAAAATATATATTTATACTACATACACTTTTAGATACACGTGGGTAATCGCATTGTATATAAACCACCTAACTAACGCGCGATGTACACGAGTGACTGCCGACCGAATAATACCTAATACTAAGCCTATGAAATAGGGCACCTATTTCACACTGTGGGCCGCTCATTTTGCCTAGTCATGATTTCAATAACGATGATATATACGAGAAAGTATTTCTTTACATATTTAATTCATTTATGATTATTGAAACGTCCTTTATAATACCTAAATTAAGTTATAACCTTTGATTAAAATTTGTACCACTGTCAAAATTAAACTGTACTGAAATAAGCCCAAGAATATTAAGCGACATTGAACAAAAGCTGTAGATTTTAATGACAGCTCAGTAATTTGATTCTAAACCCATTCACAAAACGTTTCCTAATCCTAACTAAGAGGAACCAGTCCTTTACATCACAATTTGGATAGGATTTTACTGTTTGTCTTCAAAATGATCTAACAACTTGGTTTAACATCGCTCATTGGGTTTATTACCAGCTAAGCTGGTGCTAAGTCAGCGAGTCTCCTCGGCCGCTCTCGGGCGTCGTCGTAAATCTTCGGCTGACGTTTGATTTATCCGGGGCGGGTACAGACAAACTGGACAGCTATGGGATTCTGCTGAGAAAACCTTTGCTTCAGCATTGTTCAGTTTTAGGAAATAAAATGGTTAATGGGCACAATTTCTTAGAGCTCGACAAGAAAATGCTTTGCGCAGTCAGCGTGGAAATAAATCTTGGTTGAACGCACGTAATAATTTTGAGTTGATAGAAAAAAAATAGCATACTTTGAACTGAAAACGTGCACTACATTTAGGTTGGTAATTTAATTTATGATCTTGGATATGTACCAGCTACTCTGGTTGATCTTACAGGTTAAGCAACGCATGCTAATGTCGATCATGGATGGGTGACTGATATCCAGATTCTTTCTTGCCTCGAAAGCATGTTAAACCGTTAGTCCTGACCGACAGCTCTGACAGACGTTTCGGAGTCAGAAGCCAGAAGATCTGACCTGGTCTGGCCAAAGGGTATCGTGATTCCCAGGTTCTGGGTTGTGGGGGGTAGGTAGGCAGTCACTTAAGCACTAATACTCAGCTGCATTTGATGAAACTGGAATATGACCGTACGTATATAAAATATATACACTATAACAGAATTAAATAAAGACGTAACAACTACAAAGGGTGGCCATGGGTGGTCTTATCGCTAAAAGTATCGCTTGCCGTTTAGTGATAAATAAATGATAAACGATCTTTATTTTGCAAATCGATTATTAAATAACACTTTTACACGTCATTTTTTTCGTCAATTTAAACTAGATGAGGCCGGTGTTTCCTGACTACCCTGAGAAGAAACACCGAAACAAACTTAGGCGTCCGTTTCTTTTAAAGTCCATACAATCTTTACTGATTAAAAACATGGGAATCTTGTAGGTTACCGTCTGAGGCGATCTTTTGAGGAAAGATGCTCACATATTTGAGTAGGCCTGTCCATACAGTGCAAGTATTTGTCAGATGACGTAGAGCTCAAGCAAGTCTTTGGATTTCCAGAATATACATAGGCACCTAATAATAATCAACCAATGTAGTTCCAACTGGTACACGGTCCTTATTTGTGTCAGGAAGAGAGTTATGTAATACGTGATTAATTAGGTGACTTATAATTGGCAATTTTCTTTTAAACTTATGATTATTCCTTTGTCAAAACCACACGATATTAAAGAATACAATCATTATATATTTTATGTACTTATGTATTGTATTTATATCTATGTAATTATATTTATATATTATTAGTTTTTCTGTGTTGATGAGTATTTGTACAGTGGTACACTAATTTAGCCCTCCCCATTTTAATTAAAGCTCGTAAAGTCCTTCAAAAGGTTGTCTGGAAGATATCGCTTTCAGCGATAAGACCGCCATTGATACCTTTTTTTTATAATATTGTTATTTAAGTGTGATTCAATTATTGGTGTACAATAAAGTATATTCTATCTATATATCTAACGTTATTAGAACCAGTCAGCCACTAGGTCTTCTCATTAATTTGTATAATGTAACTACGTAAATAATTTCTATTTGTATCACATTCTGTTGTTTATTTCTATTACCGCGTGGTTAGCACAGTCGTATATAAATGAAAATGCGCAGATATGAGATATATGTTATGTACTGATGTGAAATAAATAAAACAGCAGGATTAATATTAGCTTTGTGGGTTAGAGTAACTGTGTTTGTTTTAAAATAGACTGCGGAAATATACAATGTTATGAGATACACTGGGTATTTTTAGAATTTTGAACATCATTATAAGATCGCTCGTTTGTTTGTTTGTTTGTTCTACGTTACGTCTATGACCCAAATAATAAACAGTAGTATCTATTGTAATAAAATTAAACAATAGTAACATTAATAAACATTCATAATAAGGTCAATTTTGAGGGCTATCTCTCTGTCGCCTCCTGCGAGGGAGCAGCCCTTTCACCATCCTGTTCTGCGTCCTCCCTCTGTACTATCGCGATCTTACCAGATGAAGGCTACTTTCCTCTAGTTTTCTGACCCCGCTAGCACTGCCCTCACAACTGCTGACAGAAACAGGTTTCACTTTAATCAAATTCGCTTGACAATGGAGACAATTTGCCATAGCCTCTCTTCCAATCCTACTCAGGTACAGGCGTCAACAGAGCCTGTATGAGATGCGCTCTCCTTTTCCTTTTAACCAGCTTTCAAAGAACGGCACTATAGTTTCGACAATATGCTTACCTTTTCACTTTTAATACCGAAATTACCATTAATTACCCGACTACGGCAAAGCCAAAAGAGGATGTATGTATGTATGCATGTGTGTATGTTCATCTGTTCCCTCATAGCTCCAAAGCTACTTATCGGAACTCGACAAGTGAGGTATCGTTAGAACCGTCTTGACCGTTCGCTGAACATAGGCTACGTGACGTGTCACAAAACCCAATGTGGCACCCTCTAGCGCCCAAAAAGTGTTGTGTTAAAAAATAAAAATAAGATAAACACATGGTGTTTGATAAAATATGCACATTTCCAAAATATTGCTTAAATTTAACGTGGCGCCCTCTAGCGGACAAAAAGTCATGTGTAAAAAAATAAAAATAAGATAGATACACCGTGTTTGGTATCATTTGAAAGGGCTTCACTTGTACTTATCAAAACTATTGCTTAAATTTAATCTTTGCAGATCTTCTTAATGACATAAATCTCCTCATGATCGCGATCAAAATAGCGTAAAACCCGCATTGAAATATATGTCATGTGAAAGCTAATGACTAGGTAGGTACTACGTAGTCATTAGCTTTCACTTAGCCGTAGTCACACGTTATATAGGCTATCAACCGTAACAAAACAATAACGTGTGACTGCGGCTTTTATTTTTGTTCTGTTCTTGTTTTTCCAGTAACCTTGTTTATTTCAGCATCCTAAAAATCTTGTTTCATACTTTTTCAGCGTCGATTTTTTTGTCGTAGTCGGGTTTTAGTATTTTTACTTTTTTTTCGATTGAGATTAAGACGAGTGTCGTGGCAATTAACTAAAGGTCCGGTGAATGTTTGTGAGCGATAAGAGACGAATGAAAAGACTGAACACGAAACGGACACTGAATTAATGTGAAACGAAAACTTTTGAATCTGTACATAAATAATAATAATATAAATGTAATATAAATGTAGAGAAAGAAACTCCAGTTTACATGGATCGCTCCAAAATGGATTGCTCGTAAACAGGTATCTTGAAAACGTCGCCGTACCTTTCAGCGAATTTCTAATTTTCATAATAGTCCGACTAAAAGTTTTCATTAATTTACATAATTTGTAGTATTTCAAAGCACCCATTTAAATATGGTCTGGGTCAGACTGCGAGCTAGGCGTGCAGCTCGGGACTTTTATTTTTACGTCATGTGAACGTATTCGGAATGACAGAAAAATGTAATTAAGCATTTTATTTGAGCGTGATGGAGTTTTTGAGCTAACTCTGCATTTACTAGCGTGGATGCTGTGTTTGTGGATAAAAGTTTTATTAAAGCGAGCCATTTTATTTGCTTAGTTTTTATGTTTTTATGTAGGTACATTCTGCAGTTGACCGATTGTGAGAATAAATTAAAAAACACACATGACTAAACACGTTTTAGAAATCACTTCCACATTATTTTATCAACCAGTTTGGATGTTTATATTTTACTAGCCTGTGCCAGCGGCTTCGCCCGCGTGGGAAGTTTTTCCCGTGTAAATCCCGATCCCGTCGGAATTTCGCAAAATCCTATCTTAGCGGATGCCTACGTCATAACATCTACCTGCATGCCAAATTTCAGCCCGATCCATCTAGTGGTTTGGGCTGTGCGTTGATAGATTGTGATGGTACGCCTGTCCTCAGGCCTCCAGTAACGGTAAAGATAACGTTCTTGTTGTCATCCCTCCAAGGTTCTGTATTGGCTCGCGTGGATCGTCTAGTCTGTTTGTTTCGTAAGTGAATATATTAAGAGAGAGAGTCTATTTTCTTAATTAGCCTTTGGTGATCAATACTGTGTTTAATCTAGGAAGGATCGAACTTCCTTACACCAGTGTTTAAAGGAACAATACTGCATCATGAGAGTCATTTCGGGTTTTAATCAATAATTAGATTTAGATTTACCACAGGTCAATCTTGAGTACACTCCACTGCGCGAACAATGTAGACTTATCAATCATTCTACTCGATAATGCGGAGCTTGTCTCTACGCGTCTATATTATTATTTAGTACAATATTCAATCAATCTTCCTTGGATTTAATAAGAGACTTTCCAAGATAAACTCAATTTGACATGTTAGAATGATTGTGTAAGTTGATACATGTGCGTTTGTGCTAGTTTTAAGCCACCGCGTCTGACTGATATCGTTCTAGCATGGGGGAACCCTGCACCGCGATACGGTCTTTAATCATTGTTATGGGGGGGCAATCTGACTCCCTATTTATTCGCTAAGGAGCGCTAGTGATTCCCACTTCCCGTGATACACAGGCTGGTACTTGCATTTTTTTGATTCCCACCTCCTGTTTACACAGGCTGGTACTTGTATTTTTTTGATTCCCACCTCCTGTTTACACAGGCTGGTACTTGTATTTTTTTGATTCCCACCTCCTGTTTACACAGGCTGGTACTTGTATTTTTTTTGTTCCCACCTCCTGTGCTACTCGGGCTGGTACTTGCATTTTTTTTAGATTCCCGCATTCCCAGTTAGGGCAGGTACTCCCCCGGAACCATGGTTTTGGGATATTTGTATTTGAGTTAAGGTTAGATTTGGCCAAATCTAGGTCGGGGTCAGATTGCAAGACATGGCGTGTATTGGTATGCTAAGTTATCACTGCCAGAGGCGTCGCTCAGTCGTGTCTCTCAAATTATCAGTCTATCGGCGTTAGGAAATATTAATGTGTACTATATCACAACACAGCCGAAATGTTTTTCCCTCTCAAGAATAGTATTTCTCCTCTGAATAATTAAGTGATTATTGACTTGATCCCACATAATTACATTATAGCTGCTAAATCCCTCGTTTATGACTGAGTCGCAGATACTAATGACTTGAATCAAAGGGATAATTAAGTTACCATAGCTTGGTATCTCTACTCACTCAGTTGGGATTTTACTGATTTATACTAGGTTTAATTCAGCTCAGAAGGAACTCATAGTCTCAATTCCTGATTAAAGTATCTGACTTAGATCTGTATTCCTATCTCAGATATGGTCTATAGTAGTACAAATTACTATATTCGGAGAACCAAACTGGTTTAATACTCTGATTCAGAAACAATGCCTTTGTTATGACTTGACCTTAGTTTTATTAATCTTCCACTATAAAATTCTCTACACATGTACTCTTGGGATATAAAAGAAAGAGGTGATTATGGTTTAAATTATTCATTTAATTTTTCAATTTCAACGAAAGAAACTGTTTGTTTATTTAGGCCTAGGTTCGCTAAGATGGTGGCGAAACTAGGTCGAGTGTCCCATTCCTAAACCTAGTCAGATAAGGGAAAACGGAACATCTCAAGCGAAAAACCCTTCTGACATACACAAATTAGATTTACACACATATGTACACAATATTGACAATTATTTTCAGTTTATATAAATCGTGAGACAACTGAGAGGTGAGGTAAAGTACACATAATGGTTACACAGTTATATTCAAGGTACATAAGCCACAATATCCCATGATAATTTACATTAGTGTATTCGACCTTTTAGCTTTCCATCGCCTCCAAACCTCTACACAAGCTATCACTAGGAGATAAATGACCATTATCAAGAATAGCATCATAGCTACCTTGTCCAGGTTAGACCAAAGGTGCTCTCGTGCCTGTTGTCTTAGTGAATATAAAATATCGAAGTTTGTAGTACCCTCCATATTTACTGGGGTCGTTAAATAGATTTGGTGACTGAAGTTATTGTAAATTAGCTTGGGATCTTGTTTTGACACAAAATTTGAACTTGGAATACGTTACCAAATTTCAGCTCTCTCACTGACTCTATTTCACTAATACTACTTAGATACACTGCTTCTAACTTTATTTTAAGATACAAACAATATTCAATCTAAATTTAACTATAATTATTTCTATGTGAGTAATCCAACTATCTCGGTTCGCCGTCCAAAAATCGTCTGTCTCCCGTTCACCGCTGTTCATCACCTCCCGCCATTCAGCTAGGCTCCTCCTTGAAAAGAAATCAGACGCGAGTAACCTGTCTCATTGGTTGTTTTGTGCATGACGCCTGTTCATTGGCCAAGCTTGTCGTTTATCAGTTCCCGCCAAATGATACTGCGTACGCCCACACTCATGTGCCATCGCTTCACACATCTGTTCAACAGATCTCCAGATTCCAAAAAAAAAGGTTACTTTAACGTACGATTTATTGCCTTTTTGGATATTATTTTAAACTGAATTCAATAGACCTTTATTTTCTAAGTGTTTTGGGTTCCTTTGCTTATCTTTTGTTTTTAAGTAATTTCTTTCCATGGATATTTCAATAGGCAGTTTTTGACAAGGGTTGAAATTTATGGATGGCTATAAAGTAAGTTATTTATTTCCTCTATATGCAAAAGAATAGTGGTTCGACGAACGGCCATCTCAAGATCACTATGACAGTCAGTCAGTCAGTCACCTTTGAGTTATATATATTTAGACTAGTATTTGCGTGTTGCTGTTGTTTCTTAAACTTCAAGCTACTTCTATGCCGAAGTTCATCCAAAGCCATTGAGTACTTTCGAAGATTAGTGCGTTTAAACGAACATAGTTTTCAGCTCTATAATGTACTAGCTGTGCCCGCGACTTTGTCCGCGCGGAATAGCGACTATCGGCAGCATTTTTAATTTTTTAGGATAATTATTTTGAAAATAAAACTCATACATAATTTGAATGTCGTATTTATTAATATCTAATAAATAGTTATAAAATAAGTTTCAAGCTTCTAGCTTTAAAAATAACGCAATTTCTATACAAACTTTCATCCCTTATTTCAACCCCTTACAGCCCTTTTTACCCGACTGCAAGGGAAGGGTTATGTTTTTCGGGCGTATCTTGTATGTATGTATGTGTATGTTGGTAATATTCTTTATTACCTCATATCTCCAGAACCGCTGAACGGATTCACACTATTGAGGTATCGTTAGATTTGTCTTAATAGCCCGAGTGTTCTTAGATAGGTGACATTTAAAAAAAATTAAACATGGCGGCTGTGCGAAGCCATTATATATGGTGAAAAAAAACTTTTTTTTTCAAATACTACAATATGGGTATCAAATTAAAGGGATTAACATAAGGATTTCAAAAAGGTATATCATGTTTATCATTAGTGTAATACTAGCAAAATAACGCAATGAGAATGTTTAAAAATATGGACTCACTTTCTGAATCCGGTGGAGTGCCAATGTGACACGACCGGGAAAACTCAAAAATTGTTAATTAATACATTAACTAAAAAGTTGAAAAAAAAAACTTGAAAAGTGACAAGCAGGCGGATCCCTCTCATTTAAAAAAAAATATGTTCAATTGGGTCCCGCCTGCTTGTCACTTTTAAAAATAAAAATGTGCTTGTTTCTTATACTTCAGTTGAGCAGTCGGGTTTTTTAGATTTTTAAATAAGTTTTTTTAAAAAGCAGCCTATGTTCTTTCTCAGGCTCTAGACTACGTCCGTACCAAATTTTATTAAAATCGGTTCAGTACTTTAGGCGTGATTGCGTAACACACAGACAGACAGAGTTACTTTCGCATTTATAATATTAGTAAGGATATATATAAGCGAAATACCACTCACTGATTAATCACAAAATCTCAGAATCTACAAGTAGTAGGGCTTTCAAATTTTGCATGGGGTTTCTTATGGTACGTAGATTCTTGCTAAGCCGGGATTTTGCGAAATTCTTACGGAATCGGGATTTACACGGGAAAAACTTCCGTATAGATTTACGAAACCGACATACATGTTAAATATTTTCATCATAATCTTATTACCCTTTTGCCAACTGTGTGGGTCGGCTTCCAGTATAACCAGATCCAGCTGAGTCCTAGTGTTTTACATGGAGCGACCGCCTCTCTGACCTCCACTACTCACCTGTGGAACCCATTGGTAGGGTAATAAGATTAAAAAAATGTCTACCTGTTTGTATACGCTAATCTCTGGACCTACTGGAGGTATTTTAATGAAATTTGGTAAGTATATAGTTGACACCCTGCAATAACACATAGGCTTTTTATCCTGGAATTCCCACGGGATCGGGATTTATTTATTTATTTAAACTTTATGTACAATGGTGTTACTGTAATGGTGTTACTGCTCATTGTAGCAAGGCGTTCTCTACCAGTCAACCTTTGGGTTAAAATAACACATTGTGGTAGGTGTACGAGAAAATGGAATGAAATAATATATTTAATACTAATAAATATAATAGTAATAAAATACATATACAAGGTGTAACAGATTAAGCGAAAGGCCTCAGACAAGTCAATTAGAATATTAAATTATAAGTCTAAATCAACATCCGTAACTAAACAAATTGAAACCAAAAAAAAATATTTTTTATAAAATAGTTATCCTAACTAAACGCAAAATGTATGTGCGTCATACAATATCCTTACGCAGACGAATACACTCATGCAATGTTAGCGGCCGACACGCACACGAGCGCATTTCCTTGAATTAAGGATTGTATTAATTTGTACTGTGTTTCCATTTTAAGTTAAATGAAAGATTTTTCCGTCAAAATTTAACACATATTTTATATGACGGAAATCGGTTCAGAAATTGAAATTCTGAACGAACTACTTTCAGGAATTACGTTTATTCTGTTACACGTTGTATATGCTAAAATAATAAACTAATAAATACCGTGCTTTATAATAATCTTCCTCATTAAGAGAGCTCATAATAATTATGACGAAGACCAAACTAAGAATAACAGGCCCTTAAGTAGTGGTGGATTTACGTGGAAAATACTCCCACACGAAGGTGCAGGTAGTAGCTAGTATGTACAATATAATCATTAAAATGTATAACTTCGCAAAAAGGTTTGTAAAACAATGTTACTCCAAATACTATTTCCAAACCAATCATTTACAAATTAAGATGACAATATTTTAACAATGTTGTTCCAAATAAACTTGTCAAAAGTTGACAGTGTTCGTGTCATTAGACCGGCAGCGGGCCGGCGCACGGTGGGCTGAAAAACGGCTTTCATAGACTTAGGCATTTTATTTTGCAAGTGCCAGTTTTTGTGTCGGATATCACTTCTATTTGTTATAACAATATACAAAAATGACACCAGAATTGATTCTGCACAAAAACGAAGGAATTATAATTTTTTTACGAAAATTTTGTATGGAGCTAGTATGAAAAATCGAAATATCTCTGAAACGGCAGCGATAACCGTAATATCCTTATAAGAGGTTTTAGTACTAATTATTTATGATTTTTTGACATACGTTACATAATGGTTGTAGATGCCTTTTTTTTTTTTTAATCGTCAAAATATTTTTATTTATTTTTACATATTAAACGTTCCTTTTAGTGTTTAAGTTGAAGAATTCAGAGCTTTAACAACTCTTAACATAAAATAGCATCACCCCTATAGACCTGAAGGACTAGACAGAGGTGTGTAGTATCTTGTTGATCTTGTAAGATTTCCAACAATACCAAATAGTTGAATATCAGTGTCAAAGTGCCCATGCTGTCGCTTCTTTTAGAAAGATAGGGGAATGAAATTGTTAATTGATCATACCCTAAAAGTATGATTACAACATAACCGGACACATAATAATATCGACACAAAAGGAATTTTAAAACCTTGCATACGTTCAAAATACAAAATAACATATTGTGTAGTCATCTAATGAGTCTGATGACAAGTAATTAAGTAATTAGAATGATGGTTGTAGTCTTCTGATTCTAATGAGCCTATTAAGTGATTAAATGATTTGAAATATCTCGCAACAATACCAACTAAGAACTGCATTCACCTTTTTATAATTAGTGAGCTAATGTGATTTGCTAATGTTGATTAGTTCTACTATGAGTTCTACGAAATGTTTTTGACGATTGTAACGTTAGGTAATACGTGAGTAATACAACAAGCTCCAGCAATGACTAATCTCTTTTAATAAGTTCATATACCACCACCAAATACATTCTACCCACATCACATAATAGTAACATCCTCCTTTCACAGAGAAAAAAAAACATAAAAATAAACGAAGTAGTATACAATTACACAATTACTTAAAACACAAGTTGTATCTCCCGTAAAGAAAAACAAAGAAAAGAAATATACATACAGGGGTATATATACAAATATGCACAACATCTAAACAAGAATAATCACCTGACAAACAAACATAAATAATTTAATTGATCATACAAAAATAGCTTAATGACTAGTCTCCATGCTTTTTGTGAGCAGTAACATTTATATTACTTATTCTTAGCTTGAGTAATTCATTCCATAAATGTTAATTTCATAATTAATTTGGTTGAATATTAAACATTAGTACATTATACATTTAGTATGTTTTCCCTAAATAATACTCACATTATATCATACACATTTTAAATATTACACAACATTTTTTTTTTTTTTTTTTACAATATTTATTAAATTCTACATCACAATCAGTTATTATACATTTAAATCCTTCTGAATATCAATATTGTGTAGCCGTTGATAATACGGACGAGGATTTGAACTTGATGTAGGTATTAATATTTCACGGGTATCCCCATCTATTCGGCGGTCGCACCGTCCTGCCAGAACGAGTAACATAATTATTATTGGAAGGTGGCGGTTCACAATGTAAATTTAAATTACTCGAGGTTTCACAATCATAATCAAACTCATAATCTCGAGTAGGGCTACGTCTGTGCGAGTGATCTGTTATCATGTGCCGTCTATTTCGAACAACTATTTTTCCATTATTTAGACGAATAGCATATGACCTATTTCTTAGCATTCTATCAACTACACCCGGTACCCAATACTTTTTTATTGTGTCGAAATATCTTACATATTGATTCACTTGTAATGGAGTTAAGTTCTTACAACTTTTATCATAAAACTGTTTTTGTTTATATTGCCGTCTAATTAGTGTATTCTTTATGTTATGATGCACATTTGGAACCAATAACCTTATCGGGGTCGGAACAATACTTCTTAATTTTCTACTTTGTAAAATTTCTGCTGGAGACGCTAGATCACTACCTAACGGTGTATTCAAACATTCCAATAATGCTAGTCTATAATCGGTGTGTGCCTCTGTTGATTTTTTAATTATGTTTTTCACTGTTTGCACTGTGCGTTCAATTTGACCATTTGATTGGGGATAATAAGGTGATGACGTCACATGAGTAAAATTCCAATCTAGGGCAAATTTCCTAAATTCGAATGATGTAAATTGCGGACCACAATCTGACATTATAGTATTAGGTATTCCTTGACGGCTAAATATATTTTTTAAATGATTAATTATACTACCTGACGTTGTACCATGTAATTTAATTAATTCAAAATATTTACTAAAATAATCTACTAGCAACAAGTAGTCCGTACCCTTATATTGAAATAAGTCTACTCCAACCTTGGCCCATGGTCTGTCAGGAACCTCATGAGAGTTAAGCTCTTCTTTTTGATTATTATTCCTATGCTTTAAACAAATATCACAACTTTTAACCATATTTTCAATATCATTGCTAATACCGGGCCAAAATATTATTTCTCTAGCACGCAATTTACATTTTTCGATTCCCATATGTCCAATATGAATCTTTTTTAACATCTCTTTTCTCATAACTTTAGGTATAATTATTTTATCTGATTTCCAGATCAACCCATTAGCTACAGTTATATCTTCCTTAAACTTCCAGTATGGTTTTACACTAGCTTTTATTTTATCTTTATTTTCAGGCCAACCTTGTAATACACATTTATTTAATTCAATCATCTCTTCATCCAATTCTAGCTGTTTCTGAATGGTTATGAATTGAGCGTCCGTGAGATATTCGCATTTATTTTTAACATTATCGGTCAACATGCATACTTCATCGTTGCCGCTACCTATCTCAGTTTGTGATGTTCCTTTGCCCACTTGTTGGGACGTTTCGTAAGCGCGAGATAACGTGTCCGCTATATACAAATGTTTTCCCGGTCTGTAAACTAATGTAAACGTATAGCGCTGTAATCTTAAAAGCATCCTCTGTAAGCGGGACGGAGCGTCAACAATTGGTTTTTTAATAATGCTTATTAAAGGTTTGTGATCGGTTTCTATTGTTACATCCGAACGTCCAAAAATATATGCATAAAATCGCTCACATGCAAATACGGATGCATACAATTCTTTTTCAATCTGAGCATACCTTTGCTCTGTGATAGTTAAAGCCTTAGAAGCATAGCACACGGGAAGCCCATTTTGCATTAAGCACGCACCAAGTCCTGTGGAACTGGCATCCACGGATATAACTATTGGCTTTCCTAAACTATAATATTGAAGAACCGGCCTCTTAATTAAGCACATTTTAAGATGAGCAAAACACTGCTCATGACGCTCATCCCAATGCCATTCTATCTCCTTTTTAAGTAACTCTCTCAGTGGCAAAGTTTTATCCGAAAGATTAGGAACAAACGACCCTACGTACGTAATCAATCCTAAAAAACGTTCTACGTCTTTCCTATTCTTCGGTACTTGCATGTTTTTTATTGCTGACAAGTGTGAATCATCAGGGCTCAATCCATCTTTTGTAATGCGATGACCTAAATATTTAATATCCTGCAAACCAAATTTACATTTCTTTAGGTTTAATTTTAAATTAATTTTTCTACATCTGTCTAACACTGCCCTTAAAATCTCGTCATGCTTGTTTTGATCTGGAGCGTAAATTAATAAATCATCAATATACATACAAACACCTTCTATATCATCGAAATGTTCATACATTTTCTTATGGAAAACCTCCGAAGCCGAACATATGCCAAATGGCATTCGTAGAAATTTGAATCTACCAAAGGGTGTGTTAAAAGTACAAAATTTACTACTTTCACCTAATTTTACGTTCCAAAACCCTGCCGAAGCATCTAATGTGCTAAAATACCTAGCTCCTGCTAACTTTGATACTATTTCATCTATTGTGGGTAACTTGAAATGTTCTCTCCTAATAACCTGATTTAATTCCTTCGGATCTAAGCAAATTCTTAAGTCCCCGTTAGATTTTTTTACAACTGTAATACTACTGACCCAGTCAGACGGACCCTCAACTTTCGCTATTATACCCTGAGACTCCATTTCCAACAATTTTTTCTTAACATCCTCACTAATCGCAAACGGCAACTTGCGAGGTGCGTGCACTACGGGAACGGCATCGTCTCGAATTTGTATGTTGTATTCTCCCGGTAAACAACCTATACCTTCGAAAACATCTTTATACTCCTTACATAACTTGGATTTGATATCAAATCTCTGCACAGACATAACTCTCTGAATTAAATTCATTTCCACACATGCGTAACGTCCTAATATTGGCATACTACTGACATCTGCAATTTTAAACTCCAATAAATACAGCTTATTTTTATAATATACTTTTAAGTGTGTTTTGCCTAAAACAGTAATCAAATCACCTGAATAACCACTCAATTTAGTGTTAGTTTGTAATAACTTATCAGTCGATATTCCTAATCTGGATAAAAATCGCATAGGTAACACATTCACGTCTGCACCCGTATCTAGTTTAAAGTTTATGGGATGTTGATTAATTGTCAAATTTATAGTCCAATCATTCACTTCTTTATCTAATGAAAAAATTACCTTTTCATCTGATGCTTCCACGAAGTACACACCACACATTTTTGCAAAATGATTCATTTTTGAGCACCGTAGACACCGCTTACCATACGCTGGACAAGCATTCCCTCCGTGCATAGTCCCACACCTGCCGCACTGAGGCACCGTGCGCGATCTGTACATCTGCTGCTGCATAGGACGCGCGGCGCCTGCGGTGCCGGCGCGCGAGCTGTCCCCGGCGCGCGAGCTGTCCCCGGCGCGCGAGCTGTACCCGGCGCGCGCGCTGCGCCCGGCCGCGCCCCTCGCCGGCCCGTGTCCATCGCGTGATCGCATCGCTCCATTCATGCAACCGTCGCATGTTCTCGAAAACGACGACACTCCATATGCTATGCTACTACCACGCCTTAATTCACATATTTGTTTTTTTTCTTCAGGGGTGCTGATGGTACACTCCTGTTGAATTACATCAATGGCGTCATTCTCCCTCTTAATATTCTCAGAATACATTCTGGATGCCACCGCTACTCGACAAATTTCTAGAGCTTTCTTTAAAGTAAGATCCGGTTCCCGAAGTAACCGTTCTCTTATCGCCGAGCTTGTTACTCCACATACCAGTCGATCTTTTATAAGTTCATCTTTCAAGTTTCCAAACTCACACGTTTTCGCCAATCTCCGTAAATCAAATACATATTTATCAATTGATTCATTTTGCTGCTGATCTCGTATAAAAAACTTGTGTCGTTCGACCGTTAAATTTTTTTTCGTTTTAAAATGTTCATCCAACTTTTTACACGCACCGTCTAAAGTCACTTCCTCACTTTGTTCCAATATTTCACGGCATTGCTCACCAATGATATGCAGAAAAATGTTCAGTTGTACCGGTGAAGTTTTTTTCGAAAGTTCACACGCGTCGAAATATATCGAAAAACCTTTCTTCCATCTTTCCCAACTATCGCTCAACTTGCCAGAAGCCACATCAACCGAGTTCTCATCAAATTTAAACGGTGACGGTGGTGATAACACTGTTTCCATTTTTATTATTTACACACACTATTTCCGAGTCCTTTTTACTTTATTTCACACACTTAATATTATCGTCTTGTAATTATAATCCTACCGGCTGCGCCATGTAACGTTAGGTAATACGTGAGTAATACAACAAGCTCCAGCAATGACTAATCTCTTTTAATAAGTTCATATACCACCACCAAATACATTCTACCCACATCACATAATAGTAACAACGATTATAAATTTTTATTATCATATCTTTTATAACTTTAATGAGGGTAGTTAACTAATTATTGACTTTATACAATAAAAGGGCTATAATTTTGTTCCATAATTTAGATTGTTCACAACCGTGTAACTGCTAACACTAAAACTATTTGCTTTGCGACTACAAAATCTTAGAATGGAAAGTTTAATCACCAACTTAGATTTGTTTGTTCTTCTAAAAAGTGAGTGTCCTTCATTTAATCATGAAGTATTGTTTAGTGCAATTGTGTCCCGCATAGGCGATTGCCTTTCTGCCGAAGATCAAGTAACTCTCAAAGAATTTTGCCGGAGATTCACGCGAGCTGCTTTAAACAGGTGGCAGAAATCTAAACGATTCTTTGATAAGTTTAGAAATACGTACGGAGAGTGGTTGCAAGCAAATATTGATTGGCCGAGTTGCGTGCAAACTTTAATAAATCAAGAACCAACTGTTGATGAGATACCAAGAGCACGCTCAGTCTCTCCAGAACCTTCGACATCATCGACTGTTGGAACAATGACAAAAAGGTCCCGAAAACCATTCAAAGATCTGGGAAGCAAACAGAAAAAGAGAAGATCTAGTGAGCACATAGGCGAGGATTCCTGTGAATTGGCATATGCAGCTGCAGCACGTTTAAAAGAAGAAGGTTATGAAGATATCGCATCTGTAATCAATTATATGATCAAAAATCCAGAAGCTGCCGTTAAAATCAAGGAAAGCATTAAGAAAACAGTAATATTTACACCAGAGAAAGCACTTGGATTGCTTCTTTCACTTAAGCTTTCAAAGTGGCAATATATTACGTTGCGAGAGACTGCCATTCGGGAAGGTGCTAAGGATATTTACCCATCCTACTATAAACTGCAACAAACTAAGCTTGCATGCTACCCTCCTAATCAATCAGTATCAGTTACGGATTCATCAGCTAGAATTACACTTCAAGCTTTACTTGACATCACGGTGAAGCGGATTCTTCAAAGTCTTTCTGATAATGTGGAAAATAAGCAGTTAAAGCTGATATCGAAGTGGGGATTTGATAGTGCTTCCAATCAAAGCCGATACAAGCAGAAAATGGACGGCGAGCATGATGATTCAAGCATTTTCATGACCTCCTTGGTGCCACTGAAACTGACAGATGGAGATAATACTATATGGACAAACCCGAAACCATGCTCAACTTTTTATTGTCGTCCGGTTCAGTTCACTTTTGTAAAATAAAGCCATGCAGTTGTCATTGATAACAAAAGAAAAATGGATGAGGAAATTGAGGCCCTTAACCCCACAGAGTGCATTAATAGTAACAGGGTGACTCATAAACTAATGATGACAATGATCGACGCAAAAGTCTGCACGTACCTTTCTGAAGCTAGATCAAATGCATCATGCTACCTGTGCTTAGCAAAACCAACAGAAATGAACCACTTAGATGCTGTAACATCAAAAACTGTGTGTTCTGACATATATGAATTTGGCCTATCATCCCTACATGCCCGTATAAATTGCATGGAATGTCTGTTACACATTGCGTACAGACTTGACTTCAAACAGTGGGCAGCAAGAAGTAATGAGCATAAAGATATGTTACAAAACAGAAAAAAAAAACATTCAAAATAAATTTAAAGAGGAGCTCAATCTGTTAATTGATATAGTAAAACAAGGCTCGGGAACTACCAATGACGGGAATACCGCAAGGAAGTTTTTCGAGTTTCCCAATAAAACTGCAGCTATTACTGGGTTGGATCAAAACCTGATAAAAAGATTTGCTGTTATTTTGCAAGCAATAACATCTGGTGAGAAGATCGATGTCATCAAATTTAAAGATTTTGCTCGCAAAACAGCAGAAAAGTACGTGGAATTATACGACTGGTACTACATGTCATCAACCGTACATAAACTATTAATACACGGAGCTGACATAATCGAAAAAAATGATATTGTCCCGATTGGGACTCTCTCGGAAGAAGCCTCAGAGTCTCGAAACAAAGATTTTAGGAGGTTCCGGGAACATCATTCGCGGAAAAGAAGCAGGCAAGATTCTAATCAAGATATCCTAAATATGCTTGTTGTTTCTTCGGATCCTTTTCTAAGTGCACAAAGGCCGAAGTTAGATGCCAAAAGGAAGACAACCTTTTTTGCTGAAACTCTCGACCTAATACAGTTTCCGGAAACTGAGTTCGAGTTTGTAGGTATATCCGATCTGGATTCTGACTCGGAATTGGAGTCCGACAACGAAAGTTGTAAAGAAAATTTGTAAAATTTAATTATTTTTCTTTATGTTCTTTTGTTATTTATGTTAGTTTATTGTACCAATATGTTTAGTTAATAATTTCATAAATTATAGTTTCAAATATGTATTTTGTATAATTGAATTTATTAGATATTATTTTTGTTACTTCTGTTTTATTTAAATTACCTATCAATAAAAAGTTTATATACAGTCTTTTTTTTTCACATATTCTTAATATTTGGGGAAAAAGCATGCTTCCTAACGATGTTCTTAACTTTGACACAGTTCATGGATCGTTTTGAACAGTTTCATATGTTAAAATAAATAATGTTAGTACTATAATCCCCTATAAGGATATTATTATTATGATGTGTCCGGTTATGTTGTAATCATACTTTTAGGGTATGATCAATTAACAATTTCATTCCCCTATCTTTCAAAAAGAAGCGACAGCATGGGCACTTTGACACTGATATTCAACTATTTGGTATTGTTGGAAATCTTACAAGATCAACAAGACACTACACACCTCTGTCTAGTCCTTCAGGTCTATAGGGGTGATGCTATTTTATGATAAGAGTTGTTAAAGCTCTGAATTCTTCAACTTAAACACTAAAAGGAACGTTTAAATATGTAAAAATAAATAAAAATATTTTGACGATTTAAAAAAAAAAAAGGCATCTACAACCATTATGTAACGTATGTCAAAAAATCATAAATAATTAGTACTATAACCCCCTATAAGGATATTACGGTTATCGCTGCCGTTTCAGAGATATTTCGATTTTTCATACTAGCTCCATACAAAATTTTCGTAAAAAAATTATAATTCCTTCGTTTCTGTGCAGAATCAATTCTGGTGTCATTTTTGTATATTGTTATAACTAATAGAAGTGATATCCGGCAAAAAAACTCGCACTTGCAAAATAAAATGCCTAAGTCTATGAAAGCCGATTTTCAGCCCACCGTGCGGCGGCGCCCTAGCCCCGAGTCTATTAGTCGAATCATCCGTCTGATAGCGGAATGAATGTTCTACTTGTTTTATTCTCAATTCTACTCTCTTTTTCATGTTTAAAAGAATTCCGCAGTTAATCGGATTTTAGCAAAATTTTCTTTGTTCTTTCAGGCGAGTATTGTTTATATCTTTTAGAACATTTCTTGCTCATTTGGGGTTATGTTACGAAGTTTTTTACACATTGTGTTTAATACATAATTATGTAATATTTGTATTGCATATGTTATATAATCTGTTATCAGTATATAATTATGTACTGTTTAGGTCATACCGTATCCATTTGTTTTCTTCGAAATAAAATTGCAAGATCGAGAACTTGGAAATTTTCCTTGTGAAGTAAACGGCATGTGTCTCTACGGATGCAGTAGTTCATTTATCATATATTTTTCCTTCCTTTTCATCTGCTTCTATTTTAACCGGATGCAAATAAGAACTAGTGTTTTTCATAGAGCGGCTGCCTTTCAGATCCCGACAATCCAGCAGCTGTGTAAAATGATACCCTTGACAAGAAGGTGTAAGAAGTTCAAATGACAACTGGGGTCAACGTACTTTCTGAAGCACGGATGAAACTTGACAAATGTTAAGATGATCATCCATCCAGACATGACCTCGGCAAGCGTTCCTTAACATTGAAGATCGATGCGTGTGCTTATGTAGTACTTCACCCAACCAAGAACTCGGTAATCGAAAAATCTAAATTTTACAGGAGAAAAGATTTAGTGATTTTATCAAATATGTTTTGACTAGTGGGATTATTAAAGTCATTGATGTATTAAATGGAATCAATTTTTTTTGCGAAATGTCCACTGTGTCATTGATATGAAATTCCTTTTATTCAAAACCTAGTTATTTAAGAAAGAAAAAAATACCTACATAAAATATCATTTGTGTCATGATATCTTTGTAAATATAATTAGGAAAAATCTAAGAATAATAATTGCTAAGATGTATTCCAGTCCATAGATGCCAAATTTGACATAACAGCACAAAGCCCATAATAGCACATTACCGAGTTCTTGGTTGGGGGGATAGAATTAATGGTTTCATATTAACTTGACACCAGCAATATTATTTCAATAACATTTCTGTACCAGAAAAGTTTTTATTATCTAAACATGAGGACTTGTTATTGGCTTTCTGGCGACTATGTATTCCTCTTTTTATGTTTTTATTAGCTGTAAGACCTCCTTAAAGTAAATAAATATATAAATAATAGGTTCGCGTTTGACTACCATCTCACCTGATGGTAAGTGATGATCTGGTCGAAGATGGAACACGCTTACCTAAAAGTAACCTATTCACTCTTGACTTAAAGACCCCTAGGTTATAGCTATCTGGAAACACAGACTCCGTCAGGGAATTCCACTCCTTAGCCGTACGCACAATGAAAGTATTATTATTAAAAGTCTTGTAACAATAAATAAATAATTCTTGCTCCTTCTATTGTATGAAGGTATTTAAATCTGAGAATGGGAACAAATGTTATAGTTATGTTTTATTACTGTCCTACATTCAAGTTGCGACAGTTTTCTCTGAACATGGAATAAGGTTGGAGTGAAAACTTACTATTCACATTGAAATATTTCTGAGTAAAGTTGTATCCTCCGTAATTTTTGTTTTCCTTTGTCACTAAAATATAGAATACAACTAGAAAACTGTGATGATTGCGATATTATATTATACTAGAACAAACCCTTCCTTCTTTCAAAAACGTGGTAAAAGATCTCTATCTCTCTCTTTAATTTTTTACTTATTTTTATACAACTCAGCTTTGTTATTTTTATGTATATACATAATTATGTATATGTGTATTGAGTATGTAGGTTATTACTTATTTATTGTATATAAGTGAATAGTACACCATGGACTACCCGCGTATTTGTTTTCTCCTGCTGTGTCAAATCCATCCTAAGGTTGTCTGTAAAAGATCGCTTTTAGCGATAAGACCGCCCATTGTAACACCCTTTGTAGTTTTTTAAGTTTTTATTTAATTCTGTTATGGTGAAAAATCCGCTTTATATATATATATATATATATATATATATATATATATAGTAACGATAGTATAGATTAAATAGTCAGGTGTTCAATGCCTGTGACAACCAATAGCCAATTAATTTAACAGAGATGTCTTTCGCAGACGGTATCATCCAATTACCGTGCTAAAACAAATTCAAGAAAAAAGTTTTAAAGTCAAGAAGATTAAAGTATAAAAATGAACCAATTTAATCAATGGATTAATTTGAGTAACTTGATCAAGAAAATGACAACTAAACCACTAAAGAAATGAAGAAGATTGTCGGACCCAAAGCTGATTTAAATGAATGAACGGTTTGTGTTATTGTATCATTCTTTAAGAGAAGTATTGAACATTAACTTGCAGCTTTAATAGTAATTATAGTTCATTATAGTTTTTAACCGATTGGGGTCGAATTGCTTGGGTATTGTTGCATGAGTGTGCGTCTACTTTTCAAGGACATGGCTAATAAATCTATTAACCGTAACCACCAACCAACCGTAACCAGATGGCTGGCTTGGTCTTTGCCCTAAAAACAAAAGACTGGCAATAATGCCACGTTGAGTGGCAATGAGGGATGTACTTGGAGGAGAAGTACTTCGACACCTAAGTGTATTTATGTACGTATCTAGGTTTAGTTGTTGCAAGTAGGAAGGTAGTATTTTTTTAAGTAACAATGTTCAAAATAATCTCTAAAACTTACAATCAGTTATGGTTGTATAGAACATTCTGTGTTGACATGTAACAAAGAAATTATTCTGAAGACGCGAATAAGAACACTAGGATGAAAAGCATACTTGAAAGCGTTACGCAAAATTCTGTTCATAAAGCTTTAAACAATAGAACAAAACGTCGTCTAGTAAATGGTTCGCTCTACTTCACGAAACTATTAAGAGTTCAACATTCTAAGTGTTACGCTCTGTGAGTGCGGTATTACTCACGGTAAGTCACCGTAATGCGACTTAATGTTACATTGTTTTATTACAAGATATTAACTTTAGTAACACCTTTCCCAAGCAATTGGGACACGTTAAAACCTTAGAACGTGGAAAGTCTAACAGCATCAAACGTGAAAATTCTAGTAAAATACTAAAGGCTTACTAGTAAAAGCCTACGCCTACGTTTTCTTTCAACAGAGCACATATTTTGAGAGCTAGGCGGGAGGCAGTTTATTTTTCAAAGACGGCGCGTGATGCGAGTCTGCTAACGAAGGCGGACACCCTTTGAGCACTGGCCCGCGAAAATTTACTGAGACGAGCGGCGCAAGGTGTAACCTGAGAGCGTCAATCATCTTTACATAAAATATTACCTCCTGATTATTACCAACAGCATAATTACCAACTTCTTTGCTAACTGAGTTTGAAAGAAAACTATCTACTAAAAGAAAAGATCTTTTACAGAAAAGTTTTATGACTCCATATGGTCCATTTTGAAGCGTCCACTATCCATCTGGCTGTCAAAGAGTTATATCTTATTAAGTGTGATTGGCACATTGCGTTTCTATAGTCGTTAAAATAAATTATGTATGACATATATGTATTTATTTCCAGTCAGTACCACTGATGGGGCCTGACAGGACCATTGCCTGCCGGGGTTGCGGGAATGTTCTAATGAGATAACGCAGCCCCGGAACATAAGGGCAACTGAAGGAACAGAGTGGGTTTTGAGTCAGTAGAAGTCTGACTATTCCTTCCGCTGCACCCAGAGCGCGAGGAGCCATTTAAAGATTTTCCCACTGAAAAAAGAAATGATATCTATATATTTATTTCGCACAGCATGAAAAACTTATCTGTAGATTCTATAGGATCGCTACATTCTTTAACTTGTACCATAAGCCGAGACACCACGAGACCTAACGAAGGATATCGTTGGGACATATTATTATAATTTTTACGGACATATCTAATTTCTCTTCACGTGAATGTCTTTATATATAATGTTTGTTTGAGAGAAATATATTTTATGTCATGACCTTTTATACGATAAATTTATGAAGATGTCTCCACATTTGCCACATTAATTTGCGTAATTTTCATTACCGTTGAACTTAAAAGGGTGAAGGAAAATATTGTAAGGAAACCAAATCCTAGGACTGAAAAATCAAGAGACCTGCGAGATGCACTAATCCGTAATGGGTCTGCGTGGTAGGTTATGGCCCATTCCCTCTCACAGCAGGTAGGCCTCACAGTGGTGGGAGTCTTATCGACTGATTGTGTTATGTTAACTACTCAAGCCTCTCTAATCAACCTATACCATTCTTCACTTGACGAAAACCAGTCAAAGAGATAAGGTCAACAACAAAATGTTTTGAAACAATATGAAACTTGTAATTCACCCGCAACATGACGCACCTATATTCACAAAAGGACGATAGTCAAAAGCCCTTTCATCACCCAAAATTACATTACCTTCTCTTACAGAAACAACAAAAATTTATGTGAAAAGTTAAGACCAATAAGTTTTGTTTGGAAGGACGGTAATGAGGGGAACGGCCCAGCCGATGGATTAGTGTTCATTTCTGCTTGTAATAAGATTTTTTTATGAAAAGAAGACTTAAGAAACAGTCACATGGACTATGTATAAAAATATGTATACGTAGAGGTGGATGATAAATGAAATTCCTTTTTGAAAATAGGTTCAAAATAACACTTACACCCTCCATCTAAGCTAAATATGCTTGTGTCTGGAATGGTTTCACGGCAATAGTGGCTTCGAACCCACGACCCCAGGTCCAACATCCATTGGGCTATTGATGATTCAAAATTAAACTATATATTAAAGTTATGAGGCCTATGCTTCCTAACTAAATAATTTAGTAAGCATATAGATTCATGTGGACATGATCAGGAATTGCAAGCATTTGTCAGCTATAACGTAGCTCATTTGAAACCTATATTTGTCATATCATACGCTCAATAATTGATAACAAACCAACGAAGGCATTTGAGATGACTGCCAAAATTGCGATTTCTAGAAGAGACGATATCTTGTTCAAACCACAATTAAATACGAATACGAACAAAAGTTTTAACGGTTGAGTGAATTTTTATTCACAGACAGTAAACGTGTATATTCTAAACTTAGAAAAACTTAACTAACCCTTCTTTGCTGTCGTCTAAAAAGGTAAAGACAAAAGAATAAATTAGATAGGTACTAACACTGATATAAGTAGATTTAGTACTTCTACGTGAAAAGTAAATATTTACCAAGTCAAATGAGCTAAAGGCTGTGTTCCAGTTTCAAGGATATGGTAACTTTGCATAGCGATGTATTACCTCTGCGTGTAGCACATGTTTAAAAAAACTTATTGTTTTTTATATAATATTGATAAGCTGGCCACTTTTTGGAGCAATCGAAGGGACAAAGTGGTTTTTTAATCAATAGAAGTTTAACACTCCCTTCCGATCCACCCAGAGCGAGAAAAGTCATTAGATGATTTTCCCACCGAAAAAGAAAGCTTCCTATTTGTGACCATTATGTCGTCTGATAGAAAACCAAGTGGTCCACAGTGAAGCACGCTACACTCGAAGTATAGAAGAAACCTATCACTTTGACTTAAAGACTTATCTACTTAGGAATTCAAGTCCTTAGCTGTACGCATAATAAAAGAATCTCCAAACATTTTAAACGTATAGATGAGATGTTCACCATGTACCGTCGGGGCTTCGCTGTACTTCTTGTAATCCGATAATACGACGGGTTAGGCACAATCAAATTGTGCATTCTGACTTACGTTACTCGTAGTAGTTCGTAGCTAAATAATAACCGCTCGGGTAATCTTGAAAGTTCGGTCCGTGGACTGGTGAGCATGTTAGCATATGGAAATTCCTCCGTATCTCGGAAAGCAATTAAAGGGTCAATTTATACTAGCGTAGAGTCAAAGCGCATCGTAGCATCTATCCAAATCTGAACATAACAAATTCAACCTTAACTCCACAGCGTAACGCACACATTACTTCTGTTATTTGAAACAGACGCGCGCATTTTTCGGAATTCGCGCGTCTGCGCGCGAACAACGCTGATTGGTGCGCGCGCATTCTCGCGTAACCATGCGCTCACTAGCGAACCTACGCGGTGTTGATTACGATGGATCCGAACTAAAAATTAATAAAAAAAAAAACATTGTAATTAATTTGACGCTTCGATGCGCTTAGACTCTGCGCTAGTATAAATTGACCCTAAGGTGTCCTGCTCTCGTTTGTACATCATTGACAGTCGTTCCGGGTAGTCAAAAGCAAGTAAACTTGACACTAGTCTTGCGAAAGAGTATCATGTTACCCATGTACAGACACCAGCACATGAAACCACCCGAAACTGTAAAATTTTCCCAATCAACCATGAACCTAATTTCTTTAATATTAAAGTTGAAAATCTATTAAAGAATTTTGACAGATTGTTGTAGCTTGATGTGCTGGCGTCTGTACTTGGTTGTGAAGATAAGATAGGCAGTCTCTCCATGTAACACATTAGTAACCAGCTGTATCCACGTAAACTGGAAGCCAACTCCAATACAGTTGCAAAAATGCTAAGTGATGATGATTTGCATGAAAGTTCTTTTTGATACATAGAACCTTATGCTTAGTACAACCGATAATATCAGTGTACCGGTAATACTGAATTAAGTTGAACAGCCTGTTTGTCGTAGATTAAAGCTTATTGATTTGATAGAATTGTGGACCCGTTTCCAATGTTTGGAGAACGTTATTGCTAATCGTGTAGTGGATATGAATGCATTTTCATCATTTAGCCTCACTGATTTTTGTGGATAGATCATCGAGCCATAGATAGACAGCAAGCAGGCATGTCAAAGAACCACTATCGTACAGACGAATCTTAGACTAGGAATTCACTAGTAGCGATTTGTTAAATAAATTTTGTAGAACTAGACTACAATTTTTTTCTGATAAATCGTCAATGGTAATAATCAATCGTCCTATAATGGTTTTGTGACATCAACAAGCTTTTGCCCGCGGCTTCAATTGCGTTAAAAATATTTTTTATTTTCGGTGAAAAAAGTATTTTAAGTTTTAGACGTGAAAGTTGAAAGCTATGCGTAATCGCTGCAATCGTATGTGTTAGAGTAAGACGCTATTTCCACGAATCTCTTATTGATCGAAAGTCCTCTGATGTCTGGAAATTTCTAAAGTCAGTTGGCATCGGCAAATCACCCTCTAATACTTGTGCAGATGTTGACATATGTGCTCTTAATAGATATTTTTCTCTTCCTCCTGTTTCTCTTGAACCTAATGTCAAAATTTCAACTTTGCAAGAGCTCACTGATTTGCCTTTACCAAATTGCCCAACTTTTAATTTGACTTCTGTTTCTGAAGATGATGTTAAAAAATCTCTTCTTTCTATTTCCTCTTCGACTGTTGGTCATGACAATGTGTTTTCGAGGATGATAACACCTATTCTACCTCAATTGCTCCCCATTCTAACTCACATTGCTAACTATTCCTTATTTTCTAGCTCGTTTCCTAGTGCCTGGAAACAAGCACATATAATACCTGTTCTCAAAATAAACAATCCATCGACCTTATCTCACTTCAGACCCATCTCCGTTTTACCTTTCCTTTCTAAAGTTCTCGAACATATTGTTCATGGCCAAGTTTCTAGATACCTTACAGCACACAACCTAATTTCCTCTTTCCAATCTGGATTTCGTACTGGTCACAGCACAGTAACTGCACTTCTGAAAGTCACCGACCATATCCGCTGGGCTATGGACAATAAATCACTCACCGTATTAGTCCTACTTGACTTCAGTTGCGCGTTCAACTCAGTGGATTTTGACATACTTCTTGGAGCCCTTCGTTCATTTAACTTTTCTCCTTCTGCGCTATCCTGATTTGACTCTTATCTTCGGGGTCGCTCTCAGTATGTCCGCCTTGATGAAAAATTTTCTGATTGGTGTGATCTCACTGCTGGTGTGCCTCAGGGTGGCGTTCTTTCTCCTCTTCTTTTCTCTATCTTTATTAATACAGTTACTCAGATTATCACCTCGCACTTCCATCTCTATGCAGACGATTTGCAGCTTTACCGACACTTCTTGCTGGCTGACGCGGACTCGGCGATTAGTGCCATGAATTGTGACTTGGAGAATATTAGTCAGTGGGCTAAATCATACGGATTACAGATTAATCCCTCCAAGTCCCAGGCTATGATCTTGGGTAGTCGATACTATCGCTCTGCACTTGACACTTCCTCTTTTAGGCCATTATCCCTTAACAGCTCAGTCATTGCGTACACGGATGTGGCAAAGAATCTCGGCGTATTACTTGACAGCAATCTTTCTTGGCGAGCGCAAGTAAGTGAGGTTAGTCGAAAGGTGCACTTTTTCTTCCACTCTTTAAAATCCCTTCAAAGCTTCTTGCCTTTCAAAACTAAAATCTCTTTAGCTCAAAATTGAATCCAGCCGATTATTGATTATGCCGATGCCTGCTATTTGGATGTTTTTTTTTTTTTTTTTTTTTTTTTTTGTGTGTGGCATCTCGCAGGTCAACCTCTGAGGTTGTCGGCTGCTTAACCGGACTTGCCTGTGGTTGCCTTAATTAATAAATTAATTAAAGCCTCCAGCCAGGGCTTATTAAAAAAAAAACTTACAAACTAGGCGACTACACGCTAAGGGCACCCCCTGTGGGGTACGGACCTCGGCTTAGGGCGTCGCAGGGGAGGGCAGCTAGGGACAGGCTGGATCATATCATTATTATTATTAATAAGGGAATTTAAAGCTACTGGCTCAGCGTCGCGGGCTGGCTCTGGCAAGGGTCGGGGTGGACTATTACGGGGACGTCGTGGCGGGCCTCGGCGGCGAGGACGGAAGGACGGTCGGTTTTTGTGTTTGTGTGCCACTGTACTTGTTTCCCTACGGCTCTCTTGGAGCAGGGTGATTGCGTCATCGGGAGTGACTAGGGTATGCCTTGGTCGGCGAATCTTAGAGATACGCGAGGGTTCGTATTGGGCGGCCGATACGATAAGGGGATTCCTATGTTGGATTGAAGTTTCAAAGAAACGCTTGGAGACACGTTTCATGAACTGCTGGATGGTGGGCATCTTGAGATCTACGTGAAGAAGCTCATTTCGAACATAAAAGGGGGCTCCCGTGACTCTACGGAGGAATCGGTTTTGGAGGGTCTGCATCTTGTGGAGGAGGTAGGGCTTTGCGTGTGCGAAAACAACGCAGGCGTAGGTCATGATGGGACGGATGACCGCGGTGAAAATACGCAGCTTGCACCTGAGTGATAACTTGCTGCGAGAGCTAAGAATGAAGTGGAGCCTACCTAGAGCGAAAGCGGCGCGCGAACGTGCCTGCTTTATGTGCTCAGCGAAGGAGAGGTGTCTATCGAGGACCACGCCTAAGTATTTGGCTTGCTTTTCCCAAGGGATCGGCTTGCCGTACATGGTAATCGGACGGGGGGAGGGTGGGTTTATCCGCGGTTTAGAAAAGAGGACTGCCTGGCTTTTATCTGGATTGACTTCGATTCTCCATTTCCGGAACCACTTGGCCAGAGTGTTTGCGGAAGTTTGGAGAGTGCGAGCGATGGCATCGGGTTTAAGACCGGTATAATAGATAGCCGTATCGTCGGCGAATAGGGCTAGCTGGGTATTTTTATGCTTGGGAATATCACTAGTGAATAGCGTGAAAACGAGGGGGGATAGTACGGAGCCTTGAGGAACTCCTGCGCGAATGGGATGGGGGGAGGAAAGCTCCCCCTCAATTCGATAACGAAAGGTGCGATTCGATAAAAAGTCCCGTAGGATGAGCACGAGACGGTCAGGCACGCCGAGTTGGTATAGCTTATAGATTAAGCCATTGTGCCAGACTTTGTCGAACGCTTTCGCTATGTCGAAGAATAAGGCTCCCGTTATTGCGCCCCGTTGGAAGCCGGCGCTGACGTGTTCTACGATGCGGTGGACTTGTTGGATACATGAGTGTTCGGTTCTAAATCCGAACTGCTCATTGGGTATTAGACTCTTTGCTTCGGCAAAATCTTTGAGCCGCTTATATATAAGCCTTTCATAGATTTTACCGAGGACGTTGAGTAAGCTAATGGGACGGTAGCTAGACGGGTCAGACTTGGGCTTGCCTGGTTTGGGAATACCTATCACGGTGGCCTGTTTCCAGGTTGTAGGGAACATATTATTGCTCAATGCGCCATTGAAGATGGCAGTCATTAGCACTATAAGCTGGGCGGGGAAAAGTTTGAAAACCCTATTGGTGATGCCGTCGGAGCCAGGGGCTTTACGCGGTTGGAGTCTTTTAATGATATCCTGGACCTCATCAGGAGTGATGGGGGCCAGTGGATTATCGGGATCTTCGACGGGCGGAAGGGAAGTTCTACGTTCGACTTCGGCGTTCACCATATCGAGGTGGGCTTGGTCTACTGGTTGAGAGCTGGGAGAACACTGGGACTCTAGGCTGTCGGCTAGGCATTCTGCTTTTTCAGAGTTATCGAAGGCGACACTCTTATCGGGACGAATGAGAGGAGGCATTGTGGCCTCTTCAGTGGATCGTAACTTCCTCTGAAGCTGCCAGAAGGCAAGATGGGTGGGCTCAAGTTCGCTCAGCATCTTGTCCCAGCTCGCATTACGCTGCTCGGCAATGCGTTTCCTTACAGCACGCTGTAAGTTGCGCATGTGAGCTTTGTTTGCGGCGCAGGGAAAAGCGCTGTACGCACGGATGGCTGCGTTCTTCTCGGTTATCAGATTCCGTACATCGTCCGGGAGTTTCCAGCGGTGGTCTTCCACTACAGGAACTTCCCTTGAACAATCGTTCAGGACGGATTGTACGTGATCTGTAAGCGAGTCGATCGCCGCCGTCGTGTCAGCGACTGAGACTATGTGGTCAGGAATGGTGTCCAATTGAGGCGACGTGGTGGATTTCAGTTTTTCACTTACTTTCCTCCAGTCGGTGATCAATTGGGTCGGAGGAGGTTGGGTAGGATCATGGTTACCCGAGCGGGAACCTAGGTGTAGGATAACGGGACGGTGATCCGAGTTGAGCTCGTGAAGCGCTTCTATGGAGTGTAAATGAAGGTTTACATTCTTTAGGAGCGCCACATCGAGGACATCGGGGTTATGGTTGGGGTCGTGTGGGTAGTGGGTGGGAGTCATCGGAGCGATGACGTCATAGTTTAGGGTCGCGCCTAGGTTATACACGATTCTGCCTCTGGCATTTGTCGTGTTGCTGTTCCAAGCGGGGTGTTTGGCGTTGAGATCGCCCGCTAGTAAGACGGAGTCACTCAGGCCAAAGAGAGTCGTGAGATCGCTGGTGAGCGCGATAGGATCGTCTGAAGCAAGAGACGCGACCGACGGTGGGGGATGGTAGGCAGAGATGATAGTTATCGGAGGATGACCAGTCATGCCTAGTCGACAGGCAGAGTACTCTAGGTGAGAGAGAGGCGCGGGTGGGGTCAGAGGGATGCAGTATAACTCCTTCCTAT
This sequence comes from Tholera decimalis, assembly GCA_943138885.2. Classification (NCBI taxonomy): domain Eukaryota; kingdom Metazoa; phylum Arthropoda; class Insecta; order Lepidoptera; family Noctuidae; genus Tholera; species Tholera decimalis. The sequence goes on from OW964550.2 coordinate 1,596,157, forward strand.
AATAAATAAGGGTACCGCCGCCGTGGCAGCGTGTTCTGTCATTGCGAACTAGACGGTAATTCGCAATTTTGGGGTCAGCGCGGTGGGGTTTCAAAAGGGTTTCCTGTATAAGGAGGACGTCTAATTGGTGGTCGCGGAGGAATTTAGTTATTTCGGCGCGTTGGTTGAAAATGCCATTGGCGTTGAAAAAACCTAATTTGAGGGATCGAGGCCTAGTGTGGTTTGTGCGTTGGGAATCCATTGGATCAGTCCATCGCATCCATCTGGTCGAGGCCTAGCACGACATCACTGTGTGTGCTGAATATTTGGCTGTACATTTCCGTCGTAATTTTGCCGTTATTCTGCTGCTCGGCAGCCAGAAGGGCATCGCGGAGAGACCTGGCTTGGCGGGTCATAAATATTTTATAGTGGCGCAGTAGAGTCTGGGCGCAAGACTCGCCGTTACCGACGGGTGAGGGTTTGGGCGGTTGTTTGGCTGCAGGAGCAGCAGTGGTTTGAGGCGCGGGTTTGGGACTGGTTGTGGCCTCTGGAGCCACGGCTTTAGGCAGGATCTGCGCTGCGATGGGTATATCCATCAGTGCCTGCAAAGGTTTGGCAGGGGCCAAGGAGGGAAAGGCTTTGTCGTGGTTTAGCCTGTTCCACGGGGATGGTCTCTGAGGAGCGAGACGTTGGGGAATTTGAGAGGAAGGTGCCTCTCTTTGTTGGCGGGCGTTGGCGCGCTTCGCTAATTTAGGAGCGAGTTTGGGGGCTTTAGGACAGCCGCGGTAGTTTGCCGGGTGACCGGTCTGGCCGCAGAGAACGCAGCTGGGTGGTTCCGAACAGAGGGTTCGGTCTTTGGGCCGAGGGCAGTCCGCAGTGCTGTGCTCGCCCAGACACTTGACGCATCTGGGAGTCGCATAGCAGTTGCTCTGCGCATGGCCATACAGTTGGCAACGGTGGCATTGTCCCACTGTTGCGGTTTTGTAGGGCTTTTCAATTGAGATACCGGATAGGGAGCAAATGGACTTAATCTTGAAAATCGGGTGATGACCTTCGGTTGGTTCACAAATGACAAGAACCATGTCGTACAATTCACCGCCTCTCGCTTTATGTAAGCGATGGACGGCGATCACTGGTATACCTTGATCGGCAAGGTCGTCTTTAATATCCTGTACTAGGATTTCTTTAGGGACACGTTTAATAATAACACGAGTGGGCGTGTCCTCGGGGAAGGAGAAAGTGTGAAAGGAAATATTCCTTTCACGGAGGGCGCGATATAGTTCCCTATAGTCGTTCGACGTAGGGACGGTGACTTTAATGCCATTTTGGCAGGCACGGGCGTTTGTGTAGTTGATCTTTCGATCAACACACATCTTGGACACATCAGTCCATTTACCCTTGTCCTGGATGTAAAAGGGGGGCGGAGGGCGTTGCTTCCTTTGGGCTGAGGAAGTTTGGGCTATCGGGCTGGTGGGACGACTATTCTGCGCGTGAGCAGAGGTAGTTGGGACTGGGCTAACGGGTCGTACGGGCGTTTGAGTTGGGGACTGGGGCGACGCGGTGGACTTTTTGGCCTTGCTGGCCTGGGAGGTTTTACCTTTCTTCCTCTTGCCTCCGGTGACGATTTGAAAGTCGTCTTCGGAGGACGAAGGGCAAGAAGAGGCTTCGTCTTGGTCGGAGGGTGGGTTAGATAACGGAGCCGACGTGTCCATATCGTAAAATTCAGGTGCAGCGCACACCTGCGCGGCGTCCATTGTTCTATGAACAATGGGATTAGAGAGTGGGCCGGCAACAATAGCTGGGTCTGGGAATCGAGTGGTCGGTACGTCTTTGTCAGTGGGCGGCGGCGGTAAGTGGCAATTAGTTTCGGAGTTTTTCATTGTTCGATGAACAATGGGGTCCGAAACAATAAACTTTTCGGTGAATGAGCCAACCGGAGGGCCTTGATCCGCGAGCGGGGGAGATAGCGGGCTATCGAGCACGTCGCTAAAATCAGTGACTTTGGCTTTAGTAGCCAGGGAAATATTTCGCTGCAAAGCAGCGAGCTTTCCGCCATATCTGGCGCAAAAGTCGGGGTCCTTTCTTAGCTCGTCCAAGAGGTGCGCCTTTTGCAAGGCGTCCTCCATGACGAGGGATTAAAAAATATCTATCGGGGAATATTGGAGATTTCTCTCCCGCGGGGGGCCTATTTAAAGCCTAACTGGCCTAACTCCCCGGATGGATGGGTCCGGGGATGTATTAGCCTCCCAGTCGGGTGGAGACTGGGAGGTGTGTACCTATTGGTGAGCCCTAAGCTTGTAACCGGTCGCCAGTCTTATTGTGCGAACCGGGCCCTATTGGGTCTAGTGCGAAGGGGTAGACACACCCAACCGACACTAGGTGTGTAGCTGAAAAGGAAACTCAGTAACTAGGTTTGACTAGGAGATCCCCCAAGGCCAAAACCTAGCACTCGACTCCAATTGACTGCTTCACCCTGAAGGGGATCAGCGGGTGCGTCGGGTCAGCACCCCCTTGGTATTGTTGACACCGTGAGGTTTCCAACCAAGGACCACGAAACTGTGGTTTTACCCTGAAGGGGCCAAACCAAATTGTTTTTGACGATACTCTGTTATAGAAACAAAATATCCTTCACTGCCTTGAAAAAGGCGGTTCCGGATCGGGAGTTGTAGTCGGCGACTACGAATGACGTCACGGCGAGCGCGACGTAGCGATGACACAGACACAGAACGATCGGGAGCGCAGAGCGGCACGACCGTCTCGGGCGAGCGTCGGGCGGAGAGTGTGCTATTTGGATGCCACTGAGGAGCTCTTATATAAGCTTGAGCGCTTGCAAAACTTGTGTATTCGCTTTGTTTTTGGTCTGAGGAAATACGATCATGTCTCTCAATTTCGCAAGGATCTCAAGTGGCTCCCTATCCGTCTTCGCAGGAACACTCGAATATTATTCCTTTTGTACAACATCCTATTCAACCCAGCATATCCTAACTACCTGCGCGATCGTTTTTCATTCACTCGTCCTACTGACGCACTTTGTAGATCCCACCTTAAACTCCATCTCAATTTCCCATCCCATAAAACCCGTTTCTATTCCCACTCCTTCTCCTTTCATGCAGTACGACTGTGGAACTCACTTCCCGCTAAAATCCGGGAAGCTAAATCCATTAATATTTTCAAAAAGCTGGTCAAAGATCATTACCTATCTAACATCCCGTAATTTTATATATTTATTATAGGTATATATTTTTATAGCATTTATTTATTTATTTATTTATTCTTTATTTCGGTATTACCCATAAATTTGTTAGTATTGACTTAAACTATGTTAGTATATACTTATAATAAATCTCGACAAAATTAAAACTATTAAACAAACAAGACCAGGATCTACCATCCTCTGGGAACACCCGGTTGCAGCACATGCATTGCGCACAGGTGTCCCATCAAGTTGCCCTCGGTCTTACTAACAATCACATTCAGGAGACTGTTGGCACTGTCACGCAAACGACGCAGCAATGATGCAGACCTTTTACGCATTATTGCAAAAAAGTCGTCAGTGCGTGCTTCTGCGAACATCCCTGACGCGCTACAAAAACGTGGTAGTGACAACAGTATCCTAAATGCATTGTTATATTGCACGCGCAAGGCATTGTACGTTTTTAGCGTGTATCTGGTCCATAGGCTGCAGGTGTAAAAAGATTGGCAATATGCCCTAAACAGAGTAATCTTGACATTACTGTCGCATCTCGCAAACCTATGGGCCAGCATGTTGCATCTTACGGCCAATGCCCTGCGCTCTCTCTCCATGTCACAGGTATCCGAGCCATCTTCTGTAACCCAGTGACCGAGGTATTTAAACTGCTTAACTCTATTAAGCACCGTACCACACAACGAGACTTGTGGTACTATTTCATAGGTCTTATTATGTGCTTTGAAAACGAGCAGCTCACTTTTCTTAGCATTATACCTCAGTCCATGAGCACCAGCGTAAGACTCACAAATGTTCAGCAGTTTCCTAAGCGCACTGATTGATGGACTCAGCAACACCATGTCATCAGCGTAGCTAATGTTATTAAAGGAAACTCCGTCCATCATGCATCCAACTCCAGAGCTGCTGAGTTCCTCAATCAGCTTATTCACATACAAATTGAATAGCTTGGGCGAGGTTAAACCTCCTTGCCTTACTCCACATTCTAGCCTGTATACATCAGAGTAGGAATCTGCCCACCGCACAGTGTTATGTTGGTTACTATACCAGAACTTAAATACATTAATTATTTCTGGCGGCAGGCTAGTTTCACTCGACAATTTGTTCCACAGGATGTCGTAGGAAACAAGGTCGAATGCCCTGGATAAGTCCAGAAAGCATGCATAGACAGGCGTCCTTCTCCCAGTATAGTATTGTACTGTGCTCTTTAGTGTCATAATCGCAGTCTCAGTTGATAACCCATTCCTAAAACCAAACTGCCTGTCATCAATATTTAAATGCTTAGCCAGATATTTGTCCAGCAAACTATCTAACACTTTGGCAGTAATTGTTGCTAAGGATATAGGTCGGTAATTGGCATTAATATAAATATATATTTTAATTCTATGTAGGTATATATTTGTTTATTATATCATTATAGTTTTATTGTATAGCTAAGTATGTTTTATTTATCGTAACTAGTATTTATACACACTGTGTCTATCATCTCCTCTTGAACTCTCCTGTCGCAGGTCTGCTGGAAGAAATTTCTTAGGAAATAAGCAGCACCTTTGTGCTCTCTTGTCTGTATTTAAATATTTTTTTGTAAGTGTCATGTGTATACATAAATAAATAAATAAACATCGTGAGTGCATTTATACAAACACTCAAACCGAAACAAGTATTTGTAGGTCATACAAACATTTGTACCAATTCAGGAACCGAACAAGTGACACGCAGCGCAGCAGCTAATAATTAGCGTTTAATTCAGTGATTTAGTTTTATATGTCAGTAATTTCGTTCCATATACATCTAGACAGACAGACAAGCTTTCTAGAAGAAATATATACCTACTTCGTTATTAAGGTATTCATACTACCTTAGGTAACTTAACAAAAGGGAACACAATACAAGCCAAATTCTAATTTTACCAAGCGACCTTTAAACGGACTAGACAATTTATTTGTCGTTATATTTAAGTGCGTACGGTAATGATCACTTTACCTGCGGCTTTTACTAGAGGTCATGTGAGTATAATATGAAATTTATAAGAAAACATTATGTCGATTTTATGACTATTATATTGTTGTCATCTGGCTACACGATGAGAAAATCATTACTGTGATATTTATGTATTTCAGAAAGTTGAACGTTGAAAGTTGAACGTTTTTTGAACCAACGAAAAAACGGAGGAGGTCGACGCGTATATATTTTTTTTATGTATGATCACCGATTACTCGAAGACGGCTGAACTGATTTGGAAAATTATTTTTGTGTGAAAGAGTGTAGGTACTTCGAAATTGGTTCCATTGTCACCAAGTCAGGATCTGATGATGGAATCCTAGAGAAATCGAGGGAACTCTTAAAATATTATAGGCACACCTATTATAGTAATCCCACCTATTATAATAATAGTGATTTGAGTATTTTTTATAGTAACTTGTGTAGTTTCATTCGAAAAGCATCATTTGTGAAGTGGACCTGATGATAAAGACCACAGATGGCCACTGGAACTACTCAATATATTAATGTGTTCCGCTTCGATTACTTGAATGTGGTTATTAAGTACAATATGCTCGTCACAATGCATATGGTGAAGTGAAGCTGAAGGTGAAGTACCAGGAGAACTGGTCAACAATTAACGGCCCAACATTGGGAAAAATATTGCTATATTTTGTAAATGATTATAAGTAGTTGACATTTGGGCTTTTGTAACTAGGTAAATTATAAATCGACCAACTAAAAAGAGAAAAATAAAAACTTTTTACCAAAAAATTAAACCGACTCTCAAAAAACACTTTTTGGTAAAAATGTTTTTCATAATAAAGAATCCCAGTCATCAATAACAAGAGAATAAAGAAAGAGACTACCGCAGTTATTAATAGTATTTGTACAATGACATCGTTATAAGCACATTTTTCATACCTAGTGGGAATAAATAGAGTTGTTGTAGCAGCATGTGACGCTAACAAGGAAGTGTACTGAGCTATAATTGGCTATTAATATCGGACACAGCTTGTTTGAATACGAGCTATCGATTATTGGTTAGGTAAATAATTTGACTAGCGTTGAGCTTGAGGTCAGTTGTGAACACATATGTAGGTATTTGCTATCGACACGACGTTAATCTATATGCTGTAAATATATAAGAGGAAAAGTTTGTTTTTTTCTTTGTTTGTTAATGGAAAACACAAAAACTACCAAACCGATTTTTCTAATTCTTTCATCAATATAAAAAGACCGCTATTGTAACCATAGAATAAGCAATATTGTCCTATATTTATCTTGGTTCGCTGATCTTGAACAATGGAGTATGCATCAGTGAAGTAGAGACGTATGGCCATTACTAGAACCGCAATGGATAAGATGAAGAAAATATGAAGTAACCGAAACCTTACCAAGGCTACTAAAATTCGCCTCGTCCGAACACTCGTATTCCCCATATTCCTGTACGCCTCGGAGACGTGGATGCTGCGAGAAATAGAAAAGAAGAAGATCGACGTTCTGGAAATGTGATGCTGGACAAGGATGCTCGGAGTATCATGGACCGAGTTCCGCACAAATGCATCCATAATCGATACATTGTACATCCAACAACGTCTATCAGCCCAAATACAAACTCGCATTCTCAAATTCTTCGGTCACGTCTCCAGGCGAAATATCGATTCCATCGAACGCTTCGTTGTTCAAGGCAAAGTCGAAGGCACCAGGCCACGCGGTAGATCACTCATGCAATGGACTGATCAAATCAAGTCTGCTGTAGGCAGCCCATGAATGTACCAAAATGACCGCTAACAGGCAAAAGTGGCACAAAATTGTGAAGACGAATACAACGGCCCGGCAAACGTGGCATGACGACCACGACCGCTCTGACAAGAGCGAACTACTAGACTAAGAAAAGATATCACCGAGAAACGTAGGCTACTTTATTTTCGCTAAAAAACTTTTAAATGCGAACGAATCCGCGGGCGGAAACTAATAAAATTAAAGGTAGTAGCTTCTTAAAAAAAAATACTCTTTTCAGCTACGTTAGTTTTCAAGTTAATTTATAATTGTCAGTGATCGCTTACCTATCGATCAGTAACCATGACAAAGTTTATTCCAATTAACAGGCCAATTTACCATTAAAAACCGTTTATTTTTTTCGGTCGTTTACGCTTACAGCACTTTGGAATATTTAGAGTTGAAAAGTTAAAAGAACTATAGGATCTGAGCATTTATACATAATTGTTGACACTTATTTATTATTACTAATTTTGTAGATTATAGACTACTATTCTAAGTGCATTACACAATCTAATTCATTGGACTACAAGACAAACGGCGATGCGCCTTCGTTACAAAGTGGACAATGTAATGTTTAAGTTAAATTAGTAAGTAAGTTAAATTAATATTATATAATTAACAAATGCTTCCTCTCCTAAATCACTTATTCTTGCTGTGCCCGTCAGGGTCCATATGATCTAATTATAAGTTTACCATCTAAGTATACCTACATATGGAATGCAATAAAAGTATTGAGTATTGAGTATTGACATCACACCCATACGCATTAAACGTTTTGGGAATACTTTCATTGTACGTACGGCTAAGGAGTGGAATTCCCTGCCGGAGTTTGTGTTTCCCGATAGCTATAACCTGGGGGTCTTTAAGTCAAGAGTGAATAGGTTACTTTTAGGTAAGCGTGCTCCATCTTCGACCACATCTTAACTTACCATCAGGTGAGATGGTGGTCAAACGCTAACCTATTATCAATAAAAGAGAAAAATAGTTTGTAGTTGTTATTGATATTCCTTTAACAATTTTGCAAATTTAACCCTTAACTGAAATTCAACACCGCGAACAATATAATCTCTCTGCTCGGTACCAGGGCAGTATGACAAGCGAGCAGTAATCAAATCAGACATGATTAGTTCGCGCTAGTCACCGTGATTGAATCTAAGTATTATCGATCACTAATTGGTACATGGTTCATGTTGCGAGTACGATGGGGATTAGCAGCTTTTGTGCTATAGTGATGTTTGACGTAACTAACAATTTGTTAAAGCGAAAGTTTTGATTGTTTGATAATCGACTTACTCGCACATCTGAAATACTTAAATAAACCTTATTAAATGCCAAGTTAAGCAGTAATACTAAAGTACAAAAGAAATTGAAAAGTAAACCAAATTAACTTGGGCGTACTGTTTGGGTATTTTTCTCTTCAATATTCCGTCGGCACTAAATCGTCGGCCAAAAAGCTTTGAACAGAAAAAGTAATGAAAATATCAACGGTGAGAGTTGATTCTTCAACTTAGTCGATCCTGTGACATTGAAGATGTAATATCTGACGTAATAAGCGTGCTAGCCCCTGTCCGCTCATTTTGGCGTGACCTAAATAAACAGTCCACTGGTTCTTCTGTCACTTTTCACGACAGATATTCAGTAGAACTATATATATCTTAGTAGGTACATGGCCACGCAAGCCTGACATGATTAATGTTTGCATTGACGACACCGCTCGGATAATACTGATACTAGCATAATAATATTTGCCTATTACATAGGTATTTGGACAATGATAATTATTTTGTTTGCAGTGCTCATGCACTTGCCAAAGGTATAATTCAAATTACCTGTCATCTGCTAAAACAAATTAGAATACTTCAGGCCTCCTTTCGCCAACGAAATGAAAGTAGATTGGATATCGAATCAGATCAAGATTCCAATATACAAATCGAGTAAGGCCAGGGTTTGTAAGTACCTCGAGGCGTTACGATTTGAAACCAAATCGACTGTAATCATCTGACTAAGCCAGTGCAAAGGAAAACGTCGACGTTATATTATACCAGAGCAGTTCCAATCGAACCATTCTTACACATTCTGATTGCCATGAAATTGAGTATTCATATTAAAACTTTAGTAATATTACAAACTACTCCAAGTTTTCCAATCAGATTGAGAACTCTCTGTTTGGTCCGTAACGCACCACAAAGAATTTGCTACCGCAGGTAGGTAGGTACTATAATTTAGGCAAAACTCTTATAATATTGTTACCTCAGAGTTATCCGTAGATTTCCCTTGAGAAATGTACCTTCTGTTCAATGATGACATGTATGTAAAATTTGCTCGTGATCGAGTGTGGGAAGTATCGGCAAATAATATGTATGCGGTAAAAGTATTTGGAAAGAAAATATATTTTTACAAGTTTCCTCGTATTAGAAAAATACCTTACAACTTTATTTATGCAGCTATTAATGTCAGGTTTACTACTAACCCAACGAGCACATTAGTGGAAACAGCAGCCTATTTTGTTACTTTGGGCTGTAAAATAGCGGTTTAAGGGTTCAAAAAGCAGTTCAGAGTTGCATATCTGCATCCGTAAACGTCTATAGGTATAAAAGTTACTTAAGGTGCTATAAGCTGAATCAAATACTACCCTAGCCTTCACAGTAGTCCACGGTAGAACTCATTTACCACTTACACCTTTATATGAGAGTTACGAAGGTCATTCTGCCACTCACAGCTGCATAGTAGTTTCCATTGTAACTTGTATAGGTTATAGTTATAGTAACCACTATTATACTACTATAAGTTTCATTATAGAAATAATAGAAACTCTTATGCATACTATAGTTACAAAAAAATCATCAGTGTAACTAAGGCCTTTAGTAGCAATAGTCATTCCTTGCAGGCTCAATCCATTCGCCATTTTACAGCCGCTTTTGTAACTATTATAAAACATTTAATAAAATGGATGCTAACCGAATAAGTACGTAACTAGATCTTATTTATTTATTTATTTATTATATACTTTATTGTACACCTTACAATACACTTAAGGATACAAATAATTAATCTTATAACCTCAAAAACAGGAAAATAGGAGCTTTTTGTGGCTGTGAGTTGCATTAGGGGAACAAAAATCACTGGAAGCGATAGAAGGGTGAAAATTAGCACTATGATTCTCAAAAGGGAGTTATTAGAGCTCAAACTGCAGGTTATGACTACAGTACAATGACGCCATGATTGTTTAAGAAAACTTATAATTCACTTGCAAAATTGAGTTGATATACATTGGTTTTTCAGTTAAATGTGCATTAAATGTACCGGTAAACAATCGGCCACTTGCAAATAGTAAGTTATCGACACGTAAAAATACGGAAATAAAATTTATTCTGTATAACAAATAAAAAAAAAACACATATCTTTTGTTAATTTTTTAAATATCATAAAAGCGCGGTAAAATTACTCGAAAATTATCTTATATATCTACAGTAAACTGGACAGCGTTTTAAGTAACTTTATATATCTTGCTAATACAGAATACAAACATTTACTTCTTTTTGTTTTATTTTCATGATGGCGACGAAAACACTTTACCAAAATATTACAAACAATGTCAACTGAAGATATACAATAAAGAACTATAATCAATTCATTCGTTCAAAGTAGTTCAAAATCATTCAAAAGTAGCGCTACAAGAGCTTTAGTATAGCGTTAATAAATCGTTATAGCTATTAAGGAACCTTTATGCAATCGTTGTGCAGGTTAAATGGAACTTTAGGTTGCATAAAATGGCGCCCAAATAGCGCTAAAGCGGCTGCTTTAAGTCTGCAGTAGACGCTCTAGCGCTTACGTCTATTACCATAAGTAATAATCGGATACGCTCCAAAGCTCTAATGCAGCCCATTTGTGTTAGTTGGGAAGCTATCCCCGCTCCCATAATTAAACTATATATTTATGTTATTCATCTAATATAATTCACGTGAATGCACTGTAACTATCATGAAATTCATTGACAGACAATCATCTAATTGTGAAAAGAAATGTAGATACAAAAGCTTTCACAACATGTCACAATAAATAAAACTGTATTTACACAAATATAAAATAAGTAACTACTAAAAAAATAAAACAGAAAGTAAAAAATCCAATATTGAAACTGAATGTCTATTGAAGAACGATATTCCGACCAAATATCGCACCTGAAAGACAACTACAATAAACAAAATTATTTTCATAATATTCACTGAAACACATCCCAAAATTAAACGTGTGTATATGATATTACATTTTCCATTCGGACTCGCGTAGGTATAAATAATTTTCCAACGTTAAAAAAAAATACTCAACTACATTAAAACTGGTATTTTCGGCCGCAGCTCAACGAAAATAAAATGCTCGTTAATTAAAACGAGGTACGACTTTTACCTCAATTATTATACAAATATGAACTGAGCTCGGGTTACGATGTGGGGCTGGTACATACATCACATCACGATAATATATTACCTGCCTTCGCTTCTACGAAAATAGGTCTTCGACGAAGTTCTCTGTTATGTTAACACTCAACTCGGGTCGTACAATGCCAACCCTTTTAAGATTTTTCCAAAAAATAAGGCCTTCTTTTATCACGACCGTTCATAATACATCTTCTATAAGAGATTATGTTTAATAGTTAAATATTTGCCTGTATAAGTATTTAGTAAAATGCAGTCGTAATTACGACTACTACGATCTAGAAAGTGTCTCTTCAAATGACATTGTGGCATTGAGTATGTTTGTGTAATTATTATTAAGCACTTAAAACAACTTATGAATGGTTAAATACTATGCATATATTCTCTTACACCATTTTTTTTCTGGGTGGGAGAATCATCAAATGATTCCTTCCGCTGTGGGTGGAGCAGAGAAGTGTGTCAGACTTCTACTGACTAAAAACCCACCCTGCTCCTTCAATTGCCCTTGCGTTCCGGGGTTGCGGGATCTTGTTAGAACATTCCCGCAACCCCGGATTCTCTCACACCCTGGCCCCTTGTGTTCTTACGTCATCTTCCTCATAACATTGTCATCCCAATCACTAAAAAGGATAAAAACAGAAACTGCCTATACATTGAAACGAAACAAAGAAAACCCTCGTATCTTGGGAATACGTACAAAACGTGGAATTTTCACGTTACCAAAAACACGATATCTTCAGATCTAACTTCAGTCATGACAGATGATATGGCTTGACTTGGATTGTTTGTTTGGTGTGAATGAAGACGAATGAGTCATTGAGCCTGGAGGTGGCAAATGTGTTGTGTGCGGGAAAGTTTGGTGACAGCGCTGTGTCAATGTGATGTCTCGAAGGACGAGGGGGATATAAGAGCGTGTGATATGGAAAGGGTTTGCTTTAGTTTATAGTAATATTATAAAAATTTTGTATGTAGGGGGCAAACTTCTGAAGCAGTATTCCAATTCTAAAAGGTTTTTTAAAGGTTGGTAGTAAGGTGCATTATTGGTGCTCGTCTAATATATTTCTAAGAACACATTAATTTGTTGTTAGTTTGCTACTTTAATTGATTTGTTATTTCCTGAATGAACACTGCGGAATAGAGGGCCTCTTCCAAGCGGGGCCACATCGCTCAGTTTACGGTTATTGTATACATCATCAAATCGATCACAGTAATATTCGTCAATTTGGAAATATGCTCTTTTTCAATATTGAGAATTTGTGAAATCTTCCAATACCAAAGTGGTTATGTTAATATTCGTTCAATGCCTAAATACTTTAACCACGAATCACAAACAGATTTCAAAACGTAACACCCAAAGGATCCTCCATTTTGGCAAAAACATTAGGGCTTAGCTTGGCTGGCCTAACCGGATTAAACATTGATCAAAAAATCTTGGAAAGCGACCCAGTTAGTGTAGCCCGAGCCGAAACCACGCGGCACATAAAACGATTACATTTGAACATCAAAGGCCGCTCGCCGCCCTCTGCGGCTTGTGGGCACTAACGTAACGTTACGGCGGGAGTTACATGTTACACATGTGTGTTACACAGTTTTGGTGGCTACTTGCTCGCTTACTGACCACACACTAATACATAGAAACGATGCGTAATTATGACATGGTATCGAGCTACAGACCTGAGAAATATTGCTTCTGAAACTCGATACAGACAGTAATGCAGAATTAGAATATTTACTTGTGAAACATATTTGGGCGCCATGTTTTGCCGTGAAGACGTACAAATACAGTACGGAATGTAAACGCGTTAAAAATCGAAACAAAAAAGGTATTGCTGGGAAAAGTGGCAATGTTGCCAGTTTTCAGGTACTGAAAGTGATGGTGACGTATTTTAGTGCCTAATACCTTGGTAGTTATAGTTTTAGACATAAATATTTTTAGGATAATACGGAAAAACAAAATATTAAGTTTTGTAAAAGCTTCGCTCCGCAGCTGCAATAATTAAAATAAAGCAAATGTTACACGATTAAGACAATAAATATTCACATGTACACACTCGCATTAGCACAGTCGCATTGCACCAGAAACTAACGAAATTAAAATCTAAGCTAAGTCGAGGCTTCCTCTAACAATATCACTATGCCGTCGGACATTATAATAGGTATCTACAACAAAGCCATTTTGTTTTCGAGGAAGAGCAAAGGACTTTGGTGTTCCCCAAAAATGGAAGAATCAATTTATTTTGTGTTTGGTTTTCTCATTTCCAGAAAATTCATGTCTCATACTTGTACGTAGTAAATCTTTGCTTCACAACATTTCGGCCGAAAAACTCCTTCAATGCATTCAAAACTCAACTTAGCCAACATAGTATAGTCTATTACTAATATGACTTTGAGAACAATTTGAGAACAGATTATTATTAATATATAATTTGTGTGTAATTATATATTTATGACATAAAGTGACATTGTGATAATGTCATTTTTAACCGACTTCAAAAAAAGGAGGAGGTTCTCAATTCGTCTTGAACTTTTTTTATGTATGTTATCATAACTCGGAGAGGGCTAGACCGATATGGAAAATTCTTTTTTTGTTTGAAAGGGTATAGTTTTTAGTTGGTCTCATTGTCGTCACGTTTGGATCTGATAATGGAATCATGGAGAATTCGAGGGAACTCTTCAAATATTATAGGCACACCTATAGCGTTTTGGGTATTTCTTATAGTAACTTGTGCAGTTGCTCTCGATAAGCACCATTTGAGGAAGTAGAACTGATGATGAAGACCCCAGATGGCCACCGAAACTACTCAATAATAAGTATTTCGTGTATTTCGATTAGATTACTTGAATATGGATGTTAAGCACTTTATGCTCGTCACAATGCATATGGTGAAGTAGAATTGATGGTATGTACCAGGAGAACTCCTCAAAAATTAACGGCTCTGCTCCGGGAAAAGCAATATTTTAGAAAAGGTAGGTAAGTAGTTGACATTTTGGCTTTGGTAACTAGATAAATTACAAACCGACCCACTAAAAACCGTGAAAAATACTTTTTAGCAAAAAATAGAACCGACTTCCATATGAAAACACTACAAAGCCAAAAATAACTTTAATTTCAGAAGGTGGTGTCAAAAAAAAAAAGAAAATACAAAACAAATGACACCGACTACCGAAATTAAAAATATTTTTGGCTTTGTAGTGTTTTCATATGGAAGTCGGTTCTATTTTTTGCTAAAAAGTTTTTATGTTATAGCATATTGAATCTAAATTGCAATTTAATTGAATTTTATTTTAAATTGCAACATTTGTCTGTTTATAATATTAGTATAGATTTAAGTACTTTTTTTTAAATTACACACATCAAAAGTGTCTAGGGATCAAGCATTTTTATGTGGATTTCTTGAGATTGAGATGTGGTTTTGTAATAAATTTATGATTTTATAAATTTATATGGATCCTTTTTGGTGCATTTCATAATTTGTAACAGGAACTGTTAATCAAATTCGAGTAAAAGATGAAAATCAGCTGTCAATATTTTCCCTATAAAAACATACAACGCATTGAAGACATTATTAGTGCTACTGTTTCCCTACTACTGATTAAAACCAACGTTATTATGGAGTGGCGACGTCATTTAAGCAGGGAAGAAATGCTCAGAGCCGTGGGAATGATAGAAGCTGGTTCCCGGCAACGTACTGTGGCTTTAGCTCTGAATACAAGTCAGAGTGTTATCAGTCGACTTTGGATACGTTACCGAAGCACTGGTACCGTGGCTGAGCGCCATGGAGAACGGTATCGCTGCACCACACGGAGACAAGACCGATACATTTAAATCTTAACTCGAAGAGCTCCAACAATAACCGCCATGATGTTAGCCGTGAGGCTTCATCACTCTTCAGGGAACTTAATTAGCGACCAAACAGTCAGAAACCGCTTGCATGAAGTGAACCTTCATTCCCGAAGACCGCTACGGGTACCACCTATAGCAATGCACAATCGTAGGATTCGATATCAATGGGCTCTTGAACACAGAAATTGGGCAGAAGAACAATGGCGTTTCATGTGCTTTTCTGATGAGTCTCGTTTTGGTATGAGACCGGATACAAGACGTATACGACACTGGAGAACCCCTGGACGCCAACAGCGATTAAAATCCTGCCAGGAAGTCCATCCTTATAGTGGTGGAACCATCATGGTATGAGCGGGTATTTGGATCGGCGGAAGAACTGAGTTGATTTGGATCAGAGGCAACCTCAACGCTCAAATTTATGCTGAGACGATTGTATCTGACGTCATCGTTCCTATACAAGTGCAAATCGGTCCCTTATTTCAGTTAATGCATGATAATGCACGACCGCACACCGCAAGAGTTGTAAGACAGACTCTCGCCGCAGCTAACATCAATGTCCTGCTCTGGCCTGCTCAGTCGCCAGACTTGAACCCGATTGAGCATGCATGGGATATGCTACAGAGAAGAGCTCTGCCGAATATGGAGGGTATCCAGTCGCAAGAAGACCTCTTTTTGTTGTTGCAACGAACATGGGCGGCCATTCCACAGCGTGATTTGGATGAACTCATTTTGAGTATGCCAAACCGATGTTCTTGTGTTGTTAGTGTTCGCGGTAGAAACACGGATTATTAATTGTTTAAGTTACCCAATAAAATTTTAAAGAACTGTTATCTCAGTCTTTTTTTCGAACTTTAATGTTAGTGGTTCAAATGTCAAAAATCCCTTTATTAGGAAAATGGCAAATTTCTTTATTAATGCAAAGGTGACTTGGTTTATCGTTACTGTGACCAACGAAAACACTTTATTTGATGAATCCTTAAAGAAAATTTTAATTAATATCAATCAGGAGAAAAGTTATTGCAAAAATATATGTTGATCCCTAGACACTTTTGATGTGTGTATATTACCAAGAGCATATTGTTTGTGGTGTTTGCCTGTAATTGGTTGTGCAGTTAGATTTAAGACACTAATACATATATTTTCCTATCTGTGTTATATCTGTAACAACTGTTGGTGAACCTTAATTAAATAAATAAATATTACGTTACTATATTTTCACTGAAAAAACCGTTGCATGCGGGCGAAGTCGATAATTCGTTTCGTACTAAAATTATTGTAACTGGTGATGACGGGAGATTTAAGTTATTGTTCTGAAATAATTTATATATAGTGTTTTTATTGAGGATCAATAATTATCTTTATTCCCGAAGTGTGTACTGCTGGATGCCTCGTATCGAAAATATGTAGAAAGCATTAGGAGAATAAAGTTTATTTAGACATGAACCTTCATGCTTCTCATATGATTTGACCAATACGAATTATATGGACTTTAAAAAAAGTTCAAGCCGAACTGAGAACCTCCTTTTTTTGAAGTCGGTTAAAAAGAGACGTTGACCTCTGACTTTACTTCGGTGTTCCTTCTCAGAGTTGTCAGTTAGGAAACACCGGCCTCAACTAGCTTAACTTAAAACACAAAAAAATATCTTGTAAAAGTGTTATTTATAACCAATTTACAAAAACATAATATTTCATAATATAGAACTAAACAAACTAAAAAAGCATGCTAATAACTATACATGTCCGCTGCGCTAAAAGGTTGTTTTCATTAACTACTAACTATGAGGCTCACAACAAGAGAATCATAATAATATCCGTTCGTTACTTAGTGACATGACTGATGACGTCACGACCAGGTGTCAGGGTATCGCTTTGTATTCATGCTGGGTATTTGATTTGATGTATACCTCGTGTAACGAATACTCTGTTTTTCCTTATATTTTGGATCTTAGAGATCCGTAACCGAAAGTAAAAAAACGGTACAGTTATTGTATCACTGTACTGTCCGCTTATCCCGTTTAAAGTTCTAATGATATTGTTAGTAACCATGTCACTTTAAAAACTTATACTCTTTCTCATGTAGTACCTAAATTTAAAATTTCAAAAATACGGATGTCTATGGACTTTCAACGCTATTTTAATATCACGTTTCAAATTCAACGTATTTTCAACCGACGACAAAAAGAGGGGGTTATCAATTTGACGCGTATATTTATTTTTTTATGTATGATCATCGATTACTCGAAGACGGCTGAACCGATTTGGAAAACTCTGTTTTTGATTGAAAGGGTATACTTTGAAATTGGTCCCATTTTCATAAACGTCAGGATCTGATGATGGGATCCTGAAGGAATCGAGGGAACTCTTTAAATAACAACAACAACAACACAACGGCACAACTATGACGTTTTGGGTATTTATTATAGTAACTTGTGCAGTTGCTCTCAAAAAATACCATTTGAGGAAGTGGAACTGATAATGAAGACCACAGATGGCCGCCGAAACTACTCAATAATAAGTATTGAGTGGATTGCGATTCGATTACTTGAATATGGATGTTAAGCACTTTATGCTCGTCACAATGCATATGGTGATGTAGAGCTGATGGTGAAGTACCAGGAGAACTCCTCAACAATTAACGACCCAGCATTGGCAAAAGCAATATTTTGTAAAAGGTTATAAGTAGTTGATATTTAGGCTCTTGTAACTAGGTAAATTAAAAATAGACCAACTAAAAAGAGTGAAATAAAAACTTTTTACCAAAAAATTAAACCGACTCCCAAGAAACACTGCAAAGTGAAAAACAACTTTAATTTCAGAAGTCGGTGCCAAAAACGAAAATACAAAACTAAAGACACCGACTACCGAAATTAAAGTTATTTTTCACTTGAGGAAGTGGAACTGATGATGAAGACCACAGATGGCCACCGAAACTACTCAATAATAAGTATTGAGTGGATTGCGATTCGATTACTTGAATATGGATATTAAGCACTTTATGCTGGTCACAATGCATATATGGTGAAGTAGAGCTGATTGTGAAATACCAGAACTCCTCAAAAATTAACGGCTTTGCGTTGGGAAAGCAATATTTTGTAAAGGGTCATAAGTAGTTGACATTTTGGCTTTTGTAACTAGATTAATTACAAACTGACCCACTAAAAAGCGCGAAAATAAAAACGTTTTTGCAAAAAATAAAACCGACTTCCATATCAAAACACTACACATTCGGTTTTATTTTTTGCAAAAAAGTTTTATGTGATATTTTTAATCAATCCATTTATTTCATATATGTAGTCTTTCCTGCGGAGGTTGCGGAACGTTCTAACTATAGATAGATAGATACAGCGGTTGTACACGTAATTTCAACGAATGGAACAAAGTGAATTTTTAGTCCTTAAAAGACATATAAAAAAAAAATTATTTATTTATTTATTAAAAAATAAATAAATAAATAAATATTTTTTTTTTATACCAGTTTCTTCACGTTGTTTCCTTCTCCGCTTATCCTTTACCATTTTGAGAGCAATGGTTATACAAAGTAATGTGCCACACCGGGTTCGAACTCCTGACCTACAGTTCGCCTAGTTAAGTAATACTAGTCTAGTCTAGTTACATAATACTTTATCTGACAAACAGGGTTTTCATTCTCACTCACTTCGTTAACGCCGCACCTGTAAAATATTTCCAGAAAAATCCCCCGCCATTTTCTCAACACCAATTACGGTTCGCGATCCCTTTTTTAAAGGCAGTACTATTCTTGCTTAATTCCTTCTTATCCTTTTTTCATTGGGGAAATTAAAGCCAGGAATAATTGAAGGAATCGTGCGGTTTATGGTTCCAGGTAAAATTTTCAAGATATTGGCCGTTTCGTTTTTGTTTCGGGCTAAGTTTTGAGGTGTTGAGTTCGGGCACTTTTTATGAGTTCCGTGGATTAATGTTTAAAAGATTACATTGAACTGTGTAGGTATTTATTTTTTGAAGGCGACTTTATTTCTCTGTGTTTTATTTTACGTTTGCTTTTTTATTATAAATTATTAAATCTATTAAAAATTATATTGTAGCTGAAATATTAATTGGCGTACTTTACCTCGTAATATGAGTATTTATACGGATTATAGAAGGCTTGTACCTTTCTCATGACTGCGTGAAAGTCATCTAACCTGTTCTCGTCTATCGGACGCACTACACCGCCATGGCAGCTCCACTAGGTACCTGAATGCGTTGTTATATTGGACGTCGTTAAATAGGGTTATTTTCAAATGCTTTCAACATTTCGCTAATCCGAATCGAGCCACCATATTGCTTTTAGCAGTGAGCAAAGTCTTTGTCTTTCATATCAGTACATGGCACGAATATGTGAAAGATGTCACCTGTTCCAATTTTTTTTTTGTTGATGGTCTCTTGTTTGACCACCGTCTCATCTGATGGTAAGCGATGATGTGGTCGAAGATGCACGCTTGTTTATAAATAAACTATCCACTGTTGATTTAACGACCCTGAGATTATTACTATATATCATTAATCTTGACTCGGGCAGGGAATTCCACTCCTTTGCTGTACACATACACAATAAAAATATTTCCAAAACGTTTTGTGCGTAATTTAGCGACGCATAGACAGATTTTCCCATAACATACTGTTACGAGCTGGGGTTCGGGATAGAAATAATTTACACTAATTAAACCAAAATTAACACTTTAATTAAAAAACTCAAAATAAAAATTGACATAATTAAGCACACTACAAAACTTGTCACTTAACACTTACATCGCACTGAAATTCACTTGTAGAGTTTCGATTATATCGCCTCGTATCTTGCAATAAGACTGCCGTCTGCGTTTCTCTGCGATCTATTTATACCCCAGTCTATGAGTTCTAGAACATTCTTGTAAAATCGACTCACTGTCTACATTGCCAAAAATATTCCAGAAGCTACTCGAGATACTCAGTACTGCTACTCGCCGCTAGATGTTTGCCAGTTTTTAACCAATTGTTTGTTTGTTTTGCAGACAAGTCCTGGACAACGGCACGCTAGTGTTCCTGCCGTTTAGCGCGGTGCAGTACCGCCAGGACGTGCACGCGACGGTGTACCGTTGCCGCGCGCACAACACACACGGCGCCATCGTGTCCAGGGACATGCGGACACAGGCAGGTCAGTGGAAATAGTCATCCTTTAGTCTACCATCGTCTTAAAGAACTTCATCTCCAAAAAACCTTGACTAAATAGACAAAACAACTATATCAAATCATAATTCTTAAAATAACATATATTTTATTTGGTAAATACTCAAGTAAGTTTCACAATTACTTGAAACGAGTACAAGAAAAAGTATCAACATCTATTGTTTAGAAAGACGTACAAATACAATAACTTAATAATTTTTATAATTAATTATTATTCAAATTACACAACGAAAGCTTAGACAATTTAGTGATCTTCATTGATTATTGTACATTAACAACAATAAAATAAAGTTAAATGTCAATAAGCTTAAATATAATGTGAAGATTTCAGAAATACATATTAAATAAATCTCACGTCAGTTGAGTACAACCATTTAAAGTTCATCATTTAAATAGTCGACAACATTATAAAAGCACCTATTTATTAAAGGTTTCTACATATTTTATTACAAAAACTATTTATATCTTTTATACGATACATGTAGAAAAATAGTGACCTACTAATCCACCAATCATGGAGATATATTGTGGCTGTGACATCGGAATTACACGCGCGACCCAGCCACATATGTAATAATTACCTCGGTATTTCAATAAATCCTATTCGCAAGCCATTATAAGACTTTCCCTGTTAATTAACCAAGGAAACATTCATAAACACGTCATAAATAACACAAGTTTGCGTATAACGCAATAGTACGAACACACGACGGTACGGCACTGCGTAGGCAATTTACTGCTCGTTTGGGCCTGTTTCTCTACGCATAGAGCTGTGTGGGAGTCTCAGTACCGTCTATACCCATAATCATTTCTATACATATGTGTTACGCAAAGTTTCATATGTTTATGTAAGTAACTTAATGTTGTGTTTCTGTTGTATGGACTAGTTTGCTGGGATAAAGTTTAGGTATAACTTTAGGCTTAGGTTTGCTTGGGGCCTTTTTTATGTGAAGTTAGCATTTGACCACAGTCTCAACTGATGGTAAGTGATTAATTGGTCGAAGATGAGGCACACTTGCCTAAAAGTAACTTATCCGCTTTTGATTTAAAGACTTATTTAAGATAGGTTAAAAATAGGTTATAGCTATCAGGGAACACAGACTCCGGCAGGAAAACTCCTTAACCATACGCACAATGAAAGTACTCCTAAAACTTTTTACATGGATGTCCACCATGTAACGATCGATAGCGCATTTTTTGTTGAACCTTTAGAAATATTTGTTTTATTTTATATTTTTATTTTACTCGCCATACTTTTCAGTTTATTGTTGAGAATTTCTCGTTTTCCATTCGTCTTGAAGTGCGATGATAAAACTGGCTTGGTGGATCTACTTAGATTGTGCAATTCAATCTACACTCACGCAAATATAGCCAATAAAAAATCAAATGTTGGAATTAACTTGATAATAGATTTTAACATAAATTTTTAACACTTTATAGACTTAAATAAAAAACCCTAAACTACATATATACATCTAAAAATAAACTAAAATATGGCATCCAGAAATTCGTGCGCATCGCTGTCCACTGGTAATGTGCCCAAAAGACTGGCGGCATTGCGACGTTGTATGGCAATGCTTAACCTCTGTCCAAGGTAAAAGCCAGCCTTTGGGTCACGCGAAGTGTCAACTAGGCGTTTGGATAGATCTTTACTTGATAATTACTTTTGTTTTCCAAATAATCGGTTCTTATTAAATGCTCAACGATAGTCATGTTTTATAGATTTCTTGGCTTTATAAATTAAAATCACCTTCCTCAACGTTCTTAAAAGCAGTACGAAAGTTCAGGGGCTCAGCATATAAACTAGTGCAATTTCTTAGATTTTGCAGACTTGAATGTTGCTCTTACACGCGTTGAATAAAATTAGAAGATAATGCTGAACTAGGAGCTCATTTTACTCTACCTCTTCGGATAATATTTTTATCTTTATGATGATAGTCTCTTTTAATAACCACCACATATGACCCGTCAGCCTTTAAAGCAAGAGTGAATAGTCATTTTCTGTGCTCGCTCGTTCGATCGTAGACCTCATCTTACACTTACCATCAGGTGTGACCGAGGTCAAGATCCGGCTCATTCGTAATAAAAAAAGAATGAAACAGATTAAGGTTTTATTAGTGATAACGTGATAAGGTGCTCTTTGTTGATGTCTTTATACACATAGTATACTCGTATTACATCACGCCTGAATTATACGAAGTGTTAGATAGTTGTTCAACAGTAATACACTTACATACATACCACCTAGATTTTTACATCCCATGTTAGCTGATAAGCCTATTCCCAGCAACGAGCACAAACCTTTCAAATGAAAAAACCATTAACGCAATAGGGAATCGAGTTCAGTCCTTCATTCTTCAAGGTAGCACTTGTGACAATTAGACGAATACAATGCGTCTTTGTGTTGATATCCACAATCTGCAGACCACTAGCTGCGTTACCTACCTTCTATTGTTGAACTAAATTTTTGTTTGTTGAATGACCGAATGGGGAATTCATCAGCTAAAGCTGCTCAACTTGACAATACACGGTTGCGAGATAAGATGAATCGGTTGAATAGATATGAGAAATACAGTTATCTCCGCATGTACAGGCTATGTGTACCAACTGCTTTGTTAATTTATGCTAGTTCCCAGGACTCTAGCATTTACAACTGCCTCGTTGGTTGAGTAGTCGCAAGTGACTGCTGAGCACAAGGTCTCGGTTTTGATTCCCGGGTCAGGCAAAAAGTGGTACATTGTGTGTTTCTAATTTATGGGGTTTTCTGTAAGGAATTTCTCAATAGTAGTCTCGAGTTTGGAACTTGGTGGTGTGATAGCCCGTGCCTCGAAAAGCACGTGTTGGTCCCGGCTGTCATCTGACCATCGTTACTGGTAGTCAGAAGCCAGTAAATCTGACACCAGTCTAACCAAGGTGTTTCGTGTTACCCAACAACTGGGTGGAGGTCAGATAGCATCCGCTTAGACTGGAACAAAACCCTCTTGGGAAAAAGTCTGATGATGATGTCTCTAGCATTTACAACAGAGTATAATTGGCTAGCCTGGAACTGAAGTGGTCTAAGTAACATTTTACTCTGTGACACACATTCTAGGTCCTTGAGATCATCGGAAAATCTAGAGTTAAGTTATGCATTCCACTTCTTTCTTTGACAAATCTTTTACTAAACAAGCAGCTCGTTTGTGGAATGAATTACCCATAGAAGTGAGGCGTGCTCAAAGAGTAGTGCGTATAAGTGGGATGTCCACCATGCAACGATGGCGTATCGCCGTTTGTCTTGTAGTCCGATGATGGAACGGGCTTGGTGGAATTAGATTGAGTAATTCCATCGCACACTCCCCGAAATGTAACCGATAGAAAACCGATAGACTAGCAACTCGTCGTCGATGTTCAAGGCTCTGGAGCTTTGATTCGACCAGTGCATCGTTGCCAATGTGTCTTTTGGCCCGTTTCTCAATAGACTCAAGCGCATCCAGCTGGTACTTGGCAGATCCATCCCAAAGATGAGAGCAGTACTCCATACACGACCGTACCTGGGCTTGATAGAGATTGAGCAACTGTTCGGGTGTGAAGTACCGTCTCACCTTTGCTAGGATTCCCAACTTTTTTGATGCTAATTGAGCCTTAGTCTCGATATACGGGCCAAAATTGAGGGTAGAAGTTAGTGTTACCTCCAGAAGCTCGATACGATCGGTTATCGGCACGGTTACATCTCGAAAAGTAGGAGCCGGTTTGAATTGACTCCTTTTTGCGGAGAAGAGACACGCCTGGGTCTTAGCTGCATTAAACTTGACGAAATTGGGATCGCCCCATTCGGAGACAGCCTTTAAGGATAAGTTCAAGCGCCCGACCATGTCCTCACGGAGAGACTGGATCTGTGACCCACCAGCACGCGCGCTAGACACGTATCTCTCAGCAACTGTGCTGTCGTCTGCACTTAAGTTCCAGGCTAGCCAATTTATCTCTTCATAGAAACCAAAAAACAAAATACCAGGAAAATATATGTACATAAATGTATTCAGTATTCACTCACATTATAGTTCACTCACTTATAACAAAATATATTACACAATATGCGATTACGTTTTCCCCAGCTTTCCAACTTCAAAGATTGTAGCAAAATTACATTCTTGACGTGTACCCACACATATGTACATACAAACTTGTACTTATGTATGTATATATACTCTTGCTTCATAGATGATGTATGAAAGCTGATATTTTATTTTATTTTCTCATGTTTGTGGGGAAGTAATGTTGGTGCTTTATTTACTCCAATGCTGCGCTGGTTTCTGAAATCGTAAAAAGGATTGGGAAAACTGTTGCGAAGCTTACATATCTATTCGATTTAAATATGCTAGGACAATTGTATTTATTTAATTTTCTGAAACGAAAAACTTTTAGTCACAATTTTTTTGTTTTAAAGTTTTTGGGTGAAATTCACATTAATAGCAATCTTGATAACCCCTCAAACTAAGCTTAATATGCTTGTGTGTAGAGTGGGTTCACGGCACTAGTGTATTGGGTGGGGTTCGAATCAGTGACCTCTCGTTTACAAGTCCGACGCTTTAACCATACCTGATAATTAAATAATGACCATTCATTATATCTGCATACTGTATAAAGTTTACATTATGTATTTGTTTAAATAATTTGAAAGACTTACGGGTCATAAGCCTGAAAGCCAACTACAATTAATATAAACAATTTAGTCACAAAAAACATCAAATTACGGGGTCTACTTCCTCCTGTGACCTCAGTCCGTGACGTCACAAATCCTCCGCTCGTCCCATCCGTAACAAAGTTATGAGATAATTCGCAAACATTTACCGGGACGCGCGACTCTACAACACTCCTGTTCGTAAGTAAAATTGAGTTCCCTGCAGTAAACGTCGATAAGATGAAATTGTTCAATGAATGATTTGATTTTAGATACTTGGTTCTAGTTTGAGTTGTTGTTTTTTTTTCTTTTGGAACCTAACACAGTCTATTTATGTGAAGCGTATGGACTGTTGTGTATTGATATAAATAGGCATTTACAATTTCCAATTGAAGCCTTGTCTCCTATGATAGGTAGTACCTGTGTTACAGGAGCCAGTGTCTTCATCCGTTTATGTTTCATTATCACCAAAGGAGAACAAGGATCTAACCAAATTAGTTTTTTGTCATGACAATGCAATGTAAGTTTATATTATTCCTGACCTGTAATGTGCCTGTCTGTTTACTTGGCTATAAAGAATAAGATTTATTTTATGCCGACTACAGCGAACCAATAAGGAAGGTGGTCGACCGGTATTTATGAATGCCCATATCTTTGTCTTCCCTCATAACTTCTTAACTGCTTATCATGAATTAACAAAAATAAATATCGTTCGAAGCGTCTTAATTTCTACTGATTATAGGTTATGTGACGTCCCATGAAATTGAATATGGCAAGAACTCGTGATGATACCTTTTTCTAAATCAAATGAAAGATTTTGACACAATTCAAAAATATGTATATATTATACATATACAACAGTAAAATTTAAAGGGTATATATACCAACCAAATGCATGGCTTCTTTGGATGATAACAAACGATATGGCAAGGGTTCAGTAATTCTATATCTATGTAATCAATACATTTATACCAGAGACCGAATTTTTCAAACTAAGAAGAACGAAGAGAATTATCGCGTTATTGGCAAGCAACGTGAAAAGTTATTGACCCTCGTTGTGTTGTGACACGTTCGTTATGAAACCGATAATTTGGTATCAATTCTTTAAGTCACTTATTTTGAGCTGAAACGGTACATAGAGTCTCCATACCAGATGTTGTCTTCAGCCCTTTTGGATAGGTAGGGTTTCCGTGACACGTTGTATATGTATGTGGTTGTTGTTCGTGATTTTGCTTGCATGGACACGATAACTTAGCTAACGCAATTAATTTAAGCAGACCGATTGTAGCTTAGCGCTAAACCTATATTCAAAATTCATCACAACAAAAGTTTTCCGCATTCCCTTTTTCTAACGACATCACAATAAAAGATCGAACACATTCTTAGAAAAGCAAATAATTGTTGGTCAAAGCTCCACCGTTGAATCTCTAGAGAGGGTAAGTTTTTAAAACTTAATTCTGAAGCAAAGCATAGAACTTAATACTTGCGGAAACAAACCATAGCGCACATCTTATTACATTAAGTGGTTGCCCACACCCGAGTAGACTGGTATTGTCAGATCGTTCTGACTGACGATTGATTCCTCAGTGATTGAGGTGAGATAGATTGTAATGCAGACTGTACGGGCTTTGTAATTTAAAAATAACGCGTTAAAAAGACGTTTCTCTTTATTAATTTAATCTGGTTTATTTAATGAGAGACAAAAATGTATACATTATTGTAGTGATAAAATGTCAAGAATTTAAGCAGTTAAAGTGTAGGTTAGTAGAGCCATCATGTTTAACACCACATGTGCTTATATGGATCTTGCTTATCTGCCTGTTTTTGAGAATATTTATTTTACAAATATAATATTTATATTTGTAAATGTAAAAAATATATTTATATGTCCGGTATTTCCTAACTGATTACTCTGAAAAGAAACACCAAAACAAAAGGAATTACGACCTAATCCCTTCATCTCCCTTTTACTACCGGTGTACCAGACGTACCGCAGGATATAAGTGTGGATCATTTGGTCGATATACCGTCTTGTCGTACTAAGCGCTTTTCTTCAACATTCATTGTGCGCACAGCCAAGGTGTGGAACTCTCTGCCGGCTTCTGTGTTCCCTGCCGCATATGACCCGTCAGCCTTTAAAGCAAGAGTGAATAGGCATTTTCTGGGCTCGCTCGTTCGATCGTAGACCTCATCTTACACTTACCATCAGGTGTGATCGAAGTGACGAACGGGCTCATTCATAATTTAAAAAAAAAACTATTTTGAAGGCCACACAATCCGTATTATCAAATCATGTGAGAACCTCCATAATGATATCGAAAGCATATTTTATTCACATTATATAGGAAATTCAGTATTGTACAAAGCAGCATCAACATGCTTATCTGCTTGCTGTCTATAAAGTGTAAACGAAAACAATTATAAATATTATGTTACAGATTCTCCTGACCGCTCTAGTGAAATTTTCTCGCACAAACGACGCATTCGGTCTCAAGATCTATAAATAACTAAGTACCTAGCGCCGTACCGGACTTGAAACATATTATACAACCTAAGCCCATCATTAGATAGACGATGGTTGATGGAGGACTAGGTAATTACTCTGGTTATTACCCGCCTCATATGCTCATAATTCGCCGATCCCTCCCGGGCACTCTCGGGCACTCTCGAACCACAAATTTCAGATACCGTACGTGTGCCCAGTGGCGGTGCCTACATCATGCCTTTAATAATTACTGACCTCTGCGTAAATACAACCATAAGCTTTTTACAGTGTAAATAGAACAGTTAACAGAATTCGGCTCTTCGGTAAAAAACCACACCTAACTTTATATTCTTGTCTTAGGTTGGTTCAAGGAATTTAAGAGTTACGAATAAAATATTAAAACTTAAGTCATTAATTGACTTCAAAGTTAAATTAGCAAATACTAAGAAATCACGAGCAAGACTTAACATTACTAAGATAGTACTGTTTATGTTATAATTTTTAATCAGTTTACTTTATTTAATCAATAATGGAATAAAAACCCTAACGCACATAAAAATAAACTAAAATATGGCGTCCAGAAATTCGTGCGCATCGCTGTCCACTGGTAATGTGCCCAAAAGACAGGCGGCATTGCCACGCTGTATGGCAATTGTTAAACGCTGTCCAAGGTAAAAGCCAACCTTTGGGTCACGCGAAGTGTCAACTAGGTGCCTAGATAGTTATTTAAATAATTTGTGAGCACTCGGACCCCACGATCCCAAGGTCTCCACCCCAAACGGCTCGAAAATATAACCTCCAACAGTTACTTAGTTACTTTAATAATCACATATCTAAGATCCTAAGTGTTAGTATACAATAACTGGCGCTTTTCTTTCCATTTTTGAATGATATTTCTTTATAACGAATGAGCCTGCTCTTGATCTCGATCACGCCGGTTGGTAAGCGTTAGATGATAATAATTATGGTCTACTATGGAACCAGCAATACAGTGGAATAATGTTTGACCACCTGATGGTAAGTGAAGATGTGGTCGAAGATGAAGCACGCTTACCTAAAAGTAAGTAAGCCCGTTCCATCATCGGACTACAAGACAAACGGCGATGCGCCATCGTTACATGGTGGACATCCCACCCATACGCACTAAACGTTTTGGGAATACTTTCATTGTGCGTACGACTAAGGAGTGGAATTCTCTGCCGGAGTCTGTGTTGTCAGTTTAAGTCAAGAATGAATAGGTTACTTTTAGGTAAGCGTGCTCTATCTTCGACCACATTATCACTTACCATCAGGTGAGATGGAGGTCAAACGCGAGCTTATTATCAATTAAAAAAAAGCCACCCATTCACTCTTGCAGCTCTCGAAACTCTAGTGAATATCACCCAACCTTTACCATAAAGACAGTCTGTTACCACCTGACCTATTGCACCACACAACACACCCACACAAGCCGTAATCATTAACAGTGCCTACAGCTAAAATGCGCCTTTTTACCCAACGTTGGGTGGTACGGTCCACCGCACGTATGTGGTTACCGTTTCACATTGACAGCGCCTTTATTCCATCGCAATAAGGTTGATTCTTGCACTAGAAATTTTAATCAAACAGCCTGCTAGGTAATAAGTAGGACTAGAATTAGAGATAAAACCACCGGCATAGATCTAACGCTGTAATTATAGGTAAAAGTTTTAACTGACTTTGTCGTCTTACCGACAGTATAGCAGTGTGTGGTTAAGTTAATAGTTTCGTTATTATAAACGTATGCTTTCGGTTCTAATGAACATGACAGTAAGTGTCACTATTTAGTTATGAGAATACTTTCTACGACTGTAAAGCTTTGGTTTCCTAGGAAAGCGGTGCCGTCATATAGCGGCCGTAATATTACGGACGCAAAAAGGCGGCCGTCTTTACGGTGACGACATGTGGAAAGTTCCACGGCCGTTTTAACAGTCTGCTTCATCGCTATCAATGAAACGTTCACGAAACCATCTGTCACCGACAAGACGGCCGTCATGTAAATGGCGGCACCGCTTTTTGACGTTACGACGTTAAAAAAGCTTTATTTAGCGAAAGTTTCTCATTGATACTAGCTGATGCCCGCGACTTCATTCGCGAAGTAATTTTTATCAAGGCAATCGTACATTTGCCCGAAATAAAAAGTAGCCTTAATGTGTGCTATTCCAGATTATAAGCTATAATTGAGCTAAATTTCATTCATATTTGTTCAGCCATTTTGCAAAAATCTACTAACAAACATTCACCTATAGGTGTTTTTCCGGTTGGGAAAATCATCGAATGACTTCTTCTGCTCTGGGTGGAGCGGAAGGGAGTGTCAGACTTCAACTGACTAAACACCCAGCCTGTCCTTTCAGCTGTCCTTAAGTTCCGTGGCCGCGGTATCTCGATAGAACGTACCCCGGTCATTCCAACAATCTAAACATGGTGTTTTCGTCAGTTACATATTATACCTAATAAAGTATCAAATAGAGTTCCTTATAATTAACTGTCTCAAGTAATTAGCAACACCTTGCTTTTCATAGAAAACATACGATCGAGTCAAGGGACGATTGAGAAAAACAAGCCCTGAATATGAATATCTCCAGTTTTCCTAACCCACTTACATAATAGGACAACCCGTACTGAGAGCTCTATTGTTTTCAGTTAAAAAGCACTCAATAACAGGGGAGAACATTTATCTCGTGGTGCATGCAATACACGGGTGCGAGCGAGAGGCACGAAGGTACCCAGACAACAATGGCGGCGGTAACCCCTACACCCATTGTACAGCTTCCCTGCCAGAGCTTCCACCGCTGTATGCAGATAGCACGCTATACAGAGCAGCAGTTAAATATCGTATAGTCAGGAAATTATAACAGGTTTCATATCTCCAGTTACCAAGAAAATATAATATGAGACAAACGGCGTTGCGCCATCGTTACATGGTGCATGGAAATCCCACCCATTTGCACAAAACGTTTTGAGAAAACTGTTATTGTGCGTACGGCTAAGGAGATGAATTCCCTGCCGGAGTCTGTATTTCCTGATAGCTATAACCTGAGGGTCTTTAAATCAAGAGTGAAAAGATTACTTCTTGACAAGCGTGTTTCAAGTTCGACCACATCATCGATTAACATCATCTATTATCAGTAAAAAAAGAAATATATCAACAGATCTCCTTTCATCTGTTGATATGACTAAGCGTGACTTAGAGTAATGTATGACATGTTAGCTGAGTGATATATTATATAATTGTCCCTAGGAATTTCTTCTGTGTATTATTCATTTATTTATCAAACTAGTACTCACGTGAGGCTTCGCTCCCGTGGATTCTATCATGGTGAAAAAATAACTCTCCTTTTTTGCAGTCGCGTAAAAAGTAGCCTATAACCTTCCTCAAGCTTCAAGCTACTTCCATACCTAATTGCATCCAAATCCACCCAGTACTTTCGAAGATTAGCGCGTTCAAGCAAACAAACAAACAAACAAACTTTTCCGCTTTATAATATTAAGTATAGATATAAACTAACAGTTTACTCCAAATCACTTATATCTATGCTAATTCTACAAAATTACATAAACAATTAAATTAAAACTTCTAAGACTAAAAAATAAATACAAAAGAAACGGAGTAACATAAAATTTGTAAACAAAAAACAACCTTATACCTAAAATTAGAAATTTTATAACAATTACTTCTTAATATTTAAATAAATATACACATGTTTAGCGATCGTCCATTGAGAGTCAAAAAATAAATCTGCCTCAGGAATATATTTTAGTGGTGATGATAGTGGGAGTGTTGTTGGTTCGGGGAGCACGCCATGTAGGCGGGTTGCAGAGGAGTCTATGTTGTCGTCTTACAACGCCACGCATATACTGGTCAGGAACATAAAATTTTATTGTAGTAAGTGAAACTATTTGTTGTCCATACAAACATTTGTACTGGTGCGGAAATCGAACCCACGACACACAGAGCAGTTAGTCGCTCAACCTTTGCGCCATCGGTGTCGTGAAAATGAAGAATTGCTTTACCTTGTCCTAACATTAGTTTAGCCTCTATGGTACGGCAACATTAGCAAGAAAACCATAAAGTTTCCAATGAGACGATTGAAAATACTATTTGTTTACATTACAATTTGAACAGCGATCTGTTAAACAAAAATGATGTAATATTAAGCACTATTTCATGCCTAAAACAAATGTACAACGTGTAACGGAAACCCCATATCTATCCAAAAGGGCTGAAGACAACATCTGGTATGGAGTCTCTATGCACAGTTTCAGCACAAAATAACTGACTCAAAGAATTGATACCAAATTATTGGTTTCATATATTTCTTGAATACCAATCATAACAAACGTGTCACAGCACTTATAGGGTCAATAACTTTCCACGTCACTTGCCAATAACACAATAATTCTTTTCGTTCTTCTTAATTTGAAAAATTCGGTCTCTGGTATCAATGTAGGTATTGGAATTTGTAATAAGTTCTACACACGTAGACTTAGGATTACAAAACCCTTGCCATATCATTTGTTATCATCCAAAGAAGCCATGCACTTGGTATGTATATACACTTTAAATTACACGTTGTATAAAACATTTTATTTTATTTTATTGGAATGAGAGTATAAAACAGAAACAATTACAGTCTACGATTATGTAAATCATTACACAATAGAAACAGATTTTCAGCAGTAATTGAAAAAAGTTAAATTGAATATTTCAATTACATAAATTATGGAATAATATTAGAATATTTATGTATCTCCAGACTACGATTCTGAAACAATATAGACCGTATTAATTCATAGAATTGAGTGCTTAAAAATATGCAAAATGCGACTGAGTTAGGTTTCATTGCCTAGGTTTGATCTCATGCCCCGCAACTAGAGGCTTCAGGCGTGTAACCACTGGACCAACACTACCTGTCTTTTATTTATTACTAAAAATACATTCTTCGAATGACTTTTATAGCTAATACCAAGAAAAAAAAACCAGAATACTCGTTTACATGTATGACGAAGTTGTAGTATAACTATGCACCTACAAACGCTCCACATCTGTGCCAATACTTTCACATACGTCACAGGGCGACAGGCAATCGAGAACAGTTTGACATGACAGCCACATTCAGCCAACAGAAAGAGTTGACGGATGTTGAAAAACTCTGAACACAGGAAACAAACATTTCTATCTCATACACTTATATTACAAAAGGGTTTAAATTTGTTTGGATGAAGGAGATAATACTATCTTAAATAATACTAAGCAAATAAGGCTATAGTTACTCTCGGAGATCGCAAGCCGATCTCCGGCCACCGTAGATAGATTAGATCGATAGATATATTCTTTATTGTACTCCATAATAAGAAAACAAATATGGACTTAACAACTAAAAACCTCACCGTCCGGTAAGGACCAGGCCCGGCGAGACGGCGACGAGTGATCCATGCACGACTCAAGGAGTAGTCAGCTGCAGTGTCGGGTTGCGGTAACCTTTTAAAAAGATATCGCTGTCCCGGACGCAATAAGAACTGATGAATCAGGGTGGGTTTATAGTCAGTAAAATAGTGAAACCCCATTCCACTCTACCTAGAGCAGGAGTCATTTGATGATTATCCACCAGAAAGAAAAGGCTATTTTGACTCCAGAAAAGGTGCATATTTTCTGGGTAAGAAGTTGTTACTTGTTATAAATTTATAAAAAACTTTACCATGTAGGATGCACTTCTAGTAACCACTATGACTTCACTATGAACGTTGATGTTCTTACAAAACACACCACAAATTCAAATTGAAGTGGTGGTAATTCAAATTGGTGGTAATTAAAATTCAAATTGAAGTGGTACTCATGTAACTATATCAGCGCTTACTTCATATCTATATATGAAGTATGCGCTGATATACTCATGACATTCATGGTCGGCGAGGGACGTAGATCAATAAATACACTAGCGCCACTGAACAGTGTAACTCAAAAGGAACTGATAGACCCCACAATCTCAGCCAATCCTAGTGACAGAATAAAGTATAAGTTATTGTCGAGGTCTTACAAGATTACATGGCCACTTGACTAGATAAAACCAGGTTTTTTAAAAGCAAAGGCTCCCTACTCCCTGACTATAAATTCTAGAATTATCTCTTATCGTTTATTTATTACTGTTTATTCTTGTGGTATAAATTAAAAAACGAATTCGACAAAAATAACTTTCTTTACACCTTCTGTTGTGGCAACCCAGCGCTCGTTACGTAGACCTTGTGTGCGCTGTTTTCTTTTACTGGAATAACTTTGATGTTTATACCAAATTATTAGATAACACTAGTCGGTATCGTTACTGAAATAACGTGGCTAAATATTAACAACCGCATATGTCAATCTTCTAGGTGAAGCAATGCGTGCCGATATTGATACAATGATGGGCACGCTAAATTTCAAGTACTATCGACCAATCTTCCGCATGCTCACCTTTAAGGCTATAATTCCATGGCACGGCTCACAACTCGATTCCTACCGGCTTCCCTTTTGAAATATGGCAAATATTAGTCTATTATTTTATATATGAATATATAAATAGTAATCTATTATTTTCAATTAAACAAATAATTATTTACTAAGTTATAGCCACAGTTACTGGAATTCACGCATCACACTTGAGCAAGGTAAGCATTTTTTGGTCCGGCTTCCCTTTTATGAAAATTCACCCTTCGCCACTGATACACACGATATATCTAACTATCAAAATGTAAATGTAGTATGCATATTCAGTCATAATGCACTACTACTTTTTACTTGACAAGTCTGCTTATCTTAAATGTTAGACTTTCTTTATCTACATTTTTTCTGTATAAGTAATCGATATATATAAAACGCTTCCGTTACTGACTGACTGACAGACAACGCACAGCCGAAACTACTGAAATTTGAAACTGAATATGAAGCTGAAAGGAGAATGCCAAGGCTTCCTTCAAGACTCGGCCAGAACCGACAAAGATGAACTATGTATATATCATAAAAAAGGAAAATAATTATAATATTTGACTGTATAGTTAGTTTTCTATAAGAAGTACACCAAAAAAGTTATAGTTCTTTGAAGTTGACCTCTTAATACTTCTAATTTTAACGATAACATGAAATAAACTATAAAATTATTGAATAATGACTATTAAATTCGTTTTCAACAGCCAAGGTAGTCGTTAGCAATACAGAAATTGGAGTCCGGTAACAAAGCAATAAACAACACAAAACTCAAAAACACATAAGACACTTCGTCGCTCGTCATAAAACGCGGGAAACGTAAAACTTTTGACAATTATCAGTGACAACTACAAGATTAAGTGTTACCAGCACTAAATAACTATTCTAAACTGTATCGATAATTTAATTGTATTACTTTAAATTATTATAAGATATTAAAAAATATAACTAAATATTATTACTTATTATAAGAATGACTTTAGTAACTAATAAATTCACCTACGTAGGTTCATAATGATATTAATGTAAGTAATCGATTTGCAAGTGCAATTTCGTATCGATATTATTTTATTTTGGTATTGGCAACATTTCTAATTGAAATTGTTGATAGAAAACGTGTTGATAAATTGAATAACTATTTAAAATGACTTTTAAACGGTGTACTTCTTCAGATTATATTTATACTGAATAATTCTTACAGTTTTATATTATGAATTATCATTAATTTAGAAAGTCTGTCGGACGCTACATGATTCGAGCCGAAACTTGGCATTCACCTTTGGCATGTATGTTGCTTGCGGTATGGAGGGGAGCAATAAGAAGGGACTTTTGGAATTTCCCACGGGATCGGGATTTACACGGGAAAATCCTCTCACGCGAACGAAGTCGCGGGGAACAGCTAGTACCTATGATAATATTTCATAACAGTAAAATATAGCATAAAAAAATTCGTGTACAGCGCTGTCAGCTGACAATGTGCCCAAGAGACTGGCGACATTGCCACGTTGTATGACAATGCTGTGCTATGAATTATATAACTTATTATTAACAGTTATTTTACGATTGTTTATGAAACTGCTTTAAAAACATGGTCCATTACGATGATGAATTTGCATATTGCATGCTTTCGTTCTACACCAGAACCTACTATAATGCTCCTGTTGAACTTAAAACAAATCAGATTATACTATGATATCTTCTTAGACATATTATTCTATTCTGGGAAGCTCCAAGTTTCTTGATAAAACCTCTAAGCCCGTTCATCTACAAAGGAGAGCGAAGTTAATCTAATTTTTACTCTAACCGAGTGAAGGGGATGAAATTAATAACTCAGGCAAGCAGAGAACTTTGTTTTATGAACCGTGTTGGTGTCGTATCGGTCTCATGTCGTCTTGGCCTCGTGCCGTGTTGATGTTGGAACTAAAATCTTAAAAAGTAAATAGATGTTAGATGGTTAGGTAGTCTATGTTTCTGTTCAGATCTCTCCGAGGTATTCCTCGGACCCTGTTGGGTTTATCGTAAAATGAGTAATCAGCCTTCAGAACGTAACGAGAAATAGTAATATAATAAACCACTGATACAAGCCACCTTTCTTGTAAAATATGGAGTAATTAGCTGTTAGCCGCGGTTCCGTTCTTGTGAAAATATTACACGTTTTTTCCAAATAAAAGTAGCGTATGTGCTATTTCAGACTATAATCTATCTCTGCACCAAATTTCACTCAGATCTATTCAACTATTTTCGGATGATTGGAACACAAACATTCATAAGTCTAAACTTTTGCATTATGACATGTTTTTTTTTCTGTGTAGTAAAATCATTGATAAACTTCTCCCGCTCTCGGTTAAGCGGAAGGGAGTGTCAGAATTCTACTGACTAAAAACCGACCCTATTCCTTCAGCTGCCCGCAAGTTCCGGGGCCGCGATATCTTGTTAGTACATTTACGCAACCCCGGTGGATTATGACATGCTTAGCATGTAGAACCAAGCGTCAGGTAAAGAAGTAAACAAGCGTTCAGAAAGAAAGGAAGTACGGGTTTTTATTCAGAATCATATTATGATAGAAATGCATTAATGAGAAATAAGTACCTACTACCCAAGTAGGTACTTATTTAATAAAATTCAATTTTAAGTACACGCCGTTTTTCAACCCATGAAAAAAACGGAGGAGGTTATCAAGTCGACGCGTATATATTTTTTTTAATGTATGATCACCGATTACTCGAAGACGGCTGAACCGATTTAGAAAATTCTTTTATTGTTTGAAAGGGTATACTTTGAAATTGGTCTCATTTTCACCAAGTCAGGATCTGATGATGGGATCTTGGAGAAATCAAAGGAACTCTTCAAATATTATAGGCACACCTACAGTAATTTGAGTATCTTTTAGATTAACTTGTGTAGTTGCATTCGAAAAGCATCATTTATGAAGTGGACCTGATGATAATATAATATATAATATATATTCCACAACTTTTTCACACAACGCCATCTAGTCCCAAACTAAGCAGAGCTTGTGATATGGATACTAGACAACTGATAAACATACATATATATTTCTAAATACATACATATTATAGATAAATTACACCCAGACAAAGAACAAATGACCGTGCTCATCACACAAACATTTGTCCTCGGTGGGAATCGAACCCACGACCTAGCGCATAGCAGTCAGGACCACTGACCACTATACCAACGGGACACACGGAACGGGACGGGACACAGATGGCCACTGGAACTACTCAATACATATTAGGAATAATAAGTATTTCATGGGTTCCGCTTCGATTACTTGAATGTGGTTATTAAGCACAATATGCTTGTCACATTGCATATGGTGATGTAAATCTGATGGTGAAGAACCAGAAGAACTCCTCAACAATTAAAGGCCCAGCATTGGGAAAAGCAATATTTTGTAAAAGGTTATAAGTAGTTGCTATTTAGGCTTTTGTAACTAGGTAAATTATAAATCGACCAACTAAAAAGCGTGAAATAAAAACTTTTTACCAAAAAAACTTTTTAACAAAAAATTAAACCGACTCCCAAAACACTGCAAAGTGAAAAATAACTTTAATTTCGGTAGTCGGTGTCTTTAGTTTTGTATTTTCGTTTTTGGCACCGACTTCCGAAATTAAAGTTATTTTTCACTTTGCAGTGTTTTGGGAGTCGGTTTAATTTTTTGTTAAAAAGTTTTTATTTCACTCTTTTTAGTTGGATGATTTTTAATTTACCTAGTTACAAGAGCCTAAATGTCAACTACTTATAACCTTTTACAAAATATTGCTTTTCCCAATGCTGGGCCGTTAATTGTTGAGGAGTTCTCCTGGTACTTCACCATCAGCTCTACATCACCATATGCATTGTGACGAGCATAAAGTGCTTAACATCCATATTCAAGTAATCGAATCGCAATCCACTCAATACTTATTATTGAGTAGTTTCGGCGGCCATCTGTGGTCTTCATCATCAGTTCCACTTCCCCAAATGGTACTTTTTGAGAGCAACTGGACAAGTTACTATAAGAAATACCCAAAACGCCATAGGTGTGCCTATAATATTTGAAGAGTTCCCTCGATTTCTCCAGGATCCCATCATCAGATCCTGACTTTGGTGATAATGGTACCAATTTCGAAGTATACCCATTCGAACAAAAAAAGAATTTTCCAAATCGGTTCAGCCGTCTTCGAGTACTCGATGATCATACATAAAAAAAAAAAAAAAAAAAAAAAAAATATACGCGTCGAATTGATAACCTCCTCTTTTGGTCGTCGGTTGAAAAATTAACTACTTCCAAAAAAACTGACTTCCAAAAAACACTGCAAAGTGAAAAATAACTTTAATTTCGGAAGCCGATGCCAAAAATGATAATACAAAACTACAGACACCGACCACCGAAGTTAGAGTTATTTTTCACTTTGCAGTGTTTTTGGAAGTCAGTTTAATTTTTTGGTAAAAAGGTTTTATTCGTATAGTCTTTCGTGTTGATGAGCTCATAAACATTTTTTTTTACTGATTATAGTTTCGCGTTTGACCACCATTTCACCTGATGGTAAGTGATGATGTGGTCGAAGATATAGCACGCTTACCTAAAAATAACCTATTCACTCTTGACTTAAAGACCCCTAGGTTATAGCTATCGGGAACACAGACTCCGGCAGGGAATTCCACTCCTTAGCCGTACGCACAATGAAAGTACATGGAACTAAAACTGAAAATATTTTTTTTCATGAAACCAATGCGTGTGCGGTATCTATAACTAAACTATGAAAAACATAGTTATTTGGCGTAGTTGTAAAAAATGTAAATAAGCTAGTTTTAAGAAATTTGTAAGGTTTTAATTTATTTAATTTGTTTTTGTCAAATAAATATACATATTATATTATAATATGTATATTATAATATATATTTATATCTATTATTATAGTCACTACGGAATCCTTCATGGGCGAGTCTGACTCGAACTTGGCCAATTTTTTATTGCTGATAGGCTCGCTTCTAACCTAATCTATCCGAGTCGGGGTACTCTGAGTCGGGGTGTCAACCTCCGCCGCACCCCCGCACTACACTCCTACAATTATTTCACTAAACTTAATCCAGTAATATAATTATAACACTAAACTTGAATGGTATTATAATTATATTCCTAGTAAGATAGTAATGAATCGCTTCCGTTTATCTATGTTACGGTGTATAATTATATCCCTAGAGATATAACCATATCACGGCTTTATCTATCTTACTGCGACACATACATATAGTTTAGGAGAACTAGCAATGTGGGAAGAATTCACATTACAAGCAATCTTGTTAACACCTCCAACTGAACTAAATACGCTTGTGTCTGGAGAAGGTTCACGGCAATAATTTATATAGTTGTAGTTCAAACCCTCCTCTCGATCACAAGTCCAACACACTTTTAACAATATTAACACTTTCAACACTATATTAAGAATATTTGGATAAACACTGCTGAAATAAAGTTTTTGCCATCGTAAAAAAAGCCTAACACGTTCGTTACGCACAGTTTAATATAGTTTTCAATGTCTTCGAAGGACAGATACATTCGTCTTTAAATAGTTTTCCAAAGGTCTCATTTACTATCAATATTATTAAAGACTAATTGTTTTTCGTTCTAGAATAATAGCACAGCGTAACAAAAGTAATGTTTTTGATTGCAAAGCGTTGTCTCAGCACTTACTGCAACATTTCAATATTCCAAATTAGATTTAGATAACTTTCTAAAAACATTAAGTTTAAATTGAAATGTTGAGTTCAGTTCATTGTTAAAAGGGACTTAATGAAAGTAAAATAGTTATTTAATAGATGTTTCTGAGCAGGTTCTAGAAATCAAGACAGTGATTGAAGCCATTCTTAATTGGGAGGCGTGACTTCGATATTAGTAAGCTGGCCACACCTCACCCGAGGCATAGACAACTACACGCTTTTATAATTGCATTGGTTAGAGGTCAATGTAGCACATTTTACTTTCTGAAACCTAAATACACAATTATAATGGAATAGGTTACTTCTCTATATCTTTCTTTAATTTGTGACTATTTTTATATATCCTAGCTTAATTTTTGTGTCGACACATCAACATCGACGACGAGTTGCAAGTCTATCGGTTTTCTATCGGTTACATTTCGGGGAGTGTGCGATGGAATTACACAGTCTAATTCCGCCAAGCCCGTTCCATCATCGGATTACGAGACAAACGGCAA
The DNA here is from genome assembly GCA_943138885.2 of Tholera decimalis. NCBI lineage: Eukaryota > Metazoa > Arthropoda > Insecta > Lepidoptera > Noctuidae > Tholera > Tholera decimalis. Next base: position 1,636,414 of record OW964550.2, read on the forward strand.
AGCGTCATCGTTACATGGTGGACATCCCACCCATACGCACAAAACGTTTTGGGAATACCTTCATTGTGCGTATGGCTAAGGAGTGGAATTCCCTGCCGGAGTCTTTAAGACAGGAGTGAATAGGTTACTTTTAGGTAAGCGTGCTCCATCTTCGTCCACATCATCACTTACCATCAGGTGATATGGTGGTCAAAAGCGAACCTATTTTTAAATTTAAAAAAATGTATTGTGTATGTAGGTTATTACTTATGTATTGTATATAAGTGAATAGTACCCGCGTATTTATTTTCTCCTGCTATGTCAAATCCATCCAAAGGTTGTTTGTAAAAGATCCCTTTTAGCGATAAGGCCGCCCATTGTAACACCCTTTAATTTTTAAGACCTCATTTAATTATGTTATGGTGTACAATAAAGAGAATATCTATCTATCATTGCTTACCATCAGGTGAGATAGTGGTCAAACGCGTGCCTATCAGGAATTAAAAAAAAACATATTATTAGCACTGTGAACAGATTGGATTAAACATGGCACTCGTCTATCATTTTTTTATTCATTGATAGGAAACTCAATAGTTTACTTTATAAAGTACATGATATAATAGTAAAGTGACACGAAGTTCTAAAGCCTGGAATTACTGGGTTTCACAGCATGCTAAAAAGAAAACTAGATAGTGGTGGAAGAAGGTAACTAAAAGAAAAGAAGCAACTAATAATCATCCAGGAATAGAACATAGGATACTTGGGAAAAATTAGTTTCAGTGGGTAAAGCCGCCGGCAATACCTACCAACTTATAAATACGACTGTATGTAAGTGAGATTGTTAGTTTAACAAGAAACCAGTCTTTGAATTACTAGCTTTTGCTTGCAATTTCGTGACCAAACCCTCTTCTTTTTTTTTTTAGGTAGGGCCACTCGTAGATCAGCTCACTAAGGCTGTGCGTCTACTTAACCGGTCTGTCCAGTGGTGACCTCTAATAAATTAAAGGCCCCCAGCCAGGGCTACCAACCCCTCCAGAACTGTGATCTCTTTATCATTAAAGTAGTCTCAGCAATAGTTAAACTTAATTTAGAGATAGTTTTCGTACTTCAAAAGGTGTCTTTTCACAAATATCATTCGTCATTTATCATTTTTAGCTCTTTGCAATATAATTCGTTATAAGAGGCAGCCGTTAATTCGATTCCCACCTACTAAACCTTGAGTACCTACAAGCTTTTGTACCAAATATTTTCTTATATAAACGCACTCGTAAATTGGATAAAAATCTATTTTTGTACCAACATCAATCCTAACAGAGCAAAAATGTTCAATAGACGGTTTTCTCACCTTTTACCACTTAAAATTGTTAGGAACGTGGGCGTAGCATTACGCCTCTGATCCCTTATTGAGGCACTACTTTTTTCCACGTGTGCAAATCTTAATGGATGTTCTCTGCTCGGAGGTCTGTTAGTCATAATGACTTAAGCCAAACGGTATTGCCTTTGGTTGGAGCGCTGAAATGCTTTCGCGGCCCGGGTGGATATTGACCCGCATGATTTCACGCCGATTCCGTCACTTTTTGTGGACGCTTTTCTTCTATAGAGGTACGCTTGCAACATGGTGCGGTGTCTTCGCGGACCCTTCTTAGTTCCAGCAACAGACACTCTAAGTCTGTTATGTAAATACTATGCATTACGGCAGGCGGAGTGCGCTCTCCTGCAAGGAGTTTGTATTATTTTGCTCCCTTTTCGTGGATCTTAATACAAGTTTCACTTGCTCGCAAGCAAAGGCGACGACATCCAGCGTTCTCTCGCTTCTAACCTTAGACTGGTCCTCGTCTAGAAGAAGGTCCTGCCGCTGCACTAGCCGAGTTGGGCATTTCTTAACAACGTACTGTGTCGTGTCGTTCTATTCGGCTAAAGTAACTCGGAAGCCTCATCTTGCTCAAGTACATGACAGTAAGCAAAGAATACATGAAGATCTTTTGTTACATTACATATGCAGCTCAACACATTGAATTTTTTTGCTTGCGATGTTCGATAAATAACACAATCAGTCTATTAAATTCCTTGCTGGGACACATTCCTCTCTATGAGAGGGCTGTAATCCACCACGCTCGCCTAATGTGGGCTAGTGGATGTCGCATATCTTCGAATTGTCAGTCCTAGAACATGAACATGGTTTATCAAGTTGCTTTCCTTCACCGTTCTGAGATCCGCGGTGATGAGGCAAATAGCACAACGCGTGGTGGCACAGAGGTGGCTTACGTGATACGACCTTACACGATAAATATGTATGAGAAACCTTAAAACAATCGCCACAATTGGCCATTTAGAATAAAATAGTTTTAAAAGTGACACAAAGTGATAGTGGAATAACGAAGGTACGTGTCAAACGTCGGACCCTCGTCCAGTGGATCAGTAACAACATATACCTAGGTACTTACAATAGGTAGCGTTAAAAAGATACCTATATTCATACTAGGGTGATAAGGGCCGACTATTAAACTGTCACCTGCAGATAAACTTATGATTGCATGACGTTAAAGGTTGTTATGCCACTTCACAAGTAGATTGTTCTGTTCACTTGGGGACTAACACAAACTGTAACTGCAGTATTTACTCTTCAGGTGTGTTAGTTTTGGTATTTTGTTCCTGATACATGATAATTTACGAATTGGTTATTTAATAACTGTTTTACACGCCATATTTTTCGTAAATTTAAACTAGATTGAGACGGTGTTCGCTAAATGAATACCCCGAAACCGAAACAAACTCAGAGGTCGAAGTCTCTTTTGATGTCCATCCAATCCGTACTGGTCCAATCATAGCTTTATTTTCTGAGGAGATCTTTCAAAGAATGAGGACATATATTTAAGTGCACCTGTCTAGACAGTGCAAGTATTTGTCATGAACGTAAAGAGGAAGAAGTTGCATTAGTAATCTGGGGGCACGGCAGTGCCCCCGCCAAGTCGATCAAAAAGCGGCACGGCCGTACCATACTTTTCTCGAAGCAATTTCGGCCATTTTCTAAACTAGAAGCTAGAATCTATACTAATATTATAAAGAGGTAAAATTTGTAAGTTTGTATGTAGCGGGTAATCTCTGAAACTACCGAACCGATTTGGAAAATCCTCCCTGAGTGCTATAGGCTTTAAATTATCTTTATATCATGCATATTAGCCGAGCTACTATAATCTTAGTCAAGCAAGTCGGGGACGGGATCCCGTGGAATATTTTCGACTTATACGCGGACGAAGTTGCGGGCAGAAGCTAGTAGTTTATAAAGACAAATAACACACAATACACAATGACAAAGGTATTAAACAAATGTCGCACCCTCGTCCCAGAAATAGGTATGTACATAGCTGTTACCGTCCACGTGCCGGCTACTGTTCCACGTATTATCGCTATCACGAGAACTGTAATTATAGACCTTTCTTCTTTGATAATAATCCAAATACTGGGAAATTAAATGAAATCTTCTCTATTTATATAATTATTAACTGTGGCCGCCACTTCGTTTGCGTGGGAGGTTTTTCCCACGTAAATCCCGATTCCGTGGGTATAAAAAGAACCAGTAGCCGATATTTTGCCCTGTAACCCCCTCTATCTTCCATGAAAGTGGTATTGAAACCAGTTCAACCATTCGCGAGATAAGCGAAATTAATAAAAATGTTTATTTAAGTGCTTAAGAAAGCACACTTGTTTTGACGTCACAGACAGACACTACAATTTTATTTATACTTTTTTTTTATCGGGACATCTATCTCACCTGATGGTAAGCGATAGATGAGGTCTACGATGTGACGAGCGAGCCCAGAAGATGCCTATTTACTCCTGCTTCAAAGGCTGAAATGTCATGAGTGGCAGGGAACACAGAAGCCGGCAGAGGTAGATAGATAGATAGATATATTCTTTATTGTACACCATAACAATAAAAACAAAATTATGGACTTAACAATTAAAAGGGTGATACAATGGGCGGTCTTTTCGCTAAAAGCGATATTTTACAGACAAGCTTTGGATGTATTTGACACAGAAGGAGAAAATAATTACGCGGGTAGTCCACGGTGTACTAATTATCTATATAAAATACAAAACAATAAATAACGTTCTCAAAACATATATATACATACAAATATTAAAAAAAAAAGAAACAAAGACATACATAATAACAATTTAAGGAGAGAGATAAAGAACTTTTACTAAGTTTTTGAAAGAAGATAGTGTTTGTGCTTGTCTTACTGACACGGGTAGAGCATTCCACAGCCGTACTGCTGGAGCTGCGAACGACTTACCATAGAAATTGGTGGTATAGATTTTATTTGCATTACAGTGACATAATTTTAAATTAGCATGCAAAAACAACAGAAAAACAAAAACACGAAATTATTCAAAACTTAATTTCAGCAAACTTAAATATAAATGGCAAACTATATAATCTAAAGCTATAATACCTCCATCTAAGTTTTTAGACAGTAACTGCGTGATAATGATACAAAGAAAGTGTTTCTTAAACGCTTATTTAAAAAACCGTCATCTTTGTAATACGGGCATAACGATCACTTTGTGCGGCTAGTCAACTGTCCAGTACAGTGACGCGTCATAATGTCAATTAGTGGTAATGTACTACGTCATAAACATAATTATCTAAAGGTCATGTTACGTCACCGCAGGATAACAACGTTGGTTGGTTACGATGGCCTAGGTTATACTAGCATTTTGCCCTCGATTTCGACCGCGTATACTTCGAAATAATAGCACTCACCAATAATACTACCAAAGAAAACATTTTTTTTTTTGTAATTGGTTGATTATTTCCTGATATTGCCCCCTACATACAAGCTTACAAACAAATTTTACCTCTTTATAATAATAGTTTAGAATTATAGATTACCACAGCCCCAGGCACAAGTGTGCGAATGAAAACTAGTAAGTTTTGGTCAATCAGAGTATGGCAGACCATTCAGCTCGCTCCAGACCAAATAATTTGTCAGCCGAACTGGCAATGCGAGGGGTTGCGACAGTCATACAACGGATCCGGCAACTGGGACTCGAGGTGGCCCTGCACAAGTCCGAGGCCATGTGTTTTCATGGCCGTCGGAACGCGCTACCTTCGAGTTCCCAAATAACGGTGGGAGAGGTTCGCATCGGCGTCAAGACGACGATGAAGTACCTGGGACTCGTCCTCGACAGCCGGTGGAAATTCATCGAGCACGAAACGATCGGCAGCGGTGACCTCTCGCGACCGGCCCTGGTTCAGAACATGGTGCGGAGTGAGAGAGAACGGGATGCGGTCGCCGCTTTCTGCGAAGCAGCCATGCTAGCGAAGGAGGAGGACGAACGCGCGAGGGAGAGATCACTCTCTTCCTCACGCACCAGCCGCCGCGGAAGACGCCCCGGGCGTCGGGGATGGCGAACCGATTTCCGGCCACCGTAGGCGCGGGCTCAAAGAGCTCCTCAAAGAGCTGTCAGCACCAGTGACGGGGCCCCATAAGGCCATTGCCTGCCGGGGTTGCGGGAATGTTCTAACGAGATACCGCGGCCCCGGAACTTAAGGGCAGCTGAAGGAACAGGGTGGGTTTTTAGTCAGTAGAAGTCTGACACTCCCTTCCGCTCCACCCAGAGCGGGAGAAGTCTTTCGATGATTATCCGAAACAGAAAAAAAAGACCGGAGAATTTCCACCTCGAAAACATAAATAAAGAAAAAGATAATAGATAAATTAAGATATAGCACCTAGTGTGGTTTTTTTTGGGTTTGATTGTTTGTAGGGTGCATTTGGAGCTCGGTAATGGCATACGTTGTACGTACCGATTACTGAGCTATGTACCCCATGACATCATTCGTCACATCCCTTAGCCATGAGGAATCCGATACGATTCTCGTCGAAGTGGTCATAGGTTTATACCCAATTATTATTTGTGTAAATTATTTCATCACAGCTGGTATCGACACGGAGAATAAATATTTCACAGAGTGAAAGGCTTGGGTCCCAACAGTGAGAACATTACAGTTTGATTATATTACGCCGGAAAAGCAACGCGAAAAGTCATAATTTATCGCAACAACCTTTCTTGAAGACAGAGACTTATCAAACACTACAAAGTGTGCAAGATACTTGACAAGCAAAGAGAAAATTGGCACCACGAAGCAAACTAGACAAGTTGTTTGTTCTAATTTGACTTGCACTGGCGGATGCAAAACTAGAAACACGCTGTAACAATGTAAACCAATTCAATTCTTTATCACGTAATATTATCACGCCGGTACTCCCTTAAGAGTACGCACAGTTAAGACAATCAAATAAGGCAGAGATTTATAGAAAACTGAATTTACTTTAGCATTATTATAAGAACCCTAACCTATATTCAATCATCACCCATTATTGAATGCCGACATTGGCTACACGGCCAAAGTCGGTTGCCACCATACATTTGGTTATGTACGGATATATTATACTTATTTTAGTTTATTTTTACTTAGAGTCAATAAAGTTACTCTTTTATTAATGCTTGTTTTATTTGAGATGCAATACTCTATTGGTGAGGCCAGTTACTGTACATTCTTGTATAGAAACTCGTAGTGAACATCTACGTACATATCCGGAGCCGGCGTCCTGCATAGAAACCACATACGGATATATCCGTAGTCGGCATTCAATGGGTTAAAGCTTAGTTGGAGGATTGCTAGTAATGTGTATTCTAACCACATTGCAAAAAAATACAAATTTTTTATATGAATGCAAAATGCATGTACTATTGGTTAGGTTTTAAATAAATAAATTATTGTGGTTTCATATATTTTTGAAAATGGTTTCGATCTTTAGGATTTGCCGAAGTCGGGAATGGATGAACGTCTTCACATATCGAAATTCCGAAAATCATATGAAGCGGTTCGTCCCGTCTGACATTTGTACATCTTGCCAGTCGATATGTGTAATCAGAACCCAGAAAGTCTGACGGCAGTCTTGCCAAGGGATATCCTGTTACGTATGTAGATATTGGACTGTAGAGGTCAGAAAGACTCGCTCTAAAAAAATTTAAAACACTAGGACCCAGTCCGGTTAGACTGGTAGCCTTTCCCCAATTATGGTGGGAAAAGACTTCCAGTCTTCCAGTTATTTTATTGCTTTACCTTCGCAAACACATGTTTGACAAACAACATCAACAATTTATAATTCACAAACATAGCTTAAAGGCTTAAACCATCCCTCATCAATCACTTTCCCGGAATTCCCCGGATGGAGGTCGGTATTCCTCAATACCTCGATCGAAACACATCTTCATTTGCGTCGGATAAATCATGCAGCCTCCATCACACTGTGGCTGAGATACGATCTGATTGGCCGCTGCTTTGTCGGTAAATAAGGCTGGGATTTACCGCGCGTTTTCCAGCGTAAAACAGGCTTTACCTTTATGGGTGATGTAAAAGGTATAGGAGGGATTATGTCAAGGATATGAAAAGGAAATTTGCAGGACTTCTTGCTGGCTATTAACTAGGGAATAAAAATGGTCAATGTGTTGTGTGTGTGTGTGTTTCCCTAGTTTGTTTCGCAGTTAAGCAAAAGTCAACCCTATTCAAGTATAGGGTTGACTTTTGAACTGTACAGTTAAGTATCAAAAGTTATTTAATCCTCCGTCAAAGCGTTTAGGAATCAGTCTATAACTCTACGCCGGCGAATCTTAGACCTGTCTCGGATGGGCGTGTTCGTAGCTATCCTGAACTATGCTAGTTATTCAATTAAAAAAAAAACAACCCATATCCCACAGCTGAGACAGAGGCCTCCTCTTTAAGAGAGAGAATAGGCCATAATCCACCACGCGGGCACGATATGGACATAATAGTGTTACGCCAGTCGCTTAGCTAAGTACGTCGAGAAACATCGACCGACATCTAGAACGTTCGAGACATTAACGCCACCTGGCAGCAGTACTGAGTATCTCGAGTAGCTTCTGGCAGCATAGGCAGTGAGTCGATTGTACAAGAATGTTCTAGAACACAGATTGATCGCAAGGGAACGCAGATGGCAGTCTTATTGGAAGATACGAAGCGATATCATCGAAACTCTACAAGTGAATTTCAGTGCAATTTAAGTGTGAAGTGACAAGTATTGTAGTGTAAATAACTGTGTTAATTTTTGTTTTGTGTTTATTTAATTTAAGTGTTAATTTTGGTTTAGTAATTAGCGTAAATTATTTCTATCCCGAACCCTAGATCGTAACAATAGTATATGCAAATTTTTATTATTGTTTATTCAAGTTATAAATCCGTAGATAAAATTATCGTATGGTCTCCGCTCACACATTCAAATGTACATAAAATATTTTCGCAAACCAGTAATAACGATGCGTATATTTTTATGAACACCGTGGTTTCAGCGGGGAGCATGAAATTATGATAGGAACACGTTCCTATTCCAATTTTATTATGGAGACGTGTAGGTTCCACCATTTTGAATGACGTTTGAATATATTATGGTTGTCAGAGAACTCGCTCAGGGTCCTAACTTGAGTGTCGACTAAGGAAATCACAACAATATTTGTTTAGGTTTATTACCAACGCTAGTATGTAGGGTCAAACATTCACAATAATTCATAGTCATGTACACGGATACTATGTACGGTGGCCGGCACATCAAGCTACTCCAATCTGTCAAAATAATTTAATAGATTTACAACTTTATTACAACATGATAAGGTTCAAACTCAATTGGGTAAATTTGTCAGATTCGGATAGCTTGATGCGCTGGCCATAGACTTTATTATGACAAAACATAACCCTTCTTCTTTTGCGTAGGTTAGTGTAGTAACCACCTTTCTCAATCTATTTCCATACCAAATTTCATCCAAATCCACCCAGTACTTTCGAAGATTAGTGCGTTTAAACGAATAAACAAACTTTTCCGCTTTACAATATTACTAGCTTCTTCCCGCGACTTTTACGATAAAAAAGTTAGCCTATATGATGTTAAATATCTACTTACCCAATTTCATGCAGATCTGTTCAGTAATTTTTGCATGAAGGAGTAACAAATATCTACACATCCATTCTGACATTTGATACTCTATGTCTTCCAAACGTTACCTTCATAGTATTTTGAGAAACTCAATAGTGAATTTAAACAGACGCTTTGTACGTTGTTAGAATGGCGTTCAGGCGTTACTATGCGGAAATCCATGGCAAATTAATATTTAAATGTTAATTACGCCACAACTGAGCGAAAACGAAAAGCGTTTCGAGTATAATAGGCTTCGGTTGCCTGTTGCAATACCTCATCTTCTGATCGGTGGTGCATACTGCGTTCAAGCTTGAATAGGTTTATCTGTAACGTTAGGTGATACGTGAGTAATACAACAAGCTCCAGCAATGACTAATCTCTTTAATGCGTTCATATACCACCACCAAATACATTCTACCCACATCACATAATAGTAACATCCTCCTTCCAAAGAGAAAAAAAAAAAACATTAAAAAAAACGAAGTAGTATACAATTACACAATTACTTAAAACACAAGTTGTATCTCCCGTAAAGAAAAACAAAGAAAAGAAATATACATACAAGGGTATATACACAAATATGCACAACATCTAAACAAGAATAATCACCTGACAAACAAACATAAATAATTTAATTGATCATACAAAAATAGCTTAATGACTAGTCTCCATGCTTTTTGTGAGCAGTAACATTTATATTACTTATTCTTAGTTTGAGTAATTCATTCCATAAAAAAAAATCATTTCATAGTTAATTTGGTTGAACATTAAACATTAGTACATTATACATTTAGTATGTTTTCCCTAAATAATACTCACATTATATCATATACATTTTAAATTTTACATAACATTTTTTAATTCTATAATATTTATTCAATTCTACATCACAATCAGTTATAATACATTTAAATCCTTCTGAATATCAATATTGTGTAGCCGTTGATAATACGGACGAGGATTTGAACTTGATGTAGGTATTAATAATTCACGGGTATCCCCATCTATTCGGCGGTCGCACCGTCCTGCCAGAACGAGTAACATAATAATTATTATTGGAAGGTGGCGGTACACAATGTAAATTTAAATTACTCGAGTTTTCACAATCATAATCAAACTCATAATCTCGAGTAGGGCTACGTCTGTGCGAGTGATCTGTTATCATATGCCTTCTATTTCGAACAACAATTTTTCCATTATTTAGACGAATAGCATATGACCTATTTTTTAGTATTCTATCAACTACACCCGGTACCCAATACTTTTTTATTGTGTCGAAATATCTTACATATTGATTCACTTGTAATGGAGTTAAGTTCTTACAATTTTTATCATAAAACTGTTTTTGTTTATATTGCCGTCTAATTAATGTATTCTTTATGTTATGATGCACATTTGGAACCAATAACCTTATCGGGGTCGGAACAATACTTCTTAATTTTCGGCTTTGTAAAATTTCTGCTGGAGACGCCAGATCACTCCCTAACGGTGTATTCAAACATTCCAATAATGCTAGTCTATAATCGGTGTGTGCCTCTGTTGATTTTTTAATGATGTTTTTCACTGTTTGCACTGTGCGTTCAATTTGACCATTTGATTGGGGATAATAAGGTGATGACGTCACATGAGTAAAATTCCAATCTAGTGCAAATTTCCTAAATTCAAATGATGTAAATTGCGGACCACAATCTGACATTATAGTATTAGGTATTCCTTGACGGCTAAATATATTTTTTAAATGATTAATTATACTACCTGACGTTGTACCATGTAATTTAATTAATTCAAAATATTTACTAAAATAATCTACTAGCAACAAGTAGTCCGTACCCTTATATTGAAATAAGTCTACTCCAACCTTGGCCCATGGTCTGTCAGGAACCTCATGAGGGTTAAGCTCTTCTTTTTGATTATTATTCCTATGCTTTAAACAAATATCACAACTTTTAACCATATTTTCAATATCATTGCTAATACCGGGCCAAAATATTATTTCTCTAGCACGTAATTTACATTTTTCGATTCCCATATGTCCAATATGTATCTTTTTTAACATCTCTTTTCTCATAACTTTAGGTATAATTATTTTATCTGATTTCCAGATCAACCCATTAGCTACAGTTATATCTTCCTTAAACTTCCAGTATGGTTTTACACTAGCTTTTATTTTATCTTTATTTTCAGGCCAACCTTGTAATACACATTTATTTAATTCAATCATCTCTTCATCCAATTCTAGCTGTTTTTGAATGGTTATGAATTGAGCGTCCGTGAGATATTCGCATTTATTTTTCACATTATCGGTCAACATGCATACTTCATCGTTGCCGCTACCTATCTCAGTTTGTGATGTTCCTTTGCCCACTTGTTGGGACGTTTCGTAAGCGCGAGATAACGCGTCCGCTATATACAAATGTTTTCCCGGTCTGTAAACTAATGTAAACGTATAGCGCTGTAATCTTAAAAGCATCCTCTGTAAGCGGGACGGAGCGTCAACAATTGGTTTTTTAATAATGCTTATTAAAGGTTTGTGATCGGTTTCTATTGTTACATCCGAACGTCCAAAAATATATGCATAAAATCGCTCACAGGCAAATACGGATGCATACAATTCTTTTTCAATCTGAGCATACCTTTGCTCTGTGATAGTTAAAGCCTTAGAAGCATAGCACACGGGAAGCCCATTTTGCATTAAGCACGCACCTAGTCCTGTGGAACTGGCATCCACGGATATAACTATTGGCTTTCCTAAACTATAATATTGAAGAACCGGCCTCTTAATTAAGCACATTTTAAGATGAGCAAAACACTGCTCATGACGCTCATCCCAATGCCATTCTATCTCCTTTTTAAGTAACTCTCTCAGTGGCAATGTTTTATCCGAAAGATTAGGAACAAACGACCCTACGTACGTAATCAATCCTAAAAAACGTTCTACGTCTTTCCTATTCTTCGGTACTTGCATGTTTTTTATTGCTGACAAGTGTGAATCATCAGGGCTCAATCCATCTTTTGTAATGCGATGACCTAAATATTTAATATCCTGCAAACCAAATTTACATTTCTTTAAGTTTAATTTTAAATTAATTTTTCTACATCTGTCTAATACTGCCCTTAAAATCTCGTCATGCTTGTTTTGATCTGGAGCGTAAATTAATAAATCATCAATATACATACAAACACCTTCTATATCATCGAAATGTTCATACATTTTCTTATGGAAAACCTCCGAAGCCGAACATATGCCAAATGGCATTCGTAGAAATTTGAATCTACCAAAGGGTGTGTTAAAAGTACAAAATTTACTACTTTCACCTAATTTTACGTTCCAAAACCCTGCCGAAGCATCTAATGTGCTAAAATACCTAGCTCCCGCTAACTTTGATACTATTTCATCTATTGTGGGTAGCTTGAAATGTTCTCTCCTAATAACCTGATTTAATTCCTTTGGATCTAAGCAAATTCTTAAGTCCCCGTTAGATTTTTTTACAACTGTAATACTACTGACCCAGTCAGACGGACCCTCAACTTTCGCTATTATACCCTGCGACTCCATTTCCAACAATTTTTTCTTTACATCCTCACTTATCGCAAACGGCAACTTGCGAGGTGCGTGCACTACGGGAACGGCATCGTCTCGAATTTGTATGTTGTATTCTCCCGGTAAACAACCTATACCTTCGAAAACATCTATATACTCCTTACATAACTTGGATTTGATATCAAATCTCTGCACAGACATAACTCTCTGAATTAAATTCATTTCCACACATGCGTAACGTCCTAATATTGGCGTACTACTGACATCTGCAATTTTAAACTCCAATAAATACAGCTTATTTTTATAATATACTTTTAAGTGTGTTTTGCCTAAAACAGTAATCAAATCCCCTGAATAACCACTCAATTTAGTGTTAGTTCGTAATAACTTATCAGTCGATATTCCTAATCTGGATAAAAATCGCATAGGTAACACATTCACGTCTGCACCCGTATCTAGTTTAAAGTTTATGGGATGTTGATTAATTGTCAAATTTATAGTCCAATCATTCAATTCTTTATGTAATGAAAAAATTACCTTTTCTTCTGATGCATCCACGAAGTACACACCACACGTTTTTGCAAAATGATTCATTTTTGAGCACCGTAGACACCGCTTACCATACGCTGGACAAGCATTCCTTCCGTGCATAGTCCCACACCTGCCGCACTGAGGCACCGTGCGCGATCTGTAAATCTGCTGCTGCATAGGACGCGCGGCGCCTGCGGTGCCGGCGCGCGAGCTGTCCCCGGCGCGCGAGCTGTGCCTTGCGCGCGAGCTGTCCCCGGCGCGTGAGCTGTCCCCGGCGCGCGAGCTGTCCCCGGCGCGCGAGCTGTACGCGGCGCGCGCGCTGCGCCCGGCCGCGCCCGTCGCCGGCCCGTGTCCATCGCGTGATCGCATTGCTCCATTCATGCAACCGTCGCATGTTCTCGAAAACGAAGACACGCCATATGCTATGCTACTGCCACGCCGTAATTCACATATTTGTTTTTTTTCTTCAGGGGTGCTGATAGTACACTCCTGTTGAATTACATCAACGGCGTCATTCTCCCTCTTAATATTCTCAGAATACATTCTGGATGACACCGCTACTCGACAAATTTCTAGAGCTTTCTTTAAAGTAAGATCCGGTTCCCGAAGTAACCGTTCTCTTATCGCCGAGCTTGTTACTCCACATACCAGTCGATCTTTTATAAGTTCATCGTTCAAGTTTCCAAACTCACACGTTTTCGCCAATCTCCGTAAATCAAATACATATTTATCAATTGATTCATTTTGCTGCTGATCTCGTATAAAAAACTTGTGTCGTTCGACCGTTAAATTTTTTTTCGTTTTAAAATGTTCATCCAACTTTTTACACGCACCGTCTAAAGTCACTTCCTCACTTTGTTCCAATATTTCACGGCATTGCTCACCAATGATATGCAGGAAAATGTTTAGTTGTACCGCTGAAGTTTTTTTCGAAAGTTCACACGCGTCGAAATATATCGAAAAACCCTTCTTCCATCTTTCCCAACTATCGCTCAACTTGCCAGAAGCCACATCAACCGAGTTCTCATCAAATTTAAACGGTGACGGTGGTGATAACACTGTTTCCATTTTTATTATTTATACACACTATTTCCGAGTCCGTTTTACTTTATTTCACACACTTAATATTATCGTCTTGTAATTATTATCCTACCGACTGCGCCATGTAACGTTAGGTGATACGTGAGTAATACAACAAGCTCCAGCAATGACTAATCTCTTTAATGCGTTCATATACCACCACCAAATACATTCTACCCACATCACATAATAGTAACATTATCGATGTCTGATTTTACCCAATCTAAAATTATTACTGTCATCTTCCCAAAAATATACTCAGAATGCTTTTATACCAATAAACATAATAAATTGAATCAACCAAAATATTCGAATTCATCATGGCGCCGAACATTGATTGAAAATGCTTTATGAATTACAGTGATTGTCGGCCGATCCCTCTCGTAAACAATCCAAATTTATTAATATTAACAAGCTTACTGATGTTTGATGATTTAATAAATAATTGCGAGATGCATTTTGCCTGATACTTTTAATGAACGCTCATTAATTAATATTTGGAGTTCGGTTTCACGTGGTTAATAAGCTCACTGTCCAAATTAATTTTCCTATGACTACGAGAGTAGTTGTTGATATTATGTAGCAGTGGATTTACGAAAAGGTATTTCATAAAATTCCTAAGGGTTCCAAACGTGCTTATGAAAAGCGATAGCCTTATAAACATAAAATAAGTTTTATCTATTTATGTCTATATGACCGTCTGACATTGTCAAATTACTTCAAATCCATTGGACAGATTGATTTAAAACTTGGTTCACATGTGAACTTCTGTAACCCAAAGAGAAATGTGAAATTTAAATAAATAAAGTTCTCTATAGAGAGACAAATATATCCATAATCTACCTAAGGTCTCAGATATGTTGTTCTTAATATTATATTTTATTAAATAAATAAAATCAATCGTACTATTGAGCCTAAAATTGTTAATTACTTATAGACAATTAAATACAGAAAAACTTTTAAAAAATCTACGATGTTTCAGTAACGTTTTTCAAAACTATGATTCGCTCGGAATCCTTTGCGCGTAAGTCCGAATAGCATTTGGGCGGTGTTCCTATATTATATTTTGTAAAATAAAGCCCTATCATGTCTGGTTGCGCTTTATCTTACTAAATCTATATATATAAAAGCGAAATACCAGTCACTGATTAATCAAGATTGATTGATTGATTAATCAGATAAAATCCCCCATGCAAATACAACCCTACTACTTGTAGTAGGGTTCTCAAATTTTGCATGGGGGTTCCTTTTAGTACGTTAATGCTCGCTAAGACGGGATTTTGCGAAATTCCCACGGGATCAGGATTTACACGGGAAAAACTTCCCACGTGAACGAAGTCGCGAGCAAATGCTAGTGTATCTTAAAATCGTTAATTGGTTAATGTATATAATTTACAAAGGATGTCTTCTCTGCCCTCCCTTTGCTATTCTGACCTAGACACTGTACCTACCTTTAAATACTGATACTGTTAGCTTGCCCCATCCCACTGCTGGACAAAAGTATCTCCCCATGATCTCCAGGTAGTTCTGTCCAGGGCCCAAGTAAACTACTGGTCGTTAGGCTAGACCAGGTTGTCAAACCATTAGTCGGGGGTCGCGTTGAAGAATGCTTATGTGTTCCCGCACCCTCGACGCATGTGTACGAAGGAACACGGGGTGGTTTTAGTCAGTAGAGTCTGACAGACCCCTTCGCCCGCCCCAGGGCGGAGGACATCCATGAGGATTTACACCTCGAAAAAAAAAAAAAGGTTGTCAAACCATCTCCCATAAGGTCTGCCGTGACGCCTTTTGGCTGTGCCTTTTTTATATCATAAGCTGGAAAACATGAGTGACACAAAGCCTTGTGTATTCCACATCACTACGAAATCATTACCTCCAGCGTAATATGGGCGCACAAGTTTACCTTCGAATAAGACTTTAATATCAGGTGGGACGGCAATTTAAAGGCCCTATTACCATAAGTGATCTATTATTTTACAATTCGGAAATAGCACTTTACCCTTGAAAAGGTATACTTTCATTACGGCCCTTTCTTGTTATTATGGATTTGGACTTATAACGAATTCGCTCTATCTTTTGAGGAACTAGCAATGTGGGTAGAATTTACATTACTAGCAAAATAAATAAATATATCTGGAATGGGTTTTATTTTATTTTATTTATTTATTTATTTATTTGGTTTACTAACAATTGTTACATCAATGCTTAATTAAAATACAACACATAATATTTAAACTAGATGTACAATATTAAGCAGTAAACACTACATGCTACACAAAAAATACATGAACATCTATACTAATATTATAAAGCTGAAGAGTTTGTTTGTTTGTTTGTTTGTTTGTTTGTTTGCTTGAACGCGCTAATCTCAGGAACTACCGTTCTGATTTGAAAAATTCTTTCAGTGTTAGATAGCCCATTTATCGAGGAAGGCTATAGGCTATATATCATCACGCTAACACCAATAGGAGCGGAGCAGTAATGAAGAATGTTTCAAAATCGGGGGATTTTTTTTTCCACGGGGACGAAGTCGCGGGCGGAAGCTAGTATCTAAATAAAAGATTTAGGTACAAAGGAAAACAAAACTGACCAGAAACAAATTTTGTATGGTGGTATTACTTAACTAAAATAAAAATATAATACATGGATAAGTGGTACCTACTAGTGTATCTTTTTATATGATAAGACTTAGAAAGGCAATAGTGTAATGGGTGGGGTTCGAACCCGTGACCTGTCGATCACCAGTCCAACATCTAAATCATTAGGCTACTGACGCTTAAAATATATGATGTATACTTACTTACTAATTAAGATGTATGTGACGACACAAATGGCACACCGGTTGAGCGATTGGCTGTTTTGTTTGCCAAGTGCGAATCAGACTCGCCCATGAAGGGTTCCGTAGTAACTACGCCAAATAACTTTGTTTTGTCATAGTGTTTGTATGAATTACAAAGTTATATTTGCGGTTTTAGAAAATATGCTATATCTCAAAAACTACTGACTCGATCTCATTCAAACTAATTTTGGTTGAAATTTTACATTAAGATCTACAGATATTTCTTTTTATATTTTTCACTCCATTATTATAGAAATTAGAGGGGGGGGGGGCACACATTTTACCACTTTGGAAGCGTATATCTTTTAAATGATTGACTTAAAGAAAAAGTGGTTTTAGAAACCAGTATATAGATACCATACACACATAGGTTTCATGAAAAAAAATATTTTCTGTTTCAGTTTCATGTATGGGGAGCCCCTTTTTATTTTAAATACTTTTTCTTTGTTTTCTTAATCGGAAAGCGGTTTACAGAATACATCTACCTACCAAGATTCACATGTGTAGTCCTAATAGTTTCAGAATAAAATGGCTGTGACATACGGACGGACGGACAGTTTTTTTATTCAGAATAGGCTCGCGTTTGACCACCATCTCACCTGATGGTAAGTGATGATGTGGTCGAAGATGAAGCACGCTTGCCAAGAAGTAACCTATTCACTCCTGACTTAAAGACTCTCAGGTTATAGCGATCAGGAAACAGACTCCGGCAGGGAATTCAACTCCCTAGCCGTACGCACAATCAAAGAAAAAACAAACACATATTTCACTTACAAAATACCTGGAACCAGACCGAACGAATCTGTAGAATACATTTACAAACATGCGTTCTGGGAATGTAGTGAAAGGTGGCACAGAAAACCTTAAGTAAGCCGTGTAGTATTCAGCATAGTTTAAAGAGTAGCTGCAAAGCTATTTCTGATAACACTCTGTCTTATATACGGAGCACGTGGCTAAATAATAACAGCTACATGGACTGATCTTTAAGGTTAACATATTCTTTTTTTTCATTACTGATGGGCCCACTCTTCACCTCGATCTCGCCTGATGGTAAGCGATAGATGAGGTCTAAGAAGGGACGAGCGAGCCCAGAAAATGCCTATTCACTCGTGTTTTAAAGGCTGAAAGGTCATGTGGCAGGGAACACAGAAGCCGGCAGAGAATTCCACAGCTTGGCTGTGAGTAGTGAGTACAATAAATGTGGAAGAGAAGCGCTTGGTACGACAAGACGGTGTATCAACCAAGTGTGGGTCAGCCCAGCCGTGCGTCTGGTAGACCGGTAGTGAAAGGGAGATGGAGGAATCAGGTCATTGAGCTCCTGACAGGCAAGCAGCGGTTCGCCGATGAGCCAGACTATGGCTATGTTTAGACTGGAAACCGAACCCAACATAGCTGTGAAAATGTTAAGTAGACGAAGACTCTGTCTCATATGCGCATCGTACCGAAGTTTTTAAAAGAACCTAAACCGCGTATTTGTTTTCTCCTGCTGCGTCAAATCTATCCAAAGGTTGCCTGTAAAAGACCGCTTTTAGCGATAGGACCGCCTATTTTAACACCCTCCACACACTTGTCAAGTCCTTATTTTTTTTTATTACTGACTAGTACTCACGCGGGGCTTCGCTCCCGTGGATTCTATCACGGTAAAAACATAACTCTCCTTTTTTGCAGTCGCGTAAATTGTAACCTATAACCTTCCTCAAGCTTCAAGCTACTTCCATACCAAATTGCATCCAAATCCACCCAGTACTTTCGAAGATTAGCGCGTTCAAGCAAACAAACAAACAAACTTTTCCGCTTTATAATATTAGTATAGATGGGCCCACTCTTAACCTCGATCTCGCCTGATGGTAAGCGATAGATGAGGTCTAAAATGTGACGAGCGAGCCCAGAAGATGCCTATTTACACGTGCTTTAAAGGCTGAAAGGTCATAAGTGGCAGGGAACACAGAAGCCGGCAGAGAACTCCACAGCTTTGTTATGGTGTACAATAAAGAATGTATTGTATATTTATTTATCCCACCCAAACGCACAAACGTTTTGGGAATACCTTCATTGTGCGTACGGCTAAAGAGTGAAATTCCCTGCCGGAGTCTGTGTTTCCCGATAGCTATAACCTAGTGGTTTTGAAGTCAAGAGTGAATAGGTTACTTTTAGGTCAAACACGTTCAATAAAAAGCATATTTTTATGTGGTTGACTGTAGAAAATAGAAATTCGACGCACATCACGATTTTATTTTAATCAAATGAATGCCCTAGATTGATGGGGACAGGGGAGAACGGTGTGATGACTACCTAATAATTTTTAGTTTTTAGTAAAATTACTGCATCATTACTGTTTTGTTACAACAAAACCGATGAACATAAAAATTATATTACTAATTTTATTTAAATTATGAAAATTGATGGTTTGACCTCCAGAAAACAAAATTACTTACAAACATATCTTAAATAATTATACTAACAAATTAGATGCCACGAAACAGTAATAAAGTACAAACCGAATCGACAGTCTGTGATAAATTAAACTTACTTGAAAATTACTTTTACTAACCAAATTGTGTTAGCCACAAAATTGAGGACAACAAATATAAGTCTCTAATTAAAATATTCAAAAGACCGCAATTATGACGACTTAATGGATGTAATAACATTGGACTTCTATAAATGAAAAAGAAACAAAATAAAATTCTGGCCAAGTGTAAATCGGGCTCTACTAAATCTTGTTTAATTTGCTTTTTGAAATTCTTAATATTATTCTTCGTATAGTAATTGCAGTACCCATTTTCGTTCTAAAAGTATCCTTAAACCGAACCGGAATGTCCTAGTTCAGGGGTCAAGGTCTAGTCAAGAGTGAATAGGTTACTTCTAAGCAGACGTGCTTCATTTTCGACGACATCATCGCTTACAGAGCCTATTAAAAATAAAACAAAGTTATTGTTATTATTAAACTTACAGGCGAAAACTTGTAAAAAATTGGCCAAGTGCGAGTCAGACTCGCCCATGAAGGGTTCTGTAGTAACTACGCCAAATAACTTTGTTTTTCATAGTGTTTGTATGAATTAAAAAGTTATATTTGCGGTTTTAGAAAATATGCTGTATCTCAAAAACTGCTGACCTGCTCTCGTTCAAACTAATTTTGATTTAAATTTTACATTAAGATCTACAGCATATATATTTTTTTAATTATTCACTCCATTATTATAGAAGTTAGAGGGGACACACATTTTACCGCTTTAGATGTGTATATCTTTTAGACAATTAACTTTATGAAAAAGTGGTTTTGGAAACCTCAATGTCATTTTTAAGGACCTGTATATAAATACCACACACGCGTAGGTTTCATGAAAAAACTATTTTCAGTTTCAGTTCCATGTATGGGGAGCCCCCCTTATTTTAAACATTTTTTTATAAAATCGGAAAGCGGTTTACAGAATAGATCTACCTACCAAGTTTCACATGTATAGTCCTAATAGTTTCGAGATAAAATAGCTGTGACATACGGACGGACGGACAGACAGACAGACAGACATACATGACGAAACTATAAGGGTTCCGTTTTTTTCCATTCAGCTACGGAACCCTCAAAAGGCCTTTGGCATCTACCATTGATACATACCTACATGTGGGCCCTACTCTGTGGCCGGGAGTAGGCCATAATCCACCAGTGGTTTGATGTTTTTTATAATACTTCAAAGGAGTATTTGAGTAATGTATGTAAGTGTGGCTTACGACTATCCTAAGTAGTACCAAAAATGAAATAAGTGTTACTTTACCAGCTTGGTATGTACCTACTGGTGAGTCTTTCATCTTTTAATAGCGTTTTTGTGCTTCATCAGATTATATTAATATGTATTAGAAGTGTAAAAGGTTCTTATTGATCTTATTTATCCTTATCGAACCTATTTTCAATAAAATAAAATATACACGAAACACATTTTTATTGTGAAAGGTAACCTGTGATTTTTATAATCTAACTCTAATGTTTAGATTCTATTTAATTGAGGTGATAGAAATACTTATCCTGAATCAGTTATAATCAAAGATTTGCTTTATATGTTTGATATGATTTTTGCCGCTAGCGCGCTAGTCGGGCGACTTTGTTCGCGTGGGTTTCGAAATAATTAATAGCATTATAGCACCCACTAATAATGCAACTTACTACCAATAAAGATTATAAGACACGTGTAGCTTTTCAATTTACAACAGCTTCACAAAATTTTTACAAACTTCATTAGTATAAAATTTAACACTAGTAAAGTTTTTAAATTAGTAAGTCATTTTGAAGGATTATTTATTATATCCAACATTATTTCAGTTACAGACTAAATACGTTCCCAAAAATTACAAACTATAGAAAAATAAAAAAAGGGAAAATATGTTTTCTTCCGCGTGAAGTAAACAACAAAACATAAAAGGTCGGTTCTATGGAGTACCTTGTCCATAAAATCTACCTTTACGCATGGACAATCACTTTATATTTTTTCTTTTATATGAATAGCCTTATAGCTTTGTGGACGAGAGGTCACGGCTTCGAGCCCCACTGATTACACTATTGGCCTGAACCTATTCTTGACACAATCATATTTAGCTCAGTTGGAGGGATTAACTTTAATTGCTAGTAATGTGAATTGTACTCACATTCCTAGTGCCATTAAAAATACTGTTAATGTTGTAATTCAAGTGTTCTAGAAGAAATAAATGAATCGTTTTAATCTTATACAAAGTTTTTGTCGATATGGAACTCCTCATGAATGCCCTCCACCCTGGGGTGAGCTAAATTCTAACTGACTAAAAGCACTCCGAGTTCCTTCGCACACTTGCACTGGGGGCTGCGGGAACACTTAAATATTCATTAACGCAGCCTCCAACTGACCTTATATAAAGTTAGGATAACGTAGTAACCAGTGACTTCTAAAGAGCCATCCTCCATTTATCCTAATTCAGGTGGCACACAAGTACAGACGCCAGCACATCAAGCTACAACAATCTGTCAAATTTCTTTACTAGATTTTCAACTTTATTGTTAAAGAAATTAGGTTCAAGGTTGATTGGGAAAATGTTACAGTTTCGGATAGCTTCATGTGCTGGCGTCTGTACATGATCACCATGAAAAGAAAAAATCTGTTTTAAAAATACCTATAGAATATTATGTTGTATTATTGCCAGATATCCCACACTAATAATCCCTGTGTTGGGGGACTAGGCTCTGCGTTCCGTTAAAAAATAATCGTATTATAGCATAAATTCCTATAATAACATTATATATTTGGTAAAGAAAGATACATTATTATTATTATACTAGTTGTCACGGCAAATGATGTTTTTCCATACAAATTATTTCTAGTAAAAAAATATCCTACAATCTATTCTCAGAATTACCAACTGAACACATAAAAATTGGTCAAGTTGTTTTCGTTCTATAACAAACACTTTTTTAATGGAAGATTAAATTCGAAGAAAGTAAGTAGGTATTTAACAAAATTCCCATTTAGAAATATATACATACCTGTCTTTACATTTCATGCGTGTGTGTCAACGTGAGGGTGGGATAATGCACCATATACCCATCTATCGTGGCAATAATCCCGACCCGCTGATCCGCAGCCCATGGTAGTGAATCATCCGGAGCATTGATTTACGTGTCCAGCTGAGTAAAGGCCTGCGACGCAGTTTGGATATCCCGCCGTAAACGAGACTGATAGCGGTGATAAATACTCCCTGTTGTGATTAATTCACGTAATGATAGCGCTGTTAATTAGTGCCGGTTCGAGGTTTATTATTACAGTAATCTGTTAGCTGGTAATAATATGAGAAGGGTTTAGTTTGTATGACAAATAGTAACGATAGTCTAATCTGTATACATATAAATACAATTGACGTGTTTGTCTGTGATATCATAACTCGCAAGTGTAATTCTGACACATTTTCTTACAAATTTAGCTTTTATCGAACACAATTATTGGGTATTTGCTGCCATAAATAAATATAAAGAACAATGTAATTCTAATGCGCTTATTTACACAATACTAAAACACACACAAACATTTCATCATTTTTGTCTGTTAGTCTGTGTCTCTGTTTGTCTGGGCTTATCTCTGGAACGGGTTAACCAATATTAATAAGATTTTCACTAGATGATAAAGGAGGTTATAGAGCAACATATTGGCTCTTTTTATCCCGGAATTCCCAAGCGATCGGAATTACCGCAGGAAAGACCTCCCACGCGAACGAAGTGGCGGACAACAGCTAGTTTCTGTTATAAGTACCTAAAATTGAAAAGTATATTTTAAATATTGGTTCCCTATAGTGATATATAAAATAGCAGCTCAACCGTTTCGATGTTAACAGCCGTGTTGTCAAAAATCGTGTCGATCTTTTGAAGATTGACAAAGTTTTTGACAACACAGTTGGCGCAGTGGTTGAGCGATTAGCTGCAAAGCTGCGTATGGCGGCTTCGATTACCGTGTCGGAATATACGTGTATATAGCCTACATATAGTGGTGCCGAGTATGAGTTTTTGAAAAATGCACTCACGGTACAGGAGAAAGTTCTAGTGTGGGGAAATGTTGTTTGAAATAAAAATATGATTACCCATGCTCGAGCCGACGACGTCAACAATCGTTGTTGAATATTGAAGATTGATTATTAAGCCTTTTTGTAGCCAAGCAAGTGATTTTACACTATTTTCACTTTTTTTTTTTCTGAAAAACCCTTTAAAAATAATTCATTAGCACTTTAGCTTTCTTATTTCCTAGAATTCCACCAGGTATTAGAAGTCTGCCGTCAATTACCCGATCTCAAACCGCTGTCAGAAGTAGCAGTCACCAAAGGTTACACGTCCTTGCGTGTCTCTCGGGGTACATAAATCTTTAAGATAGTTCCTACTCGTAAACAGTAAACTAACGCATTACTTTGGCAAGTAACTGTTATTGTTGTCGTGTGCGTTGTGGACCTGGGCACACGCATATACCTACTTACATTGAAGACAACTAGACTACATTGAAACCTCTAAACAATGGAAGTTACTATGTTGTTTATTTATTGAGAGAGAAGATTAGGAGACGTGAATGTAACTGCTCAACAACATAATCAACTTTTTAATTCTTCGTAAATGTATAAAAAAATAGAACCCAATTAACGGGACCCTTATCATATCTGTCTTTCTGTCCGTCCGTATATCACCGCTACTTTATTCTAAAACTATTAGGACTACATAGTTGAAACATACATAGCTGATCTATGTATTCTGTGAACCACTTTACGATTTTTATAAAAAAATTAGAGTTTCATACATGAAACTGAAACTAAAAAATATAATTATATCAAACTAATACGTGTGGGGGTTTTTATAGATAGGTAGGTCCTTAGAAATGACATTGAGGTTCTTATAACCATTTTTTCTCAAAATCTATCGTTTGAAAGATAACATTTCCAAAGTGGTAATAATGTGCCCCTCCCCCTCTAACTTTTAAAATAAGAGTTACAAATCTAAAAAAAATCATACGCTATTATAGACCTTAATGTAAACTTTTAATTTAAATTGGTTTGAACGAGATACAGTCAGCAGACTTTGAAATATACAACATTTTCAAAAATCGCAAATATAACTTAGTCATTCATACAAACGCTATGAAAGATAAAAATATTTATCGCTTATTTTTGTTTGCTATTACGGAACCCTTCAAGTGCGAGTCCGGTTCGCACTTGGCCGGTTTTTTATAACTTTGTTATTTTATGATGTTATAAATAAAATAATACTTATTTAAATATACGGGCAGAAGCCCAATTCGGACCCATTAAAATGTTTCGACTGATAGCCTCAAAACTCCCGAATCGTTGGATGTAATCGTAATAGATGCTCAATGTCTTTCAGGTCACCGGACAGAGAACATCACTGATCACCGGTGTTACGTGATTGTTGACTAAAGCAGATTTGTTGAATTTAGCTGTCAATTCGGATAGTTACTAGATTTATTTAATTTTAGTATCAAAATAAAATTTCAGGAAAACGTAATCACTCATCATAAATGTTATGACCACTTAATTAGACTGTCCAAACTCAATAAATGATAAATGATCTTTACTTTGCAAATTGTAAATAACACTTTTATACGTCATTTTTTCGTAATTATTAACTAGATGAGGCCGGTGTTTCCTAACTGACTACCCTGAGAAGAAACATCGAAACAAACTCAGGGGTCCGTCTCTTTTAAAGTCCATACAATCTACACTGGTTTAAATTACATGGAAGGTTTCAGTCTGAGGCGATCTTTTGAAGAAAGATGCTCACAGATTTGAGTGGGCCTGTCCATACAGTGCAAGCATATGTCAAATGACGTATAGCTCAACTTAGAAGAAGGAGCTTAACGATTTGACGAACAATACTAAGGTAAGGACGTTTGGGTCGGCCGCAAAAGCACTCAAACTGCCAGACAATTTTGTTTAACTCGAATAAAATAACCTACATAGTTCACATCTATCACTTAGTTCACATAGTTCACTCTATTTTTTACTTGTCATTTATTGAACGAGAAATAATGACAGGTCTTTATAACGCGTTTTTAGAAGATAATTTTTTGTAATTTTTCCAAACGTAGGTATTGACAGCAATTTTAGAAATGTTCTAACGAGATATCTCAGCCCCGAAACGTACGGGCAACATAAGGAATAGGATGGACTTTTAGTTAGTAGAAGTCTGATCTTCCGCTCCACACAGGGAGGAGTAATTTGATGATTTTCCACCAGAAAGAATAAACTCGGTATTGGACTTGTGATGGCGAGGTCGCTAGTTCGACCCCATCCTTTACAGTATTGCCATGAACCCACTCCAGCCACATGCATATTTAGCTTAGTTGGAGGGGTTAACAAGATTCCTAGGTAATATGAGTTCTACCCCCATAGCCAGTTCTCTTTTAAAAAATAAAAAAAGAGAGGTGCTAAGAGCAAATACCAAGAATGTACAGACAGTTTTTCTCTCAATTTTTCTTTTATAATCGAGCTTCATTCAAAACAATATTGTAATGATGAGCTTGCGACAACGTTCCCACAACATCAAAAAGTTAACACCACAGAACGGATATTCAGTTATTTTCGTTCACAAGTCCGCCCGTCCGCGCCAGGTCCGCGCGCTAACGAGCCAATACCGAAATGGAAGCGTTCATGCGTCGCCATCACGAACGCAAAAATCGAGCGTTTTTGATGTTTTATAGCCATGGTTTTACGTGCGTAATCGAGGAGGGTGCGAGATAATCGATATTATGCGTTTTATAAACATACTCCTGTTATGGCTCATAATTGCAAGGGTGCTGTGTGTAGGGTTGCCAACCGTACTCTAAAATAGAGTATTGTACTCTATATCATGTAGGTGTACTTTATAATCTATAACACTAACAGAGGACGCTAAAATACTCGTTTACACAATGTTTACTATATATACTAATGCCAATCACGCATATTATGCTTAAATTAAAACGAAATTTATTAAAAATTATCTCCTGATCTATGTAAACTTAGATTTAGAATGTTTGGAGTCGTACAATTCTTTTAAAATAAATGAAAATTTGTTATGTGCTGCAAAAAGTACCAAAATGCCTTTTTTAGTAAATGGTTCTCTTTGTTATAAATCCGTTCTCTTTATTTACCTCTTTTGAAATCAGATAAATACTCTATTTCTTCTAATAAAAGTTGGCAACCCTAGCTGTGTGTGCTTTCAATGTTGGTCTTAAAAAATACCTTAACCATTAAATTGTTAAAAATATATGGGAGATATACATTTATTGCGCACATTTAATATCTCTATTGTAATATCTAATATCGATATTGTAAAACCGGGTTGACATAGAACTAAAGCAAATGAAGTAACTTCACCGTTAGTTAGGAAATAATCAACAGAATTAAATATTTATTCAATTCTGTTGGACTTTTTTCCAATTACTTTCATGTTGGCTTCCAGTATGTTTGGATAAGCATAGCTAAATTAATTAATTTATTAATTAATTATAGAAAAAATATTATGACAATTTTATTTTACTAATTTTATTTTGTTTATTGACATTTTTATTTCATTTAGTTCTTTTTTTGTAATTGTCATTTTCATTTTCATTTATTCTTTGAAAATAATATTTGGTGTGTGTGTTTCTAATTATGTTAATCTTATATGAGTTACGTTACTTGAATTAAATGCATTTTATTTTATTATTTTATTTATTTATAGCTGAATACACACATTTTACATGCCTATCCGACCTCCACAACACTGTCACGGGGTAACACAGTACCTTAGAACAACAACGCATAGAAGGATAGTACGAGTGCAAAAAGTGAGGCAACTAAAACTTAGCCATTTTTGGCTAACTTTGCTCGACGAGCCGTCAGTACTCAAGGCAGGGGTGGTCGACTCTTACTGTCGAATTGGGGCCAATTTGAAATACCTATTGGGGCCAATTTTATGTTGCCAGAAATATACTAAATATTTTTTATGTTTTGTGGCAAAATCCAAATAAAATCTGTCCAACTTAAGTGTTGCTATAATTTCAACGTTTACCTCAATCCTAGGTAAAACTATAGTTTAACTCCTTTGGTAAAAACGTTGGTAAAAATAGTTATAGGGGCACCTTTCAAGTAATATATTTTTTTAAATTGACACAATGATTTAAAAAACTCGTAACTCCCATTGTATAGGCATTAAAAATAAAATACATTGTTTTGTATTGATTTGAAGTAAATTATGGAAAGATTTTGAGGAAGGTTAAAACGTGTCATACCAACACAGCATAAAAAAATAATTAATATTAATGACTACGACTGAAGGACTTGTATCCATGGTTATGAATAAATTAAAAAAAATTAATAAAATCAAAAATGGCTTCTTGTTTGGGTCGTGTTTGCTTATTTCAGCTATTTTAATTTGTCTAATTTCATTGTTGTTCGATACTTTCTGGTTACCAATGAAAGACTACAAAAGGAAGTGCTTCATGTGTGGCAGTTCAAGTGAGAATCCAGATATAACTCTACATCGGTTTCCTAAACCGGGAAGTAAGAACTATCTCCGGTACGTAGCTTCATAAATTTGGCAAACTGTAGCCCTTACATAATTATTTATCTACAATTTTACACACTAAACTCAGATTTTTAATTTGCTACATCAAAATAACCTGTGACCAACCTTTTTCATCAGTCAGTTTAATTTCTTACAGCTGCGAACTATGGCGAAATTCTGTTTCCGTCATGGACAGTGGTCTTCGCCTGATTCCCAAATGAAGCTCTATAATGAGCTTCGAATGCTGTGCCACACATATTTTAAAGAATCTTCTTATGTGGACTTCACTACCAAGAAACTACATAGGCATGCTGCTCCTGAAGAAAACTTTGTACAGGTTAGAACTTTATTGTTAAGGTTCTGTATCCAAAGTGTAAATTTAAATGTTAATTTTTGTTAGAATATCATGTTCCACCAGCTAAAACTATAGGTATAAAGCATCATTAGTACAGAAGTATAGGAAAATTGATTAATTTAAATAACTGTGTACTTCCTAGGAAGTTAAAGAACCCTCAGTGTATGAGTCAAAACGGTTTTTATTTTTATAATGTGGCAAATGGTGTTAATAAATTGAAGAAGAATAAATTAATAATAGTTCATTTGATTCAGAGAATATTCCAATACTTAATTCAAGTTGTTACTGTTTTATCAAATAATTATTTTCATAATAAACTCAAACATAATATAACACAAACTCTTCCACAACATTGCAATGAACCTGTTGCGGGTCTCGCACATCAATGGGCACTGTCAAATAAAACTAACCAGGCACAATCAACCAGAAAAAGTAATGAAGGAGACTATGAGAAGGTAAATTAATATTTTAATAGGGTTCCATACTGAAAGGGTATCAATGGAATTATTACTAACCCTATTATGTTGGTTCATCTGTCACACAAGGCTTTATCGCATTATAAATTTAAATCTGTAAAAATGAAGACATTTTATTGTTAATAATTGGTAAATGTTATTATAATTTACATGAATATTTGAATAATCCCATTTTGTAATCATTATTAGTTTGTAAAGGTGTACTGCTAATTACGATGTTTATTTTATAACATACTTCTTTGACATAATTTTCTCATTATTTCACAATATATACCTACAATTCTAATTTCTACTCTTTATTTGTGGTTGTAAATGTTATTTATCTTTTATTCAAATTATTATGTGAATGTGAGAACTTTGTAGGCCTTGTAGACTGTAGATTTGTAGACCATTTTCTATTTTAATAAGTACCTGGTACATGTTGACAGGCCAACACTGTCCTCCCATACCACGAGTTTGAAACATTGTAAAAGCCATTTATTTTTATAAGAGTAATCATGGAGTTTCTCATCGTCTTCTCCATAGAACGACCAATAAGAACCGTGCACCTAGCTTCTGACGTTACATAAGTGCCCATGTAGGTTTATGTGAAATAAATTATTTTGATTTGATTTGATTCCCTCGATGTTCTCATCTTGCTAAGGTGAGTTTCCAGAATGTGAATTATGGACTTTATAATTATTACTGTGTCGTCGATAGTCATTATATTAATGGTCTAATTGCATACAATATTTTTTCTGTACTTATAACTTTATTTTACGTACCACAATATTGTAATGAAAGAAATAAATATTTTTTACATTTACAATCAACACATACTGTTTTCTTTTGTTCCAGCTGGCTTCTGCACTTGCAAGAAAACTGAAAAGTTATCTTGCAGGTGCAAAAGCCAAATTTTGTCAAAAATAAAAATTCAAAAAAAAAATGTTTATGTGGCGGGAATTTCGAATATTATTTTTTATATTCGAAATTCCCGCCACATAAACTTATTTGGGGATAACAAGAGATGGCGCCTCAATTTTTGTCCACGAATTTTTTGTACTGAGTTGACATTCTTCTCCGGAGTATATGTGTTCTGTGACTCAAGGTCACATTCTGCCGAACAGAGCTCGCGAGTAAATAATTTAAAACGACCGTTTGTAGCGTAAAGGGATGTCATAGTCCTTCAGGAAAACAAAAAACGTGTAATCAAATTACATTTCACAAGTAAATACTTACATTTTATACATTATATTTAAGTAAATTGACCATCAAACAAAAATTCTAATAACCTAACTTATCACAATTCAATGTTGCTATCCATGAGGAAAAAATACCCATATTGATTTCTTTTATGCTTATTTTGGTTTAAAAAAAATATAGTTTTGGCGGCAATTATGTATGCGTCAAACTAAACTATATTTATTTACAGCTACGACCTACAGTGTTTTATAACTAAAAGTTACTGTTAGTTCAAAGAGTGGCATCATAAAGATGACAATTTTATTGATTAAGATTTTTTTCATTTAGGTAATGTTCTCAATAATATTTTTCTATTTCATAAATACAACACATACTTTTAATTGATATCAAACGAGATTTTTCAAGCAATTAATACATTTCTATAATATCATTATAACACATTACACATCAAACATTCTAAACGCAATAAACGATATCTCATTTCGTTTACCTTCCGTAAATATATGTCATATAAGTCATATTACATGAAAAACATCATCTTATTTAGTTTCATAACATAAAATACTTGATTTGATCCAGCAACATAATAGTGCGTTTTCCCATTTTTGTGGTAATGGTACTGGTAATGGTATCACTGAAAGCTATATTTGTGTGCGTTTGAAGAACGTAGACACATTCGGCTCACGCACACAAAGAAAATAAAGTGGACACACGAAATCGCTCGTGTTTTGTTCTAGACGCCTCTTCTATGCGTTGTTGTTCTAAGCACAGTACACCTTGGCAAGAGATTATCAGCAGGCATCTCTCCATAACGTCTGTCAAATATCTACAAATGACAGCCAACATGTACAGTATAATGTGGGTGGTCCACGATCCGCCCTTGGCAAGTATTATTTACCCATTTACGCTTGTAAATCAACCTGTGTGGTTGTTACTATTTTGCCTCAAGCTCTTCAGAACTACATTTATCCATAATAAATAACATACAATGATCTCTGAAATAGCCTCCAATGCGTCATTTATGTTCAACCATCAATACACCAACAGGCTTGAACCGCAGACACATTATCCAGCAGCATATTAAAAACGGAAAACGATATTTCAGCGCATTATTTCCCGATCGCTATCAAACATTATCACCGTAATCGTATATTAATGCTATTATTTCACAACTGGATGCAGTTCGTCCCCTGAGCATCATACCAATGACTCCACGACACCCTCGGGAGGAGATAGGACACTCCTATTTATAACCAGGAACTGGCGTGAATTGAACATTGCCTGAAGTCTGCCCGAAAATAACGAGCTCAATATTTGTAAGAAGGGATGTTCTCATGCAGGAGATTAGGTGGACGCAGAAGAGACGAGTTGATAAAAATTTAGTTTTTTTTTACTTTGTTTCGAAGACGTGCTTTTTGCTTCTCTGAAGTCTGTGTGAACGTTTTGGGTTTAAAATGAATGACTTATTTTGTGCTTGTATCTCAATAGTAATTTTCGTAAAATTAAATAAAATTGAATCCTTCTCTATCTTTCCCATAGGTAACAAATTAAGAGCTGTCCACTTGAAACGTTTCCTAACGAAAGCCCCTTCACACTTCCGCAGTCGGCCCCAAAACCAATCAACTGATTCCCCGCAATAATCTACGGAGTGGACAGTTCCATCGTTCCATCGCTCGGATGCCGAGTAAATCTGAGTATATCGGGCCGGTCCATTAGGACATCCCGCCAATAATTCAAGTCTGACAACTGCATTACAAGTTCCGCTCGGAGAGATAAGGCGCGGTCGGGCTGCATACAAATGTACTTTGTGATTAAGCAAAAAGGTTTTGATGTATGCAAATTTTTCGACTGACCTTTTTGCTGTGCGGTTGCTGCCTAATTTAAGAACACTCTTCCTGGTTTTATTTTGGCAAGAATTATTTATTTGGGTGCAACGCCACAATCTGTTTAAATGATATCTTAGCATGGAAATTGTGCGGTTGTTTCTGAAAGCTCGCTCTAATATAAATGAAAAACTATACCGTTAATGAAGTAACAGGCTGCGGGAAAAGGGAAGTAAAATAGTGGCGTTTTATGACTAACCAGCAATGAAAGTCAAATAAAGGAAAAGAAGAGAAAAGATAAAAAGTTTATTATTTCCTCTGCCAGACGGCTATAAAGAGCATTCAACGCGGCCTGGTGACCGCGCGGCACAATTTTTATTTCAATATAATTGAATTGAATTTGATTAATCCGAAACATGGAAAGTCAATTTTATAAATTTACGCTTGACTTCTATCGGTGTTGAAAATTATTGCTTAATTGAAAACCCTATCTGTATGTTTGCCAATTACCAGCCCATTTGTTAATAAAAGTCAAGGCTGAATTTAACAAGGGATGTAAAAGATCGACGTGCTCAGTAATTAAACATTCAGTCGGACAGACTCATTATAAATATAATACATATTTCAAATAAATTTAATGAAATATAGACACATTTAGGTTAACAGCAAAAAGAAACAAAATACGAATAGATTGAATTACAATATACACGCTTGTTACTTACAGGGTAGGTAACATATCGCATGATGTTTCGACAGTTCCAAAATAACTACAATCCAAAAGTAAGACCAAAATAACCTTGAGTGTTTCTCAAATAAAAATGTTGTTATTCTCCTAAAACTTGGCAACGCTTGAGATTTTAATTTATCCAGCCGACGGAACAAACGAGGGCCAAGTCGGTTCACTTTTAATCGTATACAGTTTCAATAAAAATAAAAACTGTTTCACCGCTTTTATCTAAATTAATTTTACATACTTACACATAACTTCGCAAAGGTTTTCTAATCAAAACTGGCCACAGAAAGAGCATTCCTATGAAATATTCCTTTTTACATAGGTACAATTCTATAAAGTAATACATTTAATGCAAACCATTTCCCACCTTATTACAAATGAAAAGAGATTACATTGCCTCTGGTTATGTTGTTAAGGTCAACGATTTCCTGTTGTAAATAATTGTTAGCGGCTTTATGAATTTGTGAACCATTTTTCTTGTTATTATTTTATTATAATAACTGCTTTAACTCTATAAAGGTATGTCTGTAGGCGCACGCAAACATTTAATAGGCTGTGAACAATAAAATTTACTAGGCAGGTATAATTCCGCAAAATTTCTAGTATCAGTCTACAGGCTTTTATATCCTCGGTTCACGGCACTAAGAAATTAATCAGGAATATCCTAGTTTCGTTACTGGTTGATTTCAATGTGCCACGTTTCACCGAGGCTATGGACACCTGGAGACACGCTTGCTTGAATTTAAATCCACCCGAGAACCCATCATCTCAGAGGCGGTGGGATGAGCCGCTCTGTAGAGCAGTTCAGAGTGACCTTATTGCCATATCTGCTACTGCTGCAGAGCGTGCACGCCTGCTGGCTGTGGGTGAATGGGAATTAGGTCTTTGGCTTCATGCAGTTCCGTCGTCGAACATAGGCACCTTGTTCGATGACACTACTTTTCACCTCGCTGCTTCCCTTCGTTTAGGTACCCTGCTGTTCTGCTCATTGCTGCCACTGTGATGAAGTTGTCAACAGCCTCGGTCACCACGACCTTTCATGCGGCTACAGCGAGGGTCTCATAGCACGGCACGCGAATATTAACGACATCATCCGACGGGCTCTTGTCACCGTCGGCGGTCCGGCTGTATTAGATCCAAATGGCCTGGCACGCGATGGCAAGAAACCGGACGGCATGTCTTTATTTCCACGGAAGATGGATGCCATGGGACGCAACCGTGTCGATACTCTTGCGCCATACCATCTTCCTAGCTCATTTCGCTATGCTGGCACTGCCGCTGCGGTTGTAGAGAACCTCAAGCGGCGGAAATATAATAACCTTGTTTGTAGGTATATTTTCGAGCCGTTTGGGGTTGAAACCCTGGGATCGTAGGGTCCGAGTGCTTACAATTTTTTTAAATACCTTTCCAGACGCCTATTCGATACTTTGCGTGACCCAAGGACTGGCTTTTACCTTGGACAGAGGATAAGCATTGCAATACAATGTGGCAATGCAGTCAGTCTTTTGGGCACATTACCAATGGACAGCGATGCTCATGAATTTCTGAACGCTATATTTTAGATTATTTTTAGATAATATAGTTTAGGGTTTTTATTTAAGTGTACATTTTCAGATTTGAACTAAAATAAATAAATACCCTATTATTACTTAAAAAAGGCAAATTTTAATTTTAAATTAATAATGTTGATGTTATTCAAAATTTTTTTTTAATAAAGAGAACTAGCAATGTGGCTAAAATTCAACTTACTAGCAATCTCGTTAACCCCTCCAACTAGTGCCGTAGTGGGTGCAGAGGTTCGAACTCGCAACCTCTTGATCACAAGTCCGACACCTTCACCGTTAGGCTATTGATGCTTCAGTATGATAATCTTTTGTGCAAATCTAATTACTAAGTTAGTTCGGAATATGTCTTAGAGCTTGAATAATATTTTATTTTACTCCATATGCCTTTCTAAATAGCCTTTAAAAAGGATATAAAGTTAGCGTCTGCCAAAAGCGCCAACCAAACTAAAATATTAAAAGCGTTATAATTAAACAATTCAAATTTTATTATCCTATTAATAAAATATCGTCCATCATCTTTGCTAACAATAACGCTAGCTATAATAAAGCTACCTCTGAGCCCGAAGGGCGCCGCCATTAATTTTATCATTACGGCTGAAATAATTGACGGCTCGATGGTTTACTACTTATCTTAGCTTCGGAGTGCTTCCAATTTATTCGCTAACGAACGATTTAGAGCGCCTAGAATGCTTCCATGCATTCGGGCTGAAGTGGAAAACTGTAAGGTTTCAAAGATATATAAAATGGGGAAGAAGGTTCTTTAATTAGTATGCGGCACTGCTGCTGCATCTTGCTCTCAATTAGCAGATAACTTATGTACATGTACGTAAGTATTAGTTTGGATCACATGAGGAATGAATCGCATACTTAACTGTGATAGAATATCACACAAAAGTTTTACTAATTTTATAACTGACATATCGATACCGGATTACAAGGGTCTTATTTAGGTCGACAGCTGCAAATATTTTTGGTACTATTTAAGGCATTCCCTTCGTTGCAGCTGGCAAAAAATTTAATTATTTAAAAAAAATGCACTAACAAAATATAGATACCTATTTGAGACACCAGTTATCTACGACACACCAGTGTCTCACCAGTTATAAAAATATAAGTAGTTATTATTCACCGAAACTCTATATAGGTATATTTTTTATTTAATCATCAGCTTGTATACGTGATTAGATCATAGACGGTATTAATCGAGCCACGCTTAAAATATTCAGCAGGGGTAGATCGGGACGCCTTAATTGAATCAAATATGTATACAGGGGCCGGACCCGAACTGGAATGAAATTCACGGCAACCCGGTCATTTCAGTTATTCAAAACTTCACGCCATATTAATTTTGTAGATTTGTTAATGTATGGCACCGTTTGTGAGCAGTCGTCCCTAGATTTCGGGGAGTATGCCAGATAACTTGTCGCTATGTGGTGCAAAGTTCGTAACTTTTCGTTGGGTAGCAAAAACCACAGTTTTAAGTTTTATAAGCCATAAAAAGTTAAAAGCATCTCATGAATAAAGTGTTAAGAGACTTGTTGGATAACGTAAAACTATTTTAAGTGCTATCATAAAACTTCTATTACGATTTTAATCCACAAAGCTACTTGCCAAACTAAGAAAAACAAAGGAACTTCAATCGAGCTCCCAAAACATCCCGCCGGTCACTCTGAAAAAACATGTTACACGAGACAGTTGCCAACTTAACGAGGTTTCATTAATTTCTGTGAGTGTTTATGAAAGTTTGACTTCAACCGAATTTATGACCGATGTCCCCGAGCACCTCCGAGTGTTGCCAACTTCAAAGGAGCAGAAGAGACAGCTAATTAAATGATATTCAAGTTGAAAGAGGTCCAAGATGTTCGATCAGGAAGTTTATCTACAACTCCGTAACAGTTTATACTCTGTGGAGCTGCGTTCAGTGCTTTTATATTGTAGAGGGTCTAAATTTGATGAAAAGGGTATCTAATTATTATTCAAAATCATGGGTGCATGTAATTAAATTCGAACAAGTTACCTATTACCCTAGTGATAGGTATATTGTTTGAATAAGTATATAAGTGTCGGACGAAACATAAAACTTAAGATGAGAAATTCTTCAGCTTACAGCTACTAAATCTCTTTCTCCAAAAAGACAAGAGAAAAAGGCAAGCCTCGGATCAATGTGAACATTTTTTTTTCGTTCAGTAAATCATTGTAATATTCTAAATGGTCCTCGGGTACTGACACTTTTACGAGTATTTGCAGACCTCAACGAAGGCGTTCCGACAAACCGCATTTTATGTACATTACTCTTAATAAATCTTAGGCTTGGTTTAGGGAAGCGTAAATTGGGCGCGTAACTTCCACTTCTTGGACCGCGAAAACTAAAATAATGGCCCTTCGTTACGATTTAGATAAGCTGATTAAATTAGTATGTACGAACAACATATTATATAGAAACAGGGACAATTCAGAAAGCTAACGAAAAGTCTAATGAAAATAATACGTCCTTGCTATCTTTGAGGAAGTAAGAAGGGAGATACCTCAGTAGGTATCTTTTGTGTTTTGTTTCTTTTTATAATTCAACTAGTTATCACGCGGGGCTTCGCTCCCATGGATTCTATCAAATTAAAAACATAACTCTCCTTTTTTCAGTCGCGTAAAAAGTAGCCTATAACCTTCAAGCTTCAAGCTTCAAGCTACGTCCATACCAAATTGCATCCAAATCCACCCAGTACTTTCGAAGATTAGCGCGTTCAAGCAAACAAGCAAACAAACAAACTTTTCCGCTTTATAATATTAGTATAGATTAATACAGTTATTAATTGAATTATAAAAAGAAACAAAACACATTATCATTCTTTGGCACAGGAGAAAATAAGGATTTAATAAAACGCATCTTGGGCTCGTCGCGGCTGCACTAAAATGGTCCCACAAAATGACATACCTGTGTCTCAAATCCAAGTGAATCATACATTGAGTGTGCTCGTATCAACGGTAATACCGTTATTAGATGTTAGAGTTTTCATTTTAGGTACAGTCTAGAATATAAACTCGTTTGCTTCCTCGATTTGTTTAAATAGTCTGCTATATCCACAACATAAAAATGGTATCAATATTTGAAGGCAATCTACCAATTCATCTAATGATTAAGAACATACCTTAATAAAGTTAAGTATGCTAAAGAAAGCTCGTTATTTACAATAATAAATTTGCGGAAAAAGAAACATTTCGAAAATAAACTCGTCGCAACGCAATAAAGGTCTTGAAATAAGATATTAGAAAATTCAAAATCAAGTTAAGCATAAAAGTCGATTCGGACGTTAAAAAGAAGTTTCATATCCCCAAGCATTAAACCTGTTCTCATAACAATCACTTTAAAGTGCTCGAGTTCTGCTCGAAGCGAGCATTCGCTTTATCGTGCTCGACTTTATGCTCGTGAGACGAATGCTTTTATTATTGACGTTACTAAAAGTTTGTCATAGACCGTTTCGGTTTTATCTTGGCCGTGTTATTTGCATGTTGAATGAGAATTATGATTCTCTTTCGTGATTTCAGGTTTTTAGTCTTCCTAGCTTATTCTTTGTTAAAATGTGGAAGTTAAATAGAGGTTTTACTATTTAAATGTTGAGTTTAATGTACTCTTAGATTCGTAAGTATTCGAGTAACGTATTCTTAGATTCTTATTTACTTTGTTTGTCTAATTTTCGGAATCTTGACATTAATAGAACATAATATACCTACATAATATCACAGCTTTGAGTATTCCCCGATACAAAGTGGGCCCATAGGCAGAGGCAAATATATAGGTACCTTACTCTACCGGTTATCTTGATCGAGGTCTGATAATGTATTAAATATCAAATCTACTTCCAATCTTTGAATATTCAGTAAAAAGGGCAAGAAAAATAAATGAAGTTGCCTCTGGTTCAATCAAGCTCAAATGTCCCAAAAATATTTATAAAAATTTACATCCCCTAAACGTGTTTGAAATTATGTTAAGCACGCTTAATTCTGTATTTTCTTAGAATTTGATCACGATTACGATCGATCGCGTTAGGGAAACAACAACGCAGCCGTATCGTGGTCGTGTCGTGAATGTGAAACAAGCCTATTAGCTTTACAGGAACTAAAATTGTTATAAAAGGAAGTATGGTGCGCCTAGCGGTTGTAACAATAAAAGAATACTTCGGGCTGAAAGGATCTGAAGTATGAGGTTACTGGTCTGAGAAAGAGGCTCGGTTTAGTGGTGGGGTTAAATATGATGTACCCCAGATCATATATTTATATGATCTGTGTGATGTGCTTACTCTATAAGTATTATCGTCTGCTTAGCTTTTTCTAACCCCACTGTGTGATGATCAGGCCCAGTCCAAAGAGGGGGGTTGAGGGTCACAGGGGACATGACCCTTCCCAAAATCGTACACCTCAAATAGACAATCTTCTAAAATTTTGCAAACTAAGACGTTCCAAATATAACCACCCGATTTGTCAATAAAATAATGTGTGCAATACAATTTGTATTGTGCAATAAAGAAAACTCATTTACTCGACGTATTTCATTGTTAGTGAATAGTGACACCCCCCACCACCCCAAATTCCAGGCTGCGACCGTACCTGTATGTGATGAGTATCTACATCTATATAATATACCTATCTGACCCGCACAACCCAGTAGCTGGGTAACACGATACCCCTTGGCTAGACCAGTGTCAGACTTTCTGGCTTCTGACTACCTCTAACGATTGTCAAAGATGTACCTACAAATGACAGACGGGACTAATGGCTTAACGTGCTTTTCGATGCACGGAGTAATCTCGAACTTTTATGATGGACAGCTATCCCCAGATCGGTCTGGGGATGGCTGTCCATCATAAAAGATCGTGATCGTGCTACTTGACCTTGAAGATTGACCCGTGCATCTATTATTATTTAGCCAGGTAATCTATTTTTGAAGGTGACTAAATAGGTATTCACGTTGCCATTTAGTATGAGCTGAATGCAAGTTGGCTTTTCGATAGTCCAAAAGTCTATCTAAAACAATTTTAATAAATTCCAGAGCAAATCCGCTAGGTGCATTAAACGGCTCAGTTTTCCCTGAAAATCTCATTACCAGAAACATTGACACAGTTCTAAGAGCCTGCAATTAACTAATTGCAATCCCGACTCTCTTAGCAAAAAATGTTAGCGTTCAGACAATTTTCCCCGCCTCGAGAGAAAGGAAGCATGTGAAAGCAAATAGTGAGATTTTTGCCGCTAACAAGACGTGTTTAAAGATGCAACATGTAGACGCCGGGATGCTCGCAGACGTCTGTGAAAGATTTGAGTACCTATATATTTTTGGAACTTGCATCTTGGTGCTACGGTACTTGGAGTAGGTACCTACCGTCTACATTACCTTTTGTTTTTCCATTTTCAAAATAATTATTGCTTTTGACAGCAGAAGTGAGCAATGTCTAAGGGTCCATAGATAGATAGAATATATTGTATTGTACACCAAAATTTAAACACACCTATTCAATATTTCTTATTCTGTGGTTACAATGGCGGTCTTATCACTGAAAGCGATATCTTTCAGACAACCTTCCATCCTTCCATGTGCAATCCGGGCAATCAATTTTAAAAAAGTAGTATAATACAGAGTATTATTTTCTTTGGCTGACAGCAAACGGTTGTTGGTTGTTGTTTATATTACCTTTTATTTTCTAATTTGAATTTAGAATATTGATATTTTTTACTGGTCTATTTCTAATTAGGTACTGATTTTTTTGTGTTAAATTGATAATTATATTGAGTATATATCTAGCGAAAATGGGGTTACAACTCAGGATTACAAATCATCAAATGTTACAATTCTATTGTGAATCGGTAACAGGTTTGTAGTTATCGCTCAGATCAAATAAAAAGTAGGTAAATTTTTATTTGGTCTGAGGGTTATCGGCAAAGACTTATAACTAGCCAGTATATTATAGTAATATACTGGCTAGTTATGGGTCTATGTGAATTTTGGATTGTCATCTTGGTATCAGGTAATTTTTTGTATATAACTTGATTTTATATTTTTTACTTATGTACCTATGTTTCATTTGAATACGGCTACGTATTAACGTTTAAAACGTAAACATAACATTAATTTGGTCTCAGAACTTTTTATATTTTGTTGTTAATTTTTTTTCATCTATCCTATAAGAATCTACCTCAACTTCTCTCGCCAAGAAGTCTCATCTCAATCAAGCTTCGAGCGAATTAAAGGTCTCCAAGGAGGACCTACTGTGATCAACTAATTAAGGAAATATATGAAAATGCGTGAGTTCTCTCTGAAGCCCATAAAACATAAATAATGGCCTCATCTAGCTTACACTTACAAAAAAAAAAATGACGTGTAAAAGTGTTACTTATAACCCATTTGCAAAATAAACATCATTATTTCATTATAATAAAAAAGGTCATGAAGACTGGGATAAGCTCTTACTTACTGTGGTAAGATTTAGCCAAGTAACTCAGAATATTTAATTGCCATTTATTGTATGTGCACCAGACAATTCAGACAATTCTTGATAGCACCTAATTGCAGTCTTGTGGTAGTTTTGAGAAAGTTCTGATGGTTTATCATAACAATACTCAATTATTTAATGCATTTCATATGTGTTACATAGGTGGTTTCATACAATTTAGACCAATATGGACCCTGTCGGGCACAGCAAAAATTTGAAGAGAGGAAGAGTGCTAATTATATTATAAACGATTTTTTAAGTTTTCAACTTTAAGATAAATTATATTACAATATTTATGATGAAAGTATCTAAGCCACCAAGCTACTTTTTGACAAATAAATATCCTGGATACCTACTCAATAATAAACAATAGCATGCGTGGTTGTTCATTGTTAGAGTTTTTTTTTCATCAGGAAACGGCTTGTTTGTTTTATTTATATTCATGGTGCAGTGAACATTATATATGCAGAGAGAATTATTCACATACTCTACAACCCCTTAGAAACTGAAGATGAATAAAAATTCTGATGTTCACATGCCCCATAGAAAGAGACTTATTAGGTGACATTGCACATTCTAATATTATTGTTTTTTAAAATTTTAATTTAATTCTATGGACTTCAATGTCTGCAAATAAATGATTATTATTATTATAACATCATTTATGTTGTTATATTTATACCACCATTATTTTATTCATTTAACTATTTGGTTCACCAATTACTTTACAGTGATATTTAAATAGGTATACTTAGAAACTATGGATATCCAAGTAAAAGTATATAATTTTTGTTTACAATAGATGAGAGCAGAGATTTTTGAGAATCTTTCAAACCATTATGGATGACACCTAGCTGTGTTACTATAATAATATTTTTGCATCACAGCAAAAAATTGGCTGAATAAGTTGCTCTTATTGAGCAATGCCATGAGATATTAGAATTTTTATACAAATATTGATGAATAGATTTAAAATAAAAATTAAGGCAAAACAGAGACATACTAAATTAAAAAAAGCATTTTGAAGGAAAGAAATGCACTCAAAATGCAGAATAAATACACAGTGTGGTGCTATGTTATTAAAATATAATTTTATCTCTAGCACTATTGTACCTACTGAAAACAATTTATTTTAAATAATATTATCCAGGTGAGTACCTACATCAAAATATTAATGGATTCTTGGGCAAGAATTTAGAAATTAAAACAAACAAAACTATTTCTTAATTTCTACTGTATTCATATAATTAATTTTAAACATTATCTTAAAGATATTTTTAATCTCAACAAAATTTAACAGTTTAGGTAACTACTTAATTACGTAATTGACAAAAGTTATGGGCACATTTAAAAAAAGACTTGGTTTAGGCAACATAGACTGTTTTTTTTTTCAGAAACTTTTATTCAGTTCACCTCTAATTTAATTTATTCACCAGACAAAAATATCCATAAATTTGTTAGCACTCAAAATTAATACACACACACAGCACTAAATTAAGTATTTTAAACAGAATTAATCCTAATCAGAATAAATCGCAATTTGTTCCAAATTGATTAGCAATTCTGTAACTTTTTTAAATAATGTAAATATATAAAGTTTATTTTATTCTAAAACAGTTCAATTTAAAAAATGTTTTCACTTTAAATAATCACCACGTTGTTAGGTAGTTCGTTCAGCAGAGTTCTATATTTTTGTAGTATGATTAGTAAATGCTATTTATTACAATATCATAGAACATTCATTCATAAGACTATTTCAGTAAATAATAACACATCCTTCAGTGACTTGGTCCATATATATATAAAAGTGAAGAGAGAGATTTTAATTTATTAATTTTATATTTATATATATATGAAAATTTTACTTAAAAATTTTAGTAACAAATGTAATAAAAATTACTGGTAATGTTATTAATAATGAAACTGGAAGGTCTTGCTGTTAATGACAGTAAAATACAATTAGCACAACAATATAATTAATGTCCTGAGTCATGACATTAATTATATTGTT
Source organism: Tholera decimalis (assembly GCA_943138885.2). Taxonomy (NCBI): domain Eukaryota; kingdom Metazoa; phylum Arthropoda; class Insecta; order Lepidoptera; family Noctuidae; genus Tholera; species Tholera decimalis. The sequence goes on from OW964550.2 coordinate 1,679,042, forward strand.
GTGCAGTTTGAGTACTTTATGTGGCCTACCCAAACAACCTTTCTGAAGTGTTGTTAATCAAATTGTTGAGTGACAATGACGACACCCAGGCGTGTCCTGCCGCTAAATTCGGACAGATAACTCCCGAAACAGCCATGTCCGGTAAGTTACTGCGTCAGGCGGAAGGTAAGGACGCAGTGATATCTTCTCCTTTGGGTTTGGTTTCCGCATTTCGCTCTGCACGGGACTATTGAGCGTGGGCCATGTCCAGTCATCACTATCCAGTCAACCGCCCTCCAGAAGTAGATCAGCTCTCTCGGTCTATTCAGGATGTGTATAAGGGAATTCAATAACCCGAAAATTTGTCTCCGTGTCTCCATGATTCCCGTGCACTCTAAAAGCATGTGTCCCACCGATTCCTCCGTCTCCATGCCCTGCACCAGGGACTATCAGTTATACCTATCGTGTGGTAGTGTTTGTTTAGTGAGCAGTGCCCGGTGATGGTCCCCGTTACGATTTACTGTTGCGTCTTTACAATCACTCCTCAAAGAGGTGACGATTGCATCGTGCCCAGTCCTCGGTTGCGATAGTCGCTCTTTCCAAGCCGTCGTGAGACTGCCTGGTTTGCTGCGGAAGCGGGGTTTCGCTCTGGCTGGTGTTCACACCGCATGCATGCTCGCACCGTCTAGAACTCTGGACTACTCAAATCTATGTACCTCTTTCCTGGAAATATCACCTCAGACATTAACCTACATGGTTCTCATATAATTTTACCAGTACCTACGGATTGTATGGACTTCAAAACAGACTTCGGCCTGAGTTTACTTCGTCGTTTTCTCAGGGTAGTCACTTAAGAAACACCGGCCTCGTCTTGTTAAAATTTACGACAAAAAAGTCTAAAAGTGTTATTTATTACCTATACCAAGCGTAAAAGTTGTTTAATACCTAAACCTATAGTGAGCGGGGGCATTATGAAAGACTAAATTATCTTCTACAGTGCAGTGTAAACAAATCGGTTCAACCTAACCTTGGTTGACTTACTAAGTTCCTACAAATTGCGACACGGGATCTGCAACAGTTATAATAATGTCTCAAATGTGTTCGTTTCAATAGGATACGGTATGGTGAACTTGTACTCAGTTAATGTCACCCACCACCCCAGACAACCAGTGCTTGTAATGTTGGTATTCCCTTAAGATTAAACGCGAAACTTGACTTATTAAGCTATCTACTACTTCGTTTAATATAAAATGAAGATTTCCCAAGAGCGACGCTTAAAAAAGTTAGCAAGTTAGCGAAGAGGACGAAACACAAAAGTTCTAAAGCATCTGCTACAGAGTTCCACTGCATGCAAGAAAAAGTTATAAAAAAAATAACAAGCTGGCTAAAGTTTCAGAGCGTCGGGCTAATGCTGATTCACAGAGTTTTATTTTGTCACCCGCTTTCACAAGGACCGTATTAGGTGTGGAATTTGAAAGTCCGTTTTTTAAATGATTTTCTTTTTCTCTTTGGTTATCTATAAGTACAAGTATATTTTTGTTTTAAACTCAAATACAAGTAAGTTCGAGTTATTTTAGGATACATTTGAGACGATAGTAACTGCTTAAGTGTTTGAAAAAAAACTGATCCTGAACAAACAAGATAACACCTGAAATGAGTATTTCTACTGAAAATATTAATACTTTAAGCTTGCTGTAAATTGAGCCAAATCCGTTCCTGTACTCCCAGCTTCTAGAGAATCGACGGCAATTTGTGCCGAATACATTATGAGAAAATGAGAAATTATTCACAGTCGGCAAATCACGGTTGTATTCGTTTGCAAATACTTTTCCGTGGAACCCTATCGTACGCGCTCGAGTCGTTCAACTAACAGAGCTTTCCGGTTAATTAGTCGATATCAAAGCTACTGTTTTTTGCAGCTATTTCAACTAAAATCGAACATTGATTGGATTGAAATTGATACTTTTAAAGTTCTCAATTTTGTGGTTTTGCATTTTTTTGTTTTCAGGCACTTTAAATATCATAGGAAAACGTACGTAGGTTTATGTTATTTTTCATTTGGATTTGAAATCGTAATGTCTCTCGATTCCAATCGTGGTGTTTCATGATTATGACATTTTTTTTTTAAAGATTACTAGCAATGTGGGTAGAATTCACATTACTGCAATCTTGTTAACCCCTCCAACTAAGCTAAATATGCTTGTGTCTTGTGTGGGTGGGATTCGAACTCGGGACCTGTCGATCACAAGTCTGACACCTTATCCATTAGGCTATTGACGCATTAGTTACGTTATGGCCCTGTTATTCTCGCTTGGACAAAGAGCTTGCTAACGATTCCCTAGGCTTTTAGTATGCTACTGTTCTTGGACTAAACGTGTTCCCTTATTTCCAGTGGTGTGGCAAGACTGGCAGGTGCACGTGACGTCCACGCCGTCGGAGGCGGGAGGCCCGGCCCTCCTCGCGTGCGTGGCCCCCGCCGCGCTCAGGGAGCACGCCTCCGTAGCAGCGTGGTATAGAGACGAGTCTGTGCTGCCCGCCGCTGAACACATGTGTAAGTACAATCATCATTGTCTACTTAGCCCTTATGTTGGAGTTGCCTTCCAGTCTAACTAGAAGCAGCTGAGTACTATTTTTAGGGTTCCGTAGCCGAATGGCAAAAACGGAACCCTTGTAGTTTCGTCATATCTGTCTGTCTGCCTGTCTGTGTCCGTCCGTTCGTCCGTCCGTATACAGTCATTTTATTCCGAAACTATTAAGACTATACATGTGAAACTTGGTAAGTAGATGTATTCTGTGAGTCGCTGTCCAATTTTAAGAAAAAAATTAAAAAATATTAAAAATTAAAATTTTCTAAAAAGATACCGCGACCCCAGAACTTAAGGGTAGCTGAAAGAACAGGATGGGTTTTTAGTCAGTAGAAGTCCGACACCCCCTTCCGCTAAACCCTAGCGGTAGAAGTCATTCGATGATTTTCCCACCCAGAAAAAAAAAAGAAAAAAGGGGAGGCTCTCCATACATGGAACTGAAATTAAAAATATATTTTTTCATGAAACCTATCCGTATGTGGTATCTATAGAAAGGTCTTTAAAAATGACATTGAGGTTTCTGAAACCACTTTATCATAAAGTCAATCCTTTAAAAGATATACGCTTCCAAAGTGGAAAATGTATGTTTCCCCTCTAAATTCTATAATAATAGAGTGAAAAATCTAAAAAAATATATGCTGAAGATCTTAATATAAACTTTCAACGAAAATTGGTTTGAACGAGATCAGGTCAGCAACACTATGAAAAACAAAGTTAAATTGCGTAGTTACTACGGAACCCTTCATGGACGAGTCTGACTCGCACTTCGCAAATTTTTTTATTGATGATAGGGTTGCGTTTGATCTCTATATCACTTTATTGTAAGCGATGATCTGGCCTAAGATGAAGCACGATTACCTAGAAGTAATTTATTCACTCTTGACCTTAAAGACAGCTGAGACATTACATGGACCGACTGGCTATCTGATCTACACAACCCCCTAGCCGGGTAACACGATACCCCGATACGCTGGTGTCCGGTTTTCTTGCTTCTAACTACCGGCAACTACTGACAAGTATGTTCAAATGTCAGCCAGGGCCAACAGACGAATCTCTATAAGTTAAGATTGTCTCCCATCTACTGGCCGACCTCAATACGTGTTGTTTAACCTTGAAGATGTCCGTGCGGCTGTCATTTAGCCACGAGCTCCTCATGTGTAACTAAAATAAGCTTAGTAATAATTCATTTACATATGACATAGAATACCTTCATTGTGCGTACGGCTAAGGAGTGGAATTCCCTGCCGGGGTCTGTGTTTCCTGATCGCTATAACCTGGGAGTCTTTAAGTCAAGAGTGAATAGGTTACTTTTAGGTAAGCGTGCTCCATCTTCGACCACATCATCACTTACCATCAGGTGAGATGGTGGTCAAACGCGAGCCTATTATCAATAAAAAAATATGTTATAAAAGATTACATATGAATAATAATATGGTACTTTGAACGCAGCATTAAGTAGGTCCTTTCCATCTTTTAAAACTAAAACTAGGGATGTATTTTCATATTTCCAGAAAGTGAAGACATTATAATTGATAAGACATAAATGACGGAGAAATATTTGCAAAGATTTCTACAAATTGATGAGCGTCAATTATAATTTAATTTTATCAAATACTTAGTTCTATTTATGAATGTAAGCCTTATTGCGTAGAAAACTGAAGAATATTACAGTTATCATTACTCAAATCTAATTCAATAGGTTTATGCCTCAGCAATATTTGGAATACGAGGGTTTTGTTCAATGTACTTGAGATCTATAACTAAGTAAATTCTAACAAACTCCAAGAAGCGTTTCGTCTTCCTTTAGTTTATTGTATTCGTCGGTCACGTTCAACTAACTTGCCGTTCACAACCATTACAATAAACCATCTTTCCCAAAAGTTTACTTCTGAGAGAGAATTTAATTCCACGTAAATTCTACGGAACTCCAGACTCTAGGGAGACATTAAAACATCGTCTAAGTCTGATTCTCTTTTTATGACAGGACCTTTAGCTTTTATACTCAACCTAAAAGGTTTAGAGTTCTTATAAAAACGGGAATTGATACGCTCAAAATGTCATTTTGTGACTAAAACAGTGCAAAACAATATGGAGGTTTCCATCAGGGAAATTATCAGTAGTAGGTACATACATCTTTTTTAATTCGACGGGAAAATCATTAAATTACTTGGGGTGAAGCAGAAGGCAGTGTCAGTTGGCCTTGCGAGCCGAAACTGCGGTATCTGTTAAAACATTCCTGCAACACCGACAGGTCCGTAGAGTAGCCTGGAGCCTAGCGAATTGCCCGATTAATAGCCAATACCACATACCCTGAAGGATCCTTATTTATCAATATACTAGCTGTGCCCTCGACTTCGTTCGCGTGAAAGTCGATATTGCCTACGTGGTTTTAATCCTAATCCTGTAGTTAATTTGGCATAAAATATCCTATTGCAAGAAAATCGCCCGGCCTTGGTCGAGGCCATGCTGCGGGGCGAGAGGGAGTGGGAAGCGGTCGCCTCCTTCTGCGAAGCAGTCATGCTTTCGAAGTAGGAGGCGGGCCGCGTGATGGATAGGATGGTGTCCTCCCTCCAGCCCAGCCGCAGTGGTAGACGCCCACGGCGTCGGACGTCGGCCGACGATCTCCGGCCACCGTAGGCGCGGGCATGCGGACAGCGAGTAAAGGGCAACTCGCTGTCCGACCATGGACCATGCCCGGGTCGACGGCGCGTTGTGTTCCACGCGCGCCTTAAAGAGCGTCAGCAACATGACGAGGCCCCCCCTGCAGAGGGCCGATGCCTGCCGGGGTCGTGGGACTCATCCCGATACCGTGGCCCCGGTACGTAAAGGGTTATTGAAGGAACACCGTGGATTTTAGTCAGTAAAAGTCTGACAGTCCCTCCTACCCTGCCCGGGGTGGGAGAACTTATTTGATAATTTTACCAAAAAAAATGAAAAAGGGTTATTTGTATTTTAGTATCGTGTAACAAACTATAAGCACTTGTATACAGATACACACACACAGATATTTAAATCAAAAATAGACACTTCAATCTCTACCTACTAATATTATAAAGCGGACAAAATTATTTGTTTGTTTAAACGCGCTTATCTACGAAAGTACTGGGTGGATTAGGCTGAAAATTGATGTGAAAGTAGCTTGAAGGTGGAGAAAGATTAAAGTCTTTTTACCAGACTTCAAAAAAGGAGGGTTATGGTTTTATAGTGATAAAGTCCACGGGAGCGAAGCCCCGCGCGACTTCGACTTTTATATAATTATGTAATCTACAACTGATCTTTCCTTTCCGCAGCTGGTACCACACTCCTGGTCGATGAAGGATGGCGACTCATCATCAGGTCAGCTCGCGTGGAAGACTCCAGAGCGCAGTACTCTTGTTCAGTGCTCGACTCTCTTACTGGAGAACGGCGGAGAAGTACGCCGGTCAATATTGATGTTGCTCGTAAGTACTTATTTTCTTTAAAAAAAAGAATTCACATTACTAGCAATCTTGTTAACCCCTCCAACTAAGTTAAATATAATATGCTCGTGTCTGGAGGCCCACTCCAGACACGAGCACGACAATAGTGTAATAGCTGGGGTTCGAACTCGCGACCTCTGGATCACAAGTCCGACACCTTAACCGTTTCGGCATTATCAGCATTATCGACTATTGACGCCTGAACTTCTTATAAAAATGTTTGAGAGAGGGAGAGAAAGAAATAAAAGCTTGATGTATTATATGAGGAATGAAGCAAGAAGAAATGCTCCGGATACACCAAGTAGAAATACCACAAATCTGATGAATTGGTTTTATAATTTTTAGAAGGAAGAGTTCCTTCTATTTTTAATTTATTCACATCAATATAACACGGCTGGGAGCCAATTATATTAGATGATATTAAGCAATAAGCAATGTCTGGTATACATTAATCTCACAGTACTTCAGGCAAAAGCTTTTTTTCCATTCATCCGCGAACACGTCGCAGTCATGTTTGGCTTCCAAGAAAGCGTTGAGCGCGGATAGTGTGCGAGGAATAGGGGACCGGACTCAAGCGGTACGACTCCTGGGCACAGCGAGCAATCTGTGCCACCAGTAAGTACACCAATACTCCAGATGGGATCGTTCGTCATGGAGATCAGGAGCATCAGCTTTTTTCAAAATATAAAAAAAATATTTCTTTTTTTTGTTGACCTATATTGTCCCACTGTTGGGCAAAGGTTTTCTCTATACCTTTACGCTCCTCTCGGTGGGCTGCCCTCTCCGACCAATCCATCATGACCGCCTCTAAGTCCTCATGTCATCGCTTTCTAGGCTCTTCATCGGCGAAAACTCCCGTTCTGTAGCTCCCACTGCCTAACAACTTTAGCAAATCTTTTGCTTATAAACTTAAATATTATGTCTAGAATCTTTTATCTAATAAATCGGTTAATACAGTATTTCACTGTTTACGATGAATTATCACGAAATATTTGGGATAGCCATAAATAACCATGGTCTGGTAGATATGTGAATTGCCTGAAAATACCCTCACATCATACCGAACACAAAGCACATTTGGCACGTTGTGTGCTGGCAGCCATTTTAAAACGGTCAAATGTGGTCAGGCATAATAGATTGCTATCTGGCCGACAGTGTGTTTTGGTTCACTTTTTATGTAAACGATCATTCTAGAGTAACATCAATAATATAACAAGCAACAAAACAAAGATGTTGGTGGTGGAGCGTGCTCAACGCGCCCTTATCAAATGCATGCACTTTAAACCGAAAAGGTACTGTACTGAGAAGCTATACCAAATAAGTGACTTTCTGTCGGTCAGAAAGCTATATATTACTCAAATACATAGTATTAAGACAACATAAATCACTGACTTATGATCCTAGAATATAATTAAATAGGCGTAAAGATATAATCCTGAAAATACCACAAACAAGGACCATGTTTGCCAGTATGCAACTCCGTAAAAGGTCAGCTCACCTATATAATATAATCAACAACACATTTATAAGAAATAGTTACGATAGTAAAAAAATGTAAACAGAATAGGTGAAAACTCTTACCTACAGTGAGACTGAGAAACTTCTCCAACATTCACACTAACACTACCAATTGCATGTATACACATACACCCTCTCCCTTCCCCTCTCTCACACATACAAACATGACACACGACATATACACACAACGCTACATCACTACTCAAAAACACAATCCTCCAGGCCCCAATCACTATGCTATGTTGTACGAAAACTGTTTCTTTTTTTCAATAAATAATTTTTATTTTATTTTTATAATAAATTGTCAAAAATAAAGTGACTGTTGTCACCTACTTTGCCTTATTCCAGCTGTGTTGGTGTCGCCTTCCAGTCTCTCCTTTTTATCTGATGATGGTAATCATCAGTAATCAGAATACTATCAATCTCGTTAACCCCTCCAACTAAGCTAAATATGCTTATTTGCAGTGGGTTCACGACAGTAGTGTAATGGGTGGGGTTCGACCCCGCGACCTCCCGATCACAAGTCCAACACTTTGGTTATTACGCTATTGACGTTTTATGTTATATTATTTTACACCTTATATTATATCAAATAAATAATACATATTTCTATGTACCTATCTAAAACTTATGAACATTAAAATGTCTGATACAATATTGCGTTTAAATGAGATTGAAATACAAATATATTTCAAATTAAAAGCTACCAGCTACCCAGACAGACTGCTCAAGTAATAAACGCTTCGGAATTCCGTAGAATATGAGAATCACCACTTCTAATAAAAAATATACATTAATCAGGGCCTTAATTATCAAATATAAAATACTAATTTCTCATTATGATTTGCGCCAGTTCAGTAATTAAACTAATTTTAGCATTATAATGATTATGAACACATTATAATGCTAAAATTAGTTTAATTACTGAACTGTCGCAAATCATAATGAGAAATTAGTATTTTATATCTGATAATTAAGGCCCTGATTAATGTATTTTTTTTTATTATATTATTATAACTGTATGACTAAGGGAGTGATGGGTTTGAATGCTAATGGACGAAGGCTTGGAGAGGTAGAGAAAGGCGAAAAACAATACGATGGATTTTGTAAGGATGTCCATAATTTTGTTTTACTGTTATGGTGTACAATAAAGAATATATCTATCTATTATCACATGATCGGCGTGTTTCACGCAACTTAGGTTAGGATAATTAAGAAAAAATTACTTCTTCACACTAGGTCATCAGTTCAACTTGTAACTAATATATGTATATATAATTTCCAAGAGAACTGGCAATGTAGGTAGAATTGACATTTCTAGCAATTTCGTTAATCCCTCCAACTAAGCTAAATATGATTGTGTCTAGAGTCAGTTCATGTCAATAATGTAATGGGTCGGGTTCGAATTCGCTACCTCTCGATCACAAGGCCGAAACCTTACCCATTAGGTTATTGTCGCTTAACCTCTAGAGCCCTAGCTGCACAAAAACGTGCCAGTAAACAAATATTAGTTGAGCCCCGCTAGCACAAAATGAGTGTGCCAGCAGGGCTCAACTAATAGTTGACGTAAATAATGGCGGTCCTTGAGAGATTAAATGATAAAAAATTGGCCAAGTGCGAGTCGGACTCGCCCATGAAGGGTTCCGTAGTAACTATAATAAATATAATATACTTAATAATATTTATTTGAAAAAAAAAAAAACAAAAAACCTTACAAATTTCTTCAATCAATCAATCAATCAATCATTTATTTTTGTGAACATAAGTAAAATAGGTGGTAAAATATATGTCATTAGTAACTATCTATGTTCTGCTGTAAAAGCATACAAAAATATTAAGCTTACATTAATTTAAATTAAATCACATCATAATAAATTAAACCAAATCACATCATATTGTATTAAATTGAATTACATCATATTGTATTATATTGACTTACATCATATGAAATTAAATTAGATTACATCAAGATATCAAAAATTAAAATAAAAAATATTATAATCAAATGTCAGCTATGTCAATATTAAAATTATGTATTTACATCAGATATCAGGAAATAATAAACTGTCGGTCATAAAATTCATTAATACTTGTCATTCAAAAAGTCTTCAATGGAGTAGTATGTCTTATCAACTAGAAATAGAAGTAATTTACGCTTAAAATGGCCGACATTTTCCTCACTTCTGATACCTTTTGGCAATTTATTATATATTTTTGGAGCCATTACGAAAATACTGTTCCTATATAGTGAGGTTTTAGATCCAACTGTTTGTAACTGGTCACAACGACGTTGACTACTTACTCTAGAAAATTTATGTAAATTAGTTTTGACGAACATGGATGTTTCGTATATATACAATGAAGGAACTGTTAATATTTTCATATCTTTAAAGAGTATTCTGCAACTGTCTGTACTCTTTAAATTGCAAATCGCTCTAATGCATCTTTTTTGGCACTTAAATACCTTATCTTTACCTGTTGCATTACCCCAAAATATAATTCCATACCTCAATGTTGAGGCAACCAGGCCGTGATATGCTGTTAAGACTGTTGTTCGATTTGTGGTTTTACTTAACATATGCAAGGCATAGGAATATTTGTTTAATTTAGTACACACATTGTCAATGTGTGTATGCCATTTTAATGTGCTTTCTATATTTAATCCGAGAAATTTCGTCACTTTGGTCTCATTAATAGTTTTGTTATCATAACTAATATTTAAGTTCAGAATGTGGTTAAGCCTTTGATGGAAATTCATTATAACTGTTTTGTCTAGATTTATAACCAAATTATTATTCTGTAGCCAATTCACAACCGATTTTATGCTAGAATTAATATCTGTCTCTAGTGTAGTTAATTCGTCACCATTAAAAAGTAAAGTACTATCGTCTGCAAACATAGTCATTGGATAAATTGAAGCTGTTGGAAAGTCATTAATATAAATAATAAATAGGGGAGGCCCGAGTACACTTCCTTGCGGCACTCCAAACGTTACAGTTCTCTAGTCAGATTTAAAAATTATTTCAGTTTTTTTACAAATCCTACTGACTACAGTTATTTGCTGCCTATTACTAAGATAAGATTCGATTAAATTTAATACATTTCCTCTAATTCCGTATTCGTTAAGTTTATTTAGTAATATTTTATGATCTACGCGATCAAAAGCTTTTGACATATCCATGTAAAGCGCTAGAGTTGGTAGTTTTTTATCGACTCTGCTGCTAACTGCTTGCAAGAAATCGTATATGGCTACATCAATAGATTTATTTTTTCTAAAGCCTTTCTGGTTATCAACAAATAAATTATTTTTCTCAAAGTATGCAGTAAGTTGGTTAGATATTGCCTTTTCAAATATTTTTGAGAAAATAGGTACCAATGCTATAGGTCTGTAGCAGGACATACACTCACGGTTGTCTTTTTTAAAAATTTGTTTTATAATACTTATTTTTAATTCTTCTGGGAAGGTACCATGGAATATGCACATATTGATAAGATGGCTCACTACTGGTGCAATTATTTTAGATACCTGCTTTATAATATTTGTACTTATATCATCATACCCAATGCTTGATGTATTCTTTAATGACATAATAATTTGATATATGTCCTGTGGTATTGTAGGTGACATAAACATAGATTTCATTGTACCATTTATTAAAGTATTTTTATTAATATTAATATAATTAGTTGGTTTTACTTGATCCACAAAATAGTTGTTGAACGCTTGTGCTATTTCAAGAGGGTTAGTTAAGATTTTGTCATTTGATTTTATTTTCGTTATGATATCATTTGGCAAATTATGCTTATTTATGTTCTTGTTGATTACTTTCCATGTTGCTTTACAAAGATTCTGTGCTGAATTGATATAGCGAGTGTTATGGGCTCTCTGAGTAAGGTTTATAACTCTTTTTAGCCGTTTGGTTAGCGTTTTAAAGTTTGTTTTATTTTGTTCGTTCGGAATCAATCGGTATTTCCACAACAATTCTCTTTTTCTTTTACTACATATCCTAATACCACGACTAATCCACTTTGGTTTTACTTTAGTCGATATCCGTATTTTTATATTTGGAAAGCATAAATTATACAATAATCTAAATAAATCATAGAACAACTTGAATGCTCTATTGGGATCCGTTTCCTCATATACGTCAGCAAAAGTGATACTTTTTAAATGGTCTTTGAATTTTTGAACATTTTTTTTTGAGTAATCCCGTTTAGTGGTGAACCAATAATCAAATATGCACGTTTTTTTGACTGGAAATTGTAAAATCTGTGCCGTGTGATCGGATACCGCAAGTTCTAAGACTTCTCCTTTTGACCCTCGTCCATTGTGAATGATATTATCTATGCAGGTTCCGCTGCTTAATCTAGTGGGAACTCTTATCCCGAATTTGAGATTATAACCCATCAGAAGATATTTGAATTGTTCTACACATGTGTTATTTTTTAGAAGGTCGATGTTGAAATCTCCACACAAAACTAGTTTTTTATTTATGTTAAACGAGAGAGAGCTTAGAAGGCTATTTAGATTATTGAAAAATATCTCAAGTTTTCTTTTTACATCGTTGCTATGTGGGCTCCTATAGATACATATTACAACGATGTTGTGGTCAATAAGCTCAACTGCGCAACATTCGATTATATTAGAAACACTATATTTTCGAACTGACTCCAAAACATTATATTTTATTCCATTTCGTATCATTATACATGTACCACCATGTCTGGATTTTCGAGTGAAATGTGTAGCTACAGTAAAATTAGGAATATAAAGTAAGTTTACATCAGATAATATCATATTGTGCTCAGAAAAGCACAACACATCAATTGTTTTTCCTGATTTGAATAGTTCATCTAATGATACAGTAAACATATCGGATTTATTTAAAAGACCATTTATATTTTGATGTAAAATATTTAAATTTTTATACACGAAAAAAATTATCTTGTTCACATTGTTTTACATCTACAGAAGATTTGTCTGTCAATTCACGCGGTGTAAATGAGTTTTCTATTATGGCTAGCAGTAGACTTTGAAATATACTACGTACTCCGTTGTCATTTATTTTTCTAGTGAATTTAGAAAACATAGTGAAATTATAAAGCAAATTTAAATTAGAGTCAAACGGAATCGCATAGTCATATGTTTGTAAATCAAGGCGTAGTAAATTATTAAAAGTCTCTATACGCCAGTTAAACATAGTTGAATAATTACTTAGTCTAAATGTGGGAACACATAAGATAACATTTGTATGTTGAACTTCTAGCAATGTCTCCCGTAGTTTTATAATTTTAATTAACATAATTTTCCGTATGCACGAAGTCTTCTTCTCCAATTAAAATAATACAGTAATCATCAAAGGAATAATTAATTAGTTTTTTATGTATGTCGCTGATAAGCTGTATCGTACCACAGTTTGGTGAAACATGATGACATATTTGATAATTGTTAAATGTTTGTTCAGCTATGGACAAAACATTGTTAGTTTTATTTGCACTGATGATGCATAGTTTATTCTTTATAGGTTTAAGAATATTTTCATCACTTTTTTTCTTCTGTATCGTTGTATTATCCATTTCTATTGTTGAAGTATTAATAATTGATTCTTGGTTTTCCAATACAAACTGCTTTTTATTTTTCTGTGATTTTATTTGGGAATTAGATCGCGGGGTAGATGTTAAAGAGCTTTTCTTGGGTGTTCCTATATCACTCGTTAGTTTAAAAAAAGTTCGTTTCTTAAAACTAGCTTATTTACAATTTTTACAACTATGCCAAATAACTTTGTTTTTCATAGTATTTGTATGAATTACAAAGTTATATTTGCGGTTTTAGAAAATATACTGTATCTCAAAAACTCCTGACTCGATCTCGTTCAAACAATTTTGGTTGAAAGTTTACATTAAGATCTACAATATATGGTCTTTTTAGATTTTTCACTTCATTATTATAGAAGTTAGAGGGGGGACACACATTTTACTACTTTGGAAGCGTATATCTTTTAAACGATTAACTTTATGAAAAAGTCATTTTAGAAACCTTAATGTCATTTTTAAAGACCTGTCTATAGATACCACACACGTATAGGTTTCATGAAAAAAAAATATTTTCAGTTTCAGTTCCATGTATGGGGAGCCCCCTTTATTTTAATTTTTTTTTTAAATTTTCTCTTACAATCGGAAAGCGGTTCACAGAATACATCTACCTACCAAGTTTTACATGTATAGTCCTAACAGTTTCGGAATAAAATGGCTGTGACATACGGACGGACGGACAGACAGACAGACGGACAGACATGTCGAAACTATAAGGGTTCCGTTTTTTGCCATTCGGCTACGGAACCCTAAAAAATGGTTATTCTTATTATTTTATAGTGTTATTTGGTGTCCCCACCAAAGATAATTCCGAATCATGTGATGCAACAGTCTGACTACTAGTAAGGAACTCGCAGCCTAACCCCTAATACGGTCATAAATTTACATAACCATGCCAACATACCATACTTTACAATATTTTTATCAATTAACCACAATCTCCTCTGTTCTAGCCATGAGCGTGGCATCAGCTCCCCGAAGCGTGAGTCACGGGCAGTGGGAGGCGGCGGTGAGGAGAGGAGGAGACGTGGTGCTGCCCTGCCTGGTCCACGCCAATCCACCCGCCACCATCACGTGAGTACCTGCTCTATAGCCCTAGCCTATACCGGTGAGGTTACAGGTGAAACTGCGATCAAAGAGGCTTCAGCTGCCCGAAGCGTGAGTCAGCGGGAGGCGACGGTGATGAGAGGTGAAGGCGTGAAAAATGAGACGCAAATTCGCACGCGTTCGCATTGCAACAATCTGCGTTGCAGTTTTCTGCGTTGCAAATTCACATCGCATCAATTCACAATATTGTGTTTTGAAGTTATACCAGCGAGGTTACAGATGAAAGTGTGGTGAAAAGTAGTGTCAGGCTATCAGTAGTAAATAGTTATATACCAGGGTATATAACTACTATGATGTGTAGGACATCACAATTACTACCTAAATACATGGTATCATTGTAACTTAAAACAAGATATTTCGTCACTGTTTCAAGCGCCATGATCACGGATCAACTCATAAACATAGTAAATATCTCAGATTCAGATAAATTTATTTGCTTAATTAAACATGTGTATACATACAAGAATAAAAAAGACTTGTTTTAAGCTGTAATAAATCTTTAAGTGACTATTGACCGTGTCAGTTTAAAAACTTATATTATGAACATTGTGTTCTACGGTTTTCAATACTTATTATATATTTCTTCGCATGTGAGATAAATTTTATGCAAGAAAACAATAAGAGGCAAAGATTTAGAATGAAATTAAAAGAACTGTAACCAATGATGTTATACTGTAACCGAAAGGTAATTCCCAACATTCCTTAATTGTAGATTAAATTCCATTCTATTTCTTGGAAATGTCTTGTTACAATTTCAGTTGGTAATTAAAAGCAATTTGGACTACAAAAGCCTTGAGAAGTTATTTTTTGTTATGAATTATTAAACGTTGAACAACTATATAATTTGGGCTTGGCACAAGTTTCTATTATTGAGAAGGCGACTGCCCACTGATGTTATAAACAAAACTTACATCAAGCAGTAAAAAAATGGCCAAGTGCGAGTCAGACTCACCCATGAAGGGTTCCGTAGTAACCTAACCTACGGTTGGGCATGGATAAAGGAAATATGACGATTCTTTGCTTGCTAGATTTTAGCAACGCTTTTAATACCGTTGATTTCGAAATCATGCTCAGGATACTTCGCTCTATTAACATATCTCCAACAGCGATTGACTGGTTTCGTAGTTACCTGTTTGGCCGCCGGCAACGTATTTGCATAGATGAGTCCTGCTCTTCTTGGTGTAGTACATCAGCCAGTGTTCCTCAGGGTAGCGTCTTATCTCCTTTACTCTTCGCAATATTCATACCACCTACCACCTTTATGCTGACGATTTGCAGATTTACAGAGAAGCTCCCTATACAGATTTGCATGCTGCTATTGATATCATAAACTAGGACTTAGCCTCTGTTTGCGAATGGAGTGAGGCACATGGTACAACACTACACATGTATAGCCCTAATAGTTTCGGTATAAAATGGCTGTGATATACGGACGGACAGATAGTCAGCCAGACGGACATGACGAATCTGTAACGGTTCTGCTTTTGCCATTCGACTACAGAACTCTAAAAATAGCTTCCCAGAGGACGAATCAAAATAATTGTTTGAATTATCCCATACGTCTCACAAAACCCTTTTTAGTACCTCCATCTTCGCCACCATCACTATCAGTCCCTTGGTAAGCAGAGCACTGAGCGGCAATACGGCCGGTATTACCAATTCATTTGCGTTATCCCAACCAAACAGGCAGGGTACCGGCTAATGTAGGCAGGCTATAGCGCCCGGGGGACTCGTAACCACTAGCTTGGAGGAAAAGTGAGAAAAATAATGATGTTATACCCACGCAATAGTTCGCCGAACATATTTAACGAACGAGGATAAAGACTAGTTTTATATATGTATCTACCATGTAGTGTTGTGAGCCGCTTGTTCTCGTGAAGGTCAAAAGTAAAGCTATCAGTTTACATGATAGAAAGGGCTTTGTCTTTTCAACCGACGAAAAAAAAGAGGAGTTTATCAATCCAACGCGTATATTTTTTTTGTTTTTTTTTTAGAGCATTCTGTACGACCTCCTACATGCAGCTTGTGGCAGAAGTATTCGCAAGGATGGTAGAGCCCTCCGTGTCCAATTCAATAATGCATTCAGGGAACTGTTAGCTTTTCCATGGTGTTGCAGTGCGTCAGTGATGTTTTTTTAAAGAGTTTTAGCAATTTGGGTAGAAATCACATTACTAACAATCTTGTACCACTCCAGACACAAGCATATTTAACCAAATATGCTTGTGTCTGGAGTGGGTTCACGGCAATACTGTAATGGATGGGGTTCGAACCTCTCGATCACAAGTCCTATACCTTACCCATTAGTTTATTGACGCTTATTATGTTAGTCATATTAGTATCTACCTATCGTTCTTAGTCTCATATCTATCCATTTAGCAGCAAGCAACAAAATTACAAATATATCTACAGACTTATAAATAACAGGGATTAAATATAAAACGAGACTGGAAAGTCACCCAAACAACCCAGCTACCGTATTAGCAACTATTAGCTACACTAAGCGACTGAAGCGCCATGACATACAAAATCTTGGCGACAGATGGTAAAGGCTGAGGGTTCTCCTGCTGAGGAGCTCCTTCGACATGATATGACGATCAGAAACAAATCTGCTTATAGTTTGAGACTGATTGCAGATAAGCACAAAAAAAATATCTACAGACTTTTATGTAAATGATAATACGAAAATAGGAATAGTTGTGATGTCATAGATCTATAAATTCAGTATGCTTAAAACTAATATTACTGAAAAGTATCTATTGTTAATCTCTCTAAATAATTTTTTGTCAGAATTAACACTACGTAGATATTTTTCAGTAGTATTTGTTTGAATTTCTGCAATTAATGGCAATACATTTCAGTATGTTAGTTTGTTTGTACTTAAAAGATATTTTTGAAATTACTGCAATGTTTTCTGAAATGTTTTGTTCTGATAATATTATTCCATGTACCTAAATGCCGCTCGGAAGGTAACAGAATACACGAGCACGTTTTCCATAACTGTTGTCAGTGTTACACAATTAAATAAAGTCCTATTATGTTTGCAGCTCATGTATTTGTGACAGATTTTAAACACAAATTATACCTGTTTCATTATTTTGTTTACACTTCACGCACATATGTACAAAGGCGGACTTAATGACGTAGGCATTCTTTACCAGTCAATGAATATGAAGGATGGTGAAGAGAAAGCGTGGTAGGTGTAATAAATAATTTAACGTGAGGAGTGATATTCAAAAATACTTATAGTAAAAACTTACAATAGAAAAATACGTATATATTATCATGTATTAATGTCAATATTTTGTTTAAACTTTACCTAAATTAAATTAATATTTATACCTAACAAGTTACTGAAAAATAAATGAGAAAATTCTGCTGTAATATAAACGAAAGTAAATCCAGAATTTCGTTTAAAATGCATACGGGCTGTAGTGCTATTTATTTTTAGTTACACAGATAGATAAATGAATAATAGATATGAATATTGAATATGATAATGAATTGTAATTAAAATTTAAGCAAGTTGAAGTGCAAATAAAACTACAATTTCATTTGAAAGATCCTTTTCTCTTGCCTACTAAATTGACATAAAATATCCGACCGTTGCATCAGTATTTGGCAAACTCTGTCAAACGCAACCTACAAGCATATTAATATTTCACAAAATGCGGGGGCAAATAGAAAGTCAACCCGTAAAACTCTGTAAGTATATAGCTATCCAACAAAGTCCTGATATAACTTCGTATAGTTAATTCAGCACCCACTCTAGCAAAGCCAAACAAAATAACAACCGCAAAAATTAATATCTCAAAAAGCAGAATCCAACACACTCCGCGTCCTCAACTTTACTCTAAAGACAGAACAAAACCCGGCGATGTAAAGTGAGGATCACAATGAACACAAAAAGTCGAGCTCAGACGTCGTGAGCAATGTTTGCGTACGACAGCGCACCGACTAGCCCACGAGTCCCCGACGACTCGTAAACTGGAGCCTACTAAAACATAATTACCTCCATACTACGTGGCAGCTCTTAAATAGACTACATATTATCTACTTGAGTTCTGTGTAATTAAGATTTTCTTAGCACTTACATTCTTACAGGAGAACTGTAACAAACCGCTGTGCGAGACATTTTCAGGGCTAAAAGAAGAGATTTGTGTAATGTATGCAGCAGCAAATGGCAAGCATTAGATATATAATTTAGCGAAACCGCCTTTAACCGTTAATTAAATTTAGACTTCGGGATAAACATCCGTTTTAAACAGAACTTTTCAAAAACATAATTTTGAATGTTTTAGTACTAACTAACGAACTCCAAAAATAAACATTAATTAACGCGAGTGTCGAGCATATTTCACAAAAGTATAAAATGGTGGCGCGGTGCCGTTAGTGCTCAAAGCCACTTAAATCAGAGCTCGCAAGTGCACACGACTACACACTAACAAACTGCGCTTTGTTTGCTAGATATACGGCGGGACGTGGTTTTTCACACACGCAGTGTATTTTTCAAAAATCCTGACTTAGGAGCTTGATATTTAGATACAGACCTGGTGTCTGTATCTAAATACGAGTATCAAGCTTCTAACTGTTGCTGTGTTAGCTTTTCTATCTGGGAACTATAGCTTTCCGCTCGCAGATTCGCACATGTAGATTTCCATTTTATTTAAATTTTCATCGGTATTTTTATTTTCTCTACATAAAAATCGTTTATGAACTTCAACGAATATTTGGAAAATAATAGTCGATTTGGTCGAGCTTTTCTCGAGTTTTGCGTTTAGCAACACATTGAACGATTTATTTTTATTTATATCGATTGACTAGGTGACCCGGCAAACTCGGTACCGCCATTATTATTTATTCTTTTATCATAATCTGGTCCTAACAATAAGGAATGCGCGTACATACATTTCGACGATTGCTTAGTATTTATTAACATTGAGAATCCTAGATGACTTTAGTTGGGTATAAACCATGGGTAACAAAAATATTAAACCCTTACATAATATAACTACTTATAGCAATAAAACTAAACATCTCTATGTTTTGCTGTCACGTTAAAGAACCAAATTAAAGATATACAAGTACATTAATCAGACAGCGAATAATTAATGCAGAAAAGTTTAACTAGTTTTCGTAACTGTTTTTTAGCTGATGAGTAAAAATAAATGGCTGACAATTTATAAAGGCAAGTGTTATTTATGAAAATGCTTTATGTTGGTACTCACAAGCTAAACCCGAGAGGTTTTTACTTAAAGTAGTTATTTTATAAAGCGTTTGGTAAAAAATATTTAATTTAATAATATATTGTACATAATTATGTACATCCCCGCAGGATTATTAAAGTTAACGTTAGCATAAATTATAGATACTTCATTATTAAATAATTATAATAGATTTTTACTTAAAAACATTTATATACAATAAGTAAAAATAAAATAAAACCGATATTATAAATACCTGCTTTAAAAGGTTTTATAAAAAAATATCAAAAGTTCGTAAGAAATCTGTTTCAGACTAACAAAACAGATATCAAAATAGTATTTTTCCATTACCTATATAGATAAATTCAAAGTTTTATCTTTTCCCCATTAAGATAAAGTTTGACTAATATTATTATCTTGTAAATTACGGGTGGCGGGCAATTTCCATTACTCTTTACTGTGCTATCAACATTTTTATCGGAATATTGGCAGGAAACTCGCGCTTGGCTCGCCAGGATGTCAGCAATAAATCATTTCCATTCGAAAACAATCCAGCCAGCTTGAAAATAAACGAATAATAGCTAAACTTTGGTGTTAAACGTGCCTTATGTGCTTCTTTGATGTATTTATGAGCACGGCGTAGCTTTTCGTGGAAAAATCCTATGTGAATAAAATCAAACGGTTTTTTTATAACATCAAATAATAACAAATCGGCCTATCTACTTTAGCTAACGTTATGTTCCAAGAAAAGATGCTCTAAGAAAATATCATAAATACCCTTTTATTTTGGCATGCCTAGTCAAGTCAACCAAAGGCTTCCCGAGAAAAAGTATACTATGAGTTATTCTGATGTATAAGCTAGATTATTGTAATGTTTAATCAAAATTCGTTCTGTAATTTTTGCGTGTAAGAGTAACAAACATCCAAACTCCTTACAGACTTTAAAATTATTAATATAACTAGCTTCTACCCACGACTTCGTTTGCGTGGGAAGGTTTTCCCGCGTAAATTCCGATTCCATGGGAAATACAGGATAACATTAGCCCTATGCATTCCAGGATTTCAACTATCTCCTTATCAAATTTCATTCAGATTCGTTCAGTAATTTTAGCTAGAAACAGTAACGACATTTGTACATCCCTTCTCGCAAACTTTCGCATCTCTCATCACGACGACGCAGCAACGCAAGATCAGACGCGGTACAGGGCGCCATCTAGCGACCAAGAGAAGAAGACTACCTACCATCAAACCGAACCCGGTCGTTCCTTCAGTCGCCTCGCATTCAGTCGTTCCTTCGGTCTCACATTCTCCTTCACTCAAGCCTATAAAACCACTTGTAATGTATTCATTCTTCCCTTCTTTTTCAACTGCCAACCAGCAAGTACAAACCACTGTAAATACGAATTTTATTATACGAATTGAAAACTAAACGCAAGTCACTTCATTTACGACGGAACAAACCTGATCCTGCACAGTAAGTTAAGATTAGTAAGATAGGATATTAGTAGGAACTAGAATATGAACACGTATGTAAATTTTTTGCGCCGCTAGTATAAGCCGGCTTAGTGGTTTCGAGTCAAGTGTGACAAATGTACGTGCATGCCCCGGTAGGGTTTTGTATGAAGTTGGCGGGACCCTGAATAAAGGATGTTGTTTTTTATATTTTGTGGATTTAACCCTTGTCTGCCTACCTATCTTGTCGCTTCCAATTATTGTGACTAAGGACCCGTTGTTACACACTCGCTTTTATTTTTATCAACCATTGTGTTCTATTCATTTGTGAGGGTACAAACCTACTCATTAGACCCTCGGATCGAATACTGGGGAGTTACCCTTTTTTGCGCTAACGAAATAAAACAATAAAAGCAAATAGACCTTCCCACGTAATTTACTATAAGTACTACACCAATTATGCTCACCTACAATTTCAAAATTGATCCTTATGAATATAATGAGGCTTACATACAATTTTAAGATTGGTTCATATATCGAGAACTATAATGATTACGTATTTATGGAAAGTGTGATAGTCTGCCTTGTTTCAAAGCTGAGGCCCTATTCGTTATTTACAAGCATGTGTAACGTTTGACTGACCTTGTACGTAACATGGTAATAAAGTAAATGTGAGAACTAACACATGGTACAATGTGGGCATCACTAGCGAACACTCGCGGCTGTCAACGACATACAATTATTTTATTATGGAAACGATTTGGGAATACGTTAATTATGCATACCGCTAAGGAGTGGAATTCCCTGCCAGAGTCTGTGTTTCCTGATAGCTATAACCTAGGGGTAGACAAGAGTGTATAGTTTACTTCTTGGCAAGTTTCTTAAATCAAATCAAATCAAATTTATTTATTTGTTAACATAGGTAAAGTAGATATAATTATTTATAGGTGTTATATTAATAAAAAGAGCGCTATGTTATGCTAGGAGGCGTACAAATATGTTGTGCAAATCTACTGGAAAAATACATTACACAAAAAAATTACTAAAATATTTGCAAAATCATGTATAATTTTGGTGTTAAATAAAAAATAAATTAAATTGAATAACAACTGATGTCAGACTTAAATGAAGAATTATTAAAAATGTCAAATTGTCAAATGTATATTAAAATGTTAAATGATTAAATTTGTCAAAATTAATTTTAATGTCAAAAATATTTAAATTGCCAATATTACTAAATATCTATATCATTAGTTGTCATTCTAAATTAATTCACCATTTAAGAAATCGTCACCACAGACAATACAGACCTCCATATTTTATCCTCATTTGGGTATGCAGATATTTTTCCAAACACAATTGAAATTAGAGTTACACTAAAATATGTACACAGAAACAATCCGAACTCTTTACTTTCAAATAAATTAATAGTTTAAAAAACACTAGAAAAACACGCTTTTATAAATGCACGTAAAAACAAAAAAATGTTAAGAAAACCGATAACGGATTTTCTTCAGGTTTGTTATAACCTTGAAATCTGATCGTGTTCAAAGTCTACTACGTGGCCTTTCTCACAAGTGCAAACACGACTATGATACGATATTATTAACCTAATCGTGGTCAAATTTCATTACAAGACTTTTCTAAGAAATCCGAAACAGCTATGATACGATTTTTCATCATGAAGTTCCAGTTCATATCTTCCGGCTCCATCATCAGATCAGTTCGACAGTACCATATTATTGTATTGTCATCAGAACTACATACAGTTGCCAATTTTCATTATGCTACGATCCTTGGAAGATGGTTAAATTAGTTACCTTAGATTCCATTACATAGTTAGTTACATACAGGTCGACGTAATAAAAGCGTGTCAAAAATGTATTCTGTTTAGATATTCCTCGTCATCTGCCGTTTCCAACTATGTTGGGCCCGGCTTCTAACTATGCAGCTCGGTAAGACGATACTCCTTGGTAAGACTGATGACAGGTTTTTTAACCTCTGGTCAGAAGCCAGCAAATCTCTCACCAGTGTAGTAGTCACCCGCAACGACTGTCAAATGACAGCCGTCAAATAGCAACGTGTTTTCTAAGGGGAGAAATTTCGTTATGTTATTTTGGTCATTCATCCACGGGCCTAACTCGGCGACTGTTGCTTAACCTTGTAGCCACGAGCTCCCCAATTACATATACGTTTCGATATACGTTGTAAAAGATACAGTGGTTGCCCAGCGGTTATGAACCCGACTTACGAGTTGGGTCGTGCCTTCATATCCATAGCGTTAGGTAGCCACATAGCCCTTAAAACCTTTTTTGTTCTTTAGAGAACTCTATAGATTTTTGTAAATTTCAAACGTGCTGTTTACAAATTCGACATCTAAGCTTTACGTTTTACAATAATTATGTAAAAAGTGAAAAACGTGACTTAACGTTAATCACTAATAATAATTGTTCTGCTGAAAATTATTCGATATATCACACTAATTTCACGACTGTAATTCATAATTCTTCATAATTCTACTCCCGGTACTTTGAGATTTTATTACTATTTTTTGTTTTTGAACTTCAACGTCAAATGTTTTATCTTTTAGGAACTACCTACTTCCTCGTGCTTTAACGAAAATTGTACACTAGTAAATCCGTTCTCGAGTTTTGCGCTTAGCAACAAATTTAGCGATTCATTTTTATTTATGTAGATGTGTCACATCAATCAGTCTATCGCTAAGTATGTAAATACTCATGCCAAGGAGGTATGAGTGATTACACGCGTTATGTACGTAGCCATGTTTATTCTGTGCCTAGTATTCACACGTACCTACCTAGGTACACAGTAACCGCGCAAACACCCGCCGCTATACAGGGCTTACCCCAAGGGAGTGATATACACGGCCTTACAGCGAATATTACCATGCGTACCAGCCATATCAGTAATACGGCAGAGCCTACAGATAATATACTGGCTATTGTCTCTTTTCAGTTCCAACAATCTAGGCTGGGATATTTGAACAGAGGTCTCTAAGTACTTTATAAACAAACGGTGGTTGTGATCGGATGAGAGCCTTATTATCTCTACATAGTACTTATAAAACAAAGTCCCTTCCCGTTGTACGCTTACATAGATCTTTTGAATTCACCACGGATTCTGATAAGGTTTTCAATAAATAGAGTGAATCAAACTGAAAAGATCGATTGAGTATTGTGATGCTGACAAAACATATTGTTTTCTGCTTACATTGTAAACGCATGCTAAACCTTACGAGATAGACCAAAATACCGTAACTACTACGTAATTCTATAATATACCTATTTAAATAAACCTACAAAAATGTCAGCGATTATGTGTGGAGCATATCTCATCACCTACAGATAACCCACGGTAACTATTTTTGTATATTATTTTGTATATAATATAATCCCTAACTTCTGCCTGTAGCTTTGCTCGCTTGTAAAGTTCTGCATCAAGTGTTCCAGTTTCCGAAATTCATTGTACTTAGCTTATGTATTGTCCAGACTTAATACCAAAAAGTTTCGTTTATTTATTGAAATTTTATGTACAATGGTGTTACATTGACGGACTTAATGCAGGAAGGCATTCTCTACCCGTTAACCTTTGGGTTAAAAAAACACATTGTGGTAGTTCCGGAGATAGCGTGTACAGACAGATAATAAACAGACAGAGATTTTTAATTCTCGTTCTATTACTGTTTCTTAAACCTAAATAATATATCCAACTACAACCACCACACCAGAATCCGCGGGGCTTCGCTCCCGTGGATTCTGTCACGGTAAAAACATAACTCTCCTTTTTTGCAGTCGCGTAAAAAGCTACTTCCATACCAAATTGCATCCAAATCCACCCAGTACTTTCGAAGATTAGCGCGTTCAAGCAAACAAACAAACAAACAAAGTTTTCCGCTTTATAATATTAGTATAGACGTAAAGACACACTTTCTTTGCTATATTTTTATATTTATTAAATACATGAAAGATTGGGTAATTTACGAACCTATTTTTAACAATAACTAATTTTTCCTTATCCAATTAAAAACGTGAGATACCGTGTTGAATTAATATAAATCATATTTGCCTAGCATTACAATAAAAAAATAATATCTTTGAAGATATCAGAGATTTATAATCAATAAGTTCCGGAAGGCAGCGGCCGAATAATCTATACTAATATTATAAAGAGGAAACCTTTGTATTTTTGTATGTTTGTATTGAATAGGCTCAAAAACTACTAGACCGATTTCAAAATTTCTTTTACCATTACTTAGAGGGATTCTTCCGAATCCGTATAGGCTATATTTTATCCCGGAAAATAGATAGGATTTTTCGTGGTAGTGAAAATTGTGGAGTAAGGCGTCGAAAAAACTGCCGTACGTTAACGATTCTCGCGAACGCTGCCCATTGCACCCGTGCGAAGCCGGGGCGGGTCGCTAGTAATTAATAAAAGTAAATGTAGTAATCACTGCATACTGACGGCACATAAGTATAGATTCATTGCACATGAGCAAAGCAAACCCGGAGCCGGTTGTTAGTTTGATCAATAAATATAACTGGATACATATAACACCAGGTACTTAGGATTCATTTCGTGTGCGTTCCGTTTAAATCAAAGCTCTTTCTAGCAACCATTGTTTCCCATTGTCTGCTCATAATGGGGGCGGCTATCAATCATACGTTTGAAAACGTGAGGAGTTTTACATTCGGCCGTAATTTATTAATGCTCTGCTGATGAAAAGATAATTGAATTATTTCAAAATGATAAAAAAAAATTGTTTGATAATCAGTTAGTAATTTAACTGATCCTAGGTTAAGTGACTATTCAGTATTAACTAGGGTGTTTAATAATACTGAAATTGATTCTTTAAACTCTTAGATGTGACAAAAGAGAGGCAAAATGTTAATAGATAAATATCATATGGATAACTTATATTTTTGTGAAACCTGGTCAAAATCAGATACAATGTTATTTAATATTAATAATTTTTCGGTTGCCAATGCATACAAATGGTCCTCAGTAGAGGGTGGTACTTTGATATTATGTAGGAATTATCTTAGATATAAGGAACGAAAAGATATCACCGCTTGCTCTATTAATCGCTTGTGTGAAGTAACTTGTGCAGAGGTTGAGGGCTTCAAACTTGTCATTATTCTTAATGATAATGGAAGAAATTCTAAGTAAGCTTATAAGAGATAATAAATTAGTTTTCGTTTGAGGTGACTTAAATATTGATTTGTTAGTAAATTCGCCTGAAAAATGCGAGCTTATTTCATTGTTTAGTTCTTTCAATTTAAAATGTACATTCAATGAAGCAACGAGAATAACAGCAATATCAGCTTCATGCATCGATAATATTTTACCAATTGTACTACTGTCAAAGAATCTTCCCTGGTTAGTAGCGTTAGGTCTGACCATACAGGTCAACTTGTATCTTTTGGGTAGGTTAAAAAGGATAATAAATTAGTTTTCGTTTGTGGTGACTTAAATATTGATTTGTTAGTAAATTCGCCTGAAACATGCGAGCTTATATCATTGTTTAGTTCTTTAAATTTAAAATGTACATTCAATGAAGCAACGAGAATAACAGCAACATCAGCTTCATGCATCGATAATATTTTATCAATTGTACTATTGTCAAAGAATCTTGCCTGGTTAGTAGCGTTAGGTCTGACCATACAGGTCAACTTATATCTTTTGGGTTGGTTAAAAAGTTACACTTAAATAAAACTATTGATTTTAGGCCTCTTACTAAAAACAAATTAAAAGTTTTTAATGATAATATTCTCAGTAATCTTTCAACAGCCAATTTCGACACCCAAAATCCCGATGTAAATTATAATACATTATTTTCTACACTTTGCCTTGAATTTAACCCAGCGTCTGCTAGGTTGGGTCATAATGACCCGTGATGTTTTTAAATGCGGGTATTTAAGAAAATAATAGTGTAACGTTATCACGCTTCTCAGTAGCTGCAGGTAGTGCCCCGCCTCCCTCGTTTCTTATGTCAACTTGCGCCTGCACAGGAAGATAGACGCGGTCAAACAACAAAAAGGTAAATATGACCCAACTATACATTCGATGATACCATTTCGTGCCAATTACGTTAAGCTCATTATTTGATTGTTTCGTTTATTTATTTGTACCAATATTACGTATATTACATTATATTTTATTATTTTTAGGTTATATTTAAATAATAGATAAAGAGGAACGCGAAAGGCAGTGAATTCTGTCAATATCAGAAGAAAGTGACTCGGAAGAAGGTGAAAAATCTTCGGAAAACGAGGAAGATGATCACCGAGAGTGATACCGAGCAAGAGACATCAGACAATGATGATGACGATGATGATGACATTTTATAATGTGACAAAGGGTGGAGTAGACGTCGCTGACGAACTCTGTTCTACCTACAATGATTGTAGGAACTCAAAAAAATGGCATTTGACCATGTTTTACGCCATTTTGAATATGTCAGCGATAAATGCATATATAATTTATAAAGAGAACACTAATTTACAAAACCTGAAACGGCGTAAATTCTTGAAAAATTTAGGTCTTGCTCTTATAAATTATCACTTGAGCGCTCGCAAGGACGTAGTTCATTTACCAAGAGAGAAGCGCAAAAGTATAAGAGAGTTTACAGAAGAAACATCAGAGAAGCCCCCTGCTAAAGTTCGTGGTGTTCGTAAACGGTGCCAGGTATACCTATCCCTCTAAAAAAGACAGGAAACTACCCATACCTGTCAAAGATGCAACAAATTCATCTACCCTGAACATATAATTTCTTTCTGCGGCGGTTGCGTAGATGACATTGCTAATAGTGATTAACCCTAAGATTCTTTATAATTTTTACTTATACTTTCTTAAAGATCTCACATTTGTCATTCCAAAAAGTTAAAAATAAGTGTTAATTTTTTTTTTTCTATTAAAAAGTTTCTTGAAGTTGAATTTTTTGTTGTAAATTTTATACTGACTTCTTAAATACATAAAAAGATATTTATATAACTTATTTTTTTATTTTGGCTCCAAAATATTATAATTTAAGAACTATTCTTCAAGTTAAATACAAATTTGCTCTAAATGTCATTGAAATGGTAAAAATCAGCTACGGTTTAAAATCCGGGTAATTATGACCCACCATGCAGTTGTTGTACCTATTTTCTACCATGCTGACGCCGGGTTAACAAGACTTGTCCAGTTAAGCGAGTTCCAATTAATAATAAATCTAAATTTAATGAATGGCTCATTCATTAAATTTAGATTTATTATTGATTTGAACTCGCTTGCACTCGCTCTGCTGGAATTAGAAAAAGCAGAGATCATTTATACAAATTATATCATGAAAAATCGTTGACTGAATCCTTTCATAACTATGTAAGACATTATTCAAAAATAGTTAAAAGAGTCTGCGCCCATGCTAAATCAAAATCAGTTAATAATAAAATTTGCACTTCTGCCAACAAAATAAAAACTGTATGGAAGGTGATAAACAAAGAAACTGGAAACACAAACCATCGAGCTCGGAATAAATTGACTTTGAACATCGATAATAATATAATCACAGATAAGTTAAAAGTGGCTAAGACGTTTACGAAAATTACTTCACCAACATTCCAATAGTTACAAAATCGTTGCAATCTTTTCCAATATTAGCAGAAATTTTTGCTGAAAGAAAACTTTATGAAGGATATACAACCAATTGCAAAATGCAATTGGTTGTATATAACACAAAAAACCAAAATGACGGTGTTGTCATGTATACAAGAACTTCACTCCAATGCTCAGTTTCAGAACCTAAAGTTATGGATGCAAATTGCCTGCTATGCAAATTTGAGAACAATGCTGCTATCTTAGCCTTATATAGACCCCCCTCATACAGTCATATTGACAACTTTATTTACAGCCTAGATACTACTTTGAAGCCTCTTTCTAATTTTCATCATATTGCTCTAGTAGGAGACATCAATATCGACATAAAACTCGACAACAAGGATAGACACTCAAATACATACCTCACTTTTACTACCTCTCATGGTCTATTACCTGCTCATGTACCCTACAAGACTAAACAACTGTCTCGATCATGTCTTAATGCGAACTGAGCAGCCAGGTACCGCAATAGTGGTAGAAACACAAATTACCGATCATCTTCCCGTAGTGTTGGCCATCAATTTGGACAAACCTAAGCAGAAATCCATGTATGTTGCTAAAGTTGTTGACATTGCAAGCATTCAAAATGAAGTACATACTGCTGATTTCTCTTCCGTAATCCTGGCAAATAATGCCAACGACGCAGCTAACACTTTGATGTCTATTTTAAGCCAAATTATTAAAAACAACACCCGATATATTAATATGCCTAAGAAAAAACGAAATATAAAGCCTTGGATCACTCCTGGTCTACTTCGTTGTATCCGTAATAGGGATAAAATGCATAAAACACTAAAATCGGATCCCGGAAATTATATTTTAAAACTGACTTACTCGCGGTACCGTAACTTTTGCAACTCTCTGTTACGAAAACTGAAAGTTAATTATGAGAAATCAGAATTTGCAAAAAGGAGGAACGACCTTAAGGCGACTTGGGAACTTATAAATACAATAACGCACACCAAACCCCTTACACCACCATCTACTAACCTGTTAAAATCAGTACCAGACGAGCAACGAGCAGCAAACGCAGTAAACAACTATTTTGTCAGCATTGGAAATAACTTGGCCTTTAAAATAAATCACGGTAGCTCTCAAGTGTCTTTCTCTCCCAGTCCGATACCAACATCCAATTCCATGTGCATTCTAGAGACCGACAACGTAGAAGTACAAGGAATATTAAACAATTTAAAATCAGACTCAGCCGTTGGAATTGATGGTATCTCCACAAACATTTTAAAACTGACTGGTAAAACCATTGTCCCTTGTATCACACACATTTGCAATCTAGCAATTTCAACTGGCATTTTCCCCGACATATTTAAAATAGCCCTCGTTCATCCAATTCACAAAGGGGGGGACAGGGATAGTGTCAGCAACTACAGGCCAATCTCTGTTCTACCAGCGATGTCCAAGATTTTGGAGAAAATCTTAAACAAACGTTTGCTTGGCTACCTTCGTGCAAATAACATCATTTCAGCTAACCAGTATGGCTTTAGAGCTGGTATTTCTACAGAAGACACAGTTGTGGCTTTCTCTGAAAAAGTGACTGAACTCATGGATAACGGGAAAAAGTGTTTGGGCTTATTTTTAGATATATCCAAAGCATTCGACACTGTCCCTGTCCCAATACTCTTATCAAAATTGGAATGCATTGGCGTACGTGGTGTTGCCCTAGACATTTTCAAGAGCTACCTCAGTAATAGATACCAGCATGTAAAGATAGGTGAAGTGGTGAGCGATAAGGCAGGCATTGAATACGGCGTCCCACAAGGAATATATTGGGCCCAACGCTCTTCCTCGCCTACATATACGACTTGTGCTCCTTATCCATCAAAAACTGCTCCGTATTCACATACGCTGATGACACGGCTTTACTTATACATGGCACGGACTGGAGGGATACAGAATTGCATGCTCAGTTGGCTTTGGACACGGTAATGAAATGGCTAGCAAAAAATCTCTTAACGTTAAATTCTGAAAAAACTAAAATACTACCCTTTTCAATTAACAAAAAATCACAACCTAATGTGCCGCTTGTGGTTAAATGCCATTCGTGCCCAGATAATTCAGGTCTTCAATCGTGCACATGTGCCACTCTAGCAATGACAGCAAATATAAAATATTTGGGCGTGTTGATAGACAGACATCTGAACTGGTATGCTCACATAGACAACTTAGTAGCAAGAACACGGAAGCTTATCTACATTTTTTAAAAATTACGAAGCTTATCTGACACAAGTACTCTCAGGCTTGTCTACTTGTCGCTCTGTCAGTCACTTCTTGCTTACTGTCTGCCAGCATGGGGTGGAGCCTGTAAGACCTGCTTCCTTAAACTGGAAAGAGCACAAAGGGCAGTCCTCAATGTCATGTATCGCAGGCCCTACAGATACCCAACAGAGGAGCTTTACA
The DNA here is from genome assembly GCA_943138885.2 of Tholera decimalis. Classification (NCBI taxonomy): domain Eukaryota; kingdom Metazoa; phylum Arthropoda; class Insecta; order Lepidoptera; family Noctuidae; genus Tholera; species Tholera decimalis. The sequence goes on from OW964550.2 coordinate 1,710,002, forward strand.
AGGACTGCGAAGTTTTTTCAGTAAGGAAACTATTTGTGTTTCAGTGTATATTGAAAAAACATCGTGTACCAATTAAAACACCAAACACAAACAAACGCCGAGCTGATATAGTCTTTCCACCTGTGAGGCACAAAACTACCTTTGCTAAATACCAGTTTCCCTATCTCAGTTATAAACTCTACAACAGCGTCAACAAATTGCTCGCGATACAAAAATTAAACTTGTACCATTGTAAGGTCGCGGTAAAAACATGGTTAGCGACAAAAACTTACGACGACATAGAAAAACTACTATTCTCTCCTAATCAATAAATAAATTAACACATACACTCCATTCACATTCATCTTTCACACTCTTTTCACACATCACTGGCATAATTTTACACACATGTTTCTGATGTTAGTAGTCAAATACTTTAGTAATTAAGTTATTATTTTTTATTTTTTTCTTTTCTCTCGCCCCTTATTTACTACCTACCTTTTGTTACTACGACATGCCTACATGATGTCTTTTTTAAATGGAGGAACACTGTCTCCCAAGGCACAGGTATAAACCTAGTTTGGGAGCCAGGGGACCTAATTATAGCGCATTTTCGGTATGTTGTACATTATGAGTTATGTAATGTAATGATTCTGTTATGGTGTACAACTATTTAAATAAAATAAATAAAAAAATAAATTGCATTTAAGCGTATTTCTATTGATGTAATTAAAAAAACATTCGCAAGTCTTAACATTAAAAACACTGAAGACTTATGGGGTATATCTGTTAGGGTTCTTGGAGATATCATTGACTCAATTGCTCCCATTCTTTACCAACATCTAACAGCGGTACTTTCCCGGACTTAATGAAACATAGTAAAGTAGTACCAATTTTCAAGTCGGGTTGTAAGAGTGATCCCTCTAATTATATAACGATATCTGTGCTTCTCTAGCATTGAGTTAAATCTACAAAAAATCATGCTGGACCAGATGCTGCCACATTTTAACTCAAATGGAATTCTACATAGTCAGCAGTTTGGTTTCACGAAAGGTAGGTCAACAACACTGAAGCACTCATCCGTCACATTTTGGAATCTTGGGAGAAATCCCATGATGCAATTGGCATATTCTGTGACCTCTCCAAAGCTTTTGACTGCGTTGACCACGAAACACCGATATGTAAATTACACCATTACGGAATTCGTGGACTAGCTACTGATCTGGATCTTTCCTATTTATCAGACAGGCAACAAAAAGTTAATGTAAACGGAGCGATATCTTCAGGATCTTTAGTGAAGATGGGCGTGCCACAAGGTGTAAATTCTAGGTCCTTTCCTTTTCCTTGTATACATTAATGACCTACCTCTCATGATGTCCAACTTATATAAAATAATTTTTTTCGCCGATGATACTTCACTCATTTTTTAAATAGCTAGAAGGGATACGGATGCTTTACAAATCAATGAAACTCTGGCTGTTCTCTCGAAATGGTTCTCAGCTAATAATCTCACACTTAATGCAAATAAGACAATATGTCTCAAGTTTTCACTACCTAATGTACCACAAGCTGAACTCAATGATACTTGACGGCAAACAAATTGATCTTATTACTGAAACAGTATTTTTGGGTGTGACTATTGACTCAAAGTTGCAATAGGGCTCTCACATTAGGACTCTTTCAGGTAAATTAAGCTCAGCTGCATATGCAGTAAGAAAAATTAGGCAATTGACTGATATAGCGACAGCTCGGTTAGTTTATTTTGCTTATTTCCACAGTATAATGACTTATGGTATACTACTGTGGAGATCCGCAGCTAACGTAGAATCTTCATAGTACAAAAGAGAGCAATCCGGGCAATATATAAAATGGGTCCCCGCGAGTCCCTTAAAAATGTATTTAAAGAAGTAAATATACTGACTTTGCCTTTTCTTTATTGTATATTAGAAAGCATATTGTATGTACGCAAAAACATAGGACTTTTTAAGATTAGAAGTGACCTCCGTACAATAAACACGCGCAATAAACATGAAATTGTTATACCCAAATGGAGATTAGCCAAGACAAGTAAGTTATTCCTTATAAACAGCATACGCTTTTATAACAAGTTGCCAAAGTATGTGACGGTTAGCAAGGGAAAGTTTAAAACCCATATAAAACGTGTTCTTTTGAAAAAAGCATATTATAAAGCTAAGATATAAAGATAAGACTGCTTGGCAATGATTCCTTCTGCTTATGTGGCTTCCCTGGCTTATTGTGACTGCGTTATGGTATACAGGTCTATTAACAACCCCACTTTTTTGTGTGTTGTTGTTATTATTTTTATTTTATTTTACTTGTATATATTTTTAAGTCATTTGCTTTAGTTTATTTGCAGTTTTGTAAAGCAAATTTTTAATGTGAATGCGAGAACACTATCTGAGGTTCATTTCTGATTAGTTGTGTTATGTCAATTAGTCTATACTGTCCTCTCATACCAAAAAAAAATATAGTTGTATCTTTTGTGCAAAGATTGTGAAAATCAAGATTTTTATTAAAAGAGTAACCGTATGGAGTTTCTTGCCGGTTCTTCTTCATAGGAAACCACCAATTTCGAACCGTGCACTACTGCTGACGTTTTGTAAGTGTCCATGTAGGCCTATGTGAAATAAAATAATTTTGATTTTCAGTTATAAATATAAGACTTTTACTCAACATTTTAGCTAGATGAGGCTGGTGTTTCCTAATTGACTACTCTGGGAAAATCATTCGATAGCGTTTGAGTATCGTGTAATAAACTACAAGCACTTGAGAACACAACTATTTTGGAATCATTTTGTGTTTCCTAATAGCTATAACCTGGAAGTCTTTCAGTCAAGAGTGAATAGGTTACTTCTAGGCAAGCATGCATCAACTTCGACCACATCATCGCTTAAGATTAAGTGAGAACTGGTCAAACGCGAGCTTATCAACAATAAATCACAGACACACTTAATTTTATTTATATAAATATAAAGATGATGTTCCTATAGATTCAGATTTTCGGTCTCCCAATCTTCATACGAAAAGACTTAACTCTTTCCAATGCGTCTGTTCCCTTTATTATGCATTCACCAAGGTAACAATAAAATCGTAAATAAAAGATTTCGTGCCGCGCCAGACAATGCTTGCACACTGAATTAAATTAGTGAAACCCAAAGTCGCCTTCACGGCTCATTCTTATTACATTGTCTAATTCCCCATGGTGTGCGAGGGAATAATTTAGTGGTTTTAGGACAGAAGCTTAGGGTTAATGTTATGACTGTTTGTGGACCGTGGCACCTGAGGGCGGGGCTGATTCTTTGAACCGAATCATCGGGGTATGTTATATCTTCAAGCCTTGTTAGTATACACTCCGTACTGTAGTAGTGTAGGCACCACACTGCAACTTTTGTTTTGACGTTGGCCGTATCACCAATTCAAGCCAATAGTGTCTGTCGTCATTTGGGTAGCTCACCGTCCGGTAAGAACCAGCCTCAAAGACCAGTCAGCAGCATTGACGGGGCCTTATAGAGCCTTTGCCTGCCGGGGATGTGGGAATGTCCTAACGAAATACCGCGGCCTTGAAACGCAAGAGCATCTGAAGGAACAGTTTCAGTCAGTAGAAGACTGGCATTCCCTTCCGCTCGACCCAGAGCTGGGGAAGTTATTTGATGATTTCCTCCCCAAAAAAATTGTTTTCAATATTAATAATACTTTATTAACACTCGCAGTATAAATCCTTTGTAAAAGTAACAAATACTACAGTACTGATCACAATTGGTATCTTACCTAGATTACCAAGTAACCTGTGTTAAAGATACCACTCGCTTTCCCCAAAGTCCCAGTCTTCAACCCATGTAGAACTTCTCTACATCATTAACGGGCGCCTGAGACAGACAGAGCCCGCTTTCGAGTATACAACTGAATCATTTATAATGCTTTGATAGAACTGAATTAATCATAAACTTTATCTTAATCTAGGATCAAACTAAGAGCACTTAGTCCTTCACCCGAAAAGCGTTAATACACCCTAGTAACATAAGTAGATACACTAGATCTAAGATACACTACTTAGATACACTCGGAGAATACTTGTCATAAACTGACGGGTAAAGTTTCGAGTCTATCATAATAAAGTCAATCATTAATCTAGATGTGCTTGTGTCTGCCATAAATCATGATTTATTACTTCAGAAGTAAAATGTGATAAGATCTTTGATATATATGTACAACGTGTAACAGAATAAACGCAATTCCTGAATGTAGTTGGTTCAGAATCAGCTTCTAAATCGATTTCCGTCATAAAAAATAGGTGTTAAATTTTGATGGAAAAATCTTTCATTTATCTTAAAATGGAAACGCAGTACCATGAGAAATTAATACAATCCTCAATTCAAGGAAATTGTGGACGTGTTGCGTCGGCCGCTAACATTGCGTGAGTGTATGCGTCTGCGTAAGGATATTGTATGTCGCACATACGTTTTGCGTTCAGTAAGGATAACTATTTTATAAAAAAATGTCGAGATTTAGTTTCAATTTATTTAGTTACAGATGTTGTTTTGGACTTGTAATTTATTATTCTAATTGGGGTGTCTGAGGTATTGCGCTTAATCTGTTACACCTTGTATATGTCAGTCATATCGTTAGAAACAGTCGCGCGGGGTTTTGCTCTCGTGGACTTTACCATGATACGACATAACCCTCCTTCTTACGCAGTCGGATAAAAAGTCTATAACATTCCTCATGCTTCAAGTTACTTCCATAATTATCAATTTCATTCAATTCCACCCAGTACTTTCATAGACCACTTTATAATATTAGTATAGATACGTACCTAATTGAATAAACTGCCATGAGTTAACTTTAATCTTTTAGATTGAAAGATAATTAGTAAGTTGAAAATATCCTTTTATGATATCACAGGAAAATGTATGTAACTAAATGTCGGATTTCAAAACAAATATGTCTGGATCACGCAATTTTCTTAGTTCTTAGTGAGAAAAGGAGTTAATCAATAATGATTTAAAAAAAGTATTTTTAATTCACCTTTCTCGGTCATTTAGTTTTGTCAAATCAATAAAAATTTAAATAAGAAGTTTTAAGAAAACTAGTCTCCTTCAACATTTATCTACTTGGACGTGAGGTTATGCGAAATTATATCGCCCTATACCTATGTGAAATAAAAAAACATTAAGATGAGCGGACTAATTATGATTATTTCATCAATTTTTAATGTTTCCCTATAGTTGTGTTTTCCCCAATAAAGTAAAATAAAATAAAATATAAATAGCATAAGTCCAGCTGTGTCCTTCCTTGAACTCAACAAGTTAATTTCGCCAACTTTAAAGTCAGTACCACAGTGCAATTAATAATCACAGCTCAGCAGAGCATATCACAGACAACTAGAGCAATCACAGTATCACGACGAAACAAAGCAACTAGTACAATAGCGACCTTTCAATTAGCCAGCTTGTCGACAAGTTCATTTCAGCCAATTCTAGTACTTAGCTAACAGACGCACATTTTAGTACCCAGTACTATGTCGGTTTAGTCCATTCTAGTTCTCCTACATCGGGTATTTAGTAGTTTAGTAACATCGTATATTCTTAGGCATTTTAAATGCTCCTTTATGTTCGCATCGATGGTATAGTGCACGGCATGTAACTTGGCAAGAGTCGTTAGATGCGCAGAAGTCGATTTTTAGGTGTCGGCGATTGTCAGCGGGACGCGGGGTATGAAGTAGCGCGTGATTCGTGCGTCAGTAAACCCTTGCCTCCCACTCTGTGTCTACGTCCCGTTCGCTCCCGAATACCCTTTGGTTTTGTTACGAGTAGTTGTTTTAAATTTAGTTTTTGTTACGTTGATTACAATTACAAGACCAAATACCGTTTTAGGCAGACTATTAAAACGTCAGAAAGAACAGTTAGACACTATAGTTAAGAAAGGTTGAAATTCCGAATTCCTCACTGTCTTTAGGACACCGGAAAAAAAGAGGAATTAAAGGGGTAACTAGCAGTTTTATTAACTAATTGTGACGACGAAAACATATCATTTTTTTTTTAATGGTTTTTATTTAATTCATATTTTTATCACTTTTAAAGGTATTTATGTATTATATCTATTGTATTTATAATACCTATTTAATTAATTAATTCCTCTTCTTTCTTTAGCTTTCTTGTGAAGAGACGTGATAAAATAAATGATGGCAATAACTATATAATAATGGCAAAGGAGTAAATTAGGTTCAAATTAAATACAAAGTCGTTTATTATAAACAGGCTAATAAAACATTGGCATTTTTAGAAAGTCAAAAATTTACATGACAACAGTACTCCAAAACATCCGCCCAACACATATACAAGGCGATTAGGTTATCACATTAAATTGTACAGTAGGTATTACAAGTTGTTATCAGTCCAATAAAATAATAATAAAAAAAAAATTGCTAAAATTAAGACAATGCATTTTTCAAACAAAATAAATGGCGTTATTGCTAAAAAATAAATAATCCTTTATAATATTAGTTTACTCACCTGTAAAAGCGGCAACGTCGCGGCGCCGGCGCCGGCGGAGCACGCGCCGAGTGATTGGTCAGCTGATTACATTTATGCAATACATGATGTTGTGTAATATTAAAATGGAAAAAAGGTCCCACGGCTATAATAATATTTATTATTAAATTATTTTACTTGTTTATGTTAAAACACCTAATATAGAGTACGTGGTTTCAATTAATGTGTTATTAATCAAGTGTATGCGTCTGCGTAAGGATATTGTATGTCGCACATACGTTTTGCGTTCAGTAAGGATAACTATTTTATAAAAAAATGTCAAGATTTAGTTTCAATTTATTTAGTTACAGATGTTGTTTTGGACTTGTAATTTATTATTCTAATTGGGGTGTCTGAGGTATTGCGCTTAATCTGTTACACCTTGTATATGTCAGTCATATCGTTAGAAACAGTCGCGCGGGGTTTTGCTCTCGTGGACTTTACCATGATACGACATAACCCTCCTTCTTACGCAGTCGGATAAAAAGTCTATAACATTCCTCATGCTTCAAGTTACTTCCATAATTATCAATTTCATTCAATTCCACCCAGTACTTTCATAGACCACTTTATAATATTAGTATAGATACGTACCTAATTGAATAAACTGCCATGAGTTAACTTTAATCTTTTAGATTGAAAGATAATTAGTAAGTTGAAAATATCCTTTTATGATATCACAGGAAAATGTATGTAACTAAATATCGGATTTCAAAACAAATATGTCTGGATCACGCAATTTTCTTAGTTCTTAGTAAGAAAAGGAGTTAATCAATAATGATTTAAAAAAAGTATTTTTAATTCACCTTTCTCGGTCATTTAGTTTTGTCAAATCAATAAAAAATTAAATAAGAAGTTTTAAGAAAACTAGTCTCCTTCAACATTTTTCTTCTTGGACGTGAGGTTATGTGAAATTATATCGCCCTATACCTATGTGAAATAAAAAACATTAAGATGAGCGGACTAATTATGATTATTTCATCAATTTTTAATGTTTCCCTATAGTTGTGTTTTCCCCAATAAAGTAAAATAAAATATAAATAGCATAAGTCCAGCTGTGTCCTTCCTTGAACTCAACAAGTTAATTTCGCCAACTTTAAAGACAGTACCACAGTGCAATTAATAATCACAGCTCAGCAGAGCATATCACAGACAACTAGAGCAATCACAGTATCACGACGACACAAAGCAACTAGTACAATAGCGACCTTTCAATTAGCCAGCTTGTCGACAAGTTCATTTCAGCCAATTCTAGTACTTAGCTAACAGACGCACATTTTAGTACCCAGTACTATGTCGGTTTAGTCCATTCTAGTTCTCCTACATCGGGTATTTGGTAGTTTAGTAACATCGTATATTCTTAGGCATTTTAAATGCTCCTTTATGTTCGCATCGATGGTATAGTGCCCGGCATGTAACTTGGCAAGAGTCGTTAGATGCGCAGAAGTCGATTTTTAGGTGTCGGCGATTGTCAGCGGGACGCGGGGTATGAAGTAGCGCGTGATTCGTGCGTCAGTAGACCCTTGCCTCCCACTCTGTGTCTACGTCCCGTTCGCTCCCGAATACCCTTTGGTTTTTATTATGTCCATTAAAACACGAGATTTTGGTAAATCAGTTTATTGCGCTGAGTAGCATAGCACTGTACAAATGAATGTGTGAAAAAACAACCTACCCTCGACTTAGCGAATATTTTTAATAAAAGAATATTTCACAAGTATTGAAGGTACCTAGGTACGTTACTCCATATATGACAGTTTTGTTACGAGTTTTGTTTTAAATTTAGTTTTTGTTACGTTGATTACAATTACAAGACCAAATACCGTTTTAGACAGACTATTAAAACGTCAGAAAGAACAGTTAGACACTATAGTTAAGAAAGGTTGAAATTCCAAATTCCTCACTGTCTTTAGGACACCGGAATACAACAATAGGAATTAAAGGGGTAACTAGCAGTTTTATTAACTAATTGTGACGACGAAAACATAACATTTTTAATGGTTTTTATTTAATTCATTTTTTTTTCACTTTTAAATGTATTTAT